>CM055123.1:238154147-239386647 GCA_029206835.1 Rana muscosa | reverse complement strand
CAGGAAAGTTCCACGCCAAATCGTACCGGCTTGGGAACTACAGCCTCCTGGGCCAATGCGGCATGTTCGGGGTGCAAACCTAGAAACTCAGTGCTGTTAGGCAGAAACGCCAACCCATTAGCCCCTGTTCTGCCACTTTATCACTCTGGTCATGGAGTAAAAACAGCTTCTACTCCTGGATTCCCAGGGAGGCACGGATGGCTCCCAAGAGATCCTCCACCAGTGAAGGCTCGTAGCGAGGGGGTTTTTAAGGACTCGCCATCCAACCACTTTAGCTCTGATTCTACCTGGGAGCCTGAAGAAGCGCTAACTGACTCCTCTACCTCCCTTTGAAAAGAAGGATTTCCTCACTGGGTCCTGCCCTCCTTATCTGAGTGCTGCTAGTCCGAAGTACCAGCTCCTAAGCCACTGCCGATACAATGTTAGGATTTTTCAGGGAGGGTCTTAAGGGATTTCTCTTAGTAGCCAGACCACCTGGTTCCCAGAACCTTCAGGACAGAGAACCATGGTCCTTTAGGCCAGTGTGATACAATGAGAAAGACCAAAGTGTTCTATGCCCACCAGTAAGACTGGGTGGGCGAGATGGCATAGCACATGGCGAAAATGCCAGCTCTGAGCGACGGCACCTACCCAAGAGCGCTAACACTTTACTGGTTCAGGCCCAAAGATGGTTTTTATGGGAGGAAACCAGAGTTCCCAGAGGAAACTAGGGATTCCAGGGTTAACCACCCTATAGATGGTTTCTATTGAAGTGCCTGCATCCGCAAGAAGAGAACTCCACTGAGTCTAGTCAAAACTTCCATCACCAGATTGGATCAGGAAAACTGCGGAGATGCCATGGGTCACATCCATGCCCTTGGCAGTGCACTCTCTAGACCTAACTGGGGACTGAACCCAGGGTCACATGCATGCCCAATTGCAATGCACTTTAGACCTACTTAGGATTGAACCCAGGGTCACCTGTCTGCAAGTGTGGAGATGCCACCTAGAATCACATGCACATATTACATATCACAAGGATCTACCGGTGAATGAACTCGGGGTCACATGCATGCAAGTCAGGCTCTCTACCACTGAGCTACACCCTCTCCTTGCATTTAGGGTGCTGTGGCCATAGCCCAGCCTCCCAGGACAGAGAACAGGTCCCCCTGTGGGAGAGATATCACAGTCTTGGATATGCTGTTCGCCACCCATCACCTGGGGGGCTGCCCGTACCTCAATGTGTAGCTGCAAATGCGTCAGACAATATTCTGAGATGCAAAACATTTTTAGAAAAGAGACTATTCCCTTGAGCATGGAATCCAACAATACCCCTTCGTCTCACGAGACTAGGCCGGTAAGTCTGGATCTGTGGAAAAAAACTGCGACTGGAGAGAGCAGAGGGTACTGGATCAAAGCCCTCTGAGAAGCTGGACCCTAGACTTCCCCGGCTTCCCTTGTCCTCCTGCAACCACCTACTCCAGAGAATTTTGTAATGAGGAGGTCTACTAGATTCACCATCTAGGCCTTCTCCCACTTCTTAACAAGTGTTCTAGAAATCTGTGCATCTTACCAGGGTCTGGTTACCTGACAGACCTTAACCTCCGTGATGCCATACAGGGGGCCACCCCGATATCGGGCCCTGGTCACCAGAAATCCCCTGTACAGTTTCCTATATAAAAAGGTGCCTACAGGTGATGTGGCCATCAGGCACCCTCCGACCGGCAACCCTGTAACATCCATACCCTAGAGAAACATGCAGGGTGCTAGTTTGGTTAGGATTTAAACCGATGACCTTAGTATTTTAAGGCATAGTTTAAGTGCAACACCTAATGCAATTACTAGAATGTTGGGGGATCTGAACTAACCACCCCAGTGTTGCCAAGTAGAAGTGTCAGCCACCCAGGGCTTCGCTCCTGGCACGACATACCCGAGTCACCAGGAGACCGCTCAGGGAACCGACTCTCAGCCTAGTCAAATCAGTGACCCAGAGCTGAAGTGTTAACCGCTGAACCACTTCATAAAGTGACCTGTAAAAGGTCAGAATGAGCTGACATGGAGACAAGATCCTGTGTCTCCAGGCAGACTCCCCTGGCTGCACTGATTGTGAGCCATGACCTGCCTTTCAGCGGCCACACAGTGTGATTTCAGCCATACCCACTCCATACACCTTGTGCAGTAGGGAGAAGAAAAGATTCCCCTTCACCCAGTCCCTACTGGTTACAAGGGGGAAAGAACACTTAAAGGATGTGCATGGAAAGTACAAACTTCAGGCTTACCTGTAAAAAAGGTACTGGCGCTGGGGTCTGCTTCCGCTGCCTGTGCAGGTGTCGCAGAAGAGTTCATCCCACCCCTTTGGTGGTCCGCAGTCACTGCTGGGTCTTCCCCTTAAACCCAGACCAGCAGGCATGCCAAGCAAAAGTTCTCACCTCTAGGCCACAGAGCTGCCACCTGTCCATCAGAGGGTGCAGGAGCTGTGCAGTACCCAGGATACGAACGGCTTTTCCTCATTGGGAATTGAACTCATGTCCCCGCATACCAATCAGCTCTTAGCCTCTGAACTACCATCCCTGCTCTCTGTTTGCGCCGTATAGAGACTAACCAGCGTCTCCGGCGCTTGCTGATGATATCATATGCCCTGGAAGTGACCCCGCTGGATGCTTCCTGTGAGCCAGCTTGGAGCGCAATATCTCCGCCCCCTCACGCGCTGCGGCTTCCTTCTTTCCCCTAAACATAACCGCCTTGCTGTCAGAAGGGGAAAAGGACGCCGCCATGTCGCCTATGCGATTGCGCTAAATGGGGTAACCACAAATGGAAACCTCCGGTCGCCTTTCCCCCCCCTGGAGGGGGTGACCGGAAGAAAGGGATACGGCACCCTACTACCGCTGGTGAAATACAGTATGGGGCTGTGGGACTTACCACCCGCCCCCTGTTTTCTATGAGGCAGTCCAAACCCTGGGACTTTCCCTTCTTCACCAGCCAGACCCGTAGGGACCCCCTTTAGGAGAGCACATAGAACCAGCAGTCGCTGGGTCCCAAGTACCACCTCCCCTCCGACCACCAAGAGGGACCCCCACCTGTGGAGCTACAGGTGACAGACAGGTAAGGGTTGCAACCCACTGGTCCTCCTTACCTTATGGTGGCTGATGTCGGCCACGCCAGTAGTCGTCAAGATGGCCCCTGCCTCTGACTTACTTCCGGCGAAAAACAAGGATGGCCTTGCCTCTGGAGCCTCCAGCCACCTGTGCGACTTTTCCCAGCTCCCCATCAGCCATAGCCCGGCCCGCTTTCAGCATCCGCGGCAGGAACCGAGAGCCGCGGATCAAGGAGAGGTGCACACCCCCCACCGGAAGTGACGTCACCCGCCACACGGCTCCGCTGTGAGCTCCAATGCGACTCGCAAACAATAAAAATGCGAGGGGGGGAAAAAGCGCCTCCTCCTGAGTCTCCACTGAGAACCTGAAAGCGGGCCCCCGAAGCATCCCATGACACACTAGCAGAGAGCTGGAGGGGCAACAAAAAAATTATGTGGCTGCCAGATAACCTCTCTCCAAGGCATCATATCGCCACTAGTCCCCAGAGACCTCTGTCTCCTTCCTGGACATACAGGCTTCAGCCTCCCTGGCTGTCTTTAGCCTCGGCTCCTCGCAGTGTCTCCTTCCTGGAGGAAACACCGAAAACTGAGGGCCCAGTGGGGCAGGAGGGGCTTAAATCTTGGAAGTCAAGGTGGTGTTTCCTGTGAAGGGAGGAGCCAAGGTCTCTCAGAGGTGGCTGTCCTGAAAGACGATTGGGGAAAAATGTCAATAAGCGTATATTTATTGGTTTGCGCAAAAGTTATAGCGTTTACAAACTAGGGTACATTTTCTGGAATTTACACAGCTTTAAATTTATGACTGCCTATCTCATTTCTTGAGGTGCTAAAATGGCAGGGCAGTACAAAACCTCCCCAAATGACCCCATTTTGGAAAGTAGACACCCCAAGGAAATTGCTGAGAGGTATGTTGAGCCCATTGAATATTTTTTTTTTTTTTTTTTTGTCTCAAGTGATTGAATAATGACTAAAAAAAAAAAAAAAAAAAAATTACAAAAAGTTGGCACTAAATGATATATTGCTCACACATGCCATGGTTATATGTGGAATTGCACCCCAAAATACATTTTGCTGCTTCGCCTGAGTACAGGGATACCACATGTGTGGGACTTTTTGGGACCCTAGCCGCGTACGGGCCCCCGAAAACCAAGCACCGCCTTCAGGATTTCAAAGGGCGCAAATTTTTGATTTCACTCCTCACTACCTATCACAGTTTCGAAGGCCATAAAATGCCAAAATAGCACAAACCCCCCCAAATGACCCCATTTTGGAAAGTAGACACCCCAAGCTATTTGCCGAGAGGCATGGTGAGTATTTTACAGCTCTCATTTGTTTTTGAAAATGAAGAAAGAAAAATAGGATTTTTATAACAGCTTACCTGTAAAATCCTTTTCTTGGAGTACATCACGGGACACAGAGCGGCATAGTCATTACTATGTGGGTTATATAGTTTACCTTCAGGTGCTGGCACTGGCAACTTCCAAACCGGAAGTACCCTCCCCTATATAAGCCCCTCCCATCCGGGAGCACCTCAGTTTTGTAGCAAAGCAATAAGTGTCCCCAAAAGAGGGGTGGGAGCTCTGTGTCCCGTGATGTACTCCAAGAAAAGGATTTTACAGGTAAGCTGTTATAAAAATCCTATTTTCTTTCTCGTACATCACGGGACACAGAGCGGCATAGTCATTACTATGTGGGATGTCCTAAAGCAATGCCCAATGAGGGGGGGGGGATACATCATACATAAGCTGAGCGCTATCAGACATGAGGATCTTTTGCGGCCTGCAACACACTGCGCCCAAAGGCGACATCCTCCTGACTTCTAACGTCCACCTGGTAGAACCTCGTAAACGTGTGTACTGAAGACCATGTTGCGGCCTTACAGATTTGAGCCAGGGAGGCCTGGTGATGCACTGCCCATGAAGTTCCAACTGCTCTCGTGGAGTGCGCCCTAACTTTGAACGGAGGCGGTCTCCTTCTCAAGCCATAGGCTTGCATAATGACCTGTCGAATCCACTTGGCTAAAGTAGATTTTGACGCTGCCTGACCCTTTCTGGGGCCTTCCGGCAGAATAAACAAAGTATCCGTTCTGCGAATCTGAGCAGTGGCTTTTAGATAAGCTTTAACTGCTCTTACTACATCCAAAGAATGTAATAACTTTTCCTCTACCGAAGTAGGTTTGGGGAAAAAAGAAGGAAGAACCACATCTTGGTTCAAATGAAACCTCAATACCACCTTAGGAAGAAAGGCTGGATGAGGACGTAACACTACTCTGTCCTTATGGATAACCAGATATGGCTCCCTACAGGACATAGCGGCTAATTCCGACACTCTTTTAGCCGAACAAACGGCTACTAGAAAAATCAATTTCCTGGTGAGAAGAACCAGGGAAATAAGCTGTAATGGTTCAAATGGTTGTTTCTGTAGAACCGACAGAACCAGGTTTAAGTCCCATGGACATATGGGAATATTAACCGGAGGGCTAATACGCATCACTCCTTGTATAAAGGCTTTGACTAGTGAATGCAAAGCCAAGGGCCTCTGAAAAAATATTGACAAGGCCGAAATCTGACCCTTGATAGTACTCAAGGCAAGCTTCCTATCTACAGCCCACTGTAGGAAGTCCAGAATCCTACCTATTACGTACTTACGTGGATGCCATTTCTTGGCCTCACACCAGGCGATGTACGCCTTCCAGATTCTATAGTAGATCTGCCTGGATACCGGCTTCCTGGCATTGATCATGGTAGATACCACAGGATTAGAGAGCCCTCTCTTTTTTAGAATGTGGGCTTCAATAGCCAGGCCGTCAAACCTAGGGCTGGTAAGGAAGGGTGGTATATCGGTCCTTGCGAAAGCAGGTCCGGACGATGTGGGAGGGTCCAAGGACTCCCCACAGACATTTTTACAATCTCCGCGTACCATGCTCTTCGGGGCCACGCTGGAGCCACCAGAATCACTGGTTTCTTTTCTACCCTGATTCTGCGGAGTAATCGAGGTAACAATTGTGGCAGTGGGAATGCATATATCAGCTTGAACTGATCCCAAGGGAACACTAGGGCATCCGAGCCGCAAGCTAGGGGATCCCTTGTCCAAGAGACAAACCTGTCCACCTTTGCGTTGAATCTGGATGCTAGCAGATCTACATCCGGTGTTCCCCACCGCTGACATATTGTCCGGAAAACCTCGGGGTGAAGGGACCATTCCCCTGGGCATAATTGTTGGCGACTTAGAAAGTCCGCCTTCCAATTCTCCACTCCTGGAATGAATACCGCGGATATGGCTGGGACATATCTTTCTGCCCATTTCAGGATGCAATTTACTTCCCTCTGGGCTGCACGACTCCTGGTGCCACCCTGATGATTGATATATGCCACTGCCGTGGCATTGTCCGATTGAATTCTGACAGGGGACCCTTGGAGTGTGGATGTCCATGCTACTAGGGTATACCGGGCTGCTCGTATCTCTAAGAGATTGATGGGCAGGGCCTTTTCTGCATCCGACCATCTGCCCTGGAGAGACCATTGCTCCAGTACTGCTCCCCAGCCTATAAGGCTGGCATCTGTAGTGACCACCTTCCAAGAAATCGGACTGAAGGATTTCCCTTTTTCCAGATTCTGGGGAACCAACCACCAATGGAGGCTCTTGCGAACGGAAGGGGACAAGGACCTTGGTAAGTCTAGGGCCTGAACTTTTTTGTTCCAGGCTGACAGTATGGCCCTTTGCAAATTCCTTGAATGGAATTGACCGTAGGGTACTGCTTCGAATGATGCCACCATTTTTCCCAGCAGCCTCATGCACAGGCGTATGGATGGCTGTCTTTTTGTACCCACTAGGTGGATCAAATCTCTCAAAGACGACACCTTTTCTTGAGGCAAGAAAATTTTTCTCTGGTCTCAACCCAGCCTTAGCCCCAAGTATTCCAGACTTTTGACTGGTTTTAGGGCTGACTTGTCTCGGTTGATAATCCAACCCTGAGATTCCAGATACTCGATTGTCTCGTGAACAACCACTTCTAGTTTTTCCACTGAGTGGTCTATCAGCAACAAGTCGTCTAGATATGCCATTATCGTTACACCTCGTGTTCTTAAATTGGCCAATAATGGGGCCAGAATTTTTGTGAACACGCGTGGTGCTGTGGCCAGACCGAAGGGTAAGGCTCTGAACTGAAAATGGCGCCCTTCTACTGCAAAGCGTAGAAATTTTTGGTGGACTGGAAGGATGGGAATGTGCAAATAAGCATCTTTGATGTCGATCGAGGCTAACCATTCCTCCCCTTGTAGGGCAGTGGCCACCGATCGGATCGACTCCATCCGGAAAGTCCTGATATGTAGGAATTTGTTTAGCCCTTTTAGATTTAATATGGGCCTCACGTCCCCGTTTGGCTTCGGGACTGTAAAGAGGTTTGAGTAAAACCCGAACCCCCATTCTTCTAGGGGGACCTCCATAAATTACTGCTTGGAGCAATAGTTGTTCTAGTGCCAACAGGAGGGATCCTCTCTTCCGGGGATCCCTTGGCACGTTCGACCTTATAAAATGGGAAGGAGGGGAGTCTTTTAACTCCAATGTGTATCCCAGACTTACTGCGGAGAGCACCCATCTGTCTCTGATCGTGTCCCGCCAGGTCTCTGCGAACAACTGAAGTCTTCCCCCCACCCGATTGAGTGGGGGCAACCCTTCATGCATTTGACTTTGGGGGAGGTTTTGTACCTCTCCTGACCCAGGGCTTCTTGTTACCCTGCGATTGTCCCTGATTTTTACCCCCGGGATTTGACCGAGGAGGCCGTCGGAACTGTTTCACAGCCGATGTCCTAGGGACTGGAGAAGCAGGCCTCTTAAAACAGGGACCTCTAACTCTGTTTTTAACCGGCAAGAGTGTACTTTTACCGCTGGTAATTTTCTGGATATATCTGTCCAGGTCTTCCCCCGAATAAGCATTCACCATGAAATGGGAAGCTGACCAGCAATTTTTTTACAGGGGGCTTCAGCAGACCAGTTTTTGAGCCATAGAAGCCTGCGCATATGTACTACAGACAGCGTAAGGCGGGAGGCCTGATGGATTGAATCCTTTATAGCGTCAACCGCAAAGCATAAGGCCCTAGGTAGATCAGCTAGGGCAAGGGCCTGCTGATCTGGCAAGTCCCTTAAGACCTGTTTCAACTGATCCTTCACTGCTTGGCAGACCCCAATAGCTGCCACTGCTGGTTGTGTCACCAATCCTGCTGTAGCAAAAGCAGATTTTAATAAGGACTCCAATTTTTTATCTATTGGGTCCTTGAACATTTGGACATTAGCCACTGGACATGTCAGTGATTTATTCACACAAGAGATGGCTGCGTCCACTGTAGGGACCCTCCATTTTGTGATGAACTTATCCTCCATGGGATAGACCACCTGAAATCTCTTGGGAGGAGTAAATATTTTATCAGGATGTTCCCAATCCTGGTAAATGAGCCCTTCCAGTAAAGGATGGATTGGAAAGGAACAAACAGTCTGGGGAGCTTTTAGCGACCCCAACGAGGAGACAGAAGTGGATGATGGCTCCGCAAGGGGCATTTTAAATGCTGATCGGACCATGTTAGTCAGGGACTGAACCCATAATCTTTCAGCCTGAGATGCTGAGAATGGCTCTTCCACTGTTGATTCCTCTACAACAGAATCAACCTCATCCTGATCCCCTTCAGGTAGGTCGATCCCTGTATGGGACTGTTGCTCTGCTAACAGGTACTCTGAGGGAGGAGACGGAGATCGGGCGCTCTTTCCCTGTGACAGGGAAGCAGCGATCAATGTTGTCAATCTCTCTTCCAGTCCTCCCAGAGCTGAGGAAAAACCTCCTCTGTTACATACACAGGAGCAGGTGAACTGAGGACAGCCACAGTACCAGGTACTCCTGAGGGTGCTCTACGGTCACTAACCTCTGATTCTTCAGGGGAGATTGGTGCAGCCGAAGCATGCCCAAGATCCTCAGAGCCCGATGGAGACCCCCTATGCTTCCTGGGATTTTTAGTCCCGGAGTTTTTAGACGGCATATTCCTAAGCCCAAAGCTGGAGGTATTCCAGCCGAAATACACCACTTACTGACAATAGTCTAGCACAATTGCTGCTATAAAAACAGTTGGTGTCTACTAATGTGCCTTTCTATGGGGATGCCTGCATCAACCGCTTGCTGTATGCCTTTTTTAAATGTTGCCAGCTCTGTCTCTGCACTCCATAGCCAGCTCACAACACATAATTGTGCCTTTTAACATGCTGGGACGCCCGCACATGCGCAGAAGCGCTGCGGCGCGCACAGAGCGTCATCCCCCAAGCTCCGCCCCCTTTTCCAGCTCACCTCTATATATAGAGGCGCGGGCACGTGCGCCTTCGGCGCTCTTTTTTGAAAAAGGAAACTAGGGACAGGAGACAGGGCCCTTTTGCCGCAGGCCGGGGAATGGACGAGCATTGCAACATGGCAGAGGAAGCAGTTTCCCACAAGAGAACTCACCATCTGCCTGGACTTGACTCTGATGAAAAGAAAAAGTCCACATGACAAGAAACGTTCCACAGCGGCCTCTAGTGGATTAACACAGGTACCGCGGTCTGTCTATTTTTTATTTATTTTTTTCTTGACCACTATTAAAATTATTACTTTTTTTAGTAGTTACAGGCATGCACAGATATTTAGCGGGAATACCGTTAGGTAACAGGCAGAAAGACATATTAGGCTTGGGGGTCCCCTAATAGAACCAAGTTCCTGGGGGGCCCCCACTTACCTTTTCCCCGCCGCAGGACTCTGTTTGGTCCACAGAAGCCCAAACTTCACCTCTCACGGCAGGCATTGTAATTAAACCTTCAGGGACCGGGTTCCCAAGGATTCCACTCCCCTGGACCTGTATAGCACCCTGCACAGAAAGCATCTTAGTCGTGGGTATGACCAGAGCTCTGGATCCCAGGGTCCAGCTCTCCTAAGAGAAGCATTACAGGCAAAACCTTGCTCTTCTCTGCAAGGCCCGGGTACCGACCGTTTAGCTATGAAGCTTTTTTGGTTGGATCCGGAATAGCTTACTGAGGCCCAAAAGAACCTGTACGCAAGCTCAGTGAAAAACACATGTTACTTCTTGGCCAACACCTTAGACACTGGCAAAAAACTGAGGTGCTCCCGGATGGGAGGGGCTTATATAGGGGAGGGTACTTCCGGTTTGGAAGTTGCCAGTGCCAGCACCTGAAGGTAAACTATATAACCCACATAGTAATGACTATGCCGCTCTGTGTCCCGTGATGTACGAGAAAGAAATATATATATTTTTTTTTTTTCAATTTTCAAAACTTTGTGACAAAAATCGAGATCTGCAAAACACTCACCATAACTCTCAGCAAATAGCTTGGGGTGTCTACTTTCCAAAATAGGGTCATTTGGGGGGGTTTGTGCCATCTGGGCATTCCATGGCCTCCGAAACTGTGATAGGCAGTGAGAAGTGAAATCAAAAATTTACACCCTTAGAAAGCCTGAAGGCGGTGCTTGGTTTTGGGGTCCCGTACGCGGCTAGGCTCCCAAAAAGTCTCACACATGTGGTATCCCCGTACTCAGGAGAAGCAACAGAATGTATTTTGGGGTGTAATTCCACATATGCCCATGGCATGTTTGAGCAATATATCATTTAGTGACAACTTTGTGCAAAATAAATAAAGTCTTTTTTCCGCAACTTGTGTCAACATATAAAATATTCCATGGACTCGACATGCCTCTCAGTATATAGCTTGGGGTGTCTACTTTCCAAAACCCCCTCCCACCATGTGCCTTTATAACCAATACTGTGCCATATTGTCACATATATATATTTTTTCATCTTAGGTACATTGTTACACACATCCACCCCTGAAGAGCGAGCTGGATCTCGCGAAACTAGTCGGGTAGTATGATGCCCGTGTACTCTGACTGTTACTACATCCATGTACCAATATTCCCTGTTCATTTTATTTTAATTGGCCACTGTTGGTGTTATCCATGCATGTAAACAATTTTACTTGAATAAACTATATACTGTATTTACTACTGTTTATATTTACTGGCGGAAACGTCACACACTTCATTTAAAGTCCCAAAGGGCGAATTCTTTGTTTTATTACTTTCCAAAATGGGGTCATTTGGGGGGGTTTTGAACTGTCCTGGCATTTTATACACAACATTAGGAAGCTTACATCCACTCTTCTAACCACTTGAAGACAAAGCCCTTTTTTGACACTTTTTGTTTACATGAAAAAATTTTTTTTTTTTTGCAAGAAAATTATGTTGAACCCCCAAACATTATATATTTTTAAAGCAAAGGCCCCACAGATTAAAATGGTGGGTGTTGCATTTTTTTTTCTACACAGTATTTGCGCAGCGATTTTTCAAACGCATTTTTTGGGGAAAAAAAAAATACACTTTTTTTAATTTGAATGCACTAAAACACACTATATTGCCCAAATGTTTGATGAAATAAAAAAGATGATCTTGGGCCGAGTACATAGATATCAAGCACGACAAGCTTTAAAATTTCGCACAAACGCGCATTGGCGACAAACTACATACATTTTTAAAAGCCTTTACAGGTTACGCCGTTAGATTTACAGAGGAGGTCTACTGCTAAAATTACTGCCCTCGATCTGACCTTTGCGGTGATACCTCACATGCATGGTGCAATTGCTGTTTACATATGACGCCAGACCGACGCTTGCGTTCGCCATTGGGCAAAAGCAGGGCAGGACAGTGGTGCTTTTTTATTATTAATTTTGCTTTTTTATTTTATTTTTAAACTGTTGCTTCCATATTTATTGTTATCTCAGGGAATGTAAATATCCCCTATGATAGCAATAGGTAGTGACAGGTAGAGGTCGACCGATATGGGTTTTTCTCTGGCCGATGCCGATATTTAGAAATTGGGGCGGCCGATGGCCGATTTTTGTGGCCGATATTTTAGGCCGATTTAAAAAAAAAAAAAAAAAAAAACTCACCCACTCCACTCCTTGCTTACTCCTGTCACTCTAGCACACACTTGATGTCCTCAGTACAGATGGCACTAGTTGGACCTGGCAGGTGGCACTGGTTTGGAACTGACAGATGGCACTGGCTGCCACTGGCAGGTGGCACTGGTTTGGAACTGACAGATGGCACTATTGGCACTGGCAGGTGGCACTGGTTTGGAACTGTCAGATGGCATTGGCACTAGCAGGTGGCACTGGTTTGGAACTGTCAGATGGCATTGGCACTAGCAGGTGGCACTGGTTTGGAACTGACAGATGGCACTAGTTTGGGACAGATGGCACTGATTGGCAGTGGCACTGGCAATTGGAACTGGCTGGCAGGGGCGGGTGGCACTGGCTGGCAGGGGCGGGTGGCACTGGCTGGCAGGGGCGGGTGGCACTGGCTGGCAGGGGCGGGTGGCACTGATTTGCGGTGGCACTGACAGATGGCACTGATTGGCGGTGACACTGGCAGGTTTCACACTAAGCCGAGTGTAACTGTAACCAGTGCTGGGACAAGGTCATCCAGCGCCCAGGGCAAAGTGCGCCCCCTCGGGTTCGGACTTGGGCCCATTTCACACAGGCTTTCCGATCAGGTCTGTCTGTCAGTTTTTCAGGCGGACCTGATCGGAACCTCCATTCACTCCTATGGAGCGGCGGATGTCAGCTGTGACATGTCCGCTGACACCCGATCCTGTCAGTGAAATCCAGACAGATGGAAAGCCTATCGATCCGTTTTCATCCGATCTCCCCATAGAGGAGAGCAGGTCTCTGACAGGTCCATCTCAGCACAGTGAGCGGAGACGGACCTGTCATTCGCCTGCTCAGCGGGGATCAGAGGAACGATCCCCCACTGAGTAATGTTTGTGACATGCACTATAATAGTACTTAAAGTGTTGCGCTGCAGCAACCTGAGAGTAATGGGTGCACACATATGGGGTAGTGGTCAGTGGTGCCAATTTGGAAATGTGGAAAGGAAGTCCAAGACCCTTTTCTAAAAATGTCCTGTACCAAACCACATGTGTGATGAGTGGGGGTGCCTTTAACAATTAATGGCACTGCTGTGTATCTACTAAAGGACAGTGCGCTTCTGTGTTTGTCAAGAAAACCACACTTTTGTGCATGATCCTGACTGCGCGTGAACCTAGCTGTATAGCGGTTTCACACTGGTGCGCTTTGGTTTGACCACAGTGCAATTGTATGTGTGATTTACTTGCAGTTTTAGGTGTGCTCCTGATGAATTCTAGTGGACTGTGTGTTTTCTGATTGCGCATCAAAGATGCAGCACACAAGACTGTAATTTGCTTTCGTGAAAACAGACAGTCTAATAGAATTGAATGGGAGCGCACCTAAAACTCTGGGTAAACTGAATATACAAATCGCACTGTGGCCAGACCACAGCACGCCAGTGTGAACCTACTATTAGCCCCCGTTCACATTGACTGTGGCTTTGAAATTGTGCGACTTAACCTGAAATCGCACAATTTCAGAGCTGCATCTCAGTGCGACTTTGGGTTGTGACTTTGAAGACATCTGTGTGGTTATTGAAGTCACACCCTAAATCGCAAAAGTAGTGCATGTACTACTTTTTCAAATTTATGCGGCAACTCAAAGTCAGTGTCGCATTGATTTGAACAGTGCCTTGCCGGCAATAGGATGTGACTTGTCAAATTGCTACAATGTGAAGGGGGAGGAGGTTAAGATATTATAAAAAAGAGAGAATGGTGAGGAGGTTGGGGTGGTAAATGTAAGTGCTAACGTCTTTATTAGTGACAGAATGCAGGGAATGTGCTAGGCTGCATGGTGGGGACAGGACAATTATGAGAGCTAAAAGCAAACTGGGATGGAAAGGGTGTAAGATCTGTGTGTGTGGAATGCAAAGCTGAGACAGGACAGGAGGCAGCATGATATGTGCAGTGAAGATTTATGGAGATGACAGCAGATAAGATAGGGAAAAATTAACTAGGCAGGGAGCGAGGAGAATCAGTGCTGACTTACTGTGTGATCATGCAGAGAGATAAGGGCAGACGGGAGGAGCTGCCTGGACTACTGACCATAGTAAAAGTAACAAGGAAGTGAAGTGCTCTGCTACACCGCCCCTCCCCCTCCCCCCTACTCCCGACATCAAGCTGACAGCTTTTCTCTCCCTCTCTCTCCCTCCTCTCTGTTCACACACTCAGCGCGGCACTTGATGCTGCCAGAGCTGCTGAGTGTGGAGGAGGGACTGCCAGTGTAAAATATCGGCCTAATTTGTTAATAATCGGCCCGATGCCGATCAAAAATGGCCAAATATCGGCCGATATATCGGTCGACCTCTAGTGACAGGTACTCTTTTTTTGAAAAAACTGGGGTCTATTGGACCCTAGATATTTCCTCTGCCCTCAAAGCATCTGACCACACCAAGATCAGTGTGATAAAATGCTTTCCCAATGGCGCTTTTTATATCCGGGGGGGGGGGGGGGGGGACATTCCCTCCCACTGCTTGTAAAAGCAGTCCAGAGGCTAATTAGCCACTAGGATTGCTTTTACATGAAAGCCGGCCGCTGGCTAAAAAGAATGATACCAAGATGATACCTAAACCCGCAGGCATCATTCTGGTATAACCATTCAAAGTCCAGCAACATACCAGTACGTTGCTGGTCCTTGTTGGACATGTATTGTAATCTTTTTTTTCATGCAGCCTGTTGGCTGAACGAAAAAAAAAAAAAAAAAAAAGATTGATCGGTGGGTATGCCCACCATTAGAATACTGCCCTTCATCCACCCACTTCTAATGATGGGCATACATGCACCATTTATATATGCCGAAGCATGGGGGCATCTTCCCGCAAAAGTTATGCCGCGTACACATGGTCAGACTTTTCCACGGGCAAGCCTCCATGGGAATTTCGACAGTATGTACGCGGCATTAGGAGCAAAATCGCTCCTCCGCCCCTGCTGCCCCAATGCTTCGGCATATATGCTTTTTTTTTTTTTAACTGTGGTGGTGAAATCACCTCCTACAGCACTGGAGTCACAGGGATCAGGCCTGTCTCTGCGAACGCTGCAGTTATGTGTGTTGTGTTTTGCAAGTGACAGTGATCGATCGATACTGCACTTGGGTGGCCTGGGCTGGACTGAGGGGCAAAACGCAGGTGCTAGCAGGTAACTGGGCTGATCCCGCTAACACTGCGTTTTTGGGAACCCTAAACTGCTGGGGACGCTAGTATAGATCTGATCAGATATTGATCTGTTCAGATACTATACCACTAAGGGAGGTGTATGCTTCACACGTGGGTGTTAGCGCTACTGGCACTAACCTGACGCTGCCTGGGGTGTGACGCAGACCCTCTCTGACGCTAAAACGTAATTGAAATCACCCGCCGGGCGATCAGTGGGTTAAACCTTTATTGGGTTATATACGGCGGGTGCCCTGACACTATAAAAAGCATAACTAACTAACCAGCGTCACCCGTAACACTTATATGGTGATCACTGGTGAAAGGGTTAACTAGGGGCAATTAGGGGGTTAAAACCTTTATTAGGTAATATATGGGGGTACCTGACGCTATATAAAAACCTGACGGCGAACTTAAAAAAAATAACTGGCTACCGATCGGCATCACCGACGCTAAGACGGCGATCAGAAAAACGATCGCTTAGCGACAGTGGTGATGATAGGGGGTGAAAGGGTTATCTGGGGGGCGATCAGGGGGTTAAACCTTTATTAGGGGGGGGGGGTTAGGGGGCTACACTGGACCTAAAACGAACTTTAGTGACACTTTTACAGTCACAAATGTCACTGATTGCAGTGATCAGTAAATAAATGGTCACTGCAATCAGTGACACTGACTGGGGGCTGGGGGGTGATCTGGGGTGTCGATTTATGTGCCTATGTGTCCTGGTGTCAGTGTAGTGTTTTGTGCACTAACCTGGCATCTTCTCCTGTGCGGCGCTCGGTATATGTGAGCGCCGCAGGAGAGATGACATCACTTCCTCTGCCTGTGTAAACATTACACAGGCAGGGAAGCTTTCTCATTCGCCGGGAGCGATCGCGAAGGGGTGGCCGGAATCGAACGGCCATCCCCTCATCCCGGATCGCTCCCGAACACTTAACCACCGCTCACTGTAAAGAAGGGGGGTCCGATCGGACCCCCCCCCCAACTATACAAAGGCGATCACGTAGATATACGTGATTCTGCCTGTCGATGCCATTCTGCCGACGTATTTTTACAGTGGGCGGTCGTTAAAGTGGTTAAGAAACAAATCAGAATGCAAAATATGTTTCAGTTGTAAGCATACAGATAAAAAGTGTATATGTCCACTGTGTTTTAACCGTTTTGCATTCCAAAAACATTGTAGAGTCTATTCATGCTCTCTCCACCAATCTACAAAATGATCAAGTTCACAACACTGATCAATGCAGTAAAGACCAATAGGTTTGCAGTACCATACCTTTCTCAATCAATCAGTTTAAATCCGTTCTGGTCAGTGGAGTTGCACAGATATAAAAAAAAAAAAAAATTTTTAGTCTAGTCAGAGGCTGTGCAGTGTACAAAAGTCCCGCCTTCTCCTCGTCCGTGATCGGCTGAACACTGATGGGCGAGGACGTTAGTGTTCAGCCTATCACAGACGAGGAGATGGTGGGGCTTTGGTACACAGCATGGCCGCCGACTAGACTACATAATATCACAGCGCCGAGAGATGTCGAGAATTAATTCCTTTCTTCCTGCTCTAGACCCAGGGTCGACTAAAACAAACAGAGGAAAATAAAGAGACATCCCCTGCGCCGCTCTGATCATCAGTGCTAGACTGCCAGTGATCTGTCTGTTTCCCAGCAAGCTTGGTCACCATCATGTTGTCTGTCACCACCAGTCTCCTGCTACAGTCAGCTCTGCCTCTCTGCCCACTGCCGCACGGTCCAACTGCAGAGGTGAGTCCCAGTCACCTGGTAAACATTTTCACTGTTACTGAAATTGCTGGTGAGGTTGCATTTGATCGCTGCTGGTGAGGTTGCATTTGCTGGGCACGGTTATTAGGAGTGAGTGAGGCTGAGGCATGCAGATGGACACAGTGAGGCTGCAAATGGGCATTATTGACCCCTTTTTCCCCCACTTAAAGTGGTGTTCCGGCCGAAATTACACTTTTTAAATAAAAATACCCCTATAATACACAAGCTTAATGTATTCTAGTAAAGTTAGTCTGTAAACTGAGGTCCGTTTTGTTAGGTTATTTCAGCATTTTGAAAGTTTATAAACTAGAAATAGACTGTGGCCATCTTATGTGTGGGCATCTGAAGCCAGACTATTACTTCCTGGATTTCATGATTGCAGATCTCGCACATGCTCAGTGCTGCACAAGCAGTGTAATAAATTTCAGGTCAGGTTTCCATAGCAACGGCAGTGTCAGAGGAAGTTGACACTTTTCTATGCAAACCTCTCCTTCCCCTCCTCCCTGTAGTAAAAAAGTAAAATATACTGCATGTTCAAGGGGGGGAAAAAAAAAAAAATCTCTCCCTCCCTCCCTCTCCCTCCCTCTCCCTCCCTCCCCCTCCCTCCCTCTCCCTCCCTCTCCCTCCCTCTCCCTCCCTCTCCCTCCCTCCCTCTCCCTCCCTCTCCCTCCCTCCCTCTCCCTCCCTCCCTCTCCCTCCCTCCCTCTCCCTCCCTCTCCCTCCCCCTCCCTCTCCCTCCCTCCCTCTCCCTCCCTCCCTCTCCCTCCCTCTCCCTCCCTCTCCCTCCCTCTCCCTCTCCCTCCCTCTCCCTCCCTCCCTCTCCCTCCCTCCCTCCCTCCCTCTCTCTCCCTCCCTCTCCCTCCCTCCCTCTCCCTCCCTCCCTCTCCCTCTCTCCCTCTCCCTCTCTCTCCCTCTCTCTCCCTCTCTCTCCCTCTCTCTCCCTCTCTCTCAGCTTTTCATAAATAAATAAAAAAAAGACTAATCTCAGCAACAAAAGTCATTTATGCATCTATTCGCATAGTCCACAGAACATTGCATCACCCCAGCACATCGAATCGCATGGCCCACAGAACAATGCATCACCCCCAGCACGTAGAATCGCATCATTTACAGCACATCGAATCGCATGGCCCACATCACTCACAGCAGCACCGATCCCCCCCAATATAATCATCATCATTAGACCAGCTCAGGGTGGGGGTGGCACAGACAGGTAATATAGGTAAGGTAATGCGGGACATCTAACCACTGTTTTTTATTCCCACAGTAAAGTTGTTGTTGAGTGGCGGAAGGGGGGGGGGGTTCTTATTTTTATTTTATTTTTAATATGTTGAGCGGGGAGAGGTGGGTAGCGATCTGGATGCCTTTACACTGTAAAGTTATTGAGCGGGGGGGGGGGGGGGGGGGTGGATGCACCGCGGTACGGATTTTTTTTACTTATAAAATTACACTGCAATGTTCTTGAGCGGCGGGGGGGGGGGGTGGATTCCACCGCGGGATGGGTCCGTACTGCCATACAATCAAACAATCCCAAACCACCCCCGGCGGAGGACTGTGGACACATACCGCACCACCGCTTGTTCCTTATCTCCAGACTCCCCTCTGGAGAGGAGAGGAGGGCAGCATCACAGGTGCAGCCGCGCCATGGGGAAAGTAATGTTTCTTTGTGTGAAGTCACATCAGCACAGAGTGCATTGTGAGATGTGACAGGTTGAGCTCGCTGGGAGGACCGAGGGAGGGTAGGATGGCCGTGCCTTGATTTACAATGGGACGGCACAGGGCCTCCTGGGATTGATGACAAACATCTCCCATGAGGCATAGCGGTCAGTGGATGACGCTGGAGACCTGTTGCGGCCGTGGCTCACTATAAAACTGAGTTTAAAATATATATTTATTTTATTAATAATAATAATAATAATAATAATAATAATAATAATAATAATAATATGCCAATTAGTCCTTAGGGGACATAAATAGATAGGATGCAAACAACTTGTTAAAGAGGGTGGAACTCCACTTTAAAGTAGCTGCTGCATTCTCACCCTAGGCTTATACTCGAGTCAATAAGTTTTCCCATTTTTTTGTGGTAAAATTAGGTGCCTCGGCTTATATTCGGATCGGCTTATACTAGAGTATATACGGTATATAGAAATAGCTATTTGGGTTCCTTTTATACCCAATTAAAATTGCACTTTAAATACAACAGCACAAATAAAAAGGACCTACCTTTCCCTGTTTTACAATGTAGTATGGATTACTGCGTGAAAATCCAGCGCTTTCCAAAAGATTCATTACATCATTCTTTCTGTAGGAAAAAGAAATAGTATTTTTAATGTAGGATACAGTACAGGACAACTGAAGAAAATACTAAATTTTAAACACAAAGTGATACAGCATTTTTAAAAATCCCGTGTTAGCATAGGTTAAAAAGTAGGATTTAAACCTAAACTGGGAGACCATTAGTTTGCTCAGTGAACTGTGTAAGAATTTTCCCCTCCAAATAACAGACGTGCACTTGAGAGTGTGACAACACAGGAGCACAGCTCTCAGCTGTCTCCCTACAGCAGAAAGTGCCCTAAATACTAGGGACCTTCATTGCAGGATCCCCAGGAAGTATTTCAATGAAATACACAAAGTTAACCGCTACCGCCTCCCTTAAGAACTTCTAGATGCTGGGAGGTGAAGGCGGGCATTCAGGTAAAGTGACTGTTGCAATTGGCTGTCACAGAGGTCACATGATAGGAAAGCTCTCAATCGCAAGTATGCATCGGGAGCTTTCCGGTCCCCGCCAGTGACTGTGCTGGGCATGTGCTCTCAGCTAAATTTTGTGTTTACATAAGGCCGCATACACTCACTGGCCACTTTATGAGGCAAACCTTGTTAGTACCGGGTTGGACTCCCTTTCGCCTTCATTCTTCGTGGTATAAATTCAACAAGGTGTTGGTAACATTTCTCAGAGATTTTGATCCAAATTGACATGATAGCTCCACCCAGTTTCTCCTGTTCCACCACATCTCAAAGGTGCTCTATTCGATTGAGATCTGGTGACCGTGGAGGCCATTGAAGTACAGTGACCTCATTGTCATGTTCAAGAAACCAGTGGTGAGATTGGAGCTTTGTGACATGGTGCATTATCCTGCTGGAAGGAGCCATCAGAAGATGGGTACACTGTAGTCATAAAGGGATGGACATGGTCAGCAAAAATACTCAGGTAGGCCGTGGCAATTAAACAATGCTCAATTGGTACTAAGGGGTCCAAAAGTGTGCCAAAAAAAATATCCCCCACACCATTACACCACCACCACAAGCCTGAACCGTTGATAGAAGGCAAGATGGATCCATGCTTTCATGTTGTTTATGCCAAATTCTGACCCTACCATCTGAATGTTGCAGCTGAAATGGAGATGCATCAGACCAGGCAACATTTTTCAAATCTTCTATTGTCCAATTTGTGGTGAGCCTGTGCGAATTGTAGCCTCAGCTTCCTGTTCTTAGCTGACAGGAGTGGCACCCGGTGTGCCCATCTGCTTCAAGGTTCGATGTGTTGTGCGTTCAGAGATGGTATTCTACATACCTTTGATGCAACGAGTGGTTATTTGGGTTACTGTTGCCCATTATTTCAAACCAGTCTTGCCCATTCTCTTCTGACATCAACAAGGCATTTTCCCCCACACATCTGCCGCTCACCGGATATTTACGCTTTTTTTCAGACCATTCTCTGTAAACCCTAGAGATGGTTGTGTGTGAAAATCCCAGTAGAGAAGCAGTTTTTGAAATACTCAGACCAGCCCGTCTGACACCAACAACCATGCCACGTTCAAAGTCACTTAAATCCCCTTTCTTTCCCATTTTAATGCTTGGTTTGAACTTCAGCAAGTCGTCTTCACTACTTCTAGATGCCTAAATGCAATGAGTTGCTGCCATGTGATTGGCTGCTGAGCAATTTGTGTTACCAAGCAATTGAACAGGTGTGAAATTGGGAGTGGATGTGTGCTGCTTTAATGGGCTCCACTCCCAATTTCAGTTTAGTTCCAAATCCTACCTATGTTAGCAGACTGAGCAGTATAGTCTTTTTTCTGGCCATAGCGCGCAACTATTTCCCTTAATATTTAATTGAACAGGCGTACCTAATAAACTGGCCGGTGAGTGTAGGCGTTAAAGCCCATCCGCCGAGAGGCTGCAAATACGCGTGCGGTGGGTGGGAAGAGGTTAAAAAGTGAAAATTACATGAACATGTTAAAGTGTATATGAGTTTTTAGTAATTGGGTTTAGATCTACTTTAGTTCTAATCTAATAGAGAAGTAGCATTACATATTATTGGCTTTCAATGTATGATAATTCTGAGAAAGACTCTCTAATATCGTGGAATCCTTACGCCAAATGGCCTACTCTGAAAAACATAAGCAATAAGAAAAGCCCAATTATTGGTGTCAACACTTACGTCACCATTTTCTTGTCTAGGAAATACTGATCCTTTTTGGCTCCAATCACTCTTCGTAGTGACACCTCCTCCTTGTCAATCTAATTAAAGAATTAACAAATTCACTTGAATTATGAGTTTTATAAAGATTTCATAAATAAATTTGCAGAACTTAAACTTACTGGCAATCTGTTGTCAGAGTTATCAAATATAATTTCCACGAAGGCAGAAATGACTCGAGGACCTGTTCCTTCCTGAAAGAAAAATAAATTTTCAGTTTTACTGCATTTACATCTATTTTGTAAGCCAAAAACCGGTCTTCTTTAATAAAAGAACTGCTTGCCTGATGATCGTTACCAAAATGGAATTCCTGTTTAAATCACTACATTAAAGTAAACTAAAAACAAAACTTTTTTAGCTTTGGATAGCGGAGAGGGATTAGAAACCCTGACAGGTTTTAATTTCTGCCTGTGCCCCGTTAACGACATTTACCTTCTCCGTTTGTCTTGTTTACCTCTATCATTGAAAGTGAAAGTAAAAGAAAATCCCAAATTTTGATTTGTTCCCAGAAAAGTAAGAGTGGAAATCTTCCAATGGGGACCCTAGTTCAGGTGACCTGGGGGTCCCTAAGAAATTCCACCAATTTGCAGGATTTCCTCTCACTTGTTTGGCTATGGGACACAGATGTCGAAAATAAATCTGATAGGGGTTATAACCTTCCCTTGCTCTATCCAAAATGAAGATAAAAGGTTTTGCCCATAGTTCTACTTTAACCCCTTCATGCCGAGCGTATGCAAATATGCAGCCCCACTGGACTGGGCTTTATTCCGTGGGGCCACATATTTGCGTATCTCCCTTTGTTCTCACAATGCACTGCACAGTGCGCCCCCAGCACAGAGACCGGGGTCTCAGCAGGAGGTTCGGAATGAACAATCGGGACCCGGATTACCTGATCGCTGTGATAGCCTCTGATTGGTTATAACGGTGATTGGTCACCGAAGCCTGCCTCCGTGTTTTCTCTCTGTGAATGGAGATACATTTCATCAAGCGAGTATACCCCTCACCATTTTTGTAAATACTGTATTATATCTTTTCATGTGGCAACACTGTAGAAAGCGGTTCAGACATTAATGGCTGTATGTTGCGTTATTTTGAGAGGACAGCAAACTTACACTGTTATACAAGCTGTACACTCACTACTTTACATTTTAGCAAAGTGTAATTTCTTCAGTGTAGTCACATGAAAAAATATAACAGACATTTACAAAAATTTGTAAGTGTGTGTGTGCGCGCGCGTTTATTATACACACACACACACACACACACCTTTGATTACGAGCAAATTCCGTTCCAGGAGAATTCTCGTAATCCAAAGCACTCGCATATCAAAGCGAGTTTTCCCATTGAAGTCAATGGAAACGAAAATAATTTGTTCCGCATTGACTTCAATGACATGCAATACCACATGTGGCCAGAGATGGGGGCGCCGGAGAGCCTCGGAAACACACAGAAAAGGCCAGAGGACAGCTTGGCTGACCTTGGAAACCCTCGGAAACACCCGGGAACTGCTCCGGCGCCCCCGCTCCTCAGGCTTAATGCAGGACTGCAGGCCCTATTAGCTTGAATTCTGCTCGTTTTGCGAGACACTCGCAAACCGAGTAAGAATTTCAAAATGCTCATTAACCACGTTACTCCTAAACCGAGGTTCCATATATATTATATACACATACACACACAGATTAAGGCTGGATCTAGGTCAGTGCCAGGGTAAGTGTTTGGGTCAAGGTATTTTGTTTTGGACAGGGTTTTTTTCTTTTAATTAGGAAAAAAGTAAAAAGCTATAAAAGCGCACCATTGTTTTTGGGCTGTACTAGGGGTACAAACAACAAACATATGTGGTATCGTTGCGATCGTCAGGCACAAGAGATTTGAATTTAGGTTGTTCTTTGGTGGTAGGTTATGGTAGTAGCAAGAATTTTTTTTTTTTTTAACCACTTAAGCCCCGGACCATTTCGGGCCATTAGGACCAGGCCTGTTTTTGGGATTCGGCACTGCGCTGCTTTAACTGTAAATTGTGCGGACATGCAATGTTGTACCCAAATGAAATTTGCGTCCTTTTCTTCCCACAAATAGAGCTTTCTTTTAATGGTATTTGATTGCCTCTGCGATTTTTATTTTTTGCGATATAAACAGAAAAAGACCGAAAATTTTGAAAAAAAAATGATATTTTCTAATTTTTGTTATAAGAAAAATCGAATAAACTCAATTTTAGTCATACATTTAGGCCAAAATGTATTCAGCCACATGTCTTTAGTAAAAAAAATGTCAATAAGCGTATATTTATTGGTTTGCGCAAAAGTTACAGCGTTTACAAACTAGGGTACATTTTCTGAAATTTACACAGCTTTAAATTTATGACTGCCTATCTCATTTCTTGAGGTGCTAAAATGGCAGGGCAGTACAAAACCCCCCCAAATGACCCCATTTTGGAAAGTAGACACCCCAAGGAAATTGCTGAGAGGCATGTTGAGCCCATTGAATATTTTTTTTTTTGTCCCAAGTGATTGAATAATGACAAAAAAAAAAAAAAAAATACAAAAAGTTGTCACTAAATGATATATTGCTCACACATGCCATGGTTATATGTGGAATTGCACCCCAAAATACATTCTGCTGCTTCTCCTGAGTACGGGGATACCACATGTGTGGGACTTTTTGGGAGCCTAGCCACGTACGGGACCCCGGAAACCAAGCACCGCCTTCAGGATTTCTAAGGGCGCAAATTTTTGATTTCACTCCTCACTACCTATCACAGTTTCGAAGGCCATAAAATGCCAAAATAGCACAAAACCCCCCCAAATGACCCCATTTTGGAAAGTAGACACCCCAAGCTATTTACTGAGAGGCATGTTCAGTCCATGGAATATTTTATATTTTGCCACAAGTTGCGGGAATATGACAAACTTTTTTTTTTTTTGCACAAAGTTGTCACTAAATGATATATTGCTCACACATGCCATGGGCATATGTGAAATTACACCCCAAAATACATTCTGCTGCTTCTCCTGAGTACGGGGATACCACATGTGTGGGACTTTTTGGGAGCCTAGCCGCGTACGGGACCCCAAAAACCAAGCACCGCCTTCAAGGTTTCTAAGGGCATAAATTTTTGATTTCACTCCTCACTACCTATCACAGTTTTGAAGGCCATAAAATGCCAAGATGGCACAAAACCCCCCCAAATGACCCCATTTTGGAAAGTAGACACCCCAAGCTATTTGCTGAGAGGCATGTTGACCCCATTGAATATTTTTTTTTTTTGTCCCAAATGATTGAATAATGACAAAAAGAAAACAAAATGTACAAAAAGTTGTCACTAAATGATATATTGCTCACACATGCCATGGTTATATGTGGAATTGCACCCCAAAATACATTCTGCTGCTTTTCCTGAGTACGGGGATACCACATGTGTGGGACTTTTTGGGAGCCTAGCCGCGTACAGGGCCCCAAAAACCAAGCACTGCGAACGCTGCAGTTATGTGTGTTGTGTTTGGTAAGTAACAGTGATCGATCGATACTGCACTTGGGTGGGCTGGGCGGAGGGGCTAAACGCAGGCGCTAGCAGGTATCTGGGCTGATCCCGCTAACACTGCGTTTTTGGGAACCCTAAACCGCTGGGGATGCTAGTATAGATCTGATCAGATACTATACCACTAAGGGGGGTGTATGCTTTGCGCGTGGGTGTTAGCGTTACTGTCACTAACCTAACACTGCCTGGGGCGACGCAGACCCTCTCTGGCGCTAAAACCTAATTGATCTCACCCGCCGGGCGATCAGGGGGGTTAAACCTTTATTGGGTTATATACGGCGGGTGCCCTGATGCTATAAAAAGCAAACTAATCAACCAGCGTCACCCGTAACCTTTATATGGTGATCACTGGTGAAAGGGTTAACTAGGGGCAATCAGGGGGTTAAAACCTTTATTAGGTTAAATATGGGGGTACCTGACACTATATAAAAACCTGACGGGTAACCTAAATAACTAAATAACTTACTGGCTAACCAGTGACGCTTATACGGCGATCACTGGTGAAAGGGTTAACTCTAGGGGCAATCAGGGGGTTAAAATAATATATGGGGGTACCTGACACTAATAAAAACCTGCGGCGAACCTAAAAAAAAATAACTGCCTATCTAAAACACCAGCGACACGAATACAGCGATCGGAAAAACAATCGCTTAGTGACGCTGAAGTTAGGGGGTGAAAGGGTTACCTGGGGGGTGATCAAGGGGTTAAACCTTTATTAGGGGGGGGTTAGGGGGCTACCCTGGACCTAAAGGGGCCTAATCCTAACTGCCCTGCAACTTTTTACAATCACAGATGACACTAAATGCAGTGATCAGTAAAATAAATGATCACTGCAATCAGTGACACTGTGATTGGGGGCTTTGGGGTGACCTGGGGGGTGATCTGGGGGTGACTGGGGGGTGATTTGTGTGCCTATGTGTACCTACGTGTCAGTGGACTGTTGGTGCACTAACCTGCTTCTTCTCTGCTCGGCGCCGGGAACGAAAAGACCGCGGCGAGGGAGATGACATCACTTCCTCCAGCCTGTGTTTACATCACATGGCGGAGGAAGCATTTTCATTGGCCGGGAGCGATCGCGAGGGGGGGGGGGGGAATCGAGCGGCCCCCCCCTCATGCCTGATCGCTCCCGAACACTTAACGGCCGCTCACTGCAGTGAAGGGGGGTCCGGATGGACCCCCCAACTGCACAAAGGCGATCACGTAGATCTACGTGATTCTGCCTGTCGGTGCCATTCTGCTGACGTAAATCGGCGGTGGGCGGTCGTTAAGTGGTTAATTAAATTATTGAGCAATGCCCTTTTTACTGAGCATGCTTCAGTTTTCCCCAGGAAGGAAGCCATGCTTTGCTCTGGGGCCCACTGTTTATATGAAAGAACACATCCATGATATCCCTTCAAATGTGAATGTTCCTCCCTGCTTGCTACATGGTGTTGCAGGCAATAGCTATGCAATCTGTTCCAGGAGAAGGTCTAATGTAAACAAGAAACTGATCAGCAGATTGCCCAGCTCAAGTGGCCATTAGGGAGAAGCAAGCATATCAAAAAAGTGATGCTGAGAATGTGTTGATGTACATGGGCTACATTATATAACTGCAGGATTAACATAACAAAAAAAGTATCAGAGCTTAGTGGAAATATGTGGTTTATTACCAGTTATTCTTAGGGTCCTATGTAATGCTCCTATGCAAGAAGAAGTTCTAATGGGTTTACATTCACTTTAATAACTGTCTCAGCTATTAAAGTGGGGCATGCCAGGGCTGCAACCAGGCAATTCACAAGCAACTACCCATGTTGCTACTCTTGATCTGCTGAGCCAACTGGGCCTCAGCCAATTGTGTTTTAATAATGTAAGATATAGAAAGAAATCTAAAAAGGACATAAAATATTTCTACAGCTGATATATTAAAAAATAAATTGAACACATAAAATGATTATGTACGAGCATAAGAATAAAAAAAATAAAAATCAGATAGGAGTTACTCACATGTAGAAGAGCCAATCTCTGCTCTGGACGGAGATGACTGAATTCATCACTAAGAACAAATTGGATGGCTGGAGGGGAAAATAATAACATAACATTTACTACAAAAGAAAAAATGCAAACACATCATATTTTGATTTCACAAAACAAGATATATTCTTATTTCATACTTAAAGTTATGTAAAAGTTTATTTTATTTTTTTTAAACATGTCATACTTGCCTATTGCACAGAACGGACCTGAAACTCCTCTTCTGGGGTCCCCTGCCGATGGTCTTGGCTCCTCCTCCTCCCTGAGTGCCCCACAACAAGCTGCTTGCGTTGGCACTTGTGTGGGCTTGATCCCGAGTCGGGCTGTGTGTGTTTATAAACTAATGCAGCATGGCTCGACCCTGTCCCTACAGGATTTGACTGACAGCAGCAGGAGCCAATGGTTCATGCCGCTGCCAAGTTTCCTGTGAGAAGAGAGAGAGCGGAGAAGAGCTGCTGCAGACAGACACAGCACTGGATTAAAAAAAAAAATTAAAAAAAATAAAAAAATCGGGCTCAAGTAAGTGTTTAGGGGGAGCAACTACTGAAAGTGTTTTTTTTTTTTTTTTTTTAACCTTAATGCAGGCAATGCATTAAAGTGATTGTAAAGTCTATTTTTTTTTTCCTATAAAAATAAAAAAAACATGTTATACTTATCTGCTCTGTTGCAGAGGATTTGCACAGAGCAGCCTGGATTCTTCGAGTCCCTCCCTCTTCTGTGATCCTGGCCCCTCCCTCCTGTTCAGTGCTCCCAAAAGCAAGCAGCTTGCTAAGGGGGCACCCGAGCTGAGTCACAGCTTCCTGTGTCCATTCAGACATGGAATCCCGACCCAGCCCTGTACCCTCTCTCCCGATTGGCTAGCTGACTTTGATTGACAGTAGCAGAAGCCAATGGCACCTCTGCGTCTCAGCCAATCAGGAAGGAGAATCTCGGATGGCTGGGACACTCGTGGACATCGCTGGGCAGAGAGGAATAAACCTTCTCCTTTTACAACTACTTTAAGGTAGAAAACCTTTTGGCCTTCTTAACAACTTTAACCACTTAACGACCGCTCACTGTATATATACGTCGGCAGAATGGCACCGACAGGCACAATCACGTAGAGCATACGTGATCGCCTTTGTACAGTTGGGGGGTCCGATCGGACCCCCCTTCTATACAGTGAGCGGCCGTTAATCGTTGGGGAGCGTTCGGAGATGAGGGGGCGACCATTCGATTTCGGCCACCCCCTCGCGATCGCTCCCGGCCAATGAAAATGCTTCCTCTGCCATGTGATGTAAACACAGGCAGTAGGAAGTGATGTCATCTCCCTCGCGGCGGTCTTTTCGATTCCGGCGCCGAGGAGAGAGGAAGCAGGTTAGTGCACCAGCAGTCCACTGACACGTAGGTACACATAGGCACACATTTCACCCCCCAGTCACCCCCAGATCACCCCCCAGCCCCCAATCACAGTGTCACTGATTGCAGTGATCATTTATTTTACTGATCACTGCTTTTAGTGTCATCTGTGATAGTAAAAAGTTGCAGGGCAGTTAGGATTAGGCCCCTTTAGGTCCAGGGTAGCCCCCTAACCCCCCCTAATAAAGGTTTAACCCCTTGATCGCCCCCCAGGTAACCCTTTCACCCCCTAACGCCAGCGTCACTAAGCGATCGTATTTTCGATCGCTGTATTTAGTGCCGGTGGTGTCCTAGATAGCCAGTTAATTATTTTTAGGTTCGCCGCAGGTTTTTATTAGCGTCAGGTACCCCCATATATTATTTTAACCCCCTGATTGCCCC
The DNA here is from genome assembly GCA_029206835.1 of Rana muscosa. Lineage (NCBI taxonomy): Eukaryota > Metazoa > Chordata > Amphibia > Anura > Ranidae > Rana > Rana muscosa. The sequence goes on along the minus strand of CM055123.1, from coordinate 239,357,868 downwards.
TAGAGTTAACCCTTTCACCAGTGATCACCGTATAAGCGTCACTGGTGACACTGGTTACCCAGTTAGTTATTTAGTTATTTAGGTTACCCGTCAGGTTTTTATATAGCGTCGGGTACCCCCATATTTAACCTAATAAAGGTTTTAACCCCCTGATTGCCCCTAGTTAACCCTTTCACCAGTGATCACCATATAAAGGTTACGGGTGACGCTGGTTGGTTAGTTTGCTTTTTATAGCATCAGGGCACCCGCCGTATATAACCCAATAAAGGTTTAACCCCCTGATTGCCCGGCGGGTGAGATCAATTAGGTTTTAGCGCCAGAGAGGGTCTGCGTCGCCCCAGGCAGCGTTAGGTTAGTGCCAGTAACGCTAACACCCACGCGCAAAGCATACACCTCCCTTAGTGGTATAGTATCAGATCTATACTAGCATCCCCAGCGGTTTAGGGTTCCCAAAAACGCAGTGTTAGCGGGATCAGCCCAGATACCTGCTAGCACCTGCGTTTAGCCCCTCCGCCCAGCCCAGCCCAGCCCACCCAAGTGCAGTATCGATCGATCGATCACTGTCACTTACCAAACACAAAACACATAACTGCAGCGTTCGCAGAGACAGTCCTGATCCCTGCGACCGCTAACAGTTTTTTTGTAGCGTTTGATATATTTGCTGACGACAGTCGGGTGCTTTTTTTTCCTGTGAATCTTACTAGTGTACCCCTAAATTTAGAGCCCAAAATGGCAAGTCGAAGGTACACTAGTAAAGAGGCCTACGAGGTTCTGAGCATGACAGATAGTGAAGAGGAGGTCACGTATCTGTCAGATTCAGGCTCAGAATATCTTCCCGTAGAAGACAGTGACGTCAGCGGCCCCACGTCAGATAGCTCTGATGACGAAGTTGAGGTCCCTGCTAAGGTCAGGTGTACCCGATCCCGATCTTCTGAGGTTGTTGAGGAGCAAGAACCGCAGGGCTCTCGTATCATGGAGCAGAGGAGTACTAGCGCCGCTATTCCTTCTGGTGAATTGGCAAGCACCAGCGGCCTAGTACAGCCTGGGCGTACATCCAGCACTGCAGTATCACGTGGTGACGTGGCGAGTCCCATAAGTGCAGTTCAAGCTGGCGAGGTGGCAAGCACAAGTAGTGTCCCGCTGCCACCAATAAGAAGACAAAGGCAGGCCCGTCGTACCCATAGTGCCCTTCCTGCAGAATTCGCCTATCCTGATTGGGTCCCCACCACTTCTGCAGAACCCGTACTTCCCCCATTCACTGCCCAACCCGGTATTCAGGTGGAAACAGCTGATTTTATGCCAATCGATTATTATTCGCTGTTTTTCACGGAAGATCTCTATAGATCTATTGTGGACCAGAGTAATTTATATGCTGGTCAATTTATCGCCGCTAATCCCCAGTTGCCTTCCATTGCCAAAGATTGGAAACCAATTACGGTTTCCGAATTTAAGACCTTTCTGGGCTTTTCCCTCAACATGGGCACACATAAATTCCCGTCATTGCGTGCTTATTGGTCCACGCACCCAATTGACCACATGCCCGTGTTCTCTGCCTCCATGCCCAGGAAACGATACAAGCAGATTTTGTGGTTCATGCACTTCAACAACAATGAACTTTGTCGTCCACGTGGGGACCCTGAATACGACCGGCTCTATAAAATTCGGCCCCTCATAAACCACTTCAACGAACGTTTTGCAGCCTTGTTTATTCCCGATCAAGTTGTCTGCGTTGATGAGTCCCTGATTAAATTTTCTGGCCGCTTGGCTTTCAAGCAGTACCTTCCCAGCAAGCGTGCCAGATACGGGGTCAAGCTCTATAAGTGCTGTGACAGGGCAACAGGCTATGTATGGAGCTTTATGGTTTATGAGGGAAAAGACAGTCAGGTTGAGCCGGTCAACTGCCCGGATTACATAGGGAGCGCTGGCAAGATAGTGTGGAACTTGGTGTCACCCTTATTCGGAAAGGGGTACCACTTATATGTGGACAATTATTACACGAGCGTGCCACTGTTTAGTCACTTGTTTGATCATCAGATTGGAGCATGTGGCACCGTGCGACCTAATCGCCGGGGCTTTCCCCAGCGGCTTGTAGATGCCCGTCTTAGGCTGGGGGAGAGAGCCTGCGTAAAGTGTAATAACTTGCTCGCTATGAAGTGGAGGGACAATAAGAATGTTTTCCTTCTTACCTCCCTTCATGCAGACACGACAGTCCAAATTCCTACGGCGACTGGTGTTGTGGAGAAACCCCTCTGTGTCCACGAATATAACAAAAATATGGGAGGGGTGGACCTCAACGACCAGTTGATGGCGCCGTATCTAATTGACCGCAAGGCGAGACGCTGGTACAAAAAAGTGTCTCTATCCTTATTCCAATTGGCTTTGCTGAACGCTCATGTGCTATACAGAGCTTCAGGCGGGACTTTATCTCTTCTAAAATTCCAGAATGAGATAGTCACAGAACTCCTGTATCCAGGCGGTTCTGCACCTCACCATCCCCTACCAAATGCAGTAAGCCGGCTGCATGAGAGGCATTATACGCATCTCCTCCCGAGTACCCCCACCCAACGAACCCCCCAAAAAAGATGTCGTGTCTGTAGCAAGCGCGGATTTAGGCGTGACACCCGTTATTATTGTCCACTCTGTCCTGACAAGCCTGGTCTTTGCGTTGGTGAATGTTTTGAACGCTACCACTCAAAAGTGAAGTTTTAGCGTAGGGTACAGCATTTCACAGACTAGGACACACTTACACAGGGTCTCCCAAGATGCCATTACATTTTGAGAGACCCGAACCATTACAGTTGTTAAAGTTTAAAAAAAAAGTGTAAAAAACAAAAAAAATATAAAATAAAAAAAACAAAAATAGTTGTAGTTTTATTGTTCTCTCTCTCTCTCTCTATTTTCTCTCTATTGTTCTGCTCTTTTTTACTGTATTCCATTCTGCAATGTTTTATCATGCTTGCTTTTCAGGTATGTAATTTTTTGTTTTCAGGTGCGCCATTCAACTGCAGCGCGGAATTAATTATCTTGACAGCAACAGCGTTTGCTCCCACGATACATAAAGCCGTGACTCCAGTGCTGTAGGAGGTGATTTCACCACCACAGTTAAAAAAAAGAGCATATATGCCGAAGCATGGGGGCAGCAGGGGCGGAGGAGCGATTTTGCTCCTAATGCCACGTATATACGGTCGAAATTCTAACGGAGGCTTGCCCGTGGAAAAGTTCGACCGTGTGTACGCGGCATAACCTTTTATGCCGCGTACATACGGTCGAAATTTCGACAAAGGCTTGCCCGTGGAAAAGTCAGACCGTGTGTACGCGGCATAACTTTTTTGCGGGAGGATGCCCCCATGCTTCGGCATATATGCCCATCATTAGAAGTGGGTGGATGAAGGGAGGTATTCTAATGGTGGGCATACCCACCGATCAATCTCTTTTTTTCGTTCAGCCAACAGGCTGCATGAAAAAAAAGATTACAATACATGTCCAACAAGGACCAGCAACGTACTGGTATGTTGCTGGACTTTGAATGGTTATACCAGATTGATGCCTGCGGGTATCATTCTTTTCAGCCAGCAGCCGGCTTTCATGTAAAAGCAATCCTAGTGGCTAATTAGCCTCTGGACTGCTTTTATAAGCAGTGGGAGGGAATGCCCCCCCCCCCCGGATATAAACAGCGCCATTGGGAAATTGGGAAAGCATTTTATCACACCGATCTTGGTGTGGTCAGATGCTTTGAGGGCAGAGGAAAGATCTATGGTCTAACCCCCCATTTTTTTTCAAAAAAAAGAGTACCTGTCACTACTTATTGCTATCATAGGGGATATTTACATTCCCTGAGATAACAATAAAAATGATTAAAAAAAATATGGAAGGAACAATTTAAAAATAAAATAAAAAAGCAAAATAAATAATAAAAAAAAAAAAAAAAAGCACCGCTGTCCCCCCCTGCTCTTGCGCAAAGGCGAACGCAAGCGTCGGTCTAGCGTCATATGTAAATAGCAATTGCATCATGCATGTGAGGTATCACCGCGAAGGTCAGATCGAGGGCAGTAATTTTAGCAGTAGACCTCCTCTGTAAATCCAACGTGGTAACCTGTAAAGGCTTTTAAAAATGAATGTAGTTTCTCGCCGCTGCGCGTTTGTGCGCAATTTTAAAGCATGTCGTGTTTGGTATCCATGTACTCGGCCTAAGATCATCTTTTTTATTTCATCAAACATTTGGGCAATATAGTGTTTTTTAGTGCATTAAAAATAAAAAAAATGTGTTTTTCCCCCAAAAAATGCGTTTGAAAAATCGCTGCGCAAATACTGCGTGGAAAAAAAAAATGCAACACCCACTATTTTAATCTGTAGGGCCTTTGCTTTAAAAATATATATAATGTTTGGGGGTTCAACATAATTTTCTTGCAAAAAAAAAAATGTTTTCATGTAAACAAAAAAAGTGTCAGAAAGGGCTTTGTCTTCAAGTGGTTAGAAGAGTGGATGTAAGCTTCCTAATGTTGTGTATAAAATGCCAGAACAGTTCAAAACCCCCCCAAATGACCCCATTTTGGAAAGTAGACACCTCAAGCTATTTGCTGAGAGGCATGTTGAGCCCATTGAATATTTTTTTTTTTTGTCCCAAGTGATTGAATAATGACAAAAATAAAATAAAAAAAAAAAATTTACAAAAAGTTGTCACTAAATTATATATTGCTCAAACATGCCATGGTTATATGTGGAATTGCACCCCAAAATACATTCTGTTGCTTCTCCTGAGTACGGGGATACCACATGTGTGAGACATTTTGGGAGCCTAGCCGCGTACAGGACCCCGAAAACCAAGCACCGCCTTCAGGATTTCTATGGGTGTAAATTTTTGATTTTACTCCTCACTGCCTATCACAGTTTCGGAGGCCATGGAATGCCCAGATGGCACAAAACCCCCCCAAATGACCCCATTTTGGAAAGTAGACACCCCAAGCTATTTGCTGAGAGGTATGTTGAGTATTTTGCAGATCTCGCTTTTTGTCACAAAGTTTTAAAAATTGAAAAAAGAAAAAAAAATATGTCTTTCTTCATTTTCAAAAACAAATGAGAGCTGTAAAATACTCACCATGCCTCTCGGCAAATAGCTTGGGGTGTCTACTTTCCAAAATGGGGTCATTTGTGGGGGTTTTGGACTATCTTGGCATTTTATGGCCTTCAAAACTGTGATAGGTAGTGAGGAGTGAAATCAAAAATTTGTGCCCTTAGAAATTCTGAAGGCGGTGCTTGGTTTTCGGGGGCCCGTACGCGGCTAGGCTCTCAAAAAGTCCCACACATGTGGTATCCCCGTACTCAGGAGAAGCAACCAAATGTATTTTGGGGTGCAATTCTGCATATAACCATGGCATGTGTGAGCAATATATCATTTAGCGACAACTTTTTGTACATTTTTTTTTTTTTCTTTTTGTCATTATTCAATCACTTGGGACAAAAAAAAAAAAAAATATTCAATGGGCTCAACATGCCTCTCAGCAATTTCCTTGGGGTGTCTACTTTCCAAAATGGGGTCATTTGGGGGGATTTTGTGCTATTTTGGCATTTTATGGCCTTCGAAACTGTGATAGGTAGTGAGGAGTGAAATCAAAAATTTACGTCCTTAGAAAGCCTGAAGGCGGTGCTTGGTTTTTGGGGCCCCGTACCCGGCTAGGCTCCCAAAAAGTCCCACACATGTGGTATCCCTGTACTCAGGAGAAGCAGCAGAATGTATTTTGGGGTGCAATTCCACATATAACCATGGCATGTGTGAGCAATATATCATTTAGTGACAACTTTTTGTACATTTTTTTTTCTTTTTGTCATTATTCAATCATTTGGGACAAAAAAAAAAATATTCAATGGGCTCAACATGCCTCTAAGCAAATAGCTTGGGGTGTCTACTTTCCGAAATGGGGTCATTTGGGGGGGTTTTGTGCCATCTTGGCATTTTATGGCCTTCAAAACTGTGATAGGTAGTGAGGAGTGAAATCAAAAATTTATGCCCTTAGAAACCTTGAAGGCGGTGCTTGGTTTTTGGGGCCCCGTACCCGGTTAGGCTCCCAAAAAGTCCCACACATGTGGTAGCCCCATACTCAGGAGAAGCAGCAGAATGTATTTTGGGGTGTAATTTCACATATGCCCATGGCATGTGTGAGCAATATATCATTTAGTGACAACTTTGTGCAAAAAAAATAAAGTTTGTCATATTCCTGCAACTTGTGGCAAAATATAAAATATTCCATGGACTAATCATGCCTCTCAGTAAATAGCTTGGGGTGTCTACTTTCCAAAATGGGGTCATTTAGGGGGGTTTTGTGCTATTTTGGCATTTTATGGCCTTCGAAACTGTGATAGGTAGTGAGGAGTGAAATCAAAAATTTGCACCCTTAGAAATCCTGAAGGCGGTGCTTGGATTTCGGGGGCCCGTATGCGGCTAGGCTCCTAAAAAGTCCCACACATGTGGTATCCCCGTACTCAGGAGAAGCAGCAGAATGTATTTTGGGGTGCAATTCCACATATAACCATGGCATGTGTGAGCAATATATCATTTAGTGACAACTTTTTGTAATTTTTTTTTTTTTGTCATTATTCAATCACTTGGGACAAAAAAAAAAAAAATATTCAATGGGCTCAACATGCCTCTCAGCAATTTCCCTGGGGTGTCCACTTTCCAAAATGGGGTCATTTGGGGGGGTTTTGTACTGCCCTGCCATTTTAGCACCTCAAGAAATGAGATAGGCAGTCATAAATTTAAAGCTGTGTAAATTCCAGAAAATGTACCCTAGTTTGTAGACGCTATAACTTTTGCGCAAACCAATAAATATACGCTTATTGACATTTTTTTTACTAAAGACATGTGGCTGAATATATTTTGGCCTAAATGTATGACTACAATTGAGTTTATTCGATTTTTCTTATAACAAAAAGTAGAAAATATCATTTTTTTTCAAAATTTTCGGTCTTTTTCCGTTTATCTCGCAAAAAATAAAAATCGCAGAGGCAATCAAATACCATTAAAAGAAAGCTCTATTTGTGGGAAGAAAAGGACGCAAATTTAGTTTCAGTACAACATTGCATGTCCGCACAATTTACAGTTAAAGCAGCGCAGTGCAAAATTCTGAATTCACCTCTGGTCCTTTAGCTACCAAATGGTCCGGGGCTTAAGTGGTTAACATTGAACTTCAGGCAGATCTAAATGATACAAATTAATACAGCGCAAACTGTTGGCGCTATATAAATCTTGTATAATAATACATCAAAGCATTCATTAAAAGCATTGTTAAAGTGATATTAAAGTCTTGTTTTTTTTAAATAAAAATGTTATACTTACCTGCTCTGAGCAGTGGTTTTGCACAGAGCAGCCAGATCCTCCTTTTCTCGGGCCTCGCCCTCCTGCAGAGTGCCCCCACAGCAAGCAGCTTGCTATGGGGGCACCCGAGCTACTGCTCTGTGTGTCCATTCAAACATGAAGCTGTGGCTTGGTCCCGCCCCCTCCATCTCCTCATTGGCTCACTGACTATGATTGACAGCAGCTGGAGCCAATGGCACCCGCTACTGTGTCTCAGCCAATCAGGAAGGAGTGCCAGGCAGGCAACTTCGCTGGATCGAGATGGGGCTCGGTTAAGTATTAGTAGGGCTGAGGGGGAGGGGGCTGCAAAACACAAATCATTTGGCAGATAAAACAGCTCCCTTGCATGTACTTCAACTGTGCATTTTGCAGTTTACCCAATATCAAATTGATGATACAAATAAAAATAAAAAAAACACACATTGCCAATTTTCCAACATAGTGGAAAAAAAAAACCTTTCCTAGGGCAGCTAGACCCTGTCACCTAAAGGCCCCATCTAAACACAGAGCAAACTGCAAAACAAGAGTGAATATCCTTACCTTGCCTGCAGTCTGTGTGTTGAAGTGTCTGCTTAGCTGCTCCTTGGGAGCAGCATGTATTCCTCCCTTCAGGGAGTTTAGAATACCTGCTCCCCACTGCTTACTGTCATTCTTCCCCCTGGCTCATGAGCCACCATGGGCCATACAAGTCAGTGCTAAATGCGGCAGCAGTAACAGATATTCAGCTCACCTGAATGGTCGAATACCCGCAGTACCTTGAAAGCAGGGAAGTGGCAGCTTTTAAACACACTGGCCACAGTGAAGTTGACAGCTTTCCGACCGCCTCACATTCAAGTCCGGCAGCAAATCGGTCTGGCTAAATATATGCATGAAGTCAATCTCATAATTTACACACATTGCACATCCAGACAGGCGACTCCTACAGTATCCGATTCATCTTCCTAGTTAAACAACTCAGCTTCTTATGCCACCTCGCCTCCTCAAACCCCTTCAATTGACAGTGAATCAACATCATCTCGGTCAAGCGAGGTGGGAGCACCAAGAAACGCTAAACAGGGAAGTAACAGTATTGACTGTGTAAACAGCTGCTTCCCTCAAGTTTTTCTTTAACCACTTGCCGCCCGCCCTATAGTGGATTGACGTCGGCAAAGTGGTTGCAAAATCCTGACAGGACATCATATGACGTCCTCAGGATTTTGAGCTGCTGCGCGCCCCCGGGGGCGCGCATCGCGGCGATCGTTGCTGCGGGGTGTCAGTCTGACACCCCGCAACTCCGATCTAGGTAAAGAGTCTCCGACGGAGACTCTTTACCACGTGATCAGCCGTGTCCAATCACGGCTGATCACAGTGTAAACAGGAAAAGCCGGTCATCGGCTTTTCCTCACTCGCGTCTGTCAGACGCGAGTAGCGGAGAGCCGATCGGCTGCTCCTCTGACAGGGGGGGGGGGTTGTGCTGATCGATTATCAGCACAGCCCCCCCGAGGATGCCCCCACTGGACCACCAGGGATGCCACTGGACCACCAGGGATGCCAGCACCAGGTATGCCACCCTAGACCACCAGGGATGCCAGTTAGTGCCCCCTAATGGATGCCAATCAGTGCCCACAATGGATGCCAATCAGTGCCCACAATGGGCATCACTGATTGGCAGGCATTTTTGTTTGGCACTGATTGGCATCCATTACAGTACATCAGTGCCGCCTATCAGTGCCCACCCGTGCCACCTATCAGTGCCCATCCATGCCCATCCGTGCCGCCTATCAGCGCCCATCCGTGCCACCTATCAGTGCCGCATATTAGTGCCCATCATCAGTGCCCGTCAGTGAAGGAGAAAATGTACTTATTTAAAAAGTTTTGTAACTGAAACCAAAAAAATAATTTTTTTTTCAAAATTTTTGGTCTTTTTTTTTTTTTTTTTCCAGAAAATAAAAATCCCAGAGGTGATCAAATACCACCAAAAGAAAGCTCTATTTGTGGGGAAAAAAAAATGATAAAAATTTTGTTTGGGTACAGTGTAGCATGACCGCGCAATTGTCATTCAAAGTGCAACAGCGCAGAAAGCTGAAAATTGGTCTGGGCAGGAAGGTGTTTAAGTGCCCAGTATGGAAGTGGTTAATAAAATCTGAACTTACCGTAGAAGAAATTACTCTTGCCAGATCCATTTCTTCCCACTGTATTTCAAAATACAAAAAAACAAAAACCTTATTAATAAAAATAAAATACATTTTTTTTTTTTTTAAAGTGGTTCTTAGTCCTGAATGAAGGAGGGAAGCTCAGTGAAAGCTATAGACATTTGTAAAAAAATGTGCCATACACCTTGGCTTTTAGCACGTTCAGTTAGGCAAAGGTGATGTAATTGGGCCTTCTTGTGTGATTTCTTGAAAACTCAGGATTCCAACACCAATGAATGCGCTCCCGCATGGTGCTTGAAGCATCTTCTTGTGAGATTGTCCCAGGATTCTGCTGTGAGGCCCAGTGATGTCACCAGCATCACAAGCCCGCGGTCCGCATCCAGTCCACTAGGCCTTGTCATGTGTCCCGCGCAGCGTCCGCCGCCTGTTTTTCCCACTGCCCGTTTCCCCAGACAAGAGTAAACATCCTCCTTATTCCCGCGAGCATTGCCGGCTTTGTGTGAGCGCATGCACGGCCAGCCGTCTCCTAGAAAATGAGAACACTTTCTGCTCTCCTCCTTAGTCCCGTGAGTGGCGCCGGCTTTGTGTGAGCACATGCGCCACTGGCTGTCTCCTAGGGAACCAGAGTAAACATTTTCTGCTCTTCTCAGTCCTTCCAGCAGCGCCGGTGCGCTAAACGCATGTGCGGTCGGCCCACATAGCTGTCAGCAGCAGAGGTCCCTGACAGTCTGCACGGCGATGTTTTTGTTTTTTTAACCATCCAGTGGGCTGCATCCTGTGGGCAGGCTTTTTGAGGACTTGCTCAGTGTTGTAAAAGCCTTGTTGTTGTGCTGATGATTTTGATAAGTGATGGTGAAATAAGACATAGGGCAGAGCCGAATACTCGTGCTGAACACCGAGATTCACCTACACAGGGAGGTACTAACTATAGCCCAATACACAGGGAGGTACTAACTATAGCCCAATACACAGTGAGGGAGCCGCCTATACCGATGTCAAGATGATCACCAGCGATGTGTGACCCTCCTTTTTGGACTTGCATCATCTGCTACAGGAGTGTGACTGGGCTAGGTGCTGGTCTGCACCTGCCCTTAACAGCATTGCAATATTAAAGAGTAGATACATAGCCCTACAGATACAACTGGCCCTTTCAGACCAACCATACTGCCGATGCAGCCCACAATGAATAGGAGTTTGACATCCCTGATCTACAGGAAGCGACTGGAAGACCAGCAAGTAAAGTAACCTATATGTAAAAGGCAAAACTTTTTTTAGACCCCTTTCACACTGGGTCGTTTTGCAAGCGCTATTGCGCTAAAAATAGCGCCTGCAAACCGGCCTGAAAACAGCTGCTGCTGTGTCTCCAGTGTGAAAGCCCTGAGTGCTTTCACACTGGAGCAGTGCGCTAGCAGGACAGTAAAAAAAAAGTCCTGCTAGCAGCATCTTTGGAGCGGTGAATGAGCAGTGTGTTTACCGCTCCTGCCCATTGAAATCAATGGGCACCGCGGCTATCCCTTTCTCGGCCGCTACCGGGGGTAAAACCGCCCCGCTAGCGGCCGAATAGCGCCACAACACCGACGGTAAAGCACCGCTAAAAATAGCGGCGCTTTACCACCGACCCACCTCAAGCCCCAGTGTGAAAGGGGCCTAAGAGTTGTCAGGAGGAGGGGAATCTTTCAATGGCCAAAAATGTTCCAGTAACAACTAGCTAAAAAGAGAAATCCCCTAGCAAGACACAGACAGAAAAAAAATAAACTGACAGGGGCTTTAACCCTTCATAATAAAAAAAAAATAAAAATAAAAAAAAGTTGGGCCATACATACACTTTAATGTTTTTTTAAAGCTCTAATGGGGTTTTTTTTTTTATGCAGGTGGAGGGGAATTGCAACATAAGTGGATCCTGTATTTTCATGCAAGGACTACCTAAAATTTACTTTTGAAACATAAGGCCTCATGCCCACGGGCGTTTTTTCAGCCGCGTTTTTGAGCGTTTTTTACAGCTTAAAAACGCCTGTCCATGTTAGTCTATAGCTTCATGCCCACCTAGGCGTTTTTGAGCTGTAAAGAGCATAGGCGTTTGTAAGCTGTAAAAAAAACCCAGGGCCAGTGCGTTCCTCAGCGTCAGAACTAGGCAGGAAAAAACGCGAGCGTCAAAAAACGCGCAAAAACGCGCACTAACGCGCACTAACGCGCAAAAAAACGCGCACTAACGCGCGGTCGCGTTTTTAGCTCCGACGTTTTTTTTTTTTGTTTTTTTTTTTTTTTTTTTTTCAAAAAAAAAAAAAAAAAAATATTTACAATAACATGGACAGGCGTTTTTAAGCTGTAAAAAACGCTCAAAAACGCAGCTGTAAAAACGCCAGTGGGCATGAGGCCTAAAAAAACAAAAAAAAAAAAAAAAAAAAAACAAACACACACACACCTGTAAAAAATAATCAGTGTTCATACATACCAATAACATTGTGTTTTGAACTAAAGGGATCAACAATAGTCTGATCTCTGTAGCTGCGGAAGCCTTGAATGATAACCTAATAAAAATAGAAAAGTTCCATAAGGGTCATTACATCTGATTTCAACTGTCAGTATATGAGGTGTAGAGTGTAGTACAGTGGTCAGTGTGTTAGGTGTAGCGTGCAGTACAGTGGTCAGTAAATGAGGTGCGGTGGTCAGTATATGAGCTGCAGTGTACAGTGGTCAGTGTATAGTAAAGTGGTTAGTATATGGAGGTACATCGTACAGTGGTCAGAGTGAGAGGGGCAGTGTACAGTGGTTAGTTAGTATATGAGGTGCAGTGTATAATACAATGGTTAGTATATGAGGTGCAGTGTGTAGTACAGTGGTCAGTATATGAGATACAGTGGTCAGTGTGTGAGGTGCAATGTACATTGGTCAGTATACAAGGTGCAGTGTACAGTATATGAGGTGTAATGGTCAGCGTGTAAGGTACAGTGGACAGTATATGAGGTGCATCGTACAGTGGTTAGTATATGAGGTGCCGTGTGTAGTACAGTGGTCAGCATGTGAGGTGCAGCGGTCAGTATATGAGGCAGTATACAGTTGTCAGTGTGTGACGTGCAGTGTATAGTGCAGTGGTCAGTATATGAGGTGCAGTGTACAGTAACGTATGGGGTGCAGTGTACAGTATATGAGGTTCGGTGACTCTCGGGCCCGGTCAGTATACAGTGTGTACAGTACGAATTCTCTGGCCCTGTCAGGCCTCGGCTCCCCGCCGGGCTCCTCTTCCGCCTCCCCTAGCCCCACCGCCTGGTACCTGTTTGATATACATGTCCGCGGTTCTCCTGGGCCCTCCTGCGTGGCCTCGCTCCGGTAAGGGGTGTGAGGGGCCGCTCTACCGGGCCCGGATTCGGTTACTACCAGTCTCCCGCCAGCAGACAAAATGGCGGTCGTCTCCTCCTCACACACCGAGGACCGTACCAACTACGAGGAGTGGGGGAAGACGGATCTCCGGGAGAGAGCGGGAAGGGGAACCGGGGATAGTCGCTGGTACAGCGTTACATAGGATAGGGAGAGAAGAAGGAAGGGACTCCAGACACACCGGAGAACCAAGGAATGAGGGAGATTGACCTCCCCGTGACCGGCGAGATGTGGTACAGTCCGCCTGAGGAACACACTGGCGCCAATCTAAACACTGAACTCAGTGTGTGTGTATATACACAACAGAGTCGGACAGTGTACACGCTATGTGTTATACAGGGCTATACCTTACACACTACACTATATACACTGTTATGCCATACACACTACACTATATACACTTATGCCATACACACTACACTATATACACCGTTATGTCATACACACTACACTATATACACTTATGCCATACACACTACACTATATACACCGTTATGTCACACACTACACTCTATACAGAACTATACCATACAAATGACACTATATACACTGCTATACCATACAAACTACACTATATACACTGTTATGTCATACACACTACACTATATATACACTTATATGCCATACACACTACACTATATACACTTATGCCATACACACTACACTATATACACTTGACTTATGCCATACACACTACTATATACACCGTTATGTCACACACTACACTCTATACAGAACTATACCATACAAATGACACTATATACACTGCTATACCATACAAACTACACTATATACACTGTTATGTCATACACACTACACTATATATACACTTATATGCCATACACACTACACTATATACACTTATGCCATACACACTACACTATATACACTTGACTTATGCCATACACACTATACTATATACACCGTTATGTCACACACTACACTCTATACAGAACTATACCATACAAATGACACTATATACACTGCTATACCATACAAACTACACTATATACACTGTTATGTCATACACACTACACTATATATACACTTATATGCCATACACACTACACTATATACACTTATGCCATACACACTACACTATATACACTTGACTTATGCCATACACACTACTATATACACCGTTATGTCATACACACTACACTCTATACAGAACTATACCATACAAATGACACTATATACACTGCTATACCATACAAACTACACTATATACACTGTTATACTAGGGTAGCAACCAATACCAGTTTTTTTAAGACTGAGTACGGATACTTTTCCTCAAGTACTTGCCGATACTGATTACCGATACCTATTTTTACTTTTTTTTTGTGATTTGTTTATTTTTTAATTATTTTTAAAAAAATTGACACTGTACCTTTTCAACTTTTTTTTTTGATCAACTTTATTGCTATTACAAGGGATGAACAACATCCCTTGTAATAGCATTAGCTCCTGACAGGTCTGCTTTATGGAGAGGTCTGGGGTCTATTAGGCCCAAAATCTCTCCTCTAGCCTTCAATGCAACCAATCAGATACAGATCAGTCTGATCAGTTGCTTCACTGGCCACTAACGGGCAGATAAACAAAAAGCCGAAACAGGAAGTGACTAAATCCTCTTCGCTTCCTGTTTCTGGCGTCACATAATTGGAGGAACAACATCCGTTCCTCTCACTGTCTGCCATCGGTTGCATCCTTACCTGGCTTTCAGATCGCATTGGAGAGCCTGGTAGAGGCAGCGGTGGCAGGAGTGGGGTGTAAAAGTAATCCAGTGGCTTGTTAGCTACCTGGATTACTTTTATCTAGTGCAGAATCGCTGGGGCTAAAGAATGATATCTCCGTCATTGCTGCAAAAACATGCAGCGGATGGGAAGTGGTTAAATGCAGGACACCTTGTTGGGTCCAAGAACTGTCTCTCTCTTACAATGTGAGAGTGATACTGAACAGAGGATAACAGAAAATAAAGTGAAGGCAATGGGGTTGATTTACTAAAGGCAAATCCACTTTGCACTACAAGTGAACTTGGAAGTGCAGTCGCTGTAGATCTGAGGGGAAGATCGAAATGAGGGAAAGCTCTGCTGAGTTTTTTATCATCCAATCATGTGCAAGCAAAAATGCTGTTTTTCATTTTCCTTGCATGTCCCCTTCAGATCTACAGCGACTGCACTTCCAAGTGCACTTGTAGTGCAAAGTGGATTTGCCTTTAGTAAATAAACCCCAATGTCTGATCTCTGATGCCTTCACTTTACCTTCTGTTATCCTCTGTTCAGTATCACTCACATTGTAAGAGAGAGACAAGACAAAGGGGGTTATTTAATAAAGGCAAATCCTGGACTGGACTGTCCAGTAGCACGGACGTCACGGACCGTCTCACGCCGCGCTCCAGCATCCAGCACAGACTCGCAGCTTTCGCTCCAGGCCTCGCTCTGGTTGCTGCCCGAGATCCGAAAATCACCTTTTGGACAGAACACCGGCTCCCCTGCACACGGCACAGCATACTGAGAGACTGCTACTGGACATTGTTGACACGAACGGAGATGGACGTCTCACTGGACTCCTACATACCTTCATAAAGAAACTTCAGAGTGAGTGTTTTGATGCTATTGTACATTAAAATTATACAGTTTTACTCAAGCGGCGCCTGCCTTTGTCTTTTCTCTCTTTACATGCTTTGGAGTTCAGCTTCAGCTCCCCTTGCAAGGCAACCCTAGATACATAAGACTGTACCTCACCATAGAGCTACAGCTCAAAGGACTTTTATGGACAAGTGTCTCATATTATATTTCAGTCTGCGCCACTATTTAGTATTTTTCTTATGACATACTATAAGAGATGGCCAGAGACTGCAGACATAATACAGGAGATGGTCAGAGACTGCAGACATAATACAGGAGATGGTCAGAGACTGCAGACATAATACAGGAGATGGTCAGAGACTGCAGACATAATAGAGGAGATATTCAGAAATTGCAGACATACTACAGGAGATAGTCGGAGACTGCAGACATACTACAGGAGATGGTCAGAAAATGGAAACATTCTACAGGAGATGGTCAAAGACTGCAGACATACTACATGAGATGGCCAGAGACTTCAGACATACTACAGGAGATGGTCAGAGATTGCAGATCTGCTACAAAAGATGTCCAGAGACTAAAGTAATTCTACAGGAGATGGTCAGAGACTGCAGCCATACTACAGGAGATGGTGAAAGATTGCAGACATAATACAGGAGATGGTCAGTGATTGCAGACATGCTACAAGAGATGGCCAGAGACAGGAGACATTCTACAGGAGAGGGTCGGAGAATGTGGACATACTACAGAAGATGGTCAGAGACTGCAGACATACTACAGGAAATGGTCAGAGGCTTCAGACATTCTACAGGAAAGGGTCAGAGACTGCAGACATTTTACAGGAGAGGGTCAGAGACTGTAGCCATGCTACAGAAGAAGGTCAGAGACATTAGACATGCCTGCGACTATGGTCAAGTTACAGGAGATGGTCAGAGACTGTAAGCATGCTAAAAAAATTATTGGAGACTGTTGACTGCTTCAGGAGACAAGCATAGACTAGAAACACATTACATGAGACTGCTCATTCCGTTCGTCTGTATGCAATTCCGACGCACAAAATTCTTACACATGCTCGGAAACAATTAGACGCATGCTCGGAAGCATTGAACTTAATTTTCTCGCCTCGTCGTAGTGTTGTACGTCACTGCGTTCTTGACGATCGAAAGTTAAGAGAACTTTTGTGTGACCGTGTGTATGCAAGCCAAGGTTGAGGGGAATTCCGTCGGAAAAACCATCCAAGGTTTTTCCGATGGAAATTCCAGTCGTGTGTACGCGGCATTACTTTTGCCACAGGCTAAGTTTTAGGGGTGTAGCGGGTATATACTTTCCCGGGTGTAATTTTGAATTTGGCAGAGACATCAGTGGTGTGTAATTCCCTGCGGCCCAGTGGGTGGCGCTGTCGCCCTGGGCTGGGGTTGAATCATTGCTGTGTGCCGTCCTCCTTTTTGTCCTCCCTCGGCAGCGGTATGGTGGGGCGGGGAACCCGCTGTGCTTGCTGGGAGAGGGTATAAAGGGGCCGGCCATCTTTGTCACGGGGTTGACGTCCCAGGCACCTTTAGCTTGCGGACGGTGGGTCGTGTCGCTCCTCTGGGTGGCTTAGGCCTAGAGGACAGCGGAGGTCGAGTTCCATCCCTGGCACCTTTAGCCTGGGGTGAGGTACTTGGATGGAGGTCCGGAGCTCAGTGCCCAACACTGAGTTCCGCGAGGGAAAGAGATCCTAGGGTGCCCAGGGATTGGGTACCCAAATCCGGAAGGCGCCATGGACCGGGGGGAGCTCCTCATTTGAAGACCCGGTGCAGCATATTGCCGGTGACAAGTGAGTCTCTCGTCGGAGACGGCCTGGAAGGAAATCTACCCTCGTGCGGAGACCAGGACACACTTCTAGGAAGGGAAGTGGCAGCTTACATTGTGTCTGGGCCTGTTCGCATCCACACCTCCTTTTCTGTTTGTGTTCAGACAAGAAGAATAAAGGAGTGTTGAACTTTAATGGTGTGGAGCTCATTTTCTGACAGACATGGTTCGCGGTGACTCTTGGAGGGAGGATCCAGGTGCACAACACTGACCCGAAGGTAATACTGAACTGTTGCTTATACCGCACTAACATCTGTGGTGGAAGCCAGGCGTAGTGTCCCCGCTCCCTCCCCTCTAAGATACCCCTAGACAAGAGAAAGACGAGACCAAGAGGGGAGTGTGAGAACCAGCTGCTACACGTGGGGGCTCGGGTCCGGTATAGTGTTTGTGCACCACAGTATCGAACGTGTCTGTTGGAAGAGTTAAGCGAACAGGCAGGCCTTCATTGGCCGAAGTGCATCCCTGCTCGAAGTCGTGGACATGACCCAAAGAAGGGAAAGGCCCGCGCAGAAGAGTGGAAAGAGGGGGAAGTTCAGCCGTGTGAAGTACTACACGTGGGGGCTTCTATTGCACTGCGCCACCAGGCACACTCCCACCGCTTAGTTCGTGGGCGTGACTCAGAAACAGAAAAGAAGGAAAGCCCGCGAACTGGAGCAAAGGGGAGGAGTCCAATACGTGTGAAGGACTACACGTGGGACGTTGGCGCAAAAACTTTGCAGTGTGCGATGGATCAGCAACAGGTCGCCATGTTCGGACACACCTCGTGGATTCCAGTTCATCCTTCCACCACGACTTTGACTGCTGCTGCTCCAGTAACGGATACAGGGATCCGACGAAAGCCAAGGGGTCGATTCGCCCTGTATTCGTGCATGGACGTTGAGGCCCTGGGTGTGATTTGTCCCGGGTGTTCGGGACTGGTGTGCCAGTTGAAGCCGTTCGGACGCTGTGAGGCCTGTGGGGAGTCGGCGGTGGAGAGGCCTAGAACCATTTACCCCGGCCGGGCTTCTGGCAACACCACTCAAAGAGGAGGAATCACTGCTGTGAGAGTCACCCCTGCGCACACTGCAACGACCGCAGAGGAGGTCGTAAAACCCCAACGGGAGAAATCCGAGGATGCTGACTCTGTCACCACTGTCTCGCAGCGTCCACCAGCGAAGAGAAAGACCGGCATGGTAGCCCCGACCAGCGGTTGTGGTGGACCATCTCGCCCACTTATGCCCGGCCCGCATGAATCCGTCGACCAGAGTTCCGGACGTCCCGTTTCAAGTAAAGGCTGAGGTAAGCCAGGCGGGGAGACTTGGTGTGTGGGCGGTGGTGTCGGGAAGTCATGGCCTAGCGAATCCGCGGGAGGTGGTGGCTCCGTTTCTACAACCGGCTACATACCCGCAGACGAGTGTGACACCTCCGACCTGGAGTCGCTCTCGGACATGGGAGACGACGTGGCAATAGACGATTTGTTTGCTGAGAAGGGCTGGAACAAAGTACCGCTTGCTTCATCTCGGAGGATCAGAGATCCACCCATGTCTACAGGGGAAAGCACACCCCGGGTGGAGGCATTAGCGCCTGAAGAGAGGTCCCGTCCCCAGTCTGCTACTACATCCCCGGTGCCATCTGTACCGAAGGCCGGGGAAAAGAGACTGTTGCTGCGGGCCCCTATGCCCCGATCAGATGTGATTAAGGTCCCTCGCCACCCGGACTCGATAGTGTTGCCTGGCGAAGGGGACAAAGCTACCATGCCTCCTCTGGCAAGATTACAATGCCTATTTGGGCAGAAGGTTGCTGCGGAGTACGGATGGGAGTATCCATACTTATCGAAGGACTTACTCTACGAGGTGGAAGTGTGTCGGGAGCGCTGGTACAATGACTTCGTGTGGACCCACCTTCAGGTTCCCCACGCCCGCAGGTACCTGGCATGCTCCCCGAAGGCCTCCCAGTGATTCAAAGACTGCAAGGCAGAATGGATGTTAGGACGGCACATCCATGCAGATAAAGTGTTGATCCGAAGAAAGGAAGGAGAAGATGTGGAGTATCATCTGGAGACCATGGATCAGCACTTGAAACCACTTGTTCTGCCGCATCCCCGTTTTTACCTGTAGGAGAAAAGAGACTCCGTTCTTATCATGCTGCTGAACTTTCTGGGGCCCGTTGCTTTGTACCCAGGGGAATGAACAACTGTTCCTGTTTGTTCTTCACTTTTCCAGCAAAGAGAATACTGACTCTGGGGTAGATAGGGCCGAAAGAAAAGAGGAAAGTTCCACGGGTGCAGTTACCGCGATGCTGTCACCAGGTGGCAGTGTTGCGCAACGTTTAAACACTTGTCACACACTCACTTGGAGAAAAGGGATTTCTTCCCGGAGAAGTCTCTTTTCCATTACACGAATACAGGTGTCAGGGTTATGTGTGTTAATCCTTTCTTTTCCCTTTGCAGGAGAACATCCCATCAAGTTTACGGAGGATGGGGTGGGTCTTAGTCAGGATGGGTGGGAAAGTCAAATGTGAATATGTGATTCAAAGTTATGGATCAATACTGTTGTTTCTCTTCTGTCTTTATTCCCTTTCTTTACAGGGCTCAGACACAATGTTTTAACAGGATAGTTTACAAAGTTTTTATATTTTTTTTGTGTATCCAATTGTTAGTCTGTCTCTGGACTGAATCATGTCAGCTGTTTAGGGCATGGTTTACTCCAGACACTGGGGACCAGTGTCAAAGGACCGAGGGGAGAGTGTAGCGGGTATATACTTCCCCGGGTGTAATTTTGAATTTGGCAGAGACATCAGTGGTGTGTAATTCCCTGTGGCCCAGTGGGTGGCGCTGTCGCCCTGGGCTGGGGTTGAATCATTGCTGTGTGCCGTCCTCCTTTTTGTCATTCCTCGGCAGCGGTTTGGTGAGTCGGGGAACCCGCCGTGCTTGCTGGGAGAGGGTATAAAGGGGGCCGGCCATCTTTGTCACGGGGTTGATGTCCCAGGCACCTTTAGCTTGGGTCGTGTCGCTCCTCTGGGTGGCTTAGGCCTAGAGGACAGCAGAGGTCGAGTTCCATCCAAGGCACCTTTAGCCTGGGGTGAGGTACTTGGATGGAGGTCCGGAGCTCAGTGCCCAACACTGAGTTCCGCAAGGGAAGGAGATCCTAGGGTGCCCAGGGATTGGGTACCCGAATCCGGAAGGCGCCATGGACCGGGGGGAGCTCCTCATTTGAAGACCCGGTGCAGCATATTGCCGGTGACAAGTGAGTCTCTCGTCGGAGACGGCCTGAAAGGAAATCTACCCTCGTGCGGAGACCAGGACACACTTCTAGGAAGGGAAGTGGCAGCTTACATTGTGTCTGGGCCTGTTCGCATCCACACCTCCTTTCATGTTCTGTTCTATCAAGGGAGTTCAACTGTTTGTGCTCAGACAGGAAGAATAAAGGAGTGTTGAACTTTAATGGTGTGGAGCTCATTTTCTGACAGACATGGTTCGCGGTGACTCTTGGAGGGAGGATCCAGGTGCACAACACTGACCCGAAGGTAATACAGAACTGTTGCTTATACTGCACTAACATCTGTGGTGGAAGCCAGGCGTAGTGTCCACGCTCCCTCCCCTCTAAGATACCCCTAGACAAGAGAAAGACGAGACAAAGAGGGGAGTGTGAGAACCAGCCGCTACAGGGGTACACACTGACAGGCTACAGAGTGTATACACCACACATCTCCTACACTGCACAACATTTTTGGGTTTAGATACACTTTATCTTCATACACTATACAGCACTGTTCTGAAGAATGTATAGGCTGGGAGGCATTGTGGTACTGTGAGGACCTCTAGTGTGTGATCCAGAGCGTTACAGGTTTCAATTGGGAAGCCTTCAGCACAGTGAAAGTGCTGAATCATTTATGAACATGGTAGCAGGGCTTCGTGGTAAAGCTAAAGTGTTGTCTTTAGTTAGTTACCACCAATACATTGCCTCTAATGCTGTGTGCCCCACTTGTGGCTGTTGCTTCTTCCCTAAAAGATGTTACTTACAAACCTGTGACGGTGATGTCGCCTCTGAAGTTCCGGCTGTGAAGCTGGCATTTGGGGCTGGAGAACAGTGACCACAGCAAGTCATTGGCTGTGCAGCTCCTCCATTCAGAAAATGTCCTGCATTCTTTTGAAAAAGTTCAAGGCACTTTGTGGATGGACAAGGGGAGATTATGATGTCCACACTACCTGTTGGACAAGAGATCACTGCTATTACAACCCCTTTACACATAAAAGGCCCTTTTTTTTCACTGATCTAAATGCAGCCCATTGTTTTAATGGCCTTTACATACAGGCATGTAAAACTTGCAGTGTATAGATCAGTAAAAAAATGTTTTTTCATTTGCATTGCCGGTCAGTATTTTACATGCGTATATGCACGTACATCACACCTCTTGTCAAAAAACAGCTAGAAGAATTTTTACACGTGTGTACACAAGAAAGAGATACTGTAAATCTAACCAGTTACCACTGCTAGTGGTCAGCCTAAATAATGTTTTTTTTTCCTTAAAGCGGAGTTCCACTCGTTTTTCGGTTTATTAAAAGTCAGCAGCTACAAAAAGTGTAGCTGCTGACTTTTAATAAACAGACACTCAAACGGTCCAGCGATGCGGCCGCCCAAAGCCTCGTTCCTCTCCTCCTCCTCTCCGCGGCGCCGTCATTGCAACTGTGGGCACCCTTGTGTGACAAGTTGCGGCTTCACAGCCGGGTGCGGACTGCACATGCGTGAGTCGCACTGCGTTTTCCGAGTGGCCAGGCAATCTTCTGGGACCTGTGACATGTCGCAGAAGATTGCAGAGGGGGGGGGGGCCTAGGGGGAGAGAAGACGGAAGGAGGAAGTGGGACAGGAAGTACTTGTCAAAACCAGGCACCCACTCCCCCCCCCCAAAAAAAAATGACATGCCAAATGTGGCATGTAAGGGTGCGAGGAGTGCTTAAAGCGGAAGTTCCACTTTTGGGTGGAACTCCGCTTTAAGGCTCCATTCACACTTGTGCGGCTTGTCATGTGACTTTGGACATCATAGTTGGATGACAAGTTGTTCCCCATATTTTCCAATGATAACCATTCACATATGTAGGTATTTCATGCACTACTGTGGTCTGACTTTCATGCAACTTGAGGACCATAGACTTTATTATTAACTCTCAAAAGTTGCATGAAAGTTGTACCTGAATGTTATACAATACAACAGTTGTGCAACAGTTGGCCATTCTCATTGATCAAGGCCAAACTCCTATCAAAGGCCCTTTTTTTTCACTGATCTAAATGTAGCCCATTGTTTTAATGGCATTTACATACAGGCATGTAAAACTTGCAGTGTATAGATCAGTAAAAAAATGTTTTTTCATTTGCATTGCCGGTCAGTATTTTACATGCGTATATGCACGTACATCACACCTCTTGTCAAAAAACAGCTAAATGCATAGCCCCGGGGCGATGCATTTTGCTTCCCATGTTGCCTTTTAATATATGAACTGTGAACACTTTTTATTTCTGTATGTCGGTGTTTTTTTTTATTAAAAGCCCATTTTTTTGATCTACACCATTGGAGCCCCCTATTTTTTTCTTCTCTTTGCATGAATTTGGTGAGGAAACGTTTTTTCAGTTTTCTCCAGTTGGTCCTTTTACAATACCCTTGTCGGGGTATTTTCCACCTAAGTTTGATTGTATCCCACCGTCCGGTTGAATACCAGGATCCAGAATATCAATCTTCTGGTAAGATCTCCAGCCTTGAGGGTATTGGAGACCCAAGAAGTATTACATCCATCAGTTCCATCCAGGATTGTTGACATCTGACCGTTCAGCCGGTACACCTCATCATCCATCAGAGACCCGGTGACGTTCCTGTGGAGCATCCGTTGGAGATACTCTCAAGCTCGATTGATCTGCTGTCGTATGACATTCGGGTCCAACGTTTCTGGTAAGCACACATGTATGTCATCATCCACGTGAAGAATTGTACCAGAATTTCTACATCCATTGCATGTTATTTTGTTATTTATCCACTGTTTTGGACACTTATCACTTTGTTTAGTGTTGTGGACACTTTAGATATTGGGTGGGGCGTTCAGCCTGCCCCTTCCCATTCTTTTTTTGTGTGTTTCTATATATAAACTAAAAAAGGTGCACATAAACTATAGGGGCCCACAAGTGCACTTCTCGGCGCCAAGGGGAACGGTTTACCAGTTAACTTATTCTGAGATCAGAATAATAATAGAGTGAAAAGATATCATACAGATATATATATATATATAAAATTAGATATAACCAATATCACATTAATGATAAAAGGTGTTCTTATAAGAAATAGCAGCAGCTGTTTAAAATTATAGATGAAAGAAACTGACACCCATAAAACAGTAAATATATAAAATGTATCAAAAAATTAAGAACAGAGTCTATTTGATAAAACAGCGCTTAGTATTGGATAATGTCCAACTTCAAAAAATATATGCGGTATGGTGGAAAAGAAATAAAAAGAAATAAAATCACAAAGGATGCAGTAAAGTCACAGTTCTTAGTGTGGTAGGTGTTTCTAAAAGATGGATGAATCGTGCATGAATCGGTATGGGTTAAAACTTCCTTCCCATGTGTTCATCTTAGCTAAGATGAACACATGGGAAGGAAGTTTTAACCCATACCGATTCCTGAGGTGGTGATGGAAGTTTGAATTAGGAGGAATTTATCTTGCAAGGCTCATTTGATTTACTGTTCTGGTGAGTTTGAACCCCAGCGGGGGACCTTATATCACATCTGTGGTGAAGATTGGGAGCTGGTGTAGGGTGCACGATTCATCCATCTTTTAGAAACACCTACCACACTAAGAACTGTGACTTTACTGCATCCTTTGTGATTTTATTTCTTTTCCACCATACCGCATATGTGTTTCTATATATGGTCACATTTGAGTTACAGTCCAGCTTCCACTGGCCTACATGTAGCGCTGCACTATTACCTTCCACTTCAGTAGAATTGCATATTCTTGCCAATATCTTTGTACTCTGTCGACTTGTGTGTAAAATTCAAGAAGCAATAAAGTGTAGACAGGCTGACGTCATGCTAATTTTGAAAGGAGCGTATGGGGGAGAGAGGAGGAAGGGAAGAATTTCCTTTTTCTGTTCGGCCACAATCGACCGAAGATAGCCAGCTGGGTGTTTCTCAGTCCAATGAAATCTTCCAATCTCTCTCCAACAATGGTGTATTGGGTGTCCCTTCACGGCATTGGTTCAGTGGGAGTGGTGCCCCGCTGTGCATGCTGGAAAGGGATACTTAAGGGGCAGACACCATTATGCAGGGTCTTGTTCGCCTCGCTGCCCTCCTGGCGCCGGGTATGTGTGTGTGGTTCCGGGTCCGGGGCCACGTTGGCCCGAGGCTGTATCTCTAGCGAGTAGGCCCAGTTATGATGACTGGGGCCTATAATCCTAAAGGGGATCCCAAGCTGTCCACCAAGAGGGAGGAAGCTGCTTAACGAAGGAAACTGGGGGAGGACCTGCCCTGGAGGAGACCAGCAAAGTGCTAATGTCTCGGGATAGGCCTGGTGACTTTGTTAAGAGGGGATCCACTACTTTAAAAGCCAAGCAGTTCACCGGATCGACTTAAAGGTTATTTAACTGCACGGCTGGAAGTTCGGGACTGAAATCCTGTGGCAGAGGATTCCTGGCTATCCACATTTGTTCTCAAGCGGTCTGTGGCAGAGACTGTACTCATACTGGTGTGCATCATCCCGGCTGCTAGGCCAGGTGAGAGGGGTCTATCCGGGTGAGCAATACCCACTCAAAAGTGAGAGTGGTGGATGACTTTAAACATTTTTGTGTGTTCTACAACGTGTACTTGAACCTTCCCCTCTCTTCTTATACCTTATACTTTCTATACAAGTTACTGCAGCAAAAATAAAACCAACAGTTGAAGGTTTTACATCCTGTGTGGACATTGCAGTTTCTACAGAC
The DNA here is from genome assembly GCA_029206835.1 of Rana muscosa. Classification (NCBI taxonomy): domain Eukaryota; kingdom Metazoa; phylum Chordata; class Amphibia; order Anura; family Ranidae; genus Rana; species Rana muscosa. The sequence continues at coordinate 239,332,626 of CM055123.1, read as the reverse complement.
TTTCTTCCCCTGACAATGAACTTAGAGGTAACGTGCAAAGCCCAAATTCTAAACCAGCAGCTCCTACAGGGGTAGTGCTACATCCGTAACAGGAGTACAGACAGCAATAAAAACTGACAGGTGTTCTAAGCCCCCCCATCCCCATTTTTTTTTAACCACTTGCCGCCCGCCCTTTAGCGGATTGACGTCGGCAAAGTGGTTTCAAAATCCTGACTGGACGTCATATGACGTCCTCAGGATTTTGAGCCGCTGCGCGCCCCCGGGGGCGCGCATCGTGGCGATTGTTGTTGCGGGATGTCAGTCTGACACCCCGCAACACCGATCTAGGTAAAGAGTCTCCGACGGAGACTCTTTACCACGTGATCAGTCGTGTCCAATCACGGCTGATCACGATGTAAACAGGAAAAGCCGGTGATCGGCTTTTCCTCACTCGCGTCTGTCAGACCCGAGTAGAGGAGAGCCGATCGGCTGCTCCTCTGACAGGGGGGTTTGTGCTGATCGATTATCAGCGCAGCCCCCCCGAGGATGCCCACACTGGGCCACCAGGGATGCCACCAGACCAGCAGGGATGCCCACCACCAGGTATGCCACCCTAGACCACCAGGGATGCTAATCAGTGCCCCTAATGGATGCCAATCAGTGCCCACAATGGATGCCAATAAGTGCCCACAATGGGCATCACTGATTGGCAGGCATTATTGTTTGGCACTGATTGGCATCCATTAGTACAACACATGACAGTACAGTGCCACCCATCAGTGCCCATCCATGCCACCTATCAGTGCCCATCCATGCCACCTATCAGTGCCCATCCATGCCGCCTATCAGTGCCCATCTGTGCCCATCCGTGCCGCCTACCGGTGCCCATCCGTGCCGCCGCCTACCGGTGCCCATCCGTGCTGCCTATCGGTGCCCATCCGTGCCGCCTATCGGTGCCCATCAGTGCCGCCTTATCAGTGCCCGTCAGTGCAGCCCCATCAGTGAAGGAGAAAACTTACTTATTTACAAAGTTTTGTAACTGAAACAAAAAAAAATTCAAAATTTTCGGTCTTTTTACATTTTTTTTAGCAGAAAATAAAAATCGCAGAGGTGATCAAATACCACCAAAAGAAACCTCTATTTGTGGGAACAAAATGATAAAAATGTAGTTTGGGTACAGTGTAGCATGACCGCGCAATTGTCATTCAAAGTGCAACAGCGCTGAAAGCTGAAAATTGGTCAGGGCAGGAAGGTGTATAAGTGCCCTGTATGGAAGTAGTTAAAGTCAGCAGCTACAAATCCTGTAGCTGCTGACTTTGAATATTAGGGCACTTACCTGTCCAGGCATCCAGCGGTGTCCTCACCCAAGCCGACTGTTCAATCAGCTATTGGGTGCTGGAGCCGCCATCCTGACTAAGGACTTTGTGGATGGGCCTCAGTCTTCTGTGACCTGTGAAGTGTCCCAGAAACCTGCAGGGGAAAAAGGGGGGGGGACTGAGCCAGAAGTGGGAGAGGGTACCTGTCAAAAACCAGGTACCCACTCCCCCCAAAAGGTGCCAAATGTGGCAGCAGACGGGGGGAGGAGGCAGACACGCAGAGTTTGTCCCTGGACATGCCCAGGGAAGATAAGCTGCTTCATTTCCTCAATAGCTAAGAGACACAACACCTGATGGGCCAGAGATAGCTGGGAAAGTGATCTGCAGCCAGGTGAGGGGCCCTATATGGCCAGAACCAGCTTGCGGGCAGCTGGGTCAGAGCCTTATAGCGGGAAGACCAACAAACTTTGAGAAGCACTTTCTCTATAGCTACCAGAGTATTGTAAGACCAGTGGGATAGCACCTTGGATCCCTGTGTGTACCTGTGTTATCAGATTGGACTTCACCAAGAAGGAAGAGTCTTATGAGGATAATAGGAAGTATCTGTTTGTGTTCTCAGCTAGACTTTGTAACTGTGGAGTCTTATAGAAACTATGCTATGCAGCCAAGTGATACCCTGACTAAATGACAGACATTCTGTGATGAGTCCATGTTTGTGCAGCTTTCATAATCTGTTTTGTAATATTTTGCAGTGTATGCATGCTCTTTTCCATTCTTACTGTGCTTTTCATTTTTGATCTTACTTTGCACCTGTGTAGCACCCTCCTAGTTAGGTGCTGGGAGAGGTAAATGTAGTCATTAGGCTCTGCTGTAACCAGTGGGGCTTATGTCTGGCTTTTTGTCTAATCTGGGTGCTGCAGCTGCAGGCTTGCCTGTCTCCCCCTGTCTTTTCAGAAAGTTTTGGAACATAGTAGGTGGAGAAGGTAAAGCCTGAGCTGGCCCTGTATACAGTCTCAGCCAATCCCTGGTCGAGAAAGTAATCAGCAGGGGGCTATGAGGGATATGTAGGGTCTGGAGCAGAGAGTAGCAGGGTCATTTGGCTGCTGGAGAGTGACCCAGCCTGTAAGTGCTGTTTAAAGCTGAACTCCATCTTTTTCTATACTTTACATAGTTTGTTTGGGCCAGCTTGGCCCAAAACTAACTATGTTCCTCACTAACATGTGAGGCTGCTGGATGTGTGGTATAAACTGTATGTAGCTTAGGCTACATACAGCATACCACACTGTGTTCCGGGTTCGAGCCACGACTTCTTGTCTCATACCTGGAGTCTATTACAGCGTCAGAGAGGGGGGCTGATGATGTCAAAAACTCTGAATGAATACAACACTTTCTCTGAATGGCTGAGCGCCGCTGTGATAGACTCTACTGTGTTTGAACCACTCTATGTAGCCCACACTGTAAACCAATGGTGGTAGACCCTACTGTATTCTGGGAATGAGACAGGAAGTAAAGTATATCAAAAGATGGAGTTCAGTTTTAACCTTCCAAGGCTCAGAGAAGCTTCCAGAAGTCCTGGATGATTCTGGCTCACCAAGGAGCTGACGGATCACCCAAAGTCGCAGGATCACCCAGGCAACATACAAAGAGGATCTTCCTGGGATACTTTTGTGCCAGTGTCAGCTGAAGCAGGAAGAAGGCCTTCAGATTGCTTAGGACACATTGAGTAGGCCTAAGAGAATTCTCAGGAGAGAGACTGTCGCCTTTCCTTTTTTGTTAGAGGAACTGTTCCTAACCGCGGGAGGCGGGAGGCTTTCACATATCTCACCTTCTTTTGGACAGGTGCAGCGGGGACAGGTATAGCGGAGGCGGTAACAGAAACGATGTCCGCTGATGGCTCTTTGGTAACAGTAACATCTCCCTCAGGAACACTCACTGTAGCAGATGTGGTGGGTGCAGATTTCACTGCAGGAGCGAGGGCAGCAGCTTCCACCGTAGCAATACCCATGGCCCAGTCAACTCGGTAGGCACGGGGTGACACGGTAGGTTGCTCCACTGCGAACAGGTACTCCCCGCAATGCAGGCACCGGACAAATGGACGGGGATGTATGGCCATTCCCTCACACTTAGGGCATATTATACCCAGCGCTTCAATGTCCGCAATATTGTACAGCACGAACCGCACATGAGGCTTCAGGCGGATTCTGGTATCCATCAGTAGGGTTCCGGGTAGCTTGGCACTTGCAGCGGGGCTAGTAGGAAGCATCTTAGGCCCTGAGGCAGATTGCATGAGCGAAAATAAAGACATGGCTGCACTCTGATCTTTTCAATGTAACTACGCAGCTTCTTCTGTTCAGCGCCAGACACACACACGCGTCTCACACAGCACCAGGCGGGAACTCCTCCCACTTTCTCTTTCAGTCACGTAGCTCCCGGGCTTCCTTGGCTCCGCCCGTAGCCTACGCACTTAGAAAGTGATCCACACTTAACGCCTTATCGTCCCGTAACAAATAACACAGTCCAGAGCCCTCTTTAGCGTAGACTCGGTGAATGTCTTTACTTGAGTTTCTAGGGGCAAAGGCAAATCCCGGATTACAAGAACCCACATGTAGCACTACCCCCGTAGGAGCTGCTGGTTATTTTTGGTCCTGCCATTACCCCACAGTTCAACGTATCAAACTTGCTTGGCTCTAAATTTGGCAATGTGCCCACAGATACATGCACCAGTCACTTAGTCTTTTTCCAATGCTTATTATATAACACAACTTGCAGCAGTAGAGGGATGGAGGGTTAGGGGAATTCAGATACCTTGTGTATCAGATCACTGAGGAACTTGAGATCCTGGAGACAAGTACACTTGCTGTCCCCGAATCTTGCTCACCCAGATAGGCCTCTCTCACTGGCCTAGCAGCCCGAATGATGCACGAACAAAAGTCTCTGCCACAGACTTGATGATAGTAATAACTGTTGCACAATCCTCTGCCACAGGATTTGATGATCAGTAATTGCTTGAGCGAACACAGCTACACAGTACCAAAGTCCTTTAAGCCATCCGGCAGTACTGTGAGGTAGATTGGTTAGAACGCATCCTCCAATTGAGTCACCAGGCTCTTTTTGAGATACCAGCCTTTCGCTCGGTCCTCTCCAAGAAGAGTTCTCCCCTGGATCCTCCAATTGCTCAGCTTCTTCCCGCAGGCAAGACAGCACAGGACCATCCCTGAACCAGTAGGCCCCAGACAGACTTCTGGGCCTACTTACAGTAACAAAGCCTTGGGCCAGCAGGGCCACGAGGCAGAAGAGGAGTTGTCACATACCTTAGGCCAGACGGGCCATGAGGTCAGAGAGAGAGAAAAATGGCATCTGCCCCTTAAATATCCTCTCCCAGAATGCATAGCGGTAAAACAACCCCACTGGGCTGTTTCTGGGAAAGGGACACCCAATACACTCCAGCCTGTTGTATTTCCAACACTGGCTGGTGGTGACAAAGACACCTACAGTGAGAAATGCTCTCAACACAGCCAAAGCTGGAACAGAGGCTAATTTAGCCATAAACATTGCATTCTGAACTATGTACAATTCAGATGACCCACTAAATTTACACAATAGCGCCTGGTCAACAGGAGTAGGGTGCTACACTACCTTTTGTGCAGAAGACGCTTCTTTATTTCAGTTAATTGTTGCAAGATAGTGTCCTCCTTAGACCCCATTCACACAGGGGCAACTCGTCAGGTGTCTCAGCCGCCTGACGAGTCGCGTCCCATTCTGTACAATGGAACCGTTCTAAGCGGAGCGACTGAAGTCGCTCCGACTTAGAAAAAAGTTCCTGTACTACTTCAAGACGACTTCAAGGTGACTTCCATTGACTTCAATACAGAAGTAATTTTGGAAGTCTCCTTTGAAGTCGTCTGCAGATCGCCCAGCACAGTCGCGGCACAAGTCGTGCCGCCCCTGTGTGAATGGGCTCTTCAAGTTGCTAGTTCTGGGTATTCTAAAGTTGCCATAGTGTCAGAGGTCTGTTAACCACTTCCATACAGGGCACTTATACAGCTTCCTGCCAAGACCAATTTTCAGCTTTCAGCGCTGTTGCACTTTGAATGACAATTGCGCGGTTGTGCTACACTGTACCCAAACTAAATTTTTATCATTTTGTTCCCACACATAGAGCTTTCTTTTGGTGGTATTTGATCACCTCTGCGATTTTTATTTTCTGCAAAAATTTTGAAAAAAGACCGAAAATTTGGAAAAAAAAAAATATTTTTTTTTGTTTCAGTTACAAAACTTTGTAAATTAGTAAGTTTTCTCCTTCACTGATGGGCACTGATGGGGCTGCACTGACGGGCACTGATAAGGCGGCACTGATGGGCACCAATGAGGCGGCGCGGATGGGCACCGATAGGCAGCGCAGATGGGCACCGATAGGCAGCGCGGATGGGCACCGATAGGCAGCGCGGATGGGCACCGATAGGCAGCGCGGATGGGCACCAGTAAGCGGCACGAATGGGCACGGATGGGCACAGATGGGCACCGATAGGCGGCACCGATGGGCACCGATAGGCGGCACGGATGGGCACCGATAGGTGGCATGGATGGGCATGGATGGGCACTGATAGGTGGCTTGGATGGGCACTGATAGGTGGCACTGTAATGTGTTAATGGATGCCAATCAGTGCCAAACAATAATGCCTGCCAATCAGTGATGCCCATTGTGGGCACTGATTGGTAACCATTAGGGGCACTAATTGGCATCCATTAGGGGGCACTGATTTCAATCCCTGGTGGTCTAGGGAGGCATACCTTCTAATGGACATCCCTGGTGGTCCAGTGGCATCCCTGGTGGTCCAGTGTGGGCATCCTGGGGGGGGGGCTGTGCTGATAATTGATCAGCACAAACCCCCCCCTGTCAGAGGAGTAGCCGATCGGCTCTCCTCTACTCGCGTCTGACAGACGCGAGTGAGGAAAAGCCGATTACCGGCTTTTCCTGTTTACATGTGATCAGCCGTGATTGGACACGGCTGATCACGTGGTAAAGAGTCTCCGTCGGAGACTCTTTACCTAGATCGGAGTTGCGGGGTGTCAGACTGAAACCCTGCAACAACGATCGCCGCGATGCGCGCCCCCGGGGGCGCGCAGCGGCTTAAAATCCTGAGGACGTCATATGACGTCCAGTCAGGATTTTAGAACCACTTTGCCGATGTCAATCCGCTATAGGGCGGGCGGCAAGTGGTTAATTAGTAGTTTCACTACAGCTGTAGTGCCAAGGTTACCTACCCCTGGTGTAAGTGATATGTGACTTCATATTTAGGGTCCATGCTCATGGGGCTTACACAGGCATTTTAGATGCCTGGTGTAATTTTCTGGTGCTTTCCTGCGCACAGGGAGCTACGTGGCCCGCGTACAGCCTGCCATACAAGTAAATGGCTGTGCTCTGCTCTATTGTAAACGCCAATGCTGATTTGCATTGGTCTTTACCTGTGGATGCATCTCTGATGTATTTTCCAAGCTTAAAACTTTCATAAAAAATCCATCAAAGTTTACATGAGCATAGCCACGTAAGGCAGGCTGTACGTGACATGTGGGGCTCCCTGAGCTATAATATAAACCGCTTTAGTATGCCCTGTGTGAATGAGGCTTAGCTCTTGTGGAGGCTACTACTGGATGGTGATATTTTCAGCCAGCACCCCATTCCTGAGTACCAGCAGGACTATATACACTCTCCCTCTTTGCTTAGAGCGTTACTACAAGCATTAGCAGGTCAAAGCCAGCACTGACTGTTGTCTAAAACGTCCTCTGCCTGCAGATCAGTGTGCTTAGGAGTACTTATGAGTTCAATTAACAATCTGCCATTTTACCCAGCTCCAATGGAGAAGGATTGTGTGAAGCCTAAAACGCATTGGATGTTTTTTTCCCTTCTTGTTGTAACTATTTGAACAATAAAGACTTTTGGACTCATAAGGATTTTTCATTTGGCACTATCCTTGACCTATTACACTTGGATTTCTCAACTCGGTTAATGTCCTCTCCTGGGAGATCTTTGTGGTGAGCTGCCAAATACAAGCCAATGGGCTCAAGTAATAACTTTGTATACATTTTGATAACCTGTGAAAATTTACGCCGAGTGCCCCCCTACCACTACCTCTTGACCAACCTAAAACATTTCAGGTAAATAACCGCTTGCCGACCGCCCCTTGCAGATATACTGCTGCAGGGCGGCTGCTCTGCGCTGAATCACGTATCTGATATGTGACCCACGCTTCCGGGTAGGGGGAGCACACATGCAGGCCCGATGTCCCGGCTGTGCTGTGATTTGTTACAGCACAAGCGGATCAGTGTGTTCCAGCCAATGATTGGTCGGTGGCACCTGCTGATCGGCTTTGTCGTTCAGGAAAGGGTGCTTTGTGGTGTTGTAAACAACACAGGAGCTCCGAACACTGACGAGCGATCTTACTGTTTTTTTATTTCTCAGCAAAGCAAGATGGCTTAGTAAATGCAGCACATAACACACACAGTAAACATTGTTAGGCACACATTTAACACCTTGATCACCCCTAGATGCTAACCCCTACCCAGCCAGTGTCATCCGTACAGCGACAGTGTATAGTATTAGCAGTGATCACTGCATTAGTGTCAGTTAGTGTACCCCTCCAGCCAACATCAGCTAGTGTCAGATGGCCCGCCACACTATCACAGTCCCACTATAAGTTGCTGATCACCATTGTTACTAGTATAATATGTAGCGGGGTATTCCCCTTTAATACAGAGAGACAGGATTTTCCGGGTGAGAGGTGAGTCGGGAGGGAGTAGAGAAGAGACTTTACTGGAAGTGAAAGAGAGGAGAGAGACTACGTTACCCAGAACCCCGTTGGGCACCCAGGGTGCAATGTTGTCACCGCAGAGACTCATGGGGGGAGCTTTATAAGGAGGAGGGGAGGCTAGGCTCGGCCTCTTTGGGACACGAGACTTCAGTGAGAGATCCTCCTGTGAGGACCTGCTGCTGTGCAAGGCCTGAAGCCTGGGGCCTTGCGCAGTTACCAAAGAGCCTTCCACCCCATCTCGAGCCTGGGTGGCATCTGACTGGGTTTTCTTCAACTGCTGCTGAGCTGGAGACCTGACCGCTGCAGAGGCTGTGTGTGGAGACACAGCAGGTGGAAGTTCCCGGACTGGGATCGCGTCCGGAGGGGTGAGCGAGCACATGCTCAAACCATAAATACTGTATACCATTGTTAGGCCTACAGACTGCCGTGGCCCACCAGTTCCTATTTCAGTTCTTTTCCCCCACTTAAGATCCATAGCAGAACTGAGTCAAACGGATCTCTAGTGGAGTGTACTGTGTTGGCGTTTTTACCCCCCCCCCTTGGATTACAAATGTGTTCCTGAAATGTGCACCACCGTTTAAAGACTTGCATGCGAAGAATTTTACCCCCCTAGAGACTGAGTTATATGGTCAGGCCTGGCGATCTAGATCGTTTATTTAGTTACTGTGCCATAGGGCGCATAGTGAAGTACTGTTACACGTGGTGCGTGTGCGCCATATCTGACTGGTTATAGTGTGTTTATTGCTGCAGGGCTCTGCAGATATATTTCTGTGATTTGTGATAACTATTGATTTTATTGCCAGTAGAAGTAAACTCGTTATTCTTCTATCACTGCATTGGTGTCTGAGTTTAACCATAGAGCATAAGATATATAAATATTACCCTAGACTAACTGTGCCAGAAGGGGGTCGAGTAAATTGCCGGGGGGTTGGCGGAGCTGTCTTCAGGGCCCAAACTAAATCTGCGGCCCTCTTAATTGAAGGTATCGCTACACATGGAGGTTCTCGTCTGGGATCCTGATACAGCAGGTGAACGCCAGAAGTGCCGGCATGGACCCACAAGCAGTAGAAGAGTGGTGCAAAGCCTCTAGGGCAGAGCCAAACAACTCGATAGTCATCAGCCTCCCTGGGGAGGAATGGTCGACTGAGATGGTAGAGGAGTTAATGAAGTTAGTGTCCCCAGATCACACACCGTGGGTGATGGATATAAAGTCAGACCCAGACACTTCATATCAGTATGCACTAGTGGAGTACGGGGACGGGATGCCAGAGGCTTGCAAGCGCAAGTGTGTGCGGACGCCAGACAACAGAACCTATAGGTTGGCGCACGCAGTAACTAAAAAGAAAGAACCATCACCGATGGGATCACTGCAGGCTGTGGCCCGTACCTTACCAGAAAGAGGAGATGGGGTGACGCCCCCGGTGGCACCCGCACCTGCCAATGCTATATCACCAGAATTGATAAAGGCAATAGGGGATCTGCTAATCAAATGTCAGAAGACAAGCACGGTGCATGTAGAGACTAGCTACCGGAGACTAAAGACATTCTCAGGGAAGCTCCCTGTCCCTGCAGGGGAGGAAGATTTTGATACCTGGGTGGAGCAGGCATTGCAGGCAGTGGAGGCATGGGAGGTGCCTGAAGCGCAGAAGAGGCAACGAGTGGTAGAAAGCCTCAAAGCGCAGCAGCAGAAGCAGTGAAAAGTTTTCGGTTTGGGAATGCAGATTGCACGGCTCAAGACTGTCTAGCCATGCTACAGGAAGAGTTTGGTCAATTGGAAAAGGTGACAGAGATGGTCTACCAATTTGAACATACTTTCCAACAGCCGAAGGAGAAACTTTCAGAGTATGTTAGGAGACTGAACAGGTTGTTGTGCAAGATTGTGTTGAAGAAGGGAATGAAGCCCCAAGATACAGATGCGGCAAGAATGAAGCAAGTCTTAAAGGGAGCGTTGCGCTCGGATCCAGTCTGGCTGCACCTGAAAACCTCGGGAGGAGGAACGTTACTGACTTATGCTGATTTGATAAAAATCATTAGAGATGAGGAGGCACTACAACAGGACCAGCAAATGATTAAGACAAATGTTGCCCCGCACAGGTGTTAGTCAACCCAGTAATGACCCCTGAAAGAGACTCAGAGGTAGACACTTTAAAGTCACAAATGTCCAAGGTGTTAGAGATGTTGACCTCTCTGATAGCAAAAGACCCAGAAGGCCCCAGGAGAGAAGTGCCAAGGAGGGAACTATTCCCAATTGCCTCAGCACTCGCATCTTTACAAGAATGGGGAGATATAGTCTGCTTTAACTGTGGAGGAATTGGCCATATTGCAGCTACATGTTCCAGTCCCAAGAAGAAGAAAACAAATAACCGCAAGCCGGCGGGAAACTTCAGAGGGCCCCGGTGAAGGAGTCAACAGGGTGCCCATCATCTTCAGTGAGCTCCAAGCTGAATGCAAAGCAAAAGAAAAGAGGAGATAAAACTCCTCAGAGGAAACACAACATTCCTCAACAGAGATACACCCCAGAGAAAGGGGGCAAGACCCCTCAGAAGAGGCACAGCACCCCCCAGAGGGGGTGCACACCTAAGAAAAATAATAATATCCCTCAGCGGGTCTGTACACCCATTGAAAGGAGGGAAATCAATGCATACCAGGCTCAAGAAAGACTAAAGTCCAAAGGGAGTTGGACGAGAGAGAGTCCGAAGGGAAAGGACCAGAAGAAGGCGACCCCTGCCAGGCCATATCCGGAGAAGCTGGTAGGCCCATTTCCTATAGTGCCCATTCAAGTGGAGGGAGTCTACACCAGAGCTACCTTGGATACTGGGGCACAAGTGACCCTATTATACCGGGATTTCTACGATAAGCACTTGAGTCACCTGCCCATCCAGAAGATAGAGGAACTGGAAATATGTGGGATTGGAACCCAGAGTTTCCCCTACGATGGCTATCTGCCCGTCAAGATGACCTTTGACCCATCTGTGGCTGGGAAGGCCGAAGTGTTTGACACCCTGGCAGTTGTGTGCCCTCGACCGCCAGGAGCCAACAAGAGTTCCCTTATAATAGGGATGAACACGGATCTGGTCCGAAGACTCCTGACCCCTCTAGTGAAAGAGAGGAGGCCAGCGGCCCCCAAGATTCACCCCATGCTGAAGACGGCCTACCAACGGCTGGTCCTAGAGCAGAAGACCCCTGGAGAGGGGATAGGGAAGGTGTGGAGACTTGGAAGAGAAGGGGTAGTGTTGCAGCCCAGTGAAGTAACCTGTCTCAGAGCCACTGTGAAGCTTACTTGGGAGCAGCCTGGACCCTTTGTCATGCTGGAGTCCGACCCAAGGGAAGAGTCCCCCGGTCTGGAAGTGATACCAGAAGTGATTCCACTGAAGGCCCTGAAGAAGGCCCATTGTAGAGTTCCGGTGAGTGTTAGGAACACTACGGGTTGCCCCATGGAAATCCCAGCCAGGATGCTGCTGGGCCAGGTGAGTCCTGCTGCCCCGGTTACACTGTCAGAAGTCAAGGGGACGGGTGAAGGAGGAGATGTTTGGGAGAAGCTGTCCATGGAAAACCCGAATCTGCCCAGGGCTTGGAAAGAGAGAGCCAAGGCCCAGTTGACCAGATGGGAGAAGATCTTCTCCAAAGATGAGTTCAATGTGGGGTGTGCAAGGAGTGCCACCCATCAAATCCGCCTCCAAGAAGACAAGCCCTTCAGAGAGAGGGTCAGGCGGGTCCCACTAGCAGATCTGGAGGATCTAAGGGAACAACTCGCAGAACTCAAGAGGACTGGTGTGATCCGGGAGTCTAGGAGCCCCTATGCCTCCCCGATAGTGGTGGTCAGGAAGAAGAATGGGTCATTGAGGCTCTGTATAGACTACAGGACTCTCAACCGGAGAACCATACCTGACCAGTACACCACTCCGAGGATAGAGGACGCTTTACAGAGTTTGTCTGGAGCCAAGTGGTTCAGCGTTATGGATCTCAAGAGTGGATACTACCAGATCCCTATGCATCCAGAAGACAAGGAGAAGACAGCCTTCATAACCCCAGTGGGGTTCTTTGAGTTTGATCGAATGCCTCAGGGACTGTCTGGAGCTCCTGCTACCTTCCAACGTCTCATGGAGAAGACTGTAGGAGACATGAACCTTATTGAAGTCCTTGTATACCTGGACGATGTCATTGTCTTTGGGAGAACCTTGGAGGAACACGAGGAGAGGCTGGAAAAAGTGTTGAGAAGACTCAGTGAGGAGGGACTCAAGCTTTCGCCTGAGAAGTGTCGGTTCTACCAGTCTTCTGTGAACTATCTGGGGCACATAGTGTCTGAAGAAGGGGTGGCCACAGACCCTGAGAAATTGGAGGCAGTTACCTCCTGGCCACGACCCACCACAGTAACAGAACTCAGATCTTTCTTAGGGTTCTGCTCCTATTACAGGAGGTTTGTGGAAGGATTCGCCCGAATTGCTAGACCTTTGAATGAACTACTCAAGACCGAGGGGGAAGAGGACGACTCAGGGCCCAGGAAGCCGGGAGAGTCAGTCAGAGATCAGTGGAACCAAAAGTGTGAAGAAGCCTTCCAGGCGTTGAAGAAGAGCCTAACCACTGCCCCAGTCTTGGCCTATGCAGATCCAACCAAACCCTATGAACTACATGTAGATGCTAGTCATGATGGTCTGGGAGGAGTACTTTACCAATAATACGAAGGACAACTGCGGCCTGTTGCCTAAATGAGCAGGAGCCTGACCCCCTCCAAGAAGAACTACCCCACTCACAAGCTGGAGTTCCTGGCCCTTAAGTGGGCGGTAGTAGACAAGCTCAAAGACTACCTGTATGGGGCGGAGTTCACTGTGAAGACCGACAACAACCCCCTTACCTACCTTTTCACTACAGCAAGGCTGGACGCCACTGGACACAGGTGGCTGGCCGCATTGTCTGGATTCAATTTCAGCCTAAAGTACAGGCCAGGGACTGGAAATCGAGATGCAGACGCTCTGTCCAGGAGATCTCATGGCCCCACCAGTGACATGGAAGACTAGACTCAAGTGGCACCTGACGGGGTGCGGGCCCTTTGTCAAGGGGCTGAATTACAAGCCAGAGGAGGCTCAAGGGCGGAAGAGATAGGAGTTACCATGGTAGGAGTCCCCAAACAATACTGTGGAGTAACTCAACTGGAGGAAGACCATCTGCCAAACTTGTCCAAGAAGGAACTAAGATGCGACCAATTAGAAGACCCCATGGGGAAATTGGTTCTGGAAGCCCTGGAGAATCAGGATCCAAACAGACTCCTGCGTCACTCCTCAAAGGAAGCTCGCCTGTTTAGGAAAGAGTGGGACAGGTTACAGGTGCATCAGGGAGTGGTCTACCGAAGGGGCCCCTCTGAGGACCTGGAAGATAAATGGCAATTGTTTCTTCCGGAAAAACATCGAGAGACTGTTCTGATTGCCCTACATGACAATCACGGCCACCTAGGGGTGGAAAGGACCTTTCAACTTGTCAGAAGTCGGTTCTATTGGCCCTGCATGAGGGCAGAAGTGGAAGAGTACTGCCATTCATGTGCACGCTGCATCCAGAGGAAGACTTTACCCCATCAAGCTGCCCCAATGGGCCATCTACAAAGTCAAGGCCCGATGGATCTGGTATGCATTGATTTCCTCTGTCTCAAACCCGACCTGAGTGGACTAGAAAATGTTCTGGTGATAACCGATCATTTCACCCGGTATGCCCAAGCTTTCCCAACCAAAGACCAGAAGGCTTCTACAGTAGCCAAGGTACTTATGGAGAAGTATTTTGTCCATTATGGGCTGCCCCAGCGACTCCATTCAGATCAAGGAAGGGACTTTGAGAGTCGGCTGATCCGGAAACTCCTGGATTCATTAGGAATCAAGAAAACTCGAACCACACCTTATCACCCACAGGGAGATGCTCAGCCGGAGAGGTTTAACCGAACCCTGCTCAACATGTTGGGAACTCTGGATAGTGAGAAGAAACAACATTGGAGCAAACACATAGCAGCTATAATACACGCTTACAACTGCACCACCAGTGATGCTACAGGCTACTCCCCATATCGACTCATGTTTGGGAGAGAAGCAAGGTTACCTGTGGACCTGGCCTTTGGCAGCTCTTTAGACCATTCCTCAGCCACATCCCACAAAGGATATGTGGACAGGCTCAGACACAGCCTGAAAGTAGCCTATGAACAAGCTCAAGCGGCCTCAGATCAAAGGGGAGCTCGAAACAAAAGAAACTTCGACTTGAAGGTCCGGGTGCAAGACCTGCAGCCCGGGGACTGAGTACTGCTACGCAATCTGGGGGTCCCTGGAAAACAAACTTGCAGACAAATGGAGATCTGAACCCTATGTCATCTGTAGGAAGCTGCCGGGCCTACCTGTCTACAAGTTTAAGCCAGGAGGAGTGTAGAGAATCCGGATCCCTCCAGTGTTCATTGGGTGCAGGGCAACCCCCACTCACTCTCTGGCACAGTTAGGCAGGCCACTCATGATAGTGTGACCTGTGGGCAAGGGAATTCAACCCCTTTGTTTTGGTGGGAATTCCCTATGCCAACATCATACGAAATGTTGTCTAGGGTTGTATGCAGTGTATGCTAGAATTGTCTTTGGGGACCAAAGAATTTAAGTGGGGGGAGTGTGTAGCGGGGTATTCCCCTTTAATACAGAGAGACAGGACTTTCTGGGTGAGAGGTGAGTCGGGAGGGAGTAGAGAAGAGACTTTACTGGAAGTGAAAGAGAGGAGAGAGACTACGTTACCCAGAACCCCGTTGGGCACCCAGGGTGCAATGTTGTCACCGCAGAGACTCATGGGGGGAGCTTTATAAGGAGGAGGGGAGGCTAGGCTCGGCCTCTTTGGGACACGAGACTTCAGTGAGAGATCCTCCTGTGCAGACCTGCTGCTGTGCAAGGCCTGAAGCCTGGGGCCTTGCGCAGTTACCAAAGAGCCTTCCACCCCATCTCGAGCCTGGGTGGCATCTGACTGGGTTTTCTTCAACTGCTGCTGAGCTGGAGACCTGACCGCTGTAGAGGCTGTGTGTGGAGACACAGCAGGTGGAAGTTCCCGGACTGGGATCGCGTCCGGAGGGGTGAGCGAGCACATGCTCAATCCATAAATACTGTATACCATTGTTAGGCCTACAGACTGCCGTGGCCCACCAGTTCCTATTTCAGTTCTTTTCCCCCACTTAAGATCCATAGCAGAACTGAGTCAAACGGATCTCTAGTGGAGTGTACTGTGTTGGCGTTTTTACCCCCCCCCCCCTTGGATTACAAATGTGTTCCTGAAATGTGCACCACTGTTTAAAGACTTGCATGCGAAGAATTTTACCCCCCTAGAGACTGAGTTATATGGTCAGGCCTGGCGATCTAGATCGTTTATTTAGTTACTGTGCCATAGGGCGCATAGTGAAGTACTGTTACACGTGGTGCGTGTGCGCCATATCTGACTGGTTATAGTGTGTTTATTGCTGCAGGGCTCTGCAGATATATTTCTGTGATTTGTGATAACTGTTGATTTTATTG
The DNA here is from genome assembly GCA_029206835.1 of Rana muscosa. NCBI lineage: Eukaryota > Metazoa > Chordata > Amphibia > Anura > Ranidae > Rana > Rana muscosa. Next base: position 239,317,011 of record CM055123.1, on the reverse strand, counting down.
CCAGTAGAAGTAAACTCGTTATTCTTCTATCACTGCATTGGTGTCTGAGTTTAACCATAGAGCATAAGATATATATATATATATATTACCCTAGACTAACTGTGCCAGAAGGGGGTCGAATAAATTGCCGGGGGGTTGGCGGAGCTGTCTTCAGGGCCCAAACTAAATCTGCGGCCCTCTTAATTGAAGGTATCGCTACAAATATATATATTTTTATATATATATATTTATATATACATTTCAGTATCTATACAAGATACTATAACTTTCGCGCAAACCAAATAATATACACTTATTGGGATTTTTTTTTTTTTTTTTTTTTACCAAAGACATGTAGCAGAATACAGTACATTGTGGCCTAATTTCATGAAGATATTCTTTTTTTTTTTTTTTTTTTATTGTATTGGAATTTTTATTAGCAGAAAGTAAAAAATATTGTTTTTGTTTTTCAGCATTGTCTGTCTTTTTTCGTTTATATTGCAAAAAGTAAAAAACATAGTGGTGATCAAAAGCCATGACCGTGCAATTGTTAGTTAAAGTAGTGCAGTGCCGAATAGCAGAAAATGCTCTGGTCATGAAGGGGATAAAATCCTTCGCAGGTCAAGTGGTTAACAAGAAAATCATACGAAAAATACCGCTTTTGAAGCGATCATACGATAATCTGATCGTTACTAGAGTTGAGCGGACACCTGGATGTTCGGGTTCGACGGGTTCGGCCGAACTTCGGAAAAAAGTTCGGGTTCGGGACCGAACTTTAACCCGAACCCGAACCCCATTGAAGTCAATGGGGACCCGGACTTCTAAGGACTAAAAAGGCTCTAAAAAAGTAATGGAAAGGGCTAGAGGGCTGCAAATGGCAGCAAAATGTTGTTAAGAGCATGGCAAGTGCTCTGCAAACAAATGTGGATAGGGAAATAACTTAAAATAACATAAAAAAAAAAAAAATATGCTGGAGGCCCCCTTTTCAGCAGAAGAGATACGGGAAGTCATTAAGAACCTCAGAAACTCAACGGCACGATGCCACACATATGGTGGGAATGCCCCAGAATACGCCCTTTCTGGAATAAATTATTCAATTTAATGGATAAGCTAGTGGGAAAATAAAATACTTTGAAATAAAAATGTAGCGGGGTGCTAAATTTAAGGGAAGTGTTTGAGTGGTAAATAGGCTCAAACACCCTAATTCTGTAGGATTCATGGACCATTTTGTCCTCGGGGGACAGTATTGGTGTGCAGTTCCCTGCGGCTTACAGGTGGCGCTGCCAAGGTAGGCTAGGGTTGAACCGCCGATACAGTGCTGTGCCTTTTGTGTCCCCTCTTGGCAGTAGTACAGCGGGGCGGGGAACCTGCTGTGCATGCCGGGAGAGCATATAAAAGGGGCAGACCTTTGGCCTGGGGACTGATGTCCTGTTCCATCTCGGGTACCTTTAGCCCGGGGTGAGGTACTATCCTGGAGTTCCTGCTGCCCTGGGTATGGAGGCCTAGGTGCGGGAGTAAAGCCTGGAGTCCAGAGCCTTCGTCTGGAGTCCGCTAAGGGTCGAGGAGTCTTAGGGTGCCGCCTCGTGTAGGGGACCATGTTCCAGGGAAGGGAGGATCATTCTGATGGACCGATGCGGGAGTCACGGTGAAGGAAGGGTCTGTTGACTCCCTGGAGAGATGTCTTCCCCTTGATATGGGCTAGGTTCGTAGAAGGAGAAGATCAAGGTCATCTTGACTGTATCAGAGGCCTTATTCACCCGGCCCGTGGCAGGGGCCTTATACACCCTGGTCTGTGGCAGAGACCAAAGTTCTCCAGGTCCGTGGCAGGGGCCTTGTACAACCGGTCTGTGGCAGAGACCAACCTCAAGGTCTGTGGCAGAGACCGTGCACCTAAAACTGTTTGAGAAACCTAAGCAGTGAAGTGAATGTGCTACGTTTGTGCCTGGACCTCCTCCACACCTTAAGCTGTCCTGTTTCTTTGCTCTAACCTTTTCTATCCGAGTAGAGTTTATTTTTCCATGAGAGAATAAGAGTTGTAATTTCAGCTGGTGTGGACATTGACTTTACTGGGAATTAAAGGACTTGCCTCTACCTACAGTAGAGGTGAGAATCATCCTCTGGAGGAGTTTTGACTCCGGCTGTGGACACGGCCCGTCAAGTACACTTTCTCCCTCCTGCGAGGACCAACAACATAAAGGCAGGTAAGGGGGAAAGAATCTGTGCGCTACAAAAAAAAAAATTATAATCTTGACCTAGGAGGACGAGGTCCATATGGAGTAGGAGGTTGAGGTGGCGGTGGATGTGGCTGTGTAGGTGGAGGAGGATGAGGTAGCCAACACTGGTTCAAAAATACAACAATGGCTGGGTAAGGCCAGTGATGTGTCGAATTCTGTCCCCCGTCGAATAGTGTCCACCCTGTACTGCGCTTGCTCAGTATGTAGGACAAGAGGATTTCGAAAATCTCCCAAGATGAACGCCGCCTGCGTGGTGAGTTCAGGTGAAGGCCACACCATCCGTGGTTCAAGCCGAGCTAAGTGAGGCCGTGCCCGAAGCGTGGCGATCGAAGCTAGCCCGTGAGGGGCCCTGTTACTATGTGCTACCGTATGTCCATTTGGATGTTGGGGCTTGAACCTGCACTCACGGCGCAGGTGCCGTTCATCTTCGGAGATTTTGTGAATCTCCTTGTCCTCTGTACTGCTCAAGCGCTGCGCCTTCGCAGTACGGGCCGGACACAATCCGATGGCCGGACAGTTTTTGTCACAACACCGGTATACATGTCTATTCTGCAGAAGGTACGGACAAGTCCTGTGGGATCCATGCCTGGTTCATTTTAATGAACGTGAGCTTGTCCACATTGGCTCTGGACAGGCGGCTGCGCTTGTCTGTGATAACGCCCCCTGCCGTGCTAAATACACGTTCAGATAATACGCTGGCTGCAGGGCAGGCCAGCACCTCCAAGGCATAAAGGGCAAGCTCAGGCCATGTGCCCAATTTGGAGACCCAGAAGTTAAAGGGGGCAGACCCGTCATCCAGTACGTGTAGGCCTGTGGACACATACTGCTCAACCATGTTGGTGAAATGCTGCCTCCTGCTAAGACGTTCCATCTCAGCTGGTGGTGCTGGTTGTTGTGGCGTGCTGACAAAGCTTTTCCACATTTCAGCCATGCTAACCCTGCCTTCTGAGGTGCTGCCGGTGCCCCGGCTGCGTTGGCGACCTCTTCCTCCTCCTCTGCCTTCGCCTTGTGCTTCCACCGTACGCCCGCTGTCAGGTGGGAATGCCACCAGCAGCGCGTCTACCAGCGTGCGCTTGTACTCGCGCATCTTACGATCCCGCTCCAGTGAGGGAATTAAGGACGGTACGTTGTCCTTGTAACGGGGATCCAGCAGGGTGGCCACCCAGTAATCGGCACCAGTTAAAATGTGGGCAACTCGGCAGTCATTGCGGAAACACTGCAGCATGTAATCGCTCATGTGTGCCAGGCTGCCCAGAGGCAAAGAAAAGCTGTCCTCTGTGGGAGGTGTATCGTCTGTGTCCTCTGTATCCCCCCAGCCACGCACCAGTGATGGCCACGAGCTGGTCTGGGTGCCACCCTGCTGTGAAAATGGCTCCTCCTCCTCCTCCTCCATCTCCTCCTCCACCTCGTCATCCTCCAGAACTGTGCCCTTTCTGCCGGACAATTGTGTACCTGGCGTTTGTTGGTGCAGGAACCCACCCTCGTAGCCACTTGTGAAAGACTGCCCTGAAAGCCTTTGAAATGATCCCGCTTCCTCCTCCTCCTCCTCCTCATCCTCCTGTGCCACATCCTCTTCCATCATCGCCCGAAGCGTTTTTTCAAGGAGGCGTAGAACTGGGATAGTAACGCTGAGAACGGCGTCATTGGCACTGGACATGTTGGTGGAGTACTCGAAACAGCGCAACAAGGCACACAGGTCTCGCATGGAGGCCCAGTTATTGGTGGTGAAGTGGTGCTGTTCCGCAGAGCGACTCACGCGTGATTGCTGCAGCTGAAACTCCACTATCGCCTGCTGCTGCTCGCACAGTCTGGCCAGCATGTGCAAGGTGGAGTTCCACCTTGTGGGCACGTCACATATGAGGCGGTGAGCGGGAAGGCCGAAGTTACGCTGCAGCGCTGACAGGCGAGCAGCAGCAGGGTGAGAACGCCGAAAGTGCGCACACACAGCCCGCACTTTCTGCAGCAGCTCTGGCATATTGGGGTCATTTTTAAGGAACCTCTGGACCACCAAGTTCAGCACATACGCCAGGCAAGGGATGTGCGTCAAACCGGCTAGGCCCAGAGCTGCTACGAGATTTCGCCCATTATCGCACACCACCAGGCCGGGCTTGAGGCTCACTGACAGCAACCACTCATTGGTCTGTTGTTCCATGTCCCTCCACAACTCCTGCGCGGTGTGGGTTTTTTCCCCCAAACAGGAAAGTTTTAAAACTGCCTGCTGTCGTTTACCCATGGCTGTGCTGAAGTTGGTGGTGAAGGTGTTACGCTGACCGGATGAGGAGGCGGTAGAGGATGAGGAAGCGGAGTAGGAGGAGTTAGCAACAGGAGGCAAACTGAAGCGCCCTGCAATCCTCGGTGGTGGAAGGACATGCGCCAAACTGCTATCTGCCTCAGGCCCAGCCGCCACTACATTTACCCAGTGTGCTGTTAGGGAGATATAACGTCCCTGACCGTGCTTACTGGTCCACGCATCCGTAGTTAGGTGGACCTTGCCACTGATGGCGTTGCGCAGTGCACACCTGATTTTGTCCCCCAGTTGGTAGTGCAGGGAAGGGATGGCTCGCCTGGAAAAGTAGTGGCGGCTGGGCACGACGTACTGTGGGACAGCCAATGCCATCAGGCTTTTAAAACTCTGCGTCTCCACCAGACGGAATGACAGCATTTCAAAGGCCAGGAGTTTTGAAATGCTGGCATTCAGGGCCAGGGATCGCGGGTGGCTAGGGGGGTACTTCCTCTTCCGCTCCAATGTTTGGGAGATAGAGAGCTGAACGCTTCCATGGGACATTGTGGAGATGGTTGGTGACCCAGGTGGTAGTGTTGCTGGCAGATCCTCTGTTTGCGGGGTGGCAGGTGCCACTGTCACTACAGAGGTGGATGAAGAGGCCGAGACTGCAGCAGAAGAGGAAGCAGGAGGAGCCAGAGACCTTTCTTGGTTTTTGAGGTGTCTACTCCACTGCAGCTCGTGCTTTGCACTTAGATGCCTGGTCATGCAGGTTGTGCTCAGGTTGAGAACGTTTATGCCTCGCTTCAGGCTCTGATTGCACAGCGTGCAAACCACTCGTGTCTTGTCATCAGCACATTGTGTGAAGAACTGCCACGCTAGGGAACTCCTTGGACCTGGCTTTGGTGTGCTCGGTCCCTTGCTGCGTTGGGCAGTAGCAGACATGCTGTCTAGGGGACGGACGCTCCGCTTTTGCACCCTGCTCCCTCTTCTGCTGTGCTGGTGGCTCTGTGCGACCACCGCCTCTTCCTCCAAACTACACTGGTCACCTGCATAACGTTGATTCCATGTGGGGTCGAGGACCTCATCGTCCTCCACATCATCTTCCACCCAGTCTTCACCCCTGCCCTCCTTGTCTGTCTGCACAATTGCGAAAGCAGCAGTAGTTGGCACCTGTGTTTCGTCATCATCCGAGACGTGCTGCGATGGTCCTCCCATGTACTCATCATGAAACATAAGTGGTTGGGCATCGGTGCACTCAATCTCTTCCACTTCTGGGGCAGGGCTAGGTGGATGGCCCTGGGAAACCCTGCTAACAGAGTCATCGAAAAGCAGAAGAGACTGCTGCATGATTTGGGGCTCAGACTGCTTGGCTGATTTGCAAGGGGGTGAGGTCAAAGACTGATGGACATGGGTTTCAGGTGCCAACTCTGATCTTTCATCAGAAGAGTGGGTGGGAGACAATGTGAAGGAACCCGAGGCACTGTCAGCAACCCAATCTACTATCGCCTGTACTTGTCCTGGCCTAAACATTGGTACAGCCTCATTAGGCGCGACAAAATACCGCCGCAGGCTCGGTCGCCTACTCGCACCTGAGGAAGGTGTTTCACTTGTGCGTGTATCTGGCACAGATCCACCACGTCCTCTCCCTGCAACAGGAGCTCCACCAGCAGCACCACGACCGGGGCCACCACGTCCCTTTGACCTTCTCCTCATATTTTCCAAATTTAGGATGTTGCCCTAAATGGGTGTTTTTGGAAGAGCAGAACACACCCACAGTACGTAACCGCTGAATCGCACAGCTAAAGAACTACAGAAAATGCTATTAAAAAAAAATGTTTTTTTTTAGTATAGCACAGTAGAAGAAAATTATATAGAAATTGTTTATTTCACACACCTCCACATATGTATAACACACTGCAAAATATTTTTTGTGGCCCTAAATGGCGTTTTTTGGAAGACCACAATACACCCACAGTACGTAACCGCTGAATCGCACAGCTACAGAACTGCAGAAAATGCTATTCCCAAAAAATTTTGTTTTTTTAGTATAGCACAGTAGAAGAAAACTATATAGAAATTGTTTATTTCACACACCTCCACATATGTATAACACACTGCAAAATATTTTTTGTGGCCCTAAATGGCGTTTTTTGGAAGACCACAACACACCCACAGTACGTAACCGCTGAATCGCACAGCTACAGAACTGCAGAAAATGCTATTCAAAAAAAATTTTGTTTTTTTAGTATAGCACAGTAGAAGACAAATATATAGAAATGGTTTATTTCACACGCCTCCACATATGTATAACACACTGCAAAATATTTTTTGTGGCCCTAAATGGGTCTTTTTTGCAAGCGTACATTAAAGTGCAAATTATTATTTTATTTTTTTTTGCCCTAAACTGGTCTTTTTTTGCACGAGCAAAATAAAATGCAATTTTTTTATTTTTTTTGCCCTTAATGGGTCTTTTGGAAAAGAGCACAATAAAGTGCCTTTTTTTTTTTTTGCCCTAAATGGATCTTTTTCCAAGAGCAGAATACACCCACAGTATGGAAACGGTGTATCTCTCAACGTAATATATGCAGTGCTGGTGCACTGAGCTTGCAGATAAAAGGTAGATTTTCTCTGACACTTGGCTCATGGCAGTGTAAAAAGACTGCACTGCAACACAAACAGGTAAACCTATGCAGATCGCTGAGTTATATCTCTGAATCTGGACTCCTATTCCTATATAAAATGTATCTCTCTCCCTGAAAGCACCAACAGGAACCTGGCCCTACACTACACTGTCTCTCTATCTTTTCCCTCAGATTCCAGAATCAGGACTAACTCATGTATTTTTCAATCTCTCCCTAAAAGCAGCAGCAGCAGACAAGATCCTCTCCCTATCTATTCTGAAGCAGAGTGACGTGTGTGCTGTGTGCCTCTAGCTTATATAGAAGCTGGGTCACATGTTGCACTGACCAATCACAGCCATGCCATTAGTAGGCATGGCTATGATGGCTTCTAAGGGCACACCAGCTAATCAAAAGGTGATTGGCTGGCCCCTGAAGCATTTCTAACTGCGCCATTAGATTGCCGAACCCGAACCCGAACCCGGACTTTCGCGCAAAGTCCGGGTTCGGGTTCGGGAAAAAGCTAAAGTTCGGTACGGACCCGAACTTTACAGTTCGGGTTCGCTCAACCCTAATCGTTACTACACAGCTTTTGAGAGCTGATAACAACAGTTGATTCAATATTATCCAATGGGCACAAAAAAAATTCTCGTACGATACTAGATCGTACGATCTTCGTTTAATCAGTACAGTTGTCATTCAAAAATACGATACAAATGCACTACAAAACATTACATCACTTCCGAATTTTTATTCTGTCGTGCGAGAATTTTCGTAACTTTAGTAAACTCTTCCTTTTTAGATATGAGACTAGCATGCAAAAAAAGAAAACGGATGATCGTTCTTCAGATAATCTCATTGTGTGTACCAGGCATTTAACACACGAAATGCACATTTAATCTCACAAGAATATACAGTAGTTGAAATGAATGGTGTGGCAAGTTTCTTTAACTTGCTGTGTTGAATGTATCCACAAGGTGGAGCCCTTAATTCATTTCCCATAACTTTTGTCCTTGATTCAACAATGTAACTACAGTAATTTTATTGAGCTGTGTAATCACCAGTGTTGTTAATACTTCTATTACATAATACATTTTAATTAACATTTGAGCAGCTCTGGCTGCAAATCCCAAGAATTTAGAATCAGGTGTTCCAGTCCAGATTAGGTGCCAAGGATTAGAATTTCCTTAGGGAGTATTGAAGTAGAGCATGTTTTATTTAAACTTCTCTGTGGTCCGGTGTTCCCTTTGCTAATGACACATGTGGTATCATTATGTCAAGTTGTGATTTGCTCAGGTGTGTATGGATCTTAGTCTGAATCCACCTGAGCTTATCCCACCAGGAAGCTGTCACTGTGCACTGTCAATTATAAGCAGCCAAGGCATTCTATGACCTGCATGTAGGCAGGTTGCCTAGAGTTTGTTAGCTATGGCTCGTACACACAATAAAAAAATCATAGAAAAAATACAGTTTTCAAAGCGATTTGTACGATAATCTGATCGCTAGTACACAGCTTTAGAGAGCCAATCACGACAGTTCATCCAAAATTATCCGATGGGACAAGCGTGAACATTTTTCTCTTACGATACCAGATCGTACGATATGCGTTTAAACAGTACAGCTTATCTCCGAAAATACAATACAATACATTACATAATTTCCAAATTTTTATTTTGTCGTAGGAGAATTTTCATAATTTAAGTAACCTCTTCATTTTCGATATGGAGACTAGCATGCAAAAAAAAAAAAAGGACGATCATTTATCCGATAATCTCATCATGTGTAACAGGCATTAGGCAGTGGTTGACCCAGGCTGGAGAAGGAGATTATTTTTTGCACCCCTGTTCCCAGGCTTTTTGGACCCTGCCTATCCATCCTTTGATATAAAGGAGGGGGAAGGCCAGATTTGTGCAAGAAGATGCTGTGACTGTTATAAGGCACTGAGAGGAACTGCTGCAACCAGCAGTCCGTCGGAGGATCTTCCACACTTTGGGGATACACAAATCATGGACTACCACCTTTCTGAGGTATGCCTACCACCTTGCTTCACAGTTGATATAAGGTCTTCTCTAAAAATGCTGTCTTCTGTTTGCACTATACATTTTTACTGTTGTGACCAAATATGGTGGTAGGAATGTTATGGTTTGGAATTGCTTTAGGGCCTGGACAGTTCGCAGTCATCAATTTAACTATATACCCTACATAACATTAAAGTGTGCTTGATGAGAATGTAAGGCCATCTGTCTGAAAGTTGAAGCTGAATCATAAGTGAGTATGGTAAAGCAGTATTAAACCCAAAAACAAAAATGTAATATACTGTATTGCAGCTTACCGATCATTAGATGTGGTGGTTAGCTTTAGTTTTCTTTTTATAGGCTCAGTTTTTACCTGATGATCTGGCCAGTAACACACCTTCTGTATTAAAGTGCCTACACTCTGGTTAGAGGAGCAACAGAGACACCTAATGAGCTGAAGCACACTAGCTAGTCCAAGTTCTGATTTGAATTTCATTGCACCGTGTTGTCAGCCCAAACTGAAAATAAAGAGATTACTAAACAGATCAACTGATATTTTTTGGTATTTCAGAATTTTAAAAGTGATAAAAACTACAGCAGGCCAATGTGTATATATTGCTGAGATGTACTGCATATGTTATTTTTTGGCCAAACTGACACTTTAGCGAACAGTCACTTCACCTTGATGAGCATTTACCTCTGTACAAAAAAAAAAAACAGAAAGTCCGGTCACTGCTGCTCTCTACTTGTGCAGGGTGACTGCTCTTGTCTCCGCCCCCTCCTGTAGTTTTCTGCAGAAAGCCTGTAGTTGGTCGAGCCTGCTGAGCCCCTCCCAGCTCTACTCTCCGCACAAACTATGTACAGCACAGTGATGATGGCAGTGCTGCTTTTACAAGGTAATAGCTAGGTTTGCAAAGACATTTGGTGCACTCATACTCATACTGGATTTATATTTTTGGCTATTGAGGAATATATTTGAATGAACGTTTTCATGCCTAGAGTTCAGCTTTAAGGTGTATAAAATAGGATAATTTGTATTGTTGTTTAGACTGCACATAGACGTGGCTGACAGCTTATCATAAATTAGAATCTCTACACTGATCCAGAAATAGCCCCGGTAATGTAAACATGTGTGGGTGTTATATGACAGACCTCTGACTTGTCATCCCTCGCTATCCTCCTACACCCAGTGACGCCGGTTTTCACCGCTTAATGACGTCCTTTGCGTGGAAGTAACCACACAGAGACCGGCTTACTACACATTTATGTGTATATCAGTTACCCAAATCATACAGGGTTTCATAATGCCGAACATCCAAATTACAATCCATGCGTATGATTCCCAGTATGAAATTTTTGTTGTGTGTCGGCAACATAGACTGTATTTAATATTAATAATTACTAATATAAGTATTGCGCCTACCTTTTAACATCCATAGTCTTCTATAATATATATATATAAAAATACTATATAAAAAAAGTATTTTAACAAAAACAAACTTTATTATAGCTCATGTGGCTATTTTGTAATTTTTTTATTTTCATCACTGTTACATGTTTTGTAAGCATCAAAAGTATGATTTATTTTATTACAATGTGTAATAAATTAACCTAAAAATATGCAATTGTAGCGGGTATGTACTTTCCCGGGTGTAAATTTGAACTTGGAAGTGACATTAGTGATGTGTAATTCCCCGCAGCCCAGTGGGTGGCGCTGTCGCCCTAGGTTGGGGTTGAATCATTGTTGTGTGCCGTACCTCCTTTTTGTCCTCCCTCGGCAGCGGTATGGTGGGGCGGGGAGCCCGCCGTGCTTGCCGGGAGAGGGTATAAAGGGGCTGGCCATCTTGGTCATGGGTCTTCGAGTCCCAGGCACCTTTAGCCTGAGGGCTGCTGTCCGTGGGTGGTGTCCAGGTGGCCTAGGCCTGGACACCGGGAGTTCGGGAGCCATCCCAGACACCTTCGGTCTGGGGTGAGGTACTTGTCCTAGCCTGGGGCCCAGCTTCTTCCACTGGGTTCCGCCTGGGGGGGATCGTCCTAGGGTATCCGGGGGATGGATACCCGAATCTAAGACGCAATGGACTGGAGGGTGGCCTCTCCGAAGACCTGGTGCAGCAGACTGCCGGTGACGGGTGAGGGCCTCCGGAGACCGTCTGGAGGGATGCCCTCTCAAACAGGGGCTGATACACACGGAAGGTGGTTCTATTGAGGAAAGGTCTGGCAGAGACATTCTTCTTAAAGGTCGCAAGCAAGGACCGTTACCTACAGGCCTGTGGCAGGGGCTGCAACAGTTCACCCGGTAGGTGGCAGCTACCACTTCACGGTTGGTGGCAGAAACCGTGCGCCATGCCTATTCGACTCACTACAGGAATAGGAGAGTTCACTGTGCTTGGGCTTACTTGTATCCACACCCCCTGTTCATTTAAAGGAAGTCCACCTGATTGTGTGACATTCTATGCTGAAGAAATAAAGGAGTGTTGGACTTTAGTGGTGTGGGGCTCTTTTAATACAGACACTGTTCCAGGGAAGGAGCTCTTACTGCAGGACACCGACCCGAAAGGTAACAGACTTTGCATACACCTACTACATCTGTGATGAAAGCTTGGCGTAGTGCCCCACCCCTCTCTCTCCTCCGAGATACCCCTAGACCAGAGCCGGAGAACCCATTAAAGACAGAAGGAGAGAGAGTGGGGGTCCGCTACACAATTGTAGTAAAATGAGCAGCAGACAACAATGAAACGTAACCAGCAAATGGCAGCCTTAATGTACTTTTAGCAGAGGGGTCCACTAGAGCAGTGGTCTCCAAACTGTGGCCCTGGGGCCAGACGTGGCCCTTAGCCTGCCTATATCTGGCCATTTTAGCACTTTTACCCCCCAGTGACACCAACAAGAGTCATTATTCCTTCCCCTTATACCAACGCTGGGGCACTAGTCCACTGCAGGGCCGTTTGAATGAATTTGGGGGCCCCAAGCAGATTGAGAATTTGGGGCTCCCAAGCGGGGGGGGGGCTACTGATTTTTTTGAGAAGCGGGGGGGGTTTGGGCTGCTACACAATTTTTTTTTAGATTTTGTTTTTTAATTCAGAAGCGGAGGGGTGCTACTGAGATTTCTACTGATTTTTGGTTTTAATTTAGAAGGGGGGGTACTAACACGGGACATCGATCGCGGGAGGAGGGGCCGCCGTTCGCGGGAGGGGGGCACCGATCGCGGGACGGGGGGCCTGCCGATCGCGGCAGGGGGGGGGCGGATTGCGGGGGGGCCGCGGATCACATGAGGGGGGCCGGCAATCGCGGGTGGGGGGGCCACCGATCGCGGGAGGGGGGCCGCCAATCGCGGGAGGGGGGTGCCAATCGCGGGTGGGGGGCTGCCGATCGCGGGAGGGGGGGCGCCAATCGTGGGAGGGGGGGCCGCCGATCGCGGGTGGGGGGGCGCCAATCGCGGGAGGGGGGCCGCCGATCTCAGGAGGGGGACTGCTCTGCTGGGGCCCCAGGCCAGCTGGGGGCCCCAAGCAGTTGCTTGGTTTGCCTCTCCTGTTCCGACGGCCCTGGTCCACTGACACCAGTGATGGGGCATTGTTTACCCCCATTGACACCAGGAAATGTTTTAATCACACTGACAGACCAGCCCCTCCAAAGCCTGAAGGGCCTTTTGTTTAGAAAGTTTGGAGACGCCTTTACTAGAGGCCAAAATATTACCCTATTTGACCAAAAGTATACGGACCCCCTCCAAATAATTAAGTTGACATGTTTCCAGTGGAGGGTACAGTTAAAGAAAAATTCCAAGTATAGATATTTTATACATAGTTACATCAGCTTGGACCAGTGTAACTCTGCATATACCATACATGGCCAATGCCTCTGTAACCTGGAAATCACTAAAGTAGGCACTGCTACTCCAGTGATCTCAACTTGCTTCTAGATCGCATGCTGAGCAGCTGTTCTGCTGAATTCTGAACACAGAAGGTCGGCCACTCAGCACAGGTGCCATTCAGAGAATGCTTTGCATTGTCAGAATGAATGCAAAGCGTTCTTTAATTGGATGAAGTGGAGAGCATGACATTACCACCTGCCTCTCCACCTCGTCCAATCAGAGAACACTTTGCAAATAATTCAGAAAATGCAAAACATTCACCTATGCCAAGTGGCCGACCTCCTCTGTACAAATTGCAGCAAGGCAGCCAATCGGTGCAGGATCCAGAAGTAAGTAGAGGTTTCTACTTTAGTAATTTCCAAGTTCCAGGGGTATTGGCCAGGTACAGTATATGCAGAGTGACACCAATTTTACTGTAACTATTATTTTATTTCAGGTACTTATATAGCACCGTCAATTTACAAAGCGCTTTTACATATGTAGCACTACCTATGTAGGAGCTGCTGGTTTAGATTTGGGCCTTGGTTTCTTTTTCTTCAAGAGTTTTATTAAACAGTTCCAACAGAGGGGTATAGGGATAGGGGAGATTCAGGTACCTTGCTTTGTGGATCACGGGCACAATCTTAGATCCAGAGAACAAATCGGTTCCACACTGGATTCAACAACCACCGGATAGGCCTACTCTCACTGGCCTAGCAACCGGTGTGAAGCTCGTTCAAAGTCTCTGCCACAGACTTGGTGAGTGCCGTCGAATCGTTTCACAATCTTCTGCCACAAGATCGTGCAACCACACTGACACTTTGCAAAGTTCCTCAGGAAACACACAGATCACGGTGCCAGAATCTTTCAGCCGGCAGCACCATGAGGTAAATTGGTCAGGATGCGTCCTTCAATTGAGTCCCCAATTGTTCCGCTTCTTCCCGCAGGCAAGACCGCGTAGGACCATCCCTGGACTAGTAGGCCCCAGAAACTCCTGGGCCTACTCTCAGTTGCAGAGCCTCGGGCCAGCAGGCCCTGAGGCTGGAAAACGGCTCGCACATCCCTGAGGCCAGGAGGGCCATCAGGTCAGGATCCGGCAAACGAACCCCGCTAGAGTGGTCTCTGTCCCTTAAGTACCCTTTCCCAGAATGCACAGCGGGTTGACCATGCCCCCTGAGCCACTTCTGTGAAAAGAACACCCAATACATCCAGCCTGCTGCATTTCCAACCTTGACCTGTGGTGACAGTGACACCTACTGTCAAGTGGAAAACGTGCAACCCAGCTGGACTGAAACAGAGCCAACAATTTAGCGTAATCCTTCTGAGCTAAACTACAGCTCAGACAACTACATTTAACACATAGCGCCTACCCAACAGGAGCAGGGCGCTACACACTTCCCCCACCGCAAAAAGACGATGTCCTCATCAACGAGAAAAAAAATATGACTCACTCCTGAGAGTCAGTACCTGAACCCCAAAAGAAAACTTGGACGGGAAGGGAGGGGGGCAAAACAGTACAAGAAAACATACATTTAACATGCACACACAATAAAATCACATCAATATACATTACAGCAGTGATATGCAATTAGCGGACCTCCAGCTGTTGCCAAACTACAAGTCCCATGAGGCATAGCGAGACTCTGACAGCAGCAAGCATGACTCCCAGAGGCAGAGGCATGATGGGACTTGTAGTTTTGCAACAGCTGGAGGTCCGCTAATTGCATATCCCTGCATTACAGCATTCCTATCTCTCTCTCTCTAACCCACCCACTCTCCGATGGTTTTGATAGAAGATTCCAATGCACCTGAAAAAGAACAAACAAAATAGGCAATAATATAGAATGTCTTTTGGGAAGCAAAGCCTCACTTCCTGGAGAAATGAGCCTCTCTTTCTCCACATATATACACTATAGGTAGGTGTAGGTAGCTAAGGATAAAAATACAAGATTCCAGTTTTGCTGAGTAAACTCCCACCACCTAGTGGCAGAAATATAACATGACAAAGTCCTCAGTTGTCAGTACTGGACCCATAGAAGAGATCTTGACTCCAACATCTTCCGGTAACCTAGCACTACCTAGCTACATACCCACAGTCCTTTCAGAAAAAGAAAATCTTCCTCTCTTTTTTTTTTGGTAAAGTGGAAAACAAAGAACCAGGACAGTCACCGTAACTTATCACCAGTAAAACCGGAGATCAGGTAAGGTCAGAGATTTTCCCTGCTTATCAAGGGTAGTGATAAAGTAGACCACATCATCCTTCCCTGGTCGGCAAATGACCACTTTGTCTGCGTGAATGTGTCTACCATAGTTCCAGTGCAGCAGGCACCCCTTGAAGCGATCATCCATGGTAAGGGAATAGCCTATTTTCCGGAACGGTTTTGGCACTGAGAGATAGTCCCAAACAGCCTCGTTGTACCATTGTTCTCTGCGAGACTCAATTTCTTGCATAATTTCCCTTGGAACATAGGGAAATTCCAGTCCATATTCTTTGGCCACCCGCTTGTTAAGTAACCTTTGTGACCGGGCAAGCCTTGTCAGGGACCTGGTACTTCCATATCCAGGAGGTACACACAAATTTGTAGACTTGTGCACCATAACATTTGCAGAAAATTTTCCTGAACCCAGCGAACTTGTTCCGCGGGCCAGGATTTCATCAGTAACAATTGGGGGTTTCACCCTGGGTGTTGTCTCCCCCAAGTCCATAGCTGCGTACTCTGAGAAAGTAAAAGCCGAGGCGACATCATCGCTATTTGCCTATAGCAGTTCTTGCGACATAGTCTCAAACAAATCATCATCCCCGGAGATGTCTGACAAAGAATCTATCTCCGAATATCCCAGCTCCCCCGCCGGCAGATAATTACACACAGTCCCCAACATATTCCCATTAGATCTCTCACCCGTTCCTGTCGTGGACTTCTCGGAAATCAGACTTTTCTCCAGGTCCGGTTTGGGTAGTCTCTGAGGTAGGCCTCGACCACGGCCGCGGGAGGCCTTCACATATCCCACCTTCCTTCGGACAGTTGCAGTAAGAACAGGTGTAGCGGAGGTAGATACGGTTGAGGTAACAGCGGCGGTGGCCGCTGATGACTTTCCCATAGCAGTAACAGCGCCATCCCCCTTGGGATTACTCACGACAGCAGATGCGGTGGGTGTAGGCCTAGCCCCTGGATAGAAGGCAGCAACTTCCTCTGTTACGTTACCCGTGGCCCAGTCCACTCTGTAAGCACGAGGCGGCATGATAGGTTGCTTTACAGCAAACAGGTACTCCCCGCAACGTAGACACCGGACAAATGGACGGGGGTGTGTAACCAGTCCTTCGCACCTGTTGCACAGCATACCCAGTGCCTCCAAGTGTAGAGTACGAACCGCCCATGCGGTTTTAGACGAATGCAAGTGTCCGTCAACACAGTCCCCGGCAGTATGACACTTGTAGAGGTACCCACAGGAAACATCCTGGGCCCCATAGCAGACTGCGTTGACAGAATTGAAGACATGGTGGTGTTCTGTTTCTTCCTGAACGTTGGACACACACGCAGCGCCTCACGCGGCAAGTAGGCGGGAACTCCTCCCACTTGTTCTTTTTGGCACTTGGCTCGCAGGCTTTCTTACATTCTTGCCTCAGCCCACGTGGCCTAGAAGTGACCGCAAAGCTCTCCCCTCTTTTCTTGACAAAAATTTACACAGTCCAGGGCCCTCTGTAACATAAGTCCCAGACGAACAGTTTACTCGAGTTGCGAGAGGTAACGGCAAATGCCGGACTCGAGCCCCCACATGTAGCACTACCCCCGTAGGAGCTGCCGGTTTAGATTTGGACCTGCCGTTACCTTTCTGTTCACCACACTCGTCTCAGGGGTCCCTCTTGAAGAGCTTTCATGAATGTCCACACCAACACTTGGCTTCTTTTTCTTCAAGAGTTTTATTAAACAGTTCCAACAGAGGGGTAGAGGGATAGGGGAGGTTCAGGTACCTTGCTTTGCGGATCACAGGCACAATCTTAGATCCAGAGGACAAATCGGTTCCACACTGGAATCAACAACCACCAGATAGGCCTACTCCCACTGGCCTAGCAATCGGTGTGAAGCTCGTTTAAAGTCTCTGCCACAGACTTGGTGAGTGCCGTCAAATCATTTCACAATCTTCTGCCACAAGATCGTGCAACCACACTGACACTTTGCAAAGTTCCTCAGGAAACACACAGCTCACGGTGCCAGAATCTTTCAGGCGGCACCGTGAGGTAAATTGGCCATGATGCATCCTTCAATTGAGTCTCCAATTGTTCCGCTTCTTCCCGCAGGCAAGACCGTGTAGGACCATCCCTGGACTAGTAGGCCCCAGAAACTCCTGGGCCTACTCTCAGTTGCAGAGCCTCGGGCCAGCAGGCCCTGAGGCTGGAAAACGGCTCGCACATCCCTGAGGCCAGGAGGGCCCTCAGGTCAGGATTCGGCAAAAGAACCCCGCTAGAGCAGTCTCTGTCCCTTAAGTACCCCTTCCCAGAATGCACAGCGGGTTGACCACGCCCCCTGAGCCACTTCTGGAAAAGGAACACCCAATACATCCAGCCTGCTGCATTTCCAACCTTGACCTGTGGTGACAGTGACACCTACTGTCAAGTGGAAAACGTGCAACCCAGCTGGACTGAAACAGAGCCAACAATTTAGCGTAATCCTTCTGAGCTAAACTACAGCTCAGACAACTAAATTTAACACATATCGCCTACCCAACAGGAGCAGGGCGCTACACATATACATTGTACATTCACATCAGTCCCTACCCTCAAGGAGCTTACAGTCTAAGGTCCCTAATGCACATTCATACATACACATACTAGGGTTTATTTAGACAGGAATCAATTCACCTACCAGCATGTCTTTGGAGTGTGGGAGGACATCAAAGGAAACCCATGCAATAACGGTGAGAACATGCAGGCCTCTCATGACGTCACAGTCACATGCTCCGGGTGGCCACATGCTCCCATGACGTCACAGTCACATGCTCCGGGGCCACCCGGAGCATGTGACTGTAACGTCATGAGAGGCCTATATAAATCGGAGCGCACCGCACACCCAGCATTACAGTGGGAGGAAGCGACGTGTCAACATTGAAGAGGAGAAGAGGGAAGAAGGCGACGGAGAAGACCGGGCCCAGATAGCAAAAGAGCTGGAAGAAGATAGCGGAGGCCCGGCAGAAGGAAGGGAGAGCAAGAGAAGAACCGGAGAGCGCAGAGACGACACCAGAGATCCCTGAAGTCGGAAGAGACCCCCGGAGTCGGAAGAAGACCCCCGGAGCTGTGTAATAAATTACTTTAAAAACCTGTGTAGTTTTTTTTATTGACATTTTTTTCCACCAGGTGAATGGGTAGGGGTACGATGTACCCCATACTCATTCACATAGGGTGGGGGGCTGGGATCTGGGGGCCCCTTATTAAAGGGGGCTCCCGGATTCCGATAAGCCCCCGCCCGCAGATCCCAACAACCAACGGCCAGGGTTGTCGGGAAGAGGCCCTGTCCTCATCAACATGGGGGCAGGGTGCTTTGGGGTTGGGGGGCGGATTGCGTGCTCGGATAAGGGTCTGGTTTGGATTTTGGGGGGACCCCCACGCTGTTTTTTCGGCTTAGGGGGTTCCCCTTAAAATCCATACCAGACCGAAGGGCCTGGTATGCTCCTGGAGGGGGAACCCATGCCGGTTTTTTATTTGAAATTTGGCGTGGAGTTCCCCCTCAAGATTCATACCAAACACAGTGCCTGGTATTGGCGGGGATCCAAGTCGGATCCCCGTTCATTGAAAGTCAGACATATGTCGGCTTCATGTCACAGGGCAAAGTCGGATCCAAAGTAGGACGGCTGTCGTGTCGCACAAGTGTGAACCCGGCCTCAGACACATTCCAGCATCTCAAGAAAAGCCCTGAGAAGACTGGATGCTGTTGTAGCTGCAAAGGGGAGCAACTCCATCTTAATGCCCGAGGTGTTGGAATTACATTTTTTAACAAGCTCATACAGGTCTGATGGTCAAGTGTCCATAAACTCTTACCTTATAGTGTATTTATATGGATTTCAACATTAAACCAAAAATGTTTCAGGCTCCCGGTTGCGGTGTTTTTGAAATTATGCACTACAGCAAAGAAAAGCAAACACTCCTCAAAGTCTTAATCTTTTTTTAAATCAGAATATTTTTCTTGTTTAATATTTTTATTAGATTTTACAAGTAAATAGCAAGTATAATGAACATTACATTCTGATCAAGAATAGAATTGTAAATAAATACAGCAATCACTAAAAATACATATTGAAAGAAAGGTAGTAGAGGATAAACCTCATTAACAATTATATCAATACAAATAGAGGTATAAAAGATTAGAGCAATGAAAATAAGCAATATTCAGGATAGAATATCATGCCTCCAGACCATCCACTCACCCCCGAAGGGAGCAAGCTGTGAGCAGATGGGGGCTCGATTAAGTATGAGAGAGTATGCTGGGTTATCCAGAAGGATACACCAGATGAACGTTGTCATACCTCAATTGTTTAGTGGAGACCTTCCTAACAAATCTTTAAGACACAAAGATATTAGTGATTGATAAAGTGAAACTTAAAAGGTATATATATAAGTCATGTAATGGACATCGCATGTGTATAAAATCCGTATTACACAAGTAACAAAACTAACCAGAACAGAAAGACAGAAGAAGTACAGAGAGAAGAAGAAGAAAATGGGAGAAAAGTAAAATATATAGAAAAGAAGGTATGGGTATAGAAAAATAGAGAAAAAGGTGAAGGTTGTCTCCCCGGGTGGCGGTCCAGTCAGATCAAGGCCCCGTTTAAATATTATATTAATAGATAAATATTAAAGTATTTCAAAAAGGCATCAACAATAATTGATCAAAATCTGGGGGTAAGAAGTGTTTAATCCATGGTTTCCATATTTTATTGTATGTAGTAATGTTGTTATCTTCAATAGCAGACATTTTGGAAAAGATAAGGGCTCTGTTAATTCTATGTTTAGTTTCAGCCACAACTAAAGTTTGGGTTTTCCAGGCCTTAGCTATAGATTGTTTAGCCGCCGTGGTGAGATGTAGTAGTAATTTGAATTGTGATTTATTCAATTCAGGAGGTTTGAGGTTGAGGAGAGCCAGTGCCGGGTCTGGCGGGATTGGTATTTCCAAGGCCGTAGAGGCCATGTTAAATATTTTACTCCAGAAGGATTGAACGATTGGACATTGCCACCAAATATGGAACTGCGTGCCCGGTTCAGAACAGCCTCTGAAACATAAATTTGGGTACAAGGGGGCAAATTTGGCAATCCTGGCCGGAACCAGGTACCATCGAGAAAGGACCTTATAATTTGTTTCCAACGCAAAACAGTTTGGCGAGGAATGCTTAGTAGCTGACCATATATTATCCCAGTCACTTTTACTGAATGTTCTATCCATGTCGTGTGCCCATTTAGTCGTATAGGATGGTAAAGTATCGTCGGATGTGGAATTGATGCGTTTATACAAAAGTGATATTAATCCTCTAGTATGGGGATCACTGTTACAGATACGTTCAAATTGAGTCATTTGGGTAAGAGGGGATCCCGTATCAACGAGGGGTGTATAAAAGTTCTTAATTTGTAGATAGCGGAAGAGCTCCTTCATGGGGAGTTTATATAAATCACATAATGTTGGGAACGTAAGAATATCATTGGAGGAAACTAGATTGTGAAATTGAAGTAGGTTTCTTTTGGACCAAGCTGCAAATGATAGGGGGAATTTCCAGGCGGGGTAAAATGAGGGATTTCGAAGAAAAGAGAGTAGAGGGTTATGAGTGGATTGTAGGCTTTTTGTGGATCTATATTTGTCCCAGATAGCTATAGAATGTTTGGTTACGGGGTTAGATAAGTTTAGTCTATCTTTAGGAGCTAACCAGAGCAAATTATTCACAGAAATGGGGTCAATATCAACTGATTCAATCGCTACCCATAGAGGGGATTCTGTTGTAGAATGGTATTTGGGGAGTTGTGCTAGCTGAGCAGCAAAGTAGTATGAGGAAAAGTTAGGAATTCCCAGACCACCTTTCAATTTATCAAGATAAAGAGTCGATCTGGGTATACAGGGTTTTGTAGAGCCCCATATAAAAGACATCACTCTCTTTTGAGTGAGCCTCAAGATGTAAGGAGGTATATGTATGGGGAGAACTCGGAATGGGTAAAGGAACTTTGGTAAGATTGACATCTTAGTAGCGTTAATCCTCCCAATCCAAGATAAAGGAAGAGAAGACCATTGTTTCATCAGATTAGTAGTTGACTTCAATAAGGGTAAGTAGTTAGCTGAAAATAAGTCGGATATAGAAGAAGTGAGTTGGACTACAAGATATGAAATATGGTGCAATTCCCAATTGAAAGGTAAAGACGTTTGAGCTTGTTGTAACTCAGATGGCGAAAGGGAAATATTAAGGGCATTAGATTTGGCATGATTAACACACAATCCAGAAATCTTTGCAAACTTGTCCAAAGTATTTACTAGATTTGGGGCTGAGACATGGGGATGGGATAAAAAAATCAGGATGTCATCTGCAAAAAGACTCAATTTGTGGTGATGTCCACCTAATTCTACACCTTTGATATTAGGATTATTTCTAATAATACATGCTAAGGGTTCAATAAGTAGGGCAAAAAGCAAAGGGGATAGGGGGCAACCCTGTCTAGTACCTCTCCTAATATCTATCATAGCTGATTTGTAGCCCATATATTTAATATAAGCTTTCGGAGTGCTGTATAGTGAGGAGACCCAAGTTAAGAAATTTTCCCCAAAACCCCATTTTTGAAGAGTATATTGTAGATATGGCCAGCTGATTGAGTCGAACGCCTTCCTAATGTCTAATGATATAAGGCAAGTTGGGATACGTCTTTTTTTGGCGGCATGAATTAATAAAAGTGCTCTTCTGACATTATCCCCTGCTTGACGCAAGGGCATGAAGCCAGTTTGGTCACGATGGATAAGTTTACCTATAATGCTATTTAATCTAGTTGCCAAGATCTTAGCTAATAACTTAATGTCTAGATTTAAAAGAGATATGGGGCGGTAATTAGACCAAGAGGTAGTGTCAGATTTAGGTTTGGGAATCATTGCTATGATGGAAGTTAGTGTTTCGGTTTTAAACGAATGACCAGCTAACAAAGAATTGAAGGCTCTAGTCAATAGAGGCGTTAAAATCAAATCAAATTGTTTGTAGTATAGTGCAGAAAACCCATCGGGGCCCGGTCTCTTGTGAGGCTTCAATTCTTTAATAGCAGCTTTAACTTCCAAGGCCGTTATGGGACTCTCCAAATATTCACACTGTTCTGGTGTCATTGTGGGAAGTGTAACATCTGAGAACAAAGTGTCTGCTTTGTTTTTATCAAAGATTAAGCCAGGGTCATAGAGCTTAGCTAATTTAGATTGAAAGATTTCCAAGATCTTTAATGGGTTACTAGTGTATGCATCTCTGGAGGTTCTAAGTCGGAATGCAGCTTGTGAACGATCAATAGACTTGAGGCTGCGGGCCATTGGGTTATCAGGCTTATTGGCTTTGCGGTATAGGGTATGTTGCTGCTTGCGTAAGAGTTTGTCTGCCGAATCTGTCAGAAAAAGATCCAACTCAAGCCGGGCCCTTTCCAATTTAGTGTTTGCATTCGGGGTAGCTTGATGAGCCAAATGACAAGCATTAAAATTTGCTTCAAGTTTGGTGAACAGAATCTTGCGATCTCTTTTAATAGATCTCGCCTTTTGTATCAAGCTGCCCCGAATGACAGCTTTATGGGCTTCCCATAGTGTAAGGGCAGAGACATCAGTAGTGTCATTAAATGAGATATAATCATTAAGAGCCAGTTCAATATCTGAACGGTGTGAGGGGTGTGTTAGGATGGAGTCGTTAATACACCAAGTGGTGTCATGTGACCTAGGTATTGGAGAGGTAATTGTAGCAGTGACCGCACAATGGTCTGTCCATGGAAATGGGATTATATTAGAGGATATTACTTCAGGGAGCATACTAGAGGGGAGGAAAATATGGTCTATTCGTGAAAAGGATTTGTGTGGATAAGAATAATGTGTAAAATTTCTGGAAGTTGGGTTAAGTTCCCGCCAGGTATCAACAAAATTAAAAGAAGTAAGTAGAGATTGGAAGGACCGTTTATGGATAGGAGAGTTAGGAGATGACGGGGATTTATCCAAGAAGGGATAGATGGTAGTATTGGAGTCGCCACATAATATTATTGTTCCAAATTTATGTGATTCGATTAGTTGGAAAAGATGTGATAGAAAAGCTTCAGGACATTTATTTGGGGCGTAATACGAAACTAATGTGACTTCAGTATCAGCAATAAAGCCTGTTAATAAAACATATCGACCCTCAGGGTCACATATTTGTGTATTAAGGGTAAATGGTGTAGAACGGTGGAATCCAATCAGGGACCCACGTTGCTTAGTTGTAGCTGATGCTGCGTAGAATTGAGGGTAGGAGGAGGAAAGAAATTTAGGGGAGGCGTTATTGATAAAGTGCGTTTCTTAAAGGAAAATGATGTGAGCTTTTCTAGCTGAAAAGGAACGTAGAGCTTTAGTTCTTTTTTGTGGAACGTTGAAGCCTTGTACATTTAAGGACAAAATGTTTATGGGGGCCATGACATAGTAAGGGTAAGTTTTATATAAGGGTTAATGAAACCCATATTATGAGTTCGAACCGCCACCAAGGGAGACAGAAGAGGAGAAGAAAGGAAAGACAGAAAAGAAAGAATAAAGAAGAAACCAAATAAATAGGAAGCCCTAATGACTGCAATTAATGTCATAAAATAATGATGTACTAGTAGGGTGCAGGAACATCTCGGAGAGATAACAAAAAATCTCCGAGGGGTTCCATGGTCACCGACCGACTCCTGCATAATAGTAGCAGGAGTCAGGGGGTACGTAGGGGGCCGCAAGAAGTTCCGGAGGGAAAAACAACGCCGGAGAACACTTAAGTATTATAATAGTAAACTTATATAATTCTCTATCAAGAAGACTGGAGATGCAATAAACAAAAAAGAGAGAGAAAGGAAGCATACCAACTTCGGGAAGTATGTTGAGTCAATTTCTAGATGAATGCGTCCATAAGGAGGCTAGAAAATATTAATCTTAACACTTGTGAAGCAAACCGTCTACGCAAGCGAAATAATTAATAAACAAGCTCGCAAATATAGAGGAAAGGGAAGAGAAAAAAAAAAAAAAAGGGGGAGGGGGAGGGAAGAGGATAGTCTATCTATATCAATGACCATATAAGTCAAGGAAATAAACTTATTTGTCTATAAGGAGACAAATAAAGAAGACAAGAAACACTTGTCTCAAGAAGCAATAATGAAATTTTAGCTTTCTGGCTGACAAAAACATAAATTAAATACATAAATTTATATTACATATATAAAAAAAAAAAAAAAACACACACTTGTCTCAAAAATGTAAATGTAATATAGACCTTCTGGCTGACTAAAACAATAAATAAATGCCTAAATTTATATTTCATAAGTACAATATAATATGCATATAAATTACTAAGTAGACATATTTATCAGAAAGGGGACAAACACAAAAAAAAAAAAAAAAAAAAACACTTGTCTCAAAAATGTAAATGTAATATAGACCTTCTGGCTGACTAAAACAATAAATAAATACCTAAATTTATATTTCATAAGTACAATATAATATGCATATAAATTACTAAGTAGACATATTTGTCAGAAAGGGGACAAACACAAAAAAACCCCCCTAAAAACACTTGACTCAAAAATGTAAATGAAATATAAATCTTCTGGCTGACTAAAACCCTAAATAAAAACCTAGATTTATACTTCATAAGTACAAATTAATATGCATATATAATGTGCATATAGATTAAAGAAATAGACATATTTGTCAGAAACAAGACACCACAAAAAAAAAAAAAAAAAAAAAAAAATGGAGAACAGGATTCTAATTCTTCAATCATAAATAGTGCAATGCTTTTCAGAATAAAGCAATGGGGCTAGTACCCTACAAAAGGGGAGAAACATGGATAAGATTAATGAGAGGTGAACAATCAGTCCATTGAGTCGACATTTATCAGTGCCTGACTATCAAAACGTCCTCTTTTATGAAGATTCTGTCTGGTATAACCAGAGGGGTTTGGGTCCAGGTCGGTTTCATTTGGAGGTGATCTAGAAGCCGCACGTCTACGAGGTTGCTCCTTAGAATTGGTGTGATCCATCAGGCCTAGATCAATTAAGGCTGACCGTAGTTCATCGGACGTGCGACAGGTATATCTAGTTTCCAAGTATGTAAAGCGGAGAGAGAATGGAAACCCCCAGTGGTATATGATTTGGTGCTTTTGAAGTACTTGCAGCAATAGTTTCATAGAACGCCTCTTAGTAACAGTTAGAGGGGAGAGGTCTGTAAAGAGCTGATAGATATTGCCCTGGAACTCAAGAGTGTTTTTACCTCTAGCAGCAGCAAGTATTTGCTCCTTTGTTTTATAGTAATGAAATTTAACTATAATATCTCTAGGGGGTCCATTGGGTTTGCGTTGAGTTAGGGCCCTGTGGACTCTGTCCATTTCCAATCTCTCAGGTGAAATACCTGGTAACAGTTCCTGAAACAGTGCACATATAGTTCCCTGTAAGTCTATGATTGATTCAGGGAGACCTCTGATTCTTAGGTTGGAGCAACGGTCCCTATTCTCCTGGTCTTCCAAACGGTTTTGTAATAAAGAGTTCTCATCCTTAAGCTGTTCAATAGTAGCATCATAATGCTGTGTGGTAGTTTCTATATCATCTACCCGCATTTCCAATTCAGCTGTTCTATGCCCCAGCTCCCTAATCTCCCTTGTCAGCTTCTCTGTTATCTGGTCTGAAGTTTGTTTCAAAGCTTTCTGAAGCATTTTCTCAAATTGTCTAAACATATTAGACTGAATAACATTTTCAGGTGTTTCATAGTCAGAATCAATCTCACCAGCTGTGTCCAGAGTTTTGACATTGTGTGACAGGGATTTAGGAACCCGCTGTGTGCGAGTCTGTGAGGTACCAGGCGCCGCCATCTTGGATGTCTGCCGGACCGGTGTATCTTTAGAGATACCAATCTTATACTTCGTTTTTGGCCCCCTCGTGACCATCCTCAATACGCCAAAGTGTACCTGGTATGAATTCGCGGGAGCTGGTGCCGTTTGCGGTGAAAACAGCGGTCGGTTCTCCGGTTTGTTTAACCCGGGAGCGGAGCTCTAAGGGGATGCGACTTCTCCCTCAGGCATCCGCGCATGCGCCCTAAATCAGAATATTTTTATTGGAAGTTTTCATCACATACATAGAAAAAAAAAATACAGTCGATGCTCCATTGGATATCTAGCGTATACTCCTCACCACGGGCTACAGTTAAGGCAAATGGGGTGTTCTCAGAGCCGTTCCCCATCTTTAACGGCACCCGCCAGGGATGCCCTCTCTCTCCCCTGCTATTCGCCCTCTCGTTGGAGGCCTTCCTGAACAGAGTTTAGATTGAACCCGGATGTCTCTGGCATTCAGGTGGGCGATGTTACATAGTTACATAGTTAGTCAGGTTGAAAAAAGACACAAGTCCATCCAGTTCAACCATAAAAAAATAAAATAATAATATCATATAATCCCATATACCTAATTCTATACCCACAGTTGATCCAGAGGACGGCGAAAAACCCCAGCAGAGCATGATCCAATTTGCTACAGCAGGGGAAAAAACTCCTTCCTGATCCCCCGAGAGGCAATCGTATATTCCCCGGATCAACTTTACCTATAAATGTTAGTACCCAGTTATATTCTGTACATTTAGGAAAGAATCCAGGCCCTTCTTAAAGCAATCTACTGAGCTGGCCAGAACCACCTCTGCAGGGAGTCTATTCCACATTTTCACAGCTCTTACTGTGAAGAAACCTTTCCGTATTTGGAGGTGAAATCTCTTTTCCTCTAGAAGTAAAGAGTGCCTCCTTGTCCTTTGTGTTGACCGTAAAGTGAATAACTCAACACCAAGTTCACTATATGGACCCCTTATATATTTGTACATGTTGATCATATCCCCCCTTAATCTCCTCTTCTCAAGAGTGAATAAATTCAGTTCCTCTAATCTTTCCTCATAGCTGAGCTCCTCCATGCCTCTTATCAGTTTGGTTGCCCTTGTCTGCACTTTCTCCAGTTCCCCGATATCCTTTTTGAGAACTGGGGCCCAAAACTGAACTGCTTATTCCAGATGAGGTCTTAATAATGATTTGTACAGGGGCAAAATTATATCTCTCTCTCTGGAGTCCATACCTCTCTTAATACAAGAAAGGACTTTACTCGCTTTGGAAACCGCAGCTTGGCATTGCATTCTATTATTAAGCTTATGATCTACCAAAACCCCCAGATCCTTCTCCACTACGGATCCCCCCGGTTGTACTCCCCCTAGTATGTATGATGCATTCATATTCTAATGCCCCATACACACGATCATTTTTCATGCCATTTTTTAAACCAACGTTTTTCTTGACGTTTTTTTTCATGTTTCCTCTCAAGCCTGTCTTGCGTACACACGATCATTAAAAAAAAAAAACGCTCGAGCAAAGTGCAGTGACGTACAGCACGTACGACGGCACTATAAAGGGGAAGTTCCGTTCGAATGGCGCCACTCTTCATGTTAGTAAAGTTTGTTGAGCGACGATTCGCGCTTTTCAGCCTCGTGCTTTTCAGTCCGTTACTGTGTGATGAATGTGCTATCTCCATTACGAACGCTAGTTTTACCAGAACGAGCGCTCCCGTCTCATACTTGATTCTGAGCATGCGCGTTTTTTTTCACGTCGTTAAAGCAATACACACTATCGTTTTTCACGTCGTTAAAAAAAACGACATGAAAAACGACGTGAAAAAATAGAGCATGTTCGAAATTTTTAATGGCCGTTTTTCACATCGTTAAAAATGCTCTGGAGCATACACACGATAGGTTTTAATGGCCATTTTTAAAAATGGCATTTTTAACGGCATGAAAAACGATCGTGTGTATGGGGCATTAGCCCCCAAGTGCATAACTTTACATTTATCATCATTAAACCTCATCTGCCACATAGTCGCCCAATTAGACGGAGCATTGAGGTCGGTTTGTCAATTGGGGACATCCTGTAAGGACGTTATTCCACTGCATAGCTTGGTGTCATCTGCAAAGACAGAAATGTTACTTTTGATCTCAGACCCAATATCATTTATAAAGATATTAAAAAGTAAGGGTCTCAACACTGAACCTTGGGGTACACCACTGATAACCTTAGACCAGGGTTCCCCAACCCCCGGTCCGCGGCCCACTGCCGGGCCGTGGCCTATTTGCAGATGGGCCGCGAAGGCTGCACTGTGTGAGGTGCGGCAGCGGGCAAGCAGAGAGATGACATCTCTCACCGCCCGCCCGGATCACGGCACTTCCACCCACACAGCGGGGCTCCTACTGCGGTGAGGCGCGGGAGCAGAGAGATGAGATCATCTCTCGCCGCCTGCCTGGAACGCGGCACTTCCGCCCACACAGCGGGGCTCCTATACTGCGGTGAGGCGCGGGAGCAGAGAGATGAGATCATCTCTCGGCGCCCGCCCATAACGCGGCACTTCCGCCCACGCAGCAGGGCTGCTATACTGCAGCGAGGCGCGGGAGCAGAGAGATCATCTCTCACCACCCGCCCCGCATTACCGCTGTTCTCCCTCACCTGCCTGTGCTGCCACCACGGCAGGTGACAAAAAAATCTACTGGCAGGTGGCAAACCACCTCTGGTGGCAGGTGGCAATCCACACCTGGTGGCAGGTGACATGGCAAGTAGCAATCCACACCTGGTGGCAGGTGACGTGGCAATCCACACCCGGTGGCAGGTGACGTGGCAATCCACACCTGGTGGCAGGTGACGTGGCAATCCACACCTGGTGGCAGGTGACGTGGCAGGCGACGTGGCAATCCGCACCTGGTGGCAGGCGACGTGGCAATCCGCACCTGGTGGCAGGCGACATGGCAATCCACACCTGGTGGCAGGTGTTGTGGCAAGCGACAATCCACATCTGGTGGCAGGCGAGGTGGCAAGCGACAATCCACATCTGGTGGCAGGCGACATGGCAATCCACACCTGGTGGCAGGTGACGTGGCAGGCGACGTGGCAATCCGCACCTGGTGGCAGGCGACGTGGCAATCCGCACCTGGTGGCAGGCGACATGGCAATCCACACCTGGTGGCAGGTGTTGTGGCAAGCGACAATCCACATCTGGTGGCAGGCGAGGTGGCAAGCGACAATCCACATCTGGGGCAGGCGACGTGGCAATCCACATCTGGTGGCAGGCGACGTGGCAATCCACACCTGATGGCAGGTGACGTGGCAAGCAACAATCCACACCTGGTGGCAGGTGACGTCGCAAGCAACAATCCACACCTGGTGGAAGGTGACGTGGCAAGTGACAAACCGCATCTGGTGGCAGATTCTGCATTATGGTGAGTTTGAACTATTTCATTTTATATTACAATGCAATGACAGAAATAATGTGCTTCAATCATCCCAACACCATATCAGCCATTGTTCTGTGATGATTGAGGCGCTAACACTAGCCATTTCCCCGACAAACTGCCCGCGAAAAGCTACATAACAACCCAACCCCCCCCCCCCCGGGCCTTGGCACGATTCTATTACACAACGCCGGTCCTCGGTCCCAAAAAGGTTGGGGACCACTGCCTTAGACCATTCAGAGTAAGAATCATTAACCACGACTCTCTGAATTCTGTCTCCCATAAAGTCTCTGCTTATGCGGACGATCTTCTCTTCTCCTTGACCAACCCACACATTTCTTTGCCGAATCTTCTGAAAGAATTTTGACCAGTATGAAGCATTATCAAATATCAAAATTAACTATTCCAAATCTGAGGCGATGGGAGTCGCCCTGCCCTCCCCTTTGCGTCAGACCCTACAGCTCAACTTTAACTTTAAATGGATGTTTTCAGTTTTGAAGTACTTGGGCAACCACACCCCCCCCCCCCCAAATTTAGCAGATACGTTTAAGATGAACTTTCCACCTTATTCAGTGAAGTCTGATCCCTTTTAGACAATTGGAATCAAGGATTGCATTCCTGGTTTGGCTACTGTAACATCATCAAAATGAGCATCTTGCCAAAGTTCCGGTACCTCTTTCAGATCCTACCTATCTCCATCCCTTCGGCCTTTTTTCGCCAAATCAATACCCTCTTTACCAAGTTCATATGGGCGCATAAACGGCCTAGGATCAGTAGGCGCCTTCTGTCGCTACCTAAAATCTATGGGGGGGTAGCCGCCCTGTAGTTTACCACGACACGTTCAAATATAGCAGCCCATCTTGGCAGGGTAATAGACTGGTGCAGACATAAAGATTTTAAGCTATGGACACATGTAGAACGGCAGTTTAGTACTATTCCTCTAAATTGGGCGCCCTGGTGCTATACTTCCTTACCTGCTTCCCTCAAGTCGCATCCCGCCATAGTAC
The DNA here is from genome assembly GCA_029206835.1 of Rana muscosa. Classification (NCBI taxonomy): domain Eukaryota; kingdom Metazoa; phylum Chordata; class Amphibia; order Anura; family Ranidae; genus Rana; species Rana muscosa. Next base: position 239,286,600 of record CM055123.1, on the reverse strand, counting down.
CTACTCTCCGAGTTGGACATATGGCATGCACGAAACCAGAACTTTCATCCGCCCATTCCCCGCTGAAATCCTGAACTTCCTCCGGGGTAGAAAGTGACCCGTTTCAGAATCTTCGGGAGAGGGACTGCTTTCAAACCTCCCATTTTTTTAATAGCTAATGCCTGGCCCACAATCTCCATATTAACGCAGCCATATGGTCAGTTTAGACTGCTTTCGTTATATTGTATTCTGATGGATACTTTATTCTTCTATACAAATAAAGAAGTCAAATTTTTTTTTTACAAAAAAGGAACCCCTGACCTACTGACCCTCCTGACCTCCTCCTGATTCTTTGAACATTGGAAACCCCAAACCAAAAAACAATCACCAATACAAAGTAAATAAATGTTGGTGTTCCCAATGGACTCTCAAACAGTACAGAGTGTAATTTGTTACAATAAGGCCAATTACAATACAGTTTTTGTAGAGTAACGTACCTCAATTAACAATTGTTGATGCAGACAATTAGATGTGGACCTTTTCCAAGCTCAGCAGTGTGAAGTAGTACACGTGGGGGCTTCTAATTGCACTGCGCCACCAGACACAACCCCCGCCGCTTAGTTCATGGGCGTGGCTCAACCAAGAAAAGCGAAGAAAGCCTGCGAACTGGAGCAAAGGGGAGGAGTCCAATACATGTGAAGGGACTACACGTGGGACATTGGCACGAAAACTCTGCAGTGTGCGATGGATCAGCAACAGGTCGCCATGTTTGGACACACACCTCGTGGATTCCGGTTCATCCTTCCACCGCGACACTGACTGCTGCTGCTCCAATAATGGATACGGGGATTCGACTGAAGCCCTATACTCATGTATGGACGTTGAGGCCCTTGGTATGATTTGTCCCGGGTGTTCGGGACTGGTGTGCCTGTTGAAGCCGTTCGGACGCTGTGAGGCCTGTGGGGAGTTCACGTTCGAGGTGGATTCGGTAGTTGAGAGGCCGAAAACCATCTACCCAGGCCGGGCTTCAGGTACTACTACTCAGAGAGGAGAAATCACCACTGTGAGAGTCGCCCCAGCGCACATTGCAGCGACCAGGGAAGAGGTCGTTAAAACTTTGCAGGAGAAATCCGAGGATGCTGACTCGGTCGCCACTGTCTCGCAGCGTCCGCCACCGAAGAAAAAAACCAGCGTGGTAGCCCCGACCAGCGGTGGTGGTGGACCGTCTCGCCCGCTTACGCCAGGCCCGGATGGATCCGTTGACGAGGGTTCCGGAAGTCCCGCTTCAAGGAAAGGCCGAGGTAAGCCAGGCGAAGAGACTTGGTGTGTGGGAGGAGGTGTCGGGAAGGCATGGCCTAGCAAATCCGCGGAGTGTGGAGGCTTCGGTTCCACAAAGAGCTACATACCCGCGGAGGAGTGTGACACCTCCGACCTGGAATCGCTCTCGGACCTGGGAGATGATGCCATCGTTGATAATTTGTTTGCTGAGAAAGGCTGGGACAAGGTACCGCTTGCTTCATTCCGCAGACCTCGGAATTCACCCATGTCAACAGGGGAAAGTACACCCCGGGTGGAGGCGCCAGTGCCTGAAGAGGGGTCCAGTCCCCAGCTTGTCCCTACATCCCCGGCGCAACCTGCATCTGATGCTGGGGTAAAGAGACTGTTGCTGCGGGCACCCATGCCCAGATTGGAGGTGGTCAAAGCGCCTCGTCATCCAGACTCAGTAGTTATGCCTGGTGAGGGAGACAGAGCTACCATGCCTCCTTTGGCAAGACTACAACGCCTATTTGGCCAGAAAGTTGCAGAGGAGTACGGATGGGAGTATCCCTACTTATCGAAGGACTTGCTCTACGAGGTGGAGGTGTACAGAGAGCGCTGGTACAATGACTTCGTGTGGACCCACCTGAAAGTTCCACACGCTCGCAGGTACCTGGCATGCTCTCCCAAGGTTTCACAACGTTTCAAGGATTGCAAGGCCGAATGGATGTTAGGAAGACACATCCATGCAGATAAAGTGTTGATCCGACGCAAAGAAGGTGAAGATGTGGAGTATCATCTGGAGACCGTAGATCAACACTTGAAGCCACTGATCTTGCCGCATCCCCGCTTTTACTTATAGGAGACAGAGACTCCGCTCTTATCATGTTGTTGAACTTTTTGGGGCAGTTGTTTGAGTATGCCCAAAGGAATGAGGAACTATTCCTGTGTTTTTTTTCCCCATCTTCCTGCAAAGAGATTACAGACTCTGGGGTTAGATAGGGCCAGAAAGAAGAAGAAGAAGCTCCACGAGTGCAGTACCGCGAGGCTGTCACCAGGTGGCAGTCTTGTGCAATGTTTTTTTTGAACACGTTTCATGCACCCACTCTTTGGAGGAAAGGAATTTCTCCTTGGAGAGGTTTCTTTTCTTCTTACACGAATACATGTGTCAGGGTTTTTGTGTGTTTGTTTTCTTTTTCTTTTCCCTCTGCAGGAGAGAATCTCATCAAGATTATGGAACCTGGGGTGGTTCTTAGTTAGGATGGGAGGGAAAGGTATAATGTTGAAATGTGGTTTCATGTTAAATGTTGTCTTTCACTCCTCTTTGTTACAGGGGCTCAGACACAACTTCTCCGTTAGGATAGTTTCCCAAATTTTTTATTTTTTTTTAAATTGTTAGTTGCTTTCTGGATTGGGTCGTGTCAGCCGTTGGGGGCGTGATTCACTCCAGACACTGGGGACCAGTGTCAAATGACAGGGGGGAGAGTGTAGCGGGTACTTACTTTCCCGGGGTAAATTTGAATCTTTTCGGTGACACCGGTGGTGTGTTCCGTCGGTCCACTGGGTGGCGCTGTCCCCATGGGCTGATGGGCGGATATCGCTGTGTGGTGGGCCTCCTTTTTGTCCTTTCCCGGCAGCGGTATGGTGGAGCGGGGAACCCGCCGTGCTTGCTGGGAGAGGGTATAAAGGGGCCGGCCATCTTGGTCACGGGGTCTTCGTCCCAGGCACCTTCAGCTTGCGGACGGTGGTTCGTGTCTGTCCTCTAGGCGGCCTAGGCCTAGAGGACCCCAGAGATCGTGTTCCATCCCAGGCACCTTTAGTCCTGGGGTGAGGTACTTGGAGAGAGGTCCGGAGCTCAGTGCCCAACACTGAGTTCCGCGAGGGAAGGATCCTAAGGCACTCCGGGGATGGATGCCTGAATCCAAGGTGGGCGTAATGGACCGGGAAGAGCTCCTCATCTGAAGACCCGGTGCAGCAGACTGCCGGTGACGGGTGAGTCTCTTGTCGGAGACCGTCCGGAAGGAGAATTTCCCTCGTGCGGAGACCATAGATCACTCTCAGGGAGGAGAGTGGATGATAGAACTTGGGTCTGGGCCTATTCGTACACACACCTCCTTTTCTGTTCTATAGCCAAGGGAGTCCATGTTATGTTCTAAATAAAGGAGTGTTGGACTTTGACGGTGTGTGGCTCAATTTCTGGCGGACGAGGTTCAGGGAGACTCTTGGAGGGAGGATCCGATGCACAGCACAGACCCGAAGGTAACAAGAGACATTGCTGAGACCACATACACAGCTGTGGTGGAAGCCTGGCGTAGCTCACCCCTCTCCCTCCCCTATCATACCCCTAGACCAGAGACAGTGCGAGTTGGAAAACTTTAATAGAGGGGAGTGGGGAGAGGGAGTGTGCGCTACAACTATATAGTGTATAATTCAAATTGCGTTTAGTTCATTGAGTTCTGAAGATCATTTATAAGTGTGACTGCTGGGTTGAATAGATGCGAGCGCAGCTGCGACCTTTCCCTAGACAACGTTGTCTTTTTAATTAATTTTGTTTTGGAGGATATCTTCGCTGTAATTTTTGTTGAGTTGTTTGCTGTTTAACAATTATGGTGCTTTTTCTACATTAAATATATTTTTATTCAACTGTGGTGTTCTGCAGATGTGACCGTCTTGGCAGGATCTTTCTCCTTCCTTTTTTGGATGTGGTTTTTGGTCACGTGGACTGCGCCATATGTGTATTCATATGGTGGTTGGTTGTGCAATTATTTTAGTAGACATTTGCTGAATATCAGTTTACCGGCAGATCCGGGCTCTATATTTTATTTCAATAAGTAGATCTCTACCCAGAACCCCATACTCAGGGCCGGAGTCCAGACAAGGCCACCAAGGCCAGGCCTCGGGGCGGCAGTGGGTGCAGGGGCGGTGCCGCGGCAACAGGGGGGTGAAAAAATCCTGTCATCCCAGTGTCCTGCCGAAAAAGATCCCCCTGTACTGCGCAGGCGCAACGTTTGCGCAGCGCTTGCGCAGTACGAAACACAACGGAGCCGATTTGAATAACTGTTACAGGGCACCTGCGCAATGACCACGATGCAGCGGCACGCTCCCAATGCTCGTGCAGAGCAAGGGGCGGATTTATTAATGTTATCTCATGCAAGGGGCGGGTTTATTACTGCTATATCGTGTACAGGGCGGATGGCTCTGCAAGGGGCAGGTTTATTACTGTTATATCGTGCAAGGGGTGGATGGCTACAGAAGAGGGCAAATTTTTTAATTATGGACAGAGATGATAAAAATGTTGATGGGCGTTTTCAATACTTGTCACAGTATATTGTTATTATGCTTATAGAATGGCTACAGGGGATGCCTCTGCCCATCAATTTAAAATTTGCCCTCTTCTGTAGCCATCTGCCCCTTACACGATATAACAGTAATACACCCGCCGCTTGCAGATCCACCCCTTGCACGAGATAACAGTAATACACCCGCCCCTTGCTCTGCACGAGCATCGGGAGCGTGCAGCTGCATCTGTCACAAAGGTATTTAATTCCTTGCTGGATATGCTGCATAATGGATATATTGACAGTTATTATTGTATAAAAACAGTGCACAAATACACTAGGTATGTCGTCAATAACACAATATGCAAATCACAAGAACTTTCAGTTCTTTTTTTTGGCGGGGGGGGGGGGGATTTTTAATTTGAACCTTTTTTTCCTCATTTCTATCACATGGGGGGGGGGGGGCTCAGAAGCCACCTATGTGATGGTGTGTGTGTGGGGGGGGGGGGGGCGGCATTGAAGGACCCGGCCTTGGGGCGGCAAAGGGAGTAAATCCAGGCCTGCCCATACTATTTCATTATTTATAGCTAAATTATCCTACATTTTTCGCATGGAATGGGTAGAGGCCTCCCTGCATAAGGAATTACGGGTTCAAAATTTCTTCAACATTTGGGAATCTTTCATTCAAACCTTGCCCATAGAAACTCTACAATCTGTAATGTAATGCTTTTAACATACTCAATGGTATCTACTCAGACTCCTAGCCAATGATCCTCCAATTGACATTCCATTCCTCTGTTAAATTGAATTACATGTGTTAATCTAAAGATTTAGGCCTCCCCCTCTTCCTTGCTTGCTACTTACTAGTCCGACCGCCCACAATTCAAATATTTCTTAATGTACACCACTAGACCCAGCACTGTTAGGTCTTTCTCAGCTTATACTAACAAACTATATACTGTCTTTCTTGATTTACCTTATCAGCCAAATGTTGCGGCCATTGTTCTTGTTAACTGCATTCTCACAATAAAATGGAATAAAAAAAAAAATGTCAGTGCAACCTGTTGACTTGAGTCATTACATTCATTGGCATACCTCAAATGAGATTAATTACACAATCTCCACTGTACAAATTTTCAGTTAGTTTAATCTCCTTGTAAAGCACCATTGTCCCCCTGTAAAAGGGAATAGGAAAGTATAGCCCTGAGGAATATGAGATCACTTACAGCGTGTAAATTAAGAATAATACTTATGCTGCGTACACACGATCGGAATTTCCGACAACAAATGTTCGATGTGACCTTTTGGTCGGTTATTCCGACCATGTGTAGGCTCCACCGGACATTTGCTGTCGGAATTTCTGACAACAAATGATTGAGAGCTGGTCCTCAATTTTTCCGACAACAAAAGTTCTTGTCGCAAATTCCGACCGTGTGTAGCCATTTCCGACGCAAAAAAGTGCTGCGCATGCTCAGAATCAATTAGGCGCATGCTCGGAATCATTGTACTTAATTTTTCTAGGGTCATCGTATTGCTGTACGTCTCCGCGTTCTTGACCATCGGAATTTCCGAGCAGCATTTGTGTGACCGTGTGTATGCAAGACAAGTTTGAGCCAACATCCGACGGAAAAAAAAACACGGTTTTGTTGTCGGAAATTCCGATCATCTGTACACGGCATTAGGCTTCCTGGATCATGCAAGTAGCCTATTCAACACATGAGATCTAGGTGATATTCCTTTAATGTTTAATCAGAGCTCCCATAACTTATCAAATTTCCTAAGACATCCCTGCTTGGCATAGATATATTTTTACTTCACTATTGTATCATTTATGGCCTTTAGCTAATTTGAGTGGGTAGGCAATAGATACACCTCTGAACAATACGTTTATGAGCTTGAAAAAGACACCGGATCACTGGGATCTATATAGTGGATGGTATAATTTCTTCATCCATGTAGCTTAACAAACAGAAAATGGGGTCCAACAAAAAGGATAATTTGAAGACAGAGTTTATGGTATGGAGGACAGCTGTCCAATACCTATGTAATAAGTCTTCATAATCGTAATCAGTCTCAGTGTTGTCATTATGCAAACTGCACCCCCAGGCATCCTTCTAAATCAGTGGTTTTCAACTCCTGTCCTCAGGACCCACTAACAGGCCAGATTTTAAGTATTACCTTGGGGAGATGCAGACTAGAAGGCTGCGATCACTGAGCAGAAAATGATATCACCTGTGATGTATTTCAGTTATCTTGTAAACCTGGCCAGTTAGTGGGTCCTAAGGACAAGAGTTGAGAACCGCTGTTCTAGATGGACAAGTACCTCAGCAAAGAATACAAACTTATTTTCTTCTGCCTTCTCTCCACTCCCCTTCTCACATTTGGATATCATTTTTTTGAAACTTTATAGTGTTTTTGTTCATCCCTGGATTCTTTGTGCCAGTTTGCCATAGGCTTTGGGTCCCAGCAGAGACCTGCAGCACATCTGCACACTTACAGGGGGTTTCCACTCATGTAAGAAGACCAACATTGTTGGAAATCCAAGACTCAATGTTTATGAGCATGTGCAGATGTGCCGCAGGGCCCTGTCGGGACCCGAAGGCCAGGGAGAGCCCTTCGGCACATTTGCGCGAATGCGTCATACTAACAAAGCTGGCGGGGTCAAAGCTAAGGGAGACTGAAGTTCCTCTTTAGGCTGCTTTCACACTGAGCAGCGCCGGGCGTTGGCGGTAAAGTGATGCTATTTTTAGCTGTGTTTTACTGTAATTTTTGCGGTGCTAGTGGGGCGCTTTTAACCCCCTCTAGCGGGCGAAAAAGGGTTAAAACCGCCAGCAAAGCGCCTCTGCAGCGGCGCTTTGCCGACGGTGCTGCCCATTGATTTCAATGGGCAGGGGCTATTTAGGAGCGGTGTATACACCGCTCCTACAGCGCTGCAAAGATGCGGCTAGCAGGACTTTTTTTTACCGTCCTGCCAGCGCACCACTCCAGTGTGAAAGCCCTCGGGATTTCACATTTGAGTGAGAGGAGAGGCTCTTTCAAGGCGCTTTGCAGGCGCTATTTTTAGCGTTATAGCGCCTCAGTGTGAAAGCAGCCTTAAAGTAGTTGTAAACCTCAGATATGAAATATGAATGAATTTAAATCCTGGTGTGTACGTGTCTCAGTTAAAGTGGAGGTAAACTCCAGTTTTAAACTTGTACCTACAAGTAAGCCTATAATAAGGCTTACCTGTAGGTACAGTGAATACCTCCTAAACTTGCACTGTTTAGGAAATATTCAAAAGCGATGCTGCCAGTGACGTCACCGGTGCATGTGCTCTGAAGGGGCGGCATACCCATGCTGTACCTTCAGAGCTCTGTACTGGAGCCGAGGCTCTGGCACTTCCTACAGCCGGAGTATGTGAAACCTGGAGGGAAGACCGGGTGAAGATGACAGCACCAGAGCCATCTTAATAGCATCATGGGCCCCTGGGCAAAGTAATGCTCTGAGGCCCCTACAATGGAGACAGTGCAGGTAAACAGACATCAAGTAGGTAGGAGGCAGACAAGCTGAGTTTCCCCTTTTGGGTGTAGCTCCGCATTAACTACACGAACAATCATTCTGTACAGCAAAGAAACAGTGGGAAAATACTACTTACATTGATGCCTCCCCAGCACTATGGCCCCTCTACGCCCTAGATATCCCCCCCAGCAGTCTGATCCCTCTACATCCCAGATATCCCCCCAGCACTGACCCCTCTACACCCAAGATATCCCCCCCCAGGCACTCTGACCCCTCTACACCCTTGATATCCCCCAGCACCATTATTCCATCTATGTAACACCCCTGTAGCAAGGTTTTATTATAGACCGTATCTTAACAGACTGCAATTAATACCTAAAGAGGAACTTGGCTCCCTCTGGTGCTCGTTTTGTGTTATAGTTTGAAGTTGTTTGGTTCTGGGATATAAGAACAAAGCATGGCGGGCATTGTATAAACACAAAACCCCCACGCTGTCAGTGGGTCAAATTAAAATTACTAATCTATGGGACACTGCTGCAGACACCTGTAGGTCTAATCCTGGAAGACAATGGGTAATATGACGAAGGTGATGGTGACTGCGCTGTGAAATGGGGAGAAGTGCTAGGTGGAAAAAAGGAAAGTGGAAAAAAACTATAACTCTATGGCCAAGGACAATAGTGTCAAACTAACAGTGTGTACAGTCTATGTTGTAAACAATAGTGACATAAATCATTGAACACAAAACTGTGAATAAAGTGATAAAACTCCAAACAATCTGCAAACATCAAAAGCGAAGGCCCATAAGTGGGCATAGAAAAATAAAAAATAAGTCCAAGTGTAGTACGGAGGTACTATGGGTGAAAAGCAGAATCTAAGAAAATATTTATGTAATCCAATGTGTGAGAAATCCCGTCACCACCAATAAAGCTGAATGTGCTAGGCAAAATCTTCAGTGTAAACCACCTCAGTGCTCACAAGCAGCTCACCTCACTGTTGCCAGACAGACTTTTTTTTTTTGAAAAGTCCATGGCGTGTGAAACACACCCAAAAACTCCACCCGGTGCCAAAAAAAGTGCACACACATAAAGAGTGACACAATACGTGCAACGGGTGTTACAGCTATCCTCCACAAGGAAGGACCTTACCCTGATCCCCCAGGGCGTTAGGCTCCAGACGGGGACTGAGGTACATCACGTGGTCCATCTGGCCGAAACCAGACGGACCCCTTTCTCTGGAGGGTCTGCCGAAACAGACGCACCCAAGTACTCGGTGGGGCTCCCCCGAAGGGAGACCCCATGAGAGCAGGTGAACTAAGCCAGAAGGCCATGTCCACCGACTCCCAAGTCGTTCAGGGCAGGCCCGAGGACCTACACCCTACTAAACACACTGTGACAAAACGTGTAGACAACCAAACAAAAAAAATACTAAAAAGTGACAAACACAGGGATAAATTAAAAGAAAGTGGGGAGAAGGAAGGTGGGAGAGTGAAAAGTGGCCATTGTGCAATACAATGGCCAGGCCCTCCGGTCCCAGCCAAAAGGCCTGGCCCAGGAGGCAGGTGCTAAAAAAAAGCGTGTTTATGGTGCAGTGACCGTGGTGCCATATATCAATGTGACCCTCACTCACAGTGATCTTCTGGCACCCTTGGACTGCCACTCCAAGGGCACATACACCATAGGCTTTTCGGTTCCTATCCGACCCTCCCAACCGGTCAGTGCAGCCCTCCGTCCCTGCCGATAGAGAGCCCTTCAAGGTTTTCTCAGGGAGAGCTGCCCCCTTGACACAGCCTCCGCCGATACTAGCCCTTCCAGACTCCCATCAATCCGGGGGATTTGAATGGCTGTGCCCCACCTCATCTACAAGGCTTAGCCAGCTCCTCCCTCCAGATCGCCAAAGGGACAGCACTTACACCATCCAGCCAGAGGGCCAGAATAAGACTCGGCAAAAAGACCAGACCAAATGCAGCCACCCATCCTCACCAGGAGCACCCTTCCAGATGGCTCAGACTCGACCATAGGCCGGCCCCCAGTTTACTGTCGGGCAGCCGGCATAGTCACTACCGAAACCATCCTTCCAGGTGCAATGACGCCATTGGATTTTCATCCGCCCTCCCCATGTAGGAGGTGCTTCAGCTTTGCTTTCTTTATATATACCACTGCCCTATGAGAGATTGGCTATCTATACCAGGGAAGCTAGAGAGATATACAGCTGGCAGTGACGAGCTCAGCGCTTGTGGATTGACGCTTGTGTTTTTCCACAGCAAGTGAGTGTGTTACTGTGTGCTTTAGCCCTCACTTTTCTGTGGAGTCCAACAGAGTCACGCTAGGTACATCTTCTTCTATGTTTATGTTCCCATATGTGCCTTCTATGAGTGAGAATACATATCAAGGGAGACTATCACATCTCTGCTGCTCATCCTGCTACCCATACCTGGAGTGTACATATGCTGTCTGTCCGGCAGCAGTGAGGTGAGCTTTTTTTGCCTAGCACGTTCAGCTTTATTGGTGGTGACGGGATTTCTCACACATTGGATTATATACATATTTTCTTGGATTCTGCTTTTTACCCATAGTACCTCCGTACTACACTTGGACTTATTTTTTATTTTTCTATGCCCACTTATGGGCCTTCGCTTTTGATGTTTGCAGATTGTTTGGAGTTTTATCACTTTATTCACAGTTTTGTGTTCAATGATTTATGTCACTATTGTTTACAACATAGACTGTACAAACTGTTAGTTTGACACTATTGTCCTTGGCCGTAGAGCCAGCACCCATAGTTTTTTTCCACTTTAATTTTTTCCACCTAGCACGTCTCCCCATTTCACAGCGCAGTCACCATCACCTTCGTCATGGTGGGCATTGTAGTGCGGGAGACAGAGACTCTATTGTCGTGGGTTGGATTGAGACTACAATACCCACAAATCCCACTGTGTTACCAAAATGCAGTGCGCCACGCACAGCCTGCTGGGAGAACTGATTTAAGGCAGAGGCGGGGCCTCAGCCCGCTCTCTCGGGACCCCATCTTCAACAGGCAGGAGGCCTGCTGTGTATGCGCGCCTAGGCCGGAGAAGCCTGGGCCTAAAGTTACTGAGAGAAAGGATCGCCTGACGAGGGATCCTTGTGGACAGCCTCGCTGATCGAACCAGAGAGGGACCGGTCTACACTTCACAGCATCCGGAGTAGGGTGCCCACGTGTCCCGGATTGCCCGGGATCGTCCCTGATTGGAGATTTTTGTCCCGTGTCCCGGGCAGCTCATTCCGGGACAATACAGTCATCCCGGAATGAAAACAAATGAAAAAAACCAGTGACCAGTCCGCTCCGCCTGTCCGCCACCCCCACCACCTTATAAATTTTATCACACTGATCGATGATAACATAAACACAGGCTGCGGCTGCCACTGCCAGTCTGGTTGCTAGGCTAGGGGCCGCTCCGCATCTAGCAACCAGTGACGTCAGCTGAGCTGGGGCCTGTCAGTGTGGGCAGTGAGTGCACCCGCCCGGCGCACACTACGCTGAGTCTGAGAGCAGCCAGCGCGCGCGCCTCCCTCCCCTCCGCATCCACCAGCCAGTCCAGAGCCAGCACAGAGTGAGTGACCGTGACGCTCACACCAGGGACGGTGACCACTCAGAGAGAGCCACTCACACACTCACCTGTGCACAGCGTCAGCCAGCCAGGCCAGCCTAAACGAACCTCGTCGTCTCGACTAGTCCTCCTCCTCCAGTGACGAGTCGACCGACCAGAGCTAGCACAGAGAGTGAGTGATGCGGCTGACCTGATGCCAGTGACCAAACAGAGCCACTCTCCTGTGCAGCCAGCCAGCCAGCCAGCCTGAGCCTCGTCCAAGCCCTCCTCCAGCCAGACACCTGCTCCTCCCGCCCACGTTGAGGTCCACAAGTTTGCAGTCATTGCCAGCAGCCAGTCTGACTTCCAGGACCAGGACAGGTTAGTGTACTCACTGTACTGTCTGTGTTACACTCACACTTTGTCCCCCTCCTTTCTGCTGCTGTCCCCCCCCCCCTCCGTTCTGCTGCTGTCCCCCTCCGTTTTTCCTCCGTGTCCCCCTCTGTTCAGCTGTCCTGTCCCCCTCCGTTCTGCTGTCCCCCTCCGTTCTGCTGTCCCTCTCCGTTCTTCCTCCGTGTCCCCCTCCGTTCTTCCTCCGTGTCCCCCCTGTCCATCCCACGGTCCCCCTGTCCATCCCACGGTCCCCCTGTCCATCCCACGGCCCCCCTGTCCATCCCACGGCCCCCCTGTCCATCCCACGGTCCTCCTGTCCATCCCACTGCCCCTCTGACTACTCTGCGGCCCCTCTGACCACTCTGCAGGCTCTACAGGGCTTAGGCAGGGAGTGAGCAAGCAGTAGTGGAATAGGGAAGCCATGAGGTGGGTGGTGTGCTCTGCTTTTCCTAACATTCACCTGACATGGATTAATGGCCATCACTCCTCATGACTCTCTGCAGTGGGGCACTCTGAAGGTACTATCTGTGTGCCTCCAGAGTGCTCCCTTACTTCCTCCCCTTACTTTCTCCAGAGTGCCCCTTTACTTTCTCCAGAGTGCCCCTTAGTACAGTAGTACTAAGGGGGCACTCTGGAGGGGGATGTAAGGGGGCACTCTGGAGGGGGATGTAAGGGGCACTCCAGAGGATGTAAGGAGGCACTAAGGGGCACCCTGGAGGATGTAAGGGGGCTCTGACTAAGTTAGTACCGCCAGACTGCCCCCTTAAATCCCCCTTACAACCTCTAGGGTGCCCCCTTAGTGCCTCCAGAGTGCCCCTTTACTTTCTCCAGAGTGCCCCTTTACATCCTTCGGAGTGCCCCACCACCAAAGTGGTATAGCAGTGGCTGACAGACTATCAGGAGGTGGTATTGCACTCCTCTTCCTCCTCTCTCCACTAACTACCCCCCGCCATACACTCCGCACTCCTCTCCTGTACATATTACCCCCCGCCATACACTCCGCACTCCTTTCCTGTACATATTACCCCCGCCATACACTCCGCACTCCTCTCCTGTACATATTACCCCCCGCCATACACTCCACACTCCTCTCCTGTACATATTACCCCCCCGCCATACATTTTGCACTCCTCTCCTGTACATATTACCCCCCACCATACACTCCGCACTCCTCTCCTGTACATATTACCCCCCGCCATACACTCCGCACTCCTCTCCTGTACATATTACCACCCACCATACACTCCGCACTCCTCTCCTGTACATATTACCACCCACCATACACTCCGCACTCCTCTCCTGTACATATTACCCCCGCCATACACTCCGCACTTCTCTCCTGTACATATTACTCCCCGCCATACACTCCGCACTCCTCTCCTGTACATATTACCCCCCCGCCATACATTTTGCACTCCTCTCCTGTACATATTACCCCCCGCCATACACTCTGCATTCCCTATTTAACATTACCACATTCTGCACTATACAAGTCATCTCAGACTCTCTTTAACAACACCCCCTTTAAGCCAATATTTGGCACAATTTAAGACCTGTCCACCGTTCACCACGAAGCGCTTTGCGCGCCATATTGTTGTTCCTGTTGATGCCTAGGGCCCACTTTTAAATCTTGCACAAGGGTCCGCTGATTTCATACGCCCCTGCCCCAAAAATCGGGAAAAGAAATGTCAAAAATCATATTTTCGGGGGGGGGGGGGGGGGGGGTGTCCCTGAATGGCAGTTTAGAGATGTGGTCACCCTAATCCGGAGTCACCTATCCACCGGCACCTTGTGAACGGCTGCGCGGAGGACCAGGAGCCTCGTGTTGCAGAAAGACTGAGAGCAAGGAGAGGTTCCAGACGGGGGGTGTACCGGCGAGGCGAGACCTCATTTGGTGAGAAGGCACTTGCCTATCCACATAGTTAACTGGGTCGTAGGAAGGTGGTTTCCCAAGTTCCACGTGTACTTGCTGACATCTGCCGTGACGCAAGTAGGGATACGTCACACCTGTGAGTGATACAGAAGCTGGGGAGAACTATTGTTTGCTCTGCCTTTACACTACATGCATCAAGTGATTGTTATTCCTCTTCACCCTGTTTTCCTGGAATACAAATAGATAAGTGCACCAATGAAGCTAACTTCCCTTGAGGATGACCCTTTAACTCCCAGAAAGTCAAGTTCCACACCACTGAAAGTCCAACACTTATTTATTCTTTAGAGAAATAAATAGTCCTTTAAGAGCGACTGGCTAGACATAGAACAGAACACAGTGGAGAGGAGGTCCAGGCACAAACTTGAACTTGTGATTTCTTCTGTTCCGTTATAGCGCGAACAGACTTGGCGCACAGTCGCTGCCACCGACCGTGAGGGGGTCTCTGCCACAGACCAGATGAATAAGGCCCCTGCCACAGACCTGGTTGTTGGGTCTCTGCCACCGACCTGATTAACGATGGGTCCCTGCCACAGACCATGAGAATGTGGACTACCTTCTGTAGGAAATGGCCCCTGTCAGAGAGAGGACATCCATCCGGACAGTTACCAGAGGCCCCGCCGCACCAGCAAATGCTGCACTGGGTCTTCGGAAGGGTCACCTCCCTGGCCTCCTCATCCCAGATTCGGGTGTCCAAAACCGGAGGACACCCTAGGAGCCCTCGATCCCTTATGGGACCCAGTCGAAGGTACTGGGCCCCAGGCCTCCAGAGAGTACCTCACCCCAGACTAAAGGTGTCTGGGGTGGAACCGCAACTCCGTCCCGGGCCTAGGGCACCCGGGACAACACGCACATGCACCCAGGCTGAAGGTGCCTGGGCGCAGACCCCGAGCGGAAGATGTCTGCCCCCTTTATACTCTCCCCCAGCATGCACAGCAGGTTCCCCGCCCTGCTGTACTACTGCCGCGAGAGGACACAAAGGGAGCAGCCCTCCAATGGTGATTCAACCCCGGCCTATGGCAACAGTGCCACCTATAGGCCACAGGGAACCAAACACCATTGATATCCTCCACTGGCATAAATTGGTCCAGGAATGCTAACAATTGTTGCATCTGAGCCTGATACCACTCAGATGCCTCCCCTAAATATGACCACCCGCTACATATGTTCCGTATAACTGTTTTAACATTTGATTATTAGGCTGTTTGGGTGAGTTGTCTGGGACTTGGTGGAGAGGTGTCCCAGTGCTGATGCCATTGCATTGAGAGATTCCTCCACCATACACCCACTCAGGTCTAACCCTAGGCTATTCTATGTGTGTCTGGGAACAGAGACCTTCTGTACCAGTGGTGTCACTTTGACTTTTACAGGGAGCTGTGTGTGGTCAATTTTATCTGTGTAACCATTGTTTATTCTTTTGCCAAGTAAACACCTTATCACTGGTTAAGCTACGTCTTGTGTGGGACTCTGTCTATTGCAGCTGTGGGGCAGGTGACCAGCACCAAGGTAACATATATATATATATATATATATATATATATGTGTGTGTGGTATTATTGTGGTTCCCCACTGCCATTGGGGTCCACAATCATATTTCTGTCCAGTTGTGCCAAGGAGGGGATCGAGCCAAACTTAAGGGGTTGACAGGCAGAGTGCAGACCCAAAAATATAACCAGCAGCTCATACGGGGGTAGTACTACACCCCCTTTTCCAGTGGAGATACAGTGCATGTAAACTTTTGGCTCTGTGCCCACCTCCAGCACTGCACTCACCTATACGATCAAGCAAGCAGGAGGGGCAGAGGAGGGAGCATCTCTCTGGGCATTCCAAGCCTTTCGGTGCAAACAGTGCTGGACAGTAGGCTTGTGCAATTCGTTTCGTAACGAATTGAAATTCGTCCGAATTTAGCAACTTTCGGACATTCGGAAGCATTCGAATTTCCGAACAAAGCAATTACGAATAAGACCGAATCCGAAATAAATTATACCGCAAATAGCGAATGCCCGAATGTCTTCGGCATAATTCGTTATGAAAAAGTTACGAATGTACGAATCCATACGAAGCACAATAACACTCACTCTGCTCTGCTCTCTGCTTCTCCCACACCGTGCTGAACTCCCTCTCAAAATGGTGTACAGGGGCGGAGGTTATAGCCGCATGTAAAAAACGAAAGTAAAATACGAGATTTCGAATCCATTCGAAGCACAATAACACTCTGCTCTGCTCTCTGCTTCTCCCTCACCGTGCTGAACCCTCTCAAAATGGTGTACAGGGGCGGAGCCTATAGCCGCATGTAAAAAACGAAAGTAAAATACGAGATTTCGAATCGTTACAAATAACCGCTATGTATTTAGAAAAGTACAAATCCATTCGAAGCACATTAGGCATAATAGGCAGCGTCGTTGTGAGAGAGACACGGAAAATTACGAATCAACGAACCCAAAAAAAGTTACGAAAGTAGGAGTTGTGTCCAGAATCAACGAAAAACAACGTACTCTACCGAAAGTACGAATTATAAAGCAACAAAAAATTCAACGAAAAATGTCGCTTGCAAAAATACGAATGAGTCCGAACACGAAAAATCCCGTCTAGCAAAATTACGAATGATTACGAATCAACAGGACCGGAAAGAAACGAACCGAAACGGAACGAATTTTTCCGTTGTGCACAAGTCTACTGGACAGCTGGGCTCACCATGACACCATCCACAATGCTACTCCCGCAGGTGGGCTCTCAGTGCTGCCGACTCAGCAGCTCCCACTCCAGCTCCTACAATTCAGCCATCTAGTCCCGAGCATTCAAGCTGCATTGAGCAGGGTCAGAGCATCACTGGCGCTCCGGCCCTGCCCCTCCCTGCTGGCTGTGAAAAAATAGGTATTGTTCTGCACAGCACGGCGCACTGCTGCCAGCCTGCCTCCCCTGTGTATTAATCACTCTTAGTGCCATCATGGGGCCCCCAATTTTGGGACAGCATAGGCTCAAGGACCAGCTGCTTTGGGGAAAGTGCAGGGGCCCTCCCATGCAGATGGGGCCCCTGGGCAGTGCCCAGGTGTGCCCTCTTATTAAGACAGCCCTGGATAGCGCCGGGGGTCCGTGACAGAGGTGCGTGGAAGGGATCTTCTTTTTAGGTAAATCTAACGTAATGTACTAGTATGCGGTGCATACTAGTACATTATGACTTAACCCTGCAGGGGGCCCACTTAATTTTAATTTCAGTAGCGGTTTTCAACCGCTTTAAGAGCACTAGTTTTCGTTCCACCCAGCAGAGTCGAACAAAAAAAAACCTGACAGCTCAGGAGCAACCACTGTACTAACTGTAGCGGGAATCTCCTTTAACCACTTAACGACCGCCCACTGTAATTATACGTCGGCAGAATGGCACCGACAGGCAGAATCACGTATATGTACGTGATCGCCTTTGTATAGTTGGGGGGTCCGATCGGACCCCCCTTCTGTACAGTGAGCGGTGGTTAAGTGTTCGGGAGCGATCCGGCATGAGGGGACGGCCGTTCGATTCCGGCCACCCCCTCTCGATCGCTCCCGGCGAATGAGAGAGCTTCCCCTGCCTGTAATGTAAACACAGGCAGGAGGAAGTGATGTCATCTCTCCTCGTGTCGGTCTTTTCGATCCGGCACGAGGAGAGAAGACATCTCACAGTAAGTGCACCAACAGCCCACTGACACCAGTACACGTAGGCACACAAATCACCCCCAGTCACCCCCAGATCACCCCCAGTACCCCCAGTCACAGTGCACCGTTTGCAGTGATCATTTTTTTTACTGATCACTGCAATCAGTGTCATTTGTGACTGTAAAAAGTTGCAGGGCAGTTAGGATTAGGCCCCTTTAGGTCCAAGGTAGCCCCCTAACCCCCCCTAATAAAGGTTTAACCCCTTGATCGCCCCCAGGTAACCCTTTCACCCCCTAACGCCAGCGTCACTAAGCGATCGTTTTTCCGATCGCTTTTTTCTTGTCGCTGGTGTCCTAGATAGCCAGTTAATTATTTTTAGGTTCGCCGCAGGTTTTTATTAGCGTCAGGTACCCCCATATATTATTTTAACCGGTTACCCAGTGAGTTATTTCGTTATTTAGGTAACCCGTCAGGTTTTTATATAGCGTCGGGTACCCCCATATTTAACCTAATAAAGGTTTTAACCCCCTGATTGCCCCTAGTTAACCCTTTCACCAGTGATCACCATATAAAGGTTACAGGTGACGCTGGTTGGTTAGTTTGCTTTTTATAGCATCAGGGCACCCGCCGTATATAACCCAATAAAGGTTTAACCCCCTGATCGCCCGGCGGGTGATATCAATTAGGTTTTAGCGCCAGAGAGGGTCTGCGTCGCCCCAGGCAGCTTTAGGTTAGTGCCAGTAACGCTAACACCCACGCGCAAAGCATACACCTCCCTTAGTGGTATAGTATCTGATCAGATCTATACTAGCGTCCCCAGCGGTTTAGGGTTCCCAAAAACACAGTGTTAGCGGGATCAGCCCAGATACCTGCTAGTACCTGCGTTTAGCCCCTCCGCCCAGCCCAGCCCAGCCCAGCCCACCCAAGTGCAGTATCGATCGATCACTGTCACTTACCAAACACAACACACATAACTGCAGCGTTCGCAGAGACAGTCCTGAACCCTGCGATCGCTAACAGTTTTTTTGGTAGCGTTTGATACATTTGGTGACAGTCAGGTGCTTTTTCTACCTGTGAATCTTACTAGTGTACCCCTAAATTTAGAGCCCAAAATGGCAAGTCGAAGGTACACTAGTAAAGAGGCCTACGAGATTCTGAGCATGACAGATAGTGAAGAGGAGGTCACGTATCTGTCAGATTCAGGCTCAGAATATCTTCCCGTAGAAGACAGTGACGTCAGCGGCCCCACGTCAGATAGCTCTGACGACGAAGTTGAGGTCCCTGCTAAGGTCAGGCGTACCCGATCCCGATCTTCTGAGGTTGTTGAGGAGCAAGAACCGCAGGGCTCTCGTATCATGGAGCAGAGTAGTACAAGTGCCGCTATTCCTTCTGGTGAATTGGCACGCACCAGCGGCCTAGTACAGCCTGGGCGTACATCCAGCACTGCAGTATCACGTGGTGACGTGGCGAGTCCCATAAGTGCAGTTCAAGCTGGCGAGGTGGCAAGCACAAGTAGTGTCCCGCTGCCACCAAGAAGACAAAGGCAGGCCCGTCGTGCCCATAGTACCCTTCCTGCAGAATTTGCCTATCCTGATTGGGTCCCCACCACTTCTGCAGAACCCGTACTTCCCCCATTCACTGCCCAACCCGGTATTCAGGTGGAAACAGCTGATTTTATGCCAATCGATTATTATTCGCTGTTTTTCACGGAAGATCTCTATAGATCTATTGTGGACCAGAGTAATTTGTATGCTGGTCAATTCATCGCCGCTAACCCCCAGTTGCCTAAAATTGCCAAAGATTGGAAACCAATTACGGTTTCCGAATTTAAGACCTTTCTGGGCCTTTCCCTCAACATGGGCACACATAAATTCCCATCATTGCGTGCTTATTGGTCCACGCACCCAATTGACCACATGCCCGTGTTCTCTGCCTCCATGCCCAGGACACGATACGAGCAGATTTTGCGGTTCATGCACTTCAACGACAATGAACTTTGTCGTCCACGTGGGGACCCTGAGTACGACCGGCTCTATAAAATTCGGCCCCTCATAAACCACTTCAACGAACGTTTTGCAGCCTTGTTTATTCCCGATCAAGTTGTCTGCGTTGATGAGTCCCTGATTAAATTTTCTGGCCGCTTGTCTTTCAAGCAGTACCTTCCCAGCAAGCGTGCCAGATACCGGGTCAAGCTCTATAAGTTCTGTGACAGGGCAACAGGCTATGTATGGAGCTTTATGGTTTATGAGGGAAAAGATAGTCAGGTTGAGCCGGTCAACTGCCCGGATTACATAGGGAGCGCTGGCAAGATATTGTGGAAATTGGTGTCACCCTTATTCGGAAAGGGGTACCACTTGTATGTGGACAATTATTACACGAGCGTGCCACTGTTTAGTCACTTGTTTGATCATCAGATTGGAGCATGTGGCACCGTGCGACCTAATCGCCGGGGCTTTCCCCAGCGGCTTGTAGATGCCCGTCTTAGGCTGGGGGAGAGAGCCTGCGTGAAGTGTAATAACTTGCTCGCTATGAAGTGGAGGGACAATAAGAATGTTTTCCTTCTTACCTCCCTTCATGCAGACACGACAGTCCAAATTCCTACGGCGACTGGTGTTGTGGAGAAACCCCTCTGTGTCCACGAATATAACAAAAATATGGGAGGGGTGGACCTCAACGACCAGTTGATGGCGCCGTATCTAATTGACCGTAAGGCGAGACGCTGGTACAAAAAAGTGTCTCTATCCTTATTCCAATTGGCTTTGCTGAATGCTCATGTGCTATACAGAGCTTCAGGCGGGACGTTATCTCTTCTAAAATTCCAGAATGAGATAGTCACAGAACTCCTGTATCCAGGCGGTTCTGCACCTCACCATCCCCTACCAAATGCAGTAAGCCGGCTGCATGAGAGGCATTATCCGTATGCCCTCCAGAGTACCCCTACCCAACGAACCCCCCAAAAAAGATGTCGTGTCTGTAGCAAGCGCGGATTTAGGCGTGACACCCGTGTTTTTTGTCCACTCTGTCCTGACAAACCTGGTCTTTGCCTTGGTGAATGTTTTGATCGCTACCACTCAAAAGTGAAGTTTTAGCGTAGGGTACAGCATTTCACAGACTAGGACACACTTACACAGGGTCTCCCAAGATGCCATTACATTTTGAGAGACCCGAACCATTACAGTTGGTAAAGTTACAAAAAAAAGTGTAAAAAAGAAAAAAAAAAAAAACGTAAAAAACAAAACACAAAAAAAATATAAAAGAAAAAAAAAAAAATAGTTGTCGTTTTATTGTTCTCTCTCTCTCTCTCTCTATTTTCTCTCTATTGTTCTGCTCTTTTTTACTGTATTCTATTCTGCAATGTTTTATCATGCTTGCTTTTCAGGTATATAATTTTTTGTTTTCAGGTACGCCATTCAGTTGCAGCGCGGATCTATTTATCTTGACAGCAACAGCGTTTGCTCCCACGATACATAAAGCCGTGACTCCAACGCTGTAGGAGGTGATTTCACCACCACAGTTTAAAAAAAGAGCATATATGCCGAAGCATGGGGGCAGCAGGGGCGGAGGAGCGATTTTGCTCCTAATGCCGCGTATATACGGTCGAAATTCCGACGAAGGCTTGCCTGTGGAAAAGTCCGACCGTGTGTACGCGGCATAACTTTTTTGCGGGAGGATGCCCCCATGCTTCGGCATATATGCCCATCATTAGAAGTGGGTGGATGAAGGGAGGTATTCTAATGGTGGGCATACCCACCGATCAATCTCTTTTTTTCGTTCAGCCAACAGGCTGCATGAAAAAAAAGATTACAATACATGTCCAACAAGGACCAGCAACGTATTGGTATGTTGCTGGACTTTGAATGGTTATACCAGATTGATGCCTGCGGGTATCATTCTTTTCAGCCAGCAGCCGGCTTTCATGTAAAAGCAATCCTAGTGGCTAATTAGCCTCTGGACTGCTTTTACAAGCAGTGGGAGGGAATGCCCCCCCCCGGATATAAACAGCACCATTGGGAAATTGGGAAAGCATTTTATCACACCGATCTTGGTGTGGTCAGATGCTTTGAGGGCAGAGGAAAGATCTAGGGTCTAACCCCCCATTTTTTTTCAAAAAAAGAGTACCTTTCACTACTTATTGCTATCATAGGGGATATTTACATTCCCTGAGATAACAATAAAAATGATAAAAAAAAAAAATATGGAAGGAACAATTTAAAAATAAAATAAAAAAGCAAAATAAATAATAAAAAAAAAGCTGTCCCCCCCTGCTCTTGCGCAAAGGCGAACGCAAGCGTCGGTCTAGCGTCATATGTAAATAGCAATTGCATCATGCATGTGAGGTATCACCGCGAAGGTCAGATCGAGGGCAGTAATTTTTGCAGTAGACCTCCTCTGTAAATCTAACGTGGTAACCTGTAAAGGCTTTTAAATGCTTTTAAAAATGAATGTAGTTTCTCGCCGCTGCGCGTTTGTGCGCAATTTTAAAGCATGTCGTGTTTGGTATCCATGTACTCGGCCTAAGATCATCTTTTTTATTTCATCAAACATTTGGGCAATATAGTGTTTTTTAGTGCATTAAAAATAAAAAAAGTGTGTTTTTCCCCCCAAAAATGCGTTTGAAAAATCGCTGCGCAAATACTGTGTGGAAAAAAAAATGCAACACCCACTATTTTAATCTGTAGGGCCTTTTCTTTAAAAATATATATAATGTTTGGGGGTTCAACATAATTTTCTTGCAAAAAAAAAAATGTTTTCATGTAAACAAAAAGTGTCAGAAAGGGCTTTGTCTTCGAGTGGTTAGAAGAGTGGATGATGTGTGACATAAGCTTCCTAATGTTGTGCATAAAATGCCAGGACAGTTCAAAACCCCCCCAAATGACCCCATTTTGGAAAGTAGACACCTCAAGCTATTTGCTGAGAGGCATGTTGAGCCCATTGAATATTATTTTTTTTTTGTCCCAAGTGATTGAATAATGACAAAAAGAAAAAAAAAAATTACAAAAAGTTGTCACTAAATTATATATTGCTCAAACATGCCATGGTTATATGTGGAATTGCACCCCAAAATACATTCTGTTGCTTCTCCTGAGTACGGGGATACCACATGTGTGAGACATTTTGGGAGCCTAGCCGCGTACAGGACCCCGAAAACCAAGCACCGCCTTCAGGATTTCTATGGGTGTAAATTTTAGATTTCACTCCTCACTGCCTATCACAGTTTCGAAGGCCATGGAATGCCCAGATGGCACAAACCCCCCCCCAAATGACCCCATTTTGGAAAGTAGACACCCCAAGCTATTTGCTGAGAGGTATGTTGAGTATTTTGCAGATCTCACTTTTTGTCACAAAGTTTTAAAAATTGAAAAAAGAAAAAAAAAATATGTCTTTCTTCATTTTCAAAAACAAATGAGAGCTGTAAAATACTCACCATGCCTCTCGGCAAATAGCTTGGGGTGTCTACTTTCCAAAATGGGGTCATTTGTGGGGGTTTTGGGCTATCTTGGCATTTTATGGCCTTCAAAACTGTGATAGGTAGTGAGGAGTGAAATCAAAAATTTGTGCCCTTAGAAATCCTGAAGGCGGTGCTTGGTTTCGGGGGCCCGTACGCGGCTAGGCTCTCAAAAAGTCCCACACATGTGGTATCCCCGTACTCAGGAGAAGCAACCAAATGTATTTTGGGGTGCAATTCCGCATATAACCATGGCATGTTTGAGCAATATATCATTTAGTGACAACTTTTTGTACATTTTTTTTTTCTTTTTGTCATTATTCAATCACTTGGGACAAAAAAAAAAATATTCAATGGGCTCAACATGCCTCTCAGCAATTTCCTTGGGGTGTCTACTTTCCAAAATGGGGTCATTTGGGGGGGTTTTGTGCTATCTTGGCATTTTATGGCCTTCAAAACTGTGATAGGTAGTGAGGAGTGAAATCAAAAATGTATGCCCTTAGAAACCTTGAAGGCTGTGCTTGGTTTTTGGGGTCCCGTACGCGGCTAGGCTCCCAAAAAGTCCCACACATGTGGTATCCCCGTACTCAGGAGAAGCAGCAGAATGTATTTTGGGGTGTAATTTCACATATGCCCATGGCATGTGTGAGCAATATATCATTTAGTGACAACTTTGTGCAAAAAAAATAAAGTTTGTCATATTCCCGCAACTTGTGGCAAAATATAAAATATTCCATGGACTGAACATGCCTCTCAGTAAATAGCTTGGGGTGTCTACTTTCCAAAATGGGGTCATTTGGGGGGATTTTGTGCTATTTTGGCATTTTATGGCCTTCGAAACTGTGATAGGTAGTGAGGAGTGAAATCAAAAATTTGCGCCCTTAGAAATCCTGAAGGCGGTGCTTGGTTTCCGGGGTCCCGTACGTGGCTAGGCTCCTAAAAAGTCCCATACATGTGGTATCCCCGTACTCAGGAGAAGCAGCAGAATGTATTTTGGGGTGCAATTCCACATATAACCATGGCATGTGTGAGCAATATATCATTTAGTGACAACTTTTTGTAATTTTGTTTTTTTTTGTCATTATTCAATCACTTGGGACAAAAAAAAAAAATATTCAATGAGCTCAACATGCCTCTCAGCAATTTCCTTGGGGTGTCTACTTTCCAAAATGGGGTCATTTGGGGGGGTTTTGTACTGCCCTGCTATTTTAGCACCTCAAGAAATGAGATAGGCAGTCATAAATTAAAAGCTGTGTAAATTCCAGAAAATGTACCCTAGTTTGTAGACGCTATAACTTTTGCGCAAACCAATAAATATACGCTTATTGACATTTTTTTTACTAAAGACATGTGGCTGAATACATTTTGGCCTAAATGTATGACTACAATTGAGTTTATTCGATTTTTCTTATAACAAAAAGTAGAAAATATCATTTTTTTTCCAAATTTTCTGTATTTTTCCGTTTATATCGCAAAAAATAAAAATCGCAGAGGCAATCAAATACCATTAAAAGAAAGCTCTATTTGTGGTAAGAAAATGACGCAAATTTCGTTTCAGTACAACATTGCATGTCCGCACAATTTACAGTTAAAGCAGCGCAGTGCAAAATTCTGAATTCACCTCTGGTCCTTTAGCTACCAAATGGTCCGGGGCTTAAATGGTTAAGGATCCAGGACTACGATACCCAGAACCCCGTTCAGCACCCAAGGTGCATTGCCAACCACAGAGACTCATGGGGTGGGCTATAAAGGTGAAGCGGAGGCGGAGCTCGGCCTCTTTGGACGCCGCCCTTATAGCAAGAGGATCCCCTGTGCGGACTTGCTGCTGGTGCGAGGCCTGAAGCCTGGGCCTTGCGCACTTCCAAAGAGCCTTCCACTCCACTGCAGAGCCTGTGTGGCACCTGATCTCCATTAGTTTCTCACTGACATCAGGAGGACCGAAGACCCGACTATCGCAGACCCTGTGTGCGGATACACAGCGGTGGAAGTTACGGACGGGGACTAAGTCCGGTGTAGTGAGAGAGCACTTGCTCAAAGTTATAGCCAAGTACTTTGTTTAGGCCTACTGACTGCCTTGGCCCTTAGTGCTATATCAACTATCCTAGCAGGAGACTATTTCCAGAACTGAGCTTGATAGTCTCCTGGGAGTTGTTACTTTGCTGAGACACTGGATTACAATTATTGTTCCTGATGTGCACCACCGTTTTCCTTGCATGCGAAGATTGTTCACCCTAAGACTATACCTTACTTTAAGTCAGGCCTGACTGGGTAGCGTAGAACATTATTGTGCGCCATATTGCTCACGGGGAGGATAGCTGCAGCGTGGTGTGCTATTATATTTTATACAGTATTGCTAAGTGTCACTAATATTGCAGGGCTCTGCATGTGTTATTATGTACTGTACTTCTACCTAACTTTTATACAAAAGTAAAGTTGCTATAGTTAAGTACTCCGGTATCAGTGTCAATTACTATACTGTATTACTGTTTGCTTTATTGTGGGGCTGAGTCATAGATGATCGCAGAGACAATACCAGTCTATCATTCCCTAGACTAACTGTGCCAGGGGAGGGTCGAGTAGATTGCCGGGGGTTGGCAGTGCTGTGTACAGGGCCCGAAACAATATCAGCGGCTCTCTTAAGTTGGGGGTATCGCTACATAACTATCCAATTTTAGTACAGCAATCTCCCCTGCTGTTTTATTGTGTTCTGACGGGGGGGGGGTGGCCCCTGCCAGAACAGTCCAATCAGCGCTCTCAGCCATTGGCTGAGAGCTCTGATCGGGAGCAGATTGGCAGACCTTTTTCTGTCATGCTCCAGTTTGGCCAGCTTCTGTCAGACCAACTGCAGTATACACGGACCGAATGTGTACTAGGCTGCAGTCATACCTGAGCGCTTTCAGCTCGTAAAACACCAGAAACAACGCCTGAAAAACGTCCAACAAGCAAAATCCTACTCATTTCAATGGCACCTGTTTACATCTGAGTGTTTTGTCACCTGAAGCAAAATGCCTGAAAAATGCCTTAAGTTTAAAAAAGAACATGAGCTTCTTTTGGGCAGATTACAGGCGTTTTTTCTGCTTTTT
Source organism: Rana muscosa (assembly GCA_029206835.1). Lineage (NCBI taxonomy): Eukaryota > Metazoa > Chordata > Amphibia > Anura > Ranidae > Rana > Rana muscosa. Next base: position 239,260,541 of record CM055123.1, on the reverse strand, counting down.
ACATTGGTGACCTGTACAAAAATACAGTAAAATCGCAGTAAAAACACACAACTTTGAAACGCTCAGGTGTGAATGCAGCCTAAGGGGGTTATTTACGAAGTGCAGTCGCTGTAGATCTAAAGGGGAAGATCTGAAATAAGGGGAAGCTCATCAAAAATTTCTCATCAGAAACCATCTTCATAGCTCCTCCAAAACACACAGTATTGTGAGTCACGCGCTGAATCACACGTACACTCTGCCAGCTATTTCCTCCCTGTCAGGCCTTCGGCTGCAGCCTATAATTTTACTTTAACCCCGTTTTAATTGATGAATTGACTCAGTTGTCATTTGCGTTTTGAAAAGCTCTTAGTCACCCCAGCTGAAAATAGTGTTTAGTTCAATAATGTCGCTTTGTACTTCCTAATAGGAATAATTGACTCTCACCCTGCCAAGAGCACCAGAACCACGGATAGGGGACACGTTGAAACTGCAGTGGCGTGACCGTTTTTTATCAAAAAGGTCACATTTACATTACAGGCCCTGCAAAAATTGTTGTATATCATAATTTCCCATATTTGCACAATGGGAACATTCTGAAGCCCTTTAAAGGGAGCATGAAAACATTCTGATTAGTTCCCGTCTGCAGCCGTTTACAGGGAGCTTTAAAATATTCATATAATTTCCTATCTGCAGCTTTTATTAGTGTACATCAAACCCTTCCCACCAGTCCCAGTGTGCAGATAACAGGGAGGACCCATAGCAAAGATAAACATTTGCCCTAACTAAAAGCCTGCATGTATATATTTCTGACCTATAACAGTATCATTCAGAAAAGCTCCACCTTTTATCATTAAAAACCCTCCCTAAACTTCAGTTGGTGACTTTATCTAGGCTGAGATGATGTAATCAGTCTACTGCAGGCAGAAGGAAGCATTTCCTCAGTCTCCTCTCCCTCAGGGTTCAGACTGTACATTGTAAATTTGTAGCAAGTCAAAAAGTGAGAGGCTGCAGCGGAGAACGATCTGTGTCAGACATTTGTGAACACAGCCAAGAGCTGCACAGACCCCAGGATTTACATGATTGTGCCATCTCTGAGCTGGCATCTCAGTCCGGGAAGTAAATGATGGCCCTGGATGATGCCTGAACTCCATACAGTGCATCCGTAAAGTATTCACAGCGCTTCACTTTTTCCACATTTTGTTATGTCACAGTCTTATTCCAAAAGGGATTAAATTCATTATATACCTCAAAATTCTACAAATACCCCATAATGACGTGAAAAAAGTATTTGCAAATGTATTAAAAATAAAAAGTATTATCATAAGTATTCACAGCCTTTGCTCAATACTTTGTTGAAGCATCTTTGGCACCAATTACAGCCTCAAGTCTTTTTGAGTATGATGCTACAAGCTTGGCACACCTATTTTTGGAAAGTTTCTCTCAAGCTCCATCAGGGTGGATGGGGAGCGTCGGTGCACAGCCATATCAGATCTCTTCAAAGATGTTCAATCGTGTTCAAGTCTGGGCCACCAAAGGACATTCACAGAGTTGTCCCATAGCCACTCCTTTGTTATCTTGGCTGCGTGCTTAGGGTCGTTGTGTTGTCCTGTTGGAAGATGAACCTTCGCCCCAGTCTGAGTTCCTAAGAGCTCTGGAGCAGATTTTCATCAAGGATGTCTCTACATTGCTGCATTCAGCTTTCCCTCGATCCTGACTAGTCTCCCAGTTCCTGCCGCTAAAAAACATCCTGCTGCCACCACAATGCTTCTGTTGGGATGGTATTGGCCAGGTGATGAGCGGTGCCTGCTTTCCTCCAGACATGACACTTGTCATTCAGGCCAAAGAGTTCAATCTTTGTTTCATGAGACCAGAGAATTTTTTTTCTCATGGTCCAAGTCTTTCAGGTGCCTTTCGGCAAACTCCAGGCAGGCTGTCATGTGCCTTTTAGGCTGGGTTCACGATGATACTATACAACAGTCATACGACTTTCATCCTACTTTGCTCTGCGACATCAGTCCTACATCGGTCTTACATCCATCCGACTTGAATAAACAGGATACTACTTTGATCCAACTTTGTGATAGTCTGACTTGTCCTTTGATTAATCAAAACAATCCCAGTGTGAGATAAATTCCTTTTACTGCTGCTGTAATCACCATGTCAGATGTCAAAAGTCGGATGGTAAGGACAAGGATCCTACTTTGATCCAACTTTAATGATATTCAATGGGCTGAAGTAGGATCAAAGTAGTACAGGGAGCATTTTCAAAGCTTGATTGACTTGTGTTGGACCAGTTAAGATGGCTCCCATAGGGAAACGTTGATTTTCACATGTCATGCGACATGAGCTCCCAATGTCGGAGCGTTTGTCGGACAAGTGTGAACCCAGCCTCACTGAGTAGTGGCTTCCGTCTGGCCACTCCACCATACAGACTTGATTGGTGGCGTGCTGCACAGATGGTTCTTCTAGAAGGTTCTCCTCTCTCCAAGGAGAAATGCTGAAGTTCTGTCAGAGTGACCATAGGGTTCTTGGTTACCTCCCTGACCAAGGCCCCTTTCCCCCCGATCGCTCACTTTCACTGGGCAGCCCATTCTAGGAAGAGTCCTGGTGGTTCCAAACTTCTTCCATTTACAGATGGAGGGTACTGTGCTCATTGGTACCTTTAATGCTGCAGACATTTTTCTGTACCCTTCCCCAGATCTGTGCCTTGATACAATCCTGTCTCGGAGGTCTACAGACAATTCCTTGGACTTCTTTTCTTGGTTTGTGCTCTGGCATGCAAGTTTCAGAAACATCTCAAGGATGATCAGTGTAAACAGAATGCACCTGAGCTCAATTTTGAGTGTCATGGGAAAGGCTGTGAATACTTATGTGCATGTGATTTTTTTCTGTTTTTATTTTTAATAAATTTGCAAAGATTTCAAACAACCTCTTTCACATTGTCATTATTTGGAGAAACATAATGAATTTAATCCATTTTGGAATAAGGCTGTACCATAACAAAATGTGGAACAGTGAAGCACATGAATTGTCAGGGGGAATACTGATCTCAGAGGTTATATCTGTAAGCATTACAAAAACATCACTTAGCATGCTGAACTAAACATGAAAAATATGACTACTGGTGTATAAAAGTGCTTTCTTTAGTGACAACGTATTAGAATGCAACCCATACATACATCTTTATTTTCATTCAACCGATGGGTTAAATGGGGGGATCTCATTCCCCCATCCACACATTCAAGGTGGATGGGGTAATCGCTCCCACTGTGCTATTGTGTGTATGGCGTTTCCCACCATCAGAATACAATGATCAGTGCTGTCGGCTATAGCCGGTGGCGCGGATTGATCGGGAAAAAACGACAGGCTGGTTGTACAGAACAGATCAGTAGATTTATTTCTGTACAATCAGGGTGTCCATACATGCATCCAAATTTGGCCGCTCCCTGCTGAACAGCCCTGGACATTTGATGTAACTTTAATTTCAAGATGCACCAAATACATTCAATTGGTGAAAAGTCTGGACTACAAGCAGGCCAATTAAGCACCCGGACTCTTCTACTACGAAGCCATGCTGTTGTCATAGATGCAGTTTAGCATTGTCCTGCTGAAATATGCAAGCCCTTCCCTGAAAAAGATGTCATCTGGATGGGAAGATATTCTGCTCTAAGCCCACATTTAGATCAGAGCGATTTGACATGTCAAATCAGCGGCTATTGCCAGCAATAGCACCGTCTGTATCGGTGCAACGACACAACGATTCCCAAAAGTAGTTCCTGTATTACTTTTTTTTTGAACAAAAGGATTCCTGTATTACTTTTGGCAACTTCGGGGGGGCGATTTCAATTGACATCTGTGCAGGAACCCACACAGATAGCTCTGAAATCGCTGCCGAAGTTTGGCTGACATGCGTTTATGAAATTGTGCGAGTTCAGCTGAACTTGCACCATTTCTAACACACAGCAATCTGGAACTGGGCTAAAAAATTGATATATCTGTAGCGGGGTATTGCTCTTCAATCCCGCAGAAACTACATTACCCAGTAGACATTGAGAAACCCAGGGTGCATTGCCCCGTGCAGGGACTGCTGGGGTGGACTTTATAAGAGAAGGCGGGGCGGAAATCTTTCTCTTTGGACACCGCCCGCCCAGCAAGTGGAACTCTTGTCTGAGGTTGCTGTGACATTAGGCCCGAAGCCTGGGCCCTTTTCCAAAGAGGCTTCCGCTCTTATCGAGGAACCTGAGGGACGTCTCTCCATTGTTGCTGCATCGTTGCCAGGAGGACCGAAGACTCGGATGTCGAGAGACCTGTGTACCTAGACACGGCAGCGTAAGAAACGGACGCGGACTGGTCCGGTTTGGTGAGAGAGCACCTGCTCAGAGACAGATACAGTATCCCTGTTACCCTTGTGGATTACAATTTATTCTTCAAAGTGCACCACCGTTGCTAGCGAAGATTTATTTGCAAGACTTTCACTTAGTTCAGTCAGGCCTGACTGGGTAGCGTAGACATTGCGGGGCGCCATCTTGTCCACGAGGGAGAATAGCTGCAGCGGGGACAGTGCGGGTTACAAATACTGTATACTTGTCTGCTCATTTAAATACCGTTTTATTGCAGGGCTCTGCACATGACATGTACACTGTTGTTCTTTTGCTTATCCACAAATTTGAGTAAATACTTAAGGGTCAAGTATACTGGTGTTGGTGTCATTTACTCAGCAGAAGTGCTGGTTAAATACAGTTTTAACTTATTGCTGTGTGTTGTCATAGGATTGTGTCACCGTGAGTTGCAGGCCACACAATCCTATCATCCCCTACTAACTGTGCCAAGGTAGGGTAGAGCCGATTGCCAGGGGTTGACAGCGGTGCACTACAGGGCCCAAAATATACCAGCAGCCCTCTTAGCTGGGGGTATCGCTATACGTGGGGGCTCGAGTCCGGGATGTGTCTGCAGTTGAAAGTGTGAAACCCCCCCCAGAAGAGTGAGTTTATTCCCCAGTGAAGTTCCGTGGAGGTTGGCCATATTGTGAAGTGCGCCACGAGGAGAACCCTGACTGTGTAGTTCGTGGGCGTGCCTATACAGAAAGCCCGCGAACGATGCAGGAGATGGGAGGAGTCTGGCCATGTGTGGAGTAGCACGTGGGGACTTTGGCGCGAAAAAGGTCAGTGCGCAATGGAGCAGCGGATGGATAACATGGCGTCTCATGCCTCATGGGTTCCGGTTACTACTACCATGAAGATGACTTCACTCGATGCTGCGTTAACGGATGCGGGGATTCGGCTCAAGCCCGGGGAAGATTTGCCCTCTACGTGTAAAGATGTGGAGGCCCTTGGAGTGATTTCTCCCGGCTGCTCGGGACTGGTGGTTCATCTAAAGCCATTCGGGCGATGCAAGAGCTGTAAGGAATTTCTATTTGAGGTCGAGCAACCTACGGAGAAGCCTCGGGGCTTCCAACTCAACTGCCTTACAGGCGCCACCACTCTGGAAGGAGGAATCAGAGCTTGTACAGCCACCCCTGCGCATACTGACGGGACTTCAGAGGAAGTCAAAGAGGAGCTCGTTGTAGCGAGCGAGAGACCGGCGGATGCTACTTCGGTTAGTACAGAGTCCTTTCTCCCGCCGCCCAAGAGGAAGATCGGGTTCGTGAAAGCTTCCCGCGGCCGTGGTGGAGCAACGCCCCAACGCTTACTCGGAACGGATGCCTCAGAAGGAAAAAGTCCCGGACGTCCTGGTTCTTCAAGCCGAGGTAAGCCGGGGGAAGAGACTCTGTTAAAGGCCCCTAGCCCTGGGGATTCACATGTCAGTGAATCAGCTAAAGGGGGTGATTTGTCCTGTGCCAGGAATTACCTTCCTGCGGAGGAATATGACACCTCCGATCTGGAGTCCATCTCTGATGCGGGTGATGACACCGCTAGAAAAAGGGATGGGATAAGATGCCCCTGTCCTTGTCCCATAGTGCTAGGGACTCACCCATGTCCATTGGGGAAAATACACCCCGGGTGGTGGCATCCGAGCCTGAGGAGGGATCTGTCCCCTTGCCTGCTCCTCCATCATTGGAGGCACCAGTTTCAACAGCCGAGACAAGTCGGGTGTCGCTGCGGGCCCCTGCAACTGGTCTGGAGGTAGTTAAAGTACCTCGGCACACTGAAGCCATCGTCTTGCCTGGCGCGGTAGACAGTGCTACCATGCCGCCACTGTCCCGGCTACAGAGACTGTTCAATCAAACAGTTGCCAGCGAGTATGGGTGGGAATACCCGTACTTACCAAAGGAACTTTTATTTGAGGTGGAGGCCTGTAGACAACGGTGGTACGAGGACTTTGTGTGGACACACATCAAGGTACCCCAGGCCAGGAGATACTACTCATGTTCACCCGCGGCCACTCTGCGGTTTAAGGACTGTAAAGCTGCTTGGATGTTGGGTCGGCATATCCATGCAGACAAGGTACTCATTTGCAGGAAGGACAAGGATGATGTTGAGTATCACAGACATCTTCGATAGACATTGGAAGCCGTTGGTGTTGCCTGGCCCACATTACTACCTATGAGAGACAAGACTCTGATTTTTTTTTTCCCCTTTAAAACCCAGGAACTTTTGCCCTAAGTCAAGGGGCAGTCTACTCTTTGAAGGAGCGGAAGCTGTTGCTGTTTGTTGTTCTTCCCTCCCTCCCTACCGCAAAGATAACAAGGACTTTGGGGTTGTAGACAGTTCAGGGTCACAGATCAAGAAAAAGAGGAAGTTTTACCCCGCAGTACAGAGGAAAAGTTTCTGTTGGGATGAGTGTTCTGACGTTGGCACTACCACTAGGTGGTGGTGTTGCGCAACTATTACAAAGGACAATAAGACATTATGCAGTTTTACATGTTGGAAGGAAGGGATTCTTCTCTAGGGGAGAGCCTCTTCATTCCAACTACTGTTATTTCAGGTGTGTTTCTTTCCCCTGCAGGTGAACGCCCAGCAAGACTGCTCAGGGTGGGTCTTAGCTAGTGCAGTGGGAGGGAAATGTAAATTTTATGTGCTCTTAAATGTTTTATACACGTGTATTTCTCCTTTTCCCTTCTGTGTTTCATTTCTTTTCTCCTGTGTTAGGTTCCGGCACAAACAATTTTTCTAAATTGTAATTTTTTTTGATAGTCTGTCTCTGGATTGGACTTATGCGGACTCAGGCATGAGAGGCATGGGTTTACTCCAGACACTGGGGACCAGTGTCTATTAAGAGAGGGAAATGTGTAGCGGGGTGCTATATTTAAGGGAAGTATCTGAGTGGTAATCAGGCTCAGATACACAAATTGTTAGGGTTCATCGAACATTTGTCCTATAGGTGGCGCTGTTGCCATGGGCCCGGGTTGAACCACAGTACAGGGTTGTGCCTTTTCTTCTTCTAGCGGCAGGGAACCTGCTGTGCCTGTCAGGAGAGGGTATAAAAAGGGGCGGCCATCTTCCATGGGGGGGTTCGGAGTTTGAGGTCGCGCCCAGGCACCTTAGGCCTGGGTGCGTGTGTCGTCTCCAGGTGTCCTAGGCCCGGAGGCCTGGGTGTGTTGCCTCTGGGTGCCCTAGGCCCAGAGGCCTGGGTGTGTTGCCTTTGGGTGCCCTAGGCCCGGAGGTGGAGTTGCTGTTCCATCCCAGACACCTTCAGTCTGGGGTGAGGTACTAAATAGGAGACCCGGAGCCCAGCAACCTTCGGCTGTGGTCTGCTAAGGATTGAGAGCTGCCAGGGTACCGCCTTGCGAGGGGACCTGTATCTTGGACCGAGGAGGCCAGGGAGGTGACCCTTTCTGAAGACCCAGCGCAGAGTCGTGGTGACAGTGTGGGCCTCTGGTAACTCTACGGAGGGATGTTTTTCTGTTTGACATGGGCCAAGTTCTCCAGGAAGGCAGTGCTTGTTCTGTAGGTCATAGCAGCAGTGACTCTACGCACACCAGGTCAGTGGCAGTGACCAAATAGAGCAAGGTCCTATTCACCTGGTCAGTGGCTGTGACCATCTTCACCAAGTCAGTGGCAGTGACTTATATTCATTAGGTCTGTGATAAAGATCGCACGCCAAACCTGTTCGTGCATATCAGAACAGTAAGAGAACCAAGATTTGAGTTTGTGCCTGGCCTGGACCTCTCTCCCACCTTATCTGACCTGTGTCTCGTCTCAACCTGTCTTCTCATAACGGGACTATTTATTATCCATGTGAAATAAATACAGAAGTTGGACTTTCAGTTGGTGTGGACAGTGGCTTTACTGGGGAGGAATAAGGACTTGTTTCTGGCCAAGCCAGAGGTGAGATCAGCTCGGGAGGATTCAAACACCAGCCGCAGGCAGGCCAGAGAAAACACTGCTCAACCTCCCCATCCAGGAGGGTATGGGCATGTAGTGTGGTGTGCCTCAGTCTTTCCTGCGGAGGAGCCAAATAAAGAAAAGCAGGTAAAGCCTGGGGTGAGTGCGCTATATATCTTCCAACATTGATGGTGCCTTTCCAGATGTGCAAGCTGCCCATTCCTTACACCCTAATGCACCCCCATACCATTAGAGCACTGATAAGCTGGAAGGTCCCCCTCTTGTCTGGAGCATGTGGCACCCATGGTTGCCAATTTCGATTTGTCTGACCACAGGACAGTTTTCCACTTTGCAACAGACTATTTTAGATGAGCTTCGCCCAGAGAAAAAAGACAGCTTTTCTGGATCATGTTGACAGATATGGCTTCTTTGCATGATAGAGCTTTACCTTGCATTAGTGAATGGTGTTCAGACAGTGAGGTAGATTTATTAAAATTGGGGGATAAATCTAGTGGAGCTCTACATACCAACCAGCTTCCAGGTTTTGTCAAAGGTTAGTTGAACAAGCTACCAGCATGGGTGTCAGCTGAACTTTTTTCAGGGGGGGGGGGGCATCATTAGGTCATCCATGCTGTCCCTTTTTGACAATGTCATGAAGGGGGAGGGGATTGTGGCCATATGTTGATCTTTATGAAAACAGCCTATACTGTGTAGGTTGTTTTCATCAAGATCAAAATATGGCCGCCCACAACACAGATGTATTGCAATACAAAAAAGATGTACACAGTGGTGTCGTGGCACTGCTGTTACCTGTAGTTCTTCAGCGATAGACCCAGGGCGTATTCTCTCTTTTCTCGGCCACTACACGCCACGCACCTGTGGGAGGAGGAGCCAGCGCCGTGCCGGATCGGCATAGGCACAACATACATTTTTTACAGGAGGCAGGCTGAGGCAGCAGCCAATCACAGAACAGCCGGGTCACAGTGATGTTAAGCAGAGGCCTGAGCGGCAGAGCCAATCCAATGCTCAGGCCGGGGGTGAGGAGGGAGGGACGGATGTGTAGTCGGAAAAGACTGATGCCCCATACACACAATCGTTTTTCATGCCGTTAAAAATGGGCATTAAAACCGATCGTGTGTAGGCTCCAGAGCATTTTTAACGGCGTGAAAAACGGCCATTAAAAATTTCAAACATGCTCTCTTTTTTCACGTCGTTTTTCATGTCGTCTTTTTTAACGACGTGAAAAACGATAGTGTGTATGCTTTAACGACGTGAAAAAAAACGTGCATGCTCAGAATCAAGTATGAGACGGGAGAGCTCGTTCTGGTAAAACTAGCGTTTGTAATGGAGATAGCACATTCGTCACGCAGTCACGGACTGAAAAGCGCAAAGCTGAAAAGCGCGAATCATCGCTCAAAGTTAACATGAAGGGTGGCGCCATCCGAACGGAACTTCCCCTTTATAGTGCCGTCGTACGTGTTGTACGTCACTGCGCTTTGCTTGAACGTTTTTTTAATGATCGTGTGTACGCAAGACAGGCTTGAGAGGAAACGTGAAAAAAAACACGAGAAAAACGTCTTTTTAAAAAATGGCATGAAAATCGATCGTGTGTACGCCGCATGAGAGCAGCCCCAGCCCCCAGGCCAGCAGCAGACTTAGAAAAAAAAGTCCATGGCTGCCGCAGCAGCCATTGCAACACAGGGGGCAAGTGTCTTCACTCTGACTTCACTCTTACGATTCCCAGGGGGGGCAATTGACCCCCCTTGCCCTATGGAGCGGACACCCATGGCTACCAGGCAAGGCTGCACCAGATTTTGCACTCCCCAGTTTTAGTAAATCAACCCCAGTAATTTTTGGAATTATTCCTGAGCCCATGCAGTGATTTCCATCACAGAATCCTGCCCATTTTTAATGCAGTGCTGTCTGAAGGCTCGAGGATCACAGACATCCAATACTGCATTTTGGCCTTGTCCCTTGCACAGATTTCCCCAGATTCTCTGAATCTTGATATTATGTATTGTAGATGGCGATATTTAAAGTATTTGCAATTTTACGTAAAATTATTCTTAAAATGGCTTGACAATTTTTAAATACAGCTTTCCAGATTGGTGAACCTGTCCATCTTTACTTCTGAGACACTGACCCCCCAATGCTCTTTTTATGCCTAATCATGTTAATGACATGTTGCCAATTATGTTCTTCCAGCTCCACATTGTTAGTTACACTTGTCAGCTTTTTAGACATGTTGCTGCCATTAGTTTCAAAATCACCTTATAGATTTCTCTTAAAAATTGAGTGCTGTTCGCCATTCCTTCAGCCAAAGGAAGCCTTGTATTCAATTCATAAAAGAAATGTGCAGCCTGACTATTTTGTTCTGGGAACAGAAGTCAGAATGTACACTCACAGGTGTGGGCAGCCTATTGCCTTAGGGTGTGCACCCTAAAGCTCAAACACATGTGAACAGGGCAGCCATCAGGAATCATGGGCCCCCTGGAGCCGAGGAGAACCGGGGGGGAGGGCTGCTGCCGCCGCAAAAAAAACCGAACAAAAAAAAAAGAAAAAAAAAAAAAAGGGGGTTGCCATCCAGGGCCTCTGAGGACCTCTTGGCCCCTTACCAAAAAAAAAAAAAATAATAAAATAAAATTAATAATTTTTTTTATAAAAAATAAAAATGGAGGTTTCCATGCGGGTCCCTGAGGACCTCTTGGCCCCTTACAAAAAAAAAAAAAATTAAATAAAAAAAAAATAATAAAAAAAAAAATTATGAAAATAAAAATAAAAAAAGGGGGGGGTTGACATTCAGGCCCCTGGGGACCTCTGGGCCCCTTAAAAAAAAAAAAAAAAAAAAAAAAAAAAAAAGGGGGGCCATCCAGGCCCCTGGGGACCTCCGGGCCCTTTACAGGTGTACTGCCTGTACCCCCCCTGTTGGTGGCCCTGCATGTGAACTTCCTGCCAGCACAGTATAGGAAAAATACGTAAGCACTTATGGCACAGCTGGCAAGAGGGAGATCAGCACACAGAACGATAATGTTAATGCACATAGGGCGATTAGGCTGTGCCCAGGCACATCCCACACACAGTGTATACTGTATGTAGAAGCTGCATACAGTTTACAGAGCGACCCAGTGGTCACATCTTGTAAAGGAAATAGTGGCCCAAACATACTAAACTCATGGGAAACCTGAAGTTAAACTTTAATGAAAGCTAATGGGTCAGAAATTTCACAACAGGGTATTAAACCATAGTTATGCTCTTCAGCCTTATAACCACCAACTTTCTAAAGAAAAAGCCACAAACCTTTTAAATTTAAATAAGAAAAATCAAATTTATTGGCACAAGGAAGGTTAAACCTTCAACATAAAAAGTACACAAAGACAAAACAAGTTATTGCATGGTACCTTGTAATATTCTGATATGGAGCAACAACTCATCTGTATACAGTAGTAATATTGACCTCTTTATTGCTGAAATCAGTTATATTCTTCCAGCAGCTAAAAAGGTTAATGGTAAGCATTCCAGTGTTAACCAACACAGCCATGGAATCCTTAAGGTGACCATACATGGGGCAGGATTGTCCAGTAAAAATTTTTGATATCACCATGCCCATTTTTTGTGCCTTGAAATTACACTTCACATTTGACTCCAGAACTGGAAGCATGTGCATATGCATCCTACAAATGCATATCTTATTTTTATGATTCAGGGGTTCTGTGGACAGTACAAAGCCCAAAAAAATGGAAAAATTCTAAATATAAAGTTCTCTAACATCTGTTTGGAAAGATAACCTGAATTTTTTTTTTTTCAAAAGTGACAAAAAGGACACCAAAAAAAAAGTGATAAACCATCAACTGAAAGCCGTCTACACTGTTAGACCCGGTTCACACAGGGGCGTCACGACTTTGGGGGCGACTCAGCAAGGCGATCTCAAGACGACTTCAGAGGCGACTTGCAAAATGACTTCTGTATTGAAGTCAATGCAAGTCGCCCCGAGTCGCCCCCAAAGTCGTACAAGAACCTTTTTCTAAGTCGGAGCAACTTGAGTCGCTCCTATTAGAACGGTTCCATTGAACAGAGCGGAGCGCGACTTGTCAGGCGGCTGAGTCGCCTGACAAGTCGCCCCTGTGTGAACCGGGTCTTAAGCATTCAGAAAAAGGCAAAACAATTCTTAAGGTTAATTCATTAATTCATTAATTCCCAATGCTTAGGATCTGGAATATCCACAGAATTTTTTTAATCAAGCCTTTCTATGCATGGTCACCAAGGCTTCCCCAACACCATCAGGACCTTTAAATATTGCTTGTTATTTTAACATAACTAGTGCATTGTTCCCTATACATTTGGACATGCAAATGCCAAGCCAACCCAGCCCAGCATTATACTACAGGCTTACAGGATCTTTCGCAGAAAAAAAATAAAAAAAAGTACAATGTTGGAATTTTAATGGGCGTTATCATGCATTTTTTTTTTTTTTTTTATTCTTGAAAGCCAACACTTAATGTGAAGATAGCTAGGTGAAATTAACAAACGGCCATTTGCTACAAATTGTAACCCAATTATATTTACCATTCCAGAAGGGAAGACTGGGCACTTCCTTCTCATTGGTGGCTGCAAACATTTTGCTCCCCTTTACAAACAAGGCCCAGATTGTCATTAATGGAACAAATAAATTGGCAAGATTCGTCAGAAAGGGTCACCAAATTCGGTTTGTTTGTATGAAAGGTTTTAAGAGGAGCAAAAATATTTTGTGGTTTTATATAGTGAAGTGTTAGAACCGCTAATATTTACTGGTATCTTAACCCCCCTAGGGGTCGATTTGACCTTACTTCCTGATCTAAGTGGCATCAGTCACCACAACAGGAAGTAGACAGAAATCTTCTAATCATTGAGAAAGACAGCAGTAAAGACTGTTTGAGGATCTAAATCTTCCCGCTTTAAGGCTTCATGTACACGGGACGTTGTTAAACTGCTCCTGAGCGATTTAACTTGACAGCTAGAAACCAGAGTCTAAAAACGGCCGTTTAGCCACGTTTACGTCTAGAAGCATTTGAATTTTTTTTTTTTTATTAAAATGAAAAACGTCTGTAAAGGAAACACTGCTAAACGCGAGTTGCCGCATTTGGCGCTTCAACTGCCTCTAAACACAGCTTCTGAATGCATTTTTTTGGGTTCAAGAAAAAGCCGCTAAACACAACTGCCTAGAAACGACTATAAACGAACCAGTGTACATGTACTGATAAGATAACAGAGGAGGGTTCAGGAGCAGTTGAAAAAAATGCCCAACTGCTCCTAAACGTCAGTTTACCAGCAGCAGTGTACATGAGGCCCAAGTCAAAAACAAAGTTTTGTCAAGAATGCCAAAATTCACAGATAAATATGCAACAGTTTCAGAACTTTTCAATACTGAATGTGCAGTGTGGGGAGTAATTTCCAGTGCCTGTCAAGACTCTAGTATTCCTATGGAATACTACCAGCTATCTTCAGCCTCCTTTAGCCCAAGAGGTCTGATCTCAGAACAAATTGTACAGCTCAGTTCTATAAATATCAAATATCTTTCTGTGCAAGCAAGGGAATGTCAACACATTTTCAAATGTTATAAGTAGTTCTTTCTTATCAAGTCATCTCAGGGGAGATTGTGTTGGGCCTTGACAGACATTTCTAAACGCCAGGTACTCTGGGGTAAGTGCCCCAAGGAGGATGCGAGCTAAGGAATGGCATTGTCCTCCACCTACTTCAAAGACGGCAAGAACCCAGCACTGGATTCCTGTAACACTTCAATAGAGTTACACTACCAGTTGCAGTGTAAAAGGTGGTCTTTCACCTACCACTCGTCCTACATTGAATGTAATCCCAGATTCTACACAACTTATTGCTACACAGACCTATCAAATGAGTACACTGCATGGGTTTGTGCTAGAACAATCCTCTATTAAGAGGGTACAATTCCATACCCTCAATTTTATGACAGGTCAAAATACACAACTTCTACTGAGAGAAAATGTAACTGCAACAGGACGTATCCATGTTTGTAAACTTAATCCAAGTTTTGGAACAGCGAACGTAAAGTCTTTAAAGCATAGGATGCAACTTTTAGGTTGGCACATCGCTTGCCGTAGACTAGTGACACCGTCTATTGTATTGCACTTTGTTTTAAAGTCTGTATTCACAGTTTAGTCCACCGTCTCTACGGCACATGTCAGCAGGAAGAAGTCGCAGTGATTGGACTGAGTTTCAGTTGGTGTACGGGAGACCTGAGAGGAACAGGGGTCAAGACGGAAGTTGGGAAAGTGAAACAAGACCCCTCAAAGTGCTGGCCAATGTTCATGTCCTCAGCGAAGAAGGAAACAGAGTCCCTTTTGCAAGACATGAGGGGGCCAATGTTCATGTCCTCGGCGAAGAAGGAAACAGAGTCCCTTTTGCAAGACATGAGGGGGCCACTGGGTTTGGAAGAGAAGATTTCGGACTCGTAGTGAAGGAGCTGGCCCATGAAGCTGAAGTTGGGCGATACAAGGCTGCGGCGTTGCTTTATGTACTCAAAGGCCTCCTCCAGGCGGAACAGTTTGGTCTTCATGAGGTAGGCCATACATATGGTAGGCGACCTAGAGATGCCAGCCTCGCAATGGACCAGGACTTTGCCTCCAGAGCGTCTCACAGTATCTGCAAACAGATCAAAATTACACACATAAATACAACTATATGAATACAACACCTGTGCAGAACAAAACATGTGCCTCTAGTCCTATGCATGCGTTATGATGTAGAACTGAAGATATTTGAAAATTAAACAAAACAATCTCTCCTACAGGGAATATAGCTTGTTTCAGTGATGTAGCAAAACACAGTATGACTGTCAGGTCTTAAACTCCTCAAACAGTAAGTCCCCTGGATGCAAAGCTTCATGGTCTGCCTCCACTTAAATGCTATACAAGTGCGCACCTCCATGCATGCCAAAGTGCAGGATGGCACTCCCATTAAAACCCATGGAGACAAAGCCCACGTTTGCTCATCACAAAGAGGGTTGTTTCTCAAATACCCCACAGGGCTTATGACACGTGGTCATTAAAATTCACATCTTAAAAAAAAAAAAATCTGAAAAATCTGTATGGACATTGGCTGACCTCTACCAAGTTCAGGAGGTGTATATTACACACCAAGAACAAAAAAACGACAAATCAAGCCAAGGAAAGTACCCGTTGACCACTAGGCATTTAGAGGGGTCAGCAGTCACAAAGCCATTAACCAGTTTTATTGGCCGGTACAAGCTTTGTCCTTTGAGACACCAGAAGTTACCTCCTATTGAAGACAAATTGCCCATGTTAGAGCACCAGATCCTGTAATTACAAAGCTGTTCTGTTTATGTCCAGCTTTGAAGAATTCTCTAATAGCATTAAACAGCCACAAAGACTTTAATTAATGGTTGACTTTAAGGGACGATGGTTGTAAAAATGTTTAAACCCCTAAACACCCTGTATTATGCTGCATAATGGAATGCAGTAAAAGAAACATTCAACATTTTCATGTGTAACCTGAAATTAACCCAAGACAGTTCTTTGCATACAATTGTTCTACAACCTAATCTGCAAGTATTCCAAATTGCTAACCCGGTCTGAATCCTTTGCATATTTGATACAGATTTTGAAGATGTGGTAGTCCAATAGCATTTTCTAAACATTGCAACTTTGGTAGTTTAAATGGCACAAAAAAAAAAAAAAAAAAAGTTTCAAACATCCTCCAGATCCGTTCCGGAAGTGTTTTTGCATGCATGTTAATGCGTTTCCAGATGCCCGCCCCCCCCCCCCCCCGTTATTTTTTCTTCACTGTACCGGGGTCTGCTGCATTAGATGAATTTTTAAAGCTTTTTACTGCCGCTTCTCCTTTCACTGTCCAGTCACAGGCTGGGAGAGGCATTTAACAAAAACTAGGCCAAATAGTGCTGTGCTATGGTAGAGCTGTGTAAATCTCAGGGCTGGCAATGCAAAAATACCAATCATTTGGCACGTAAATCGTTTGGTTTTTAGCAGTTTGCCTGGAGCTCAGCTTTGAACAGTATAATGTTTTATTACACACACTACATAACCTACTACATAGGCTGAAGATTTTTCATGCCTAGTAAAAATGAGAAACTATCATGCAGAAAATTAAATTTTAAAATAAATTAGCAGTTTATCACCAGCTTCACTCACCTATAAAATCTATAGCCTCTTGGAAGTGGCTACTAATATCTGTTGTATGATTGTCTTCCACAGGAATCCATTTGTAGTCATATTGGTCTTTGTTGTATCCAGTGCTCTTCCTGGAGACGTTGAGTAAGGCAGTAATGCGAAGGCCGGAGAGGAATTCACACTTGGACGCGTGGTAGGCGCTGCCAAGATAGAGGAATGGAAGGATCTCGACCGGACTGCCCTGAAAAAAGATACGAACAAAAGCTAAGTTTTTGTTTTTTGGTCGAAAGTATAAAAATTAGATATAGATATATCTATATTACACACACTAAATCTCTCACGTTGCGGGGGTGGGTATTTAGATAATGCTGAGCCACGCTGTGTCTATGGATGCACATAGCTCAGCTTGAGAGCTTCCACAAGTTGCTTGCTATGGGGGCACATAGGAGGGGAGAAGCAGAGAGTGTCAGTGGGGGACCCCAGAAGGTGAGGTAAGGGCCCCCTCTCTGCAACACCATTGTACAGAGCAGGCAAGTTTTAAAGTCTTAATTTTAGGAAAAAGAACATGGACTTTACAATCAATTGAAGCTACAGCTGGAGTTCAGCTTAAAATAAAAAAAAAGCTATAGTTTGTCAGACCTTGCGGCTGTTCTAGGTCGGAAGCTATATCTGTATAATGTTTTATTACACACAAACACACACACACACACACACACACACACACACGTAAATGTTATTACATGCACGGAACAAGGCTCCCACAAAACCCACTAATATTGATTGTTTGGTGACTAGAATAGCAAAGTGGGTTCTTCAAGACTATGAGTAATATTCATGATGAAACAGCGCTAATCTAAAAATGGAATGGCGTTACATTTGTGATCTTTGGCTTTGTACCCTGGAATTAGAAGCCAGTGAATCACATTAAACCCACACACACCTCCTGCTGTCCGGCCCACATGGATGAGGAAAGAGGCACTGAAAAACACCTCCATTGCTTCCTTCCCAAGGACCCCAAACTCAGGTAAGCACAAAACCTTCAAGCATAACCCAGATCAGGCAAAGAGCTCATACAAAGCTCACTCCCCCCCAATCTGGCTAATCTCAAAATTGGTGCTTTTGACGAGATGCGCACTTGACTTTGTAACCTCTTGTGGAATACAACAAGATGGAGCTGTCAGTTACCCTAATCCCTTAAGCCTCCTAAAGAATATGCTGTCTCGGTCTTAACTGTGCAGCCGACATTAGGAGCAGAGGTGGCCGTGTCACGAGGGATATCAACCAACATTAGCCCAATCATTCAAAAATTATCTCCTTGTGCTAAAATAACCCCAAAACAGCTTTGCAAGTATTGCTGCTACAAGATATCAAACTACATTTTAACAAAAAGAGCTAAAGGTCAGCATTGTCACTCTTGGTAGGGTCAGGCAGGGTGGTGAATAAATGTCAAATTTTATTGTTTTACGGAAAAAAAAAAACAAAAAAAAACAAAACAAAACAAAAAGCACTGCATTTCAAGGGCCCATTCACACCCATCTATTTTGGGGTGTAGAGGCAACCCCTTATTTTGCATGTTAACAATCACTTATTTAAAGTGGTTAAAATACTCTGAAAATGAAAGAAAGCAAAGCCTAGCCTTCTATAGTATGTACTGTATGTGCTTCAGTCCAAAGCTCCCAATGTGACTTGTCTGCTGTCTCTTCCCTCTTTCACTTTTAACAGGTTATGCCAGTTTGATCCTAAGGGGCAGGAAAAGGGTGCTCCAGTACAACCTGTGACTGATAGCCTCAGCTGTGCACGTTTACCTATGAGACTGTAGAGGGAGGAGTGTCCGTTACCCCCACTCAAATTACACTCAGTTTTACTGCTCTATGCTGTGCAGTGTGATGTCAAATCTCCATTACCTGCCTCTGCAAGCTCAGAAATGCCATGTAAACTTTATTTTGAATGGCTGTACAGAAGAGAATACTGCAGATAAACAGGTACAACTTATGTAGGAGGATTGGTTTCATCTCAATCACCTAAGGCTAATCACTTCACTGGGTATATGTAAGTTTACAACCACTTCAAGACAGGCTGCCAAGGCACCAGGATAAGACAGGCAAGCCTATCTGCACCCCCCACCAACTCCGCACACAATGGCGCCCGGTAGTGTGGTGCGGTCTGCTGCCACACAATAGATGTGCTTTGGGGTGCCACTGAAAATGAACAGCTATGGTGTTCGTGCAACACAATAGTGTGAATTAAGCTTACAGTATATCCAACACTTTCTTCCCATTTAGATAAAGTAGAGAAGGGTTAAACCTAATTCGATTTTTTGTCTTCTGTCCCACTGTGTCCCTATAGACACAACAGAAAGCAGCCAAGGAGATCCAAAGTCAGGTAGGTCCCTTCTTAAAGTGGTTGTAAACCCTTACAGACCACTTTAACCTACAGGTAAGCCTAGAATAAGGCTTACCTGTAGGTGCAACAAATATCTCCTAAACCTACACGGTTTAGGAGATATATTTGCAAAAGGCACCGATGTCTACGACGCATGCGCCGTAGACAACGGCGCGCAGGTGCACTGAGCGTGCCGCTTCTAATGGCAATCATGCCGTTAGTGGCCGCACCCGCGCGGGAGTGACTTCATCGCGGCTCCAGCCAGTCACAGCGCTGGAGCCGCAATATGCGGTGGTCACTCCTGGAGAGATGGCGCAGACGGAGGAAGGAAACGAGTACCGCTGCGGGGGCTTCGATCTCAGGTAAGTACTTCATAATGAGCTAGTATGCTATGCATACTAGCACATTATGCCTTTGTCTTGCAGGGGGTATTGGGAAAAAAAAAAAAAAAAAAAAAAGTTTACTTCCTCTTTAAGCCATTACCAGAACTGTCTCCTTTGGAAGATTGTCTCTCTATTCTTGTTTTAGTGACATTTTGTATTTCGCATTACTTTCACTCCCCGTGACAATGGTCAATGGGGACTCACAGGTTTCAAGTCTTCTCTATCCAACACTACAGTTTTGGCAATAGATACCCCAACCATAAGACCAGTGCAGATTGTTTACTACATTTCTAGAATTGGGTGGTATAATATGGTGTAATTTTCTTTTAAGCAACCAGAGTCTGTTTTCATGCTCTATTAAGCATACAATCTTAAATTGTATTTGTGCTTTAAAGAAAAAAAAAAAAAAAAAAGCTAAAGATTGTTTGATTGTTTCAATGTTATTTACTACAGCAGTTTTGTAATACTTGCCATACTATACAGAAACCCCATGGGTTCCATAGCATTGGATCTCCCAATGTCACGTTTATGTATATTTACTTTTAATATCTTGCAGCAATTTACAAAATATGAGAAAAGCCACACCACTAGGTTTCTGGATGGCTTGCCATCCATCATTTTAAAGCGGTCATGGATGCACTTGAGTTTCCCATTACACATCCGCTACCAGGACAATCTCGCCATCAATAATTAAGTGGAAAGAGGATACGGCAGGAAGGTGCCTGGGTAATTATAGCGCCATAAGATATACGGATCTATAGGGGAGAGGAGATGAGTCAAAGGCTATTTTCTGCTTTCAGCCATCTCCCCGGCAAGCTCCAGCACCACACATTCCAAACAGGAAGCAATAATATCTCTATTGATCTCCGGAAGCGTGGCCTTTCACAAGCCCATATCCCGCTAATGGACCAAAGCTTAACGGGCTGAAAGGCATTTGCACAAAGCTTAACCCTTGCAGGGCTTGCTCCGCAACAGTTGGAGAATTTTCCCTATATTTCAGCCCTCCTCTATACTGACAAACTGAGGAGCAAAAACTTTTGAACAAACTTTAGTATCATTTGAAAGAGCAGGTCAACCACAACAGATATTTCAGTTTTCAGTGAATGCTGAAGATCAATACTCCCCCACCCACCTTGAATGCAGCCCACCAATGCAAATACTTACATCTTCCTCCTCAATCTAACCATCTTTGCTATGTGCCCTTCCCACAAAAACCTCTAAACGCACATAGATGCCACTGCCCCATTAATTTCTATGGGTAAGTCATACTCTGCTGGATCCCTGAAGGCCACCAAATAGGACTTATTATAGGTACCTATATGGAGGAGTCAATTTACAGTGCTTTACTTGGTCATAACGGATGGGGCCATGGCACACATTTGCAAAAAACTAACATCTGTCGGGGACATTAACTGAGACTGTGCGACATCTGGCACAGAGATGATAGCTGTTGGAGGAAGACAAGCATTTTAGCTGGTGGACAGAACTGATTAAAGTCCAATTTTACAATGAGTAAAGTTCCCTCTTAAAGCCCAAGTTTACCCCCCAAAGAAAAGAAAAAAGCACAAGGGACATTACCTTTAGTGTGTCCCTTATGCTATTGTATCTTTTCCAAAATCTTCCTCCCCAAATGTGTTTGCATTTAGAATTATTAATGGATTCCTGATGTATTGAGGACATGCATTTATCCATTTATTGTGTATGCACAGCCAAAATCTTCAATGTGGACACATTCCTGCTTAACCAGGGAATTCCTTTCACTTAGTAGCAACTTTCATTCCTTTCCTGTTAGACGTTTGGGACAGGAAGTGAAATCTCCCCAACAAGACAGACCTCAAAAAACTGACAGAAGTTTCAACCCTTTCCTATTCAAGGATCCTCAAAGATCACAACTTCAGCCAGTTCCAGTCAATTTCGAACAGCTTAGAAACACCTGCTGTGCATTTATATTAGAGCCTGCCAAGATTCTGCCTTCGTACCGGTTCACACTGGGGCAGCACGACTTGCCGCGCGACTCGGCAAGGCGATCTCCACACGACTTCAGAGGCAACTTGCAAAATGACTTCTGTATTGAAGTCGCCCTGAAGTCGTCCCAAAGTAGTACAGGAACCTTTTTCTAAGTCGGAGTGACTTAAGTAGCTCCTATTAGAACAGTTCCATTGTACAGAATGGAGCGTGACTTGTTAGGCAGCCAAGTCGCCTGACGAATCGCCCCTGTGTGAACCGGCACTTAGAAAATAGTTGGGAATTTGTGTTGGGAGCCTTGAATGTGAATTTCTCTATAACGCCAATAGCTAGAGGTAAATGAGGGCTTGTGTTAAAGTGCATTTACTGCTTTGTTCAGAATATGGAATTAGTCTGGGCACAGGTTTACTTTAAGGCAGGGATACACCTCAAACCATAAAATTAAGGCAAATGGAGAGTCCCCTGTACCTGATCATATGATGGCTTGTGGAAGGAGGAGAGCTTTTCGCAAAGGTGGTTCGGGGTGCTGTCGTTTTCTTCCTGCGATAAACTCTTCTGATCCACACAGCATTCTGGGTATTCTGTGCGAAAAGATTCAAATCCACCTGCCAGGACAGAACAACAAGTTGTTACAACAATGAAGTAAAATGATAATCTATTCATATTTTCACCTAGAACAATGTGTCTTCAAAAGGAAAAAGGTCTAAATGCAGGATATAAATGCGAGAAGCCTTTTTGCTCCATGATACAAAGCTTGATCTTCAGTAATCACTTTAATATTGCTAGACCTCAGCAGTTCCCTTGCCGAATTAAAAGTAGAGCAAACACTTCTTGTTTATGGATTCACACAGTTTTCACCCAAGATTCACACATTTTTCCAATTGGAAAAAATTGGGAAATATGTAAATCCTGAAAGAAATTTGCATGGAAACATTGGGGTTGATTTACTAAAACTGGAGTGCAAAAACTGGTGCAGCTCTGTATAGAAACCAAATCAGCTTCCAGGTTGTTTTTTTTGCCAAAGCTTAATTGAACAATCTGAAGTTAAGCCGATTGGCTACAATGCACAGCTGCATCAGATTCTGAGTGCTCCAGTTTTAGTAAATGAACCCTTATTATAGGTATTTAATGCCATCTACACAGCTCCTTACATTCTATAAAATTCACATAAGTGACTCATAGGCGATATACAAAATCAGATTCAAGTTTTGTTCTGCAACATTCTGGAAAACCAAAAGAAACTATAAACAAAAAAGGTCTACTTTCGTAACTCATTCAACACTTATCAAAGTTGCACAGCAGAAAAATCCCTGACCTCCCAATGTACCTACACCCTGTTCCCAAAGAAAGGGACAGGGACAGTTATATAACACTTATTTCATATACATGGGTTATTAGTACATCAAATTAATATTATGACCAAGCTGTTTACAGAATGCACAGTGATCATCATTTAGGTGGTGACACATCAGTGCAATGCAATCACTTCCTGTGTGATGGTAATTGCCACCAGAGCAGGCTGTTCCAGACCATCCCATCTGCCCTGCCTTAATCCCGGCTCATGGGATAAAGGACCTGCAGGGAGTCAATAGGAGGCGATTAGCATTTTTTCCCTCCTGTGCTGGGGGGTGGCAGGAAGGTAACCCAGGACAAGGGGAGGAGATCTGACTGTGCTAATTACAATTCACTGAATTGGCAACATCAATGGACAAGCCTTTCAATTAAAAGGTTACATTACAGCCGCTATTAAAGGGACCACTATAGACTGAAGCAAACGTTCCATTATACACATTAGGTAAAACAACTAAAATCAGAGTACAACCCCCCCCCCCCCCCCCCCCACACACACACACACACACACCTGTCAGCAATTGAGATATTTGACATTTTTGTGGTGTTGCCACAAAAGGGAAGCAGCAAAAATTAGTTACAGCACCTACTACATGCTGACCACTGAGGGCGCATGATCCGGTCACCAACAAATTTTCTCATGGAAGATCGCTGTGTGACCGTGCATGCTTTGGCCAATGGAGAGAGAAGGACGCCAATGGCACAGTGGTGTAGTGGTTAGCACTTTCACCTAGCAGCAAAAAGGGTTGCTGGTTAGAATCCCAACCACGACACCATCTGCATGGAGTTTGCATGTTCTTGTGCCTGCGTGGGTTGCCCCTGGGTACTCTGGTTACCTCCCACACTCTAAAGACATGCTGGTAGGTTAATCGAATCCTGTCTAAATTGGCCCTAGTATATGTATGAATGTGTGTGAGGGACCTTAGGTTGTAAGCTCCTTGAGGGTAGGGTCAGATGTGAATGTACATTAATTATTATTATTATTATTTTTATTTTTATATAGCGCCATTAATTTACGCAGCGCTTTACATATACATTTACATCGGTCCCTACCCTCAAGGAGCTTACAATCTAAGGTCCCTAACTCACATTCATATACTGTGTTGTAAAGGTTTGTTTTTTATTTTTTAAATAGGTTCCTTTAAGCTAGTGCATTGTTGGTTCACTTACCTTTTCCTTTGATTTACCTTCTAAATGTTTTTTTTCTTTGTCTGAATTTCTCACTTCCTGTTTCTCCTCAGTAAGCTTGCCCCCATCATCCGAGTGGTGTGGAGTCAGCCAGAACAGCTTACTGAACAGCAACAGGAAGTGAGAAATTCAGACAAAGAAAACAAAGAAAACAAATATTTAGAAGGGAAATCTAAGGAAAAGGTAAGTGAACCAACAATGCACTAGCTTAAGGCTCCATGTACACAGAAGCTGATAAACTGCAGTTAATGGGCGTTTTGGCGTTTTTTTTAAAAGCCCATTAACTGCACTCTATGTTAGCCTATGTGTTCATGTACACATAACGTTTTTTAGCTTTAATGAGCAGTGGAGTTAATGGGCTTTTTTCTGAACGCAGGAAATTTGCGTTCAAAGTGCCGTTTTTTCGGCAGAAAAAAAACGCAAAAAAACGCAAAACGCCGAAAAAACGCTCATAAACGCTCAAAAACGCTCAAAAACGCTGGCCGCGAGCGTTTTTTGGTCCATTGAAAATTATTTTTTTTTTAAAGCTAAAAAAAGCTACACTGAAAAACGCTAATAAAAGCTAGTAAAAAAAACGCTGATAAAAGCTAGCTTTTTCTGCTGCTTTAAAAACGGCCGTTTTTGAGCTTCTGTGTACATGGAGCCTTAAAGGAACCTATTTAGAAAATAAAAAACAAACCTTTACAACCCCTTTAACCTACCAGCATGTCTTCGGAGTGTGGGAGGAAACCGGAGCACCCAGAGGAAACCCACGCAGGCACAGGGAGAACATGCAAACTCCAGGCAGGTGGTGTCGTGGTTGGGATTCAAACCAGCGACCCTATTTACTGCTAGGCAAGAGTGCTACCCACTACACCACTGTGCCGCCCATAAATGTAAAGCGCTGCGAAAATGGCGCTACAGAAGTACCAGTATTAAAAAAATAATAATAATTTAAAAAAAAGGGGCGATTTATTAAAGGCACTTTGCTACAGAGTTTAATAAATGAGGGCGAGCTCTGCTGACTTTCCGTCATCCAATCATGTGCAAGCACAAATGTTTTTTTATTTTGCTTGCAAATGATTGGGTATTATTTGCAAAGTAAAGCTTCACCTCATTTACTAAACTCTGGAGCAAATGCCCTTGCACAGTACAACTGCCCTTGCAAAGAGCAGTCCATTTGCCTTTAGGAAATGAACCCTATTGGTTCCTTGTAATGCTTTTCGTCATGCTCCAGCTCTGCTATACAGGGACTACAAGAGGCCATTTGTTCACATTAAAAAAAAAAAAATATGTATCAATGATCCCATCGGTCTAGAGTTTAGCTGTAAGGGTTTTTTCACCCCACAAATTTGATATTGATAACACAAGACAATGCATGTGCGATTATTTCATTACAAATAAGGATTGGACCTTGTGTAGGGCCACATTAATGGTCCGATTGTGCCTGCCCTTCCAGATGCCCCCTAGTGTCTGGGTCCAGCTTAGCAGACAAAAATACATTAGATAACTCCCTAGTAATCCACTAAACAGACAAGCTAGTACATAAAACAGATCCAGATCAGTAGCCAAGTGCCAGATAAGCCCAGGAGCCAGCTCAACCAGACCACTTCCCAGCCTTATCAATAGTGCTGCTGTGCAATTTACATAACACCTCTGCTATTTGCATCCTAAATGTGACAAACTGCAAGGACAACTACAACTCCCCCCTCCTGACCTGCCACTAACCTCATCCTAACAAGCCATATCCTACCAGGGGAAGCTGCCTCCCCCCCAGGGGGTGATGACTTTACAGCTCCATTAACAAGCTGCAGATTATTGCACCCATTGTAGGTACAGCTGAGATCCACAACCTACTGTGTGCCATTAACCCCTTACAGCAGAGGAATAGAGATGATTCAATTAAACAGCTTCTTCCTGCAGCTGATGAGACCATTTATGACACATCCTGATGAAAACCGACATTCAACTCTTGACACAAATGTTCCAGTATTTTTTTTTCCAATTCATTAATTTACAATCGCTTGTTCAGTTCTTGCATTGACTTTTCACTTTAATTTTATTTTGGTCCTAAAAAATAAGTTTGTTTTCCTCACCACAAACACACAAAGAAATATTGCACAACGTCTTTGCACTAAGATGACACTAAATCATAAAGCTGGATTGTACAAGTCCTTTAGATTGTAAGCTCTTATGAGCAGGGCTCTCCTAACCCTGGTCTTGAACTGTATTTATAACTGTACAGTCTCCCTCCATTTTGCAAAGCACTGCGCAAACTAATTTGGTCTGCACAATCTGATTTTATGCTGAATTCAAGCAATTGTCAAAATCACTTATGGGTTCTTTAAGGCTCACCATGCCTGTTACAACGTGACTGTAGAATCTGTACAATCTCCTTTAGATTCAACAAAAAACTATGCAATATGAAAATGTACCTAAACTTTACAGTTTGTATCCAATCAAGAAGGCATCCTAAAAATATATAGGTTTCCCCTTGATGCCTTGAAATCTTAGGACTTTACATCTGTTTAGGAGCAGGGGTCGATTGGCATGTTATCTTTTCCGATACTAGGGGGAAAAAAAAAGTAGATGTACAAAAAAATAAAAGTCTTGATAAACGGACTCGTGCAATTTTTTTGTATAATGTGATATAAAAAAAAAAAAAAAAAAAAGAAGTAAGGCACTTTGACTACATAGCTGTTGGTCTATCTAAAGACTGTACAGTCACATTGTATTGTGTGTGGTTGACTAGTTTGCTTCCTGTGCCATATACAGGATGAGCTCGTTTCCTCTCCACATTATCAGTTTCAGAATTCTGGAAATCAAATGACAGATTCTAAAACTGCAATATAGGGACGTAGACACCTCATCTGAGACAATCAAGTCATAACTGAAATATCACAATTTATCTGCAAAATATGACACAAGTCAATAGTTTTAGCATTGCTGACATCCCTAAATGAACAATAGTTCCCAAATAATATCACTTCTACAACTGGACTCCCATAGGGAAAAGCTATATTTTCATCAGCAATTGTTTGATATTTATGATCATTGATCACAAATCCGGTCATAAATAAGGCTAGACTCAGACAGTATTTATGTACATCAGTAAACATCAAAAAGGAAAAATGTAATGCAGACAGATCTGTAGGACTAAAGCTCCAGCCAGGATCTCATGAGAAGTAAAATTAGTGTGTACTACTCTAAAATACTTCACTCTCACCACAACATCTAAATCAATAAGGGATAGAAATAGTCTAAAGTCAGGCTACAAAAATATTGGCTGTTAATTGTATAAAGATAACATAGTATACAAAGTATTATCCAGATTTCCCCCCCCCCCCCCCCCACCCCAATAGTGTTCCAGGTGGAGGAAATGAGTCATGCTTGATACAAAGACATATGCTCCAATGTAGCAGGTATAGGAAGGATTATTTTTTGTTACCAGGTTATCTCCACTTAGCAAATATTTTTTTATTTTAAAAGACATACATTGGTTAGCGGTCATCCCCTGTGGAGCAGATCCCTACCATCCCTATTATAAGGTCACATCCTCCAAGCAGCAGATCCCCCACATTCCCCTTCTATAGAGCACATACACCAGCAAGCAGATCCCCTCTATCTTCCCTACAAGACATTCACCCTTCAGGTGGAGATCTATAGCTCCATTGCCCTATTGGTATTAGATACCCCTCCAATAAAAGAATAAGATCCCCTTCTAGAGGTACCACATGCACTCCCACGCCCATATAGGCACCCTAGTCCCTCTATAGGCATCAGATCTCTATTCCCTCTATTGACATTAGACCACCTATATGCATCAGATTGCCCCTATAAACATCAGATCACCTCTAGTTATTAGAACCCCTATAGGTAAATAGCCCCCTATATGATTAGATTCCCCTATAGAAATCAGATCATTGCCATCCTATTTAGGCATTAGGTCACCTATATCAATGTTTCTCAACTCCAGTCCTCAAGTACCCCTGACAGGACATGTTTTCAGGTTTCCCCTCAAATGAAATGGCTGTGGTAATTACTAAGGAAGTGAAACTGATCAAATCGCCTGTGCAAAATAATGGCAAGCCTGAAAACATGACCTGTTAGGGGTACTTGAGGACTGGAGTTGAGAAACATTGCCCTATGATTAGATCCCCCATAGAAATCAGATCACCTCCATTCATTTTAGGCATTAAATCCCCTATAGGTAGTAAAAACTCTATAGAAAATCAGATAACCTCCATTCTCTTTAGGTAGTAGCTCTCCTATAGGTAGTAGACCCCTTATATAGTTGCATAGTTAGGTTGACACACACCCCTAGTTAAGACTATATGATCAGATTCCTCCTATGGAATTCAGATCACCTTCATCCTCTTTAAGTATTAGATCTCCTATATGTATTATGTAGTAGATCTTCCAACTCCCTATAGGTATCAGATCCTCCCCATCCCCTCTATAGGTGTCAGATCCCTCCAATAGACATCAGATCCACTACATCCCCTCTATAGGCATGGAATCTCCTATAGATAGAGCTCCAGACACCCCCATAAGTATTAGATTCTAAATAGTTATCAGATCCCCCCCTATAGACATAAGTTTCCCTTTATTCCCTCTATAGGTAGTAGAACCCCTCCATCCCACTATCGGATGCAGAGGCTGCTATTGGTGTAGGATCCGACCCCTATAGGCATCAGTTTTTCCCCTATAGGCATCAGAACCCATAGGAGTGAGATCTCTGTAGGTAGTAGATCCCCCGTAAGTAGTATATGCCCTTCTCCCCCCCGGTACGTATTATATGCCCCCTGTAGGTAAATATATGCCCTTCTCCCCGGCCGGTAGGTAGTAGATCCCCCGTAAGTAGTATATGCCCTTCTCCCCCTGTAGGTAGTAGATCCCCCTGTAGGTAGTATATGCCCTTCTCCCCGGCCGGTAGGTAGTAGATCCCCCCGGCCAGTAGGTAGTAGATCCCCCGGCCAATAGTATATGCCCTTCTCTCCTGCCGGTAGGTAGTAGATCCCCCCATGCCCTTCTCCCCTGCCGGTAGGTAGTAAATGCCCTTCTCCACGGCCGGTAGGTAGTAGATCCCCCTGTAGGTAGTATATGCCCTTCTCCCCGGCCGGTAGGTAGTAGATCCCCCCTGCCGGTAGTAGATCCCCTGCCGGTAGGTAGTAAATGCCCTTTTCCCCTGCCGGTAGGTAGTAGATCCCCCTGCCGGTAGGTAGTAGATCCCCCTGCCGGTAGGTAGTAGATCCCCCGTAAGTAGTATATGCCCTTCTCCCCCTGTAGGTAGTAGATCCCCCTGTAGGTAGTATATGCCCTTCTCCCCGGCCGGTAGGTAGTAGATCCCCCCGGCCAGTAGTATATGCCCTTCTCCCCGGCCGGTAGGTAGTAGATCCCCCCGGCCAATAGTATATGCCCTTCTCCCCTGCCGGTAGGTAGTAGATCCCCCTGCCGGTAGGTAGTAGATCCCCTCCTCGGACACTCACCCTTCAGGAAGCAGATACGGGGCGCCCCCGGTAGGTTGCTCAGGGTGGTGATGACGATATGAGCCGGGCTCTCCTTCTTTAGCTTCTGCCACCTCTGGCTCCTCTCATCCAGGACGATCACCACCGACACCTGTCCGTCCCGGAGCCGGCAGCGGGCCCCCTCCTCGGGCACCACGAAGTGCAGCGGAGCGGCTCCCCCCCGGGCCCGGCGCAGCAGCACGGAGTTCAGGTTGACGTTGATGGATCCCCGCACGCTGGAGGCGCTGAAGGGCAGATAAGGGCGGCAGTCCAGCACCAGGCACCGGGAGAACTCCTTCCTGATCAGCCGGTGTAGCCGCCGACTTTCTATAGAGGTGACCTTCATGTCTGCTCCGCTGCAGCCGCTTTCACAAGCTCTTTAAATGACACTTCCGCTCCGGGGGATCCCGCGTACGCCGCTTATATCTTATCGGGCCGCCCGCCCGCCCGTGACGTCACTGCCCATATATGGAGAGTCAGGGCTTCATTCATGGATTTGTGTGTGGCTCCGCCCCTCCTCCTTCTTGGAGAGTTCCCCCGCTAGAGGGAGCTGTGAGCCGAGCTCAGTCTATGTACACAGCGGGCTGCGCTGATCAGAGGAAAGAGCACCTGTCTGCCTTCAGTCGGCCAGCAACTGGTCTTCATACCCTGCTGTCTATACAATCTGATTGTACAATTTCTATACAATCTCTTTTAGGGTTTGTTTACACCACAGCTTCTGAATTCACAGTGCGTTTTTTTTGTTTATTTTTTTAGGGCCCTGCAGGAGTTAAATGTCATTTTCGTATGTGTGCGCTGTAATACTTTGTTCTATTTGTATGGTCTTATGGCTGCATCATCTTTAATGCCTTTTTAGGGTATTTGTTTGTTTTTTAGGGCCCTTTTGCACCGAACGCAGTTTGATGCATTTTGAACTGCACTCCAACTGCATAAACAGTTTAAAATCAATGTAATCCTATGGGCATAGTTCACATCATTGGAATTTGAATATATTGGAGAACGCAAGGGTGGCCCAGATCCGAGTGGAAGGTAAGATACCAAATATACAAGATTCGGGACCGGAACATCAACACAAATGACTTCAATACCATCAATTAAAAACATATATCGCAACTAATATAGATTTATTCTCAATAATTAGGCCTAAAACTAAATTTGAACAAATGTTAATAGAAGAACAAAAAACAACCAAGAAACTAGCTAAGATATATGGCCTACTACTCCCTTCAGGACCCATTGGAGAGTTACCAGCTATGAAGAAATGGGAAAAGGCAATAGGTAGAACAATATTAGAAGCAGAAGGGGAGAAAATATTTTCAATAATCCATAAGTCACCTATAGCAAATAAATATCAAGAAAGAAACTATAAAATTGCAATGAGATGGTACTGGAGTCCAGTAGCGCTAAATAAAATAAATAGCGAACAAACAGATATGTGTTGGAGATGTAAGGTCGAAAGGGGGACCCTGGACCATATTTGGTAAGGATGTCACATGGTGAGAAATTCTTGGGAAAAAGTTCACGAGATGTATTGGAAAGTGTCAGGAGTTGAAAGGAATTCAGGGTTGGATATTTCATTACTATCTTTGACTCCAGACTCAATAAATAATATAAATAAGGATATGTTCCATTATATGATAACAGCTGCAAGAACAATCATAGCTCGTAAATGGAGAGAAAATATAAGTCCAAATATAATAGACTGGATAAGTGAACTGAAAGAATTACAATATAGGGAAAAGCAAATAAGAGAAGAAGGGCATATAAATAATCAATGGGCAGAATTATGGCAAAAATGGGATGAATACTGCCTTTTGGAAGGAATAAAATAATATATATAAGGGTGTAATAGGAGGATTGAGAATGAAGAGGAAAATGGGAGAGGGACGGGGGAAATGGGGTTTGAGTGAGTATACATGTGGGGATGATTGGGAAATGGATAAGTAAGAGAGGTATCGTTTTTTAAGTTAGATATTTATTAAGATTCTGTTTAAGTATAAAGGAATGATGCAAATTATTAAAGCGGAGGTCCACCCAGAATTTTTTTTTACATTAAAAATACAAAAAAAAAGAGAAAAAAAATTAATAGAAAAAAAAAAAAATTATACTCACCCGAAATGCCTGTTGCTATGTGGAAGTCCCCTAATCTGCCTCTACTGTGCCTCTTCCTTGTCCTCGGATTGAGAACTTCCGTTTCCTCTTCTTGTGAATGGGGCGTGCTGCCTTCTGGGAACTGTGTGTATCCCAGGAGGCAAGCCGCCCATTTACAAAGCGCCGTGCGAATGGCGCATGCGCAGTAGGAAACGGGCAGTGAAGCCGTAAGGCTTCACTGCCTGTTTCCCTTAGACAGGATGGAGGAGCCGGGACCTGCCAGCAGCGATCGATCGCCATGTCGGGACCGACATCGCGGGCGAGTATGACAGGTAAGGCCCCATGCACACGAGACGCTGTTATTTGCTGTTGAACGCGCGTTCAGAGGCAGTTGGACACTTTTTTCAACTGCCCCTGAACCCATTCAATGTTATCCTATGTGTCCATGCACACACTCTCGTTTTTTGGCGTTTACAAGCAGTTGCGTTTAACCTCGTTTTTTCAGAAGCAAAAAAATGGGTTCAGACGCAAAAGTTTTCCACGTTTCAGACGCTAAACGTTGCTAAACGCGGCTAAACGCGGTACCCGGCGTTTTTCCGCGTTTGCGTTTATAAGCGTTTTTAAAGGTGACCTATTTTTTAACATTAGAAATCTCAAAAATGATGGCAAATGATGAAAAACTATTAAAAAATAGAAAAGAAAACTGTAATTGCTTGCATTGCATTGTGGACAATCCACAACTTGTGGCAGGTAACGTGGTAAGTGGACAATCCACAGCTTGTGGCAGGTAACGTGGCCAGTGGACAATCAACTACTTGTGTCAGGTGACGTGGCCAGGTGACAATCCACAACTTGTGGCATGTGACATGGCCAGGTGACGTGGCCAGGTGACGTGGCCAGGTGACGTGGCATGTGGACAATCCACAACTTGTGGCAGGTGACGTGGCATGTGGACAATCCACAACTTGTGGCATGTGACATGGCCAGGTGACGTGGCCAGGTGACGTGGCCAGGTGACGTGGCATGTGGACAATCCACAACTTGTGGCAGGTGACGTGGCATGTGGACAATCCACAACTTGTGGCATGTGACATGGCCAGGTGACGTGGCCAGGTGACGTGGCATGTGGACAATCCACAACTTGTGGCATGTGACATGGCAGGTGACGTGGCAGGTGATACGCTAAATACAAGTACACTGCGGCTCTCTCAGCTGCTGCTACTCACTCTGGTCTCACAAACTGGCTGAAATGGTTAAAATTTACTGTTTTTTGAGCTTAGGGAGGGTCTTATGATGAAACGCTTATAAACGCAAACGCGGTAAAACGCCGCTAAACGCCAATAAACGTGGCTGCAAACGCGGCCAAACGTGCGTTTTTAAACGCCGGTTTCAGCGTTTAAAAACGTGTGTTCAGCAGAGTTTGCACCTGTGTCTCGTGTGCATGGGGCCTAAGTGTCCTTATTAAAAGTCAGCAGCTACACTGTTAGCTGCTGACTTTTTTTTTTTTTTTTTTAAACTGGCTGCACCTCCGCTTTAAGGAATCATGTATAAATATAAATGTAAGAGTATGTTTTATTTGTATTTGGTAAAAAAGATAAATAAAGAGAAATTGAAACAATCTCTTTTGGGGTTTGTTTACACCACAGCTTCCGAGTTCGCAGTGTGTTTTTTTTTTTAGGGCCCTGCAGGAGTTAATTGTCATTTTCGCATGTGTGCACTGTAATACTTTGTTCTATTTGTATGGTCTTATAGCTGCATCATCTTTAATGCATTTTTAGGGTGTGCCCCCCAAGTATTGGTTTGTTTTTTAGGGCCCTTTTGCACCGAACGCATTTTGAACTGCACTCCAACTGCATATACAGTTTAAAATCAATGTAATTCTATGGGCATAGTTCACATCATTGCAGCACAGTTCAGCACAATAAAAAAAAAAAAAAGTAGAGCATGCTGCATTTTTCTGCACTGCAAATGCAGGGAACGCGCTACAAATGCACTTTAAATGCACTTCACGGTGCCCCTTTAAGCTAAGAAAGGCAAGCCCAAAACACGTATCAAAAATGCACTGCAAACGCAGCGCAAAATGCACTCAAGTGCGCGTCAAGCGCGCTTCAAATGCATGTGAACATGCAGTCAAAAACACGCAGTTATATGCAGTTTCTGGTGTAAATGGGCCCCATAAATTATTATTTTTATTTTTTTTACTAAGATGCACACATTTGCATACATTGCTGTGCATTTGCAGTGCTTTCCGGTGCAGAAAAATGCAGCATGCTGTACTTTTTTTAAATGCACATAAAAGCATTGCAATGGTGTAAACTAGGCTCACTGAAATACATTTATTTTTCTTGCATGTGCATTCGTACAATGTTTAAAGAAGAAGAAGTCAACTTCATCTGCTATCTTTTACCTATAAGCCTATAATAGATAGTGAAAATATCTCATAAACATGTACCGTTTAGGAGATATTTACATTACATGCAGCCAGTGAAATCACTGGTCCATGCGCTCTGAAGGAACGGCCACGGGAGCCGTTCTTTCCGAGCCCTGTGCCGTGAATGGCGGCTCCCGCACGCATGCTCGAAAGTGACGTCATCGCGGCTCTGGCCAATCACAGAGCCAGAGCCCGTGAACCCGGAAGCAAGATGGGTGAAAATGGAAACGGCTGCAATGCTGATATTGTGGCGCTGGAACAGCTTTGTTTTAAGGTAAGTTTTACATAATGTTGCATACTAGTGCAAAATAATTTTACCTTGAAGGAAGAACCAAAAAAATTAAAAATGTCCAGCGGTATACAACCCATTTAAGGCCTGATTTACATCTATGCAGTTTAAGATTGATGCGTTGTGCGGTGCATTTTGCATTTTTGTACATGCGTTTTTTGATGTGGGTCCATTGAAGTCTGTGGAGTCAAAAGCGCAACTTTCTGCAGGAAAAAAAAAGTCCCTGACCCGTTCCAAAAAAAAGTGGAAAACGCATAGATGTAAATGTGTCCCATAGGAAACCATGTTAAATGGACTTTACTGTGTTTCTGCAAAACGCACTGAAAAATGCATAGGTGTGAACCGACCCTCAAAACACATCCAACTGCATCTGGTGAGCCATTAGGGCCAGTTCACACCAGAACGCAGTGTAGCAAACCTGCGTTCCGTGTGTGTTTGCCACACCGCATTCAAAATGCACTGCACTTGTGATCTGCAATTGGTGTCATTGGTAATTTAACGACACCTCAAAAGCAAGTCACAATTGCAGTGAGTTTGCCTGCACCAGATCGCATGGTACAGTAGCACCATGTGATCCAGTTGCTATGTATCTTATAAAGTTGAGCATGCACTACTTTTGGTGCTGTGCATCACGATTTCAGCCCATTCAAATGAAGAGACTGAGATCACACAGCACCCGGATAGCATGTGAATCGCATTGGAACGCGCAGCGCGTTCTTGTGCGATTCATTCACACCAGATGCAGTCCAGTGTGTTTTAATATGCATCTAAACCGCATGCACATTGTTTTCCATGTATTCCAATGGCCAGAGTTCACACCAGTGCAGTCAACAAAAGTAGAACATGCTGTATTTGTTCTGTATAGAACACAGAAAAATGCATGTAAATGCAATGGAACGCATGTAAACACACCAAAAACACACCAGAACGCACATTGTCCTGAACTTGGATAAATGTTTTTCAAGTGTCAAAATCTAAAAAGAGAAAAAACGCACAGAAATGCATTATATATGGTTCATAATGCATAATGCATGTAAACGCATATGCAAAAATGCATCAGGAATGCAGTTATGTGAACCAATCCTTAGGGCTAGTTTTCTGGCATATGGCATTCTGGCATGTGCATTCATACTGCGTTTATGCGGTGTTTAAAAATGCACCCCACTGCATCTGGTGTAATTGAGCCCTCAGGACCCGTTCACACCAGAATACAGTGCAGGAAAGGCGCACTGCACCACAGATGATCACACCGGCTTTGTAATTTGCATGCAGGTACTAATGTAATGGTAACGGTACTGGAAAAGAAAATCAGGCACCAAATTGCATGCTACCACAGTACCATGCAGTGCAGTGTGTTTTTAACACCACGCCCTCACACCAGATGCAGTGGCATCGCTATGGGGATTGGGGGGTGTGGACTGCACCTGGGTGACACCATTAAGTAAGATCTGATATCCAACTGCGATGGTCTCATCCATCCCCATCCGTGACCGCAAAAACTAGCCTGCCCAGCGCCCTGGGTAGTGGGGGTGACACCAGAGAGCCCTTTGGGGAGGCAGGGTGCTGGTGACACCAGGGAGCCTGATGAGGGGGGTGGGGGTGACACCATGTTTTACCACACCAGTTGACACCAACCCTAGTGACCTAGTGACACCACTGACTAGATTAAGGTGACCAGATTTTTAAAATGAAATCCGGGGACATTTTTATTTATTTTTTTACTAGTAATGGCGGCAATTAGCGACTCTCTGCCCATCGCCGCCGCTGCCCGCCTCACAGCCTGTTAAAGGGGTTGTAAACCCTCGTGTTTTTTCGCCTTAATGCATCCTGATGCGGAGAGGAGCCGCGAGAGCCGCGGAGGGACCCCAGAAGTCTGTGTTCAGGGCCACTCTGTGCAAAACGAGCTGCACAGTGGAGGTAAGTATGATATGTTTGTATTTAAAAAAAAACAAAAAACTATCCTTTACAATCACTTTAAGTCTTACTCTCCGGGCCCCGGCTACTACTGGGTGGGAAACGGAGGAAGATCACTCCATCAGAGAAGGCAAGAAGATAAGCAGGCAGGTGACTGGCCGGGACTTGAGCCAAGACAAACGAACATGCGAGCGGAGCTGAATGGGCATGCACCCAAGACTGAAGAAATATTCCCTCCGCACCGACCAGCACATGATCATCAGAAAGGGGCAGATTAATGGAAAAAAATACACCCCCTAAGCTAGTAGGAGCAGCGGAGCGGGGGGTGTAATTCAGATTTTTTTATTTTTTATTCTGCACTGACTGTCTTCGAAATTGCCCCAGCCCCTGTTCAAATCCAATCCGGCGACAAAACCGGGGACAGACTTGGTCCGGGGACAGTGTCCTCAATCCGGGGACTGTCCCAGGAAACCGGAGATGTCTGGTCACCCTAGACTAGATGCTTTATATTGCTTTTTTAAAATGCGTCAGTACGCATGTACAGCAAATGCGTCAGAAATACATGTACAGCAAATGCCTCAGAAACACATGTACAGCAAATGCCTCAGAAGCACATGTACAGCAAATGCCATGTTTTCCAATGGCCCTAGTTCACACCAATGTAGTCATTTTCCTTGTTTTTAAAAAAGTACAGCATGCTGTAGTTTTTGTTCGCCCAAATTTTGTCCAAACACATCTATGTAAATGCGCAAGGACGCACATTGTCCTGAAGAAGAATAAGGATTTTTCAAGTGTAAAAACCAAACAAACAAACAAAACACACGCATCTAGCAAACACATGCATGCTTGTGCCCACCAAGATGCATGGTACCATAGTACCATACGTTTTGGTGCCGCACGATTTTAACAATCGTGCCTGTATCTTTTTTTGCACATTTTCCACACATTGAACCTAATGGGTTGCCCTAAATGCAACGCACAGGAACGTGTGGGAATTTTTGGAAACTTGCAAAAAAAAATAATTTGCATGCTTATGGTGTGAACGAGTCCAGAAAGAGAAAAATGATTGTCACTGGGACAGAAAGTGATGAGAAATCCAAACATCCTGAGCAAGAGAGTAAACTGTAAACGCCCCTTACATACTGTATAGGCCATTACATCCCGGCTTTACTGCTCGTCTCCGTGAAAGATGCGCTTTTGGGAAACTTCAGCTAATCCTCATTAAGCAAGATTATTTTTTCTAAATTGTCTGCAAAACTGCCACATTGATAAGAATTATATGAAACTGATTGTATAAAAAAAAAATACCCAGGCAATTGTTTTTGTTGCCCCACAATAAGAATAACGCCATGAGCGCCTGCGCGGAACGCACATTCTTGGCCACAATTGAAGAGTGATGGAAGCATGGCTGAGTCCTCCAGCTGCATGTGGGTTGTATTGCCTGATCCTTGCATCCTTCTGATGACTCCTGCGGTGTGTCAACTGATCCTTCAGGCTATCTGTGTGACCTGTCTGTTTACAGTCATTGGGTTTGATGTTTTGTGTCTGTAGTTCTGTGTATATGCTGCCTATCTGTCATCTGTCTGTCTGCTGTCACTCTTGTCTCATGGAGCCTCAATCAGCAGCACTTAAACTTTCCATGTATGGGGCTCGCTATCCTACATGTATACACCATCAGACCCTGGGAAGATTGCATTCTCTCCATGCATGCTTATCCACTGGGCAATACCTGGCTACCTTTCCCCTTATGGGCAGCAGGGGTGCCTAGTTGCAGTGGCATCACTAAGGTTGGTGTCCCCCCCATCGGGCTCTCTGGTGTCACCCTCCCCCCCATCGGGCTCTCTGGTGTAACCCTCCCCCCCATCGGGCTCTCTGGTCTCACCCTTCCCCCCCCCATTGGGCTCTCTGGTGTCACCCTCCCCCCCATCAGGCTCTCTCCTGTCTAGCCTGCCACAGTGCCCTTCAGGGCGCTGAGCAGGCTAGTTTCGCTATCACAGACAGGGGTGATACCATCGCAGTCGGATATCAATTCCTACTTGATGGTGTCACCCCTCTGGTGGGTGTCACCCGGGTGTGGTCCGCACCCCCATAGTAACAGCACTGCCTAGTTGCTGTGCGAGATGTCGTTTTCTCCGCCCCCCCGCACCATGCCATCGCTGCAACACATACGCTGGCTTTGCACTTGAGCATTGCGGTAATGCACGGCAAAGAACGTGTTTTACCGCACGGAACTATGTGTATTGTGTTACAGCACTGTTCATTTGACATCCCAAGGCACACATACAGAAGTGGCCAAAGCACATGCTCAATGCACAAACCGTTGGCGAAAATGCCGGTACGTTTTTTTTCTTGCTTTGAGGTACAAAATGATTGAGCTGCCCTAAACGCAGAGCGCCTCAGTGCATGAAACTCATGCACAAGCATGGAGGGCCCTTTAAAGAGGAACCCCATTTTTTTATTCCCCTCCTACATTATGCGCTGGATTATCCATGAAAAGAAAAAAATATATTCACGCACTCTTTGAATGCAGCGATGTTCTAGGGATCATCTGCTACTCATCCAGTCCCGCAGTTTTCTTTGATGTCATTGGGTGCTGACACTCTTCTATGGGTTCTGGCAGTGCCCTCCCCTTTCCAATGATGCACATGTGTGCTGGAGTGTCATCAGGGGGTTGGGTGCATGAGCCCGGAAGAGACAGCCAGCTCCCTGAAGACGCAGCATGGTACTTGTGCTGGAAAGTACCCCAAGGCCTCCATCCTAAGAGGCTGTGGGCAAATGAATACATAATTCTTGCCTAGGCAGGAATCCAGGAAGTGTGGGAAAGTGCATAGCTCCCAAGTGTCCCTGATTTCGAGGGACCGTTCCTGATTCAGAACAATGTCCCTCTTTCCTCCTCATTTGTCCCTCATTTTGGTCTGATCTTTATAGTTGTATATAAAATGCACTTTTTATCCTTAAAAAGGTATTTCCCAGTGCTAAACGACTGCATCTGTAAATTTCGAAAACCAGAATAAAGGAATATCAGTGGTAAAAAAAATAGCACTTATGTGTTTAACCAATCATTTTTTTGTATAATTCTCCTTTAAGAGGGCGTGGCAATGGGTGTTTCCTATACCTACATACTTTTGCTAATAGGTGTCCCTCGTTCCCATCTCAAAAAGTTGGGAAGTATGGATGTGTTCCCCCCAGAAAGTATTAAAAAAAGAATTGCAGTTGTGAGAGAAGAGGGGGGTAGGAGTGAAATTACAGAAAGTGGGTGGGGAGAGTTGTACTATCTATTCAGCCCTTACATTACACAATTGTTGGTAAATCTGATGCTAGCTGTATAGGGTTAATTGTTAATAGTATAGTAGATTTAAAACAATGGTACTAGAGGCAATATATAAAATTTATGATATTCAATAACATTTTATTGAATATATGATTGAACCAGACTGTGAGTAGATTTTTTTTTTATGTGATGTCTTAATGCGGATGTTTATACAGCTGCTGTACCACTATGCCCACCCTTTCAGCCCCCCCACACACACTCCTCCATTCATAGAAGCTGTACTATGAAAAGCGCTTCATAAATGGCTGATGGGTGGGTAAATAAAAGTTCCACCTCCTCCATTCATAGATCACTTTTTATTTCCCTAGTGGAGTGATCTTCCTCCGTTACCCACCCAGTAGTAGCTGGGGCCCGGAGAGTAAGACTTGACAGGCTGTGAGGCGGGCGGCGGCGGCAACGACCAGAGAGTCGCTAATTGACGCCATTACTATTAAAAAAAAAATATGTCCCCGGATTTCATTTGAAAAATCTGGTCACCTTAACGTAAGACCCTTCTGATTGTAAGTGATTGGATGACGCACACGGTTTATATGCCTACTACAGAAAGAGAAATCCTGACAAAAGATACGGTTCTGAAGCCGGCCTCAGTTTGTTTCACCTAAAATACAAGAGAAGAGCTGGCTGAGTCATCCTGACAGTTGCACGGTCATAGAAAAGCGATTATGGCTGATTGTCCTAGAACGCATCTGTTACGGTGTTATAGTAATTACGGCGTGACATCACCGTCACTGCGTTACATATTTCGCTGTGCTATTGACCCACTTCAAATCACCTAGCCAAGGGGGAGATCAGTGACGTTGTCTGGATTGTTAAACAAATTATGTTTAAAATGTTCAGAAATGCTGGATGTCTCACTAGGTGGCCTGTGGGTTTTAAGAAGCTGCAGGACTACAAGTCTCAGCAAAACAAACTATAAGACAACAAACACCTTTTGTTTTGATGCACATGGAACGTACTCAGCTTATTTAACTGTAGCACCCCCCCCCCAATATTTGGGGGCGCTATGTGAATATTTAGGGGTAGTCTGAGCTAGTAGTTAGTCTCAGACCAATTATGATTCAATAATTATTTCTGCTCTGGGTGTGATATTGCCTGGCAGTAGGGTTCTCTGTTGCCTGTAGGTGGCACTGTCACCGCCGGCATAGGTTGAACTACAGGGGGGTATCACAGAACCTTGGGTGTCCTCTCTCGGTAGCTGTGCAGTGGGCGTGGTCTACCCACTGTGCATGCTGGGGGAGGGTACAAAAGGGGCGGACGCCTTTTGGTGTGAGGCGATTCCAGGGGGACCCCAAGGCGTTCAGGGGGGACCTCTGGTCCAGTGAGTGTGCCTCTTGGCCCGCATGGCACGAGGTGCGCGAGTGTGTTTAGGCCTCGGGCACCTTCAGCCCGAGGTCCTGTTGCTGCATCGTGGCCCCATCTCCGCTGACAAGGGCCTGCACTTTGGAGAGGGATCCCAGGCTGCCCGTTTGTAGGGTGCCCATCTTTAGGAAAGGAGTCCAGGGGAAGATCAGTCCCGGCGGAGATTAGCGACGGTACTGCTGTCTCGGGGAGAGGACTGGAGACTTGCCTAGAGGGGGATTCATCGTCTCTGATATCCGTGCTCCATCCCGGCTGCTAGGACCGCTCTCATAGGGACTATCCGGGTGAGCAATACCCACTCAGGCTTGAGTGGCGACGAGTGTAGATACTGAACTTAAGTGTTGCGTGCCTGAACCTTCCCCTACTTCTTTCAACTTCATGCTCTCTCTTTTCAAGTTGACTCAAAGAAAAAGAATAAAGCCTTGCTGATTAGGTTTTACTCATGTGTGGACATTGGCCTTATTCCTGAAGATTTTTGTTTGCCTAGACAACGGAGCTAAAGGATCCACTCTAGAGAGGTAATTGCTGCAGACCCAAAACAAAACCAGCCGGTCCCTTAAATGGGGGTAAGTGCTACATAACCACTTCAATACCGGGATCTTTCACCCCCTTCCCGACCAGGCCGATATTCAAATTTTCGCGCCGTCACACTTTGCATTACAATTGCGCAGTCTGACAACACGGTACCCAAATAAAAAATGTTTTTTTGAGACAGAGAGAAATTTTATTTTGGTGGTATTTAATCACTACTTAAAAAACTGGGTTTTTTATTTTTTGCTAAACAAACAAAAAAAATAAAGTTTTTCTTAGTTTCTGTAACTTTTTTTTTACAAATAAGTAATTTTTCTTCTTCATTGATGTGTGCTGATGAGGCTGCACTGATGAGGCAGCTCTAATGGGCACTGATAAGCTGCACCGATGAGCACTGATGAGGTTGCACTGATGAAGTGACACTTATGGGCACTGATAGTCAGCACTGATGGGAACTGATAGTCAGCTCTAATGGCCACTGATGAGACTGCACTGATGAAGTGACACTGATGGGCACTGATATTTAGCACTGATGGGCACTGATTGGCTGCACTGATGGGCACTGATTGGCTGTACTGATGGGCACTGATGGGTTGCACTGATGAGCACATTTATTGTTGTGGTCTTGTGTTGTCTTTGTTGAGTGTGACATGTGTTGCAATAATTTCCCTTTGGGATCAATAAAGTATTCTGAATCTGTTAAGCTGCACTAATAGGCACTGATAAGCTTCACTGATAAGCTTCACTAATGGGCACTGATAAGCTGCACTGATAAGCTGCACTGATAAGCTGCACTGATGGGCACTGATTGACATTGATGGGGCTGCACTGATAATCACGGTCCTGATGATTAATGTAGACAATGTACTCACTGTGCCCTGTTATACTTGAAGGTTATCGTCTCTCCTTTCCATACACAGAGACAGCATGAGGAATAACCTTCAAGTCAGTTTACATGTGACCAGCTGTTTCTGGACACAGCAGTCACAGAGCGCACCCCAGGGGGCATGTGGAAGGCATACACTTGGCATGACATCCATGGATGTCCTCCCAGAACTGGAGAGCTGCTTTGTAGCTGTC
Organism: Rana muscosa; assembly: GCA_029206835.1. Classification (NCBI taxonomy): domain Eukaryota; kingdom Metazoa; phylum Chordata; class Amphibia; order Anura; family Ranidae; genus Rana; species Rana muscosa. The sequence goes on along the minus strand of CM055123.1, from coordinate 239,218,359 downwards.
TTTTGGCTTTAACACGGGCAGGAACTGGTTAAACGGAGGGTTCAGTTGGGCTTTAGTGCTCATTCACTGCAGAGGCAGGCAATAAGGTGCACACAAAGGGGGAGATTTACTAAAACTGGAGTACTCTATCCAATCTGCTTCTAACTTCAGCTTGTTCAATTAAGCTTTGACAATAAAACCTGGAATATGATTGGTTTCTATGCAGAGTTGCACTGGATTTTGCACACTCCAGTTTAGTAAATCTCCCCCATTGGTGTGCGTTGTGCACATGCATTGGGATGAACTGTTAAAACCTTTTGTTTTTAATGTAAACTTTATTTAACTTTACATCTATTTTAATGTGACAGCATGTTGCAGAATGTACTGCGCAAAAAAAGCAACAAGGCAGTGGGGGAAGAATTACTAAAACTGGAGCATGCAAATCTGGTGCAGCTTTGCATAGAAACCAATCAGCTTCCAGGTTTTATTGTCAAAGCTTTTTTGAACAAGCTGAAGTTAAAAGCTGATTGGCTACCACGCACATGCTCGGCTGCACCAGAATCTGAGTGCTCCAGTTTTAGTAAATCTCCTCCAATGTGTTTTAATCAACTAAAGTAATAGGCCATAAGGCATACTTTGCCTTTTTTTATGCTTTCGGCAATGTGGTTCTCTGCCTGCCCAATCCAAAACTACAAAACAAAGAAGCTTTAGGCTATACATACACTATTCAGGACCTATTCAGAACATGAATGTTAGAATAAAAATGGCAACCAAAGAACAACCAGGCTGTGTCACGCATATGAATTTAAATACAAAATAATTCTTTATAGATTCAATATTATCCTCCAGGACTTTGAACAATCATAGCCATTCTGAAAATGGCTAATTTTTAAACAATCATACATACACACATTTCATATCCTGTTTAAATTTTTACTCACTCTGGCAGCAATCAAATTTGTGTCTTACCATCTAGACATGGATGAGGGGGTCTTCAAAAAGTTTCCACACTTTTTTAGATTTAATAGAGTTAAAAAAAGTGCAGAAACTTTTTGAAGAACCGTAGTATATATATATATATATATATATATATATATATACATACATATATATATATACACACACACACACACACACACACACACACACACACAGTGTCCCAAAAGTCTGGGCCCATAGGCAAAAACGTATTGAAAAGTTTTGAAAAAGTTTTGGTCATGGACTTCACGACACTTGTGTACACAAGAACTCAAGAACAATTAACATTTCTTCATGTAGAAGAACTGTTGTTACATTATTATTAAGGTACTTATATAGCGCCGTCAATTTACACAGCGCTTTACATATACATTGTACATTCACATCGGTCCCTACCCTCAAGGAGCTTACAATCTAAAGTCCCTAACACACATTCATATACTAGGGCCAATTTTTTTTTTTTTTTTTTACACAGAAGCCAATTAACCTACCAGCATGTCTTTGGAGTGTGGGAGGAAACCAGAGCACCTGGAGGAAACCCACGAAGGCACAGTGAGAACATGCAAAGATGATTCCTTTTTTAGTGCAGCGAATGTTCCTGGGCTGATTCTGATAGACAACCGACTTCAGATGACCTCAAGGAAAAAAGTTGAGTGGTGTTGGCTCTGGAGATCTAGGAGACCGTTTGAATGGCCCTCGCATTCTGAACCATCTGGTTTTATTTAAATAAGTTCTCATAACAATAGCTGCCAAATTTCGAGTTGCTGAAAGTACACTTTATATGGTTCCTACAAGGGGTCCCATCTAACTGAAAGACAAGAGAGGTATGTAACATACAGAGGTAAGTTCTCCTGTTAAATTACTATAAAAACAAATATGATCCAGTTTATAGTATCTGTCATCAAATGAAGGAGGCATTGTCGAGCCTCCGAAATGCATTCCTGATTGGCTGCTTCTTCAGCGCCAGTCAAGCTCTATGCTTCTCTTGCCACATCGGCTCCCTCTTCCCAGTGGCTTCAGTATGGACAGGTGTCTCCCTGGCAGCCCCACACCGAGCTTTTCATGCCTGTTACCCTGGAACTTTGTGAGTGTATTTTCACTGTAATTATTTGCTATTTTTGTATTAAAGGGGTTGTAAAGGTTCGTTTTTTATTTTCTAAATAGGTTCCTTTAAGCTAGTGCATTGTTGGTTCACTTACCTTTTCCTTCGATTTCCCTTCTAAATGTTTTTTTTCTTTGTTTTCTTTGTCTGAATTTCTCACTTCCTGTTCCTCCTCAGTAAACTGTTCAGTAAGCTGTTCTGGCTGACTGAACACCGCTCGGATGATGGTGTGAAGTTTACTGAGGAGAAACAGGAAGTGAGAAATTCAGACAAAGAAAAAAAACATTTAGAAGAGAAATCGAGGGAAAAGGTAAGCAAACCAACAATGCACTAGCTTAAAGGAACCTATTTAGAAAATAAAAAACAAACCTTTACAACCCCTTTAAACAGTGCTATAGTATTGGCGGCTTGGCGCATCTTTTTCCCCATTCCTTTTTCTTTTCTCAAATATACCATCCCACACCATAATTCATAAATGAGCTTGAAAATGGCCTTTAGCCATTCAGTTTGGGTGATTTTCTGTCCAGTAATGTCTATTATGCACGTTGACGCTACCACTGAGTTGAAGTGAGACTTCATCACTGCAAAACATCCTGCTGTTGAAAGAACCACTCGCAGTATTCTATACTCTTGTCTGTATCTACCCCATGCCATTCCTGGCCCAGCTGCACTTTATAAGGATGGAAATGTTGACACCTGTTATATAGTGACTGCCCCAACACGAGAACTAGGGACCCAACGCTGGAAAAGACTTTACTGAGTCCCACTGGCCAATGGCATAGGTCCCTACTTATGCCATTGGCCAGTGGGACTCCGTACAATCTCTGCCGGCTTTGGGGCCTTCATTATCCTGTGGGGGCAATCACTGGGCCTCTTGCTTATAGATAAGACATGCATATGCCAACTGCACTGTCATTTTTGAATCGTTCTGATATTGCAATGCTTTTAGTCTAACTCGTCCATTTTTCCTACAGGGCTTTTGCCATTAATATAGCCTTTTTCAAAAAGGTTCCAGGTGTGTAGGTATTACTTGGGTCCAGGTACAGGGCTGAGCAGGAGGACCCAAACAATCTAGCGGTTCCTCCAGGTGTAGCACAACATTTATATACCTATATACAGTATGTGACTGCGTGGTGCCCCTGCCAGTGGGTTAGGAGCGGTAAATCTTACACAGGGTTTCCTTTTATGCTAGATTGAGGGATTTCTGAAGGAATCTGATGGGATCATAGGCTGGACCCCCTTCCATCCTCATCAATATGTAATTTGTGTTGTGTGTGAAATCAATATTCATAAGCATAACTGCATAAGAGTGTAACTCAAGCCCTGTACACACGATCGGTTTTACCGATAAAAACAGTCCGATGGACTTTTTTCATCGGACAAACCGATCGTGTATGGGACCCATCAGTCTTTTTTCCATCGGTTTTAAAAAAATAGAACATGTTTTAAATTTTTCCGATGGATCAAAAACCGATAGCAAATTCCGATCGTCTATGGGCAAGTCCATCGGATAAAAAACCCACGCATGCTCAGAATCAAGTTGATGCATGCTCAGAAGCATTAAACTTCATTTTTCTCGGCTCATCGGAGTGTTTTACGTCACCGTGTTTGGAACGGTCGGTTTTTTGACTGATGGAAGTCAGCTTCATCGGATTTCCGATGGAAAAAAACATCTGATTAGAATCCATAGGATATCCGATCGTGTATACGAGGCTTAAGACAGCTAAGTGCATACAGAGTAAGATAAGGCTCTCATGTAGATAAATGAGAGTGATCATATTCCATGTTTGGAAGAGTATTAAAAAAAAATTCCACTATATGATCGCTGTAATATATAATTTGGGGTTCCTTGTATATGCAGATATATTCAGGTGATACATGGCAGGACATTTTCAAAATCGAAGGGAATTGTTTCCCATAAAATTGGACTAGTCATTCTTGCTGGAACATTACCCAACGCCATCTTTGATATTAAACATTAAAGTCAACTGAGGCCATCAAGATCTTATCTAACTTGATACATTGACCACCATATGACATGACGGGTGAGGTAATGCATTTAGACCTGTTATTTAATTGGATAATACAGTGGATATAAAAAGTCTACACACCCCTGTTGAAATGTCAGGTGTTTGTGATGTAAAAAAATGAGACAAAGATAAATAATTTCAGAACTTTTCCCACCTTTAATGTGACCTATAAACTGTGCAACGCAATTGAAAAACAAACTTAAATCTTTTAGGGTTGGGAAGCAAAACACCTTGAGTAATATCACTATATACACTTCATTTTTTTTTTTTTTTGAAAGGTGCATATGTTGAATTTTCCAACATGAAACATGAAATTACAGATATCAATGAGAGCATAGGTAATATTCAGAGTATAAAAGCATGAAATACTGCATTTACAGTACATAATATTGATCAATCTAGAAGGTGTTGCACTATCCGTATAAAGTCACACATTCATAACAAAACACCCAATCAAGTGAAGAATCAATGAAAAACACAAATCATGTGTAAATGTTAATAAAATTCATATAGGATCTTTTAAAGTCCATGAAAAGAAGAGAAGTGCTCTTGTGCAGAAAGTTCATTGAGGCCTGATTCACACCTATGCAGGTTACAGTTTGCATATTCCAGGTGCATTTTGCGTTTTTCAAAACACGCTTTTGATCCATTGAAGTCTATGGAACCAAAAACCAGAAAAAAGTCCCTGGCCCATTCCATAAAATGCACAGATGTGAACTACATCCATAGGAAACCATGTTAAATGGACTGTAGTGTGTTTCTCCAATATGGAAAACGCACTAAAAAAATGCATAGGTGTGAACCAGGCCTTTTACACATCTGTGTTAGCGAAATTTCATGCTCCAGCGTGAGTGAAAAAAAATTCACACCCAGAAAGTGCACACTTCACTCACAAACCGCTTACCAGCTACTATGACTCCAAGATGGGAGTCTGGCTGTACCTTATCCTAATAACCCCATGGGATGGATGGATATCATGAGCCTAATTTCCAAGGTGGATTGTCACATACAAAGAGGGTCATCAATAGGCTTAGTAAGAGGGAAAGACAAGGAGGAACTCATAATGTAGTAATTCAACATTCAAACAGGCAGAGATAAAATCACATATAATGCAGTCAATCACATGCAGGCATACCAGGTAGGTGCAATAAGGTCACTGCTGTAACTCCCCGTAGCTTCCGACGCATTTCATTTAAACAAACATTATCAAGGGTTGCAGGAGTATAGCCTAGGACTCCTGCATCCCTTGATCATGTTTGTGTGAATGAAACGCATCGGTAGCTACAGGGAGCTTCAGAAGATTTTATATAGTAGAGTGAAGGTAGGATCATAAATATAAAGTCAAGACCCAACCATCTGGTTTAAGCTGAATTGTCATGGAGTGTCAACCCTGAATATATAAAGGAGAAGGATGAATTATGGGCGTTGAACGGTCACCTCCAGACATATATAATATTACACCAGGATATAAAAATATAATTTATTATCGATAGAAAATATACATACACATGCAGGGAGGGAGAGAACATACTCCCCTATATCATGGAACAATAATACATATACAAACATAAAAGCAAACGATAGCCGACATGTTTCGCAGTTGATATCCATATCCGCTTCTTCAAGGCTTAAGCCTCGTACACACGGTCGGACTTCCATCGGACTTTTCCGTGGATTTTTGTCCGAACGGAGTTGGCCGGGCACACCCATAGCATACACACCACAGGACTTTTCTGCAAACTTTCCCAAAACTTTTTCCAACATCACGTGGTTTTTCTGCTCTTTTCCACCACCCTTTGTTCAACTTCTGCTATTGTTGGTTGATTTTAAAAAAATTTGTTTTGTCCATCGGATTTCTGTACACACTGTCGGACTTTGCTCCATCGGACTTTTGTTAGCGAAAAGTTTGACCGTTTGCAGACCGAACATTTGTCCGATGAAAACCAAAAAAGTTTGTCCGATGGAGCGTACACACGGTCGGATTTTTTTGTCAAACTTGCTCAAAATGAAGTTTGTTGGCAAAAAGTCAGACCGTGTGTACGGGGGTTTAGTTTCTTCTTGATTTAGTCAAAATCTAAAGGCCGCCTGAGGCGTCCGGACTAAGGGGAGACCAAAGAAATAAAACCCGCCTTGGAAAGAGTCCGCATAGCATGGACGGTGCCACTAATGTGTAGAGCTATTGTGGTCAACACTTCAGAAGGAGATTAATGCCAGTGAATATATCGCTAAAAATAGTAAGATATATAATTCCAAAGTGTATCCAATGGTTCCAACAACTTCCATAAATCTGTATATTCTGCTACACCAAACAGACATTAGTGGCATATAAAATATGCCACATGTAAATCCTAAAGCCCAAAGAAGCCAAAAGAGTCACTATCCTCAACGCGGAATTGACCAGAATCTGGGTCTCCCGAGGAACCGCTTCCCAGCATGACATTGTATATTGTTCCTTGATATAGGGGAGTAGGTTCTCTCCCTGCCCGTATGTGTATGTATATTTTCTATCGATAATAAATTATATTTTTATATCCGGGTGTAATATTATATATGTCTGGAGGTGACCGTTCAACGCCCATAATTCATCCTTCTCTTTTACAGCAGATTTTAGATTGATTCGTTTTGGATATTGTTTATGTGGACATATCGTGGGTGCAGCTACCACTTAGATATTTTTTTGATTATTTTTATGGTGACACTTTTTTGTGCAACTTCATTTTGGTTATAGATACAGTATATATTATGAGACCATACAACATAGGACAGCAATTTTATTTGGGTCTCTTCTGCATATCTAATCCTGTCTGAGAAATGTGGTATTAAACCCAAGCCCAAAAATTTAATATATTGCAGTTTACCAATCATTAGATGTGATGGATACATTAGTTTTATCTTTTTAGTCTTTTTTTCCCCTCAGTTTTCACTTGGCGATCTGGCCAGTAACACACCACCTGTTAGACATGTGCATGACGAAAAAATTTGTTTTATTTAGTTTCGATTCGTTAATCGAGTTATTTTTGGTTGATTCGTTCAATTCATATTTGGGATTCTTATTCGGAATTCGTATTCGGATTATTTTAATTTTTTTTAAATTTACAGATTTCTTTGATTCGAAACATTTAAATCGATAATTTTCAAATCGGTCGAAAACAAAATGTTATATTTTTTTCAATTCGAATGTGGTAAAGTGAACAAAAGGAAAATCTTCATCAAATGATTACAATGACACTTCAAATCACCTTTGTCATAACAAAAACAGCATTATTTCGAAATGGTACTCGAATATCACACACATTGGGGTTTATATACTAGGGTCACTTTCACACTGAGGCGCTTCTAAACTGCCAGTAAAAACACTGAGCGCTTTTGAAGCGATTTTCAGGCGCTTTTGAAGAGCTTTCTATTCATTTCAATGGAGAGGGGAGTTTTTCACAGCCCTGCCAGCACACTGCCCCAGTGTGAAAGCATTCATTGATTTTAACCACTTCGCGCCCGGGCCATATGAAAAAGACGTCCGCAAAGCGGTCGTCAATTGCTGATAGGACGTCTATGGACGTCCTCCCATTTACTCCCGCGATGCGCGCCACCGCGGGCGCGCATCGGGGAAAAGCTGTGCCCGCCGTGTCAGGCGGGTGCCGATGCGCGTGCCTGGCGGCCGCGATGTCCGCCAGGTACGAGCGATCGGCTGTCACAGAGCCAGGGACATGGATCTCTGTGTGTAAACACAGAGATCCACGTCCTGTCAGGGAGAGGAGACGGATGGTGTGTTCCTTGTACATAGGGACAACCATCGGTCACCTCCCCCAGTCAGTCCCCTCCCCCCACAGTAAGAACATCTAGCAGGGAACATATTATCCCCTTGATCGCCCCCTAGTGGTTAACCCCTTCCCTGCCAGTCACATTTATGCAGTAATCAGTGCATATTTATAGCACTGTTCGCTGTATAAATGTGAATGGTCCCAAAAATGTGTCAAAAGTGTCCGATGTGTCTGCCATAATGTCACAGTCACACAAAAAAAAAAAAAAAAAATCGCAGATCGACGCCATTACTAGTAAAAAAATAAATAAAAAAAATAATAAAAAAATCATAATTCTATTCCCTATTTTGTAGGCGCTATAACTTTTGCGCAAACCAATCACTATACGCTTATTGCGATTTTTTTTTTTACCTAAAATATGTAGAATACGTATCGGCCTAAACTGAGGAAAAAAATAGTTTTTTTTAAAAAAAATTGGGATATTAATTATAGCAAAAATTAAAAAATATTGTGTTTTTTTCAAAATTGTCGCTCTATTTTTGTTTATAGCGCAAAAAATAAAAACCGCAGAAATGATCAAATACCACCAAAAGAAAGCTCTATTTGTGGGGAAAAAAAAGGACGTCAATTTTGTTTGGGAGCCACGTCACACGACCGCGCAATTGTCATTCAAAGCGTGACAGCGCTGAAACCTGAAATTTCGCCTGGGCAGTAAGGGGGTTATGTGCCCAGTTGTCAAGTGGTTAATGGAAATTAGTTTTCGTGAGCTTTTTAGGAGCTGTTTTTAGCATGAAAGCACCTCAGTGTGAAAGTGGTCTACTTGAAAGTGCAGGCACTGTAGATCTGAGGGGGGCATGCAAGGAAAATACAAAACAGATTTTTTGCTTGTACATGATTGGATGATAAAAATCAGCAAAGCTTCCCCTCATTTCAGATCTTCCCCTCAGATCTACAGCGACTGCACTTCCAAGTGCACTTGTAGTGCAAAGTGGATTTGCCTTTAGTAAATCAACCTCACAGTCTTGGATTTCAGAAATATCTTTGCAGTTATAATTCAAATGGAATTCGATGTAAAATTTGATTTGAATATCAATTTGAATTTCCAAAATTCGGACGAATGTCGTTTCGTTATTCGGAGCATTCGGTAAACTTTGTTTGTACTGTAATTCAGGTATTCAGATATATCCGAATATCTGTATAACAAAAAATTTGTCAGAATATTAATTCGGAAAGAAAAGAACCGCACATGCCTACCTCCTGTATTAGAGCGCCCCCACTCTGGATGAATGAGCACAGGGTGCACCTTTGGACAACAGTATTTTCAGTCTAAGGGGAGGGGAGTGCTGGATGTACTAGCAGATTTAAATAGACTAAACAATTTGAAGCTAAACTTACATTATACACAGATAAAACATTTTGTTTTTCTTTTTGGGATAAAGATTTTACATAAATAAATAAAAGCTGATCTTTGTAAGCACCCCTGCCAGTGTTGAATGGTTTGTCTCATCACTGTAACTAACAAATCTGCAGGAGAGCTTGTTCTTTTGAAAAAAAAAAAAAAAAAACAGACTTACTGGCCGGATTACCAGGTGAAAAATAAAGAAAGAATGCCTAAAAAATAAAATTAATGCAGCCATCACATTTCAGAATTGGTAAGCTGCATTATAATAAATTTTTGCTTTTGGGTTTATTACTGCTTTAATTATGTTATAAATTATTCCTTTTTATCTCCAGCAGAAAGGCCTGCAACAAGAAGAAAAAATAAATAAATTCCGGCCTTCCGTCAATGGCCTCCAGCTGCAGGGAAATGCAGTCTCTTCAAGCATGAATTACAAAGTGACTGACAGCTCTCAGTGACAGCGGGCCTGGAACAAAGCAACCATCACTCATTAGTAAACATCGATTTTCACCATCCATCTCTCACCTCTGACATGGAAATGACAGGGCGGCTTTTGTGCTGAGAGAAGCGCTTTGTGTCTGTCCATCTCTGCACTCAGGAACAGACACCATGGTCCTGGACATACCAAGATGGGCTTGACCAATGTTGTTAGACCTATCGGAGCACCGGCGGTGCCTACCATCCCCATCGATGCAGATGTCCCCCCCTCTTTCTGTTAATCTGCCACAATGCATTTTCTAGATAGAATGCCGTCCCGCCTGCCTTGTCACAGAATGAATAAATCTATAAATAGAGGCTAATGCAGTACTAGGACGGCGTAGTACAACTTGTCTCGACACAGGATGCTCATCTTCCAGTAATGGCGTCTGAGCTGCAGAGACGTTAACTCCTTCGCCGCTGTATATGTAAGCTGGAGTGATGCTGTTGGGTTCAAGAAGAACCCCGCTCTTATTTCAAAGCAGGGGATTGTGTTAAAGGGGCACCACCGGTTTTGTATACAGTTACATTGTATTTTTTTATTTTATACGCACTTATCGAGATGGCTTTGATTTATCAGTGACACTCTTGCGCACCTTGGAGCAATTTCTTAGTGTGATCGTGTTGCTAAAATGGCCCGCAAATAATTGTAAGCAATAAGCGATTCATCTAAGGCAGTGGTTCTCAACCTTTCTAGAGCCGTTACCCCTAGATATAAATTTTCAAGTTGTGGGGACCCCTCACAGTAAAATTATTTTCGTAGCGTGAGTTGTGAATTTGCTCCCCTAACCCACGGACATTTAGTGCTCCCTGAGTCCCTTCCACTTGCATAGTATTAAAACCCCTTATGGTACATTTTAGGATGTAGCACTCTTTCTCTTTGTTCTCCTTTCTTTCCCTTTTATCTCTCTATCCTAATTTCTTATTTTTTTCCCCATCCCTCTCTTTCCCGTCTTTCTTCTTCTTTCCCTAATTCTTTCTCTCCCTTTTTCTTTGTTCCTCACCCTCTTTTCCTCTCTCTTCCGTGTATTCTCTATTTCTATTCCTTCTTTTACTCCTTGGTGTGGGGGTGGGGGGAATGGGATGTGTGGCAGTGCTGGCGGAGATTTGGGATGAGTGGCAATGCTGGTGGGGGGTGGGATCAGTGGCAATGCTGGGGGGAGTTCTGATCAGCCAATTTAGGTGCTCTTGATCAAGGTCATCTGCTGATCTGAGAACTGTAGTGGGGACTTTTAACGGCAACTCTAATCACAGGTACTGTTACTCGCTGTGTCTCCGACTTCGTCGTGTCTCGTAGCAGTGACACCTATGCCAAAATCAGGAGATAGGGTTTCCTCCAGCCCCTCCCACTTCACATTCCTCACCAGTCAGCTGACCTCTAGTCTCTGCCCCCCAGCCATGCCATGAACTGAATAGGCAGCGGCGAATAGGCTGAGTGGGAGGCCGCAGGCTCCAGGAACAGCCCTGCTGGGTGGCCACAAAAAGGCTGGGAGAGCGGTGTGGGCTTCAGGAACAGCCTAGGATTCAGTGACCCCTGGCAAATTGCTAAAGCGTTGCTTTTCGGCCGCTAGCGGGGTGCTTTTAACCCCAAAGAAGGGGTTAAAAACTCCACTGTTGCAGCGCTTCCGAATCGCTTTTCAGGCGCTTCCGTTGTTTTGGGAGTACTGTAACCGCCCCAAAGATGCTGCTTGCATGACTTTTCCTAACGTCTCGCAAGCGCACCGCCCGGGTGTGAAAGCACCTATTGTAATGAATGGGGGGCAGTTTTCAGGCGCTTTACAGGCGCTTTACAGGCGCTATTTCTAGCACTAAAACGCCTGAAAACTACCTCAGTGTGAAAGGGGTCTTTAGCAGTGGCGGTGCGTCCATAAAGGGCGCAGGAGCGCCACCCCCCTCTCCTGCTAACCCCCCCTTTCCTGCTCTCTCACATAGATTCATGCAACCTTGAATAAATTTTCTCCGGAAGCAACGGATAGATGTTGGAGAAACTGTGGAGAGCGAGGGACTATTTTTCATATTTTTTGGCAATGCACAGTGATTAGACAGTATTGGTTGGAAATTCAGAGGATAACGCAAATGTTTACGGAGTATCGAGTCCCTGATGACCCAGCCTTCTTCTTGCTACAAATTTCCCAAATCCCGATGAAAAGATATAAAAATTCAATAATATGTCACATGGTGAATGCGGCGAAAAGCTGCATATCTTTGTATTGGAAAGAAACACGAACACCTCCTATCTCTATGTGGCTGAATAAAATCAGAAGAATTTGGATAATGGAAAATTTATGGCCCAGAGATATGGAAAGACAGGAACAAAATAAGGAAATATGGGCACCATGGGAAGAATTCGTAAAATCGGAAGAGGGGAAAAAACTATTTAGAGAAGAATAAAAGTGGAACCCAGGTTTGGAAGCCTAGTGGTAGAGACACCTTGTTGTCTATTGAAATCGGCAGGCGGAGAGGGAGAGGGGGAGGTGGGGGTCTCTCCTTTTTTTCTTTGGCTTTTTTTTTTTTTTTTTTTTTCTCTGGGGTTAATGGAGAAGGGTGCAGGGGAGGGAAGGGGGAAATAAAAATGCAGGCAATTAATCATATATGCTTTATTAGTATCATTAAGATAATGTTATCTTTTATGTTTTTGATGATGCCTGTAAGAAAAATATGGAAATAAAGAATAAAAAAAAAAAAAAGAAATACATGCAATGCATTAATCTATCTATCTATCTATCTATCTATGGTCACTACTGCCGCCCCCTATTCATGTGCCCGGACCCTTGTCGGGCACCGGGCATATGAATTACAGCGGATAGTGTGATTTGGAAGCGCCTGATTAGAGCCATTGGCTCTAATAGGCTTCCTGATTTGAGCCTGTGGGCTCTAATAGACTTCCAAAAGGCTAAACAGCGGGCGCACTGCTGTGCGTTCGCTGATTACTCAGTCTTGTGTTAGGGAACAGAATACATCGCTTCCCTAACACTGACCCGCCTCTCAGCCAATCAGGTGCACCGGGTCTGGTTACCCTGTCACCTGATTAGCGGAAACAACAGGCGCCGCCATTGGATGCCTAACAGGACATGAGTAGCCTGACGGGACATGAAGGACCCCGCTCGTTGCCGTCAACCGCTGCCCCACCATGACAGGGTTAGTGCCAGGCAGACGGCGAGCAAGCGGGGGGTCACACTGGTAGCATTTAATAGGGACACTGGCAGGATTTTAATGGGGACACTGGCAGCATTTGATGGGGACACTGGCAGCATTTGATGGGGACATTGGCAGCATATGATGGGCACACTGGCAGCATATGATTGGCACCCTGGCAGCATATGATTGGCACCCTGGCAGCATTTGACATAGTGGCAGCATATGATGGGCACAGTGGCTGCGCTTGATGGGTACAGTGGCTGCGCTTGATGAGTACAGTGGCTGCGCTTGATGGGCACAGTGGCGGCAATTTATGGCACAGTGGCTGCGTTTTGATTGGCACAGTGGCTGCATTTGATGGGCACAGTGGCTGCACTTCATGGGTACAGTGACTGCGCTTGATGGGCACAGCGGTGGCAATTTATGACACAGTGGCTGCGTTTGATTGGCACAATGGCTGTGTTTGATGGGCGCAGTGGCTGCGTTTGATGGGCACAGTGGCGGCAATTGATGGGCACAGTGGCGGCAATTGATGGGCACAGTGGCCGCAATTGATGGGCACAGTAGCTACGTTTGATGGGCACAGTGGCTGCGCTTGATGGGCACAATTTATGACACAGTGGCTGCGTTTGATTGGCACAGGGGCTGTGTTTGATGGCACAGTGGCGGCAATTGATGGGCACATTAGCTGCCTTTGATGGGCACAGTGGCTGCAATTGATGTTTTTTTTTTTTCAGTTTGTTTGCGCCCCCCCAAAAATTTTGAGCACCAGCCGCCACTGGTCTTTAGGTTGCACTTACATAAAGTCAATGTTTAAAACGCCTTAAAACAGAAGCACCGGTGTTCTGTGGAATAACGCCTCCTGTCGAAAAATGCCTCCGATGGGTATGCGCATGCGCAGTACCAAATGTCACTCCAGGTGATCTGTTGATCAGCTGGCGTGACGTCAACACAGCACATGCGCAGATGGTCGGAGGAATTATCCGACTCTATGCAAACAGCAGAGAGAGAACATATCAGCTGGAGTGATGTTGCGTACAGCGCGAATGCGCAGACCCATCGGGGGCATTTTTCGATAGAACACCGGCCGGCACATACACAACACTCGTCCTTCCGGGATTCCACGATCGCGTTGATGTCAGCACGTCATCCACCCTATGCATTTCATCACAGGTTGACGTCTTCCAGGGTATGGGCGGTGTACTGCATCACCGCTATATGTACACATTAAAAAGGAGCAAAGCCTCGGTCTGAGCCTCGGGTGGCCATACGAATAATCAATCAGAAACCCAGCTCTACCAAGTCCCAGATAAAGGAAACTGAATTTTAACTTACAAAAAATAACATCCTCAAAGGGTCTTTACCAAAAAGGTTTTATTTGCTTATGCCCCATACACACGATCGTTTTTCATGCCGTTAAAAATGCCATTAAAAAAAATGGCCATTAAAAATGATCGTGTGTAGGCTCCAGAGCATTTTTAACGACGTGAAAAACGGCCATTAAAAATTTCGAACATGCTCTCTTTTTTTACGTCGTTTTTCATGTCGTTTTTTTTAACGACGTGAAAAACGATAGTGTGTATGCTTTAACGACGTGAAAAAAAACGCGCATGCTCAGAATCAAGTATGAGACAGGAGCGCTCGTTCTGGTAAAACTAGCGTTCGTAATGGAGATAGCACATTCGTCACGCAGTCACGGACTGAAAAGCACGAGACTGAAAAGAGCGAATCGTCGCTCAACAAACTTTACTAACATGAAGGGTGGCGCCATTCGAACGGAACTTCCCCTTTATAGTGCCGTCGTACGTGTTGTACGTCACTGCGCTTTGCTTGATCGTTTTTTTAAATGATCGTGTGTACGCAAGACAGGCTTGAGAGGAAACATGAAAAAAAACGACGTGAAAAACGGCAAGAAAAAAAATGGCAAGAAAAACGATCGTGTGTATGGGGCATAAGAGTTATTATTAGAGGACAGAATTAAAATTAGACTTGGGAAACTTAACATTAATAAATCACCGGGACCAGATGGCTTGCACCCGAGGGTACTTAGGGAACTCAGTCAAGTAATTGCCAGACCGTTGTTCCTAATTTTTACTAACAGTCTACTGACTGGAATGTTACCAGCTGATTGGAGCAAAGCCAATGTAGCGCCAATATTTAAAAAGGCCCCAAAATACATCCCTGGGAATTACAGACCAGTTAGCCTAACATCAATAGTATGTAAGCTCTTGGAGGGGATGATAAGGGACTATATACAAGATTTTAGTAATGAGAACGGTATCATTAGCAGTAATCAGCATGGATTCATAAAGAATCGTTCTTGCCAAACCAATCTATTAACCTTCTCTGAGGAGGTGAGTTGCTATCTAGATAAAGGAAGGGCCGTAGACGTGGTATATCTGGATTTTGCAAAAGCATTTGACACAGTTCCCCATAAACGTTTACTGTACAAAAGGTCCGCTGGCATGGACCATAGGGTGAGTACATGGATTGAAAACTGGCTACAAGGGCGAGTTCAGAGGGTGGTGATAAATGGGGAGTACTCGGAATGGTCAGGGGTGGGTCATGGGGTGCCCCAGGGTTCTGTACTGGGACCAATCCTATTTAATTTGTTCATAAACGACCTAGATGATGGGGTAAGCAGTGCAATCTCTGTATTTGCAGTCGATACTAAGCTAAGCAGGGCAATAACTTCTCTGCAGGATGTGGAAACCTTGCAAGAAGATCTGAACAAATAATGGGGTGGACAACTACATGGCAAATGAGGTTCAATGTAGAAAAATGTAAAATAATGCATTTGGGTGGCAAAAATACGAATGCAATTTATACACTGGGGGGAGAACTTTTGGGGGAATCTAGGATGGAAAAGGACCTGGGGGTCCTAGTAGATGATAGGCTCAGCAATGGCATGCAATGCCAAGCTGCTGCTAACAAAGCAAACAGAATATTGGCATGCATTAAAAAGGGGATTAACTCCAGAGATAAAACGATAATTCTCCCGCTCTTCAAGACTCTGGTCCAGCCGCACCTGGAGTATGCTGTCCAGTTCTGGGCACCAGTCCTCAGGAAGGATGTACTGGAAATGGAGATAGTACAAAGAAGGGAAACAAAGCTAATAAAGGGTCTGGAGGATATTAGTTATGAGTAGTGATGAGCCGAACACCCCCGGGTTCGGTTCGCACCAGAACCCGCGAACGGATCGAAAGTTCGCACGAACATTAGAACCCTATTAAATACAATGGATGCGAACGTTCGGATTCTAAAGTGCTAATTATAACGACTATTATCCATGTTATTGTCCGAAACAGAGTTTGGGAACCCGGGTTCTGCACCAGGGGACATGTATCAATGCAAAAAGAAGTTTTAAAAACGGACGTTTTCCGGGAGCAGTCATTTTAATGATGCATAAAGTGAAAAAAAAAAGTCAAATATTCCTTTAAATATTGTACCTGGGGGGTGTCTAAAGTATGCCTGTGAAGTGCCACGTGTTTCCCGTGTTTAGAACTGTCCCTGCACAAAATAACATTTCTAAAGGAAAAAAAGCCATTTAAAACTGCTTGCGGCTTTAATGCAATGTCTGGTCCCGGTAATATGGATGAAAATCTTTAGGAAAAATGGCATAGCTACCCCATCAACCCCCCCCCCCCTACCCCAGCCCATTACCAGCCCCTTTGGGTCTTGTATGGATATTAAGGGGAACCCCGCACACAAAATAAAAAAGGACCTATATACTCTGAACAGCCGTATACAGGCGGTGCATACAAGACAGGGACTGTAGGTTTGTTCTTATGTAGAATCTGTTTGTAATTTTGAACAGCTGCATTGTTTAAGTGGAGCTCCATGCCAAATTCCTTTTTTTTAGCTTTTTGTAAAACATAGGGAACGGTTATCACCCCTGTCACATTTTTTTTGCTGTCTGTGCCCCTGTTCAGAACATTTCACCTCACTTTGCGTCCCAATGACAACTGTTTTTGAAATGTGGTGTTTTTATTGAAACAAGGATTGGTGATAAAGCATCAGTAGAGAGGAGACACCTTTCTCCCATATTAATTCTTACAGGAGAGAATTTTCCTTCCAAGGGGTAGATTTCCTCTCACTTCCTGTTGTCTTCTTCCATTTGCAAGTAGTAGTAGTTTGTAAGTTGGATGTTTGAAAGTAGGGACCTGCCGTATATACTCCGCAGAAATTGTCCCCTTAGGTGTTGGTGTTGGCACAACACTGAAAGCACTCACAGTTATTCTTGGTGGGTGCTGGAACGCCCTGCTGTCAACTATTATATCAGGAATTGTAATAACATATAATTGTTGATCAGTGGTAGTAAAAATTGGGCCTTTGATGGTGGTGCTGGTGCCACAACACTGTAAGGCCTGACAGTTACTCTTGGTGGGCGCAGCAATGGGCCCTGCTGTGAATTATTAGATCAATAATTATAATTGCATGCCCTTGTTGAACAGGGGCTGAAAAATTGGGCCTTTGGTGGTGGTGGTGCTGGTGCCACAACACTGTAAGGCCTGACAGTTACTCTTGGTGGGCGCAGCAATGGGCCCTGCTGTGAATTATTAGATCAATAATTATAATTGCATGCCCCTGTTGAACAGGGGCTGAAAAATTGGGCCTTTGGTGGTGGTGGTGGTGGTGATGGTGGTGCTGGTGCCACAACACTGTAAGGCCTGACAGTTACTCTTGGTGGGCGCAGCAATGGGCCCTGCTGTGAATTATTAGATCAATAATTATAATTGCATGCCCCTGTTGAACAGGGGCTGAAAAATTGGGCCTTAGGCACTGGTGGCACAACACTGCAACCCCTCACAGATACTGTACTTGGAGCACAGCAATGAGGCCTGTTGCAAAGTATTGCATCAAAATTTTTAATTACACGCCCCTGTTAAACAGGGGCTGAAAAATTGGGCCTTAGCCACTGGTGGCGTCACCCATAAACCAAAATGATCTTCCAAGCTATCATCGTTAATCGTATCATTGAGGAGGAGGAGGAGGATAGCCAGTCAACATAACAGCACAGGCACTCAGCATCAGCATCAGTCTTGAAGGGATGTGACATTTTAAAATCAATTAGTCTGTTATATCAGCATCTGGTGTGTGGTAGCTGGTGGTGATCCAAGACTGGTTCATCTTGATGAAAGTCAGTCGATCAACCGAGTCGGTGGACAGGCGCACCCTGTGATCCGTGACAAATCCTCCAGCAGCACTGAATGTGCGTTCTGAAAGAACGCTGGATGCAGGACAGGCCAGTAGCTCAATTGCATACTGTGCAAGCTCTGGCCAGTGATCCATCCTCAAGACCCAGTAAGCCAGAGGATTTTCGGTGGGGAAGGTGTCCAAGTCTGACCTTGCCCCTAGGTATTCCTGGACCATGTATATCAGACGCTGGCGATGGTTGCTGGAACCGATCATACTTTGGGGCTGCGGACTAAAGAATTGTCTGAACGCATCGGTCAGACGGCCACCTTCCCCACCGCTCCTTCTTTGACTGCCCGAAGCCTCAGCAACTCGTTGTCCAGGACCAGGAGTTTGTAACCTCCCAGTCTCTGGGAACGCATTGCACAGACCTTTCTGCAAGGCCTCCCGGAGTTGTCTCATCCTCTGCTCCCTCTGCGACGGTACGATAAGGTCCGCAACCTTACCCTTTTACCGTGGATCAAGGAGAGTGGCCAGCCAGTAATGGTCCCTCTCCTTGATCCGAAGAATACGAGGATCCTTCCGCAGACTTTGCAGGATCAGGGAGGCCATGCAGCGTAGGTTAGCTGAGGCATTCAGTCCGGAGTCCTCTGGGTCACTAAGGACGACATGATCCGCAGCCACCTCCTCCCAGCCACGTACAAGTCCACTGGTTTCTTGGGACTGTAAATCATCCCCAAAAGACTGCTGCTGATGATGCTGAGTGCCAGCCTCCACCTCCATGCTGACACAATCCTCCTCCTCCTCCTCCTCCTCTTCCTGTGCGATGGGTGGGACAGAAGGAACACTGTCTGGGTAAAGGGGTCCTTGAGAGGCAAGGAAGTCCTCCTCTTCCTGCCTCTGTTCTGCCTCAAGTGCCCTGTCCATTATTCCACGCAGCGTGTGCTCCAACAGGTGGACAAGAGGTACAGTGTCACTGATGCATGCACTGTCACTGCTCACCATCCTCGTGGCCTCCTCAAATGGTGCCAGGACAGTGCATGCATCCCTGATCATGCCCCACTGGCGTGGTGAAAAAAACCCGAGCTCCCCTGACCCTGTCCTGGTGCCGTAGTCGCACAGGTACTCATTGATGGCCCTCTGCTGCGTGTGCAGCCGCTGCAGCATGGCCAACGTTGAGTTCCACCTGGTGGGCATGTCACATATAAGGCGGTTCTTGGGCAGGTTCAACTCCTTTTGCAGCTCAGCCAGGCGAGCACTGGCATTATAAGATCTGCGGAAATGCACACAGACTTTCCTGGCCTGCCTCAGGACATCCTGTAAGCCCGGGTACCTGCCCAAGAACCGCTGCACCACCAGGTTAAGGACGTGAGCCATACAGGGCACATGGGTCAGTTGTCCCTGTCGGAGGGCGGAGAGGAGGTTGGTGCCATTGTCGCAAACCACCATTCCTGGCTTAAGCTGGCGTGGCGTCAACCACCTCTCGGCCTGCCCCTGCAGAGCAGACAGGACCTCTGCCCCAGTGTGGCTCCTGTCCCCCAAACACACCAGCGCAAGCACGGCATGGCATCTTTTTGCCTGCGTACTTGCGTAGCCCCTTGAACGCCTACGGAGCACCGCTGGTTCCGAGGACAGACCAAAGGAAGAGGCCATGGAGGAAGAAGAAGAGGAGGGGGTGGAGGAGAGAGGTGTGTCACAACCAGTAGTAGCATTTTGGAGGCGTGGCGGTGGAACAACCTCCAACACTACTGCACCTTGTCCTGCATCCTTCCCAGCTGCCAAAAGAGTGACCCAATGGGCTGTGAAAGAAAGGTAACGTCCCTGTCCATGCCTGCTGGACCATGAGTCAGCGGTAATATGCACCTTACCGCTGACCGCCCTGTCCAGCGAGGCCAAGACATTGCCTTCCACATGCCTGTAGAGAGCCGGATGCGCCTTCCGTGCGAAAAAGTGGCGTTTGGGAACCTGCCACTGAGGAACCGCACATTGCACAAACTCACGGAAGGGGGCCGAGTCTACCAACTGAAAAGGCAGCAGTTGAAGCGCTAGCAATTTAGCCAAGCTAGCATTCAACCGCTGGGCATGTGGATGGCTGGGAGTGAACTTCTTTCGACGGTCCAGCAGCTGGGGCAGGGAAATTTGCCTGCTAGAATCGGACGTTGGTATACTGCTAGCAGAGTGCCCGCAAGTACTTGCCTGTGACACACCTAATTCTACACCTTCATTCCTCTCAGAGCAGGTTTCAGAGAGGAGTGAAGGTATAGTGGGGTTGGAGATCCCAGCTGATGCGGTGCAAGAAGAGGTCAGCTTTGTTCTTTGGTGTGGGTCTTTAAGGTAGGCTTGCCAACGAGCTGCATGGCAGGTCAACATATGTCTGATCAAGCATGTGGTGCCCAAGCGGCTGATGTTTTGGCCACGCGATATATGCTTGAGACATATGTTGCAAACAGCAGCTGTGCGATCTGATGCACTCGCCTCAAAAAAGGCCCACACCAAAGAACTTTTTGAATGACGGGCAGAGGCAGCGCCCTGCACAGGCGGAGCTCTGCGGTCTGATTCCGTCGGTGTGCTGCCCATACGCTGGCCACTCAAGGGCATCCTGCCTCGTTGGAGATGTGCCTCCTCCTCATCCTCCTCCTCCTCCTCCTCCTCCTCTCTCCTATTAGGCACCCACGTGGAGTCAGTGACCTCATCATCCCCTCCCTCCTCATCACTGGAGCCAATCTGGCAGTATGCTGCAGCTGCTGGAGCATGAATGCCAGATTGGTGTCCTTCTTGAGCATCCCCTCTCTCTGCTCTCACGCTGCTGCCTTCCTCTAGCTGGGTATCATCATCAAATCCTTCCAAACGCTGGGCATCCTTCCTGGAGCATGTACCCAACACTGTGCTCAAACAGTTCGGGGGACTCCTCAGGAGGAGGACATGGTGGGTCTAGGGAAGGATTGACTAATAAAGATAATGATACCAGAGAAGAGGACGCTTTGGCAGCTGCTTTGCCAGTACCCTGAGCCTGGGTGAGAGAGGATGAGGAGGATGAGGTGGGCTTGGTCATCCACTCTACCAAGTCTTCGGCATGATGTGGCTCAACATGTCCAGCTGCCGAAAAGAAGGACAAGCGTGTCCCATGGCCATGTGCTGATGACAATGCACCGCGTCCACGACCAGCACTGTTGCCCCCAGACACAGAGCCTGCTTGCCCTCTTTTTTTGCCTCCTGACTGTCTGCCTCTCCTTGTTTGCCTTCCAGACATTTTAATGGATGGCCTGCAGGGAGATGGGAAAAAGAGCAATAAGGGCTACCTTCAGGTGTATACTGTGCAGGAGGCTTAGCAACAATGACACTGACACTGTCCCCTGCCTATCCTTCTCTGTCCCTAAACACAAGGATTGAAAATATGGAACAGCAAAATTGGTTTAGAACAGAATAGCACACTGACACTTTCCCTCACTGTCCTACTCTGTCCCTCCCTACAAACAAGATTTAGCACAGAATAGCACACTGATAATTTCCACGAGTGTCCTTCTCTGTCCCTAAACTCAAGGATTGAAAATATGGAACAGCAAAATTGGTTTAGAACAGAATAGCACACTGTCAGTTTCACTCACTGTACCTCTCTGTCCCTAAACTCAAGGATTGAAAATATGGTTCAGCAAAATTGGTTTAGAACAGAATAGCACACTGACACTTTCCCTCACTGTCCTACTCTGTCCCTCCCTACAAACAAGATTTAGCACAGAATAGCACACTGATAATTTCTACGAGTGTCCTTCTCTGTCCCTAAACTCAAGGATTGAAAATATGGAACAGCAAAATTGGTTTAGAACAGAATAGCACACTGTCAGTTTCACTCACTGTCCTACTCTGTCCCTCCCTACAAACAAGGATTAGCACAGAATAGCACACTGACACTTTCCCTCACTGTACCTCTCTGTCCCTACAAACAAGGATTAGCACAGAATAGCACACTGACACTTTCCCTCACTGTACCTCTCTGTCCCTACAAACAAGGATTAGCACAGAATAGCACACTGACACTTTCCCTCACTGTACCTCTCTGTCCCTACAAACAAGGATTAGCACAGAATAGCACACTGACACTTTCCCTCACTGTACCTCTCTGTCCCTACAAACAAGGTTTAACACAGAATAACACACTGTCACTGACACTCTCCCTACCTATCTTTATTTGTCCCTAAACACAAGGAATCCAGGATTAGTAAAGGAAAAAAAATGACACTGTCCCTGCCTATGCTTCTCTTTCCCTGCTCCGGAACACACTACACAAGGCCGCCGCGCTGGCGGTCTTTTATAGTGTGGGGCGTGTACTAAACCCCCTCAGCAATAATTGGCCACAGGCATCCTGCCTGTGGCCAATCATTGCTCTCCTCGCTGCCGGCGCTGTGATTGGCCAAGCATGCGGGGTCACAGTGCATGCTTGGCCAATCACAGCGCCTGGATGACACTGCGATGGCGTAGTGCATTGTGGGCCGTTCGCGTCACTCGAATTTGGCGCGAACGGCCCAAATCGTTCGATCTTCGTCGAACGATCGAACAGCCGATGTTCGAGTCGAACGTATGTTCGACTCGAACACGAAGCTCATCCCTAGTTATGAGGAAAGGTTGCGAGCACTGAACTTATTCTCTCTGGAGAAGAGACACTTGAGAGATTATATGATTTCAATTTACAAATACCATACTGGTGACCCCACAATAGGGATAAAACGTTTTAGTGGAAGGGAGTTTAACAAGACAGGTGGCCACTCATTAAAATTAGAAGAAAAGAGGTTTAACCTTAAACTACGTAGGGGTTCTTTACTGTAAGAGTGGCAAGGATTTGGAATTCTCTTCCACAGGCGGTGGTTTCAGCGGGGGGCATCGATGGTTTTAAGAAACTATTAGATAAGCACCTGAATGACCACAACATGCAAGGTAATACTGACATATAATCACACACATAGGTTGGACTTGATGGACTTGTGTCTTTTTTTCAATCTCACCTACTATGTATTAAGGGGAAACATCATCTCTAATTCATCCCAAAGGTGTTCTATCGGTTTGAGGTCAGGACTCTGTGCAGGCCAGTCAAGTTCCTCCATCCCAAACTCGCTCATCCTTGTCTTTATGAACCTTGCTTTGTGCACTGGTGCGCAGTCCTGTTGGAACAGGAAGGGGCCATCCCCAAACTGTTCCCACAAAGTTGGGAGCATGAAATTGTCCAAAATGTCTTGATATGCTGACGCCTTAAGAGTTCCTTTACTGGAACTAAGTGGCCCAGCCCAACCCATGAAAATCAACCCCACACCATAATCCCCCCTCCACCAAATGATTTGATCTATGCAGGAAAACATAGGAAATGGATGCAGTAAAATGGCAGCAGGTGCTCTAGACTAATGAATCAAAATGTGAAATATTTGGCTGTAGCAGGAGGCAGTTTGTTAGTTAAGGGCTGGAGAGTGGTACAATAATGAGTGTCTGCAGGCAACTGTGAAACATGGTGGAGGTTTCTTGCACTTTTGAGGCTGCATTTCTGCAAATGGAGTTGGAGATTTGGTCAGGATCAATGGTGTCCTCAATGCTGATAAGTAAAGGCAGATACTTACCCATCAGGCCATACCATCAAGGAGGCACGTAAATGGCCCCAAATGTATTATGCAGCAGGACAACGACCCCAAACATACAGCCAATGTCATTAAGAACTAGGGATGAGCTTCGTGTTCGAGTCGAACATACGTTCGACTCGAACATCGGCTGTTCGATCGTTCGACGAAGATCGAACGATTTGGGCCGTTCGCGCCAAATTCGAGTGACGCGAACGGCCCACAATGCACTACGCCATCGCAGTGTCATCCAGGCGCTGTGATTGGCCAAGCATGCACTGTGACCCCGCATGCTTGGCCAATCACAGCGCCGGCAGCGAGGAGAGCAATGATTGGCCACAGGCAGGATGCCTGTGGCCAATTATTGCTGAGGGTGTTTAGTACACGCCCCACACTATAAAAGACCGCCAGCACGGCGGCCTAGTGTAGTGTGTTCCGGAGCAGGGAAAGACAAGCATAGGCAGGGACAGTGACATTTATTTCTTTCTTGCTTAACCTGGATTCCTTTAGTTTAGGGAAAGAGAAGGATAGGTAGGGAGAGTGTCAGTGTGTTTTACTGTGTGAGTCCTTGTTTCTAGGGACAAAGAAGGAAAGTGAGGGGATTTCTCCTTGTGCTATAGTGTGCTTTAAAAAAACATTTTTTCTAGGGACAGAAAACTGTAGGTAGGGAGAGTGTCAGTTTCTTTCACTGTGCCAGTCCTTGTTTCTAGGGACAAAGAAGGAAAGTGAGGGGAATTCTCCTTGTGCTATAGTGTGCTTTAAAAAAACATTTTTTCTAGGGACAGAAAACTGTAGGTAGGGAGAGTGTCAGTTTCTTTCACTGTGCCAGTCCTTGTTTCTAGGGACAAAGAAGGAAAGTGAGGGGAATTCTCCTTGTGCTATAGTGTGCTTTAAAAAAACATTTTTTCTAGGGACAGAAAACTGTAGGTAGGGAGAGTGTCAGTTTCTTTCACTGTGCCAGTCCTTGTTTCTAGGGACAAAGAAGGAAAGTGAGGGGAATTCTCCTTGTGCTATAGTGTGCTTTAAAAAAACATTTTTTCTAGGGACAGAAAACTGTAGGTAGGGAGAGTGTCAGTTTCTTTCACTGTGCCAGTCCTTGTTTCTAGGGACAAAGAAGGAAAGTGAGGGGAATTCTCCTTGTGCTATAGTGTGCCAAAGCATTCCTCATCAACCATCTTTGAAATCCTTGTTTTTTGGACAGTCAGGGAAATTGTCGTTGTGCTATTCTGTGCAAAAGCAATAATCCTCAACCATATTTAGAAATCCTTAAGTAAAGGGACAGAGAAGGACACCTGAAGGTAGCCCTTATTGCTTTTTTCCCATCTCCCTGCAGGCCATCTATTAGAATGTCTGGAAGGCAAACAAGGAGAGGCAGACAGTCAGGAGGCAATAAAAGAGGGCAAGCAGGCTCTGTGTCTGGGGGCAACAGTGCTGGTCGTGGACGCGGTGCATTGTCATCAGCACATGGCCATGGGACACGCTTGTCCTTCTTTTCGGCAGCTGGACATGTTGAGCCACATCATGCCGAAGACTTGGTAGAGTGGATGACCAAGCCCTCCTCCTCCTCCTCATCCTCTCTCACCCAGGCTCAGGGTACTGGCAAAGCAGCTGCCAAAGCGTCCTCTTCCCTGGTATCAATGTCAGACTCATCATCAGTCACTCCTTCCCTAGACCCACCATGTCCTCCTCCTGAGGAGTCCCCCGAACTGTTTGAGCACAGTGTTGGGTACATGCTCCAGGAGGATGCCCAGCGTTTCGAAGGGTCTGATGATGAAACCCAGCTACAGGAAGGCAGTAGCGTGAGAGCAGACAGAGGGGATGCTCAAGAAGGACACCAATCTGGCAGTCATGTTCCAGCAGCTGCAGCATACTGCCAGATTGGCTCCAGTGATGAGGAGGGAGGGGATGATGAGGTCACTGACTCCACGTGGGTGCCTAATAGGAGAGAGGAGGGGGAGGAGGATGAGGAGGAGGCACATCTCCAACGAGGCAGGATGCCCTTTGGTGGCCAGCGTAAGGGCAGTACACCGACGGAATCACACCGCAGAGCTCCGCCTGTGCAGGGCGCAGCCTCTGCCCGTCATTCAAAAAGTTCCTTGGTGTGGGCCTTTTTTGAGGCTAGTGCATCAGATCGCACAGCTGCTGTTTGCAACATATGTCTCAAGCGTATATCGCGTGGCCAAAACATCAGCCGCTTGGGTACCACATGCCTGACCAGACATATGTTGACCTGCCATGCAGCTCGTTGGCAAGCCTACCTCAAAGACCCACACCAAAGAACAAAGCGGACCTCTCCTTGCACCGCATCAGCTGGGATCTCCAACCCCACTATAACTTCAGTCCTCTCTGAAACATGCACTGAGAGGAATGAAGGTGTAGAATTAGGTGTGTCACAGCCAAGTACTTGCGGCCACTCTGCTAGCAGTACACCGACGTCCGATTCTAGCAGGCAAATTTCCCTGCCCCAGCTGCTGGACCGTCGAAAGAAGTTCACTCCCAGCCATCCACATGCCCAGCGGTTGAATGCTAGCTTGGCTAAATTGCTAGCGCTTCAACTGCTGCCTTTTCAGTTGGTAGACTCGGCCCCCTTCCGTGAGTTTGTGCAATGTGCGGTTCCTCAGTGGCAGGTTCCCAAACGCCACTTTTTCTCACGGAAGGCTATTCCGGCTCTCTACCGGCATGTGGAAGGCAATGTCTTGGCCTCGCTGGACAGGGCGGTCAGCGGTAAGGTGCATATTACCGCTGACTCATGGTCCAGCAGGCATGGACAGGGACGTTACCTTTCTTTCACGGCCCATTGGGTCACTCTTTTGGCAGCTGGGAAGGATGCAGGACAAGGTGCAGTAGTGTTGGAGGTTGTTCCACCGCCACGCCTCCAAAATGCTACTACTGGTTGTGACACACCTCTCTCCTCCACCCCCTCCTCTTCTTCTTCCTCCATGGCCTCTTCCTGTGGTTTGTCCTATGAACCAGCGGTGCTCCGTAGCCGTTCACGGGGCTACGCAAGTACGCAGGCAAAAAGATGCCATGCCGTGCTTGCGCTGGTGTGTTTGGGGGACAGAAGCCACACTGGGGCAGAGGTCCTGTCTGCTCTGCAGGGCCAGGCCGAGAGGTGGTTGACGCCACGCCAGCTTAAGCCAGGAATGGTGGTTTGCGACAATGGCACCAACCTCCTCTCCGCCCTCCGACAGGGACAACTGACCCATGTGCCCTGTGTGGCTCACGTCCTTAACCTGGTGGTGCAGCGGTTCTTGGGCAGGTACCCGGGCTTACAGGATGTCCTGAGGCAGGCCAGGAAAGTCTGTGTGCATTTCCGCAGATCTTATAATGCCAGTGCTCGCCTGGCTGAGCTGCAAAAGGAGTTGAACCTGCCCAAGAACCGCCTTATATATGTGACATGCCCACCAGGTGGAACTCAACGTTGGCCATGCTGCAGCGGCTGCACACGCAGCAGAGGGCCATCAATGAGTACCTGTGCGACTACGGCACCAGGACAGGGTCAGGGGAGCTTGGTTTTTTTTCTCCACGCCAGTGGGGCATGATCAGGGATGCATGCACTGTCCTGGCACCATTTGAGGAGGCCACGAGGATGGTGAGCAGTGACAGTGCATGCATCAGTGACACTGTACCTCTTGTCCACCTGTTGGAGCACACGCTGCGTGGAATAATGGACAGGGCACTTGAGGCAGAACAGAGGCAGGAAGAGGAGGACTTCCTTGCCTCTCAAGGCCCCCTTTACCCAGACAGTGTTCCTTCTGTCCCACCCATCGCACAGGAAGAGGAAGAGGAGGAGGAGGAGGAGGAGGAGGAGGAGGAGGATTGTGTCAGCATGGAGGTGGAGGCTGGCACTCAGCATCATCAGCAGCAGTCTTTTAGGGATGATTTACAGTCCCAAGAAACCAGTGGACTTGTACGTGGCTGGGAGGAGGTGGCTGCGGATCATGTCGTCCTTAGTGACCCAGAGGACTCCGGAGCGAATGCCTCAGCAAACCTACGCTGCATGGCCTCCCTGATCCTGCAAAGTCTGCGGAAGGATCCTCGTATTCTTCGGATCAAGGAGAGGGACCATTACTGGCTGGCCACTCTCCTTGATCCACGGTACAAGGGTAAGGTTGCGGACCTTATGTTACCTTCGCAGAGGGAGCAGAGGATGAGACAACTCCGGGAGGCCTTGCAGAAAGGTCTGTGCAACGCGTTCCCAGAGACTGGGAGGTTACAAACTCCTGGTCCTGGACAACGAGTTGCTGAGGCTTCGGCCAGTCAAAGAAGGAGCGGTGGGGAAGGTGGCCGTCTGACCGATGCGTTCAGACAATTCTTTAGTCCGCAGCCCCAAAGTATGATCGGTTCCAGCAACCATCGCCAGCGTCTGATAAACATGGTGCAGGAATATCTAGGGGCAAGGTCAGACTTGGACACCTTCCCCACCGAAAATCCTCTGGCTTACTGGGTCTTGAGGATGGATCACTGGCCAGAGCTTGCACAGTATGCAATTGAACTACTGGCCTGTCCTGCATCCAGCGTTCTTTCGGAACGCACATTCAGTGCTGCTGGAGGATTTGTCACGGATCACAGGGTGCGCCTGTCCACCGACTCGGTTGATCGACTGACTTTCATCAAGATGAACCAGTCTTGGATCACCACCAGCTACCACACACCTGATGCTGATATAACAGACTAATTGATTTTAACATGTCACATCCCTTCAAGACTGATGCTGATGCTGAGTGCCTGTGCTGTTATGTTGACTGGCTATCCTCCTCCTCCGAGTCCTCAATGATACGATTGATGATGATAGCTTGGAAGATCATTTTTGTTTATGGGTGCCGCCACCAGTGGCTAAGGCCCAATTTTTCAGCCCCTGTTTTACAGGGGCGTGTAATTACAATTTTTTTAGCAATAATTTGCCATAGGGCTCATTGCTGTGCTCCAAGTACAGTATCTGTGAGGGGTTGGAGTGTTGTGGCACCAGTGCCTAAGGCCCAATTTTTCAGCCCCTGTTTAACAGGGGCGTGTCATTACAATTTTTGAAGCAATACTTTGCAACAGGGCTCATTGCTGTGCTCCAAGTACAGTATCTGTGAGGGGTTGTAGTGTTGTGCCACCAGTGCCTAAGGCCCAATTTTTCAGCCCCTGTTCAACAGGGGCATGCAATTACAATTCTTGATGTAATAATTCACAGCAGGGCCCATTGCTGCACCCACCAAGAGTAACTCTGAGGGCTTACAGTGTTGTGGCAACGCCACCACCACCACCACCACGAAAGGCCCAATTTTTCAGCCCCTGTTCAAAAGGGGCATGTAATTACAATTCTTGATCTAATAATTCACAGCAGGGCCCATTGCTGCACCCACCAAGAGTAACTCTGAGGGCTTACAGTGTTGTGGCAACGCCACCACCACCACCACCACGAAAGGCCCAATTTTTCAGCCCCTGTTCAACAGGGGCATGCAATTACAATTCTTGATGTAATAATTCACAGCAGGGCCCATTGCTGCACCCACCAAGAGTAACTCTGAGGGCTTACAGTGTTGTGGCAACGCCACCACCACCACCACCACCACGAAAGGCCCAATTTTTCAGCCCCTGTTCAAAAGGGGCATGTAATTACAATTCTTGATCTAATAATTCACAGCAGGGCCCATTCCTGCACCCACCAAGAGTAACTCTGAGGGCTTACAGTGTTGTGGCAACACCACCACCACCACCACGAAAGGCCCAATTTTTCAGCCCCTGTTCAACAGGGGCATGCAATTACAATTCTTGATCTAATAATTCACAGCAGGGCCCATTGCTGCACCCACCAAGAGTAACTGTCAGGGCTTACAGTGTTGTGGCACCAGCACCACCATCAAAGCCCCAATTTTTACTACCACTGTTCAACAATTATATGTAATTAAAATTCCTGATATAATAGTTGACAGCAGGGCGTTCCAGCACCAACCAAGAGTAACTGTGAGTGCTTACAGTGTTGTGCCAACACCAACAACTAAGGGGCCTATTTCTGCAGAGTATATACGGCAGGTCCCTACTTTCAAACATCCAACTTACAAACGACTCCTACTTGCAAACGCAAGAAGACAACAGGAAGTGAGAGGAAATCTACCCCTAGGAAGGAAAATTCTCTCCTGTAAGAATAAATATGGGAGAAAGGTGTCTCCTCTGTACTGATGCTTTATCAGCAATCCTTGTTTCAAGAAAAACACCACATTTCAAAAACAGTTGACATTGGGACGGAAAGTGAGGTGAAATGTTCTGAACAGGGGCACAGACAGCAAAACAAATGTTACAGGGGTGATAACCCTTACCTATGTTTTCCAAAAAGTTTAAAAATTGATTTTTGGGCTGGAGCTACACTTCAACAATGTACCTGTTCAAAATTACAAACAGATTCTACATAAGAACAAACCTACAGTCCCTGTCTTGTATGCACCGCCTGTATACGGCTGTTCAGAGTATATAGGGCCTTTTTTATTTTATGTGCGGGGTTCCCCTTAATATCCATACAAGACCCAAAGGGGCTGGTAATGGGCTGGGGTAGGGGGGGGGGGGGGTCATGGGGTAGCTATGCCATTTTTCTTAAAGATTTTCATCCATATTACCGGGACCAGACATTACATTAAAGCCGCAAGCAGTTTTAAATGGCTTTTTTTTCCTTTAGAAGTGTCATTTTGTGCAGGGACAGTTCTAAACACGGGAAACACGTGGCACTTCACAGGCATACTTTAGACACCCCCCAGGTACGATATTTAAAGGAATATTTGACTTTTTTTTTTTCACTTTATGCATCATTAAAATGACTGCTCCCGAAAAACGACCGTTTTTAAAACTTCTTTTTGCATTGATACATGTCCCCTGGTGCAGAACCCGGGTTCCCAAACCCTTTTTAGGACAATAACATGCATAATAGTTGTTATAATTAGCACTTTAGAATTCGAACGTTCGCATCCATTGTATTTAATAGGGTTCTAATGTTCGTACGAACTTTCGGTCCGTTCGCGGGTTCTGGTGCGAACCGAACCCGGGGGTGTTCGGCTCATCACTATTAAGAACTATCTTCAACGAAAAGAAGAACAAGGAGTCCTGGAAGTGATGGTTCCTTCCACAGAGCCCCGATCTCACCATCATGGAGTTTGTCTGGGATTCCATGAAGAGACAGAGGATTTTAAGCAGCCGACATCCACAGAAGATCTGAGGTTAGTTCTCCAAGATGTTTGGAACAACCTACCTGCCGAGTTCCTTTAATAACTGTGTGCAAGTGTACCTAGAAGAACTGATGCTGTTTTGAAGGCAAAAGGAGGTCACACCAAATATTGATTTGATTTGGATTTCTATTCTGTTCATTTACTTTCCATTTTATTAATTGATAAAATACTTATATTTCTGAAAGCTTTCCTCAAGTGATTGTAAACTATCACCTTGTAAAACAACCCATTCAGTTTAAAATAGAAATGAAAGGCAGAACATTTGTGTATAGATATAAAAAACATTATAAATATGTTTTTACCCTTTTTTTTAATAAGTGATCACATTCCCTCTGTTCTGAGTTGCATAAGAGCTGGGGGAGGAGAAACAGCAAAACACTGAGCTTGCCAGTGAAAGGCTGTGCAGTGGGGGTGTGTCTGATCATTGAAGGAGAGCAGGGTGACTGCCCAGCACAGCTAGAGAACTGACCACGGTGTGCTCTCCTGCTTTGTGTGGTCAGTTTTTAATAGGAACGTAGAGGGACTGGCAAGAACACCATGGATTTCACACAAAGGAAGCAATACAAAGAGAACAGGATACTTTTTCACACCTGCCTTAAACTTTTGCACAGTAGTGTATTTCTAGATACAGGTCTACTTTAATATTTTGATGTTCACTGATGGTAATTTGTATTTCTCTAGAACCAAGCATCACTTCCCTTGTGCTGGAAAACTCTAGGCCAGGACTGGAGTTTAGGAATAACAGGACGTTATCTGTCCTTGTTCAAAGTGGCAGCTGACTGTATGAAGCATATTGACTCAGAGACTGACAATCAGGAGTGAATGTTATCTGCACCCCTCCACCCCTCAATAAACAGTGACACGCTCGCCAACTATTTGTGTCTCATCACAGTGACATACCTGAATGTGATCAGTGCGGCACCCACACGCACTTTTATGTGATTACCCCGGGGCTTATCGAGAGCACACTCACCCAGGTGTTCACTATCCCATACCTGTTAAAGGTGTATTGCCAAATTCATACATGTACACCCAGAGATAGATACATACATACATACATACATACATAGATACAGATAGATAGACAGACAGGAATCTACAAAAACTGGAGCAGCCAGGGATCTAGAGCAGCTTTGCATGGAGACCAATCAGCAAATAGCTTTCATTTTCACAGCACTTGCCGACTGTCTAACTGGGAAAGTACGTCATGATTTTGACGTTAAATACCGTTGTTATGGCAGCAACTCGCTGCCATAACCCCAGTATTGTTTTTTCCCTTAGGCGGCTGGCTTTCAGATAAACGTGGTCCCAGCAGTGAATTTACCACAAATTCACTTTTATAGGTGCCGGAAGAGGTGCCCCCCGCCGCTTACCAGACGTTTCCGAGCTTACCGGAGCCATCGGTAAGCCCGGAACCGATCTGGTTGATGGCTAGGCAGGAAGTCGGGTGAGAGCAAGATAGCCACCATTTGACTCTATGCCCTTGGAGGACCGGAGTAACCTCCAACATCACTTTTGTTCTCTTAAAGTCAAAATAATTTTTATTTTTTTTGCTTTTGAAGGTAAATGAGAGATCTGGGGTCTTCTAGACCCCAGATCTCTTAATAAAGAGGACCTTACATGCTTATTTATATTACAAAGGGATGTTTACATTCCTTGTAATAGGAATAAAAGTGATAAAAAATTTTTTTAAAAAGGGACAGTGTAAAAAAAAAAAGTTAAATCAATAAGAAAGAAAAAAAAAATGTAAAGTGCCACATCAGTGTTAAAACCACACATGTGAGATATTGCCACAATTGTTAGAGTAAGAGCAATAATTCTAGTGCAAGACCTCCTCTATAAGAGCCGGTTCACACTTGTGTGATGCGAGAACCCTGCGAATCCACTGCGGTTTCCCGCATCGCACAGACTCGCACTGCCATATGCGAACTGCTGGGAAGTATCATTAAATCTTAACGACACCCTCTTTTTAGCTCACGTATCGCACTGCAAATGACAGTTCGGACATGAGTCGGATCGCATATGTGTGAACACACATGCGATCCGATTCTGGTCCGAATAGAAAAAAGGGTCCTGTGCGTGTTTGGACTGAATGCGGTGCGATATCAGCCATACTCTCTGTATGACTGAAATCGCACCGCACAGACATCACATGTAATGTGAACAGCAGTGCGCTGCGAATTACATGCAATGTCTTGCATCGCACAAGTGTGAACCGGCCCTAACTCTAAAGAGAAAACCTGTAAAAATTGTTAAAGCGCCACCTATGGATATTTTTAAGTATCGTAGTTTGTCGTCATTCCACGAGCGTGTGCAATTTTAAGGCATGGCATGTTGGGTATCTATTTACTCAGTGAAACATCATCTTTCATATTATACAAAAAAATTGTGCTAACTGAACTGTTTTTTTTTTATCATTCAATAAAGTGTGTTTTTCCCCCAAAAATTGCATTTGAAAAGACCGCTGCGCAAATACAGAGTGGCATAAAATATTGCAATGACCGCCATTTTATTCTCTAGGATCTCTGCTAAAAATATATATATAATGTTTGAGGGTCCTAAGTAATTTTCTAGCAAAAAATTACTGATTTATACCTGTAAACAACAAATGTCAGAAAAAGGCCTGGTCTTAAAGTGGTTAAAGCGGTTGTATACCCACTGCTGCTTTTTTTTTTTACATACCTGAAAGGCAAAAGGCATAATGAGCTAGTACGCACCACATAGCACATACTAGCTCATTATGAAATACTTACCTTAGAACAAGGCGTCGGTAACTTACCTGTTCCACGCCGAGGGAGATGTCATCTTGCCTCGGCGTGTCTTCCGGGTATCGCCGCTCCAGCGCTGTGAGTGGCTGGAGCGGCGATGTCGTCACTCACGCACGCCGGCAAGGTCCGGTGGCTGCCGGGCTTTAGCCGAGAATCCCTGCTGCGCATGCGCCGCTGCAGTCAGTGGCTCATTGCGAGGGGAATATCTCCTAAACCATACAGGTTTAGGAGATATTCTTTTTACCTACAGGTAAGCCTTATTATAGGCTTACCTGTAGGTAAAAGTTAAAAAAACAGGGTATACAACCGCTTTAACTCAACAAGCTAAAGCTAGAAGTTGATTGGTTACTTTGAACACCAGATTCTGATTCTGTCTGCTCCAGTTCCTCCCATAGATAGATAGATAGATAGATAGATAGATAGATAGATAGATAGATAGATAGATAGATAGAATGAGATTGATAGATATATCTTATACAGATGGATAGAGATAGATCGATCCTATATAGACGGATAGAGATACACAATATATTGGATGGATAGATATAGATAAATAGAGATAGATAGACAGATAGATAGTTTTTGCAGGCAGACCTGATGGGAAGGTCCATTCATCCCTATGGACAGCTGGATTTACACCCACCTACCTCTAGGTCCGATCAGGCCCGCTAAAAAAAAATTGTATCGCATGAACAGGTGTTTTCTCAGTGTTCCTGCATTGAGCCTGCGTTGATCAGTGTTTATTAAGGCACCTGGTATGGATGAGACCTTAAAGAATTTGTAATGAGTGTATGGCTGAAGCTAATTTTTTTTTTTTTATATTCTCCTGGGGGTCCTTCTTTAATATAGCAATTTAAAATCTCTATAAATATAACTGACTAGATTGTGGAAAAAAGTAACCTTTGTTATCTCAAACATGTTCCATCACATCGAGGGTTAACAGCGTGGCTACCCCACTGAGCTGTGATATAAGCAGACAGTCTGTATGCTGCATCAATTGGCGCCAAGCATACAGCGGCAGATGGCTCTGGTGGGTGACGGTATGTGGCAGGCAAGTATATTTTTAGGAGTATTTTGCATAGATGCTGCAATAAATTTCCCATCAATTACACAACACGACTCCAACCAACCGATTCCAACAAGCCGGGGTGCTACGCAGGGGCATTCTAGAATCATCCGCTGGTAGACTGATATTATAAATGTAGTAATTGTGCAGGATTATTACCTTTAATGATAGTATTCTCTCTCTCTCTCTCTCTATATATATATATATATATATATATAGACATACACACACACACACACACACAGCTCAAAAAAATTAAAGGAACACTTTTGAATCAGAACTCCTGGAAACTCCTGGGATATTGATCTGGTCAGTTAAGTAGCAGAGAAAAAGAGGGGGATTGTGACTTTAAATTAGGTATGCATGAGAAGACTCAAAAGATAAGATAGTGTAATATGGATGCGTTTATTTAAAACACATAGCAGAGCATGCGATTTCGAATGTGTAGATAGTAGTAAACATACAATGAGCATATAAAAAGCATGATGCAAAAACCATAAACATTGTATAACAACTTATTCCTTGCATTATTAAAAAAAATCCCGGGCGAGTCATGTCATCTTGGCTGACCAATGGGAAGCTCCATCCGGTTTCAAATGAGCGACGGCTGCCGCTGTGATCCGGACACCTCTTCCTGTTGTCATGCCAGTGTGACGCTGGTCGGGCTGGGTGGATAATATCGGGAACATTCACTTAGGCTATCAGCTGCAGGTCAGTCCTGCTCTACCCATACCTATTTACTGGGCCTCATCTCCATACAGGGTAAAAAATGCCTCTTTATTATCCCCAGCTACTACTTGGGTTAAAGCAGAGCTCCGCCGTTAAAAAAATATTAAAAGCCAGCAGTTACACATACTGCACCTGCTGACTTTTAATATATGGACACTTACCTGTCCTGGAGTCCAGCAACGTCTGCAGCAGAAGACGAGTGTAGCGGGTATGTACTTTCCCGGGTGTAAATTTTAACCTGACAGAGACATTGGTGATGTGTAATTCCCTGCAGCCCAGCAGGTGGCGCTGTCGCCCTGGGCTGGGGTTGAATCATTGCTGTGTGTCGTGCCTCCTTTTTGTCCTCCCTGCGGTATGGTGGGGCGGGGAACCCGCCGTGCTTTCTGGGAGAGGGTATAAAGGGGCCGACCATCTTTGTCACGGGGGAGTCCGAGGCACCTTCAGCCTGTGGACGGTGGTTTGTGTCGGTTCTCTAGGCGGGCCTAGGCCTAGAGGACAGCCGGAGGTCGTGTTCCATCCCAGGCACCTTTAGCCTGGGGTGAGGTACTCAGATGGAGGTCTGGAGCTCAGTGCCCAACACTGAGTTCCGCGAGGGAAGGAGATCCTAGGGAAACCCGGGAGTGGGTACCCGAATCCGGAAGGCGTAATGAACCGGGGGGAGCTCCTCACTTGAAGACCTGGTGCAGCATATTGCCAGTGACGGGTGAGCCTCTCATCGGAGACCGCCTGGAAGGAAATCCCCCCTCGCTCGGAGACCGCAACCCACTTTCAGGGAGGAAAGTGGAGAACACATTGTGTCTGGGCCTATTCGCATCCACACCTCCTTTTCTGTTCTGTTTCTACCAAGGGAGTTCAACTGATTGTGTTCATTCAAGAAGAATAAAGGAGTGTTGAACTTTAATGGTGTGGGGCTCATTTCCTGACAGACATTGTTCAAGGTAACTCTTGGTGGAGGCTCCAGGTGCACAACACTGACCCGAAGGTAAAAGAACTTCGCTTATATCACACTGACACCTGTGGTGAAAGCCAGGCGTGGTGTCCCCCCTCCCTTCCCCTCTGAAAGATACCCCTAGACAAGAGACAGACGAGCTGAAGAAAGAGAGGGGAGTGAGGAGGGCGCTACACGAGCAATCGCTCGTCTATCTGCTGCCCCCACCGCCATCCTCGGTGAGGGAATCAGGAAGTGAAGCGTTCCGGCTTCGCTGCCCGGTTCCCTACGGCACATGCGTGAGTCGCGCAGCGCCGTCCTCACTGGTCATCGTTGTGTTCTGGGAGCCGTGTGTTTCCCAGAACACAACGGGCGTTCTGCGGGAAGTGACGCACTACCCGCAAAATACCCGCAGAGAGGACTCCCGGAAGTGGGTGCAAATACCTGTCTTAGACAGGTATCTGCACCCCCCTCCCCCCTGAAAGTTGCCAAATGTGACACCGGAGGGGGGGGGGAGGGTTCCGATGAGTGGAATTTCCACTTTAGGGTGGAGCTCCGCTTCAAGGGCTTTTACCATACCCCATTCACTACTTACCCATTTGGGTTTTACTAATGTCATCAATTATCTAAGTTAGATTGGAGCCCCAGTCACCTGCCAGTTGAACATACATTCATCTGGGAGACATGTTTATGCTCTCGGTTTTCCCACAGGCCCTACCTCAGTTCCCGGTTGCAGACAACTCTAGCGACCCGTGCGTTCCAGCTTGCACATCCTCACATGCTGGAAACTTATTCCATCTCTCCTATTGTCTCCCATTATTTGGGTGTTATGCTAAAACTTACATATTATACTTGTGTCCTTCTGCAGATCTTACCCCACCACGCATCCGCCCCTGAAGATTGGCAATAATGCCATGAAAGGCGTCTCGGGCTTACACAGATGCTACGTTTCAGTTTTAGGACCAACCTCTGGTTTAATGATTCTATTTTATGAGGATTTTTTTTTTAATAATGCGAGGAATAAGTTGTTATACAATGTTTATGTTTTTTGCATCATGCTTTTTATATGCTCATTGCCATGTATGTTTACTACTATGTACACATTCAAAATCGCATGCTCTGCTATGTGTTTTAGATAAATAAACGCATCCATATTACACTATCTTATCTTTGAGTCTTCTCATGCATACCTCATTTAAAGTCCCAATCCCCCTCTTTTTTTCTACATATAACAGGGATGAAGATATATGTTCACATATTCCTCATCTAAAGTCCCAAAAAAAACTCTCACATTCGTTAAGTAGCAGAGGGGGTTGTCAATTTCAATTAACAGTAAAGCAGCTGAAACTGATTAACAACAGGTGCACTAGATGGGCAACAATGAGACGACCTCCAAAACAGGAATGTTTTTTCAGGTGGAGGTGTCTGACATTTTTTTTCCCTACTCATCTTTTCTGACTGTTTTTCACTAGTTTTGTATTTGGCTGGGGTCAGTGTCACTACTGGTAGCAAGAGGCGAGACTTGGACCCTATAAAGGTTGCACAGGCAGTCCAACTCCTCCAGGATGGCACATTAATACGTGTCATTGCCAGAAGGTTTGCCGTGTGTCTCCCAGCACAGTCTCAAGAGCATGGAGGAGATTCCAGGAGACAGGCAGTTACTCTAGGAGAGCTGGACAGAGCCGTAGAAGGTCCTTAACCCATCAGCAGGATCGATATCTGCTCCTTTGTGCAAGGAGGAACAGGATGAGCACTGCCAGAGCCCTACAAAATGACCTCCAGCAGGCCACTGGTGTGAATGTCTCTGACCAAACAATCAGAAACAGACTTCATGGGGGTGGCCTGAGGGCCCGACGTCCTCTAGTGTGCTCTGTACTCACTGCCGGACACTGTGGAGCTCGATTGGCATTTTCCATTGAACACCAGAATTGGCAGGTCCGCCACTGGTGCCCCATGCTTTTCACAGATGAGAGCAGGTTCACCCTGAGCATATGTGACAGAGGTGAAAGGGTCTGGAGAAGCCGCGGAGAACTTTATGCTGCCTGTAACATCGTTCAGCATGACCGGTTTGGTGGTGGGTCAGTGATGGTCTGGGGGAGGCATATCCATGGAGGGACGCACAGACCTCTACAGGCTACACAATGGCACTCTGACTGCAATTAGGGATCGGGATGAAATCCTTGGACCCATTGTCAGACCCTACGCTGGTGCAGTGGGTCCTGGGTTCCTCCTGGTGTATGAGAATGCCCGGCCTCATGTGGCGAGAGCATGTAGCCAGTTCCTGGAGGATGAAGAAATTGATACCATTAAATGGCCCCCACGCTCACCTGACATAAATCCAAAAGAACACCTCTGGGACATTATGTTTCGGTCCATCCAGTGCCACCAGGTTGCACCTCAGTCTGTTCAGAAGCTCAGTGATGCTCTGGTCCAGATCTGGGAGGAAATACCCCAGGACACTATCCGTCGTCTCATTAGGAGCATGCCCTGACGTTGTCAGGCATGCATACAAGCACATGGGGGCCATACAAACTACTGAGGACCATTTTGAGTTGTTACAATGAAATTTCAGCAAAATGGACTAGCTTGCTGCATAATTTTTTAACTTTGATTTCCGGGGTGTCTTTGAATTCAGCCCTCTGTAGGCGGATAATTTTAAATTCCATCAAATGATGTGCCATCCTTTCATTCCTAACACATTACCCCGTCCATATCAGTATAGATATCCAGCATGAGATTTTGCCCCGTTGAGATCTGATGTGTTTTCAAAGTGTTCCTTTAATTTTTTTGAGCAGTGTAAATATATATATATATATATATATATATATATATATATATATATATATATATTGTGACAGCAGGAAGGTAAAGTCACCTGGTTGCATCCAGGGGGGTAGATATATTTCGCCCAGATTCAGGCTTTACGCCGACTTATACAACTAGGTGGAGAGTTGTATAAGGCTAGTGGGCTCATGGATGACTCATACCTCTAGGGAGAGTGTGGGGCGTCGTGCAGACAGGGAGTTGATGAGACCAGCTGAAGCTTGTCAGCTCATTTAGGCCTCTATAAGAACTCCCAGCTTCATTAGATGTTAGCTCATGCCTGGACCCAGACCTGTGTGGACTGTCTAGGGAGAGTGAACCCCTGTGCGGTGAGACAAAGCCTGTGTGGCTATTTGCTTGGACATTTAAAACCAGGGACTTAGGGACTAGGACAGCACTAGGCTGATCCCAGTTGTTAGTTAGGAAACCTGTATGTTTAGTCAGAGGTCAAGTTGACCAGGATTTATTTTGTTTATGTTTCTTTTTCTTTGCTGTGTTTTGTCACTGTAAATAGAAAATAAACCGCACCTTTTTGATTTTGAAAACCACAACCTCCGTTTGCTGGGCCTGTTTTTGTGTGGGGAGCCCATCTCGGGGGTCACACACACCCGCTGCCGAGCCAACCCCCCCACAATATATATATATATATATATATATATATATATATATGTAGCGGGGTGTTCCCCTTTAATGCAGAGAGACAAGAAGTTCTAGGGGAGAGGTGAGTCAGGAGGAAGTAGAGAAAGACATTACTGGAAGTGAAAGCAGAGGAGAGAGAGAGAGACTACATCTCCCAGTACATCTTGCAGCACCCAGGGTACATTGCTCCGGAACAGAGACTGCTGGGGCAGACTTTATAAAGGGGAGGTGGAGTTTGTTCGGTCTCTTTTGGACACCCCCTCTCCTAGCAAGAGGATCTCTGTGCTGAACTGCTGTGTGCACAAGGCCTGAAGCCTGGGCCTTGTGCTCCTTTCCAAAGAGCCCCTC
The DNA here is from genome assembly GCA_029206835.1 of Rana muscosa. Lineage (NCBI taxonomy): Eukaryota > Metazoa > Chordata > Amphibia > Anura > Ranidae > Rana > Rana muscosa. Next base: position 239,178,262 of record CM055123.1, on the reverse strand, counting down.
TGCCAGCCTAGCAGAGCCTTAGAGACATCTTCTCATCCTTGCTGCAGTACACCAGAAGGATTGAAGACTTGGATGTCGGTGGATTCCTGTTCCTAGACGAATCGATGGAGGAAACGGACTTGGACTTGTCCGGGTGGTGAGAGCTGTTTAAAGACAGATACTTTTATCTTTACTATTCGTTCGGATTACAAAGTTGTTCTTCAAGTGCACCACCGAAAGATTTCTAGCGAATATTGTTTCACTGAACTTCCATTTAGATCAGTCAGGCCTGACTGCATAGGTAGACATTGTTGGGTGTTAGTCTATCCATGAGGGGAAGTAGCTGAAAAAGGGCAGCGCTAGAGTTGCATAGCAATATTTTATTATTCTGATTACTCTGTTTATCTTTATTACTGTTTATTGCAGGGATCTGCAACTTGTTATATTGTTGTTTATTACTTGCCCATTAGCCTCAGTAAAATATCTGGGTCAAGTACATTGGTGTCAGTTTCACTTACTTTAATAGAAGTTTTAAAGTATATCACTGTGTGTGTGTTTGCCATAGGACTGTGTCACCTAGAGTTGCGGTCACGCGGTCCTATCTCCCCTTACTAGCTGTGCCAGTAGGGGGTTGAGCAGATTGCCGGGGGTTGGCGGAGCTGTCTTCAGGGCCCAACTAAACCTGCGGCCTTCTTAGTTGGAGGTATCGCTACACGTGGGGGTTCTCGTCCGGGATCCTGATACAGCAAGCAAACACGCCAAAAGACCGGCATGGACCCGCTAGAAGTAGGACAGTGGTACACAATGGATGGGCAGACCTACCATCTGACACATGCACTGCCACATAAGGGAGATCGGTTCCAAATAAGAAAGTCATCATCTCCACAGATACCTCCCCCACCATCCCCTAAGGCACAAGAGCAGGAGGATACAGAGAGTCCCAGATCATCACCGGCCACCCTCAGCACAGAACTATGCGCTGTACTGGGAGAGATTGTGGCCCAGTGCAAGAAGAATCCCACAGATTACCCAATGTCGGGGTACAGAAAGCTCCGGATATTCTCACGGAGAAAACCTGTGCCCTCAGGGGAAGAACGATTTGAGGAGTGGCTAGATGGCACCACTCAGGCCTTAGAGGAATGGGAAGTTCCAGAACGCAGCAAGAAACAGCGAATTGCTGAAAGTTTGAAGGGGCCTGCTCTGGATGCCATACGCAACCTGAAGATGAGCAGGAAAGACTGTACTGCACAGGACTACTTGGACATCTTGCAGAATGTGTTCGGTGGGACAGAAAAAGTTACCGAGCTCACCTATCAGCTGGAGCACTGCTACCAGAAAACAGGAGAGAAACTGTCAGAATATATGGGACGTCTAGACAAGATCCTGCATAGAATTATTCTGAAGAAGGGGATCGACCCAGGGAAGGTAGACGAGGCCCGCGCTCAGCAGGTATTGAGGGGAGCTCAGCCCCTGGATCCTATTGCATTGGCGCTGCGCACCCGACAGGACGGGAAGAACCTGGAATACCCCGACCTCATTCGAATGGTCAGAGAGGAAGAGGCCATGTGGGAGGAGAAAAAGAGGGAACAGCCAGTCGAGCCAACCAAACCTCTGGTGGTGATGGTCAGCCCGGCCATGACCCCCGAAAGAGATGCAGAAGTGGACACCCTGAAATCGCAGATGTCCCAAGTGTTGGAGATACTGACCTCTTTGATGGAGAAAGATCAAAGGAAACCAGAAAAGAAAAGTCCAAGAAAGGAGTTGTTCCCGAATACCTCAGCGCCCGCTTCTCTACAGGATCGTGAAGAAGAGGTGATTTGTTACAACTGCGGAGGGATTGGTCATTTTGCAAACATATGTTCCAGTCCCAGGAAGAAAAAGATAAATAACCGCCAGCCGGCGGAAAACTTCAGAGGGCCCCGGTGAAGGAGTCAACCGGGTGCCCATCATTTTCAGTGAGCTCCAAACTGAATGAAAAACAGAAGAAGAGAGAAAATAGAACACCTCAGAGGAAACACAACATTCTCCAACAGAGATACACCGCAGAGAAAGGGGGCAAGACCCCTCAGAAGAGATACAGCACTCCCCAGAGGGGGTGCACACCTAAGAAAAATAACAGTATCCCTCAGCGTGTTCCTACACCCATAAAAAGGAGGGAAGTCAATGCATACCAGGCTCAAGAAAGGTTCAAGTCCAAAGGGAATAGGACAAGAGAGAGTCCAAAAGGAAAAGGTCTGAAGAAGGCGACCCCTGCCGGGCCATATCCGGAGAAGCTGGTGGGCCCATCTCCTATAGTGCCCATTCAAGTGGAGGGAGTCTACACCAGGGCCCTCTTGGATACCGGGGCACAAGTGACCCTACTATACCGGGACTTCTACGATAGGCACTTGAGTCATCTGCCTATCCAGAAGATAGAAGAGCTGGAAATATGGGGAATTGGAACCCAGAGTTTCCCTTACGACGGCTATCTTCCCATCAAGATGACCTTTGACCCATCCGTGGCTGGGAAGGCCGAAGTGTTTGACACCCTGGCAGTCGTGTGCCCTAGGCCGCCTGGAGCCAACAAGAATTCCCTTATAATAGGGACGAACACGGACCTGGTCCGAAGACTCCTGACCCCTCTAGTAAAAGAAGAGGGGCGAACAGCCACCAAGATCCATCCCATGCTGAAGACGGCCTACCAACGGCTGGTCCAAGAGCAGGAGACCCCTGGAGAAGGGATAGGGAAGGTGTGGAGACTTGGAAGAGAAGGGGTAGTGTTGCAGCCCGGCGAAGTAACCTGTCTCAGAGCCACTGTGAAGCTTACTTGGGAGCAGCCTGGTCCCTTTGTCGTGCTGGAGTCAGACCCAAGGGGTGAGTCCTCAGGTCTGGAATTGATACCGGAAGTGATTCCGCTGAAGGTCCTGAAGAAGGCCCATTGTAGAGTTCCAGTGAGTGTTAGGAACACTACCAGAGACCCCATGGAAATCCCAGCCAGAATGCTGCTAGGCCAGGTGAGCCCTGCGGCCCCTGTTACCCTGTCAGAAGTGAAGAGGACAGGTGAAGGAGGAGATGCTTGGGAGAAGCTGTCCATGGAAAACCCGAATCTGCCAGGAGCTTGGAAGGAGAGAGCCAAGGCCCAGTTGAATAGATGGGAGAAGATCTTCTCTAAGGATGAGTTCGATGTGGGGTGTGCAAGGAGTGCCACCCATCGGATCCGCCTCCAGGAAGACAAGCCCTTCCGAGAGAGGGTCAGGCGGGTCCCCCTAGCAGATCTGGAGGATCTAAGGGAACAACTTGCAGAACTCAAGAGGACTGGTGTGATACGGGAGTCCAGAAGCCCCTATGCCTCTCCCATCGTGGTGGTCAGAAAGAAGAATGGATCATTGAGGCTCTGTATCGACTACAGGACTCTCAACAGGAGAACCATACCTGACCAATACACCACTCCGAGGATAGAGGATGCCCTACAGAGCTTGTCTGGAGCTAAATGGTTCAGCGTTATGGATCTCAAGAGCGGGTACTATCAGATTCCTATGCACCCAGAAGACAGGGAGAAGACAGCCTTCATAACCCCAGTAGGGTTCTTTGAATTCAACCGGATGCCCCAAGGTCTGTCTGGAGCCCCAGCGACTTTCCAACGTCTCATGGAGAAGACTGTGAGAGACATGAACCTTATTGAAGTCCTTGTATACCTGGACGATGTCATTGTCTTTGGGAGAACCTTGGAAGAACACGAAAGGAGGCTGGAAAAAGTGTTGAGAAGACTCAGTGAGGAAGGACTCAAGCTTTCGCCTGAGAAGTGTCGGTTCTATCAGTCTTCTGTGAACTATCTGGGGCACATAGTGTCTGAAGAAGGGGTGGCCACAGACACTGAGAAATTGGAGGCAGTTACCTCCTGGCCACGACCCACCACAGTAACCGAACTCAGATCCTTCTTGGGGTTCTGCTCCTATTACAGGAGGTTTGTGGAAGGATTCGCCCGAATTGCCAGGCCATTGAATGAACTACTCAAGACCGAGGGGGAAGAGGACGACTCAGGGCCCAGGAAGCCGGGAGAGTCAGTCAGAGATCAGTGGAACCAGAAGTGTGAAGAGGCCTTCCAGGCATTAAAGGAGAGCCTAACCACTGCCCCAGTCTTGGCCTATGCAGACCCAACCAAGCCCTATGAACTACATGTAGATGCTAGTCATGACGGTCTGGGAGAAGTACTTTATCAAGAACACGAAGGGCAACAACGGCCTGTTGCCTATGTGAGCCGGAGCCTGACCCCCTCTGAGAAGAACTACCCCACTCACAAGCTGGAGTTCCTGGCCCTTAAGTGGGCGGTAGTAGACAAGCTTAAAGACTACCTGTATGGGGCGGAGTTCACTGTGAAGACCGATAACAACCCCCTTACCTACCTTTTCACCACGGCCAAGCTGGACGCCACTGGACACAGGTGGCTGGCTGCACTTTCTGGATTCAACTTCAGCCTAAAGTATAGGCCAGGGACTGGGAATCGAGATGCAGACGCTCTGTCCAGGAGATCTCATTCTCTCACCAGTGACGTAGAAGATTGGACCCAAGTGGCACCGGACGGGGTGCGGGCCCTTTGTCAAGGAGCTGAATTCCAAGCCAGAGGAGGCTCCAGAGCAGAGGAAATAGGAGTTACCATGGTGGGAGTCCCCAAACACTACTGTGGAGTAGCTCAACTGGGAGAGGACAACCTGCCAAGACTGTCCAAGAAGGAGTTGAGGTGTGACCAATTGGAAGACCCCATGGGGAGATTGGTCCTGGAGGCCCTGGAGAATCAGGATCCAAACAGACTCATGCGTCAACCTTCAAAAGAAGCTCGCCTGCTGAGGAAAGAGTGGGACAGGTTGCAGTTACATCAGGGAGTGGTCTACCGAAGGGGCCCCTCTGATGACTCAGAAGATAAGTGGCAACTGTTCCTCCCAGAGAAATATCGAGAGACTGTTCTGATTGCCCTGCATGACAACCATGGCCACCTAGGGGCTGAATGGACCTTTCAACTTGTCAGAAGTCGGTTCTATTGGCCCTGCATGAGGGCAGAGATAGAAGAGTACTGCCACTCATGTGCACGGTGCGTCCAGAGGAAGACTTTACCCCCTCAAGCTGCCCCAATGGGCCATCTACAGAGTCAAGGCCCAATGGATCTGGTATGCATTGATTTTCTCTGCCTCGAACCCGACCTGAGTGGACTAGGAAATGTTCTGGTGATAACCGACCATTTCACCAGGTATGCCCAGGCTTTCCCCACCAAAGACCAGAAGGCCTCCACCGTAGCCAAGGTACTTATGGAGAAGTACTTTGTCCATTATGGGCTGCCACAGCGACTCCATTCAGATCAAGGGAGGGACTTTGAGAGTAAACTGATCCGGAAGCTCCTGGATTCTTTGGGAATTAAGAAGACTCGAACTACACCTTACCATCCACAGGGAGATGCCCAGCCGGAAAGGTTTAACCGAACCTTGCTCAACATGTTGGGGACTCTGGAAAGCGAGAAAAAGCAACATTGGAGCCAACACATAGCAGCCATAGTACATGCTTACAACTGCACCATCAGTGATGCTACAGGCTACTCCCCATATCGACTCATGTTTGGGAGAGAAGCGAGACTACCGGTGGACTTGGCCTTTGGCACCTCTCTGGACCATTCCTCAGCCACATCCCACAAAGGATATGTGGACAGGCTCAGACACAGCCTGAAAGTAGCCTATGAACATGCTCAAGCGGCCTCAGATCAAAGGGGAGCTCGAAATAAAAGAAACTTCGACTTGAAGGTTCGGGTACAAGACCTACAGCCCGGGGATCGAGTACTGTCACGCAATCTGGGGGTCCCCGGAAAGCACAAACTTGCAGACAGATGGAGATCTGAACCCTATGTCATCTGCAGGAAGTTGCCAGGCCTACCTGTCTATACGTTGAAGCCTGAAGGAAAGGTAGGCCCACTGAAGACGTGGCATCGAAACCACCTTCTCCCACTTGCTGAGGCAGTTAGAATACCTCCCGTGGGAGACTCCCTTGAACCGGCCTCTATCCTGGATACTCCTAGGCCGAACACTCGGTCGCAGACCTCCCGAGCTGAAGATGGAGAGGCCTCTCAACTTAGTGGAAGTGAGGAGGGAGAACTTGATTGGCTGTGGCCTTCCCCAACTCCAGGAACTTCTACCATAGATCTTCCAACCACTGAAGACACCACAGATGAAACACTGAACCCAGAAGCCACAGAGTTCATCCCTGTCAGGGTCACCTGTGGCCAGGTGACAGATGCACACCGTAGGGGGACAGGAGTGCACCGCGGGGTAGTGAACCCTATGGCTGGCTTCTGCGGATAGGAAACTGGGTGGTTGTGGAAAGCGGGACCAGAGGAGCACAACCGGGATCCTAACGGAAGCGAGAGCCAAGATTCCCCAGGGCGCGGAGTCTAAGACCCAGCTGGTCTTCTCCAGGGCCTCTAGTGGTGAGGATGTTACGCTGCAGGCTGGGACCAGGTCGCGGCCCCTGGAGTTTCCTAGCTCACGCCCCGTAGGATAAGGGGAAAAGAGGGGAAGCAGCAGCACACGATAGAGAGAACCGAATAACAAGCTGAAGGTCAGGGGCCACAAGCAGACAAGGATAACGAAGAACGAGCCGAAGGTCAAGGGTCACGAGCAGACAGGGATAGTCGGGGACAAGCCAATAACGTAACAGAGAGACAGACGTAGCACACGGCAGGCAGGAACCCAAACACACAATGCCTAACAAACACGTTGATCAGCCAAGCAGGCTTGCAGTGCACAGATTAATATAGTGTTCTGTGATAGGGCCTGGGGTGGAGTCAGGCTGGGAGGAGATTATAAAGGAAGCCAGGTGAAAGGGCTCAGGCCTCTAAGATGAACACATGGGAAGGAAGGTAAGCTGACAGACAAACACTACTGCATATCCATGACAGTACCCTCCCTCTTATGGCCCCTCCCCCGCCTGGACCCAGGCTTAAAGGGAAATCTCTGATGAAACCTTCTCAACAGATGAGGTGCAGCGACATCAGATGCAGCGATCCAAGACGCCTCCTCAGGACCAAAACCTCTCCAATGCACAAGGTACTGAAGAATGCCTCTGCAGAGCCGAGAATCCAGAACTTGTCTAACCTCGTACTTAAGATCATCCTCAGAGACCGAAAACGAGGCAGGGAGATGACAAGAAGATCCATTGAGGACCAAAGGCTCTCCAGGAATAAGCAAGGGCATGAGAGGACCAACAGGAATCCGAGGAGGGTCCCCCAGACCCTCAAAGGGGAACTGGTCATCTTGCACAGGACCATCAGACTGGGCAGATGTCAGTGGAACCCTGAAGTCAGGTTGGTCAGAAGGTGACATGTCGCCGGAGTCAAGCTGAATAGCTGAAGGACAAGCAGAATGTCCCGAACAAGTAAAAGTAGGAGGCTCACTGGGCATGGGCTGGACTGGCATAACTAGTACAGAGGCAGAGTGAATAGCTGAGTCAGGTGTAGCGACTACCTGAATCGCATCGCAAGACGTAGCGACTGCAGGACTTGTAGACAAGCTAGCCTGGCTGTGCGTCCAAGGGTGGTTAGGGACAGAGAAATGTAAATGGTTATGCAACCTGGAATGAATGACCGGCTCAGATTCACAGGGGGCAACCTTGGGTAGGCAGGACGAGGAACAGGAGGGACCCCAAGCCAGAATCTGTCCAGTAGTCCAGTCCACATGAGGAGAATGGAGCTGTAACCATGGGAGACCCAAAATTATAGGCGTTGAGGCCTTGGGTAAGATAAGGAAGGATATCCACTCCTGGTGGAGTGTCCCTACCGACATCTTAACAGGGAGGGTCTGGAAGCGGATAGGTCCCCCTGGGAGAACAGTACCATCAATCGCCAAGACCACCAATGGTGTGGTGAGGGGCAAAAGAGTAAGTCTCATGGACGATGCGATTTCCCAGTCCATAAAATTACCAGCGGCTCCGGAATCCAGATATGCTGAGACCGAATGAGAAGAAGCACCAACATGAAGGAACACAGAAAGCAGAAGACGAGAAGGGGAAGGTGATATTTCTGGGTCCAATACTCCACTTTCCAGATGAAGTGGACCCGAACGTTTTTCTGGACAAAGAGAGCAAGTGTCACGAAAATGACCTTTGCCCCCACAGTAAAGACACAGACCAAGAGTTCTGCGCCTAGCACGTTCCTCGGGGGATAGCCTGGTCCGACCCGGCTGCATGGGTTCCTCAGCTGGTAGGAGATGCTCTACGGGTCGAAGAGAGGGGAGCTCAGGCTGACTAAGAACCAAGGAGTGCTGGCGTTGCTTTTCTAAGGTCCTCTCCTGAAAGCGAATATCGATCTGGTTACACAAGGAGATAACGCCGGCCAGATCAGTGGGGATGGTTCTTCCTGCTAATTCATCCTTCACTCTATCAGACAGGCCATGCAAAAAGGTTGCGACTAAGGCCTCATTGTTCCAGCTCAACTCAGCCGACAGTATGCGGAAATGAAGGGCATACTGTCCCACAGAAGCAGACTCTTGGCGGAGACGTAAAAGGGCGCTGGCCGCTGAAGAGACACGAGCCGGTTCTTCGAAGATATTCCGAAAAAGTTTCAAGAAGCCAGACAGGCTAGAAACCACTGGATCATTCAGTTCCCACAGAGGGGCTGCCCAGGCTAAAGCTTCACCAGAGAGGAGGGAAATGATATAGGCTACCTTAGCCCGATCAGACAGGAAGTTTTGGGGCTGGAGCTCAAAATGAATCGTGCATTGGCTAAGGAACCCCCTGCAGGCCTTGGAGTCCCCAGAGAAACGAGACGGAGCTGGCAGTTGTAGTGAGTGTGTGGCTGCGACTGGTGCAATAGGTGCAGCCGCTGATTGTATTTGAGGTTGCGGATTCAGGGTTCCCAAGGAGGCCTGAAGCTGCTCGAAGCGAGAAGCCAGATCCTGGAGGAATCGCATCACCTGAGTCTGATTCGATTCCTGGGTTTCAAGTCTGCAAACTATGCCCTGCAATGGATCATCCGCGGGTAGCGGGATGTCAGCCGGGTTCATGGCTGATCAAACTGTCAGGGTCACCTGTGGCCAGGTGACAGATGCACACCGTAGGGGGACAGGAGTGCACCGCGGGGTAGTGAACCCTATGGCTGGCTTCTGCGGATAGGAAACTGGGTGGTTGTGGAAAGCGGGACCAGAGGAGCACAACCGGGATCCTAACGGAAGCGAGAGCCAAGATTCCCCAGGGCACGGAGTCTAAGACCCAGCTGGTCTTCTCCAGGGCCTCTAGTGGTGAGGATGTTATGCTGCAGGCTGGGACCAGGTCGCGGCCCCTGGAGTTTCCTAGCTCACGCCCCGTAGGATAAGGGGAAAAGAGGGGAAGCAGCAGCACACGATAGAGAGAACCGAATAACAAGCTGAAGGTCAGGGGCCACAAGCAGACAAGGATAACGAAGAACGAGCCGAAGGTCAAGGGTCACGAGCAGACAGGGATAGTCGGGGACAAGCCAATAACGTAACAGAGAGACAGACGTAGCACACGGCAGGCAGGAACCCAAACACACAATGCCTAACAAACACGTTGATCAGCCAAGCAGGCTTGCAGTGCACAGGTTAATATAGTGTTCTGTGATAGGGCCTGGGGTGGAGTCAGGCTGGGAGGAGATTATAAAGGAAGCCAGGTGAAAGGGCTCAGGCCTCTAAGATGAACACATGGGAAGGAAGGTAAGCTGACAGACAAACACTGCTGCATATCCATGACAATCCCTTCTAGTCCTTCAGCAGAATACTGGGAAGATGCCCATGATGGTTGTTCAGAGGAAGAGGAGCCTGTGGCGCCAGAGCCAGAAATCCCAAGAGAGCAAAGGGCTCGAAGAGTCATCCGGCCTCCAAAGAAGCTGACCTACCCACAAATGGGGAACAGCTCAGAAGACTCTGTAGTTACTGCTAGGAGGAATGCTGAGAATCCGGATCCCTCCACGGTCCATTTGGTGGAGGGCAACCCCAGCTCACTCTCTGGCACAGCTAGACAGGTCGCCCCACTGAAGCGACCTGTAGACAGGACAGCTCCCCATCTTATGATGATTGGTGGGAGGCTCCTCTGTCAACCCTATGCAACCGCATTGAATCTAGAATGTTTTGCAGACCAAAAAAATGTCTTTGGGGACCAAAGATTCAAAGTGGGGGGAGTGTGTAGCGGGGTGTTCCCCTTTAATGCAGAGAGACAAGAAGTTCTAGGGGAGAGGTGAGTCAGGAGGAAGTAGAGAAAGACATTACTGGAAGTGAAAGCAGAGGAGAGAGAGAGAGACTACATCTCCCAGTACATCTTGCAGCACCCAGGGTACATTGCTCCGGAACAGAGACTGCTGGGGCAGACTTTATAAAGGGGAGGTGGAGTTTGTTCGGTCTCTTTTGGACACCCCCTCTCCTAGCAAGAGGATCTCTGTGCTGAACTGCTGTGTGCACAAGGCCTGAAGCCTGGGCCTTGTGCTCCTTTCCAAAGAGCCCTCTGCCAGCCTAGCAGAGCCTTAGAGACATCTTCTCATCCTTGCTGCAGTACACCAGAAGGATTGAAGACTTGGATATCGGTGGATTCCTGTTCCTAGACGAATCGATGGAGGAAACGGACTTGGACTTGTCCGGGTGGTGAGAGCTGTTTAAAGACAGATACTTTTATCTTTACTATTCGTTCGGATTACAAAGTTGTTCTTCAAGTGCACCACCGAAAGATTTCTAGCGAATATTGTTTCACTGAACTTCCATTTAGATCAGTCAGGCCTGACTGCATAGGTAGACATTGCTGGGTGTTAGTCTATCCATGAGGGGAAGTAGCTGAAAAAGGGCAGCGCTAGAGTTGCATAGCAATATTTTATTTTCTTTTTCGTACATCACGGGACACAGAGCGACTTAGTCATTACTAATGGGTTATATAGATTACCTTCAGGTGCTGGCACTGGCCACTTCCAAACCGGAAGTACCCTCCCCTATATAAGCCCCTCCCATCCGGGAGCACCTTAGTTTTTTGCCAGTGTCTAAGGTGTTGGCCAAAGAGTAACATGTGTTTTCACTGGGCTTGCGTACAGGTTCTTTTGGGCCTTAGTAAGCTGTTCCGGATCCCACCAAAAAAGCTTCATAGCTAAACGGTCGGTACCCGGGCCTTGCAGCGGAAGAGCAAGGTTTTGCCTGTAATGCCTCTCTTAGGAGGGCTGGACCCTGGGATCCAGAGCTCTGGTCATACCCACGACCAAGATGTTGTCTGTGCAGGGTGCTATACAGGTCCAGGGGAGTGGAATCCTTGGGAACCCGGTCCCTGAAGGTTTAATTACAATGCCTGCCGTGATAGGTGAAGTTTGGTGGACCAAACAGAGTCCTGCGGCGGGGATCAGGTAAGTGGGGGCCCCCAGGAACTTGGTTCTATTGGGGGACCCCCAAGCCTAATTTGTCTTTCTGTCTGTTACCTAACGGTATTCCCGCTAATATCTGTGTATGCCTGTAACTACTGAAAATGTAAAATTTTAATAGTAGTCAAGAGAAAAAAAAAAAAAAAAAAGGAGGACCGCGGTACCTGTGTTAAACCACTAGAGGCCGCTGTGGTCCATTTTTCTTGTCATGTGGATCTTTGGTTTTCTCAAAGTCAAAAGATCCAGGGAGTTGGTAAGTTTCTCTGTGGGAATCCACTTCCTCTGCCCTGTAGCTGCGCTCATCCACCGCACAGGCCCTCCGGCAAAAAGGGCCCTGGCTCCTAGTCCCTGTTTGGTTTCGAAAAGGGCGCCAATGGCGCACGGGCGCGCGCGCGGGCGCGTGCACGCGCCTCCTATGAAAAAAAAGGGGCAGGGCGGGTGGATGACGCTCGATGCGCGCCACGGCGCTTCTGCGCATGTGCAGGCGTCCCAGCTTGTATAAAGACACAGTACAAGTGTCAGCTGGATGCAAACAGAGCTAGCAACAAACAGTGGCACACAGAGGCGGTTGATGCAGGCATCCCCATAGAAAGGCACTTTAGTGGACACCAGCTGGTATATAGCAGCAACTTTGTTAGACTATTACCAGCAAAATTGGTGTATGACGACGGGAATACCTCAGCTTTGTGCTTAAAGGATATGTCGTCCAGACGCTCCGGAAATAGATCTTCCAGGAAGCCAAAGGGGTCTCCATCGGGCTCTGAGGATATTGGGCATGCTTGTACTGCACCAATCTCCCCTGAGAATTCAGAGGTCAGTAGCCGTAGAAACCCCGCAGGAGTACCTGGTGCTGCGGCTGTCCCCAGTCCACCTGCTCCTGTATATATAACAGAGGAGGTTTTATCCTCAACTCTGGGAGGATTGGAAGAGAGATTAACAGCATTGATCGCTGCTTCCCTGTCACAGGGAAAGCGCGTCCGATCTCCGTCTCCTCCTTCAGAGTGCCTGTTAGTGGAGGAACAGCCCCACACAGGGATCGACCTACCTGAAGGGGATCAGGATGAGGTTGATTCAGTTATGGAGGAATCAACAGTGGAAGAACCTTTCTCAGCATCTCAGGCTGAAAGATTATGGGTTCAGTCTCTGACTAACATGGTCCGATCAGCATTTAAAATGCCACTGGCGGAACCACCATCCACTACGGTTTCCTCACTGGGGTCGCTAAAAGCTCCCCAGGCTGTCTGTTCCTTCCCAATCCACCCTTTATTAGAAGGGCTTATTTACCAGGATTGGGAGCACCCTGATAAAATATTTGCTCCCCCCAAGAGATTTCCGGTGATCTATCCCATGGAGGATAAGTTCATAAAAAAATGGAGGGTCCCTACAGTGGACGCAGCCATCTCTTCTGTGAACAAATCACTGACATGTCCAGTAGATAATGTTCCAATGTTCAAAGACCCAATAGATAAAAAATTGGAGTCTTTACTAAAATCTGCTTTCTCTACAGCAAGCATGGTGACACAACCTGCGGTAGCAGCGATTGGAGTCTGCCAAGCAGTGAAAGATCAGTTGAAACAAGTCTTAAGGGACTTACCAGATCAGCAGGCTCTTGCCCTAGCTGACCTGCCTAGAGCCTTGTGTTTTGCGGTGGACGCCATAAAGGATACAATCCAACAGGCCTCCCGCTTTACGCTGTCTATAGTACATATGCGTAGGCTTCTGTGGCTCAAAAACTGGTCTGCTGAAGCTCCCTGTAAGAAACTGCTGGTTAGCTTCCCATTTCATGGAGAACGCTTATTTGGAGAAGATCTGGACAAATATATCCAGAAAATTTCTGCCGGTAAAAGTTCACTCTTACCGGTTAAGAACAAGAGTAGAAGTCCTTCTTTTAAGAGGCCTACTTCTCCAGTCCCGGGCACATCGGCTGTGAAGCAGTTCCGACGGCCTCCGCGGTCAAATTCAGGGGGCAGAAATCAGGGACAATCACAGGGTAACAAGAAGCCCTGGATCAAGAGAGGTACAAAACCTCCCCCCAAGTCATGAAGCGTTGCCCCCACTCAATCGGGTGGGGGGAAGGCTTCAGTTGTTCACAGAGACCTGGCGGGACACCATCAGAGACAGATGGGTGCTCTCCGCAGTAAGTCTGGGATACAAGCTGGAGTTAAAAGGCACTCCTCCTGCCCAATTTATGAGGTCAAACGTGCCAAGAGATCCCCAGAAGAGAGGATCCCTCCTTCTGGCACTAGAACAACTATTGCTCCAAGGTGTAATCATGAAGGTTCCCCTGGAAGAAAGCGGATTTGGGTTTTACTCGAACCTTTTCACAGTCCCCAAACCAAATGGGGACGTGAGGCCCATATTAAATCTAAAAGGGCTAAACAAGTTCCTAAATATCAGGACTTTTCGGATGGAGTTGATCCGATCGGTGGCCACCGCCCTACAAGGGCAGGAATGGTTAGCCTCGATCGACATAAGGGATGCTTATCTGCATATTCCCATCTTTCCGGCCCACCAGAAATTTCTACGCTTTGCAGTAGAAGGGCGCCATTTTCAGTTCAGAGCCTTACCTTTCGGTCTGGCCACAGCACCACGAGTGTTCACAAAAATTCTGGCCCCATTATTGGCCAATCTAAGAACACAAGGTGTAACGATAATGGCATATCTAGACGACCTGCTACTAATAGACCACTCAGTGGAAAAGCTGGAAGTAGCTATTCACAAGACAATCAAGTATCTGGAAAATCACGGTTGGATTATCAACCGGGACAAGTCAGCTCTAAGACCAGTCAAAAGTCTGGAATACTTAGGGCTAAGGCTGGATTCAAATCAGAGAAAGATTTTCTTACCTCCAGAGAAGGTGTCGTCTTTAAAAGATTTGACCCACTTAGTGGGTACAAAAAGAAAACCATCCATACGCCTCTGCATGAGGCTGCTGGGAAAAATGGTGGCTTCATTCGAAGCGGTACCCTACGGTCAATTCCATTCAAGGAATTTGCAAAAGGCCATACTGTCAGCCTGGAACAAAAAAGTTCAGGCTTTAGACTTACCAATGTCCCTGTCCCCTTCCGTTCGCAAGAGCCTCCATTGGTGGTTGGTGCCCCAGAATCTGGAAAAAGGGAAACCCTTCAGTCCGGTTTCTTGGAAGGTAGTCACTACAGATGCCAGCCTCATAGGCTGGGGGGCAGTACTGGAGCAATGGTCTCTCCAGGGCAAGTGGTCAGAAGCAGAAAAGGCCCTGCCCATCAATCTCTTAGAGATACGAGCAGCCCGGTATGCCCTAGTAGCATGGACATCCAAACTCCAAGGGTCCCCTGTCAGAATTCAATCAGACAATGCCACAGCAGTGGCATATATCAATCACCAGGGTGGCACCAGGAGTCGTGCAGCCCAGAGGGAAGCAAATTGCATCCTGGAGTGGGCAGAAAAATATGTCCCAGCCATATCCGCGGTTTTCATCCCAGGAGTGGAAAATTGGAGAGCGGACTTTTTAAGTCGCCAACAATTATGCCCGGGGGAATGGTCTCTTCACCCCGAGGTTTTCCAGGCAATATGCCAGCGGTGGGGAACACCGGATGTAGATCTGCTAGCATCCAGATTCAACGCAAAGGTGGACAGATTTGTGTCTCGCACAAGGGATCCTCTAGCTTGCGGCTCGGATGCCCTAGTGTTCCCTTGGGATCAGTTCAAGCTGATATATGCATTCCCACCGCCACAATTGTTACCGCGATTACTCCGCAGAATCAGGGTAGAAAAAGAAACCAGTGATTCTGGTGGCTCCAGCGTGGCCCCGAAGGGCATGGTACGCGGAGATTGTAAAAATGTCAGTGAGGAGTCCTTGGACCCTCCCACATCGTCCGGACCTGCTGTCGCAGGGACCGATATACCACCCTTCCTTACCAGCCCTAGGTTTGACGGCCTGGCTATTGAAGCCCACATTCTGAAAAAGAGAGGGCTCTCTAATTCTGTGGTATCTACCATGATCAATGCCAGGAAGCCGGTATCCAGGCAGATCTATTATAGGATCTGGAAAGCGTACATTACGTGGTGTGAGGCCAAGAAATGGCATCCACGTAAGTACGTGATAGGGAGGATTTTGGACTTCCTACAGTGGGCTGTAGATAGGAAGCTGGCCTTGAGTACTATCAAGGGTCAGATTTCGGCCTTGTCAATATTTTTTCAAAGGCCCTTGGCTTCGCATTTACTAGTCAAAGCTTTCATACAAGGAGTGATGCGTATTAGCCCTCCGGTTAGTATTCCCATATGTCCTTGGGACTTAAACCTGGTTCTGTCGGTTCTACAGAAACAACCGTTTGAACCATTGCAACACATTTCCTTGGTTCTTCTCACCAGGAAATTGATTTTCTTAGTAGCCGTTTGTTCGGCTAAAAGAGTATCGGAATTAGCCGCCTTGTCCTGTAAGGAGCCATATCTGGTTGTCCATAAGGACAGAGTAGTATTACGTCCTCATCCAGCCTTTCTTCCCAAGGTGGTATCGAGGTTTCATTTGAACCAAGATGTGGTTCTTCCTTCTTTTTTCCCCAAACCTAGCTCGGTAGAGGAAAAGTTATTACATTCTTTGGATGTAGTAAGAGCAGTTAAAGCTTATCTAAAAGCCACTGCTCAGATTCGCAGAACGGATACTTTGTTTATTCTGCCGGAAGGCCCTAAAAAGGGTCAGGCAGCATCAAAATCTACTTTAGCCAAGTGGATTCGACAGGTCATAATGCAAGCCTATGGCTTGAGAAAGAGACCGCCTCCGTTCAAAGTTAGGGCGCACTCCACGAGAGCAGTTGGAACTTCATGGGCAGTGCATCACCAGGCCTCCCTGGCTCAAGTATGTAAGGCCGCAACATGGTCTTCGGTACACACGTTTACTAGGTTCTACCAGGTAGACGTTAGAAGTCAGGAGGATGTCGCCTTTGGGCGCAGTGTGTTGCAGGCCGCAAAAGATCCTCATGCCTGATGGCGCCCAGCTTATGTATCCCTCCCCTCATTTGGCATTGCTTTGGGACGTCCCATTAGTAATGACTAAGTCGCTCTGTGTCCCGTGATGTACGAAAAAGAAAAAGAGATTTTTATAACAGCTTACCTGTAAAATCCTTTTCTTGGAGTACATCACGGGACACAGAGCTCCCACCCCTCTTTTTGGGACACTTATTGCTTGGCTACAAAACTGAGGTGCTCCCGGATGGGAGGGGCTTATATAGGGGAGGGTACTTCCGGTTTGGAAGTGGCCAGTGCCAGCACCTGAAGGTATCTATATAACCCACATAGTAATGACTAAGTCGCTCTGTGTCCCGTGATGTACTCCAGGAAAAGGATTTTACAGGTAAGCTGTTATAAAAATCCCTTTATTCTGATTACTCTGTTTATCTTTATTACTGTTTATTGCAGGGATCTGCAACTTGTTATACTGTTGTTTATTACTTGCCCATTAGCCTCAGTAAAATATCTGGGTCAAGTACATTGGTGTCAGTTTCACTTACTTTAATAGAAGTTTTAAAGTATATCACTGTGTGTGTGTTTGCCATAGGACTGCGTCACCTAGAGTTGCGGTCACGCGGTCCTATCTCCCCTTACTAGCTGTGCCAGTAGGGGGTTGAGCAGATTGCCGGGGGTTGGCGGAGCTGTCTTCAGGGCCCAACTAAACCTGCGGCCTTCTTAGTTGGAGGTATCGCTACATATATATATATATATATATATATATATATATATATATATACACATATATACACAGTGGTACTTAGCTTCACAAACTTAATTTGTATAACGACTCTGGTCGCGAACCGAATTGGTTGTGAACTGAGGCAAATTTTCCCATAGGGTTCAATGTAAATCAGGTTAATCCGTTCTGAACTTTTTTTTTGTTTATATTGTAGGGGGATCAGACTCCCTTACCTTTTCCTTTGATTTACCTTCTAAAGGTTTGTTTTCTTTGTCAGAATTTCTCACTTCCTGTTTCTCCTCACTGAACTCCACACCATCATCCGAGTGGTGTGGAGTCATCCAGAACAGCTTACTGAACAGCTTACTGAGGATAAACAGGAAGTGAGAAATTCAGACGAAGAAAACAAAGAAAAAAAATATTTAGAAGGGAAATCTAAGGAAAAGGTAAGTGAAGCAACAATGCACTAGCTTAAAGGAACCTATTTAGAAAATAAAAAATGTACCTTTACAACTCCTTTAAGGCAGGGACAACTCACAGTCTCTTTAGGAAAACACCATGTTTAATGCACAGGATATTTCCAACAGAAGAAAAAAAGGGCATCTTGCCATCAAATAAACAAAATAAACTTCTGCTCTACCGAGCCTTACTGTATCCGTAGTCTGACCAGTCCTTTGGTTTGGTAGTAAGTGTCCTTACAGTTGCACAAACTTGAATCCAAAATCAGGGATAAGCAGCCATGCTCCAATATGCCTCCTCACACAGAGACACCCACTCTCTCCCTGAGAGCTAAGCCCAGCTGCCTTAATCAATTCAAGACCTGAAAGGAAACATTAAACTGCGGATCCACGGACTTGGGAGTCTGTCCCATCCAGAGCTCTATCAGACTCCCAATAAAACCAGATCCGGAAAACAAACTTTACCAACACAGGGTAAAGAACTATCTTTCTTTACCCTGAAGTCTTTGCTGGTGTTATCTTAGATTATCAATATAAGACTCCGTGGAGGAACATATATCCCATTAACCACTTAAGCCCCGGACCATTTCGGGCCATTAGGACCAAGCCTGTTTTTGGGATTCGGCACTGCGCTGCTTTAACTGTAAATTGTGCGGACATGCAATGTTGTACCCAAATGAAATTTGCGTCCTTTTCTTCCCACAAATAGAGCTTTCTTTTAATGGTATTTGATTGCCTCTGCGATTTTTATTTTTTGCGATATAAACAGAAAAAGACCGAAAATTTTGAAAAAAAATGATATTTTCTACTTTTTGTTATAAGAAAAATCGAATAAACTCAATTTTAGTCATACATTTAGGCCAAAATGTATTCAGCCACATGTCTTTAGTAAAAAAAACGTCAATAAGCGTATATTTATTGGTTTGCGCAAAAGTTATAGCGTTTACAAACTAGGGTACATTTTCTGAAATTTACACAGCTTTAAATTTATGACTGCCTATCTCATTTCTTGAGGTGCTAAAATGGCAGGGCAGTACAAAACCCCCCCAAATGACCCCATTTTGGAAAGTAGACACCCCAAGGAAATTGCTGAGAGGCATGTTGAGCCCATTGAATATTTATTTTTTTCGTCCCAAGTGATTGAATAATGACAAAAAAAAAAATAAAAAAAAAAAATTACAAAAAGTTGTCACTAAATGATATATTGCTCACACATGCCATGGTTATATGTGGAATTGCACCCCAAAATACATTCTGCTGCTTCTCCTGAGTACGGGGATACCACATGTGTGGGACTTTTTAGGAGCCTAGCCACGTACGGGACCCCGGAAACCAAGCACCGCCTTCAGGATTTCTAAGGGCGCAAATTTTTGATTTCACTCCTCACTACCTATCACAGTTTCGAAGGCCATAAAATGCCAAAATAGCACAAAACCCCCCCAAATGACCCCATTTTGGAAAGTAGACACCCCAAGCTATTTACTGAGAGGCATGTTCAGTCCATGGAATATTTTATATTTTGCCACAAGTTGCGGGAATATGACAAACTTTTTTTTTTTTGCACAAAGTTGTCACTAAATGATATATTGCTCACACATGCCATGGGCATATGTGAAATTACACCCCAAAATACATTCTGCTGCTTCTCCTGAGTACGGGGATACCACATGTGTGGGACTTTTTGGGAGCCTAGCCGCGTACGGGACCCCAAAAACCAAGCACCGCCTTCAAGGTTTCTAAGGGCATAAATTTTTGATTTCACTCCTCACTACCTATCACAGTTTTGAAGGCCATAAAATGCCAAGATGGCACAAAACCCCCCCAAATGACCCCATTTTGGAAAGTAGACACCCCAAGCTATTTGCTGAGAGGCATGTTGACCCCATTGAATATTTTTTTTTTTTGTCCCAAATGATTGAATAATGACAAAAAGAAAAAAAAAAAAAAATGTACAAAAAGTTGTCACTAAATGATATATTGCTCACACATGCCATGGTTATATGTGGAATTGCACCCCAAAATACATTCTGCTGCTTTTCCTGAGTACGGGGATACCACATGTGTGGGACTTTTTGGGAGCCTAGCCGCGTACAGGGCCCCAAAAACCAAGCACCGCCTTCAGGATTTCTAAGGGCGTAAATTTTTGATTTCACTCCTCACTACCTATCACAGTTTTGAAGGCCATAAAATGCCAAAATAGCACAAAACCCCCCCAAATTACCCCATTTTGGAAAGTAGACACCCCAAGCTATTTGCTGAGAGGCATGTTGAGTCCATGGAATATTTTATATTTTGCCACAGGTTGCGGGAATATGACAAACTGTTTTTTTTTTG
Source organism: Rana muscosa (assembly GCA_029206835.1). Classification (NCBI taxonomy): domain Eukaryota; kingdom Metazoa; phylum Chordata; class Amphibia; order Anura; family Ranidae; genus Rana; species Rana muscosa. Next base: position 239,158,467 of record CM055123.1, on the reverse strand, counting down.
CACAAAGTTGTCACTAAATGATATATTGCTCACACATGCCATGGGCATATGTGAAATTACACCCCAAAATACATTCTGCTGCTTCTCCTGAGTACGGGGATACCACATGTGTGGGACTTTTTGGGAGCCTAGCCGCGTACGGGACCCCAAAAACCAAGCACCGCCTTCAAGGTTTCTAAGGGCATAAATTTTTGATTTCGCTCCTCACTACCTATCACAGTTTTGAAGGCCATAAAATGCCAAGATGGCACAAAACCCCCCCAAATGACCCCATTTTGGAAAGTAGACACCCCAAGCTATTTGCTGAGAGGCATGTTGAGCCCATTGAATATTTTTTTTTTTGTCCCAAATGATTGAATAATGACAAAAAGAAAAAAAAAAAAAAAATGTACAAAAAGTTGTCACTAAATGATATATTGCTCACACATGCCATGGTTATATGTGAAATTACACCCCAAAATACATTCTGCTGCTTCTCCTGAGTACGGGGATACCACATGTGTGGGACTTTTTGGGAGCCTAGCCGCGTACGGGACCCCAAAAACCAAGCACCGCCTTCAAGGTTTCTAAGGGCATAAATTTTTGATTTCACTCCTCACTACCTATCACAGTTTTGAAGGCCATAAAATGTCAAAATAGCCCAAAACCCCCACAAATGACCCCATTTTGGAAAGTAGACACCCCAAGCTATTTGCTGAGAGGCATGGTGAGTATTTTACAGCTCTCATTTGTTTTTGAAAATTAAGAAAGACATTTTTTTTTCTTTTTTTTTTTCTTTTTTTACATTTTCAAAACTTTGTGACAAAAAGCGAGATCTGCAAAATACTCGACATACCTCTCAGCAAATAGCTTGGGGTGTCTACTTTCCAAAATGGGGTCATTTGGGGGGGTTTTGTGCCATCTGGGCATTCCATGGCCTCCGAAACTGTGATAGGCAGTGAGGAGTGAAATCAAAAATTTACACCCATAGAAATCCTGAAGGCGGTGCTTGGTTTTTGGGGTCCCGTACGCGACTAGGCTCCCAAAAAGTCCCACACATGTGGTATCCCCGTACTCAGGAGAAGCAACAGAATGTATTTTGGGGTGTAATTCCACATATGCCCATGGCATGTTTGAGCAATATATAATTTAGTGACAACTTTTTGTACATTTTTTTTTTTTTTTTTTTTTTGGTCATTATTCAATCACTTGGGACAAAAAAAAAAAAATATTCAATGGGCTCAACATGCCTCTCAGCAAATAGCTTGAGGTGTCTACTTTACAAAATGGGGTCATTTGGGGGGGTTTTGAACTGTCCTGGCATTTTATGCACAACATTAGGAAGCTTATGTCACACATCATCCACTCTTCTAACCACTTGAAGACAAAGCCCTTTCTGACACTTTTTGTTTACATGAAAGAAATTTTTTTTTTGCAAGAAAATTATGTTGAACCCCCAAACATTATATATTTTTTTAAAGCAAAGGCCCTACAGATTAAAATAGTGGGTGTTGCATTTTTTTTTTCCACACAGTATTTGCGCAGCGATTTTTCAAACGCATTTTTTGGGGGAAAAACACACTTTTTTTATTTTTAATGCACTAAAAAACACTATATTGCCCAAATGTTTGATGAAATAAAAAAGATGATCATAGGCCGAGTACATGGATACCAAACACGACATGCTTTAAAATTGCGCACAAACGCGCAGCGGCGACAAAACTACATTCATTTTTAAAAGCATTTAAAAGCCTTTACAGGTTACCACGTTAGATTTACAGAGGAGGTCTACTGCTAAAATGACTGCCCTCGATCTGACCTTCGCGGTGATACCTCACATGCATGATGCAATTGCTGTTTACATATGACGCTAGACCGACGCTTGCGTTCGCCTTTGCGCAATAGCAGGGGGGGACAGCGGTGCTTTTTTTTTTTTTTTTTTTTTTTTATTATTTATTTGGCTTTTTTATTTTATTTTTAAACTGTGCCTTCCATATTTTATTTTTTTACCATTTTTATCGTTATCTCAGGGAATGTAAATATCCCCTATGATAGCAATAGGTAGTGACAGGTACTCTTTTTTTGAAAAAAATTGGGGGGTTAGACCCTAGATCTTTCCTCTGCCCTCAAAGCATCTGACCACACCAAGATCGGTGTGATAAAATGCTTTCCCAATTTCCCAATGGCGCTTTTTATATCCGGGGGGGGGGGACATTCCCTCCCACTGCTTGTAAAAGCAGTCTAGAGGCTAATTATCTGCTAGAATTGCTTTTACATGAAAGCCGGCTGCTGGCTGAAAAGAATGATACCAAGATGATACCTAAACCCGCAGGCATCATTCTGGTATAAACATTCAAAGTCCAGCAACATACCAGTACGTTGCTGGTCCTTGTTGGACATGTATTGTAATCTTTTTTTTCACACAGCCTATTGGCTGAACGAAAAAAAGAGATTGATTGGTGGGTATGCCCACCATTAGAATACCTCCCTTCATCCACCCACTTCTAATGATGGGCATATATGCCGAAGCATGGGGGCATCCTCCCGCAAAAAAGTTATGCCGCGTACACACGGTCAAGCCTTCGTCGGAATTTCGACCGTATGTACGCGGCATAAAAGGTTATGCCGCGTACACACGGTCGGACTTTTCCACGGATAAGCCTCCGTTGGAATTTCGACCGTATATACGCGGCATTAGGAGCAAAATCGCTCCTCCGCCCCTGCTGCCCCCATGCTTCGGCATATATGCTCTTTTTTTTAACTGTGGTGGTGAAATCACCTCCTACAGCGTTGGAGTCACGGCTTTATGTATCGTGGGAGCAAACGCTGTTGCTGTCAAGATAAATAGATCCGTGCTGCAACTGAATGGCGTACCTGCTAAGCAAATGGTGGTTAACATTAAAACAAAGTAACATTACAGTACAACAGTAAGACCTTACCATGCCATACCTGCAAAGCAAATACCAAAACAAAACCTAGTAAAAAATAAAAAAATGTTTTAACGCAACCTGTGCCTAAAATATATATATGCCGAAGCATGGGGGCATCCTCCCGCAAAAAAGTTATGCCGCGTACACACGGTCGGAATTTCGACCGTATGTACGCGGCATTAGGAGCAAAATCGCTCCTCCGCCCCTGCTGCCCCCATGCTTCGGCATATATGCTCTTTTTTTTAACTGTGGTGGTGAAATCACCTCCTACAGCACTGGAGTCACGGCTTTATGTATCGTGGGAGCAAACGCTGTTGCTGTCAAGATAAATAATTCCGCGCTGCAGTTGAATGGCGCACCTGAAAACAAAAAATTACATACCTGAAAAGCAAGCATGATAAAACATTGCAGAATAGAATACAGTAAAAAAGAGCAGAACAATAGAGAGAAAATAGAGAGAGAGAGAACAATAAAACGACAACTATTTTTGGTTTTTTTATTTTATATTTTTTTTGTGTTTTGTTTTTTACGTTTTTTTTTTCTTTTTTACACTTTTTTTTGTAACTTTACAACTGTAATGGTTCGGGTCTCTCAAAATGTAATGGCATCTTGGGAGACCCTGTGTAAGTGTGTCCTTGTCTGTGAAATGCTGTACCCTACGCTAAAACTTCACTTTTGAGTGGTAGCGTTCAAAACATTCACCTTGGCAAAGACCAGGCTTGTCAGGACAGCGTGGACAAAAACTACGGGTGTCACGCCTAAATCCGCGCTTGCTACAGACACGACATCTTTTTTGGGGGTGGCTTTGGGTAGGGGTACTCGGGAGGACATACGAATAATGCCTCTCATGCAGCCGGCTTACTGCATTTGGTTGGGGATGGTGAGGTGCAGAACCGCCTGGATACAGGAGTTCTGTGACTATCTCATTCTGGAATTTTAGAAGAGATAACGTCCCGCCTGAAGCTCTGTATAGCACATGAGCGTTCAGCAAAGCCAATTGGAATAATGATAGAGACACTTTTTTGTACCAGCGTCTCGCCTTACGGTCAATTAGATACGGCGCCATCAACTGGTCGTTGAGGTCCACCCCTCCCATATTTTGGTTATATTCGTGGACACAGAGGGGTTTCTCCACAACACCAGTCGCCGTAGGAATTTGGACTGTCGTGTCTGCATGAAGGGAGGTAAGAAGGAAAACATTCTTATTGTCCCTCCACTTCATAGCGAGCAAGTTATTACACTTCAAGCAGGCTCTCTCCCCCAGCCTAAGACGGGCATCTACAAGCCGCTGGGGAAAGCCCCGGCGATTAGGTCGCACGGTGCCACATGCTCCAATCTTATGATCAAACAAGTGACTAAACAGTGGCACGCTCGTGTAATAATTGTCCACATACAAGTGGTACCCCTTTCCGAATAAGGGTGATACCAAGTTCCACACTATCTTGCCAGCGCTCCCTATGTAATCCGGGCAGTTGACCGACTCAATCTGACTGTCTTTTCCCTCATAAACCGTAAAGTTCACTACATAGCCTGTTGCCCTGTCACAGAACTTGTAGAGCTTGACCCCGTATCTGGCACGCTTGCTGGGAAGGTACTGCTTGAAAGACAAGCGGCCAGAAAATTTAATCAGGGACTCATCAACGCAGACAACTTGATCGGGAGTAAACAAGGCTGCAAAACGTTCGTTGAAGTGGTTTATGAGGGGCCGAATTTTATAGAGCCGGTCGTATTCAGGGTCCCCACGTGGACGACAAAGTTCATTGTCGTTGAAGTGCATGAACCGCAAAATCTGCTCGTATCGTGCCCTGGACATGGAGGCAGAGAACACGGGCATGTGGTCAATTGGGTGCGTGGACCAATAAGCACGCAATGACGGAAATTTATGTGTGCCCATGTTGAGGGAAAGGCCCAGAAAGGTCTTAAATTCGGAAACCGTAATTGGTTTCCAATTTCTGGCAATTTTAGGCAACTGGGGGTTAGCGGCGATAAATTGACCAGCATATAAATTACTCTGGTCCACAATAGATCTATAGAGATCTTCCGTGAAAAACAGCGAATAAAAATCGATTGGCATAAAATCAGCTGTTTCCACCTGAATACCGGGTTGGGCAGTGAATGGGGGAAGTACGGGTTCTGCAGAAGTGGTGGGGACCCAATCAGGATAGGCGAATTCTGCAGGAAGGGCAGTATGGGCACGACGGGCCTGCCTTTGTCTTCTTGGTGGCAGCGGGACACTACTTGTGCTTGCCACCTCGCCAGCTTGAACTGCACTTATGGGACTCGCCACGTCACCAAGTGTTACTGCAGTGCTGGATGTACGTCCAGGCTGTACTAGGCCGCTGGTGCTTGCCAGTTCACCAGAAGGAATAGCGGCGCTAGTACTACTCTGCTCCATGATACGAGAGACCTGCGGTTCTTGCTCCTCAACAACCTCAGAAGATCGGGATCGGGTACGCCTGACCTTAGCAGGGACCTCAACTTCGTCGTCAGAGCTATCTGACGTGGGGCCGCTGACGTCACTGTCTTCTACGGGAAGATATTCTGAGCCTGAATCTGACAGATACGTGACCTCCTCTTCACTATCTGTCATGCTCAGAATCTCGTAGGCCTCTTTACTAGTGTACCTTCGACTTGCCATTTTGGGCTCTAAATTTAGGGGTACACTAGTAAGATTCACAGGAAAAAAAGCACCTGACTGTCGTCAGCAAATATATCAAACGCTACAAAAAAACTGTTAGCGATCGCAGGGATCAGGCCTGTCTCTGCGAACGCTGCAGTTATGTGTGTTGTGTTTGGTAAGTGACAGTGATCGATCGATACTGCACTTGGGTGGGCTGGGCTGGGCTGGGCGGAGGGGCTAAACGCAGGCGCTAGCAGGTATCTGGGCTGATCCCGCTAACACTGCGTTTTTGGGAACCCTAAAACCGCTGGGGATGCTAGTATAGATCTGATCAGATACTATACCACTAAGGGGGGTGTATGCTTTGCGCGTGGGTGTTAGCGTTACTGGCACTAACCTAACACTGCCTGGGGCGACGCAGACCCTCTCTGGCGCTAAAACCTAATTGATCTCACCCGCCGGGCGATCAGGGGGGTTAAACCTTTATTGGGTTATATACGGCGGGTGCCCTGATGCTATAAAAAGCAAACTAATCAACCAGCGTCACCCGTAACCTTTATATGGTGATCACTGGTGAAAGGGTTAACTAGGGGCAATCAGGGGGTTAAAACCTTTATTAGGTTAAATATGGGGGTACCTGACACCAATAAAAACCTGCGGCGAACCTAAAAAAAAAATAACTGCCTATCTAAAACACCAGCGACACGAATACAGCGATCGGAAAAACAATCGCTTAGTGACGCTGAAGTTAGGGGGTGAAAGGGTTACCTGGGGGGTGATCAAGGGGTTAAACCTTTATTAGGGGGGGTTAGGGGGCTACCCTGGACCTAAAGGGGCCTAATCCTAACTGCCTTGCAACTTTTTACAGTCACAGATGACACTAAATGCAGTGATCAGTAAAATAAATGATCACTGCAATCAGTGACACTGTGATTGGGGGCTTTGGGGTGACCTGGGGGGTGATCTGGGGGTGACTGGGGGGTGATTTGTGTGCCTATGTGTACCTACGTGTCAGTGGACTGTTGGAGCACTAACCTCTGTCTTCACTCCTCGGCGCCGGGAACGAAAAGACCGCGGCGAGGGAGATGACATCACTTCCTCCAGCCTGTGTTTACATCACATGGCGGAGGAAGCAATTTCATTGGCCGGGAGCGATCGCGAGGGGGGGGGCGGAATCGAGCGGCCGCCCCCTCATGCCTGATCGCTCCCGAACACTTAACGGCCGCTCACTGCAGTGAAGGGGGGTCCGGATGGACCCCCCAACTGCACAAAGGCGATCACGTAGATCTACGTGATTCTGCCTGTCCGTGCCATTCTGCCGACGTAAATCGGCGGTGGGCGGTCGTTAAGTGGTTAATCACTTCTCCTGTCATTTTAACTTGTTTTACAGACACCCCGCTACAATGTATTGTGAGGGGGGTTAGCTCGGCAGCGGGTGTGTGTGACCCCCGGGATGGGCTCCCCACACAAAACAGGCCCAGCAAACGGAGGTTGTGGTTTTCAAAATCAAAAAAGGTGCGGTTTATTTTCTATTTACAGTGACAAAACACAGCAAAGCAAAAGAAACATAACCAAAATAAATCCTGGTCAAGTTGACCTCTGACTAAACATACAGGTTTCCTAACTAACAACTGGGATCAGCCTAGTGCTGTCCTAGTCCCTAAGTCCCTGGTTTTAAATGTCCAAGCAAATAGCCACACAGGCTTTGTCTCACCGCACAGGGGTTCACTCTCCCTAGACAGTCCACACAGGTCTGGTTCCAGGCATGAGCTAACATCTAATGAAGCTGGGAGTTCTTATAGAGGCCTAAATGAGCTGACAAGCTTCAGCTGGTCTCATCAACTCCCTGTCTGCACGACGCCCAGCCCTCTCCCTAGAGGTATGAGTCATCCATGAGCCCACTAGCCTTATACAACTCTCCACCTAGTTGTATAAGTCGGCGTAAAGCCTGAATCTGGGCGAAATATATCTACCCCCCTGGATGCAACCAGGTGACTTTACCTTCCTGCTGTCACATACCCCCCCCTCTTGTTTTAACCTCGGGGTTGGAACACCAGCAATCAGGCATTCATGTACTCGAGACAAAGCATCCACATTCCCCATTTGAACGCCAGGGCGATGCTTTACTGTGAAGTTGAATTCCTGGAGGGCCAGGAACCACCTATTCACTCTTCTATTTGTTTCCTTGTTTTGAGCCATCCACTTTAACGGAGCGTGATCCGTAACCATGTCAAAGTGCCTACCTAGCAGGTAGTACCGAAGGGAATCTAGAGCCCACTTCACCGCTAAACACTCCTTTTCAACGGTGGCGTAATTTACCTCATGGGACTTCAACTTCCTGCTGAGGTAAATGACTGGGTGCTCTTCCCCGTTCCAGACCTGGGACAATACTGCTCCTAACCCCACATCTGACGCATCACTTTGTACGACAAAGTCTTTAGAGAAGTCGGGTGAGTACAACACTGGCTGGCTACATAAGGCTTGTTTCAAGAATTGGAATGCTGCCTCAGCCTCGGGGGTCCATTTAATCATGACCGACCCTTTCCCCTTCGTCAGGTTGGTTAGGGGCACAGCCTTAGAAGCAAAGTGGGGAATGAATCGTCGATAATACCCAGCGATTCCCAGAAAGGCTCGTACCTGCTTCTTGCTGTTGGGACGTGGCCAACTCTGGATGGCCTCGACTTTGTTGAGTTGGGGTTTTATTACTCCCCTCCCGATGGTGTACCCAAGATATTTGGCCTCCTCCTGCCCAATGGTACACTTCTTGGGGTTAGCCGTAAACCCCGCTTCCCGAACAGAGTCCAGGACTGCTTGCACTTTTGGCAGATGTGAGGCCCAATCTGTGCTATGGACAATTACGTCATCCAGGTAAGCCGCAGCATACTTCCGATGGGGCCTCAGCATCTGGTCCATTTTCCGCTGGAATGTGGCCGGCGCATTCTGTAACCCGAACGGCATTCTTTTATATTGGAACGCCCCGTCTGGGGTTACAAATGCGTTTTTCTCTTTGGCCGACTTGGCCAGGGGGATTTGCCAATACCCTTTTGTGAGGTCAAGAGTCGTCATGTATCGGGCTGTTCCCAGCCGGTCGATCAACTCATCTATACGTGGCATGGGGTAGGTGTCAAATTTTGTAACTTTGTTCAACTGACGAAAATCGTTACAAAATCGCCAGCTCCCATCCGGTTTAGGCACCAACACGATGGGACTAGACCAATCACTTTGGGACTCCTCTATCACCCCTAAGTTCAGCATTTTCTGTACTTCCTCCCGTATTGCCTCCCGTCGAGCCTCTGGGATCCGATAGGGTTTTAACTTCACCCTTTCACCGGGCGGGGTAATGATGTCATGCTCTACCCCAGATGTTTGTCCCGGCAGCTCAGAGAATACCTCCTTGTTGCGAAGCACAAACTCCTTAACCTCCTGTTGTTGGGGTTGTGACAAGGTGGCTGCTATTCCAACCTCAGGAATCACGCAACCAGTTTGAGCTGGTGACCAAGTGTCTGCGACTAGGGACTCTCTATCCCTCTAGGCTTTCAACAGATTAACGTGATAGATCTGTTCGGGCTTTCGCCTTCCTGGTTGTCTGACCTTGTAATTCACTTCGCTCACTTTTTCCATTATCTCGTAGGGGCCTTGCCATTTGGCAAGGAATTTACTTTCAACCGTAGGGACAAGTACCAATATCCTATCCCCCGGGGAAAAGGTACGGGTCTTGGCTCCACGGTTGTACACTCTCTGCTGTGCCAACTGCGCTTGGGCCAAATGTTCCTTCACGATGGACATTACCTGTGCAATTCAATCTTGCATCAGGGCGACATGCTCAATCACACTCCTGTGGGGAGAACTCTCACTTTCCCAAGTTTCCTTGGCAATATCCAACAGCCCTCTTGGGTGTCTCCCATACAGTAACTCAAAGGGGGAGAATCCCGTAGAGGATTGGGGCACCTCCCTAATAGCAAACATCAAATAAGGAAGTAAACAGTCCCAATCCTTTCCATCTCTATCCACCACTTTCTTCAACATTTGTTTTAGGGTTTTGTTGAATCTTTCAACCAGCCCATCGGTTTGGGGGTGATACACAGACGTACGCAATTGCGTCACTTTGAACAATTTACACAGCTCTTTCATAACCCGGGACATAAAGGGTGTACCTTGGTCCGTAAGCAGTTCTTTACAAATACCCACCCGGCTAAAAACAAGAGATAGCTCTTTGGCTATGGTTTTGGCCGAGGTATTTCGGAGAGGGATCGCTTCTGGATAACGGGTGGCATAGTCCATTATAACTAATATGTACTGGTGCCCCCTAGCGGACTTGATTATAGGACCTACCAAATCCATGGCGATCCTCTCAAACGGGACCTCAATGATGGGTAGAGGGACCAGCGGGCTACGGAAATGTGGCATCGGGGCCAACCTCTGACACACAGGGCAGGAGGAACAATAATTTTCTACGTCCTTCATCACCCCCGGCCAATAGAATCTCTGTAATACCCTCTCTCGGGTTTTCTCTGTCCCCAGATGACCTCCAAGAATGTGCCCATGGGCCAACTCCAACACCAACTTCCTGTAAGGTTTGGGCACCACAAGCTGCTCAACGGTTTCTTCTGCCCTTTTTGCCACCCGATACAGTAGGTCCTTCTCTACGCTGAAGTATGGGTAAGTGCAGGTATTATCTGGGTTCACTAACTCGCCATCTATTTTCACTACGTTTTCCCGTGCCTTTATTAGGGCGGGGTCTTTCAACTGTTCTGTGGCAAAGTTTTCCCTGTGAACCTCAAGATCAGAAAACTCCACAGACGGTAGGTTTTCGTCTGAGGAGGTGGGCTCCTCTCCAGTTTCTTGAGTCTCCCCTGCCAATACTGATAAGGGAAATTCCGGAGAGTCCTCACCACTCTCAGGGGAGTTCTGGCTATCACATTCCTGGTACATAGGGGCACCAGTGAGGGGCTCAGGATCATCCCACAGTTCCCAGAACTTCGGAAAATCCCTTCCCACAATGGCGTCATGCGGTAACTGAGATACTAAGCCCACTGGATGAGAGAGGGTACCTTTGGGGGTCTCGAAACACACTGTAGTCACTGGATACTCTCGGGTGTCCCCATGCACACAAATAACAGCTACCTTGCTATTCCCAGAGACCTCTGTTTTAACTAACTCAGCCTTTATCAGGGTCACAAGGCTACCTGAATCCAGCAATACCACAACATTTCTACCATTAACACACATTTTGCATAAATGTTTCTCAGTTCCTCGAATGGCAGTGCATGCGACTGTCGCACACAGCGACTGACGTCTGCCCGTCAGAAAGTCACACTGCATGGGTTCCTCCACAACCGGGCAATTGGCTGCAATATGTCCCGCTTGCCGGCAGCGGTAGCAAACGATCCTTCTTGCCGCCTCTTGAGCCGCTGATTTCCCAGGCTGTTCTCGCCAAACTTGGGGTAGAGCTCCCACCCTCTCACTCTCTCCACCCTCACCCCTTGGAATCCTCTTATCCGCCCCTGGGGATGGTCTGGTCTTAGGGTGGAAAGTCCGAGTGTCTCTGGAAGAGGCCGTCAGGTTCTCTGTAGCCAAGTATTTCTCCACACGATCCACAAGACCATCGGCCGTCTCTGGGTCTCCATGGCTTACCCACTTTTGGATGGCAGTAGGAAGAGCTCTCAAAAACCGATCCATTACAACACGTTCCACAATCTTTGGTGCGGACAAAGTCTCTGGCTGTAGCCACTTTCTGCTCAGGTGAATGAGATCATACATTTGAGACCTGGGGGGTTTTCCAAGCTGGAAAGTCCAGTTATGCACACGCTGAGCCCGGACAGCCTGGGTGACACCCAGCCTTGCCAATATTTCAGCTTTTAGCATCACATAGTCTTTTGCTTGGTTAGGCTCTAGGTCATAGTAAGCTTTCTGCGATTCACCAGTTAACAGAGGAGCCACCAGTCCAGCCCACTGCTCCTCAGGCCACTTTTCTCTTTCAGCGGTCCTTTCAAATGTGGTCAAAAATACCTCTGGATCATCCTCTCCAGTCATTTTTGTCAATAAACGACTCACCCCAAAGGACGCGGTATTAGTGGGACGGCTTTCCTCACTGGTCTGCGGACGTTGCTGCATTACTGCTTCCATCTGTTGTTGTAGTCTCTGCTCTTGCTTCTGCAACAGGTCTATGAAGCGGGCCTCAGATTGCTGCTGGGCTCGTTGCTGAGCCTCCAGACTCTGTTGCAAAGTTGCGTTTGTCTGCTGCTGGGCTGCAAGGCTCCTTTGCAAACCTGCATTTGTCTGCTGTTGATTGGCATTTGCTAGAGCCAGCTGCTTCAGTATCTCCTCCATGCTGGCTTAAAAAAAAACTGCCACTGGTTCTCCACCAACTGTGAGGGGGGTTAGCTCGGCAGCGGGTGTGTGTGACCCCCGGGATGGGCTCCCCACACAAAACAGGCCCAGCAAACGGAGGTTGTGGTTTTCAAAATCAAAAAAGGTGCGGTTTATTTTCTATTTACAGTGACAAAACACAGCAAAGCAAAAGAAACATAACCAAAATAAATCCTGGTCAAGTTGACCTCTGACTAAACATACAGGTTTCCTAACTAACAACTGGGATCAGCCTAGTGCTGTCCTAGTCCCTAAGTCCCTGGTTTTAAATGTCCAAGCAAATAGCCACACAGGCTTTGTCTCACCGCACAGGGGTTCACTCTCCCTAGACAGTCCACACAGGTCTGGTTCCAGGCATGAGCTAACATCTAATGAAGCTGGGAGTTCTTATAGAGGCCTAAATGAGCTGACAAGCTTCAGCTGGTCTCATCAACTCCCTGTCTGCACAACGCCCAGCCCTCTCCCTAGAGGTATGAGTCATCCATGAGCCCACTAGCCTTATACAACTCTCCACCTAGTTGTATAAGTCGGCGTAAAGCCTGAATCTGGGCGAAATATATCTACCCCCCTGGATGCAACCAGGTGACTTTACCTTCCTGCTGTCACAGTATACAGTAAAATTATGAAATGTATGTAGATCCCTGCTCCCAGTGACTGGGCGCTATGTTTCAATTTAGAGGGTATCTGAGCCAATAGTTAGGCTCAGATGTAAATAATTGATGCTAAATTAGCCTCTGTTCCGGCTGTGGCTGTGTTGGGCAGACTTCCCACTGTTCGCCTGTAGGTGGCATTACCACCTCAGGCCAATGTGGAAGACTGACAAGCCAGAGTGTATTGGGTGCCTTCCCCCGGGAACAGTTCAGTGGGCGTGGTCTACACGTTGAGCATGCTGGGGAAGGGTACTTAAGGGGCAGACGCCATCTTGTGGGGTCCTTCGTCCCCTCATGGCCCTCCTTGCGTGAGGGGTGTATTGTGTGCTTTTTAGCCTCGGAACCATGCTGGTCCGAGGCCGCAACTCCAACAAGTAGGCCCAGTTATGCTAACTGGGTCTACACCTTAAAGGTGATCCTGTGCTGTCCGTCCTGAGGGAGGAAGCCACTCAATGGAGGAAACCAGGTGAGGACCTGTCCTGGAAAAGACCAAGCGGAAGGCTGGTGTCTTGAGGAGGGCCTGGTAATTCTATTGGAGGATGCACCGCAGTTAAAGTTCACCTTACAGTCTGCCGGGTTGGCTTAAAGGCTCTGGACTGTTCGGCTGGAAGTCCGGGCGTTAAATCCTGTGGCAGAGGATCCCGGAGTATCCAATTTGTCCACAACCGGTCTGTGGCAGAGACTGGTCCTGATTATAGTTCGTGCATCATACCGGCTGCTAGGCCAGGTGAGAGGGGCCTATCCGGGTGAGCAATACCCACTCCAGGAAGAGTGGTGAATGACTGAATACTTGAGGAGTTTTCCCCAGTGATCTGTACCGTGTGCCTGAACCTACCCCTTCCCTTCATCCTTCTACCATTGTTCATCTGTTTTTGCAAAAGGAAAATAAAACCTAACTGCTTAAGGTTTGACAGCTTGTGTGGACATTGGAGTTTCTAAAGACTTTCTTCCCCTAGACAACAAATACTGAGGTAACATGCAAGGCCCGAAATAAAACCAGCAGCTCCTGCCGGGGTGTGCTACATGTATGTACAAAAAAAAGGATTTGAAACATTTATTACATACGGTCTTTTACATTGAGCTGGCCTCTTTCATGTGTTCATGTAAAAATAAAAAATAAACTATAGTTCCTCTTTAATACTTGTTTGAAACAATCCCAAACCCCAATTTAAATGACTAATCTAGGGGCCAGAAAACAGCACTGTGCATCCAGGAAAAGATCATCTGAGGGCCTAATAAAGTTGTAGAATTCATATGAACTGTTTTTTCTTGATTCCCAATCAAGTAAGCCCACCCTCATGGTAGTCAGGGGGCAGAAACCCCTATCTGAGTGGACAGGTTCTCATAAGACTCTCATCTTGCACTGCTTTTCTCAATATGTGGCCATGCCTCGTGTTCGCGAACAGAAGCAAATTTTTTGCGAACTCTTCTGTTTGCGAACCGAGTTGTTCGTGAACAGAAGCGTTCGTGAACCGAGGTATCACTGTATTGTATATTACGTTACGGGGGACTCAGAAAGACAAAACTGCTGCATTAAAGCATACCCACTTCAGCTCCGGAAGATTTACCCCCCTTCATGACCAGGCCATTTCTTGCTATACGGCACTGCGTTACTTTAACTGACAAGCGTGGTCGTGTGACACTGTACCCAAATAACATTTTTGGCCTTTTTTCCCACAAATAGAGCTTTCTTTTGGTGGTATTTGATCACTTCTTCCATTTTATTTTTTGCGCTATAAACATATCCAATAAAAAAGATTAAAAAAATGTAATTTCTTCATCAATTTAGGCCAATATGTATTCTGCTACATATTTTTGTTAAAAAAAATTCCAATAAGCGTATTTTGATTGGTTTGTGCAAAAGTCTACAAACTATGGGATCTATTTATGGAATTTTTATTTATTTTTACTAGTAATGGTGGCGATCAGTGACTTATAGTGGAACTGCGATATTGCGGCGGACAAATTGGACACTGACTGACACATATGACACTTATTTGGGGACCAGTGACACTAATACAATGATTAGTACTAAAAATATGCCCTTTCACTGTACCAATGACACTAGTTGGGAAGCGGTTAACCATCAGGGGCGGAGAAAGGGTTAACTGTGTGCCTAGCGCGTGTTTTACTGTAGTGTGGGAGGTGCTTTTACTAGGGGAAGGTAGAGATCCATGTCCCAGCTTTGCAGGAACACAGGATCCATGCCCTCCTTACTGACTAAATGGCAATTGCCCTTCTGTAGCAAAAGATTAGCGGGTGCCGGCAGACATCAAGTCTGCGGTACCCGCCGATCAGCTTGAACTGTGTATAATCACAGCGGGAGTGGACCACTGGCGGCGCGCATGCACACCCCAGACCCCAACGATCAGTTGGTACCTGAACCATCAATGGGTCCCAGCGGACATCAGGTCGAACGGGACCCGCTGATCAGCTCCCACTGTGTAGAATCTCATGCCCTGGAAATGCAGGATCACGTGTACAGTTGTGCATATCCGCCAGGCACCTGGCAAATCCAGACTTCGGAAGTTGGGATGACGCGGTGCCCGGACTGATCTTGGTGACGTCAGCAGAGAGCGGACTTCAGACTGCTCTCTGCTGAAAACGGGTCACAGGAGTGCAAAATTAATTGCACTCTTGTGACCCAGAGGAGAAGCCCAACCAAACGAGCCCAGGCTGGACTTCTCCTTTAAAGGCTGGACTTTAAACATACTTGTTTATCTCTATTACTATACTTACCAACATTCCCCAAGTCACAGTTAACCCTAAAACCAGTATGTCTAAGGCTCATCCAGTGACCAGGTGGCTTCACCCAGAACCCACCCACTTAGTGGAGTGGTCTTTCTATAACCCACCTCCAGTTATGAGTAAACACTAATGTAGTGTGAAACGCTTCAGCTGTCCTGGTTTCCGTTGCTGTGACTTGTAGTGCTTGTTCCCATTTTTTACAAATAAAGCCTACGTTGGTTTGGAGTGCAGCTGTCCAATTCATCCTTTTGTTCTAACTGCTACGTGCATTTCTGGCACCCTTGGTTCCTGAGAGGAAGACAACAGCCAATTAGAACTGCCTAGAGCGGCAATTTCTTTGCTCTCCAGTTATGTGGGGAGTGCCCACTTGTGGCACCGATCACCACAATTATTGCTTCATTGAGTTTGCACGTGCAACAACTCAAAAATGCCTGACACTGTGAGAGAGATTTACTAAAACTGGTGCACACAGAATCTGGTGCAGCTGTGCATAGTAACCAATCAGCTTTTAAATTTAACTTGTTCAATTAAGCGTCGACAATAAAACCTAGCTGATTGGATACTATACACAGCTGCACTGGATTATGTGTGCACCAGTTTTAGTAAATCTCCCCCTCCCTATGATCCTGGGACATCATCCGGGACACAGAATCATTAGGAGGTCCAAGATGCCTGATTGTTCTGGCAAATCCAGGACAGCTGGCATATATGCATTACATGGTGGATTGATAGGATTAATAGTTTACACAATATGCATAAAGGTTCTTTGTGCTTTCTTTCCAGTTCATGGAAATTAGCAAGGCCACTGCATTCTTTGCAGGATCAACTGTTTTTTTCTTCTTTTGCTTGCAGAAAATGTTCTTAGTCCAGAAGACGCTGATCTGGGTCCAATCCTGGTTTAGGCAAACTGGCTTGTTTGTCTTTAGTAGCGGATGTTGCACAATTAAACATTTATGACTGGGCGTACCTACGGCACAGAATTCCCAGAGCACTATGGGCTTTCTTCTTTCCTGTGAGACACTCTATCTGTGATTGAAACCCCAGATGGAGCCGTGCAGAGGGGAGGTGGGAGGAGTCAGTGACTTATTTATGTGTCTATGTAATTTTCACCTTGAGCTATTGTACTCTATAGATAACTGGCTTTTTTTCCCACCAGGAGGTAAGAAGAAACTCAAAAGGAGCTTAAAGCCCATCTCCAAGCTGCTCCCTCCCAGCCCTCTCACAGCTATTCTCCAGTTATTAAAAATAAAAACCTTCTGAAGGCTCTTATTATTTAGAGAGTTATTTTTTTCAACGAATCCAGTGATTTATTAAGGGCCTGTGGGAGGGGGAGCCTGGAGTTCAGCTTTAAAGCTTCTACTGTTGTAGGAAAACAAGAATACAACTCAAAAGTCTTTCTTTCTTTGTTTATTTCCCCAAAAATATTAAATATAAAAACAAGTGAAGCGGGTGCTGCAGCCTGAGGGCCCTTTCACACGTACGGATCCTGCGATGATCTGTGTTTAAACATTCGCTTTCTCAGCGGGGATCGCTCCGTTGATCCCCCCACTGAGCCGGCGGCGATGTGCAGAGACGGACCAGTCAGATCTCCACTCTCCTCTATGGAGGGATCGCATGAACACGGACTGTCTCTCCGTGTTCATCTGATCGGCAGACGGATGGAAAAATAAGATTTTCCTCCGTCATCAGAAACGGAGCATAGCGGAGACTGATGAGATGTTCATCCGCTCACATCCGTTATCCCATAGGAATACATGTATGTCCGTTTTTCATCCGAAAACGGATGGATGAAAATCGGACATACGGTCCGCACGTGTGAAAGGGCCATTTGAAGGAATTTGGGGGCCCCAAGCACAATGGACAACAAATTTTAAAGTTGAGAAGCGGGGGGGGGGGGGGATTTGCTACCGTGGGACCATTGTCAGGACACCACAAGTTGTTGAGCGGGGGTGGGGGGGTGCCTCAGGGCCCCAAGCAGCTGCTTGGTTTGCCTGTCCTGTTCCGACGCCCCTGCCTGAGACTTACATTAATACAGGCGAGCTGACAGAGATAAGTTCAGAGTGTCTGCAGCTGGGGGAAATCCCCCCCCCATCCCTTTTTCTTCTCACTGTGGTTGAGTCAGAGGCATTCACAGGCAGGACAACCCACTCTGCTCTTTATCCTGTTTCTTTATTGGCAGATGGAAGCTGGCCAATCAAGGGAGGACTGCAGGAGCAGCAAGGAACTCTGGGAGATGGAGTTCTCAACAAAGGTTTCTTTAGAGTAATAATCTATACAGTGAGAACTACAGATTCCAGCAGCCTTTCCGGGGGAGAAGGGATCTTACCCCCAGAGGCTTCTGAGAAAAGGGGAGAGTTGCCACGAGGTGGGAGAAAAACTGAATGCTGGGGTTGGGTGCTGTGGCCCTAAGTCTGTGTGATTGTTCCTGCTACAGCCCTGAGTTTGGTGGCAGACATCCAGAACTAAAGGAAGGACCCCGGGAGCATCTCCAGGCATCCTTGTCAGCGGGTGGAGTTTCCGTGAGGAGATGGCCAGTTGGACATCCCCAAAAGGACCGGTACCGCAATATTCTCTCCCTGGACCTCTGGACACAGGATGGGTGAGAGGGGCATTTGCCCAACCCTCCCTAAGCAAGAACACTGAACTGTTGTTGTTACTCTGTCTCATTTAATAGGAGAATCTGTGATGCTGTTACACTCTACCTGGCAGATATAGTACCTGCCTGATTTAACTAAAGATTGCCAACACCATTATGCCGCGTACAGACGATCGGACATTCCGACAAAAAAAACGTGGATTTTTTTCTTTTCTGACGGATGTTGGCTCAAACTTGTCTTGCATACACACGGTCACACAAATGTTGTCTAAAAAGGGGGGCCGTCAGGAACGCGGTGACGTACAACAGCAGCCTGCTCTATCTAACTCAATATAAATGACACTATCTGTCTCTGTAAACTCTCTCTTTTCACAACTCCAACACACTACACAAGGCCGCCGAGCCAGTGGCCTTATATAGTGTGGGGCGTGTACTAAATCCCCTGAGCCATAATTGGCCAAAGCCACCCTGGCTTTGGCCAATTACGGCTCTCCGTTTTTTCTGCGCTGTGATTGGCCAAAGCATGCGGGTCATAGTGCATGCTTGGCCAATCATCAGCCAGCAATGCACTGCGATGCCGCAGTGAATTATAGGCAGTGACTCGAATTTGGCGCGAACGGCCCATAATGTTCGATCTTCGTCGAACGATCGAACAGCCGATGTTCGAGTCGAACATGGGTTCGACTCGAACACGAAGCTCATCCCTAGTCATTACATGAGCGGGTTCCAGTTGTAGGTCGATTCAGTGCACTGGGTCAGGTATTGTGTTTAAGCAGGCCTGCTGGGACTGTGGTGCTAGGGTGAAGAAGGGAGAGAATTGACATAGAGATCAAGGTTGTTCCTCTACCCTCCTCCTGCCTGGACTCATATAACCCAACTTAACTAGAGTTGCCAGATAATTAATTAAAGTAGCATCCCGTCTACAATCTGTTATTCTTGTGTGTTCCCCTCTGCTCTCTGGGTTATTTCACTTAAAGGAGTCCCCTGAAAACAGACAAATTGATCTTGGAGATTTCTCCTGTAACTTGCTCTTTGTTCTACCAATACATATTTGCTTATTATTCAATATTTCTGTTATTGTTTGATTCACTTTTCTTTAAGCAATCTTACAGTAAAGATACGTTCTGTGTTCACTATAACCTGTGTCAATTTACTGTGGTATTTACACTACATTGTTGCCTGTGCCAGAGGGGTTGAGTCTGTCCTTAGGGTTGAAGAAGCAGAGTAAGGAACCAACAATATTCAAGCGGCTCCTGCGGGGGTAGTGCTACACACGTATTTTGTATTTTTTCCTTTCTTTCTTTTTTAACTAAACAATTCTGTTTTTATTTACAAAAAAAAAACGACATAAAACATTTCTTTCTTTCTTTCCTTCCATCTCTCTATTTATATTTATGTACTGTATATCATCTTTCGTTCTTTCTTTCCCTCTCCCTATTTATATGTATGTACTGTATATCATCTTTCTTTCTTTCTTTCTTTCTTTCTTTCTTTCCTTCCATCTCTCTATTTATATTTATGTACTGTATATCATCTTTCTTTCTTTCTCTTCAGCTATCTATTTTTATGTATATATTATGCTGTCTCTCTCTCATGCGTTCTAATTTTTTTACTTCCTTCTATCCTTCCTCTCTTCCTTTTTCTAACTCTCTTGGTATTTATCATACGTTGTTTCTTTCATTCTTGCTTTCATTTTCTTTCCTTCCTTCTCTTCCTTTCCATATCTTTCTTTCTTCCTTCCTTCTCTTCCTCTCTGTAGCTTTCTTTCTCTTCTTATAAGAGGTTGTAAACCTCGAAAAAAAAAAAAAACCCTGCAAGACAAAGGCATAATGAGCTAGTATGCCACGCATACTAGCTCATTATGAAATATTTACATTAGAACGATGCCCTGGATTGGCGTCGGCCCTCCGAGTGCAGCACGGACATCTTCCACCGGAGTTACTTCCGGGTTCGTGGCTCCGGCGCTGTGATTGGCCGGAGCCGCGATGAAGTCTCGGCACAGCTACTGAAGAAACGGAACCAGCGGCCCGTTTCTTCAGTGCGCATACGACGACGATGTCGGCAGAAGCGCATACACTGAATATCTCCTAAACTGTGCAAGTTTAAAGCGGAGTTCCACCCAAAAGTGGAACTTTCACTTAAAGCACTCCTTGCCCCCTGACATGCCACATTTGGCATGTCATTTTTTTTGGGGGGGTGTACCTTCTTTTTAGTGGGACTTTCTATCCCACTTCCTCCTTCCTCCTCTCGCCCTAGGTAGCCCCTCCCTGTCAGCGATCTTCTGGGACACAACACAGGTCCCAGAAGATTGGCTGGCCAATAGCAGAGCGCATTCAAGTGTCCAAGGTGCCCACAGTTGCTATGAAGGCGCCGAGGAGAGGAGGAGCATCGCTGGACCGTGGGACAGGTGAGTGTCTGTTTATTAAAAGTCAGCAGCTATGCTTTTTGTAGCTGCTGACTTTTAATAAACAAAAAAATGGGTGGAACTCCGCTTTAAGAGATATTCAAGGTACCTACAGGTAAGCCTTATTATAGGCTTACCTATAGGTAACAGTGGTGTAACAGAGTTTACAACCACTTTAAATTCACATTCAAAAGAGATGTTTATTACCCTACATGCTCAGAGTTCCTCTTTATTGATACTGTCCCAACAACTTCTGTTTCTCTGTTTAATGACCTTTATTTTATTTTATTTCTTCCTTTGTTTTTCTTTCAAAAAAAAAATACAGCTTCATACAGCTCTGTAAATTTCCTTTAAAATGTATGTTTATTACATGCTTCCTCTTTAATGACACTGTTCCAGTCATTTCTGTTTCTTTTCCGCTCGTGGTTTGTGTACTCCTTTTCTTTCCTGTAGTCTGTAGGTGGCTCCGGGAAGGTATTTCCCAACCATCTAATTGACCAGTAATCATCAGATTTATCACCTGCAGATCTGAGCAGTGTATGACCTCATACTGGCCCCTCATGTGTTTATTTGGAGGGGGGGGGGGGGGATCTTTGAGGTTATCTTTAGCAGACATGACACAGAAGCTGTTGTGGAGTAGTCTGCTCTCTTCTAGGTTGTTTGTGTTTAGTGACCTTCCCAAACTAATCACTGTATGGCTAATGTGTCTCAGACAAGAAATCCTTAAAGTAATATTAAAGCGGATGTCCGCCTAAAAAAATAAATATTAAAAGCCAGCAGCTACAAATACTAATAAATGGACACTTACCTGTCCAGGGTGCTCTTGGCTGCCCCTGCCACCATCCTCGGTGAGGGAATCAGGAAGTGAAGCGTTGTGGCTTCAATTCCCGGTTCCCTACTGCACAATGCGCGAGTCGCGCTGCACGTCCTCACTGGTCCCCCCTATCTTCTGGGACCTGTGTGTTTCCCAGAAGACAGCGGGGGGGGGGGGGGGGAAGGGGCGTAGCTCCCGCGGGAGTCTATACCCAGAAGTGGGTGCAATTACCTGTATAATACAAGTATCTGCAACCCCCAGAAAGGTGCCAAATGTGACACTGGAGGGGGGGAGGGTTCCGAAAAGCGGAGGTTCCATTTTTGTGTGGACCTCCACTTTAAAGGCAGATTTTTTTTTTTAATAAACATGTCTGTGTAATAGTTTTGCTCTGTGTAATAGTTTTGCACAGAGCAGCCCAGATCCTACTCTTTTCAAGTTCCTCTGCCAGTGCTCCAGCCCCTTCCTCCTGCCGAGAGCCCCCATAGCAAGTTTCTTGCTATGGAGGCACCCAAGCAGGCTCGCTGACCATTCACACACAAGGAGCATGGCAATGGCCAATGGCTCCTGCTGCTGTCTCAGCCAATAAGAAGGGCGAGACCCAGGAGAGATTCTGCTCTCATGCACATCACTGGATCCAGATGTGGCTCAGGTAAGTATTAAGGCTTGCACACACAATAAGAATATCGCACAATTGATCGTTCGTTTTTTAGCATGCTAGTCTCATATCGAAAATGAAGAGGTTACTAAAGTTACAACAATTCTAATACTACACAATATAACTTTGGAAGTGATGTAATGTGCTGTATTGTATTGTAATGTATTATTTTGTTTCCAAACATGCGTGATCTTGGTCTTCTGATTTTTTTCAGATGAATACTGTACTGATTAAAACGAAAGTTGAATGTTCTGGTATTGTATGAGAAAATGTTCGAGTTTGTACCTTCGGATAATTTTGCATGAACTGTCATAATCGGCTCTCGAAAACTGTGTACTAACGATCAGATTATCATACGATTGCTTCAATGTTCTTTTTTTTATTTTTTATTAGAAAACATTTTATTGGAATTTAAGTTATTTACATACAGAAATTAGCCGTGTGTCAATTACAATATAGAGAGTAAAAGGTCCTATCTGTAAGTACAATAGTAATAAATAGATCAGTGTACAATTTAGAGCAGAAATCCACGGCTTATTGATAAGGGTAATTTACATTATTACAAACATAGTAGAACAAGTAACATTTAGCAGGTAATCCAGCATCTAACATATGATGCGTCGTAAGGTAACATAATCCAATGTTCTGATCGTGTGTACTAAGCTTTAGTGGGGGGGGGGGGGCCTGCTGCACACAGAAGGGTTTTTACCTTCTTGCATAGAATGCATGAAGGTAAAACACCTTGAGTCTTTACAGCCACTTTAAAGTGTACCTAAACTTTTTTAGTTTTCACTAGAGTTGGAAATGGTTAAAGCTGAACTCGGGGATAAGAAAATATTATTTAAATCCATTCATCATGTGTGTTCTGCTTTGAATCTTGAGTAATCCAATGGGAGACTTTACCTGTAATAAAGACTGCTCACTGCTGCTCTCTCTCCTTCTGCAGGTTGACTGGTCTTGTCTCCGCCCCCTCCTGTAGTTTCCTGCAGGCAGCCTGTGGTGGGTGGAGCCTGCTTTGCCCCTCCCACAGCTCTGCTCTCTGCACAGGCTTTGTACAGCACGGTGATGATTTCACTGCTACTTTTACAAGGTCATATTTCGGTTTACAAAGGAATTTAGTGCACACAAAGTGGATTTAGATTCTTTGTGGCTATTAAGATATATTTAAACATTTTGTTTTTGTGCCTCCTGTTCTGCTGTCTCTGACCCATTGAGGAGATTTCCCATTGCTTCTTGTCCCAGAGACACAGCAGGAAGTGAGAGGGGATCTCTCCACAGAGAAATACAGATACAAGGAACACAAAATATAAGGAGATTAAACTTCAATTTTAATATATACAGTTAAACCTCGGATTGCGAGCATAATTCGTTCCAGAAACATATTTGTAATCCAAAGCACTCGTATAGCAAAGCGAATTTCCCCATAAGAAATAATTGTAACTCAGATGATTTGTTCCACAAACATTTATTGATATAAAAATGATTATGACACGGCCTAATGGATGTGGGGGCTGTATGCAGACAACATGCTGAGATAACTGTATATCCCCCAGGTTAGCTTGAGGTGTTAAGCTTTGATATCCTTAGATACATCTGGTAGAAGACGTCTGGCACGTTCCGAGGCCATGTCTTGGGAGGGGAGAAGCGTACCCCATAATTGCTTTATTTTTAAGCTATGCAACTCACACCTGCAGAAATGTAATGTACCACCATAATTGTTATGAATTTGTACTGTAAGCACTTATGTTGTATGTGTATTTGTTTGTATCATAAAACCTGCAATAAAAATAATAAAAAAATAAAAATAAATGATTATGGCAATACAAAATACAGTATAAAGTGTAATCATAGTGCTAGACTTAGAAGCACAAGAAAAACACAAAGTACAAAAAGAGCAGCGCCATCTAAGTGTAGAAGTATCACAGTTTTAATGTAAAAAAAAAGTGGACTGACAAAAACAATATCCAACGTTAAGGAGTCGGCTGCTCATCTGTACAATGCCGCTGGTGTATACAGTATGTGGTCAGAGGTCTGGGGCGCTGGTGGCTCCCAGCGCTTCCTGGAAAACTCGGAGACACTCTGAGACACTGGAGATCTGTTGACGTCACTTCCAAGCGCTCTGAACGCATGTTGGGCCCGCCCACTGGCTGGGAGTGTCTCCAAGCTCTCCAGGAAGTGCTGGGAGCCACCAGCGCCCCCGGGCCTCTAGGCCACATACTGTTTACACCAGTGGCTTTACTGTATACACCAGCGGCTTTACATGGATGAGCATCATACTCCTTAACGTGGGATATTGTTTTTAACCACTTGCCGACCGCCGCACGCCGATGTACGTCGGCAGAATGGCATGGGCAGGCAGATTGGCGTACAGGTACATCCCTTTAAATTTTCCACCCAGCGGGTGCGTGCCGGCCGCGTGCCTCGCGAGTGCAGCTGCGGGTCCTGGGAACTCGATGTTTCCGGGAGTCCTGCGATTGCGGTCGGCAAGAGCAGAACAGGGGAATGCCTTTATAAACAAGGCATTCCCCTATTCTGCCTTGTGACACTGTTACTGATGACCGTTCCCCGTGATCGGGAACGATCATCAGTGACATGTCACGTGTAGCCACGCCCCCTCACAGTAAGAATCACTCACTAGGGCACACTTAACCCCTACAACGCCACCTAGTGGTTAACCCCTTCACTGCCAGAGTAATTTTAACATTAAGCAGTGCATTTTTATAGCACTGATCGCTGTAAAAATGACAGTGGTCCCAAAATAGTGTCGAAAGTGTCCGATGTGTACGCCATAATGTCGCAATCACGATAAAAATCGCTGATCGCCGCCATTACTAGTAAAAAATAATTAATAATAAAAATGCCATAAAACAGTCCACTATTTTGTAGAAGCTATAACTTTTGCGCAAACCAATCAATAAATGCTTATTGGGATTTTTTTTACCAAAAATATGTAGAAGAATACATATCAGCATAAACTGAGGACATTTTTTTTTTATTTTATATATTTTTTGGGGATATTTATTATAGCAAAAAGTAAAAAATATTGCATTTATTTCCAAATTGTCGCTCTATTTTTGTTTATAGCGCAAAAAATAAAAACCGCAGAGGTGATCAAATACCACCAAAAGAAAGCTCTATTTGTGGGAAAAAAAGGACGTAAATTTTGTTTGGAAGCTACGTCGCATGACCGCGCAATTGTCAGTTAAAGCGGCGCAGTGCCGAAACGCAAAAAGTGGCCTGGTCATTAAGCAGCAATATGGTACTGGGCTTAAGTGGTTAACATTGTGAGTGTCATTCCACTTTTTAAATTTTAAAACTGATTCTTCTATTGCTCGTATATCAAGACCCTGCATGTATATCAAGTTAAAATGTTTAAAAAAATGTTGCTTGTCTTGCAAAACGCTCATTTACCTCGTTACTCGCAAACCAATGTTTTATTGGATATATATATATTTTGTTTTTCAAATAAAAATCTAATACATGACAAAGGACTCCCAGAGCCCTATTGGTAAGCTTAAAAGACAGCACAGCAAACATAGTAACAATTTCCTTTAGGAGCCACCCCCTGAATCACTGGGTATGCAAAGCCAAATACCCAGTATTTAGAATTATGGAGGAACAGGTGATTCACTCCCCTTACTCCCAACTGACAGCAGTCGCCCTTGGAGATAGGCCAGTTACATAGTGGGTAGACTTGTGCACAACGGAAAAATTCGTTCCGTTTCGGTTCGTTTCTTTCCGGTCCTGTTGATTCGTAATCATTCGTAATTTTGCTAGACGGGATTTTTCGTGTTCGGACTCATTCGTATTTTTGCAAGCGACATTTTTCGTTGCTTTATAATTCGTACTTTCGGTAGAGTACGTTGTTTTTCGTTGATTCTGGACACAACTCCTACTTTCGTAACTTTTTTTGGGTTCGTTGATTCGTAATTTTCCGTGTCTCTCTCACAACGACGCTGCCTATTATGCCTAATGTGCTTCGAATGGATTTGTACTTTTCTAAATACATAGCGGTTATTTGTAACGATTCGAAATCTCGTATTTTACTTTCGTTTTTTACATGCGGCTATAGGCTCCGCCCCTGTACACCATTTTGAGAGGGTTCAGCACGGTGAGGGAGAAGCAGAGAGCAGAGCAGAGTGAGTGTTATTGTGCTTCGAATGGATTCGAAATCTCGTATTTTACTTTTGTTTTTTACATGCGGCTATAGCCTCCGCCCCTGTACACCATTTTGAGAGGGAGTTCAGCACGGTGAGGGAGAAGCAGAGAGCAGAGCAGAGTGAGTGTTATTGTGCTTCGAATGGATTCGTACATTCGTAACTTTTTTCATAACGAATTATGCCGAAGACCTTCGGGCATTCGCTATTTTGCGGTATAATTTATTTCGGATTCGGTTTTATTCGTAATTGCTCTGTTCGGAAATTCGAATGCTTCCGAATGTCCGAAAGTTGCTAAATTCGGACGAATTTCGATTCGTTACGAAACGAATTGCACAAGCCTAATAGTGGGGGAGAGACAGTCCTTATTTCTGTGTAAGTGTCTTACTCTCTTGATTTCTATGTGTGTAAAGTGATGAGGCAGCTAAGAAAATCTTAGAAAACAGCTGATGGGACTGGCAATAAAGTGAACCTGTTACTTTATCTGAAGCAAAAACAGCAGATCGGAAGCTTCCTCGCCTTGTCAAACTTATGGATCTTCTTACAGCTTTGTGATATTGTCACGGTGAGCAGGATTTCATGTCTCCTGCAAAGGCCAGCGTTGCCGTTCTGTAGCGGAATCATCTTCGAAGACGTGACAAAATTTATCCGGAGGAACATCACAAAGTTTCTGTTTTTAGAACAAGTCGGCTCATCTCTCAGCAGAGCTCCATCAGGGGAGCGAATGTTCAATGATTATGTTTTGGAAAATTTAATCTATTTCTGTTCTGCAGTAAAAGCTGCTCCAGGCAGCAATAAAAACCAATCAGTGATCTTTTACTGGTCTTTAAAGGTGAACTCCAGGAGAAGCAAATATTGTCTAAATACAAGAGTCATGTGTATTCTTCCTTGAATCTAGGCGTGCTTTGTGTATTTATTCCAGACTTGTGCAGTAATTCAGCGTGAAATGTTTCCTGTAATAAAGACCGCTCACTGCTGCTCTCTCTTCTTGTGCAGGATGACTGGTCTGGTCTCCGCCCCCTCCTGTAGTTTTCTGCAGGCGGCCTGTAGTGGGTGGAGCTGCTGGGCCCCTCCCACAGCTCTGCTCTCTGCATAGGCTATGCACAGCACAGTGATGATGTCACTGCTACTTTTACAAGGTAATATCCAGTGTCACCATCTACAGTACTTCTTGGACTGAGATGCCGACTCAGAGATAACACATTGCTGTAAATCCTGTTGTCTGTGCAGTGCTTGACTGAGTTCACAAATGTCTGACAAAGATCAGCCCCTGCTGAAGGTTCCCACCTTGCTACAAATTAAGGCCACTGACAAAGTAAGGGTCTGCTCCAATGGGCTTTTGTTCACGTTAAACAGGTTTTGCATTCCCATATATGTCTATGGGAATGCAAACCTACTTGAAGCAGTTCAAATGTAGGTCAGAAGGAGGTAAGATGCAGGTCAAATGCACCTGTCAATGAATTATAAATAACCTCAGAATGTCAAACTGATGCCATCAACATAAGCCCGAAGCCCACCAACACAGATCCTTACAGTGTTGCTGTCTGATCGCTGGGGACGAGAAGATTAAGTAAATGCTTCCTGCAGCAGACTGATGACATCATCTCAGCCTACCATAGGCAAAGTCACTGGACTAGAGCTCAAGGATGGATTTATTGTGATAAAAGGTGGAGCTCTTCTGAAAAAGATACTGTTGCTGTATATTGTGACAAAGTTTATTCTTGCAGATCCGTAAATTATCAAAAGTTCCAATTTAGGATTTAATCTCACAGGTGCTGAGACCTGTAGTCTGTAAATGGGCTGCATGGTTATGTGCCTTGAGCCCCCAGGTGCTGCTTGAAGGCAGTCCATCCGAGCCAATGGGTCGCAGCTGCATGAATACAACCGCTTGTCCCAGTTTCACAGGCTTGTGGGTGAGCAGCCCTGAATGCAGACAGTGCACTTCTGTGAAATTGGGACTAGCGTCTGTGTTCGTGCAGCCGCTGCGTCACCATAGACTTGAATGGGCTACCTGTACGCATCACATGACGGTTTGAGCAGCATAAACATTCACAAACTACAGGTCTCAGAGTCCGTGTGAATGAATCCTGAAGCAGGATTCAGAGTGATAGCACAGCTCCAGTGAGAGTTCCCTCTAGTGGCTAATTTACATATCTCTATATTTAATACAATAACAAAATATGGAAGAGCGAACATAAAAAAGTAAAATTCACATCAAAGACCCATTTAAGGCAAACTCTAATTCCATACTATAAATAATCTACACTTTCCTTTAAGTCGATCCCTTTTGAACTTTTAACCAAATAATTGGGACAAGTCTGTTGACAGTGAGGAATAATGAGCAATATATATTGGAAGCTTACGGAAAAGTCTGTGTAGCAGTGTGATTCAAGGTATCACAAAGTCTCACTCATCCTGAGCGACTGACACAGAGTGAGTGTGAGTGTGACTCACTGTGTGGCTGAATCCGAGGGGGAAGTCTTTTTTTAAAAGCCTTATTTTAATAAAGCTGTTATCAAGGATAAGGAAATATTGTCTAAATCCATTCATCACGTGTGTAATTTTCCTTGAATCTGTGCTTTGTGTATTTCTTCCAGATCTGTATTGAAAACCAGTGTGAGACTTTTCCTGTAATAAAGACCGGTCACTGCTGCTTTTTCTGCTTGTGCAGGGTGACTGGTCTTGTCTCCGCCCCCTCCCGTAGTTTTCTGCAGGCAGCCTGAAGTAGGTGGAGCCTGCTGGGTCCTGCCCACAGCTCTGAACTTTGCACAAGCTATGTACAGCACAGTGATGATGTCACTGCTTCTTTTACAAGGTCGTATTTCAGTTTGCAAAGGAATTTAGTGCCACAAAGTAGATTTATATTCTTTGTGGCTATTAAGATATATATTTGTAGCGGGGTCTTCAAAGTTAGTGGGATACACCTGGGGTAGAGAGACCCAGGTGTGTAATTATGTCAGGGATTAGACCCCTTTTCTTATTCGTGGAGGATTGGGTGGTGTAATATTCTCTTTGACCAGTGGGTGTCAGTGTACCTACTGGCTCGAGGTAGAATCACTACCACAGTGTTACCCTTCTTTGGTTCCTTCCTGGAGATGGTACGGCTGGGGCGGGGAACCCGCCGTGGTGTCGATGGGAGGAGATAAAAGGGGGAGACGCCCTCGCCACGAGGTTCATTTTTTGGGGAGATCATCTCTTCACGCACCCAGGCACCTTAGGCCTGGGTGCGGGCGGTTCAAGGTTCCGGCCTAGGCGCCCAAGGCCTGGCCGGAACGAAGATGGAGTCCATCCCGGGCACCTTCAGCCCGGGGTGAGGTACTATTAAGGAGGCCTGGGACCCGGTGACTCCGACTGGGTCCCGCGAGGGTGAAGTTGCTCCAGGGTGCCCCTTGCGAGGGGACCCGCATCTGAGGTGAGGAGGCTGGGGGGGGGGTCACCCGTCCGAAGACCCGGTGTAGCGTCAACCCGGTGACGGATGGGCCTTCAGTAACTCCCTCGGAGGACATCTTCCCCTGATATGGGCTACAGCGCAGCGGAGGAGCTTTCATCAAGATTCCTGCAACCCCTGGTCATAGCACAGGGAGTGTAGGGACTAGGAACCTGTACAGTGCCTCGACCTGCTTCCCCATCGTATCATGCCGTTGCATTTGACTGTATGTGGAGATACGCAATAAACCTGAGTTTGGACTTTGATGGGTGTATGGACTCTGTTGATGGGAACAAAGGGAGATTCCGGCACGGGAGGACTGACCCTCATAACCAGCACACATTTGGCCTGAGGAAAAAGATTGATACTGGCCTTCACCTTACCCACATGCACGGGGAGGACATGGGCCGTAGCGCACCTCACTCTGTCGCTCGACATACCCCTAGCTAAAGAGGTCGGGGTGAGGCCGCTACACGTGGGGGCTCGTGAGTCCGGGATGAAATGTGTGTTGACCCTGAGGTTTGGAACGGCTGTGTTTGAACTTTGCTGCCCGGAGGAGGTCCGAGCAGGTCGGCCATGTGATTGGCCAAAGTGCATCCCTGTGCTCGAAGTCGTGGAAATTTCCCTGAAAAACCGGGAGAGGCCCATGCAGAAAGAGCAGGAAGAGGGAGGAGTCCAGCCGTGTGACGAACTACATGTGGGGACTTTTGCTGCACTGCGCCACGAGGCACCCCATGACTGCGCAATTCGTGGGAGGAGACTGAAGGAAGCCCGCGAAAACGTGCAAGTCGTGGGAGGAGTCTGGCCACGTGTGGAGATACACGTGGAGACTCCGGCGCGAGGTCAGCGCGTGATGGAGCAGCAAGTGGTCGGAGTAAACTCAGGCTCCCCGTGGATGCCGGTACCTTATCCTTTCAAGATGACTGCATTTGCTGC
Organism: Rana muscosa; assembly: GCA_029206835.1. Taxonomy (NCBI): domain Eukaryota; kingdom Metazoa; phylum Chordata; class Amphibia; order Anura; family Ranidae; genus Rana; species Rana muscosa. The sequence continues at coordinate 239,128,182 of CM055123.1, read as the reverse complement.
GCCCATTACAGACACGGGGATAAGGCTCAGGCCCCGAGGACAGTTGGCTCTGTATTCATGCAGAGACACGGAGGCCCTCGGTGTGATCTGTCCCGGATGCTCGGGACTGGTGGTCCAACTAAAGCCATTCGGGCGATGTGAGGCATGCAAGGAGTTCCTTTTTGAGGTTGAACCACACACGGAAAGGCCCCGGGCTCTACGCCTCAACTGCATCACAGGAACCGCCACTCCGGAGGGAGAGATCAAAGCCTTTGCGGAGTTTCCCGTGCGCGCTGACCAGGGCGAAGTGACTGCCCAACCAGAGACTGAGAGAGAAAAATCCGAGGACACTGCTTCGGTCACTACAGACTCCCTGCTCCCACCTCCGAAGAGGAAAGTCGGCCTGGTACAGGCATCCTATGGTCGTGGTCGAGTTTCACCCCGCCGCTTGCCTGGCCTGGATGGCGTCGGTAGAGAAGAGAGTCCCGGACATCCCAGTTCTTCAGAAGGTCCAGGTGAGCCAGCGGCTGGGACTGTGGTGTTGGTTGGAGGTGTCGGGGGTCCACAGTCGGTGGAGCCCGCAAGGGAGGGTAGCCTTCCGTCTACTAGAGACTACCTTCCCGCTGAGATGTATGACACCTCCGATCTAGAGTCATTGTCAGACTGTGGGGATGACGGAGAGATAGATGAACTGTTTCACCGGAAGGGCTGGGACAGACGCCCACTACCTGTGCTGAGTAAACCGCAGGATTCCCCCATGTCCATAGAAGACAGTACGCTCCGGGTGAAGGCCCCGGAGTTCCCGAGGAAATCTAGTCCTCCGACCAACTTTCCTCATTCAACTACATCACCCGCTCAGATTGTGGGGATGCAGTGTGCTTCGTTGCGGGCACCAAAGACAAAGCAACCCGAGATGGTGAAGGTACCTCGGCACCCGGAGGCCATCGTACAGCCAGGAGAAGGTGAGCGAGATGTGATGCCGCCTCTAGCCAGGTTGCAGAGACTTTTCTCCCAGAGAGTCGCCCGTGAATATGGGTGGGAGTACCCCTACTTGCCTCGGGACTTATTGTATGAAGTCGAGGTCCTGCGACCAAGGTGGTATGACGAGTTTGTATGGGAAAAACTTAAAGTACCCCATGCCAGGCGATACCTGTCATGTTCGCCGCCTGTGTCTAAAAAGTTCAAGGACTGCAGAGCTGATTGGAGACTTGGGCGCCATATTCATGCCGATAAGGTGCTCATCTGCCGGAAAGAAGGAGAGGATGTCGAGTATTCGGTGGAAGTGTTTGACGGGCACCTGAAGCCCCTGTTTCTGCCGGATCCAAGGTTCTATTTATAGGAGAAGTGAGCTCCTATCTTGTTGCTGTATAAACTTTCTGGAAGAGACATTCCCAGACGCCTAGAACTGTGCCCTACTTTTGTTTTGATTTGGGCTTTTCTTTTACTCACTGGAGATTTGGGAGCTGTTGTTTTTTTTTCTCCCTTTTCTTCATGTGCCAAAGGCAGAGACTTTTGGGGTAGAGTTAGAGTAGGAAAGCAGGAAGAATGAAGGTCTCACCAAGTGTCATTACCGCAGCGCTGTCACCAGGTGGCAGTGTTGTGCAACGAATGTTTGAAAATGTTACACATGCATTACTTACTTATTGGAGTGAGTGGGCCTCTCGGCTGACGGACTCACTCATGCCAAGTTAACACAGAGTGTTAGGATGTGTTTTTTTTTTGTGTTTGTTTCCCTTCTGCAGGAGATTCGTCGGTCAAGACTACTGAGTATGGGGTGGTTCTTAGACAGTGACGGGAGGGATTGTATATGTGTACATGACAGATGTTTTATACAAAAGTTTTAATGTTTTATAGTTCCCTTTTCTGTTGAGCAGGTCTTGGCACATACAGTATCCAAAATATTAGGGATAGCCTCTGGGGCCCACTTCATGTCACCACTCCTTGGGAGACATGGGTGTGCACCTGACGCTGGGGACCAGCGTCAAATCACCAGGGGGAGTGTGTAGCGGGGTCTTCAAAGTTAGTGGGATACACCTGGGGGTAGAGAGACCCAGGTGTGTAATTATGTCAGGGATTAGACCCCTTTTCTTATTCGTGGAGGATTGGGTGGTGTAATATTCTCTTTGACCAGTGGGTGTCAGTGTACCTACTGGCTCGAGGTAGAATCACTACCACAGTGTTACCCTTCTTTGGTTCCTTCCTGGAGATGGTACGGCTGGGGCGGGGAACCCGCCGTGGTGTCGATGGGAAGAGATAAAAGGGGGAGACGCCCTCGCCACGAGGTTCATTTTTTGGGGAGATCATCTCTTCACGCACCCAGGCACCTTAGGCCTGGGTGCGGGCGGTTCAAGGTTCCGGCCTAGGCGCCCAAGGCCTGGCCGGAACGAAGATGGAGTCCATCCCGGGCACCTTCAGCCCGGGGTGAGGTACTATTAAGGAGGCCTGGGACCCGGTGACTCCGACTGGGTCCCGCGAGGGTGAAGTTGCTCCAGGGCGCCCCTTGCGAGGGGACCCGCATCTGAGGTGAGGAGGCTGGGGGGGGGGTCACCCGTCCGAAGACCCGGTGTAGCGTCAACCCGGTGACGGATGGGCCTTCAGTAACTCCCTCGGAGGACATCTTCCCCTGATATGGGCTACAGCGCAGCGGAGGAGCTTTCATCAAGATTCCTGCAACCCCTGGTCATAGCACAGGGAGTGTAGGGACTAGGAACCTGTACAGTGCCTCGACCTGCTTCCCCATCGTATCATGCCGTTGCATTTGACTGTATGTGGAGATACGCAATAAACCTGAGTTTGGACTTTGATGGGTGTATGGACTCTGTTGATGGGAACAAAGGGAGATTCCGGCACGGGAGGACTGACCCTCATAACCAGCACACATTTGGCCCGAGGAAAAAGATTGATACTGGCCTTCACCTCACCCACATGCACGGGGAGGACATGGGCCGTAGCGCACCTCACTCTGTCGCTCGACATACCCCTAGCTAAAGAGGTCGGGGTGAGGCCGCTACATATTTAAATTACGTCCCTTTCTTAAAGAATATTTCTTTGATTTGCCTCATTTAGAATACTGAAACAGTGTAAAGGAACTAGCCGAATTTTGATCCATCTATGGGAGTTCCTGCTTGACAGATGTCGATCTAATGCTGATCAGTGTATTCTGACAGTAGAAAAGTCTGAGCTGTCAGAATACAATGACACATGCATTAAAGTGATTGTAAATCATAAACAAAGCATATCCCTTTATAGTGTGTACTTGTCTCAATTAAGAGCACTATCCCTCAGGTAGGGATGAGCTTTATGTTCGACTCGAACATGAGTTCGACTCGAACACTGGCTGTTCACCCGTTCGGCGAACAGCGAACAATTTGGGGTGTTCGCGGCAAATTCGAAAAGCCGCGGAACACCCTTTAAAAGTCTATGGGAGAAATCTAAAGTGCTCATTTTAAAGGTTAATATGCAAGTTATTGTCATAAAAAGTGTTTGGGAACCCGGGTCCTGCCCCAGGGGACATGTATCAATGCAAACATTTTTTTTTAAAACGGCCGTTTTTTCGGGAGCAGTGATTTTAATAATGCTTAAAGTGAAACAATAAAAGTGAAATATTCCTTTAAATTTCGTACCTGGGGGGTGTCTAAAGTATGCCTGTAAAGTAGAGCGTGTTTCCCGTGTTTATAACAGTCTCTGCACAAAATGTCATTTCTGAAGGAAAAAAAGTAATTCAAAACTACTCGCGGCTGTAATGAATTGTCGGGTCCCGGCAATACAGAGAGAAGTCATTGAAAAAAAAAATGCGTGGGGGTCCCCCAAAATTTCATTACCAGGCCCTTCAGGTCTGGTATGGATATTAAGGGGAACTCCGCGCCAAAATTTAAAAAAAATGGCGTGGGGTTCCCCCAAAAATCCATACCAGACCCTTATCCGAGCACGCAACCTGGCAGGCCGCAGGAAAAGAGGGGGGAATGAGAGAGCGCCCATCCCCTCCTGAACCGTACCAGGCCACATGCCCTCAACATTGGGGGGGATGTCCCCATGTTGATGGGGACAAGGGCCTCATCCCCACAACCCTTGCCGGATGGTTGTGGGGGTCTGCGGGCCGGGGGCTTATCAGAATCTGGAAGCCCCCTTTAACAAAGGGGACCCCCAGTATCTGGCCCCCCATGTGAATTGGTTACAGGATACAGAGGGCCCCCCCTCTTTTCCTGTGGCCTGCCAGGTTGCATGTTTAGATAAGGGTCTGGTATGGATTTTTGGGGGGACCCCACACCATTTTTTTTTTTTTAGTGCAGGTTTCCCCTTAAAATCCATACCAGACCTGAAGGGTCTGGTATGGATTTTTGGGGGAGCCCCACGCCATTTTTTTTTTACATTTTGGCGCGGATATCTATACCAGACCTGAAGGGCCTGTTAATGGAATTTTGGGGGACCCCCACGCATTTTTTTTTCAATGACTTTCAATGGCTTTTCTCTGTATTGCTGGGACCGACAATTCATTACAGCCGCGAGTTGTTTTAAATTACTTTTTTTCCTTTAAAAATTACATTTTGTGCAAGGACAGTTCTAAGCACGGGAAACCTGCGCTACTTTACAGGCATACTATACACACCCCCCAGGTACGAAATTTAAAGGAATATTTCCCTTTTATTGTTTCACTTTAAGCATTAATAAAATCACTGCTTCCGAAAAAACTTCAGTTTTTAAAACTTTTTTTTGCATTGATACATGTCCCCTGGGGCAGGACCCGGGTCCCCAAACACTTTCTATGACAATAACTTGCATATTAACCTTTAAAATTAGCACTTTTGATTTTTCATGTTCGTGTCCCATAGACTTTAACAATGTTCGCGTGTTCGAACAAATTTTTTGCCTGTTCGCATGTTCTGGTGCGAACCGAACCGGGGGGTGTCCGGCTCATCCCTACCCTCGGGCCACACTGATACAAAGCAGGAAACTCAGCGAATCCTGTGTGTTTCCCACACCGCATTCACTGCTGTGAATGTCAATGTTAACTTAACAACACCCGAAAAAGCTTGCAAAACACAGTGCCTTTGCCAGAATTGGATTGAATGGGCGTTCTTCCGATTCAGGTGCGGCAAATAAAAAGGGTCCTACACCATTCTGGTGCGGATGTAGTGCTATTTAAGCAATACAAGATGAATGGCTCAAATCGTAAAATTCTGTAAAACGCCGCTATTTTTACCGCTGACGCTATGGGCAGATTTGCGGCGCATTTCCGCCGCTAGCGGGGTGCATTTAACCCCCGCTAGCGGCCGAGAAAGGGTGAAGCAGTGCATTGCGGGCGGTATAGCCGCGCTGCCCCATTGATTTCAATGGGCAGGGGTGGTGGAGGAGCAGTAAACACACCGCTCCTTCACCGCTCCAAAGATGTGGCTAGCAGGACTTTTTTTACCATCCTGCTAGCGCAACGCTCCATTGTAAAGGCCTCGGGCTTTCACACTGGAGACAATGGAGCAGCAGTTTAAGGGTGGATTGCAGGTGCTATTTTTAACGCTATAGCAATACGCCCTCAGTGTGAAAGGGGTCTTAGTGTCAATTCTGTCTGCTGCTTCATTCCTCTGCTATTAGCATGAATTACTTCTGACAAGTTTTTCTGACACTAAGATAAAATTGATGACAGGGGAGAGATCTCCAGCTGATTAACAGCCTCAGCTCTGTTCCTGTGTGCTGTGTAGGGGGGGGGGGGGTGTCTCTTCCCTCCAATCAGCTCTCAGAGCTCTCCTTACTGAGCTCTTTAGAATGTGACTGCAACTCTCCGCCTCTTTTTTTCTGAACTTTCAGACAAGCATTAAAAATTCAGCACTTTAAATGAATGTAGAGAAGAGAGGACTGCAGATAAACAGGTACAACATATGTATGAGGATTTGTTTCATCTCTGCATATTACCTGAGGCCAATGATTTCACTGGGTATATGTAAGGGTTTACAACCACTTTAAAGTGGAGTTCCACCCAAAAATGGAACTTCCACTTTAAGGGAAGGTGACCCCCTGACATGCCACATTTGGCATGTCATTTTTTTTTTGGGGGGGGAGCGGAAACCCTCTTTTTAGAGGGCTCCAGCTCCCACTTCCTACCTAGGCCGCCTTGGCGGCGGAAGTAAGCTCACCTCAGCCCCTCCATCTCCGCAATCATCTGGGACACGTTACAGGTCCCAGGTAAGTAATTCATAATGAGCTAGTATGCTATGCATACTAGCTCATTATGCCTTTCTCTTGCAGGGTTTTTTTTTTTTAAAGAAATGTTTTAGAGGGTTTAAGTGGTTAAAAGAAAGCTTTACAAATTAGCCACACCAGCGCAGAAATGCGTGCGCATCCCAAGCTTCGCACAAAAAAGAATCTTGATCATTTGAGTGATTGGCCCATGCTTGAACAACTTTTTAATGCCGCATTACATACCTGTCGGCTGTGTTCACACGTTACAAAGCCAAAATCATTATGTCTCAGAATATGGAATGCTGACGGGTGCGTCACCCTCGAGTCTTGTGTGATCTTATACCATATATGAAAGCGTGATAAGTGCACATTCCAAGGCTGTGACTCTCACTTATTAATACTCTGAGTATCACCAATTGTCACAAATGACTAAACTCAGAAAAATAGCTGATAAATGATATTTCTGCATTTTGAGTTAGGTCACAGAGTCACAGAGCACCATGACACAATGTAGAAATTCTATTTTCTTTTTACGTTTCACGTTACTCTTGAAGAGTAATCAAATCAAAATCCGGAGTTTTGGTGCCTTTTGTTTAACCACTTGATCTCCGGAAGATTTACCCCCCTTCATGACCAGGCCATTTTTTTGTGATACGGCAGTGCGTTAATTTACTGACAATTGCACGGTCATGCAATGCTGCACCCAGGTAAAATTTAAGTCATTTTTTCCCACAAATAGAGCTTACTTTTGGTGGTATTTGATCACCTATGCATTTTTTTCCCCACAATAAACAAAAAGACCAACAATTTAAAAAATATTGTTTTTTTTTTTGTTTTTTTGTTTTTTTCTTTCTGCTATAAAACCTATCCAAGATAAAAAAAAAAAAAAAAAAAAAATCAAATTTCTTGATAAATTTAAACCAATATGTATTCTGCTACATATTTTTGGTAAAAAAAATCCCAATAAGTGTGTGTTGATTTGTTTGCGCAAAAGTTCTACAAACTATGGTATATAATGGAATTTTTATTCATTTATTTATTTTTACTAGTAATGGCGGCGATCAGCGACTTATAGCGGGACTGCGATATTGTGGCCGACATGAAGAGACCAACTTGACACTTTTTGGGAACCAGTGACACTAATACAATGATCAGTGCTAAAAAGATACACTGTCACTGTACTAATGACACTGGCTGGGGAGGGGTTAAACATCTAGGGCAATCAAAGGGTTAAATGTGTGCCTAACCGGTGTTTTGGTGTACTGTGTTAGGTGCTTTTACTAGGGGAAGTAATGGATTTTATTCCCTGCTTGGCGAGGAAAGAAAATGTATTACTTCCCCGTTGACAGGACAGGGCTCTGCCTTGTTTACATAGGCAGAGCCCTGCCCTGTGTAAATTCATGACCACTGCTGGTTGCCAGCGATAATCCATTGGCGGCACCCGGTGATCGACATCTACTGTGTTATATCATAGCATGGCCGTGTTGCCGACATCATGCGTGCGTGTCTTCTGAAGAGAAGTCTCAAATCACGTACTAGGTATGTGATCTGGCGCAGCTGAGCTGCATTGCCGCCGTATATCTAGGTTATACAGTCAGCAAGCGGTTAAAGCCCAACTGAACTTTCAGTTTTGCCACTTCAGCCCCGGAAGGCTTACCCCCTTCATGACCAGGCCATTTTTTGCAATATGGCACTGCGTTACTTTAACTGACAATTGCGTGGTTGTGCGACGCTGTACCCAAATACAATTGATGTGTGAGTAGAAAGGCCCGCCCGCCTGCTACAGAGAAGAAGGATGCTTGCTTTCTGTAAGGAAGCAGTGGTCTTTATGCAGAGGTGCAACACCCTCCTGCTGAGCCAGAGCTAGAGTTTTAGCTTGAGGCTAGGTTCGAATTTGTGCATCCGCATTAGCAGACATGCAATGGTGCCATTAACTCCTAATGGTTCCTCCACGCATCTGCAAATGCGTGCGTTTCTGCTCGTGCCAAAAACATGGTGACGCAGAATCATGTGTTTCAACGCAGCACAATTTTGCAAGAGGTCAAGGACATCTTTTGTGGGTGTTTTTTTTGCACATTTGGCAGCCTATTAAATGTAATGGGTTGCCTTACACGTGCCACGCATGATTGAGCATGTGCGCTCTGTTGTACCTGCATGGAGCTTGAAATGAAATTAACAAGTTAAAGCTTCTATGAGATTTTATTGATTCTCTTTACTTACACTTTAGAAAGATTGTACTTTCACTTAAAATCCCTTATTTCAAATATAATACCTGCCCAGAGTGTGACACCGCTGCGTCTTGTACATATTGTTCTGCAGCACTGTGCTGCGGTGACTCAGTGTACGAACCCCATGTGACACGTACTTGACTGAGAGGAACAAAAAACCTCAAGAACTTTCTATAAGTACAAGGATAATCTCCAGATCACATTGTTGTTTAAAGAAATATAAGTATAATGCAGGTATTAAGGAGAACATCTTAACTGCGTTGAATGCACGCAGTTGCGACATGCTAGGTGAGGATCAAGGGGTTAAAGCAGGCAGTGAGGAGGTGATACAATGCCTCCTCACGATCTGTAAAATGCTCTCTGAAGAGCAATCCAAACATGGAAACAAACAAACAATCCACACTTCTGAACCCTGACATTCAAGTTGGAGTGTCAGGCTCAGACAAAATAATAACTATATACTATTTATGTGGACTGCTGTGCAACTTCTTCCATGTTGCTGCTGTATTATCCTTCTGCAGAGTGGACAGGGTTAAACTGAATATTCAATAAAGCAGAAGTGCAGCAGCCATCTTTAAAGAGGATCTTCACCCTGGTGTGAGGGGGTTAACTCAGCAGCGGGTGTGTGTGACCCCCTGGATGGGTTCACCACACAAAAACAGGCACAGCAGACAGTGGTAGGAGAAAACAAAAGGGTGTGGTTTTATTTGCACTATATACAGACAAAAAAATACAGCAAAAACAAAAGAAACAGGAAAATAAATCCTGGTCAACTTGACCGCTTACTACACACCTTGGTGTCCCTAACTTACAACTGGGTACAGCCTTGTGCTGTCCCCATCCCTAGCTCCCTGCTTTTAGAAGTCCTAAGTAATAACCACACAGGCTTTGGCTCACCGCACAGAGATCACACTCCCCAGACTATCCACACAGATCTGGTTCCAGGTTGGAGCATCTCCCTTAGCATGCTGGGAGTTCTTGTAGAGGCCCTAACAAGCCCACTTGATTCAGCTGGGCTCATTAACTCTTCCCCTGCAAGACTCCCAGCACTCCCCCTAGTGGTATAAATCGGCATAAAGCCTGAATCTAGGACATATATATCTCCCATCCTGGATGCAACCTGGTGATTTTACCTGCCTGCTGTTACATACCCCCCCCCCTCTTGTTTTAACCTTGGGGTTGGAACACAAGCAATCAGGCATGCATGTACTCGTGACAAAGCATCCACATTCCCCATTTGAACGCCAGGGCGATGCTTTACTGTAAAGTTGAATTCCTGTAGGGCCAGGAACCACCTATTTACTCTTCTATTTGTCTCTTTGTTTTGAGCCATCCACTTTAAAGAAGCATGATCAGTAATCATGTCAAAGTGCCTACCTAACAGATAGTACCAAAGGGAATCTAGAGCCCACTTCACCGCTAAACACTCCTTCTCAATTGTGGCGTAATTTACCTCATGGGACTTCAATTTACTGCTGAGGTAAATGACTGGGTGCTCTTCCCCGTTCCAGACCTGGGACAATACTGCTCCTAACCCAACGTCGGATGCATCACTTTGTACGACAAAGTCCCTAGAGAAGTCTGGTGAGTACAACACTGGCTGGCTACATAAGGCTTTTTTTAAGAATTGGAATGCTGCCTCAGCCTCTGGGGTCCATTTAACCATGACAGACTCTTTCCCTTTTGTCAGGTTGGTTAGGGGCACAGCCTGAGAAGCAAAGTGGGGAATGAATCGCCGATAATAACCAGCGATTCCCAGAAAGGCTCGTACCTGCTTCTTGCTGTTGGGACGTGGCCAATTCTGTATGGCCTCGACTTTATTGACCTGGGGTTTTATTACTCCCCTCCCAATGGTGTACCCAAGGTATTTGGCCTCCTCCTGTCCAATGGTACACTTCTTGGGGTTTGCCGTAAACCCAGCTTCCCGGATAGAGTCTAGGACTGCTTGCACTTTTGGCAGATGTGAGGCCCAATCTGTGCTATGGACAATTACATCATCCAGGTAAGCAGCAGCAGACTTCTGATGGGGCCTCAGTATCTGGTCCATTTTCCGCTGGAATGTTGCCGGTGCATTCTGTTATCCAAACGGCATTCTTTTATATTGGAACGCCCCATCTGGGGTTACAAACGCGGTTTTCTCCTTGGCCGATTTGGCCAGGGGAATTTGCTTTCAACCGTAGGAACAAGTACCAATACCCTATCCCCCGGGGAAAAGGTACGGGTCTTGGCCCCACGGTTGTACACTCTCTGCTGTGCCAACTGCGCTTGGGCCAAATGTTCCTTTAACATTGGCATTACCTGTGCAATTCTATCTTGCATCAGGGCGACATGCTCAATCACACTCCTGTGGGGAGAACTTTCACTCTCCCAAGTTTCCTTGGCGATATCCAACAGCCCTCTTGGGTGTCTCCCATAGAGTAACTCAAAGGGTGAGAAACCCGTAGAGGATTGGGGTACCTCCCTAATGGCAAACATTAAATAGGGAATTAGACAGTCCCAATCCTTTCCATCTCTATCCACCACCTTCTTTAACATTTGTTTTAGGGTTTTGTTGAATCTTTCAACCAACCCATCTGTTTGGGGGTGATACACAGATGTACGCAATTGTGCCACTTTGAACAACTTGCACAGCTCTTTCATAACCCGGGACATAAAGGGTGTACCCTGGTCCATAAGCAGTTCCTTACAAATACCCACACGGCTAAAAACAAGAGATAGCTCTTTGGCTATGGTTTTGGCCGAGGTATTTCGGAGCGGAATCGCTTCCGGATACCGGGTGGCATAGTCCAATATAACCAAAATGTACTGATGCCCCCTAGCGGACTTCATTATCGGACCTACCAAATCCATTGCGATCCTCTCAAAGGGGACCTCAATGATGGGGAGCGGGACCAGCGGGTTACGGAAATGTGGCATCGGTGCCGACCTCTGACACACAGGGTAGGAGGAACAATAATTTTCTGTTTCCTTCATGACCCCAGGCCAATAGAATCTTTGCAATACTCTCTCTCGGGTTTTCTCTGTCCCCAGATGACCTAAAAGAATGTGCCCATGGGCCAACTCTAACACCAACTTCCTGTAAGGTTTGGGGACCACAAGCTGCTCAATGGTTTCTTCTGCCCTTTTAGCCACCCGATACAGTAGGTCCTTTTCCACAATGAAGTACGGGTAAGTGCAGGTCTCATCTGGGTTCACTAACTCGCCATCTATTTTCACTACGTTTTCCCGTGCCTTTATTAGGGCGGGGTCTTTTAACTGTTCTGTGGCAAAATTTTCCTTGTGAACCTCGAGATCAGAAAACTCCACAGACGGCACGTTTTCGTCTGAGGATGTTGGCTCCTCCCCAGTTTCTCGAGTCTCCCCTGCCAATACCGACAAGGGGAATTCTGGAGAGTCCTCACCACTCTCAGAGAAATTCTGGCTATCACATTCCTGGTATATAGGGGCACCAGTGGGGGGCTCAGGACGATCCCAGAGTTCCCAAAACTTTGGAAAATCCCTTCCCACAATGGCATCATGTGGTAACTGAGACACTAATCCCACCTGATGAGAGAGGTTACCTTTGGAGGTCTCAAAACATACTGTAGTCACAGGATACTCTCGGGTGTCCCCATGCACACAAATAACAGCTACCTTGTTATTCCCAGAGACCTCTGTAGTGACTAATTCAGCTTTTATCAGTGTCACCAGGCTACCTGAATCCAGCAACACAACAACATTTTTACCATTAATACACATTTTGCATAAATGTTTCTCAGTTCCCCGAATGGCAGTGCATGCAACGGTCGCAAACAGCGACTGACATCTGTCCCTTAGAAAGTTACATTGCATGGGTTCATCCACAACCGGGCAATTTGCTGCAATATGTCCCTCTTGCCGGCAGCGGTAGCAAACAATCCTTTTTGCTGCCTCTTGAGCCCCTGACTTCCCAGGCTGTTCTCGCCAGACATTAGGTATAACTCTCACCCTCTCATTCTCTCCACCCTCACCCCTTGGAATCATCTTACCCGCCACTGGGAATGGTCTGGTCTTAGGGTGGAAAGTCTGTGAGTCTCTGGAAGAGGCAGCCAGGTTTTCCGTAGCCAAGTACTTCTCTACACGATCCACAAGATTAACGACCATTTCTGGGTCTCCATGGCTTACCCACTTTTGGATGGCAGTAGGAAGAGCTCTCAAGAAACGATCCATCACAACACATTCCACAATCTTTGGTGTGGACAAAGTCTCTGGCTGTAGCCACTTCCTGCTTAGGTGAATGAGATCATACATTTGAGACCTGGGGGGTTTTCCAAGCCGGAAAGTCCAGTTATGCACACGCTGAGCCCGGACGGCCAGGGTGACACCCAGCCGTGCCAATATTTCATTTTTTAGCATCACATAGTCTTTTGCTTGGTCAAGCTCTAGGTCATAGTAAGCTTTCTGCGATTCACCAGTTAACAGAGGGGCCACCAGTCCGGCCCACTGCTCCTTAGGCCACTTTTCCCTTTCAGCAGTCCTTTCAAATGTGGTCAAAAACACCTCTGGATCATCCTCTCCAGTCATTTTTGTCAGTAAACGACTCACCCCAAAGGACGCAGTATTAGCGGAACTACTTGCCTCACTGGTCTGCGGACGTTGCTGCATTAATGTCTCCATTTGTTGCTGTAGTCTCTGTTCTTGCTTCTGCAACAGGTCTATGAAGCGGGCCTCAGATTGCTGCTGGGCTTGTTGCTGGGCTGCCAGACTCTGTTGATGAGCTTGCTGCTGGGCTGCGAGGCTCTGTTGCAAAGTTGCATTTGTCTGCTGCTGGGCTGCGAGGCTCTGTTGTTGAGCCACAAGGCTCTTTTGCAAACCTGCATTTGTCTGCTGCTGATTAGCATTTGCTAGAGCCAGCTGTTTCAGTATCTCCTCCATGCTGGCTTTTTAAAAAAAAAAAACTGCCACTGGTTCTCCACCAACTGTGAGGGGGTTTACTCAGCAGCGGGTGTGTGTGACCCCCTGGCAGTGTTGCCAACCGTGCGTTAATTTACGTACAGCACGTAAATTTAACCCCCTTTTTGGGGTGTACGTAAAGTCCGTTGTGGGCATCGGCTGCCCATAAAAAACATGGCCGCGAGCCGACCATGCAACTGCACATGCGCCGTTCCGAAGCCGGCCGGGCTCGGGAAAGCTCGTATGCGTTCGACCGAGCGGCGCATGCGCAGTAACGTAATGGCGCCGCCCGGCACCATTTTTGAATAAACTTTCAGCCAGGACGGAGTCGGGACTCGGGAGTGCTCGCGGAGCGGGCTACAGTGCACTCGCAGTCGCCGTAGGAGGAGAGGACTCGGCCGAGCTGCCCTGACATGTGGAGAGGTGAAAAGGGCACAGAAGGAGGACACAGCATACTGATGATGTGGAGGAGAAGTTATATGATGGTGGACAGAGGAGGAGTCCACTGAGGGGGTAAGGAGGACCCTATCATGTCCGCAGCCTCTGTCCCCCTCCTGTGTCATGTCCGCCGCCTCTGTCCCCCTCCTGTGTCATGTCCCCAGCCTCTGTCCCTCTCCTGTGTCATGTCCGCAGCCTCTGTCCCCCTCCTGTGTCATGTCCGCAGCCTCTGTCCCCCTCCTGTGTCATGTCCGCAGCCTCTGTCCCCCTCCTGTGTCATGACTCTGCAGCCTCTGTCCCCCTCCTGTGTCATGTCCGCAGCCTCTGTCCCCCCTCCTGTGTCATGTCCGCAGCCTCTGTCCCCCTCCTGTGTCATGTCCACAGCCTCTGTTCCCCTCCTGTGTCATATCCGCAGCCTCTGTCCCCCTCCTGTGTCATGTCCGCAGCCTCTGTCCCCCTCCTGTGTCATGTCCGCAGCCTCTGTCCCCCTCCTGTGTCATGACTCTGCAGCCTCTGTCCACCTCCTGTATCGTGTCCGCAGCCTCTGACCATCTCCTGTCTTTTATGTCTGCAGTCTCTGAGGGGATCCTAGAAAGATGTCAAGAGTGGGAGCGCCGTGATGGGGATTACGGGAAGAAACGGACGTGTGGACTGTGGGGAGGAGGTCAGAGCCGCCAAGCTGGAGCCGTCTGACTGAGCCTCGCACTGTGCACGTGAGAGCAGGTCAGTGACAGCGCCGCCAGGCCAGTCTGGGGGGGGGCACTGATATAAGGAGGGGAGTAAATACAATAATGTAAGGGGGCACTGATATAAAAGGTCCCCCCTATATTAGTAATCCCCCCCTTACCTTAGTGTATTCACTCTGTGGAAGGTGGTCTCTATTCACCAGAGCCCCCCTCCACATCAGAGTTCCCCCTTACATCATGATCTGCAGCGTTCCCCTTTACATAAGAGTTTCCTTGCACTGTAAGGGGGATCCCTGCAGACTCTGATGTAAGAGGGAACTCTGTGCTGGCTGGGTTATAGTAACCTGACCTTCATGTAAATTGAGAAAAATGTTTTTTTACTTTTGTTTAACTTAAACACATTGATATTAGCATTAGCTGTGTGTTTATAGTTCAAATATTGATATTTGCACTGTTTAGCAGTAAAAACAGTAATCTTAGGTACTTTTTTGCAGCGCCAGTAAAAAATGCGGCCCTGACAGTAATTGTCATGATTTTTGCCAGTAAAAAATTGGTGCCGTTCAGAAATTTTGGCATCCTTGCCAGTAAATTTCACTTCAGGGGGTTGGCAACACTGCCCCCTGGATGGGTTCACCACACAAAAGCAGGCACAGCAGACAGTGGTAGGAGAAAACAAAAGGGTGTGGTTTTATTTGCACTATATACAGACAAAAAAATACAGCAAAAACAAAAGAAACAGGAAAATAAATCCTGGGCAACTTGACCGCTCACTACACACGTTGGTGTCCCTAACTAACAACTGGGTACAGCCTTGTGCTGTCCCAGTCCCTAGCTCCCTGCTTTTAGAAGTCCTAAGTAATAACCACACAGGCTTTGGCTCACCGCACAGAGATCACACTCCCCAGACTATCCACACAGATCTGGTTCCAGGTTGGAGCATCTCCCTTAGCATGCTGGGAGTTCTTGTAGAGGCCCCAACGAGCCCACTTGATTCAGCTGGGCTCATTAACTCTTCCCCTGCAAGACTCCCAGCACTCACCCTAGTGGTATAAATCGGCATAAAGCCTGAATCTAGGACATATATATCTCCCATCCTCGATGCAACCTGGTGATTTTACCTGCCTGCTGTTACACTGGCTAGAAAAACTTAAAAGAAAAACTGTAGCTGCTGACTTTTAATAAAAGGACACTCACCTGTCTATGGATCCAGTGCTGTCCTCACCTGGGCCAGTTCTTCGGGTCCCCAGGGCCAGCCTATTTACTGTAGGAACCCAGCTGTGACGCCTTGTGGCTTCCCACTGTGCATGTGCTGCACTTTGTGAATGATCGTGCAGCCTTCTAGGACCTGTGACATGTCCCAGAAGGCTGCGGGGAAAGAGATTGGGGAGGAGGGGGGCTAGGGAATCCAAGTTGAAGAGGGAGTGGGTATCACAACTAGGTACCTGCTCCCCCCACAAAAATGAATCTGCCAAATGTGGTAGAGCTGGGAAGGAGGAGAACATAAAGTGGAACATCCCCTTTAGGGTGCAGTTTCCCCTTAAGGAGATCACGGGGGGCAGCCATCTTGGCTTGGTCTGAAGCACTCTGGAGGATGGTGATTGCCTTTTGCAACAGAGCAAGGAGAAGTGTGGTCTGGAGGCTGTTGTGAGGAAAGGAGATAAGACAGTGGTTGGGGAAGGGAATGGGCTGCAGATGGCTGAACAGAACCCTGCCATAGCTTCCCACAATTGGGAGAAGCCAAAAGACTACTCACCTTGCCTCAGAGATTGGGAACTTTCTCTCTGGGAAGGTGTAAGATGTGATTTGGATGCCTGTGTTGATCAGACTGTATTGGAGAGCACTCCCACCGCTTGTAGAGAAGGAAAGAAGGAACTATCTCTGCAGGTTTGAAAGAGAGAGATCACAGCAAATCATACCCCTGTCTGACTTGAACTGGACTTTTGCTGAATCAGCATGTGTCTGGAGAGACCCAGAAGAAGGTGCCCTGGGTCTGGTAAGAGAATAACATTGCACAAGTTAATCTGTTGTCTGCTGGGAATTGTTGTGCTTTCTTCAAGGGCCCCACCTTTGCCAGCCAAAGTTTTTTTCTTTTTCAGAATTCACTGGCCAGTGGGATAAAACGGGGACTGTTATAGCAAGTTAGGACTGTCTTTATCTACTGTTGCTAGGTGAATACAGTTCAGTTCTGTTATTTAGCTAGTCAAATCATGCAGGTGTTTAGCTATATGACCTCAGAGTAACGTTGTTGTCTTACTGTTTGTTTGTAGACTTGATAATCCTCTCTTCATGTAGGCTAGCCTATGCATGGCCTAATCAATTCTTTGAAATACATCAAGGTGTGTCAGTAAATGTTGGGTGAACTTCAGGTGTGCAGAGAAATCACAAAATAATTCAGCAGCTTCTTCAGGGGTAATGAGAGATATATATATATATATATATATATATATGTAGCGCTACCCCCAGTTAAGAGAGCCGCTGCGATTTAACAGCAGCCCCTGCTTTCCTGTCCAAGGGTTCTAACTGCTTCTGACTGGGATGTGTCAGGTGGAATTCAGTCTTTTCGGACAATTTTATACTGGCGCCGTGGAAGTTTTCAGGGACATCCTGTCCCCACTCTATCAGTGCATAGGTGCAGTTGGTCCTTGGGTCTGGTCACACTGCGACCACGTAAGCCTTTCTATCCGGGGATAAGGTTTGTACCACCTCTTTAATTCGTTTCTCTCCCCAGTCACTCCCTGGAAGTTCAATGGCCACGCTCGCTTCTGAGTGTGTCCCTTCTGCTTCGCACCATTGGACTACTTTGATGGGGTCCATGCTGGTACTTCTGACCGGCTTGATTGCAGCGTGCAACGTATAGGGATCCCGGACGAGCCCCCACGTGTAGCGCTACCCCCAGTTAAGAGAGCCGCTGGTTTTGTTTTGGGCCCTGTAGTGCACCGCTGTCAACCCCTGGCAATCGGCTCTAACCTCCCGTGGCACAGCTAGTGATAGTGGGATAGGACCGCGTGACCGCAACTGTTGGTGACACAGTCCTATAACAAACATACACAGAATATACTTTAAAACTCCTAATAAAGTAAGCAAAACTGACACCACATGTACTTTACCCAGATACTTTACTGATGCTAATGGGCAAGTAATTAAATAACAGTATAACAAGTTGCAGATCCCTGCAATAAACAGTAATAAAGATACACAGAGTAATCAGCATAATAAAGTATTGCTATTCAACTCTAGCGCTGCCCTTTTGCAGCTACTTCCCCTCATGGGCAGACTAACACCCAGCAATGTCTACCTATGCAGTCAGGCCTGAGTGATCTAAATGGAAGTTCAGTGAAACAATATTCGCTAGCAATCTTTCGGTGGTGCACTTGAAGAACAACTTTGTAATCCAAACGAATAGTAAAGATAAAAGTATCTATCTTTAAACAGCTCTCACCACCCGGACAAGTCCAAGTCCGTTACCTCCGCCGATTCGTCTAGGAACAGGAATCCACCGACATCCAAGTCTTCAATCCTTCTGGTGTACTGCAGTAAGGAGGAGAAGATGTCTCTAAGGCTCTGCTAGGCTGGCAGAGGGGCTCTTTGGAAAAGAGCACAAGGCCCAGGCTTCAGGCCTTGTGCATACAGCAGTTCAGCACAGAGATTCTCTTGCTAGGAGAGGGGGTGTCCAAAAGAGGCAGAACAAACTCCACCTCCCCTTTATAAAGTCTGCCCCAGCAGTCTCTGTTCTGGAGCAATGCACCCTGGGTGCTGCAAGATGTACTGGGAGATGTAGTCTCTCTGTATTAAAGGGGAATACCCCGCTACATATATATATATATATATATATATATATATATATATATATATATATTATACAAGAGGTGCTGTTCTGGGTTCTGGAGCCTTTGATTGGAATTAAGCCTCTATTCCTAGGTCTATTTCATACCTAGTAGTCAGACATCTTCATTAATCTCAGCTGTCCATAGGCCTTTTATATATGTGAGCTGACTGATGATCTACTATGGGAACCAGCTGCTGGGTGAAAAGGCTGAGTGCTGACAGAACACTAAAAAAGCTACATGTGCTACCTGTCTGTGTTGGGGATCCTGTTAGGGGACACCCTGTTAGTCAGGCGCTAACCTGTTTAGTTAGTAGCTAAAACAAGCAATTTGTATTTTTTTTTTGCTATGGACTTGATGTACAAGGCTCTTCTGCACTAAACTGTGTTTTTGCCTTACCAAAAAAAAGTGCAGGACAAACCTGCTTGGACTGTTTCTGGGTGTCCCTGTCTCATGCATGGTTTACTGCTGCCACTACTACCGGTAAATGAGCATTTCTAAAGGGGCATATCTAAAAGCATATAAATTCAGCTAATGATTGTTTACCTGGGTTTAGATGTAGTAAATTTAGCAGTGTTTAGAGAAAATAGAATTCTGTGTGTCAAGGATCTGATTAGAAGCTCTAAATGCAAGTAAAAGCAATTAATTTCAGCTAAACCTGTTTTAAATGAGGAGCGTCTAAACGCAGGAAAGATGATCCGTTAATATAAAAGCTGTATATACTTCCCAGAGTACTTCTGTGTTTAGAAAAGTGAAGTGTGGGGGTGTCAGTGTAAATAAGGCATAATATATATAAATATATATATATATATATATATATATATATATATATATGACTCATTGGAAGTTGTGTTGCTCTCGGAAAGATTGTTGTGTTAAAAGATAACGCTTATCTGCCTGGCTGAATCTTTCTTTTGCTTTTCTGGGTGATTCATCACATTATCAGTGATCAGAAGTATCCCTGCTGATAGAAATTTTTCTGATCTTTGGCGTGCTGACAATGACGCCATTCACAGAGACGTGCATTCCTGTGCTATCTTGTCCTTCTCGCCGCATTATGCTGTGCATTGATTATGACACACTGACACTCGGGGTCCCAAAACAATGAAACTAAATGAAATGACACTGGAGTCCAAGAAGAATGACATACTGACTGAAATTTGTAGTGGAGAGGGGTCCCAGAACAATGACACGCTGACAGTTGGGTGTCCATAATAATGACACACTGACACTTGTGGGATTCATAACTATGACACGCTGACACTAGGGGTCTTACAACAATGTCCTACAACAATGACACACTGACACTTCAGGGTGGGGGGTCCCAGTACAATGACACGCTAACAGTTGGATGTCTAGAATAATGACACACTGATACTTGGGGGTTGAACTCTCTGCTGCCTTTGATACGGTTGACCACCCACTCCTCCTCAAAAAACTCCACACCTTTGGTCTCTGTGACTGTACTCTTCACTGGTTCTCTACCTACTTATCCAACCGCACCTTTAGCGTTACTTACAATTCTACTTCCTCCTCTCCTCTTCCTTTCTCTGTTGGGGTCCCCCAAGGTTCTGTTCTTGGACCCCTTCTATTTTCAATCTACACCTCCTCCCTGGGTCAGCTGATAGCCTCCCACGGCTTCCAATACCATCTCTACGCTGACGACACTCAAATCTATTTCTCTGCCCCTCAACTCGCTCCTTCATTCTCCTCACGTATCACTAATTTACTATCAGATATATCAGTTTGGATGTCACACCACTTCCTCAAAGTCAATCTATCTAAAACTGAACTTATCATTTTTCCTCCCCCACGTGCCTCTTCCCCCGATCTCTCTGTCAAAATTGATGGCACAACCATAAGCCCATCCCCACATGCCAAGGTCCTAGGAGTAGTCCTGGATTCTGAACTCTCCTTTAAGCCCCATGTCCAATCACTGTCCAAATCTTGCCGTCTCAACCTCCACAACATCTCCAAAATATGCCCCTTTCTAACCAATGACACCACAAAGCTCTTAATTCACTCCTTGGTCATCTCTCGCCTCGATTACTGCAACTCCCTCCTCATTGGCTTACCTCTACATACTCTATCCCCCCTTCAGTCCATCATGAATGCTGCTGCCAGACTTATCCACCTTACCAACCGCTCTGTCTCTGCTACTCCTCTCTGTCAATCCCTCCACTGGCTTCCGCTCGCCCAACAAATTAAATTCAAAATACTAACAACTACCTACAAAGCCATCTACAACTCTGCCCCCAGCTACATCACTGACCTAGTCTCTAAATACCAACCTAATCATTCTCTTCGTTCTTCTCAAGACCTCCTGCTCTCTAGCTCTCTCATCCCCTCCTCCTATACTCGTCTCCAGGACTTTTCCAGAGCCTCTCCAAGCCTATGCAACTCCTTACCCCTATCTGTCCATCTATCTCCTTCTCTATTAGCTTTTAGAGGATCCCTGAAAACCCTCCTCTTCAGAGAAGCCTATCCTACCCACACCTAACAACTGTATTCTCATTTTGTAAATCTGATCACCCCCCACAGCTACTACCCTTTGTTCCACTTAACCCTCCCTTCTAGACCGTAAGCCCTAACGAGCAGGGCCCTCTGATCCCTCCTGTATTGAATTGTATTGTAACTGTACTATCTTCCCTGATGTTGTAAATCGCTGTGCAAACTGTTGGCACTATATAAATCCTGTATAATAATAATAATAATAATAATAATACAGGACAATGACACGCTGACACTTTGTTTAACCAGAACAATGACATACTGACACTTGGGTATTACAGAACTAAAGCACATGTAAACGGGGCTTTATTGTTCTCGGAAACCAAAGCATCAGTGTGTCGTAGTTCTGGATACCCAACTGTCAGAGGGGCATAATTCTGGAACCTCCAAATGCCAGTTTGTCATTGTTCTGGTCACCCAAATGTCAATGTGTTGTTGCTCTAGGACCTCAAGTATCAGTATGTCATTGTTCAGTGCCTCCCCTCCACTGTAGTATCCCCTATGTCAATGAGGCTTACCACACTGACACATGGAGGTCAGAGAACAATGGCACATTGACACCTGGGCAGTAGTGTATTTAGGTTTTGTGCTGCCCTAGGCCTGACTAAACTCGTGCACCCCCTAATTTAAATATGACTCACCCTTCCTTTCAAGGCCATTCTGTTTAAGACCTGCCCTGAAATTGGGGACACTAGTTCTTGGGGCCTGGGGGGGGCATTTGATTCCCTTAATTTGCATAGATTTCCTCTCACTTTCTGTTTGGCTATGGGGCAGGAAGTGAAGGGAAATCTCTGCAATGGGACAGGGATGGTAAAAAATAAACTGACAGGTGCTATAACCCTTCCTTACTCTATCCAAAATGAAAAAAAAAGTGTTGCCTATAGTTAGTTATAGTTCTACTTTGGACACAATTTTCTGATAATTTGATGGAGAGGACTAAGAAGATATAACCATGCCAATGGTGCAGCAGAAAACATATAGCACAGTGAGGAAGGTTTGTGGTCCAGGATGATAGGACAGTCAAAATTAGAAGCAGCTTGCGTTACACTAACAGTGTAGTGCAAGCCGGCGGGGACTCTTTCCGTGCTGCCCCCGTGCAAAGTGCTGCCCTAGGCCTGGGCCTTGTTGGCCTAGGCCAGGATACAGCGTTGCACCTGGGGGTTACAGGACAATGACACACTGACAATCTGGGGTCCAAGAACACTGATACATGACACTTGGGGTCCAAGAACAATAACACACTGACACTTGGAGGTCACAGAACAATGAAATACTACAATTTGGGTGTGTAAAAAAATGTC
This sequence comes from Rana muscosa, assembly GCA_029206835.1. Lineage (NCBI taxonomy): Eukaryota > Metazoa > Chordata > Amphibia > Anura > Ranidae > Rana > Rana muscosa. The sequence goes on along the minus strand of CM055123.1, from coordinate 239,106,133 downwards.
ACACTGACACCTGGGGTTTACAGAGCAGTGACACACTGACACTCCGGGGGCCAAGAACACTGATACACAGATACTTGGGGGTTACAGAACAAAAACACATTGTCCAGAAAAATCTCATACAAAATGACATAATAAGAACACAATGGAACTTTGCACTGGTGTGGTTATACAGTGTGGCAGATATAGGGTCTATGGATGGAAGCTGAATAACAGAGGCCTTATTTTAGACCTTAGCCGCTCAATGTTCACTTCTCCAGCAAAGTCTTGCACATTGATTGACAGGCTGGCATTACATTACTTTTGCACACTGGGATTTCAGATCGAGCAGAATTTATAAATAGTCAGGCACAGTCGGCTGCATGGCTTGTCTCAGCGATCCCCGAGCACTCTTCCTCTGCAGAGATGAGTGAGTCACAGGTTACTGGGAATTTCACTGTCAGCCACCATAATCCCACACATCCCCCCGCCTGATTTAGAGAGCTCTGAAAATACTTTAAACTTCATCAAATCTTCCAGAGATCAGGCTTATGTATCAGAGGCTTCATTCTCCTTCAATATATTGCATCATTCCCAGCAACAACGGATCCAACCCAATATTCTTCTGTTGTAGGAAATGGAAAACTTGACTGATTTCAGGGCAATGCGACTGTTGTTCCTTCATGCCATATTTTTCGTAAACTACTCCTTAATGGTAAATAGAAGTTATGTAGGGGTATTAGTGTAAGGGTAGGGTGTGTGTTACAGTAGGCAGATGACACCTCATTTATATGTCCCCCATTAACTCCTTGGGTGCCAAGTGTGGGTCACATAGTAGGCATACCGCAGGGTAGGTTCTTCTGGGCTATGCCAGGCGATGAACAAGTTAATTTATTATAGCACAGGGTTACACTTTGTCTGAAGGCATGCTCTTCAATGCTGGGACCAGACGAGGACCAAGGTCATGTGAAAGTCAAACATTAAGGCAGTCCCCCAACTTAGAGATGAGCTACTTGTGTGTAGCTACTTGTTATATGCTAAATTCCTCCAAACTTGAGCAGGTGTTTGTGTTGCAATAGGAGGGACACGTAGAGCCTATGCCTACTCCACCAGTAAGCGTACCTCTTTTACCTCTCTCCCAGTAACAATGGTTACATAACGTGGACCTCATACGTGTTCAACTTAACTCTTACTCCTCCATACCAAGTGATCAGGCCATGAATCTCTGTAATGCTAATGTGCCGAAGGAAACGTACCACTAGGGAGGGAGCCGTGGCACCGGACCCCCTCACTACCGGAGAACCTGTGACCAGGGCTGGACTTACCATTGGGCTTGACTGGGCTCAAGCCCATGGGCCCCACCCAATAGGGGGCCCCGCGCTTGCGCACATTAGCCCCTCTAAACCGGGATTTAAAGCTTGCCAGAATGCAGTCTGTGAGAACTTCCCCTCTGTCCGGCACAGAGGAGAAGTCTCACGGTGTTTAGCTCCTTCCACTGATACTCCCCCGTGTGACTAAAGAAGACGTCATAAAAGGGGAGTGAAAGAAAACAGCAGCCGCAGACACAGCAACGAATGGTTACGGCCCAACGGCGCATGCGCAAGATTACCAACAGGGACACAGTAAGGGCGGAAACGACATCATAATTTGAATCACAAAACAGCAGTACGAATGGCGCTTGAGATACCCATAAATACAGAGAACGAAACCATCCTAAAAAAGGTATTTACAGGCCTCGTTTTTGAGGGATATATATATATATATATGTACTGCATTGCGATGAGCTGTTATAACTTACGGTAATAATTGAAAAACTGCAAAAAATCGGCCGGGGTTTACTTCCTCTTTAATTTTTCATTGAATTGTTCTATTTAAAGTAATGTATAGAAGGTAGGGCCCAAAAGTGACTCAAGCCCAAGGGCCCCCACCACCCTAAGTCCTGCCCTGCCTGTGACCCAACCAGGCACCATTCCAACGACTGGTTGCAGCTTAACTTCTTGTTATTGTAATGTTACCAGAACTATATGTGTGATGTTGTAGACTCAGACCCTTTCATGAGCGCCAGGACCCTACATGCACCCCTTGAGTAACTTCAGACCAGGCTTTGTGCGGTTAAACAACTTTTACTGAAAGTTCGGCATGGCAAACATAACATGGCAAAACTTCCTTTCCCTAACTAACTCTAACAATGGCTGCCCCAGTGTACCCGCACAGGTAAAGTCCTTATGGGTGAAGTCCAAAGCTGACGTGACACGACTGGAGAAGTCTATGGCTTGGGTGTATTCCCAAATGCCGATGCTCCGTAGACAAAGTACAAGTCTTTGCAAGTCCTTCAAGGTTCTTGTCCTTAGTCCCCTACCCCCACACTCTCTTGGCACCCTAACTTCTGCCTTTTACATGTTACAGGACAGGAGGCTGGACCCCATAAAAGCCTGCAAACGTGAGCAGGGAATGCAAAGAAGAATTAACTCCTCCTCCCTTACCCTGAGCAGCCACATTAGTCTGGCTAAAATGAACACAGTAGGCAACCTGCCTACATTAGCAACAGGAAATCAATTTTAACGTAGAGCTAAACTCTAAAATCTCACATACACTTTATAATTTCAAGTTGATTCCAGTCAGTTTTTTTTTTAGGCCTCTCCACTTATGAGGTGACAACTAGCTCTCAGTTGGACTCTTGAGTTGTCACCCTGTCACATGCACCCCTGGTGCAGACTACAAGTATCTGTGCCGGTGTTCTATCAGTATGGGTCCTCCCATCAGATAGTGCCCGGGTTGGACTGCGCATGCGCAAGCGGAGATCACGGAAATCTCAGAGACTGAACATCTGTTTCATCGGCAGTCTTGGAGCATGCGCAGTTAACAGGCCGGGTCCAGGGTGACGTGGAATTCGCTGTAAGTGGCCAGTCGTACAGTTGTATGTGGTGGTATACAACAAAGATTTTTAACATGCCCAGCAACCCTCTGGACATAGTATACTGAGAATTAGAGGTCATTAAGCTGGACCCAGCATATTGTCAAAATTGTTTATTCCTGGAGTTCCACTTTAATCAGGGACTATATAGAAAACCTCAACTTTTGAGACAATGGAACTATGTAATGTACAGCACAGAGTACAGGTGTAGGACACCTTGCTCTTTAAATTGCTGGTCAGCGGGTGTATAAATTAGCCTCATCATTGGTGTCAGGGTGATTAAAAATAAGCTCCATCATTGGTGTCAGTGTGAGTATAAAAAGGCCCATCATTGGTGTCAGGGTGAGTAAAAATAAGGCCCATCATTGGTGTCAGGGTGAGTAAAAATAAGCTCCATCATTGGTGTTTGTGTGAGTATAAAAAGGCCCATTGTTGGTGTCAGTGGCAGCAAGAATAAGTCCCATCATTGCATAACTCCCAACTGTCCCTGATTTCGAGGGACTGTCCCTGATTTGGAACAAAGTCCCTCTGTCCCTCTTTCCTCCTCAATTGTCCCTCATTTCGGTCTGATCTATAAAGTTGTATATAAAATGCACTTTTTATATTTCAATAAGTGTTCCCAGTGCTAAACCTTTCATCCAATTTCTAAATTGCTGCATCTGTGAATTTCAGACGCCAATATAAAGGAATAGTAGTGGTAAACAAAAAGCACTTATATGTTTAGTCTATCTTTTTTTTTGTTGTTGTTGCACAATTTTCCTTTAAGGGGGCTTGACAGAGGGTGTGTCCTATGCCTGCATACTTTTGCTAATAGATGTCCCTTATTCCCATCTCAGAAAGTTGGGAGGTATGTCATTGGTGTCAGTTTAAGTAAAAATAAGCTCCATCATTGGTGTCTGAGTGAGTATAAAAATAGGATTTTTATAACAGCTTACCTGTAAAATCCTTTTCTTGGAGTACATCACGGGACACAGAGCGACATAGTCATTACTAATGGGTTATATAGATACCGTCAGGTGCTGGCACTGGCAACTTCCAAAACCGGAAGTACCCTCCCCTATATAAGCCCCTCCCATCCGGGAGCACCTCAGTTTTGTAGCAAAGCAATAAGTGTCCCCAAAGAGGGGCGGGAGCTCTGTGTCCCGTGATGTACTCCAAGAAAAGGATTTTACAGGTAAGCTGTTATAAAAATCCTATTTTCTTTCTCGTACATCACGGGACACAGAGCGACATAGTCATTACTAATGGGATGTCCTAAAGCAATGCCAAATGAGGGGGGGGGATACACCATATATAAGCTGAGCGCTATCAGACATGAGGATCTTTTGCGGCCTGCAACACACTGTGCCCAAAGGCAACATCCTCCTGACTTCTAACGTCCACCTGGTAGAACCTAGTAAACGTGTGTACTGAAGACCATGTTGCGGCCTTACAGATTTGAGCCAGGGAGGCCTGGTGATGCACTGCCCATGAAGTTCCAACTGCTCTCGTGGAGTGCGCTCTAACTTTGAACGGAGGCGGTCTCCTTCTCAAGCCATAAGCTTGCATAATGACCTGTCGAATCCACTTGGCTAAAGTAGATTTTGACGCTGCCTGACCCTTTCTGGGGCCTTCCGGCAGTATAAACAAAGTATCCGTTCTGCGAATCTGAGCAGTGGCTTTTAGATAAGCTTTAACTGCTCTTACTACATCCAAAGAATGAAATAACTTTTCCTCTACCGAAGTAGGTTTGGGGAAAAAAGAAGGAAGAACCACATCTTGGTTCAAATGAAACCTCGATACCACCTTAGGAAGAAAGGCTGGATGAGGACGTAACACTACTTTGTCCTTATGGATAACCAGATATGGCTCTTTACAGGACATAGCTGCTAATTCCGACACTCTTTTAGCCGAACAAATGGCTACTAGAAAAATCAATTTCCTGGTGAGAAGCACCAAGGAAATATGCTGTAATGGTTCAAATGGTTGTTTCTGTAAAACCGACAGAACCAAGTTTAGATCCCATGGACATATGGGAATATTAACCGGAGGACTAATACGCATCACTCCTTGTATAAAGGCTTTGACTAGTGAATGCAAAGCCAAGGGCCTTTGAAAAAATATTGTCAAGGCCGAAATCTGACCCTTGATAGTACTCAAGGCAAGCTTCCTATCTACAGCCCATTCTAGGAAGTCCAGAATCCTTCCTATTACGTATTTACGTGGATGCCATTTCTTGGCCTCACACCAGGCGATGTACGCCTTCCAGATTCTATAGTAGATCTGCCTGGATACCGGCTTCCTGGCATTGATCATGGTAGATACCACAGCATTAGAGAGCCCTCTCTTTTTTAGAATGTGGGCTTCAATAGCCAGGCCGTCAAACCTAGGGCTGGTAAGGAAGGGTGGTATATCGGTCCTTGCGAAAGCAGGTCCGGACGACGTGGGAGAGTCCAAGGACTCCCCACTGAAATTTTACAATCTCCGCGTACCACGCTCTTCGGGGCCACGCTGGAGCCACCGGAATCACTGGTTTCTTTTCTACCCTGATTCTGCGGAGTAATCGAGGTAACCATTGTGGCGGTGTGAATGCATATATCAGCTTGAACTGATCCCAAGGGAACACTAGGGCATCCGAGCCGCAAGCTAGGGGATCCCTTGTCCGAGAGACAAACCTGTCCCCCTTTGTGTTGAATCTGGATGCTAGAAGATCTACATCCGATGTTCCCCACCGCTGACATATTGTCCAGAAAACCTCGGGGTGAAGGGACCCTTCCTCTGGGCCTAATTGCTGGCGACTTATAAAGTCCGCCTTCCAATTCTCCACTCCTGGAATGAATACCGCAGATATGGCTGGGACATATTTTTCTGCCCATTTCAGGATGTAATTTACTTCCCTCTGGGCTGCACGACTCCTGGTGCCCCCCTGATGATTGATATATGCCACTGCTGTGGCATTGTCTGATTGAATTCTGACAGGGGACCCTTGGAGTTTGGATGTCCATGCTACTAGGGCATACCGGGCTGCTCGTATCTCTAAGAGATTGATGGGCAGGGCCTTTTCTGCATCCGACCATCTGCCCTGGAGAGACTATTGCTCCAGTACTGCTCCCCAGCCTATAAGGCTGGCATCTGTAGTGACCACCTTCCAAGAAATCGGACTGAAGGATTTCCTTTTTTCCAGATTCTGGGGAACCAACCACCAACGGAGGCTCTTGCGAACGGAAGGGGACAAGGACATTGTAAGTCTAGGGCCTGAACTTTTTTGTTCCAGGCTGACAGTATGGCCCCTTGCAAATTCCTTGAATGGAATTGACCGTAGGGTACTGCTTCGAATGATGCCACCATTTTTCCCAGCAGCCTCATATACAGGCGTATGGACGGCTGGCTTTTTTGTACCCACTAAGTGGATCAAATCTTTCAAAGACAACACCTTTCCTCGAGGCAAGAATATTTTTCTCTGGCCTGAATCCAACCTTAGCCCCAAGTATTCCAGACTTTTGACTGGTTTTTAGGCTGACTTGTCTCGGTTGATAATCCAACCGTGAGATTCCAGATACTTGATTGTCTTGTGAACGACCACGTCTAGTTTTTTCACTGAGTGGTCTATCAGCAATAAGTCATCCAGATATGCCATTATCATTACACCCTGTGTTCTTAGATTGGCCAATAAAGGGCCAGAATTTTTGTAAACACTCGTGGTGCTGTGGCCAAACCGAAGGGTAAGGCTCTGAACTGAAAATGGCGCCCTTCTACTGCAAAGCGTAGAAATTTTTGGTGGACTGGAAAGATGGGAATGTGCAAATAAGCATCTTTGATGTCGATCGCGGCTAACCAATCCTCCCCTTGTAGGGCAGTGGCCACCGATCGGGTCGACTCCATCGGAAAGTCCTGATATACAGGAATTTGTATAGCCCTTTTAGAATTAATATGGGCCTCCCGTCCGCGTTTGCTTCGGGACTGTAAAGAGGTTTGAGTAAAACCCGAACCCTCATTCTTCCAGGGGAACCTCCATAATTACTCCTTGGAGCAATAGTTGTTGTAGTGCCAACAGGAGGGACTCTCTCTTCCGGGGATCCCTTGGCACGTTTGACCTCAAAAATGGGAAGGAGGAGAGTCTTTTAACTCCAAACTGTATCCCAAACCTACTGCGGAGAGCACCTATCTGTCTTGATCGTGTCCCGCCAGGTCTCTTGCGAACAACTGGAGTCCTCCCCCCACCCGACTGAGTGGGGGCTTCAATGAATTTAACTTTGGGGGAGGTTTTGTACCTCCCCTGACCCAGGGTTTCTCATTACCCTGCTACTGTCCCTGTTTTTTACCCCCGGGATTTGACCGAGGAGACCGTCGGAACTGTTACACAGCCGATGGCCCAGGGACTGGAGAAGCAGGCCTCTCAAAGAGGGACCTCTAACTCTGTTTTTAAACGGCAAGAGCGTATTTTTACCGCTGGAAATTTTCTGAATATATTTGTCCAGGTTTTCCCTGAATAAGCGTTCACCATGAAACGGGACGCTAACCAGCCATTTTTTACAGGGAGCTTCAGCAGACCAGTTTTTGAGCCATAGGAGCCTACGCATATGAACTGATCCTTCACTGCTTAGCAGACCCCAATAGCTGCTACTGCTGGTTGTATCACCAAGCAGATTTTCATAAGGACTCCAATCTTTTATCTATTGGGTTCTTGAACATTTGGACATTATCCACTGGACATGTCAGTGATTTATACATACAAGAGATGGCTGCGTCCACTGTAGGGACCTTCCATTTTTTATTTTTTTTTGATGAACTTATCCTCCATGGGATAGACCACCGGAAATCTCTTGGGGGAATAAATATTTTCTCAGGACGTTCCCAATCCTGGTAAATGAGCCCTTTCAGTAAAGGGTGAAGTGGAAAAGAACAAACAGTCTGGGGGCTTCCAGCGACCCCAACGAGGATACAGTAGTGGTTGATGGTTCCGCAAGGTGCATTTTTAAATGCTGATCGGACCATGTTAGTCAGAGACTGAACCCATAATCTTTCAGCTTGAGATGCTGAGAAAAGGTTCCCCCACTGTTGATTCCTCTATAACAGAATCAACCTCATCCTGATCCCCTTCAGGCAGGTCGATCCCTGTATGGGACTGTTGCTCTGCTAACAGGCACTCTGAAGGAGGAGACGGAGATCGGGCGTGCTTTCCCTGACAGGGAGGCAGCCTCTCTAATCCTCCCAGAGCTGAGGAAAAAACCTCCTCTGTTACATACACAGGAGCAGGTGAACTGAGGACAGCCACAGTACCAAGTACCCCTGCGGGGTCTCTACGGTCACTTACCTCTGAACTTCAGGGGAGACTGGTGCAGCAGAAGTATGCCCAAGATCCTCCGAGCCCGATGAGACCCCCTTCGCTTCCTGGAAGATTCAGTTCCGGAGCTTCTGGACGGCATATTCCTAAGCCTAAAGCTGAGGTATTCCAGCCGTAATACACCACTTTTACTGAGAATAGTCTAGCACAATTGCTGCTATATCACAGTTGGTGTCTACTAATGTGCCTTTCTAGGGGATGCCTGTATCAACCGCTTGCTGTATGCCTTTAAATGTTGCCAGCTCTGTCTCTGTACTTCATAGCCAGCTCACTACAATATTGTGGTTTTTTTAAACTGCTGGGACGCCCGCACATGCGCAGAAGCGCTGCGGCGCGCACAGAGCGTCATCCCCCAGGCTCCGCCCCCTTTCCCGGCTCACCTCTATATATAGAGGCGCGTGCACGCGCACGCGCGCGGCCACGTGCGCCTTCGACGCTAATTTCAAAATATGGTAACAAGGGACAGGAGCCAGGGCCCCTCTTTGCCGCAGGCCGGGGGATGGACGAGCACTGCAACATGGCAGAGGAAGCAGTTTCCTATAAGAGAACTCACCATCTGCCTGGACTTTGCTCTGCTGAGAAGAAGCTAGTCCACATGACAAGAAAACATTCCACAGCGGCCTCTAGTGGACAAACACAGGTACCGCAGTCTAATATATTAAATATATATAAAAAAAAATTTTTTTTTTTTTTTTTCTTGACCACCATTAAAAATTATTAAATTTTTTTAGTAGTTACAGGCATGCACAGAATTTTGCGGGAATACCATTAGGTAACAGACAGAAAGACAAATTAGGCTTGGGGGTCCCCCAATAGAACCAAGTTCCTGGGGGCCCCCACTTACCTGTTCCCCGCCGCAGGACTTTGTTTGGTCCACAAAAGCCCAAACTTCACCTATCACGGCAGGCATTGTAATCAAACCTTCAGGGACCGGGTTCCCAAGGATTTCACTCCCCTGGACCTGTATAGCACCCTGCACAGAAAACATCTTGGTCGTGGGTATGACCAGAGCTCTGGATCCCAGGGTCCAGCTCTCCTAAGGGAAGCATTACAGGCAAAACCTTGCTCTTCTCTGCAAGGCCCGGGTACCGACCGTTCAGCTATGAAGCTTTTTTGGTCGGATCCGGAATAGCTTACTGAGGCCCAAAAGAACCTGTACGCAAGCTCAGTGAAAAACACATGTTTCTTCTTGGCCAACACCTTAGACACTGGCAAAAAACTGAGGTGCTCCCGGATGGGAGGGGCTTATATAGGGGAGGGTACTTCCGGTTTTGGAAGTTGCCAGTGCCAGCACCTGACGATATCTATATAACCCATTAGTAATGACTATGTTGCTCTGTGTCCCGTGATGTACGAGAAAGAAAAGCCCCATCATTGGAGTCAGTGTGAGTAAAAATAAGTTAATTGTTGGTGTAGCGGGGTCTCTAAATTTAGGTGGGACACTCGGGTGTGTAAGTATGGGAATAGTGGATCACTTGTGTTCGTGGAGGATTGGATGGTGTAATAATCTCCTTGGCCTCTGGGTGGCAGGGTACCTGGAGGCTCAAGGTAGATTTGCCATTACAGTGCTACCCTTTTTGTCCCTTTCCGGAGATGGTACGGCGAGGGCGGGGAACCTGCCGTGGTGTCGATGGGAGGAGATAAAAGGGGGAGACGCCCTAACTACGAGGTCTTCCGGAGGATCTTCTTCACGTGTCCAGGCATCTTAGGCCTGGGTGCGGGCGGTTCTGGATTCCGGCCCAGGCGCCCTAGGCCTGACCGGAATGGAGTTGGAGTCCATCCCAGGCACCTTCAGCCTGGGGTGAGGTACTATACTAGGAGGCCTGGGGTCCAGTGACTTCGACTGGATCCCGCGAGGGTGGAGACGTCCGAGGGTCCCTGAGGTGGATGGGGCCCATGTCTGAGGTGAGGAGGCCGGGGAGGTTACCCATTCGAAGAGTCTGGAGCAGCATCAACCCAGTGACGGATGGGTCTCTGGTAACTCCCTTGGAGGGACATCTTCCCCTGATAGGGGCCGCAGTGCAGCGAAGGTACTCCTATCTACGTTCTCTTGAGTCGCTGGTAGAGACTCTCAAATTCTAAGTCCTTTCTAGCTAAGGCTATAGTAACCGCTGGCGAGATCGCAGTGGTTTAGCTGACAACCAGGATAGTGCCTCGACCTGCTCATTCCCCGTATCAAAATGTTATCAAGTCGCAACCAAATGGCTACTGAAGCACTGTTTATTGTGAGATGTACAATAAAACAAGAGTTGGACTGTGATCGGTGTGTGGAACTCTGGTTAATGGGAGCAGAGGGAAGTGTTGATACAGCGGGACTTGATTCTAGACAAAAGCACATAGGCCCGAGGAAATATCTGGTACTGGCCTTCACCTCACCTACAGCTATGGGGAGGATATGGGCCGTAGCGCATCTCACCCTGTCGTGTGACATACCCCTAGACAGAGGAGACGGGGTGAGGCCGCTACATTGGTGTTAGTGGGAGCATGGATAAGTCCTATTTTTGCATTGATGTCTCTGATACACGCTCCTCTCCCCCACTGCTGCTCTGTTGATTTTGGTTGGACGCAGCGGTGGAACTACCAAGGTCGCATAGATCATACTTGCGACAGGGCCCTGGTTGTGGTGTTGGGGCACTTCTGCAGCAGAAAGCGGTCCCGTTGCAGAACATGTGAAAGGGTCCCGCTGCGGGACCCTAATAAAGTGCCCTGCAACAGGATTAAAGAGCCCTGAGATCAGTGGGCAAGGCCCCAGGCTGAGAGGGAAGAGCCCCAGAGTCGGAGAGAAGGGCCCCAGGCTCAGAGGGAAGGGCCCCAGACTCAGATGGAAGAAACCAGAGGAACGGGCCCCAGGACCGATGGAAAGGGGGTTGGGAGGGCCCTTCATGGTTTCTTGCACCTGGGCCTTGAAGGTTCTAGTTACGCCTCTGGTTGGACAGGAACTATGCTGTCACTGTCAGATGCTGGCGTTCAGAGTGTTTCAGCCTTACCATTCTGTGACAGTATCCTGGATCCTGTGGGGCAATGTCCAAAATCACAGGACTGTCCAACAAGATCCGAGACACTTGGCAACAATTCTGTAACATGCAATGCTTTTGCAAACTAAATGTCACCCAGATAGGGTTTACTATGTAACAATTTAGGAAAATCTGCACAAATGATTCATTGTAGGAAAATGATTCAGGAACAGGTGAGCCTATCTCTTGCTTTCAAAGGTCTATGTGACCTCCACACTATCATTGTCTCTGCAATCTGATATCACAGCTCTAACAGTTTAAGAGGGTAGGTAGGACAAAGCTGTGAAGGATGGAGCAGCTCGGGGAGAACTCAGCGGTGACTAAGGCCATGGCACTGGAAACAGTGATGTCATCAGTACAGAAGGGACAGCAGATGACACAATCTTAGCTTTTAGATGGAAAATATATCATATCCCCATGTGATGACAACGTAGGTTACCCTGCAGGACACCGGAGTGCCAGCTGTACAAACAGCAAACTCGTCATTGTAGATTGCAGCTACCTGTGCCATGCTAGTGGTGGAGCAGCTGGACTTGGCAGCAGACAGTTGTATGCATATTATCTCCAATCAGGCTGCATTGGCAGCATTGTGGTATCACATCATCATTCACCGACAGAATGATCAGTTTAAATTAGCTAAATATATTCCAGATCCATCAAAAAGATGTTCAACGTCTTACAGCTTTTCTTTAAAAAGCAGCCACAGCCTGAGAAGAAAAGTCTGTCACCTGCCAACATGCTGCAGAGTGGGACCTTTATTCTCTGTGGGGAAGCAGTGATTTATTTTGCAGTGGTTCGACACACCCCCTGCGAGTCAGAGCCAGAGCTCTCCAATCAGTGGGCAGCACAAGCTTTTCTGATTGCAGAGATATAGGTCTAAGTCTGCAGGTGGCGTATTGGACCTCTGCAAGGAGACCACTGTTTTCGCTTGTGTGATTGGCTCACTGATTTTCCCAGAAGTCTGCACTAAGATACAAGTCAGATTTGAGCATCCCCTGCAACAAAAATGTCATTTTGGTGAGATACTCCCAAAGGGAAAATAAACAAGTGTAACATTTTGGATTGCCCTTCTCATTCTATCTCGGTAACAATGGTCAGCAGGATGAATCATAGGCGTGCGTACAGGGTGTGCTGAGTGTGGCTAGGCACACCCTAATCCAGGGGATCGGTCTCTATTTTTCTCCTGCAGCAGCTAAAAGCAGGCTTCTGCTCCTCTCCCTCCTGCCGGGATTCAGCTGCCACAGGAGGAAAATACAGGGGATTGGTACCAGTGGATGCTGCCCCCACCACCCCTCCTATTCCTGTTCCTTTTGTTTCTGCTGCCTATCCCTATGTATGCTCCCCCCACAGCTTCCCCTCCTCTCCCGACAGCTGCTGCGAGGGATCGTTGGAGAGCGTTGGCTCATAAAAGATTGTAAAAAATAATAATAATAATAATGTTGTAAAAAAATTTTTTAAAAATTAAAATAAAAAAATACTACTGAACACTGTCCAGTGCTCTACTGACATCGACCTCTGACCTACTGACAAAGTTCACTGCTTTACTGACTGACACCAACCTCTGTCAAACAAAATCTCCTGCGCTCAACAGTAGTGCGATGGCAATGGAAGAAGCCTGGAATTCCTATGGCTTTCAGTACATGCCTTGCTGCCCTCCAAGTGTCAGGGGATACCCAATGGGAACACTGTAAAAAAAAATACCCAAGTAAAATTTATTAAAGGGGTTGCATGGGTTCGTTTTTTTTTTTTAAATAACAAACATTTTATACTTACCTCCACTGTGCAGTTCGTTTTGCATAGCGTGGCCCCAATTCTCCTGTTCTGGGGTCCCTCGGCGGCTGTCTCGGCTCCTCCCTACAATAGCTAACCCCCTCTGGGGAAGCCCTATCCCGAGGGGGTTAGCTTGCGGGCCCGCTCCTTGTCATACACGCTGCATCCATAGACACAGAGTGTATGACTCGGTCCCGCCCCCCGGCGGCCGCGTTATTGGATGTGATTGACAGCAGCGCGAGCCAATGGCTGCGCTGCTATCAATCCATCCAATCTATCCAATCAACGGCCCACCTACGTGGAGAAGAGGACGCTGGGGGACGCGCACAGCAGGTGAACGGGCTCAGGTAAGTAAACGGGGGGGCTGGGGGGGCCGTCATTGCCAGGTGTTTTTTCACCTTAATGCATAGGATGTATTAAGGTGAAAAAACATGAACCTTTACAACCCCTTTAAAATTAGAACAAAGGAAACATGTGTAGCGGGGTATTCCCCTTTAATGCAGAGAGACAAGAAGTTCCAGGTGAGAGGAGAGTCAGGAGGAAGTAAAGAGACATTACTGGAAGTGAAAGCAGAGGAGAGAGAGAGACTACATCTCCCAGTACATCTTGCAGCACCCAGGGTACATTGCTCCGGAACAAAGACTGCTGGGGCAGACTTTATAAAGGGGAGGTGGAGTTTGTTCGGTCTCTTTGGACACCCCCTCTCCTAGCAAGAGGATCTCTGTGCTGAACTGCTGTGTGCACAAGGCCTGAAGCCTGGGCCTTGTGCTCCTTTCCAAAGAGCCCTCTGCCAGCCTAGCAGAACCTTAGAGACATCTTCTCATGCTTGCTGCAGTACACCAGAAGGATTGAAGACTTGGATGTCGGTGGATTCCTGTTCCTAGACGAATCGATGGAGGAAACGGACTTGGACTTGTCCGGGTGGTGAGAGCTGTTTAAAGACAGATACTTTATCTTTACTATTCGTTGGGATTACAAAGTTGTTCTTCAAGTGCACCACCGAAAGATTTCTAGCGAATATTGTTTCACTGAACTTCCATTTAGATCAGTCAGGCCTGACTGCATAGGTAGACATTTCTGGGTGTTAGTCTACCCATGAGGGGAAGTAGCTGTAAAAGGGCAGCGCTAGAGTTGCATAGCAATACTTAATTATTCTGATTACTCTGTTTATCTTTATTACTGTTTATTGCAGGGATCTGCAACTTGTTATACTGTTGTTTATTACTTGCCCATTAGCCTCAGTAAAATATCTGGGTCAAGTACATTGGTGTCAGTTTCACTTACTTTAATAGAAGTTTTAAAGTATATCACTGTGTGTGTTTGCCATAGGACTGCGTCACATAGAGTTGCGGTCACGCGGTCCTATCTCCCCTTACTAGCTGTGCCAGTAGGGGGTTGAGCATATTGCCGGGGGTTGGCGGAGCTGTCTTCAGGGCCCAACTAAAGCTGCGGCCTTCTTAGTTGGAGGTATCGCTACACGTACTCACAAACAAGTGGATGGTAAAAGAATATCAGAGTCTACAATCGACAAAAAGCAACCAGTTTGCTAGGACTGTGTCCAACACTCCAGAGGACCTTCCAGATGGCAGATGCGTTTAGAGTGGGAATCCCCTCTTACTCAGAGCCCTCAAAACGCATCAGCCATCTGGAAGGTGAATTTTACCATCCCATTGTTTGCGAGTAAAGCCTCGTACACACGACCGAGTTTCTCATCCAAAACCGGCAAGAAAAGTGCCGCGAGAGCTTTTTTGTCGAGAAAAACGTTCGTGTGTATGGTTTTACGACGAGAAAACTGCCGTGAATCTCGACGAGAAAATAGAGAACCTGCTCTCTATTTTCTCGTCAGGATTCCAGATTTCCTCGTCGACCTGTTTTGTGACGAGAAAATGGTTCGTGTGTATGCTTTTACGACTCTTCCAAAAGCGCGCATGCTCACAAGCAACTATGAGACGGGAGCGCATCTTCTGGTAAAACAAGCCTTCGTAATGGAGATAGCATATTCGTCACGCTCCAAATTTTTGCATCGTTTAAATGTTGTGCATTGAAATCTTCGTTAGAATGTGACATTAATCCAAACGAATGAACTTCTTTTGCTGCTGATATTCACACAGAGTTATGACTATCTTTTTTTAACCTTTTTCATGCTGCTCTTAAGAAGATTTATGTGTATTATATCGTGCAAGTTTTTAGGAATATTTAAAAATTAGTTATTTTTCTAACTGATGTTAATTGTAATTTCGCAATGTTTTGGTAGTGATCTCCCATTGAATCTTTTAATATATATGATTTTAATTTACACACTTTTTTGGGAAACACGATTTATTTATTTTTTGGGGGGGTTGTTATCTGTCCCTTTTTTTGTCAGTCAAATGTATCTGCTTACTCCAAAGCTAGATTTTACATTTTTACAAATACACATAGTCAAGTATGAACTTAAACAAAAATAACATTTATTCATGTTTCAAATAAAATAAAGAGAAGGCAGCGCTGGAGAACATGCTGCCATTTGTGCATCCCAGGGACCCCAGAGCACACAGCAACCCTGTGTGGACACTAAAATTGGGAGCTTGAGAAGGCCAACATTTCTGAACACAATCTGATGCTGGCCTCCCAGAGGTCAGGAACAGCAGCAGGTGATATATATGTCCCAAGTGTGTGGTACTACAACAGGCTGCCTTCTGTCCGACCACAATGAAGCAAGGCCATCACTTCCTCGTCTTCCTGGCAACCTTCCCTGCAACCTTTCCTGAAGCCTTCCCTGCAGCCTTCCTTCTTCGTTTGGCTGGAGGCTGGGCCACTGGAGGGGTACTCCTGTCAGGAGGAGGAGGAGGTGGAGGAGAAGGGGGTGGCGCAGAAGAACAAGGTGGAGGTGGAGGAGAAGGGGGTGGGGCGGAAGAACAAGGTGGAGGTGGAGGAGAAGGGGGTGGGGCGGAAGAACAAGGTGGAGGTGGAGGAGAAGGGGGTGGGGCAGAAGAAGAATGTGGAGGTGGAGGAGGAGGTTGAGGTTGGGACAGTTGTGCCACCTCACAAATGGCGGTATTGGGGGTAATTTTTCCCATCACCCCCTTGTTGAGCAAGGTGATGAGCAGGGGCTCGCATAGGAGGCGTTGCTCCATGCTCATCACCTTGAACTTTGCCTCCACTAGGCCGGCAATGGCCTCTTCAGGGGATGTGGGCTCTTTGAGGGTGGCATGGGCCTCTTTAATAAGGGCCATTGCTGCCTCACTGATGGTCCTGTCCCTCCTGCCTCTTTTGGGAAGCCGGATGGGAGGCACCTGGGATCTGGTGCTTCTCCTTTGCCCTGCCACCTCCTGCCTGCCACTGGGCCCTGCCACCTCCTGGCTGCCACTGGGCCCTGCCACCTCCTGGCTGCCACTGGGCCCTGCCACCTCCTGGCTGCCACTGGGCCCTTCCTCCTCCTGCCTGACAGTTTCCAGATCCTCCTCCTGGCTGATTTCATCCTGTGTATGAAAAAGGGACATAGTTTAATATGTTGTTTTAATCTTTGCATCAAACTTTATAAACATGATTGAAGCAATTAGAATGTAAATCCAGAAATCATTTTTTTGAATTTACACCTACATCAGATTGACTATTTAGCACCCAATTAAGTGCAGACTAATGTCTCGAGATCTTGATTTCACTTGTGGAACCCAAAATATTGTATGTTTCTCATCTTGACATATTTGTCAAACATTAATTTTATCCCAATACATTTTCATTTAATACTATACCTGGCTCCAGATGGCCAAATCAGGATCATCCAGGATGGCTGCCTCCTCTTGCTCCAGAGAAGGCTCAGGTTGGCTGCAGGGAAGTCTGGGGGAAGAGTGGAGAGTGATGGCCTTGTCTCAATGTGGTCATCCAGGAAGGACATCCTGTTGTAGTACCACAAAACCGGGACATACACATCACCTGCTGCTGCTCCTGACCTCTGAGAAGCCAGGACCTTAGAGCGTTCAGTCCTGTAGGTGCCTCTCAAGCTCCCAATTTTAGTGTCCACTTGTTTTGCTGTGGCTGTGGGCACCTTGGTCTGCACAAATGGGAGCAGCTTCTCCAGCGCTGCTTTTCTCACCCCTCTTTTTTTATGGATGGGGTTTTTCGTCTCCCACAGAGCGGGCAGCTCCCTTACCCGGTCAATAAATTCCGCCAGGAACTCTTTGTCGCTAATAAAGACATTCATATTGTATCTGCAAGTTTAAGAAATAATACATAACTAATGTGAGGCAAACAGTCTAACCTCCTTAACATCGTAGTCACCATATATATCCTACAACATTCTCAAAACAGTATAGGCCAACAATTTGTACAAGTCACAAAATCACATACCTTCGTTCGCACGTCCGTCACTTGAACTCCTCTCTCCGCACACCGAACGTACTATAGTCACATGTGTGTTTGCTATATACACACCACGCATGCGTCAAAATTCGAACACGTCGCTCCGCACACGTCGCCCGCCCATGACGTTCTAACTAACATCTTTTCCCCGCCCCTTCTCTTTCGGCGCGCAGACAGATATGGCGGAGTTACAGCAGGTGTCTGATAATTCCGCAACTAACGAGGAGGAGACAAGCCCGGAGACCGAGGAAACGTCACGATCAAGGAGGAGATTCAAGGCATCGAATATGTCTTTTGCCGAGATGGCGGAGATGGTGGACATCTTGCTCAAGTCTGATTATGACGCAAAGCATGGGCCGTATAGCAAACCAAATAGAAGGAAGGCCAAAATCCTCACTAAAGTCGTGAAGAGTCTGAAGACGAATTTCGGGGTGAAACGCTCAAATGAGCAGCTCAGAAAGAGGTGGTCAGACCTCAAACTGAGGAAGCCAGAGCAGTTAAGGAGCATTAAGAGAATGCTCGCAAAAAGTAAGTAAAATGTACACTTTTATGCTATTAATCCTTTTCTAAACTGACATGTTGCTGGTTTTTTTTGTTTTTCTTATTGGACTCCCTTCCAAAATGTTATATTTTGAACTTGGTTGGGCACAGTAATCGTTCGTAACGTTACAGACACTTCGTTCGGCCACTATCTGCTGTTTTGGATTATTTTACAGCCACAAAAGTAATTAGACATCTGCCATTTTTTGGGAAATTTGGGGCACAAAGTTTTAGGCTAGATGATGTGTTTGTAAAGAGAATGAAATGCAAACTGTAAACTGTGTAAAGGAGACGACACTCAGCAGCTGCTTCCACATCTGTACTTTGAAGCACTATAGTGTGGGCCACCAGACCCGCCTTTTTTGGGTGTCCCACACAGGTGCATCAGAGAATTTTTGTGTTGCCTCCATGTCTAAAAAATGACAGACAAAGGTGAATACTAAACATATTCTTGGTCAGAAATAATGCATTCATCTTTAACTTCCGCCCAAACACACACTTGTACCCCACTTCCAAGCAATTTAGCCTGTTTTTTTTTTTTACATAGAGAATTTCTGTGTGATAACTCTACCTTTTGTTTGATTCTCATAGGGGAGAGAAGACTGGGAGGAGGACACTCCAGGGAGCACAAGAACCCCACAGCTTCACAACAACCCCAAACTCCAAAAGACCCACAACCGAAGGATGTAGAGGAAGTTGAGGTGGAGGAAGGAGAAGTGCAGGAAGGAGAGGTGGATGACGTTGTGGAACTGGTCACCACAACAGGTCAGTATCTGTCACCACAGCTTCAGGTAAGAGATGTAGGCCTGCAGAGTTATAATACCTTTTTATTTTGTTTTTAGGGGATGTGAATGTTGGGGTGAAGGATAGTACAGGTTTCTCTTCTGACAGTGCCCTCCGCCTCATCCAGCAAGTGATGGAATGTAGCACGGAACTGGACAAAATTAAAGAAAGAATACATGTGATGGATCAAACATTTAAAGACATTCTCGATGTATTGGGGAGAATTCAGTAAGGCATCCCAACCCCCTTTTTTCTCATGTTTGTTTTGCAACTTTTAAAAAACTTTTTGACAATCAAACCAGCCAAAAATTGAATATGCACACAGTGTGTCAACATGTGCTATCTGCCATCAGGGGATATCCATGTACGTCTTTTGGGGGTGCAACCCCTTCCTCGTATCTAAAGAAGGTGAACTGAGGAAGGGGTTGCACCCCCAAAACACGTCCATTGATCACCCCTGATGGCAGATAGCACATGTTGACAATAGGGATCAGGAGTCTAAAATCCCTATAGGAAAATAATCCCAATTGTGTGCATATTCAATTTTTGGCTGGACAAGGGGTGGCAGGACCCCATATTAGGACGGGCACATAGAGACATATAGTTTGTGTAAGTGAATGTCTCAGATTGCTCCGAGGTATCCAATTTTGTAATTTTTGGAATGCAACTGTTGTTTTTGTATTTTCCTAAGAAAACTATTGCCGGTTTGTGGCCAGGCAAACAAAAAATGTAAAATTAAAAAAAAATAGGTGTGTGAATTTGCACATAGTAAAAGATTTGAACACAAACAACGTGTAGCTTCTTTTTCTAATATGCTCTAACCTTATTTGGAAATTTTTTAAAGGTTACATAGTGAAATGGTTGGTATTTACTAAAGGAAAATACACTTGGCACTACAAATGCACTAAGACAAACTAGGAGACAGGAAACCAAGAAAAGTTAGAAGTTTAAACAAGATTTTTATTTGGATCGTTAGACAGGAATCTTTAGACATAGCCTGGCATAGGAATTGCCCCCCTACCCGTGAAATAGTCCATGTATTTGTCCCGAACCTCACGGGCATTTTGGGGGGGCAAGCCAGCACGGGCAGATTCCAGGCCCGGCAGGGGATTATCAGGGGAAAGTCCAGCCTCAGGCAAAACTGAGGCCATATAGGAATTAGATTTGCGGCAAAGAAAATTGTGTAGCACACAGCAGCATAACACTACATAGTTTATTTTGTAGTCCGCCAAGTGGATGGAAGTCATAAAAAGGCGGAACCGGCTGGCCATTATGCCAAAGGCATTTTCAACGACTCTTCGGCCCCTGGCCAGCCGGTAATTGAACACCCTCTTCTCTGGGGTCAGGGTCCTCTGAGGAAATGGCCTCATAAGATGTGGTCCGAGCCCGAAGGCTTCATCAGCCAAAAAAACAAAGGGGAGTCCTTCAATATTCCCTGCATCCGGTGGCAATGCAAGGTCGTCACTCTGGAGACGGAGGGCAAACTCCGTCTGGATGAAGGATCCCCCATCGGACATCCGGCCATTCTTCCCTACATCAACATAGAGGAATTCATACCGTGCTGACACCACCGCCATCAGCACAATGCTATGAAACCCCTTGTAGTTGTAGTAGTAGGACCCAGAACGGGGTGGCGGCACGATGCGGACGTGCTTCCCGTCTATAGCACCACCGCAGTTGGGGAAGTCCCACCGCGTGGCAAACTCCGATGCCACAGTCTGCCATTCCTGTGGCGTGGAAGGAAGCTGTGGAGTCAAACAAGATGAAAAAATATTAGAATACACAAATCAAACATTACAAGTATATTCTACGAAAATACATTAGAGCCCAACATCAAGCAAAGTCTACGTTTATTAAGGTGTTTTAAATAAGTATAATGGAAGGCTCATGTATCATATTCATCACCCCCTATGATGGTCCATTAATAAATTCTAATGGGGAGGAGGGGGGGGAGATGTGTTTTGCCACAGGATAGCATTGCAGTGGCGGTGCGTCCAGAGTGGGCGCTGGAGCACTGCCCCCTCTCTCCTGTGCCCGTCACTCAGAACAATACATAGGTTTATGCCTTGCATTAACCTATGTATTGTCTATGCCGCCCACTATTCAGGTGGATGGCCCCCTGTTAAGCGACCGACATATGAAGAACTGCGGCATTTATGGGCTTAAAATTGCATATCAGAAACAGTAAGGAAAATTGTCTTGCACATTACAGCCTGAGGGATGTAATTGGCTTCAGAAAAGTTAAATAGGGGACGCAGGGGGGGGGGGGGCATTCTTTGGGTAAACACTGACAGGCTGCTCTGCCAATCATGTTCACCAAGTCTGTTTAATGGTAACATGATTGGCTGATGCAACATCAAGGGAAGGAGAAGACATCAAGGACAGAAGAAGGATGGCGCTGACCACAAGAAGTCAAGTGCAGGGCTGGGGGGGAACTGGCTGCATTGGAGGGAACAAAATGGCTGCATTGGAGGGGACAAATGGGGGCGTTTAATAGGCACCAGAGCAAAAAAGGAGGAAGTTTATTTCCTAAATTGGGGTTTGAACCCCCAAACATTTGGAGCAACAGGCGCCCCTGCTGGAAAGGTTAGTGAAGGAAAATATGCATGGAGGAGAAAAAAGGGGCATTTAAAAACTTCCAACATGCATGGGGACAAAGGGGACATTCTCAGCATATTACAATCATGGTAATCAGGGAAGGATGAAAGAAATACAATACATTAGCATACATGTAATACATAAAATGTGATGTTAAAGGAGAAAACTTACCCTAATATAGTCCTCCTGCAGGACTTGTATAATGGCAGAACAGGTGTCTGGGATTATGAGGCCCAGAGCCTGGGGGGAGATGCCTGTCGTGAACTTAAAGTCCTGAAGACTTCTCCCTGTCGCCAGGTACCGTAAGGTGGCGATGAGCCTCTGCTCAGCACTGATGGCTTCCCGCATAACGGTGTCCTTTCTGGTAATATAGGGGGACACCAAAGCCAACAGTTCCTGAAAAACGGGGTCAGACATCAGCAGAAAATTCCTGTAGTCCTCAGGATTATTCTCGACGATCTCCCGCAGCAGAGGCATGTGGCAGAATTGGTCCCGCTGGAGCAACCAATTCTTGGTCCATGAACTCCTCCTCACACCATTCATGGACTGGTCTTGGTCCAAAACAAGCAGACCAACACCAAGCGCACGCACAGCACGAACTCGACGACGAGAACGTCCAGGCGACATGGCTAGGAAACGGTCGTCTTATCAGAACGTACAGAACAGAACGCACTTTAGAACAGCAAGGCCTATGAATAACGAACTGAAAATCAGAAACGAACAGGCAAGAACGCACTGTAAAACAGATACAACCTGCCTAGACGCCCTGAAGGTCAAGATACGAACCCACAAGCACAAACTGAACCGCAGAAAACGATCTGAAAAGTACGAAAACTGAAAAGCGCAAATCGTCTCTTCCCAAACTTTTACTTCACACGCGGTAACACGAGATCAGCAAAAGCAGCCCAAGGGGTGGCGCCAAGAAAAAAGATCTTCCCCTTTATAGTGCTGTTGTACGTGATGGACGTGACCGCGGAGAACAACGAGGAAATTGTGAAATGTCAGTGTGTACGCATGGAAAGCTTGACGAGAAAATCGACAAGCTTAACAAGAATCTCGTCGAAAAAAACGACGTGTTTTTTACGACGAGAAACTCGGTCGTGTGTACGAGGCTTATGTTTCCTTTGTTTTGATTTTAATAAATTTTACTTGAGTAATGCGCAAGGTTGGTGCGCCCTCTTCTAATTTTTTTACAGTGACACCAACCTCTGCCCTATTGACACTGTCCACGTAAAAAAAAAAAAAAAAAAATTATATATAAATATATATAAATATATATATATATATATATATATATATATATATATACACACACAGTGCCTTGAAAATGTATTTATACCCCTTGAAATTTTCCACATTTTGTCATGTTACCACCAAAAACGTAAATGTATTTTATTGGGATTTTATGTGACAGACCAACACAAAGCACATGTTTAGGGCATGTGGCCTGCAATGGTTCAGAAGGGGAGGGGGGGGGGGGAAGCTGGCTTGTCCCCTTCCTTTTCTAATCTGCTAGGCTGCATGCTCAGATAAGGGTCTAGTATGGATTTTTGATACATTTTGCTGTGGGGGTTCCCTTCAAAATCCATACCAGATCCGAAGGGCCTGGTATGGATTGGGGGGGGGGGGCACTCTGTTTTGTTCACATTTTTAAATTGACGGCAATTGTTTTTTTACTTTCAGCTGTCAGGTGGTGATACCCCGCTGACAGCTGATGACTCATTGGTTGTTAAGCACACGGCAGCCACCCGTTCCTTAACAACCATCTTGTTTAGTGATTGTTAAGGACGCCAGGCGTTAAATTACCACATGTGTTCACTACTAAAATACCGCATGACTTCATAAAATAACTTATGCAGAATTTTAGTAGCGTTTTTTAGTGAATGGCAAAAAACGTTGTGTGTTTTTCTCTATGCTCTCAGACATACCCCTGTCTGGATACCCCAAAAAAGTATTTTGCCCGATAAACACCATTTTAATGTCTTTTCTCTGGGGCACCGGTCACCCGAGATTTAGGCTGACAGTGCTACAGAGACCTTGGGGAGAGGGAGGTCTGGCTTGTCCTGACCTCTATTCCTATTTTGTTGCTGCCCTGTTATCCCATGCCCACAACTGGCTGGTCTCAGATAACTCCAACGCAGCGGTGGTCCTAGAAGCAGCAAGTCTGGGGCCTTATGAGGCGCTACAAAACGTACTTTACCGGGGTCTTAGAGCTCCCTTACCTCTTACAACGGCAATGAGAGCGGTCCTGAGGGCATGGTCGGTGGCAAATTCCATGTGCCCCATGCCTCCTGGACACATCTCACCACATAACCCTCTTTGGTTTAACCCACAACTGTCAGAATTTGGGTCCATACCCGATCCCAGTGTGTGGGCATGCAAGGGCATCAAATATATGAGTCAGATCTGTACTGAGGGCTGACTACAGACATTTAATAGATTGAAACAACAATATAACCTACCTAGTTCACATTTGTTTAGGTTTTTGCAGCTTAGACACGTCTAAAGGGGTTGTAAAGGTTCGTTTTTTAATTTTCTAAATAGGTTCCTTTAAGCTAGTGCATTGTTGGTTCACTTACCTTTTCCTTAGATTTCCCTTCTAAATGTTTTTATTCTTTGTTTTCTTTGTCTGAATTTCTCACTTCCTGTTCCTTCTCAGTAAGCTGTTCAGTAATCTGTTCTGGCTGACTAAACATCGCTTGGATGATGATGGTTTAGTGAGTAGAAACAGGAAGTGAGAAATTCAGACAAAGAAATAAAACATTTTGAAGGTAAATCGAAGGAAAAGGTAAGTGAACCAACAATGCACTAGCTTAAAGGAACCTATTTGGAAAATAAAAAATGAACCTTTACAACCCTTTAAAACTCAGTTTGAAAATGCACAGGTGGCCTTTTACACCTCAAACCTGGCTTTGCTCAGGGATGAAGCTCTACCTAAATCTTTATCCACCATATATAAAACATTACTTCCTAACATTCACACGGGCCTTGAAAACCTTAAAGGGGTTGCAAAGGTTCGTTTTTTATTTTCCAAATAGGTTCCTTTAAGCTAGTGCATTGTTGGTTCACTTACCTTTTCCTTTGATTTACCTTCTAAATGTTTTTTTTCTTTGTCTGAATTTCTCACTTCCTGTTTCTCCTCACTAAACTTCACACCATCATTCGAGTGGTGTGGAGTCAGCCAGAACAGCTTACTGAACAGCTTACTGAGGAGGAACAGGAAGTGAGAAATTCAGACAAAGAAAACAAAGAAAAAAAATATTTAGAAGGGAAATCTAAGGAAAAGGTAAGTGAACCAACAATGCACGAGCTTAAAGGAACCTATTTAGAAAATAAAAAACGAACCTTTACAACTCCTTTAAGGCGAAGTGGGTGGTCGATTTCCCTACACTGGATACAGAAGATTGGGAGGAAATGTGGGAGTGTCCCTTTTCACAGCTAGTATCGGCTAGAGATAGATTAGTGCAATTCAAAATACTACATCAAGTGTATTACACGCCCATGCGCCTACACAAAATATATCCATCCTTCCTTCTTGCTGGAGATGCGACTCGCCCTCAGCGGATTTCATTCATATTTTTTGGAACTGTCCTCAGATGTCCTCAGATTAGGAATGGTGGTCCTCACCACCATTCCTGTGCCATTGTCAGTGGAGGTATGTCTGTTGGGACTTGTAGAACCGCTGGCCCCTCGCCGGGCAAGCAGAACCCTACTAGGATTATTACTTTATTATGCTCGTAAATCTGTAGTACTCTGATGGAAGGCATTGTCCGCACCCTTAAATACATTTTTGGAAGAGGTTAGTGAACTCGGCTCTGCCACTATACAAGGCTACTTACATGTCGCGTGGCTGTGCTAAGAAATTCCATACAATTCGGGACATCTGGACGAAATCCCTGTCCACTAATGCAGACTCAAAGGGTGATTAATAACGCTCTATTAATTACCTGTAACGGCTTAAGTGACATCTCTGAACTTGTAGGCTTCCTTGGGTTGCTCGGTCAATAGTTATGGGGAGAGGGGGGAATGTGAATGTGTATATGTAACGTGTACTTCATTTAATTTCGTAAATAATTAAAATAAGCTATGTGGAGTATCTGTGGAAATAGAAGAATACTTTAGATAATCTGCACAGGCGGTTGAGCGTACAGTAGTTTAGTTGTTTCTTATTATTTTAGTTTTGAGTTTGTGTGTGACCGAGCCTGGGTATGCCCAATAGGCTCTGTATTGTATTTTTTTTTACCTTAAAATTACAATAAAAACAACTTTAAAAAAAAACAAAAAACGTTGTGCGTTATCTTACCGCATACTCGGATACAATAAGATAGCGCTTTGTGAATGGAGCCCAATGTCACACTTACCTCTCCTAGGATCCAGGTCTCTTTCACAATGCGTTTCACCTGGAGCACCAGTGCCGCGACCAGTCAGGGGAGATGTCTCCATAGCGCTGATCAGGAGAGCTGCTTTCTAATTGGTTGCAAAAACACAAGGGCAAAGTTGGCGCTGGATTCAAATTTTCTAAAGGTCACTGAAATTGTCACTGGACACATTGGTTTCAGTTCAGCAGCAAATGGGCACTCCCCTTAGCAAAAGGGAAAAAACCCAGAGTTGAGAATCCACACTCATACATTCCAAAGGGAGTGCCAAACAAACGTCCAAGAGTCCTGGGTAATGACAAAATTAATTCATATCATAATAAAGGCAACGCGTTTCGGGGGCTAAACACACTATCTCTTCATCAGGGCATTTGACAGTGCTTAAATTAACTAAATGGTAAATAAATATGCACTGTGATTTACTGCTTGGAAAGTTTAATCAGGGCAGGTTACACCAGTGTTAGTGAATGCAGCAAAGGACCTGATTGGCTGCGGCCTTGGCGCTCTAGGTGAATCGCAGAAGTACCGGTAGCCACATGCTGAAGAGGAGATTCTGCATTGTATCCAAGGAGAGGCATGTGTGACAGATGACAAGTATAAAAGCTAATAATGAAGGCATTATTCAATAGGAGAATTCCACCATCCTCATCTACCGCCTGCCATAGTCACTGTCTGCTTATGCCTGAGTAATGTGATCAGAAACATGTTACCTCCTACGTGTGACCGATATGTAATGAGACACTCATTTCCTCCAGCTGATCCACAAAGAGGAATTTGAAACGTTATGGGTTATACTTACCAGTATGTAGTAGTTGGAACCTAGAAGCAAGAGCCTAGCAGAAATTGGGAGAACATACAAACTCCATGCAGGCATTGTATTTGTAAAGATTTAAATACAAGACCCCAGTGACTAAACAGTCAATGGAGTGTACAGAATGTAGACCGGAGTTTAGCATCACTGAGATTCAACAAAGGACAGAAAAAGATGGGGAAAAAAAAACAAGTATTTTTTTTTTGTTTAGCTGTTTATAATATACAAAGCTTTAGCAAACTAAAGATCACTCAGTGTACATGTACTTTAAAGTCCAACTGAACTTTCAGGTTTAATCAGCTATATACATTCCAGGTGCATCAAAGCAAAAGGTGTTCAAAGTCAAATGGCGCGAACACACGCTCGGAATTTCCGACAACAAATGTTCGATGGGAGCTTGTTGTCGGAAATTCCGACCGTGTGTAAGCTCCATCGGACATTTGCTGTCGGAATTTCCGACAACAAAAATTTGAGAGCTGGATCTCAAATTTTCCGACAACAAAATCCGTTCTTGTAAATTCCGAGAGTGTGTAGACAATTCCGACGCACAAAATTCCACGCATGCTCTGAATCAAGTACGAGATGGCAGCGCTCGGTCTGGTAAAAATAGCGTTCGTAATGGAGATAGCACATTCGTCACGCTGTTAAGTTTTTTAATCTTTTAATGCAGTGCATTCTCTTCTTCTTTATAATGCTAGAATAATAAAGTTGTTTTGCTGCTGATATTAACAGTTCTGACAAACTGATTTCTTTATTATTTCTCGTGATCTCCTGAATAATCTTTTTATTTTTTTAAGCCAGATCTCCATAATAATGTTTAGAATTTATTTTTATAGTGATATTTTTTTCTTTTTTTTTATCAAGATCTCCTGTTTTTTTTTTTTTTTTTTTCTAGTGATCTTCATAATGTTTTTTAGTTTTGTGTGTCAAGTTACCACAACACCATTATTATCTTGTATTTTTTAACCTCAAGGAGGTTGGTTGGTGTTGGTGTCCCTTGTTAATTTGACATTGTATTTTTGAAATGTACCTGCCTACTCACAAACAAACTGTCCTTTTTGAAGTAAAACACATAGGCAAGTATTTGTGGAAAAAAAAATAGACATTTATTAGGGGTCATAACAAAATAAAGAGGAAGGCAACGCTGGATAAACCGGTGAAATTGGCGAAGCCAAACTTCGAATAAAACGAGATTAGCAGAAGGAGCCCAAAGGGTGGCGCACTTGGTATTGAACTTCCCTTTTATAGTGCCGTCGTACGTGTTGTACGTGACCGCATTCTTGGCGATCGGAATTTCCGACAACATTTGTGCGACCGTGTGTATGCAAGACAGGTTTGAGCCAACATCCGCCGGAAAAAAATCCACGGTTTTGTTGTCGAAATGTCCGATCGTCTGTATGTGGCATTACAGTTGGTTTTCTTTCTAAAAGCAGCTACAGCCTGAGTAATGAAGCCTGTACCCTTCCAAAAAGCTGCAAAGTGGGACTCTTGCTCTCTGTGAGAAAGCGGTAGTCTCTCTGCAGAGGTCTGACATGCCCAATGTGGAGTCAAAGCCAGAGTTCTCCAATCAGCTGGTAGCATGAACTTTGAGGATTGCACAGCTAATGGTCTGACTCAGTAAAGGGTGTCTTGGACCTCTGGCAAGCAAGGATCCCAGCTGTGAGTACAGAACAGGCTTTCCTTCTTAGGCTTAAAGGGTTACTAAACCCAAAATAGTAAAATCAGTCTGTAATTGCAGTAAAGAATGCTTGTTATACTCACTGTGGAACCTAAGGGGTAATCCTCTGCATTGTGTAAAAAGTCTGTTTGATCCTGTCATCTCTGATCCTCCCCTTCTTCCACTGTCCACAATCTATCTCCTGATAGTACAGAGCCTTGGGGGCACTCGACACATGCTCCATTTGGTGTGTATTGCTAAAAAAAAATTTGGGGGGAGGGTGCGTGTGATCAGCACAGCACCAATCAGCACTGTACAGACAGAGGGTCAGGGGTCCTGCAGCCTCATAGGACAGTCAGAGGAGAATGAAAACTCTTACAACTACAAGCTTTAACCAGCCACTGATAGATATCACAAGACTGCTCTATACTGCTGATGAGAAAAGGTTTTTACAAATCAGGCAATGTAATTGTCTGGATTTGTTTCCACATTTTGTCTCTCATAGTTGAGGTATACCTATGATGACAATTACAGGCCTCTCTCATCTTTTTAAGTGGGAGAAATTGCACAATTAGTGGCTGACTAAATACTTTTTTGCCCCACTGTATATAAATATATATATATATATATATATATATATATATATATATATATATGTATATATATATATATATTCTCTTTGAATAGAAGGCTTGTACCTCAAATGGACAGCATCCCCTGACGAAGCCTGGGAATATGGGCGAAACATGTTGGGAATTCCATTGAAAAGTGCTGTATCCATAAAACTGTAAAACTGTGTCCTTTGTACTTGCCATAATTGTTTTTATACAATTTTTTATTTTGTCTTTTTGTCTCTTGGGATCACTGTACCTCATTTTACACCTTAACAATCTCATTAAAAAATTTCCCTATATCTACATGCATATTCACATTTGAACATGAGCACGGGGGAATGGGGGTACTTTAAAATTTTGTTTCATTTTATTATTTATTTTATATAAAAAAAAATATTACACTGTTCCTTTTTTTAAATTAATTGCATCTATTTTATTGCTATCAAAAGGGATAAACAACATCCCTTGTGATAGCTTGGGCTGTGACAGGTCCTCCTTATGGAGAGATCTGGGGTCTATTAGACCCCAGATCTCTCCTCTCCCTCCAAAGCATCTAATCACACCAAGATCGGTTTCATCAGATGCTTGTTCAAGCCGGTAACGGCTTGTTAACATTGGACCGAAATCGGAACTTTACACAGTTGGAGGAACTACATCAGTTCCTCTCACTGTGCCTCAGGAACCGGATGCCAGGACCCCCTTTCCGCCACCTGTAAATGTAATCCAGCGGCTTCTTAGCAGCTTGGATTACTTTTACATTGAAGGGAATCGTCAGCCCTAAAAAATTATATATCTCGATCATCATTGCAGCGATGACTGAGATAACACCCTTCCAATCTAGCGAAGTACCAAAATGATTGCGTATAACAGACTGATAAAGCAAACTTCAAGTGATTTATAGGTTTGTTTTAAAAAAATTAATAAAATAACAAACATGTCATGCTTACCTCCTCCGTGCAAGGGTTTTGCACAGAGCGGCCCCGATCCTCCTTTTCTGGGCTCCTGGCTCCTCCTCCTCATCGAGTGCCCCCACATCGAGCAGCATTCCATGGGGGCACTCGTGCGGGCGGGAGTGCTCCCATAGAATGCATTAAGGTGAAAAACCCTACGACTTTACAACTCATTTAAAGTGTTACTAAACCCAGGACCCGGCATTCATTATACCTGGTCTCCCACAGTATACAGAACATGGAAATGCAATTATTTTAGCAAATATAAACTGCTAAATACCTTTTCTCATAAGCAGTATATAGCAGTCTTATGATTTCTTCAGTGTCCGGCACTGGTTAAAGCTTGTAGGATGAGTTTTCATTCTCCTCTGACTGTCCTATGAGGTTGCATGACCCCTGACTTTCTTTCTGGATTGTGCCGATTGGCCCGGTGCTGATCACATGCACCCTCCCAGAAAAAAAAAAAACTCTCTAGCAATACACACCAAACTGAGCATGTGCAGCGTGCCCCCGATGCTCTGTTCTATCAGAAGATGGCTTGGGGACTGTGGAAGACGGGGAGGATCAGAGAAGACAGGATCAAACAGCCCTTTTACACAATGCAGAGGATTAACCCCTTAATAGACAGTTTTTACTGTTGTGGGTTTAGCAAAACTATAATGTAAACATTTGGGACATTAGCGATGAGTTTTATTCTACTGTACAAAAATTGCAAATAGTCATAATAAATTTTCACGTGTGACCGCAGCCTTTTCTAAGCCGCCAACAAAAGATATTTGGATAGTCATCCAGGGCCAGAAGAGTCCTTCCACCTGCTTTATACCTCGTCTTCTGTCTATGATCCTTGTGCGTTTTTTGTTTGACAGCCCCAAGAGCTTCATCCCTCGTCATCTCTGCTAGTCAGGAGAAAAGGTGACTACATCCACTGCCGTCATTGTGACCCAAATTCCTGCTCTGACCCCCTCCCATCCACCCGAGCAAGCATGCACACAGCACAAAAGCCAGAGCTGGCTAATGTAATGAGTATAGTTCTTATTTTATACATTAAAAGCCCTCCTCCTCCGCAGTCCTGCGGGCTTGCTTTGTGTAAGTGCGCCGTAGATGCTGCTTGTTCATGCCTAATATATCCCATTCACTGCAAATAATGACTTTCTGGAATTATACATTACTTCCAAGGGAGGACTCGAGGAGGATCTGTCACATGTGAAGATACAGCACAGTGCGGTGAAGCAGGCTGAAAGGGGACCTGTCACAACGGCTTTTTCATGGCACTGTCAAGGCCGCCAGGCAAGCTTCTTTTGATGTAGGCTGGCGGACCCTTTTTTCCCCAGATGTTGACAAAGCTCGGAATCACAGGACGACAATCCAGAGAACGTCTGTCGTTCAAATATGGCTGGCATCAGCGGATTCGCTAAACTCAAAAACAAAGAAGCGCCATCATTAGCAAAATCTGACAAAGTGGGATATACTTTAAAGGAATTGTAAAGGTCATTTTCTTTTTTTTTTAAATAACAATCATGTCTATATCTACCTATTCTGTGCAATGGAATCACACAGAGTGGGTGGGACCCTCTTATTTTCGGGTCGCCCGCTAGCACTCCTGGCCCCTCCTTACTGGCCAGTGCCCCCATGGGAAGCCGCTTCCCATGGGGGCACTGTGCACACCCAAGTTTCCCTCGGCTGCGTCTATTGACACAGACAGAGGGACTTGGCCCTGCCCCCTGCTTCCTCATCACTGGCTTTGATTGACAGCACTGGGAGCCAATGGCCCCCGGTGCCCCAGCAAAGACAGCGAGACCCGGAAGCGAGGGGAGAAAAGATCTGCAGATGTGCACGGCGCTGGATCGAATGAGGTTTCAGGTAAGTAAAGGGGGGCTGATTGGGCGATGCTGACACCTAAACAGTTTTTACCTTAATGCAAGGAATGCATTAAGTTAAAAAACGTTTAGACTTTACAACCCCTTTAAGGTAGATATAAACCCATTCACTAAAATCTCATAGAAGCTTTAGCCTGGGTACACACATTTACTGGGGTGGCCTGTCCATTAGGGGTACCCGGACGCCGCCCCCTCTCTCCAGGTCACCACCTATATGCAATGTATAAATTCATGCATAGCATGAATCTATCTGTAGCGGGGTGTTCCCCTTTAATGCAGAGAGACAAGAAGTTCCAGGCGAGAGGTGAGTCGGGAGGAAGTAAAGAGA
Source organism: Rana muscosa (assembly GCA_029206835.1). Taxonomy (NCBI): domain Eukaryota; kingdom Metazoa; phylum Chordata; class Amphibia; order Anura; family Ranidae; genus Rana; species Rana muscosa. The sequence continues at coordinate 239,074,261 of CM055123.1, read as the reverse complement.
CATTATGGAAGTGAAAGCAGAGGAGAGAGAGACTACATCTCCCAGTACATCTTGCAGCACCCAGGGTGCATTGCTCCAGAACAGAGACTGCTGGGGCAGACTTTATAAAGGGGAGGCGGAGTTTTGGTCGGCCTCTTTGGACACCCCTCTCCTAGCAAGATGATCTCTGTGCTGAACTGCTGTGTGCACAAGGCCTGAAGCCTGGGCCGTGTGCTCCTTTCCAAAGAGCCCTCTGCCAGCCTAGCAGAGCCTTAGAGACATCTAATCCTCCTTGCTGCAGTACACCAGAAGGATTGAAGACTTGGATGTCGGTGGATTCCTGTTCCTAGACGAATTGATGGAGGAAAGGGACTTGGACTTGTCCGGGTGGTGAGAGCTGTTTAAAGACAGATCCTTTATCTTTACTATTCGTTGGGATTACAAAGTTGTTCTTCAAGTGCACCACCGAAAAGATTGCTAGCGAATATTGTTTCACTGAACTTCCATTTAGATCAGTCAGGCCTGACTGCATAGGTAGACATTGCTGGGTGTTAGTCTACCCATGAGGGGAAGTAGCTGTAAAAGGGCAGCGCTAGAGTTGCATAGCAATACTTTATTATTCTGATTACTCTGTTTATCTTTATTACTGTTTATTGCAGGGATCTGCAACTTGTTATACTGTTGTTTATTACTTGCCCATTAGCCTCAGTAAAATATCTGGGTAAAGTACATTTGGTGTCAGTTCCGCTTACTTTAATAGGAGTTTTAAAGTATATTCTGTGTATGTTTGTTATAGGACTGCGTCACCAACAGTTGCGGTCACGCGGTCCTATCCCTCTATCACCAGCTGTGCCACGGGAGGTTAGAGCCGATTGCCAGGGGTTGACAGCAGTGCACTACAGGGCCCAAATCAATATCAGCGGCTCTCTTAACTGGGGGTAGCGCTACACGTGGGGGCTCGAGTCCGGGATCCTTGTACGTTGCACGCTGCAATCAAGCCGGTCAGAAGTACCAGCATGGACCCGCTGGCAATGTCACAGTGGTGCGCAGCGATTGGCGCCGATCCAACCGCGGCGGTAGTCATTGTACTCCCGGGGGAAAGATGGAAGGAAGAGGAGATAAAACAGCTCGTATTGTTACTGTCTCCGAGCCACAAAGCATGGGTGATGGATTTTAGGCCAGATCCAGTGATCTCGTTTACATACGCACTGGTAGAATGGAAAAACGAAATCCCAGAGCATTTTAAAAGTCAGAGTATACAAGCCATAGATAATCAGATCTATCACTTGATACATACGCTGCCAGTGAAGGAAGAATGGTTTCAGACACCAAAGCCATCACTCCCACAATTATCTCCACCACTATCCCCTAAAGCAGAAAAGCTTAAGGAACTATTAAGCCCGGGATCACCGCTGGCCGCTATAGGGCCTGAATTGTTGAATGCTCTAGGAGACCTTGTAATTAAGTGCCAGAAAAGCAGTACGGTGCATGTGGAGGCCGGTTACCGGAAGCTTAGCACCTTCTCAGGGAAGCTCCCCGTCCCTGCGGGGGAGGAAGATTTTGACACTTGGGTGGAACAGGCATTGCAGGCAGTAGAAGCATGGGAGGTGCCTGAGGCACAGAAGAGACAGCGAGTCTTAGAAAGTCTGAAAGGTGCCGCGGCAGAAGCGGTGAAGAGCTTCCGGTTTGGAAATGAAAAATGTACAGCTCAAGATTGCCTGGCCATGCTGCAGGAAGAGTTTGGTCAGCTGGAGAAGGTGTCAGAGATGATTTATCAAATTGAACACACTCTCCAGCAGCCGAATGAGAAACTGTCAGAATATGTTAGAAGGCTGAACAGGCAGTTATGCAAGATTGTACTGAAGAAGGGAATGCTGCCCAAAGATGCAGATGAAGCACGCATGAAGCAGATCATGAGGGGAGCACGGCGCTCAGACCCGGTCTGGCTGCACCTGAAAACCTCAGGAGGAGGAATGTCACTAACCTACTCTGATCTAATAAAAATTATTAGGGACGAAGAGGCGCTGCAGGAAGATCAGCAGGTGGCCAAGGCGAATGTCACACCTGTACCAGTGTTGGTCCATTCGGTCAAGAGCCCAGAAAGAGATGCGGAGGTTGACACTCTGAAATCGCAAATGGCCCAAGTGTTGGAGATGCTGACCTCTTTGATGGAGAAAGATCAGAGAAGACGAGAGAAACCAAGCCCAAGAAAGGAGTTGTTCCCGAACACCTCAGCACCGGCCTCCCTACAGGACCGAGAAGAGGTGATTTGCTATAACTGCGGAGGGAGTGGCCACTTTGCTAACGTATGCTCCAGCCCAAAGAAGAAGAGAACAGATAATTGCAAGCCGGCGGGAAACTCCAAAGGGCCCCGGTGAAGGAGTCAACCGGGTGCCCATCATCTTCAGTGCGCTCCAAACTAAAAAAAAAAGGCCAAGAATGGAGGAGACAAAACTCCTAGGAGGAGGTATAGTACACCCCCACCAAGATGTACCCCAGAGGGAGGGGGCAAGACCCCTCAGTGGAAGTACAGCACCCCAAAGAAGGAACATCCACCTAAAAGGAACAATAACATCCCTCAGCGGGTTTGTGCCCCCATTGAGAGGGAGAAAGTCAATGCATGCCAGGCTCAGGAAAAATTAAAGTCCAAAAGGAGCAGGGCAAGGGTCGAAAGCCAAAAAAAAGAGGTGACCCCAGTCCAGCCATACCCAAAGGAACTGGTGGGCCCGTCTCCTACTGTGCCCATTCAAGTGGAAGGAGTCTATACTAAAGCTCTTTTGGACACCGGAGCACAGGTGACTTTACTATACCGGGACTTCTATGATAGGCACTTGAGTCATCTGCCTATCCAGAAAATAGAAGAGCTGGAGATATGGGGACTTGGAACCCAGAGTTTCCCTTATGATGGGTACCTGCCCATAAAGATGACTTTCGACCCATCCGTGGCTGGGAAGGCTGAAGTGTTTGACACCCTGGCAGTTGTGTGTCCCCGGCCGCCTGGAGCCAGCAAGATTTCCCTGATCATTGGGACAAACACGGATCTAGTCAGGAGACTCCTGACCCCTCTAGTGAAAGAGAGAAACCATTCAGCCACCAAAATCCATCCCATGCTAAAGACGGCCTACCAACGACTGGTCTTAGAGCAGAAGACCCCGGGAGAGGGGATAGGGAAGGTGTGGAGACTTGGCAGAGAAGGAGTAGTGCTACAGCCCGGAGAAGTAACCTGTCTTAGGGCCACTGTGAAGCTTTCGTGGGAACAACCTGGCCCCTTTGTCATGCTGGAATCAGACCCAAGGGAAGAGTCCTCAGGCCTGGAAGTGATACCAGAAGTGATTCCGTTCAAGGCCCTGAAGAAGGCCCATGGCAGAGTTCCGGTGAGTGTTAGGAACACTACGGGAGGACCCATGGAGATCCCTGCCAGAGTGTTGCTTGGTCAGGTGAGCCCTGCTGCCCCGGTCACTTGGTCCGAAGTCAAGGGGACGGGTGACGGAGGAGATGTTTGGGAGAAACTGTCCGTGGAAAACCCGAACCTATCCAGGGCTTGGAAAGAAAGAGCCAAGGCCCAGCTGACCAGGTGGGAGAAGATCTTTTCCGAAGATGAATTCGATGTGGGGTGTGCAAGAAGTGCCACCCATCGGATCCGCCTCCAAGAAGATAAGCCCTTCCGAGAAAGGGTCAGGCGGGTCCCCCTGGCAGATCTGGAGGATCTGAGGGAACAACTTGTAGAACTAAAGAAGACTGGTGTGATCCGGGAGTCTAGAAGTCCCTATGCCTCCCCAATCGTGGTGGTCAGAAAGAAGAATGGGTCGTTGAGGCTTTGTATCGATTACAGGACTCTCAACAGGAGAACCATCCCTGACCAATACACCACGCCAAGGATAGAAGATGCCCTACAAAGTTTGTCTGGAGCCAAATGGTTCAGTGTGATGGACCTCAAGAGTGGGTACTATCAAATCCCTATGCACCCAGAAGACAGGGAGAAGACAGCCTTCATAACCCCGGTGGGATTCTTCGAATTCAATAGGATGCCTCAGGGTCTGTCTGGAGCTCCTGCTACCTTTCAACGCCTTATGGAGAAGACTGTTGGAGACATGAATCTTATAGAAGTCCTTGTGTACTTGGACGATGTCATTGTCTTTGGAAGAACCTTGGAAGAACATGAAGCCAGGTTGGAGAAAGTATTGAGAAGACTCAGCGAAGAGGGACTTAAGCTTTCCCCCGAGAAGTGTCGGTTCTACCAGTCTTCTGTGAACTATCTGGGGCACATAGTGTCTGAAGAAGGGGTGGCCACAGATCCTGAGAAGTTGGAAGCAGTCACTTCCTGGCCACGACCCACCACAGTAACAGAGCTCAGATCCTTCCTGGGGTTCTGCTCCTATTATAGGAGGTTTGTGGAGGGGTTTGCTCGGATTGCCCGCCCGTTGAATGAATTGCTAAAGGCAGAAGGGGAAGAGGATGACTCAGGGCCCAGGAGGCCTGGTGAGTCAGTTCAAGATCAGTGGAACCCAAGGTGTGAAGAGGCCTTTCATGCTCTGAAGAGGAGCTTAACCACTGCCCCAGTCCTGGCCTACGCCGACCCTACCAGACCTTATGAATTACATGTGGATGCCAGCCATGAGGGTCTAGGTGGTGTACTCTACCAAGAACATGAAGGACAACTGCGACCAGTGGCCTATGTGAGCAGGAGCCTGACCCCCTCAGAAAAGAATTACCCCACTCATAAGCTGGAATTCCTGGCCCTCAAATGGGCGGTAGTAGACAAGCTAAAAGACTACTTGTATGGGGCAGAGTTTACTGTGAAGACAGACAACAACCCCCTGACCTACCTCTTCACCACCGCGAAACTAGATGCCACCGGACACAGGTGGTTGGCCGCATTGTCTGGATTCAACTTCAGTCTGAAGTACAGACCAGGAGCCGGAAATAGGGATGCAGATGCCCTGTCCCGGAGGTCTCATGCCACGACAAATGACTGGGAAGATTGGACCCAAGTGGCACCGGACGGGGTGCGGGCCCTTTGTCAAGGGGCTGAATTCCAAGCCAGAGGAGGCTCCAGAGCAGAAGAAATAGGGGTTACCATGGTAGGAGTCCCCAAACACTATTGTGGGGTAACTCAACTGGAGGAAGACAACCTACCGAGACTGTCCAAGAAGGAGTTGAGGTGTGACCAATTGGAAGACCCCATGGGGAGATTGGTCCTCGAAGCCCTGGAGAATCAGGATCCCAACAAATTCCTACATCACCCCTCAAAGGAGGCTCGCCTGTTGAGGAAGGAATTGGACAGGCTACAGGTACATCAGGGAGTGGTCTACCGAAGGGGCCCCTCTGATGACTCAGAAGATAAGTGGCAGTTATTTCTTCCAGAGAAGCACCGAGAGACTGTACTAATTGCCCTGCATGACCATCATGGTCACCTAGGGGCAGAAAGGACCTTCCAGCTTGTCAGAAATCGGTTCTATTGGCCCTGCATGAGGGCAGAAGTAGAGGAGTATTGCCATTCCTGTGCACGATGCATTCAGAGAAAGACCCTACCCCATCAAGCTGCCCCAATGGGCCACTTACAGAGTCAAGGCCCAATGGATCTGGTATGCATTGACTTTCTCTGCCTCGAACCCGACCTGAGTGGATTGGGGAATGTTCTGGTAATAACCGACCATTTCACCCGCTATGCTCAAGCTTTCCCAACCAAAGACCAGAAGGCATCCACCGTGGCCAAGATACTTATGGAGAAGTATTTTGTCCATTACGGACTACCACAGAGACTCCACTCAGATCAAGGAAGGGACTTTGAGAGTCGGTTGATCCGAAGACTTTTGGATTCATTAGGAATAAAGAAGACCAGAACCACGCCTTACCACCCACAAGGAGATGCTCAGCCGGAGAGATTTAACCGGACCCTGCTCAACATGTTGGGAACCTTAGAAACAGAGAAGAAGCAACACTGGAGTCAGCACATATCAGCCCTAGTACATGCCTATAACTGTACCACAAGTGACGCCACTGGCTACTCCCCTTATCGACTTATGTTTGGGAGAGAAGCAAGGCTACCTGTGGACCTGGCCTTTGGCACTTCTATAGACAATACCTCAGCTACATCCCACAAGGGATACGTGGACAGACTTAGACGTAGCTTGCAGGTGGCCTATGAACAAGCCCAGGCGGCTTCGGATCAAAGGGGGGCCCGCAACAAGAGAAATTTTGATCTGAAGGTTCGAGTGCAAGATCTGCAGCCCGGGGACCGAGTACTGCTACGCAATCTGGGGGTCCCTGGAAAACACAAGCTTGCCGACAGGTGGAGATCTGAGCCCTATGTTGTCTGTAGGAAGTTGCCCGGTTTGCCTGTCTACAAACTAAAGCCAGAAGGAAAGGTGGGTCCACTGAAGACGTGGCATCGGAACCACCTGCTCCCACTTGCTGAGGCAGTCAGAATACCTCCCGTGAGAGACTCCCCTGAACCGGCCTCTATCCTGGATATTCCTAGGCCGAACACTCGGTCCCAGACCTCTCGAGCCAAAGATGGGGAGGCCTCCCAATTGAGTACAGAAGAAGGTGGAGAACTGGACTGGCTGTGGCCTCCCTCGCCTCTGGGAACGTCCGCCATAGATCTCCCAAATGGAGGGGATACCCCAGATGCAACGCTGAATCCGGAGGCTACTGAATTCATACCCTTCAGTCCCTCAGCTGATTACTGGGAAGATGTTCCTGACACTTGCGCAGAGGAGGACTCTAGAGATTCCATACGTCAGTCGACTTCTGAATCAGAGGTTCCAGAACCAGCAATGTTACCTGAACTTACTCCTGAAGAAGAGCCTGTGGTGCCAGAGTCAGAAGCACCAAGAGAGCAGAGGGCTCGCAGAGTCATCAGGCCTCCCAAGAAACTAACTTACCCCCAAATGGGGACGAGCTCAGAGGACTCTGTTGTAACGGCTAGGAGAAGTGTTGAACAACCTGATCCTTCCACCGTCCATTTGGTGGAGGGCAACCCCAGCTCACTCTCTGGCACAGTTAGGCAGGCCACTCATGGTAGTGTGACCTGTGGGCAAGAGAGTTCCATCCCAAAGTTTTGGTGGGAATTCCCTATGCCAACATCATGCTCGACATTGTCCAAAATGGTAAACAGTATTTGTTGAAGTTTATCTTTGGGGACCAAAGAGTTCAAGTGGGGGGAGTGTGTAGCGGGGTGTTCCCCTTTAATGCAGAGAGACAAGAAGTTCCAGGCGAGAGGTGAGTCGGGAGGAAGTAAAGAGACATTATGGAAGTGAAAGCAGAGGAGAGAGAGACTACATCTCCCAGTACATCTTGCAGCACCCAGGGTGCATTGCTCCAGAACAGAGACTGCTGGGGCAGACTTTATAAAGGGGAGGCGGAGTTTTGGTCGGCCTCTTTGGACACCCCTCTCCTAGCAAGAGGATCTCTGTGCTGAACTGCTGTGTGCACAAGGCCTGAAGCCTGGGCCGTGTGCTCCTTTCCAAAGAGCCCTCTGCCAGCCTAGCAGAGCCTTAGAGACATCTAATCCTCCTTGCTGCAGTACACCAGAAGGATTGAAGACTTGGATGTCGGTGGATTCCTGTTCCCAGACGAATCGATGGAGGAAACGGATTTGGACTTGTCCGGGTGGTGAGAGCTGTTTAAAGACAGATCCTTTATCTTTACTATTCGTTGGGATTACAAAGTTGTTCTTCAAGTGCACCACCGAAAAGATTGCTAGCGAATATTGTTTCACTGAACTTCCATTTAGATCAGTCAGGCCTGACTGCATAGGTAGACATTGCTGGGTGTTAGTCTACCCATGAGGGGAAGTAGCTGTAAAAGGGCAGCGCTAGAGTTGCATAGCAATACTTTATTATTCTGATTACTCTGTTTATCTTTATTACTGTTTATTGCAGGGATCTGCAACTTGTTATACTGTTGTTTATTACTTGCCCATTAGCCTCAGTAAAATATCTGGGTAAAGTACATTTAGTGTCAGTTCCGCTTACTTTAATAGGAGTTTTAAAGTATATTCTGTGTATGTTTGTTATAGGACTGCGTCACCAACAGTTGCGATCACACGGTCCTATCTCTCTATCACCAGCTGTGCCACGGGAGGTTAGAGCCGATTGCCAGGGGTTGACAGCAGTGCACTACAGGGCCCAAATCAATATCAGCGGCTCTCTTAACTGGGGGTAGTGCTACATATCCATGGCCGCTGCAGCCAGGGACGCTGTTAGGAATCATGGGGCCCCACACAGCCTACCTAACGGGCCCCCCCCCCCCACACACACACACCTGACGGTATTTTATACAATATTTTCACAAAAAAATACATGAAAATCATTATTAATGGACACAAATCCCACCCCAATTCCCCCTCATAGTACAAACCTCCCTCACCCCAAAAATTCACCAGCCTAGCACACATCAAACTTTCTATCCTAGCACAAATCTTCTCCCGCCAAATCCACCCTGCCAGCACAAATCCCCCCCCCAATCCCTCCTATTAGCCCCGAATTCCCCCACCGGCTCCTGGTACACAATCACCCCCATCTCCCCTCCCAGCACTAATCTTCTTTCTTCAATCCCTCTCCTAGGACAAATTCCCACAACCCCCTCTACGTTACTCTTTCTAGCACAAATTATTCCTCCCTACTGAAATCCCCCCCAGCACAAGCATCCCCTCTCCTGGTTCAACCACCCCCATCCCAAACCCTCCTCCTAACACATATTCCCCATCCCTAAATCTCCATTACTTTTCCCAGCAAAGATACCCACTCATCCACCTCCCCCAACTTACAGGGAGAAGCCACTACAAAGCCAGCAGGAGGTGTACTGTGTTCTGTCCTGGCAGAAGATTGTTCATCTACAGTATACAGCACATGATACCGGATCTGACTGTACATCGCATTGCACTGTATACACACACCGCCCCCATCTCCTCCAAGGGTTGCTCGCGGTAGCAGGAAATGTGGATAGGGGGCGCTGTGTGTATACAGTGCAATGTGATATACAGTATGAACGATCTGGTCTCATGTGCTGTATGTGGAAAGCTCTTCTGACAGAAAGGAGAGACAAGACAGCGCACCTCCTCCTGGATGTCTACTCTCTGCTCCAGCCTCCGGCCTCCTTGTCCCAGCTGTGTGCGAGCGGGGCGGGGGAAGGAGCTCAGCGGCAGCAGGCCAGGTTCATTATCCCTCCATGTCTCTCACCCAGCAGCTAAAAGGCGTGAGGGAGAGGGGGAGAAACCTGTGTGAGAGACATGGAGGGCATTGTTCTCCACTGATCCTCCTGCTGTCCGGGCCCCTCTGTGTGCCGGGCCCCCTACAGGAGGGCTGGTGGTCCCCCCTATCAGCGGCCCTGGCTGCAGCCACCCCCTATTCATGTGTCCGACCCCTTTCAGTAGGGCACGCCGCCCCTACAAGCTTAGGAGGGTGTATTTTTTCCATTATCTGTGCCCCTTTCTGATGATCATGTGCTGGTCAGAGAGGAGGGACTATTTCTTCAGTTTCGGGCGCAGCCCATTCAGCTCCTCTCGCATGTTCTTCTGCCTTGGCTCAAGTCCCGGCCAGCCGCCCACCTGCTTATCTCCTTGCCTTCCCTGGCGGAGTGATCTTCCTCCGTTCCCCACCCAGTAGTAGCCGGGGCCTGGAGAGTAAGACTTGAGAGGCTGTGAGGCGGGTGGCAGCGGCGACGGGCAGAGTGAGGCAGCTGAGCTCAGCTGATGGTGTCCAGCAGCAGCAACAAAGGGGAAGCAGTTCCGATTGTGGGGCTGCCAGTGCCTTCAAGGCTTCAACACAGGTGTGCTTTGGGGGTGTCTGTGACTAGACTACATTGCACTTTGTCTGTCTCTATGGCATATTGGTCATAACATGACTGCTGGGTGCTGATTTTGTTAACTTATGTGACACACTGTGACAGAGCCATGATAGAGTGCCTGCTGCCTGTGAGTTATCATAATGATGATGATCTTAACCAGTTGCCGATCACCCGATAGCAGATTTACTGCTACAGGGCGGACGCACTGCAAAGGATCACGTATATACGCGATCCTGCATTTCTGGGTCCACCGGTACCCGCTGATCGTTATGTACACAGGCAGAACGGTGGTCTGCCTATGTATACAAGGCAGATCAAAAAAAAAACACATACTTGTTGTCTGGATCACCAGATGAAAATAGAAGAAAGAAAGCTTAAAAAAGAAAGCTATTGCAACCATCACATCTAATGTCCTGTACACACGATCAGATTTCCGATGCAATAAATCTGATGGATATTTCTGTCAGAATTCCGATGAAGCTGACTTTCATCAGTCTTGCCTACACACCATCAGATAAAGTTCCGACCGTCCAAAACGCGGTGACGTAAAACACTCCAACGAGCCGAGAAAAATTAAGTTCAATGCTTCTGAGCATGCATCGACTTGATTCTGAGCATGCGTGGTTTTTTTCACCGATGGAGTTCCCCAGAGACGATCGGAACTTGCTATCGTTTTTTTTTCCATTGTTAAAATTTAAAACATGTTCTATTTTTTTACACCGATGGAAAAAATACCGATGGGGCCCACACACGATCGTTTTTTCCGATGAAAAAAGTCCATTGTGTGTACGCGGCATTAGAATTGGTAAGCTGCAATATGATAAATGTTTGCTTTTGGATTTAATACTGCTTTATCAAATAAAAAAATCATAAAGATAAAAAAGAATAGCAGACTTTTGAGGCACCCACACAAAACATCATCACGAAATTGACATCTATTAGTATCACATTAATCATTTTAATATTCAGTCACTTACAGTTAAAGTGGATATAAACCCTCACATATACCCAGGGAAATGACTATGCTCAGATGATATACAGAGATGAAACACATCCTCCTACATTTACCATCCACTTAGAATCAGATCATAAAGAGCATAGGGGAAATCAGCCAGAGCTTTGGGTGACTAAATGTTACACATGGTCTGGACATCCATCCTTGCTGCGATTATCTCCAGGGTTTTACAATTTGAATGTGTTACCCTTAAAAAATAACAGCCATCTCTCAAGATTGCTAACCAATAAAGCAATTCATTTAATAAATAGCAAAATCAAAATATACCATGCCCAATAAATAACATGGCAACTGTTGGATTCAAAGTTTCAAAGATTGGGTCTCTGGTGTCCACTAGGGATGCACCGATACCGTTTTTACCGGTGAGTACGAGTACTGATATTTTCAGTACTTTTCAGCTGGCCCGAGGCCTCATTAATGGAAGTAAGCCCAGGAGTTCTGGGGCCTTCTAGTCAGGGGTGGTCCTGTGCTGTCTTGCCTGCGGGGAGAAGCCGAGCAATTGAAGAAACCAGGGGAGGACTCTTCTCGGAGAGGACCGAGCCAAAAGGGCTGATATCTCAGGAAGAGCCTGGAGACTCAATTGGAGGACGCATCCCGACCATCTACCTCACAGTGTCGCCGGGTTGGCTGAAAGAAACTGGTACTGTGGGACTGTACTTAAACTTTGCAAAGGGTTCTGGATCATACAATCCTGTGGCAGAGGATTGGGCAGAGACTAAGTGTATTCTTCAAGTCTGTGGCAGAGACTTTTGACCGAGCACCGCACTGGGTGCTAGGTCAGTGAGAGAGGCCTATCCGGTGGTTGCTATATCCAGTTGTTCTCTGGATTAGGAAGTACCCGTGATCCGCAAGCAAGGTACCTGAATCTTCCCTAACCCTCCATCCCTCTAATTGACATTTCTTTAATAAAACCATTGGAAAAGAGACTATGGGCTGATTTACGAAACGTTTGCGCCATGAGTATCGGCGCATCTGCGCGCGCAACCGCTGTTTTGGTATTTACAAAAATTTGCGCCGGTAACGCAGCGCTATTTCCCATTTACTATAGTGTTCTCGGCGGACGGGAGGAGGCGCTCAGTGCGCCACTATGGACCTGGCGCACGGCATCTTAAAATTTAAATATAAAGAAGCTGGAAGTGCCAATATAATGGGGGTGATGTGGGGTGACGTGAGGAAGTTTAGTGACACCTACCCAAGTAACAAATATGCCCAAAATAGAGTGAGAAAGTAACTTTTTTCAGAACCAGCCCGCTGCGCCGGCAAGTACGTTTAGAACTGCAAGGGTTTTTTTTGAGCTCAGCGCGGGAATTTTACTCGTTCAAACGCGCCAAGACACTGCCCCGGCAAAATCTTAGTAAATGTCAAGTCACATAACTCAATTTGCATAAGTTGAACAGGTGCAGCTCTGAACTTGCCAGTGTGCCAGCAAAATGACATTTCTAAAGGAAAAAAAAGGCATTTAAAATCACCCGCGGCTGTAATGAATTGTAATTGCAATATAGAGAACAGTCATTGAAAGTCTTTGATAAAAAAAAAAAAAAGCGTGGGGGTCCCCCAAATTCCATTACCAGGCTCTTCAGGTCTGGAATGGATATTAAGGGGAACTCTTCCGCAAATTAAAAAAAAATGCGTGCGGGGCCCCAAATATCCATACCAGGCCCTTCAGATCTGGTATGGAATTTAACTCCACCCCAAATAAAAAAAAAATGGCGTGGAGTACACCCAAAGATCCACACCAGACCCTTTATCCGAGCACACAACCTGGCAGGCCACAGGAAAAGAGGGGGGAACGAGAGAGCGCCCTCCCCTCCTGAACCATACCAGGCCACATGCCCTCAACATGGGGAGGATGTCCCCATGTTGATGGAGACAAGGGCCTCATCCCCACAACCCTTGCCCGGTGGTTGTGGGGATCTGCGGGCGGGGGGCTTATCGGAATCTGGAAGACCCCTTTAACAAAGGGGATCCCCAGATCCCGCCCCCCCCATGTGAAATGGTAATGGGGTACAAATGTACCCCTACCATTTCACAAAGAAAGTGTAAAAAATGTAAAAAATGACAATAGCCGGTTTTTGACAATTCCTTTATTAATGTCTTCTCTTTTCTTCCATCTTCTTCTTTCTTCTGTTCTCCATTCCGGTTTCTTCATCTTCTTCTTCCTCTTCCTCTTCCTCTTCCTCTTCATCTTCCTTCTTCCTTCTTCCTTCTTCCTTCGGTGTTCTCGTCTGCATCTTGCTCCGGCTTCTTCTTCCCCTTCTTCTTTCTTCGGCCGCTCCGTTTGAATTGGAGGTTCCCGCTGTGTGATGCTTCAGTTCTTCAGTTCTCCTCTGGGTCCGCTGCCACCCGGTGACCCCGCCCCCCTCTGACACCACGGGGAAAGTCCCTGTGAAATCCATGTGCGTCAGAGGGGGGCGGGGTCACTGGGTGCCAGCAGACCAAGAGGAGAACTGAAGAACTGAAGCGTCACACAGCGGGAACCTCCAATTCAAACGGAGCGGCTGAAGAAAGAAGAAGGAGAAGAAGAAGCCGGAGCAAGATGCGGACGAGAACACCGAAGGAAGAAGGAAGATGAAGATGAAGAGTAGTGATGAGCCGAACACCCCCGGGTTCGGTTCGCACCAGAACCCGCGAACGGACCGGAAGTTCGAACGAACATTAGAACCCTATTAAATACAATGGATGCGAACGTTCGAATTCTAAAGTGCTAATTATAACAACTATTATGCATGTTATTGTCCTAAAAAGGGTTTGGGAACCCGGGTTCTGCACCAGGGGACATGTATCAATGCAAAAAGAAGTTTTAAAAACGGTCGTTTTTCGGGAGCAGTCATTTTAATGATGCATAAAGTGAAAAAAAAAAGTCAAATATTCCTTTAAATATCGTACCTGGGGGGTGTCTAAAGTATGCCTGTGAAGTGCCACGTGTTTCCCGTGTTTAGAACTGTCCCTGCACAAAATGACACTTCTAAAGGAAAAAAAAGCCATTTAAAACTGCTTGCGGCTTTAATGTAATGTCTGGTCCCGGTAATATGGATGAAATTCTTTAAGAAAAATGGCATAGCTACCCCATGACCCCCCCCCCCTACCCCAGCCCATTACCAGCCCCTTTGGGTCTTGTATGGATATTAAGGGGAACCCCGCACATAAAATAAAAAAGGCCCTATATACTCTGAACAGCCGTATACAGGCGGTGCATACAAGACAGGGACTGTAGGTTTGTTCTTATGTAGAATCTGTTTGTAATTTTGAACAGGTACATTGTTGAAGTGTAGCTCCAGCCCAAAAATCTATTTTTAAACTTTTTGGAAAACATAGGTAAGGGTTATCACCCCTGTAACATTTGTTTTGCTGTCTGTGCCCCTGTTCAGAACATTTCACCTCACTTTCCGTCCCAATGACAACTGTTTTTGAAATGTGGTGTTTTTCTTGAAACAAGGATTGCTGATAAAGCATCAGTACAGAGGAGACACCTTTCTCCCATATTTATTCTTACAGGAGAGAATTTTCCTTCCTAGTGGTAGATTTCCTCTCACTTCCTGTTGTCTTCTTGCGTTTGCAAGTAGGAGTCGTTTGTAAGTTGGATGTTTGAAAGTAGGGACCTGCCGTATATACTCTGCAGAAATAGGCCCCTTAGTTGTTGGTGTTGGCACAACACTGTAAGCACTCACAGTTACTCTTGGTTGGTGCTGGAACGCCCTGCTGTCAACTATTATATCAGGAATTTTAATTACATATAATTGTTGAACAGTGGTAGTAAAAATTGGGCCTTTGATGGTGGTGCTGGTGCCACAACACTGTAAGCCCTGACAGTTACTCTTGGTGGGTGCAGCAATGGGCCCTGCTGTGAATTATTAGATCAAGAATTGTAATTACATGCCCCTGTTGAACAGGGGCTGAAAAATTGGGCCTTAGGCACTGGTGGCACAACACTGCAACCCCTCACAGATACTGTACTTGGAGCACAGCAATGAGCCCTGTTGCAAAGTATTGCTTCAAAAATTGTAATGACACGCCCCTGTTAAACAGGGGCTGAAAAATTGGGCCTTAGGCACTGGTGGCACAACACTGCAACTCCTCACAGATACTGTACTTGGAGCACAGCAATGAGCCCTGTTGCAAAGTATTGCTTCAAAAATTGTAATTACACGCCCCTGTTAAACAGGGGCTGAAAAATTGGGCGTTAGGCACTGGTGGCGGCACCCATAAACAAAAATGATCTTCCAAGCTATCATCATCAATCGTATCATTGAGGACTCGGAGGAGGAGGATAGCCAGTCAACATAACAGCACAGGCACTCAGCATCAGCATCAGTCTTGAAGGGATGTGACATTTTAAAATCAATTAGTCTGTTATATCAGCATCAGGTGTGTGGTAGCTGGTGGTGATCCAAGACTGGTTCATCTTGATGAAAGTCAGTCGATCAACCGAGTCGGTGGACAGGCGCACCCTGTGATCCGTGACAAATCCTCCAGCAGCACTGAATGTGCGTTCCGAAAGAACGCTGGATGCAGGACAGGCCAGTAGCTCAATTGCATACTGTGCAAGCTCTGGCCAGTGATCCATCCTCAAGACCCAGTAAGCCAGAGGATTTTCGGTGGGGAAGGTGTCCAAGTCTGACCTTGCCCCTAGATATTCCTGCACCATGTTTATCAGACGCTGGCGATGGTTGCTGGAACCAATCATACTTTGGGGCTGCGGACTAAAGAATTGTCTGAACGCATCGGTCAGACGGCCACCTTCCCCACCGCTCCTTCTTTGACTGGCCGAAGCCTCAGCAACTCGTTGTCCAGGACCAGGAGTTTGCAACCTCCCAGTCTCTGGGAACGCGTTGCACAGACCTTTCTGCAAGGCCTCCCGGAGTTGTCTCATCCTCTGCTCCCTCTGCGACGGTAACATAAGGTCCGCAACCTTACCCTTGTACCGTGGATCAAGGAGAGTGGCCAGCCAGTAATGGTCCCTCTCCTTGATCCGAAGAATACGAGGATCCTTCCGCAGACTTTGCAGGATCAGGGAGGCCATGCAGCGTAGGTTTGCTGAGGCATTCGCTCCGGAGTCCTCTGGGTCACTAAGGACGACATGATCCGCAGCCACCTCCTCCCAGCCACGTACAAGTCCACTGGTTTCTTGGGACTGTAAATCATCCCTAAAAGACTGCTGCTGATGATGCTGAGTGCCAGCCTCCACCTCCATGCTGACACAATCCTCCTCCTCCTCCTCCTCCTCCTCCTCCTCTTCCTGTGCGATGGGTGGGACAGAAGGAACACTGTCTGGGTAAAGGGGGCCTTGAGAGGCAAGGAAGTCCTCCTCTTCCTGCCTCTGTTCTGCCTCAAGTGCCCTGTCCATTATTCCACGCAGCGTGTGCTCCAACAGGTGGACAAGAGGTACAGTGTCACTGATGCATGCACTGTCACTGCTCACCATCCTCGTGGCCTCCTCAAATGGTGCCAGGACAGTGCATGCATCCCTGATCATGCCCCACTGGCGTGGAGAAAAAAAACCAAGCTCCCCTGACCCTGTCCTGGTGCCGTAGTCGCACAGGTACTCATTGATGGCCCTCTGCTGCGTGTGCAGCCGCTGCAGCATGGCCAACGTTGAGTTCCACCTGGTGGGCATGTCACATATAAGGCGGTTCTTGGGCAGGTTCAACTCCTTTTGCAGCTCAGCCAGGCGAGCACTGGCATTATAAGATCTGCGGAAATGCACACAGACTTTCCTGGCCTGCCTCAGGACATCCTGTAAGCCCGGGTACCTGCCCAAGAACCGCTGCACCACCAGGTTAAGGACGTGAGCCACACAGGGCACATGGGTCAGTTGTCCCTGTCGGAGGGCGGAGAGGAGGTTGGTGCCATTGTCGCAAACCACCATTCCTGGCTTAAGCTGGCGTGGCGTCAACCACCTCTCGGCCTGGCCCTGCAGAGCAGACAGGACCTCTGCCCCAGTGTGGCTTCTGTCCCCCAAACACACCAGCGCAAGCACGGCATGGCATCTTTTTGCCTGCGTACTTGCGTAGCCCCGTGAACGGCTACGGAGCACCGCTGGTTCATAGGACAAACCACAGGAAGAGGCCATGGAGGAAGAAGAAGAGGAGGGGGTGGAGGAGAGAGGTGTGTCACAACCAGTAGTAGCATTTTGGAGGCGTGGCGGTGGGACAACCTCCAACACTACTGCACCTTGTCCTGAATCCTTCCCAGCTGCCAAAAGAGTGACCCAATGGGCCGTGAAAGAAAGGTAACGTCCCTGTCCATGCCTGCTGGACCATGAGTCAGCGGTAATATGCACCTTACCGCTGACCGCCCTGTCCAGCGAGGCCAAGACATTGCCTTCCACATGCCGGTAGAGAGCCGGAATAGCCTTCCGTGAGAAAAAGTGGCGTTTGGGAACCTGCCACTGAGGAACCGCACATTGCACAAACTCACGGAAGGGGGCCGAGTCTACCAACTGAAAAGGCAGCAGTTGAAGCGCTAGCAATTTAGCCAAGCTAGCATTCAACCGCTGGGCATGTGGATGGCTGGGAGTGAACTTCTTTCGACGGTCCAGCAGCTGGGGCAGGGAAATTTGCCTGCTAGAATCGGACGTCGGTGTACTGCTAGCAGAGTGGGCGCAAGTACTTGGCTGTGACACACCTAATTCTACACCTTCATTCCTCTCAGTGCATGTTTCAGAGAGGACTGAAGTTATAGTGGGGTTGGAGATCCCAGCTGATGCGGTGCAAGGAGAGGTCCGCTTTGTTCTTTGGTGTGGGTCTTTGAGGTAGGCTTGCCAACGAGCTGCATGGCAGGTCAACATATGTCTGGTCAGGCATGTGGTACCCAAGCGGCTGATGTTTTGGCCACGCGATATACGCTTGAGACATATGTTGCAAACAGCAGCTGTGCGATCTGATGCACTAGCCTCAAAAAAGGCCCACACCAAAGAACTTTTTGAATGACGGGCAGAGGCAGCGCCCTGCACAGGCGGAGCTCTGCGGTGTGATTCCGTCGGTGTACTGCCCTTACGCTGGCCACCAAAGGGCATCCTGCCTCGTTGGAGATGTGCCTCCTCCTCATCCTCCTCCTCCTCCTCTCTCCTATTAGGCACCCACGTGGAGTCATTGACCTCATCATCCCCTCCCTCCTCATCACTGGAGCCAATCTGGCAGTATGCTGCAGCTGCTGGAACATGACTGCCAGATTGGTGTCCTTCTTGAGCATCCCCTCTGTCTGCTCTCACGCTACTGCCTTCCTCTAGCTGGGTTTCATCATCAGACCCTTCGAAACGCTGGGCATCCTCCTGGAGCATGTACCCAACACTGTGCTGAAACAGTTCGGGGGACTCCTCAGGAGGAGGACATGGTGGGTCTAGGGAAGGAGTGACTGATGATTTGTCTGACATTGATACCAGGGAAGACGACGCTTTGGCAGCTGCTTTTCCAGTACCCTGAGCCTGGGTGAGAGAGGATGAGGAGGAGGAGGAGGGCTTGGTCATCCACTCTACCAAGTCTTCGGCATGATGTGGCTCAACATGTCCAGCTGCCGAAAAGAAGGACAAGCGTGTCCCATGGCCATGTGCTGATGACAATGCACCGCGTCCACGACCAGCACTGTTGCCCCCAGACACAGAGCCTGCTTGCCCTCTTTTATTGCCTCCTGACTGTCTGCCTCTCCTTGTTTGCCTTCCAGACATTCTAATAGATGGCCTGCAGGGAGATGGGAAAAAAGCAATAAGGGCTACCTTCAGGTGTCCTTCTCTGTCCCTGGAAACAAGGACTTGCAGAGTGAAAGAAAAAAAACACTCTCCCTACCTACAGTTTTCTGTCCCTAGAAAAAATGTTTTTTTTAATCACAATATAGCACAAGGAAAATTAACTCACTGTCCTTACAGGTCCCTGGAAACAAGGACTTGCAGAGTGAAAGAAAAAAAACACTCTCCCTACCTACAGTTTTCTGTCCCTAGAAAAAAATGTTTTTTTTAATCACAATATAGCAAAAGGACAATTCACTCACTGTCCTTCCAGGTCCCTGGAAACAAGGACTTGCAGAGTGAAAGAAACTGACACTGTCCCTACCTAGAGTTTTCTGTCCCTGGAATAAATGTTTTTTTCAGCACAATATAGCACAAGGACAATTAACTCACTGTCCTTACAGGTCCCTGGAAACAAGGACTTGCAGAGTGAAAGAAAAAAAATACTCTCCCTACCTACAGTTTTCTGTCCCTAGAAAAAAATGTTTTTTTTAATCACAATATAGCAAAAGGACAATTCACTCACTGTCCTTCCAGGTCCCTGGAAACAAGGACTTGCAGAGTGAAAGAAACTGACACTGTCCCTACCTAGAGTTTTCTGTCCCTAGAATAAATGTTTTTTTTAATCACAATATAGCAAAAGGACAATTCACTCACTGTCCTTCCAGGTCCCTGGAAACAAGGACTTGCAGAGTGAAAGAAACTGACACTGTCCCTACCTAGAGTTTTCTGTCCCTAGAATAAATGTTTTTTTTAATCACAATATAGCAAAAGGACAATTCACTCACTGTCCTTCCAGGTCCCTGGAAACAAGGACTTGCAGAGTGAAAGAAACTGACACTGTCCCTACCTAGAGTTTTCTGTCCCTAGAATAAATGTTTTTTTTAATCACAATATAGCAAAAGGACAATTCACTCACTGTCCTTCCAGGTCCCTGGAAACAAGGACTTGCAGAGTGAAAGAAACTGACACTGTCCCTACCTAGAGTTTTCTGTCCCTGGAATAAATGTTTTTTTCAGCACAATATAGCACAAGGACAATTAACTCACTGTCCTTACAGGTCCCTGGAAACAAGGACTTGCAGAGTGAAAGAAAAAAAATACTCTCCCTACCTACAGTTTTCTGTCCCTAGAAAAAAATGTTTTTTTTAATCACAATATAGCAAAAGGACAATTCACTCACTGTCCTTCCAGGTCCCTGGAAACAAGGACTTGCAGAGTGAAAGAAACTGACACTGTCCCTACCTAGAGTTTTCTGTCCCTAGAATAAATGTTTTTTTTAATCACAATATAGCAAAAGGACAATTCACTCACTGTCCTTCCAGGTCCCTGGAAACAAGGACTTGCAGAGTGAAAGAAACTGACACTGTCCCTACCTAGAGTTTTCTGTCCCTAGAATAAATGTTTTTTTTAATCACAATATAGCAAAAGGACAATTCACTCACTGTCCTTCCAGGTCCCTGGAAACAAGGACTTGCAGAGTGAAAGAAACTGACACTGTCCCTACCTAGAGTTTTCTGTCCCTAGAATAAATGTTTTTTTTAATCACAATATAGCAAAAGGACAATTCACTCACTGTCCTTCCAGGTCCCTGGAAACAAGGACTTGCAGAGTGAAAGAAACTGACACTGTCCCTACCTAGAGTTTTCTGTCCCTGGAATAAATGTTTTTTTCAGCACAATATAGCACAAGGACAATTAACTCACTGTCCTTACAGGTCCCTGGAAACAAGGACTTGCAGAGTGAAAGAAAAAAAATACTCTCCCTACCTACAGTTTTCTGTCCCTAGAAAAAAATGTTTTTTTTAATCACAATATAGCAAAAGGACAATTCACTCACTGTCCTTCCAGGTCCCTGGAAACAAGGACTTGCAGAGTGAAAGAAACTGACACTGTCCCTACCTAGAGTTTTCTGTCCCTAGAATAAATGTTTTTTTTAATCACAATATAGCAAAAGGACAATTCACTCACTGTCCTTCCAGGTCCCTGGAAACAAGGACTTGCAGAGTGAAAGAAACTGACACTGTCCCTACCTAGAGTTTTCTGTCCCTAGAATAAATGTTTTTTTTAATCACAATATAGCAAAAGGACAATTCACTCACTGTCCTTCCAGGTCCCTGGAAACAAGGACTTGCAGAGTGAAAGAAACTGACACTGTCCCTACCTAGAGTTTTCTGTCCCTAGAATAAATGTTTTTTTTAATCACAATATAGCAAAAGGACAATTCACTCACTGTCCTTCCAGGTCCCTGGAAACAAGGACTTGCAGAGTGAAAGAAACTGACACTGTCCCTACCTAGAGTTTTCTGTCCCTGGAATAAATGTTTTTTTCAGCACAATATAGCACAAGGACAATTAACTCACTGTCCTTACAGGTCCCTGGAAACAAGGACTTGCAGAGTGAAAGAAAAAAAATACTCTCCCTACCTACAGTTTTCTGTCCCTAGAAAAAAATGTTTTTTTTAATCACAATATAGCAAAAGGACAATTCACTCACTGTCCTTCCAGGTCCCTGGAAACAAGGACTTGCAGAGTGAAAGAAACTGACACTGTCCCTACCTAGAGTTTTCTGTCCCTAGAATAAATGTTTTTTTTAATCACAATATAGCAAAAGGACAATTCACTCACTGTCCTTCCAGGTCCCTGGAAACAAGGACTTGCAGAGTGAAAGAAACTGACACTGTCCCTACCTAGAGTTTTCTGTCCCTAGAATAAATGTTTTTTTTAATCACAATATAGCAAAAGGACAATTCACTCACTGTCCTTCCAGGTCCCTGGAAACAAGGACTTGCAGAGTGAAAGAAACTGACACTGTCCCTACCTAGAGTTTTCTGTCCCTAGAATAAATGTTTTTTTTAATCACAATATAGCAAAAGGACAATTCACTCACTGTCCTTCCAGGTCCCTGGAAACAAGGACTTGCAGAGTGAAAGAAACTGACACTGTCCCTACCTAGTTTTCTGTCCCTAGAATAAATGTTTTTTTTAATCACAATATAGCAAAAGGACAATTCACTCACTGTCCTTCCAGGTCCCTGGAAACAAGGACTTGCAGAGTGAAAGAAACTGACACTGTCCCTACCTAGAGTTTTCTGTCCCTAGAATAAATGTTTTTTTTAATCACAATATAGCAAAAGGACAATTCACTCACTGTCCTTCCAGGTCCCTGGAAACAAGGACTTGCAGAGTGAAAGAAACTGACACTGTCCCTACCTAGAGTTTTCTGTCCCTAGAATAAATGTTTTTTTTAATCACAATATAGCAAAAGGACAATTCACTCACTGTCCTTCCAGGTCCCTGGAAACAAGGACTTGCAGAGTGAAAGAAACTGACACTGTCCCTACCTAGAGTTTTCTGTCCCTAGAATAAATGTTTTTTTTTAAGCACACTATAGCAGAAGCACAAAACACACTGACACTCTCCCTACCTATCCTTCTCTTTCCCTAAACTAAAGGAATCCAGGTTAAGCAAGAAAGAAATAACAGTCACTGTCCCTGCCTATGCTACTCTATCCCTGCTCCGGAACACACTACACTAGGCCGCCGTGCTGGCGGCCTTTTATAGTGTGGGGCGTGTACTAAACACCCTCAGCAATAATTGGCCACAGGCATCCTGCCTGTGGCCAATCATTGCTCTCCTCGCTGCCGGCGCTGTGATTGGCCAAGCATGCGGGGTCACAGTGCATGCTTGGCCAATCACAGCGCCTGGATGACACTGCGATGGCGTAGTGCATTGTGGGCCGTTCGCGTCACTCGAATTTGGCGCGAACGGCCCAAATCGTTCGATCTTCGTCGAACGATCGAACAGCCAATGTTCGAGTCGAACGTATGTTCGACTCGAACACGAAGCTCATCCCTAATGAAGAGGAAGATGAAGAACAAGATGGAGGAAAAAACAGGAATGGAGAAAAGAAGAAGGTGGAAGAAGAAGAAAGAAGAAGATGGAAGAAAAGTGAAGACATTAATAAAGGAATTGTCAAAAACCGGCTATTGTCATTTTTTAAATTTTGACACTTTCTTTGTGAAATGGTAGGGGTACATTTGTACCCCATTACCATTTCACACAGAGGGGGGGGGGCGGGATCTGGGGGTCCCCTTTGTTAAAAGGGTCTTCCAGATTCCGATAAACCCCCCCGCCCGCAGACCCCCACAACCACGGGCAAGGGTTGTGGGGATGAGGCCCTTGTCCCCATCAACATGGGGACATCCTCCCCATGTTGAGGGCATGTTGCCTGGTACGGTTCAGGAGGGAGGGGGGGGCGCTCTCTCGTCCCCCCCTCTTTTCTTGCGGCCTGCCAGGTTGCGTGCTCGGATAAGGGTCTGGTGTGGATTTTTGGGGGGACTCTACGCCATTTTTTTTTTACATTTGGGTGGAGTTCCCCTTAAAATCCATACCAGATCGGAAGGGCCTGGTATGGATATTTGGGGGAACCGCACGCATTTTTTAAAAATTTGCAGCAGGGTTCCCCTTAATATCCATTCCAGACCTGAAGGGCCTGGTAATGGAATTCGGGGGACCCCCACGCATTTTTTTTTTTCAAAGACTTTCAATGACTTTTATCTGTATTGACGGGAACCAGCAATTCATTACAGCCGCGAGTACTTTTTAATGACTATTATTTTACTTTAGAAATGTAATTTTGCTCTTGAACTGTTATAAACATGGAAAACATGCGCTACTTTACAGGCATACTATAGACACCCCCCAGATATTTAGGGCCAGTTCACACAGGATGCAGTGCAGTGCGTTTTTCTGATGCATACAAAACGCAAAGAAAGTTGATCACATTAATGCCAATGGCATAGTTCACACCACTGCAGTCCGTTCCAGTGCGTTTCAGAAAGGAAATAAAACATTGGTCATGCTGCATTTTTTAGGTACAGAACTGTACTGGACCGCAGTAAAACACATCAAAAACGAAACGGAACGTACCAAAAACGCACTGGAATGCACCGGAACGCACCTAAATGCACCAAAGACGCACTGCAACACACTTGTCCTAAGTGAAAAGAGGGGGGAAAAAACACTGGACTGCATCAAAAACGCATCAAAAATGCACTGGAACGTGTCAAAAACGCGCATGCAGAAAAGCACCTGGAACGCATCCAGACTGCGTTTCTATGGTGTGAACTAGGGCCAGTTCACACCATAGAAACGCAATCTGGATGCGTTCCAGGTGCTTTTTTGCATGCACGTTTTTGATGCGTTCCAGTGCATTTTTGGTACGTTTTTGATGCAGTCCAGTGTTTTTTTTCACCCCTCTTTTTTATTAACCATAGATAAGGACAAGTGTGTTCCAGTGCGTTTTTGGTGCATTTAGGTGTGTTCCTGTGCGTTCCAGTGCGTTTGTGATGCGTTTTGCTGCGTTCCAGTACAGTCCAGTGCGGGTAAAATGCAGCATGTTCTACTTTTTTTGTGGAACTGGAACGCACTGGAACAAACACTGCCATTTAGAACCATATAACCAACTTTCCATGCATTTTTGATGCATAAAAAACGCAATGGACTGCATGTGGTGTGAAATGGCCCTTAAGCAATTTGGCATATTTAAAGGCACTTCTCCTTGTTTTATTTTTGGTGTTGTCCAAATTGGTGACATTGATCTGTCCCTTATGCCGCGTACACACGATCGATTTTCTCGACGGTGAAAACACCGTCGAGAAAATCGACGGGAAAAACAAGGAACGGCTTGTTTCCCTACACACGGCCGTTTTTCCCGTAATTTTTTCTCTTGGTCGAGAAAAACGACCGTGTGTAGGCTCCCCGGCAGTGTTTCCCTATGGGAAAACTGCCGCAGAAAAAAATGCTGTGAATCACGACGAGAAAAATTTAGAGCATGTTCTAATTTTTCTTGTCGTGATTAATGACGTTTTTCTCGTCTGGAAAAATTACCAAAAGCCCACACACGGTCATTTTTCTCGTCAAAGAGAAAAAATTAAATTTTTCCCGACGAGAAAAATGGTCGTGTGTACGTGGCATTAGGGTGGGACCTGGGCCCCCATTTTAAGGCCAATAACTAGAAGATAAGCCAGCCAAGTGGGGACTAGCAAAATTAACAAGTCAGTTCTCATAGACTGCAATGGTATTTATTGGTGGGGGGGGGGGGGTGATTGTCCCATCTCTAATTTTGTAGCATGCTGGATGATGTGCTTAATTTTGAACAGGGGGGCGGGTTATTTTCTGCTAGCTGCATTTGTGTTGTTCTGAGCATGCCCAGGCAGTTAGATTTTTTTTTCGTGCTTTTTGTGTGTGAACAGCACCTGGATATTTCTGGGCATGCTCAGAGAGTGTTTTTATGGGTTAGTAATTGAAGGACATCCTTAACAGGTGTACCCACTTTGAAGTTCAGTCTCTACATTGGGTGAACTTGCATTTTGGGTGTTTCATGGACTGTGCATATGTTTTCAATTGCCTCATTAGCACACAAACCTATGTTATATAAAGCTTGCAGATAGCAAACTCTCCCTTGCCCTGAAAAGAGGCAAGTGCGTGTGGGTGTGTGGGGGGCAAAAATTACATTTTGGAGTCCTTATCGAGTTTGTAACACATGTATTTTATTTGTTATGTCTTTGCAAAACAGGTGTTTGTTTTAATTTTGTGGATTGTATTTTTTTGTGTGGGGAAAATGTTCCCCTGAAATAATTTTGATGTTGTTAATGTGTGTCGTTTGTTCACTTTGATTTAATTGTCTGTGCTGCATTATTTTGCCAAATCTTTCTCAGGATGTTGTGAGTCTGTGACTGTTTCAAATTGACCCTGTTTTTTATTTTGGCTTCCCTTTGTTTGGTTGACCAATAAAATTTGATGCAAAGTTTTGAGGTTTGTTTTGCGTTTTCTTTGCAACAAATGTGACAGCTGATTGGCATGTCAAAACAAAACAGGTGTGATTTGTCTACCATGGTGCCTTCATGCTAGCATATGCATGTATTGTGTGCTGCCATGGATGGTCACCAGGAAATGAAAAATACAGAGCGGTAAGTATTCAATTTTCCTTTTTACTGCAGTGGTTCTCAGCCTCAGTCCTCAAGTACCCCCAACAGGACATGTTTTGTGAATTTATCTTGTTGAGAATTGCTGTCCAAAATACAAAACCATTGACTGTGATTTAAAGCAAGATGAAGGAAAACCTGCAAACATGGTCTGTTGGGGGTACTTGAGAAGCACTGATTTAGGGCACTGCACTTAAAAATAGTTTAAGGTAATACGATTCTAATTGTGGGCATTTTGAGGGAAACAACGTAAGTGTTAGAACCCCTGCTTTTTTTTGTCTTTTTTTTGGTTGGGCTTTGTGTCCCCTTTTAGTAAAATTGGCTTCACTTCCTGTCACACAGCTAAACAGGAAGTGAAGGTAAAACCCTACCAATATATTTTCTTGGGGACACACAGATCAATCTAACTAGTGTCCCCATTAAGCAAATTGCACTCTAGCACTTTGTTGTGTACACCCCAAATCATTGGGTAGTTTGGGGTTTAGTAAAGACAAATTCACTCTGCAGTAAAAGTGTAGCTGCTGAAAATCTGAGGGATCACTGGTGATTGTAACATCCAATCATGTAAAAGCAAAGATGGTGTTTTTTTTGTTTGCTTGCATGTCCCCCTCGGATATCCAGCAAGTGCACTTGTAGTGCAAAGTAGATTTGCCTTTAGTAAATAAACCCCAAAGTCCAAAATACCTAATAATAATTTTGGGTGTAACCTGCAAAATGCTAGAGTGCAATGTACATAATGGGGAAAGTATTTAGATTGACCTGTGTGTCCCCAAGGAAAGACATTGGTAGGAATTTCCCCTCACTTCCTGTGTGGCTATGTGACAGGAAGTGAATTATTTGGAAGGATAAAGTGGCCAAATTTGGGAGTTGTCTTCACCCTATCAGGGGTTCAGACATCCCCAAAAACTGTCCAGACTTGTAATCCCTCTGCACTCTATCCCCAAGCAAAAATATGAAAGGAGTTAATTTAGTTTAACTTTGCAGACTCATTCCTAAGTTGAATTGTGATGCATGTCAATGGCCCATTTAGACCCTCTTTAATCACTTGAGATCAGCGCTATAACTGATCGACGGCCACAGCATGGTCCGCAATTGCCAGGAGTCCGTCAATAAACGTCCTCCCCTTCGCGCGCGCGCGCTGTGGTCACCGAGTCACTGAGACTCGGGTGATGACAGATCCAAGTAAGGGGCCGATACCTTCCCTTTACCATGTGATCAGCTGTCAGCCAATGACAGCTGATCACGTGATGTAAACAAAAGCTGGGTAATGGTTTTTGTTTTCTCCTTGTGCTGACAGCGTGAGCATAAGGCCTCATGCCCACGGGCGTTTTTTCAGCCGCGTTTTTGAGCGTTTTTTACAGCTTAAAAACGCCTGTCCATGTTAGTCTATAGCTTCATGCCCACCTAGGCGTTTTTGAGCTGTAAAGAGCATAGGCGTTTGTAAGCTGTAAAAAAAACCCAGGGCCAGTGCGTTCCTCAGCGTCAGAACTAGGCAGGAAAAAACGCGAGCGTCAAAAAACGCGCAAAAACGCGCACTAACGCGCACTAACGCGCAAAAAAACGCGCACTAACGCGCGGGTCGCGTTTTTAGCTCCGACGTTTTTTGTTTTTTTTTTTTTGTTTTTTTTTTTTCAAAAAAAAAAAAAAAAAATATTTACAATAACATGGACAGGCGTTTTTAAGCTGTAAAAAACGCTCAAAAACGCAGCTGTAAAAACGCCAGTGGGCATGAGGCCTAAAAAAAGGCAATCACCGGCTTATGTGCAAGGGACATGGGGCCTGAAGAGGAAGAGGCAATTCTGCATCATCTGTGACAATCACAGTAGCCCCTGCCAGTGCCACCTATCAATGCCCACCACTGGTGCCAATCAGTGCCACCTAGCAGTGCTGCCTATCAGTGCCCACCCTTGCCACCTTATCAGTGCCCATCAGTGCAGCCCATCAGTGAACATCAATGAAGGAGAAAAATTACCTTTTGTCTAAATTTTCGAAATATTAACCACTTTCCTACCGCCCACCGTCAAATGACGTCCTCGGCTTTGTGCGGTGACATCTGAATGATGCCTGCAGTTGCAGGCATCATTCAGATATCATTCTTTTCAGCCGACGATTCTGTGCACGATAAAAACGATCATAGCGGCAGTTCCGCCGCTTGATTGTTCTTATAGGCGGCGGGAGGGCCGCCATCCGGTGCTTCTCCGGGCTCTCCCGTGCCATCTTGGGCTCGGAGAACGATTTGGCCGGCGCTGGATGGGAAGCATAGAGATGACTGGTGACCAGATGGTCACCAGTCATCTCTATGACCGTCAGGGGCCCGGGCGCGACGTTATGACATCACGCCGGGTTCCCGTATGTAAACCAAGCCCTGATCTCGGCTGTCAGCATGAGATTGGTGAATTTTTTTGACCGATCTCATGCTTTCCAGCCTGGAGGAGAGATGTGGGGTCTTATTGACCCTGCATCTCTCCATAAAGAGGACCTGTCACAATAGATTCCTATTACAAGGGATGTTTACATTCCTCGTAATAGGAATAAAAGTGATCCAAAAAACAAAAAAGTAAAAAACAAAAAAAAAATAATCAAAATAAAGAAAAAACGCCAATGTGCCTGGTAGCTCGCGCTCAGAAGCGAACACACACGTAAGTCCCGCCCACATATGTAAACGCCATTCAAACAACACATGTGAGGTATTGCTGCGTGCGTTAGAACGAGTGCAACAATTCTAGCACTAGACCTCCTCTGTAATGAGAAAATGGTAACGTGTAAAAAATGTAAAAGCATCGCCTAGGGAGATTTTTAAGTACTGAAGTTTGGTGTCATTCCATGAGTGTGCGCAATTTTAAAGCGTGACGTGTTAGGTATCTATTTACTCAGCATAACAACATCTTTCACATTATTCTAAAAAATTGGGCTAACTTTACTGTTTTATAATTTTTTTACATTCATGAAACCATTTTTTTACCAAAAAAAAGGCGTTCAAAAATTTGTTGCGCAAATACCGAGCGAGAAAAAATATTTTAATGACCGCCATCTTATTCCCTAGGGTGTCTGCTAAAAAAAATTATATAATGTTTGGGGTTTTGAAGTAATTTTTATAGCCATAAATGTATGATTTTTACATGAAGGAGAGAAGTGCCAGAATAGGCCCAGTGCTGAAGTGGTTAAAATATCCATTTTTTTTTTTTTTTTAACTCGGTCTTTTGTATTTATAGAAAACAAAAAAACGCAGAGGTGATCAAATAGCACCAAAAGAAAGCTCTATTTGTGTGCCAAAAAAGAATACATTTTCATTGGGTTACAGTGTTGTATGAGCGCGCAATTGTCATTCAAAGTGCATCAGTGCTGAAATGTGAAAATTGGTCTGGGCAGGAAAGGGGTTTAAGTGGCCAGTGTGCAAGTGGTTAATATAAGGCTACATGCACACGGACGTTTTTCCAGCCGCTTGTTTGAGCGTTTTTTGCAGCTTAAAAACGTCTCTCCATGTTAGCCTATGGCCTCATGGCCACCATGGCGTTTTTGAGCTATAAATGGCATAGGCGTTTTTAGGCCCCATGTACACGGGACGCTGGTGCAAAGTGTTCAGAACTAAGGTTGAAAGCGGCGTTTAGAAAGGCGCACTTTGTGGCGTTTGCATGCCGCGTTTTACCACATTTGCGTCTATATGCGTTTAGTTAGGAAACATGATAAGAAGCCGCCCTAAGCTCCAAAAACAGTATTATTAACGATTTCAGCTATTTTGTGAGACCAGAGTGAGTATCAGCAGCTGAGAGCAGCAGTGTAGTTGTATTTAGCGTGTCACTTGCCACATCACTTGCCCCAAGTTGTGGATTGTCCACTTGCCACGTCAGCTGCCCCAAGTTGTGGATTGTTCACAATGCAATGGAAGCAATTTCATTTATTTTTTGATAGATATATATATTTTTAATGTTTTTTCCTAAATTGCCATAATTTTTGAGTTTATCAATGTAAAAAAATAGGTCACCTTTAAAAACTCTTCTAAACTAAAATACGGCTAAACGCCGATACCGCGTCTGAAACGTGGAAATCTTTGGCGTCTGAAGGCATTTTTAGGCTTTGTGGTCACTGGGTGATGCCACCGCTGACCCCGCCCCCGTGTGATGTCACAGTCCCGGGGAATGATGGGACTGTGACGTGCTACGGGGGCGGGGTCAGCGGGTGGCATCACCCGGTGACCACGCCCCATGCCAATATAAGTGGGTGCGCTCCGCGGCCAGAGCATTGTAACGGCGGACAGCGACGAGGCAACATCGGGCGGAGAGAAGAGGGAAGAAGATGACGCTGAAGCCCGGGACCCCGCTAGCAAAAGAGCTGGAAGAAGATAGCGGGGCGCCCGGCAGAAGGCAGAAAGAACCGGAGATCGTGGAGAAGGCACCGGAGAGCGGGAGAAGAACCGGAGAGCGCAGAGACGACACCGGAGAACAGAACAAGAGACCCCCGAAGTCGTAAGAAGACGACGAGGAAGCCCGGGACCCCGATAGCAAAAGAGCTGGAAGAAGATAGCGGGGCGCCCGGCAGGAAGACCCCCGAACTCGGAAGAAGACCCCCGGAGCTGCCTAATAAATTACTTTAAAAACCTGTGTTGTGTTTTTTATTGACTTTTTTGCCACCAGGTGAATGGGTAGGGGTACGATGTACCCCATACTCATTCACATAGGGTGGGGGGGGTCGGCATCTGGGGGTCCCCTTATTAAAGGGGGCTTCCGGATTCCGAAAAGCCCCCCGCCCGCAGACCCCGACAACCAACGGCCAGGGTTGTCGGGAAGAGGCCCTTGTCCCCATCAACATGGGGGCAGGGTGCTTTGGGGTGGGGGGGCAATAGGTCGCCCCCCTGCCCCAAAGCACCAAACCCCCCATGTTGAGGGCATGCGGCCTGGTACGGTTCAGGAGGGAGGGGGGGCCGCTCTCGTCCCCCTCTTTTCCTGCGGCCTGCCAGGTTGCGTGCTCGGATAAGGGTCTGGTCTGGATTTTGGGGGGACCCCCACGCCGTTTTTTCGGCTTAGGGGGATCACCTTAAAATCCATACCAGACCTAAGAGCCTGGCATGCTCCTGGAGGGGAACCCATGCCGTTTTTTAAATTAAAATTTGGCGTGGAGTTCCCCTTCATGATTCATACCAAACACGGGACAGCGAGCAAGAGGCTGCCGAGAACCAGCGCGATGCCATCGCGCTGGAGACATTCTCGGCCAGGTAGTCGCCTCTAGGACACGACTTGAGGGGCTGCTTCACACTCAGGTTGTGTCCAAGATGCCTCGCAAAGTCGCGCTGTCCCTGTGTCAGCTGGCACACGAGTTGGATCGGCTTCATCCGACTTCCCGGGCGACCTCTATTCAAATCAATGGGCTCCCATAGGGAACCATTCATTTTTAATAGAGCGCCGCTGACATTTTTAGTAACTATAGCAGTGCGCCGCTGGTTCCTGCGCCCAGTGAAGGATTTATCTGGCGCAGCAATTAAGGTATCAACCAGCGCAGCGCACTGTTATTAGTAAATCACCCCCTATGTGTTGGTGCTGACATCTGTGAAAACTCTTCAATGGAACCCCTATGACGGATACGGTGAAACAGACAGGTAACGGCATGACCCAAAAATATAACCAGCAGCTCCTACGGGGGTAGTGCTACAAAAGGAATAGTAGTGGTAAAAAAAAGCCCTTGTGGATTAAATTAACCTTTTTTTGGGGTTAACTCTTATTTAAGGGGGTGTGGCGGGGGCGTGTCCTATGCCTACATACGTTTGGTAGTAGGTGTCCCGCATTCCCATCTCAAATTGTTGGGAGGTATGTATCAACCCCTGCTCCACTCTTTACAGAGGAGCTAAACTACATTTTCCTAGCAGCCTACTCTGAACTACAAATCGCATGAAGGGACCTGTAATGGAGAAGGCTGACCACGCACTGGAGAAAAAATTCACATCTCTGTACCCTTACTTTTTTATTCTAAGAAAAGGTGAACTATTTTAAATTTGTTGTTAAGATTGACAGTAAACACCTGAAGGCCGATACAAATATTTTGTCCTGTGCGCTCTTCCCGTGCCCTAGAAACGGTTGACAGACCGCTCAGCGAGATCTGCTTGTCAGTGAGTGACTCATCCTGATTGTCCCGAGGTGAGATGAATTGTGTGCTTTCAATTCTCGAGCATAACTTACGCCGTCAGCCCTGTTTCCATTGTATTCGAAGCATTACTCAGGATCAGAAAATACGCATTGTTCACATACTTTGTTTATGAGGTCGCGGCGTTATATTTAGCAGCTCAGTGGGAGGAACAACAAATCATTGAAACAATATTTGTTGTCATCCAAGTGTTAAAGGTTCCTACGCAGAGACGCTTGATGGCCACGACTGCCGCTTTCATCAGTTTACCTAAAGGCTCGTACACACGGTCTGACTTTTTGCCAACAAACTTCAAAATGAGCAAGTTTTCCAGAGCAGAAAAGAGCAGAAAAACCACGTGATTTTGGGAAAGTTTTGGGAAAGTTTGCAGAAAAGTCCTGCCGTGTCTATGCTAATTCACGGAAAAGTTTGTTTGAAGTCCGACCGTGTGTACGAGGCTTTAGACTGGACTCCATGCAAACAAATAAATACACATAGGGGAGCTGTTATTTTAGATTTCTGTTCATCCAGTACTTTGATTTGCACAGACCTGCTAGATAGCACAGCTAACCTGGTGACCTGTGTAGCGAGACCCCCAAATGAAGGGAGCCGCTGGTTCTGTTTTTGGCCCTGTATACAGCACAGCCAACCCCCGGCAATCTACTCAGCCCTTCTCTGGCACAGCTAGTCTAGGTGTGGTACTTTTGTATAGCTCTATACCAGTTTATGCACAATCCCCCAATACCTTTCTTCTAGTGATAAGATATGTATTACTGGACTCCAATACCAGATTGATCAACTATAAAAGGTTTACTTATAGATAAAAGGGTTAACAATCAATATCACATATAACACATGCATGCAGAGCCCTGCAGTAATACTAACACTAGTTAACTATAGTGCGCAATTAGTTCTAACACACACTAACATATAGCTTGAGTCCCCATTAGCAATATGGCGCCCAGCAATACTATCAACTCCCAGTCAGGCCTGACCCAGTTAAAGCTCAGTCTCTAGAGAAGGAATCTTCGCATGCCAGATGATCGGTGGTGCACATACAGGAACAATATTTGTAATCCAACAAGGTCTAAGGTAATGGAAACAACTCCCCGGAGACTATGTAACTCAGTCCTCCAACTAGTCTCCTGACAGGAGAAAATGGAGAGTGTAACCCGACGGCCAAGGCAGTCAATAGGCCTAATAAAGTACTCGGTTATAGCTGTGAGCAGGTGCTCTCTCACCCCTCCGGACTCGATCCCAGTCCGGGACTCCCACCGCTGTGTCCACGCACACAGGATCTGCCTCCGCCTGGTCCCCGGTCCACTGACGTTCCTGAAGCAGGTAGATGTCTGCAGCCGCACAGGCTCCGCAGCGAGGTGGAAGGCTCTCTCTCTGGAAGTGCGCAAGGCCCAGGCCGCACAGGAAGTCCTCTTGCCAGCCGTGCGGTGTCCAAAGAGGCCGGGCTTAGCCTTTCCCTTCTCTTTTATACCCCACCCATAAGTCTCTGCGGCAGCCCAATGCACCCTGGGTGCCAAACGGGGTTCTGGGTAACGTAGTCCATGGGGCCTCAACGGAGACCCCGCTACACCTGTTTTTTGTCTCTGCTGCAGTTAAGCAAAACAGCACTGGTCACCTCCCCATCGCCAACCTGTGTCATGACAGTGAAGTAGCAGAAACAAACTCATGTACCATCTCCCTGCTCTTTCATCCTGTCAGCATGATTTTTGTCAACACCTGAATGGCCCTAAGTATTGTTTCTTTCTCTCCCAGTCTGAGTGCTGCTGTATAGGGTTAAGAATCTAAAATCAAGCCAATACCTGGTATTTAAACAAGTTGCAATAAAAGTGCAGTGTAGTTCCCCTTTAAGTCTAGTGCAACAAAACTGTGGACATTTAAAGTGTTAATAGGACCCTGCATTCACTTGAACTGGTCTCCCACGGTACACAGAACTGTACATGGAAATGCAATTATTTTAGTAAATATAAGCTGCTAAATACCTTTTCTCATTAGCAGCATAAAGCAGTCTTGTGACTTCTATCAGTGTCTCGTTAAATCTTGTAGAATTGTTTTCATTCACCTCTGACTGTCCTATGAGGCTGCATGACCCCTGACCCTCTGTTTGGACAGTGCTGGCTAGGCTGGTTCCTCCCCCCCCCAAAAAAAACTATGATAAAACTGATATCTATGGAAATCGCATCCTGAAGTTGCCAAAAGTAGTACAGAAACTACTTTTAGGAATCGGTGCGTTGCCGCAAATGCGGCGTCACACAGATTCGGACGGTGCCATCGTCTGCAGTTGTCACCGATTTGGCATGCTATTTGGCATGTCAAATCGCATGCCAAATCGTTTCAATGTGAACCAGGGCCAACCATTACATGCCTACAAGGAGGAGACCTCCCCACACCACATTCTCATATATTTGAGTTGTTTTTTTCAATTTTATATTGTTGGCAAAATAATTATTTTACAGTTTTATGCAATTCTTATGCAATAAGTCTATGGTTTCCAGGGTGGCATACTTAAAGCGCTATTAAACCCAAAATCAAACATTTTATGTATTACGGCTTACCAATCATTAGATGTGGTCCTAGCTCCCAATTGTCCCTCTGTTCCTCTTTTGTCCCTCATTTTGGTCTGATCTGTGATCTCTATAGTTGGATAGAAAATGCACTTTTTTATCTTTAAAAAGTGTTTCCCATGCTAAACCTTTCATCAAATTTCTAAATTGTTGCATTTGTATATGTAGCGGTTACTTACTTTCCCGCCGTAAGTTTTTGAATTTTTCGGTGACACCAATGGTGTATCTCCGGAGGCCCACTGGGTGGCGCTGTCACTGTGGGCCGACGGACGGATACCGCTGTGTGCTGAGCTTACTTTTGTCCTCTCTGGGCAGCGGTATGGTGGGGCGGGGAACCCGCCGTGCTTGCTGGGAGAGGGGATAAAAGGGGCTGGCCATCTTGGTCACGGGGTTGTTGGTCCCTGGCACCTTTAGCCTGCGGACGGAGTTCATGTTTGTCCTCTAGGCGGACTAGGCCTAGAGGACCACCGGAGATCGTGTTCCATCTCAGGCACCTTTAGCCTGGGGTGAGGTACTCAGATGGCGGTCCGGAGCTCAGTGCCCAACACTGAGTTCCGCGAGGGAAGGATCCTAGGGTACTCCAGAGATGGATGCCTGAATCCGAGGTGGGCGTAATGGACCGGGAAGAGCTCCTCATCTGAAGACCCGGTGCAGCATACTGCCGGTGACGGGTGAGCCTCTTGTCGGAGACCGTCCGGAAGGTGAATTTCCCTCGTGTGGAGACCATAACCCACTCTTTGGAGGAGAGTGGAGGATCGAACTTGTGTCTGGGCCTATTCGTACACACACCTCCTTTTCTGTTCTATAGCCAAGGGAGTGTGCTAAATAAAAGGAGTGTTGGACTTTAACGGTGTGTGGCTCAAGTTTCTGGCAGATGAGGTTCTTGGAGACTCTTGGAGGGAGGATCCGATGCACAACACAGGCCCGAAGGTAAAGGAAGGCATTGCTAATACCGCTTATACATCTGTGGTGGAAGCCAGGCGTAGCGCACCCTCTCCCTCCCCTATCATACCCCTAGACCAGAGACATAGCGAGCAGAACTTTAATAGAGGGGACTGGGAGAGGGGAGGAAGAGCCCGCTACAGGTGGGGGCTCGGGTCCGGGATGTGTGTTGTGCATCACTTGGAAGAAGGTGTCTGCCAGACAGAGTTAAGCGAATAGGCCAACGTGCAGCCCTGCTCGAAAGTCGTGGACATGACCTCAGAAGGGGAAAGGCCCGCGCAGGAAGAGTGGTGAAAGGGGGAAAACTTAGCCGTGTGACGGACTACACGTGGGGGTTTTTAATTGCACTGCGCCACCAGACACAACCCTCGCCGCTTAGTTTGTGGGCGTGTCTCAACCTAGAAAGTGGAAAAACCCGCAAACTGGAGCAAAGGGGAGGAGTTCAATACGTGTGACGGACTACACGTGGGACATTGGCGCGAAAAAAACTCTGCAGTGTGAGATGGAACAGCAACAGGTCGCCATGTTTGGACCCGCCTCATGGATTCCGGTTCACCCGGCGACTACAACATTGACTGCTGCTGCTCCGATAACGGATACGGAGATCCGACTGGAGCCGAGGGGTCGATTCGCCCTGTACTCATGTATGGGCGTTGAGGCCCTGGGCATGATTTGCCCTGGGTGTTCGGGACTGGTATGTCTGTTGAAGCCGTTCGGACGTTGTGAGGCCTGTGGGGAGTTCACGTTTGAAGTGGATCCGGAGGTTGAGAGGCCGAAAACCATCTACCCAGGCCGGGCTTCAGGTACCGTCACTCAGAAGGGAGGAATCACGGCTGTGAGAGTCACCCCTGCGCACACTGCAGCGACCGCGGAGGAGGTCGTGAAACACCAACGGGAGAAATCCGAGGATGCTGACTCAGTCACCATTGTCTCACAGCGTCCGCCACAGAAGAAAAGAACCAGCGTGGTAGCCCCGACTAGCGGTGGTGGTGGACCGTCTCGCATGCTTACGCCAGACCCAGGGGGATCCGTTGACGGGAGTTCCGGGTGCCCCAGAAAAGGTCAAGGTAAGCCGGCAGAGAAGACTTGGTGTGAGGGAGGAGGTGTCGAGACGGCATGGCCTAGCAAGTCCCCGGAGTGTGGATGTTCTGTTTCCACACAGGGCTACATATCTGCGGAGGAGTGTGACACCTCCGACCTGGAATCTCTTTCTGATGCGGGAGATGATGCATTGATAGATGACTTGTTTGCCAAGAAGGGCTGGGACAAGATACCGCTTGCTTCATTCTGTGGAAGTGGGAATTCACCTATGTCTGTAGGGGAGAGCACACCCAGGGTGGAGGCGTTAGCGCCTGAAGGAGAATCCTTTCCTCAACTTGTCCCTGCATCCCCGGCACCATTTGTATCTGACACTGGGGTCAAGAGACTGTTGTTGCGGCCCCCAATGCCCAGAATGGAGGTGGTCAAGGCACCTCGTCATCCAGATTCAGTTGTGTTGCATGGTGAAGGGGAAAAAGCTACTATGCCTCCTTTGGCAAGATTACAGCGTTTATTCAGTCAAAAGGTTGCAGCGGAGTACGGCTGGGAGTACCCTTACTTATCGAAGGACTTGTTATATGAGGTGGAAGTGTACCGGGAGCGCTGGTACAATGACTTTGTGTGGACCCACCTCAAAGTTCCACACGCTCGCAGATACCTAACATGTTCTCCAAAGGCTTCACAGCGCTTCAAAGACTGCAAGGCAGAATGGATGGTGGGAAGACACATCCACGCAGACAAAGTAGTGATCAGATGCAAAGAAGGCGAAGATGTAGAGTACCATCTAGAGACTATGGATCAGCACTTGAAGCCACTGATTCTGCCACATCCCCGTTTCTACCTTTAGGAGAGAAAGACTCCGATATTATCATGCTGCTGAATTTTCTGGGGAAATTGTGTTTGTGTGCCCACAGAAAAAAAAAAGAAAAGAAAAGGAACTGTTCCTGTTTGTTTCTATCTTACTGCAAGGAGACCACAGACTCTGGGGTAGATAGGGTTAGAGAGAAAGGAGAATAAGTTCCACGGGTGCAGTTACCGCGAGGCTGTCACCAGGTGGCAGTGTCGTGCAACGTTACAAACACTCCTCACGCATTCACTCTTTGGAGAAACAGGAATTTCTTTTAGGAGAAATTTATTTTCCTCATACACACGGATACATGTGTCAGGGTTTTTATGTTAACTTTTATTTATTTTCCCTCTACAGGAGGACATCCTAGCAAGATTACATACTCTGAGGAGGTCTTTAGTTAGGATGGGGGGGGGGGGGGAGTAAAATGTTGAAATGTGATTTCATGTTGAATGTGTTGACTTTCACTCCTCTTTTATTACAGGGGCTCAGACACAACTTCTTCGTTAGGAGAGTTTCCAAAAAGTTTTCTGTTTTAATTGTTAGTGGTTTCTGGACTGAATCATGTCAGTTGTTTAGGATGTGGTTTACTCCAGACACTGGGGACCAGTGTCAAATAACAGGGGGGAGTATGTAGCGGGTACTTACTTTCCCGCCGTAAGTTTTTGAATTTTTCGGTGACACCAGTGGTGTATCTCCGGAGGTCCACTGGGTGGCGCTGTCACTGTGGGCCGACGGACGGATACCGCTGTGTGCTGAGCTTACTTTTGTCCTCTCTGGGCAGCGGTATGGTGGGGCGGGGAACCCGCCGTGCTTGCTGGGAGAGGGGATAAAAGGGGCTGGCCATCTTGGTCACGGGGTTGTTGGTCCCTGGCACCTTTAGCCTGCGGACGGAGTTCGTGTTTGTCCTCTAGGCGGACTAGGCCTAGAGGACCACCGGAGATCGTGTTCCATCTCAGGCACCTTTAGCCTGGGGTGAGGTACTCTGACGGCGGTCCGGAGCTCAGTGCCCAACACTGAGTTCCGCGAGAGAAGGATCCTAAGGTACTCCGGAGATGGATGCCTGAATCCGAGGTGGGCGTAATGGACTGTGAAGAGCTCCTCATCTGAAGACCCGGTGCAGCATACTACCGGTGACGGGTGAGCCTCTTGTCGGAGACCGTCCGGAAGGTGAATTTCCCTCGTGCGGAGACCATAACCCACTCTTTGGAGGAGAGTGGAGGATCGAAATTGTGTCTGGGCCTATTCGTACACACACCTCCTTTCCTGTTCTATAGCCAAGGGAGTCCATGTTATGTGCTAAATAAAGAAGTGTTGGACTTTAACGGTGTGTGGCTCAAGTTTCTGGCAGACGAGGTTCTTGGAGACTCTTGGAGGGAGGATCCAATGCACAACACAGGTCCGAAGGTAAAGGAAGGCATTGCTAATACCACTTATACACCTGTGGTGGAAGCCAGGCGTAGCGCACCCTCTCCCTCCCCTATCATACCCCTAGACCAGAGACATAGCGAGCAGAACTTTAATAGAGGGGACTGGGAGAGGGGAGGAAGAGCCCGCTACATATATATAAAGGAATAGTAGTGGTAAAAAAAAAAAAAAAGCTAACTAATATTTTTGTATAATTCTCCTTTAAGTGGGCGTGGCAGGGTGTGTGTCCTATGCCTACATTTTAAAAAGTTGGGAGGTATAGATGTGGTGGCTGAATTTAGTTTTCTTTTTTTAAGCTTTTTCCCCTCTGTTTTTACCTGTGATCTGGCCAGTAACACACCTCCTGTATTAGAGCGCCCCCACTCTGGATGAAGGAGCACATGGGGCACCTTAGGACAGCAGCATTGTCAGTCTGGGTGGGAGGGGAGTGTGAGATGAACTAGGAGATTTAGTTACACTAACAAACTGAAGCCAAACTCCAACTAATGCCTCATGTACACTGCTGCTGGTAAACAGATGTTTAGGAGCAGTTGGGCATTTTTTTCAGCTTTCCTTGACCTCTCCTCTATGTTATCTTATCAGTACATGTACACAGGGTCGTTTATAGTCGTTTCCAGGCAGTTGAGTTTAGAAGCATTTTTTGGAACGCAAAAAAATGCATTCAGGACGGATGTTCAGAGGTGTTTTAAACGCCAAATGGCTGTAAACGTGTGTATACGCGGTTACTCGCGTTTAGCCATGTTTCCTTTACAGGCGTTTCTAATGGAGATACCTTTTTGACTATTTAAAAAACAAAAAAACAACGCGACAAAATGGACGTTTTTAAACGGTTACTATCTGTCAAGTTAAATCGTTCAGGAGAGGTTTTAGGTCCCGTGTACATTAAAGTGGTTGTAAACTCTGTTACACCACCTTTACCTACAGGTAAGCCTATAACAAGGCTTACCTGTAGGTACTGGAGTGGAAATATCTCCTAAACTTGCACGGTTTAGGAGATATTTACCATATACGCTTGCACCGACGTCATCGGCGCATGCGCACTGAAGAAAGGGCATGATCGTGCCGTTTCTAAAGGGCCTGTGCCGTGACCGGCGGCTCCCACGCGCATGCGCGGGAGTGACGTCACGCGACTTGAGCAAGTCACAGAGCCGAGTCCACAGCCCCGGAAGTAAGAGGGGTGAAGATGCAGGGACCTCTGGGACATTGCAGGCTT
This sequence comes from Rana muscosa, assembly GCA_029206835.1. NCBI lineage: Eukaryota > Metazoa > Chordata > Amphibia > Anura > Ranidae > Rana > Rana muscosa. The sequence goes on along the minus strand of CM055123.1, from coordinate 239,034,612 downwards.
CGTTTGCAGGTAAGTGCAACATAATGGTCTAGTATGGGATAAAGGTTTTTAATAAATAAATAAAAATCAGTCATTGTAAGCACCCCTGTCAGTGGTAATTGTTTTGTCTCATTCGACTAACTGATACAATCTGCAGGAGTGCTTGTTCCATACCTCCCAACTTTTTGAGATGGGAATGAGGGACACCTATCAGCAAAAGTATGCAGGCATAGGACACACCCCTTGCCACGCCCCCTTAAAGGAGAATTGTACAAAAAAAAAAAACAAGATTGGTTAAACCCACAAGTGCTTTTTTTTACCACTACTATTCCTTTATATTGGCTTCTGGAATTTACAAATCAGATGAAAGGTTTAGGGCTGGAAAACACTTTTTGATAGATAGAAAGTGCATTTTATATACAACCCTATGGATTAGACCAAAATGAGAGACAAATGAGGAGGAATGAGGGACAGAGGGACATTGCTCTAAATCAGGGACAGTCCCTCCAAATCAGGGACAGTTGGGAGTTATGCAATGATGGGACTTATTCTTGCTGCCACTAACACCAATGATGGGCCTTTTTATACTCACACAGACACCAATGATGGAGCTTATTTTTACTCACCCTGAAGCCTCGTACACACGGCCGAGTTTCTCGTCGAAAAAAACACGTCGTTTTTTTCGACTAGATCCTTGGACAAGAAACTTGTCCCGGCTGAGTGTACAGACGCTCGATTCAAAGAACCCGCGGTTCTTTGAATGGAGCGTACGCGGTGACGTCATCGACTACGACGAGCATGCGCTCGTCACATTCGATGCCGTCGCCGCCATCTTGGTATACCCTACCTATGCCTAGGAAGCTACCGCGCATGCGTCGAATTCATTTCGAACATGCGCGGGCTTCCCGGAGGACAGGTAAGTGTACACACACTCACTTTTCTCGTCGAGAAACAGGCTGACGAGAATCTCGACGAGAAAATAGAGAGCAGGTTCTCTATTTTCTCGTCGAGATTACTTGTCGGTTTTCTTGACGAGAAACCATACACACAAACGAATTTCTCGGCAAGACATCTCTGCCAGCAAGTTTCTTGCTGGTTCTTGCCGAGAAACTCGGTCGTGTGTACGAGGCCTCACACCAATGATGGGCCTTTTTATACTCACACTGACACCAATGATGGAGCTTATTTTTACTCACCCTGCTTGTTCTGCTGGAAAACAACAGACTTGCTGGCTGGAACACCAGATGAAAATAGAAGAAAGAAAGTCTAAAAAAGAAAACGAATGCAGCCATCACATCTAAGATTTGCTAAGCTGCAATATAATAAATATTTTCTTTTTGTTTTTGTACAGCTTGAGGCTGTGTTCACATATGAGCACGCAGCACGGAGCGTCCTCGTTCACCGTTTCAGGTCCAATTTCAGCCGGAATTTTTGGCTGAATTGGGACCTGAAATGGACCATAAGACGCACAGGACTCTTGTGCAAATTGCACCTGAGCCGCTGCGGAGATATGTGAATCGGCTCCATAGAGTCACAATCTCATGCTGTGCGAATTGGATTCGGAGAAACTCACATGCAATTCGCACTAGTGTGAACCCAGCCTAAAAGTAGAAAATGCTTTAGAAGGAAACCCATAGGCAGAGGGGAACACCCAAAACTCTAGGGTGTGTTGTCATAATTTGGAGAATCGCACCACCGGGGTCCTGAAGAGACACAAAGAAGTCAGCAGGTGACTCAGACTCCCAGTCCCACCTATAACTAAAATATCAGTTTTGGGTGGGCAGACCCTTTAATTATCTGTTACATAATCTCCAGGGTGGCAGAGTAATAAACAAGAACCTGCTGTGGAAAATGCTTGCAGTTCTTCGGGGACTGAAGGCGCTCTGCACAGTTCCCTAGGCTCCGGCGAGGCTGACGTTGTGCTGAGATAATTTTAGTTTCTGCGTAGAAAAATGACTAGTCAGGAATGCCACTGAGTCATGTTCAATGTTTGGTTTCATTTTGTAATATTTGTATGAATCTTGCGAACGAAAACTGCCCTGAGGTCAAGGCTGCATGCCAAGGAGGCAGAACATATATGGGATAAGTGAACGCTCTGCGGTGTTATTTAATCAGGTGAACCTGTTTATCTAGTTCTGGTATGTTTCATTTCCCAAGTAATATCTGTCACTACAACAAGTAGCCTCATCAAGTATTAACACGTAGAAATGGAGAATCATGTCACTATTTTGGGGTGACCTCATTCCTTTTAAATAAATCATGTTTGCTTCAAATAGGCATTCAGAGGCTCCGGTAATGATTTAAAGCTGAAGCCCAGCCTTTCCCTTCAGGCTCCTCCCCTGGACTGAAATTACTTACTCTGATTTCACTGCACACTGTGAGCTCCTCACAATGTGCATCAGAAGATGCAGCGAGTTGGATAGAGCCGCCTCATTTGCTGTCTGGTGGACGTCAAGCATTACTTAGCCTTTCCTCCCTAGCCTGACTGTTCCTGGCCCACCCCTTTCATTCATTGTATTTCAGTCCTTTAACCACTTAAGGACCAGCCACTGTATATATACGTCGGCAGAATGGCTCGTACAGGCACAATCACGTACCTGTACGTCCCCTTTAACTGTCCGACGTCGGGGTCGCGCGCGCGCCGCCGGCAGCGCTCTCGCGAGCCCCCTGTCTTCCCCGTGAGTCGGACCGCGCGTCCCGCGGACTCGATCGCCGCGGGGATTCCCGCGATCGTCTCACGGAGCCATGGAGCGGGGAGATGTTAGTGTAAACACAACATCTCCCCGCTCCCCTACTGACAATGTCACCGATCTCCGCTCTGTGTAATCAGAGCGGAGATCGGTCATGTGTCACTCGTAGCCACGCCCTCACACAGTTAGTAACACGCCCCTAGGCACACTTAACCCCTTCAGCGCCCCCCGTAGTTAACCCCTTCACTGCAAGTGTCATTTTCACACTAATCAATGCATTTTTTATAGCACTGATAAATCGCTGATCGCCGCCATTACTAGTAAAAAAAAGAATTAATAAAAATGCCATAAAACTACCCCCTATTTGTAAACGCTATTACTTTTGCGCAAACCAATCAATAAACGCCGATTGCGATTTTTTTTTACCAAAAATATGTAGAAGAATACGTATCGGCCTAAACTGAGGAAAAAAAACGTTTTTTTATATATTTTGGGGGATATTTATTATAGAAAAAAGTAAAAAATATTGCATTTTTTTCAAAATTGACGCTCTATTTTTGTTTATAGCGCAAAAAATAAAAACCACAGAGGTGATCAAATACCACCAAAATAAATCTCTATTTGTGGGAAAAAAAAATTGTTTGGGAGCCACGTCGCACGACCGCGCAATTGTCAGTTAAAGCGACGCAGTGCCGAATCGCAAAAAGGGGCCTGGTCTTTATGCTGCGTCTTGGTCTTAAGTGGTTAAAGGGGTTGTACACCCTCAGGGTTTTTCACCTCTATGCATTAAGGTGAAAAACTTACTGTGATGAAGCTGCGCCCCCAGATTCCCCCTTTTACTTACCTGAACCCGGTCTTTCCAGCGACGGGGACGAGCACACCAGCCGGTGTCTCGGGTCCTTATTGGATAGATTGATAGCCGCGCAGCCATTGGTTCTCGCTGCTGTCAATCAAATGCAATAATGCAGGATTCGGGGGCTGCACCAAGGCCTGCTGTCTGTGTCAATAGACGCAACAGCAGGACACGGGAGCGCGTCAGCACCGGTCCCCCCGAGGGAGAGCGGCTCTCCAACGGGGCACTGAGTAGAGGAGGAGCCAGAAGCACCGCTGAGGGACCCCAGAGGAGGAGGATCTGGACCACTCTGTGCAAAACCAACTGCACAGAGGAGATAAGTATGACATTTTGTTTTAAAAAAAAAAACAACAAACCTTTAGATATCCTTTAAACCGCTTGCCGACCAGCCGCTGTCATTATACTGCGGCAGGTCGGCACGATCCCAAGAACCGTCGTAGCTGTACGTCAGCCCTTTAAATGCCTATAGCAGGCGTGCGTGCGGGGGAACCGGTGCGTGTGGCTGGCGATGACAGCCAGCCATGTGCGATCTCGGGCAAGAGAGCCAGAATAGGGATGTGTGTGTGTGTGTGTGTGTGTGTGTGTAAACACACAAATCCCTGTTCTGTGAGGAGAGGAGAGATCGTCTGTTCCTACTAGCTAAGAACAACAATTTGTCTCCTCCTCTAGTCAGTTCCATCCCCCCACAGTTACAAACACAGACGAGGGAACACATTTAACCCCTTGATCGCCCCCTAGTATTAACCCCTTCCCTGCCAGTGAGATTTATACAGTAATCAGTGCATTTTTATAGCACTGATCGTTGTATAAATGTCAGTGGTCCCAAAAATGTGTCAAAAGTGTCCCATCTGTCCGCCGCAATGTTGCAGTAAAAATCGCTGATCACCGCCATTACTAGTAAAAAATAAATAGATAAAAATGGCATAAATATATCCCATAGTTTGTAGACGCTATAACTTTTGCACAAACAAATCAATATACGCTTATTGCGATTTTATTTTACCAAAAATATGTACAAGAATATATATTGACCAAAACTGATGAAGAAATTTGATTTTTAAAAACATTTTTGGGGATATTTATTACAGTAAAAAGGTTAAAAAAAAAAATTCTAAATTTTCGCTATTTTTTTGTTTATAGCGCAAAACATAAAAACCGCATAGGTGATCAAATACCACCAAAAGAAAGCTATATTTGTGGGAAAAAAAGATGTTTGGGTACAGTGTCGCACGTCCACGCAGTTGTCAGTTAAAGCGACGCAGTGCCGTATCGCAAAAAATATGGCCTGGTCATTAACCGCCTCAATACCGCACGGCGTCATATGACGTCCTGGTATTTAGGGGGGGATATCTGAATGATGCCATCATTCAGATATCCTTCTTTTCAGCCGGCGATTCTGGGCACCATAAGAATGATCATAGCGGCAGTTCCGCCGCTTGCTCATTCTTATAGGCGACATGGGGGGACGTTCCCCCCCTCCCGCCGCCATCCGGTGCTTCTCCGGGCTCTCCCGTGCCATCGGGGGCCCGGAGAACGAATCGGGCTCAATCGGCCGGCGCCGGATGACGAGGAAAGAGATGCTCGGTGACCAGATGGTCACCGGTCATCTCTATGATTGTCGGAGACCCGGGCACAACAGTATGACGTCACGCCCGGGTACCCGGAAGTAAACAAAGCCGCAATCGCGGCTGTTGGCATGAGATCAGTGAACTTTTTTTCACAATCTCATGCTTTCAAGCCTGGAGGAGAGATGTGGGGTCTTCTTGCCAGCACATCTCTCCATAAAGAGGTCACAATGATTCCTATTACAAGGGATGTTTAAATTTCTTGTAAAAGGAATAAAAGTGATCAAAAAAAATATGTAAAAAAAGGTGTAAAAATGTTCAAACCACACCTGTGAGGTATCGCCACGTGTGTTAGAGCGTGTGCAACAATTCTAGTACTAGACCTCCTCTGTAACTTTAAACTGGTAACCTGTAAAAAAAAGTAAAGCGTCGCCTATGGAGATTTTTAAGTACCAAAGTTTGCCGCCATTCCATGAGTGGGCGCAATTTTAAAGTGTGACAAGTTAGGTATCTATTTACTCGGCGTAACATCATCTTTCACATTATACAAAAAAAATTGGGCTAACTTTACTGTTTTGTTATTTTTAAATTCGTGAAACCGTTTTTTTTCCAAAAAAAAGGCGTTTGAAAAATTATTGCGCAAATACTGTGCGAGATAAAAAGTTGCAATGACAGCCACTTTATTCCCTAGGGTGTCTGCTAAATATATATATATATATATATATATATATATATATATATATATATATATAATGTTTGGGGGTTATGAGTAATTTTCTAGCAAAGAAATTATGATTTTTACATGAAGGAGAGAAGTGCCAGAATAGGCCCGGTATTGAGGTGGTTAAGGAGGTAAAATCTTCCGGTCTGTAATGCCTTGTACACACGACCGGTTTTCACGACGATGAAACTGCCATTTTTTATATTGGTCGTGAAAACCGGTCGTGTGTATGCTCCCTACTCCCTAGCAGTTTTCTTGACGAAAAAACTGTCCGCAAAAAAACAGCTCTCTTTTTTTCTCGTCGTGTTTCCCGTCAGTCTTTTTCTCGTCGCGAAAAACGGTCGTGTGTATGCTTTTCAGAGGGGAAAAAAAACCTGTATGCTCAGAATCAAGTATGAGACGGGAGCGCTCGTTCTGGTAAAACTAGCATTCAGAATGGAGATAGCACATTCGTCACACTGTAACGGACTGAAAAGCACGAGGCTGAAAAGCGCGAATCATCTCTCACCAAACTTTTACTAACACGAGGATCAGCAAAAGCAGCCCATAGGGTGGCGCCGTTGGAATGGAACTTCCCCTTTATAGTTGGCAACTGGCTTTCTTGTAAAAGTGATTGGGGTGGATGTAAAATGCTTCAAGGTCTCCCCCCTACCCACTGCTGTTTGCAGTGAGCCCATGCTCCCCAGAGCAACTGGACAGCCCAGGACCACGGTAAGAGGTCTGGCTGGCCCCCCAGAAAGGAAGTGGAGGAACATCCATTCCCCCATTTCAGCTGGTACGAATGGTCCTGGAAGAGATGAAGATTTTGTCACTTCCGGTTTTAGAGCTTAGTTAGTTGCTTTGGAGGACAGGGGAGACATCAGGGGTCTCCTGGTCTCCATTATGTGTACCTCTCACCCGCTCAAAGCTATCACAAGGGGGCTTGTACAACCCTCTTTGTGATAGCAATAAAATTGACATGAAAAAAAAGTGTAAAAAAAAATAATTAAAAAAAATATATTAAATGCCCCCCCATCCCTCTACGCATACATGTAAATGCAAATGCAAGCATATGTAAATGGTGACTGCAGCACACGTGAGACATCGCCAACGATCCAACGTTGGAGTGAGAGCAATAATTCTAGGGCCATAATTCACAATTAATTTTAAACTGATAACCTGTAAAGGCTTGTAGTTTGTTGCTTTTTCACGGGTGTGCACAATTTTAAATCTATTTACGCAATACATCTTTTATATTTTACCTGAAAATTGGGTATTATATTGTGTTTGTGTGCACTAAAATTAATTTAAGTGTATTTTTTCCTGAAAATTTGCATTTCAGAAACGACTGTGCAAATATGTGACATAAAAAAATTACAACAGTCATCATTTTATTCTCCATGGCCTCTGCTTTCAGAAAATATATAATGTTTTGGGTTCTAAGTAATTTTCTAGCAAAAAAAATGGAGAATTTAACGTGTGCAAAAAAATTCAAAAAATGCCCCGGAAGGTAAGTGATTAATCACTGAGACTCAGCATCACATGTGGACATTACCTGGGGTGATCTGTATGCTAGATGATGCTAGACGTCCTCCCCCCAGGAAATGAGGTGGGTTCCATCTGACTTGCTGCAGCTTCTAGTGCACATTGTGAGCACAGTTCTTTCAGTCCAGGATAGACATGTGCAACTGTCGAAAAATGTGTTTGTTTTCGTTATCGTTTCATTTATTTTTAGTTTTTTTTTCGAAAATTCGGAATTCGTAAATTTGTAAATTCGAAAATTCGGAAATTCGAAGATTAGAAATAAAATCCGAAAATTCAAAATAATAACTAACTATTAAATTATAGGTATTAGAATTTCCTTTCAAATTTGGTTGTTAAGCCCTGTACACACGACCGGTTTTCCCGGCAGGAAAACTGCCATGAGAGCTTTTGGCCAGGAATCCCGGCCGTGTGTATGCTCCATGGCAGTTTTCCAGACAGGAAAACCACTGGGAATCCCGGCGGGAAAAAAGAGATCATTTCCTCTTTTTTCCCGCCGGGATTCCCAGCGGTTTTTAAGCCGGCAGTTTTCCTATGGGGAAAACCTGCGGTGGAGCATACACACAGCCGGGTTTTCCGAACAAAGCTCTCATGGTAGTTTTCCTGTCGGGAAACCCGGCCATGTGTAGGGGGAAAAGGCTACCGAGCAGGTTCTCGGTTTTCCCGGCTGACTTTTTACCGCCGGGAAAACCGGTCGTGTGTACAGGGCTTAAGTGAACGTTTCAAATACAAATCTTCCTGAAGTTCCAAATTATGTGAAATAATGAATGCCGCATCTAAACGAATGGAATGGACTGAATTAATAATAAGGAATAATAATAATAAAAATGTATTTGTTACGTTCTATTCGTTTAGATACGGCATTCGTTATTTCTGATAATTCGTAACTTCGGATAAATTTGTATTCATTATGTTCACTAACAGCCAAAATTAAGGAAATTCGAATACCTATAATTTAAAAGTTTAGTAATAGTTAAGTTATTATTAGTTACGGTAGTTATTATTTCAGATTTTCGGGTTTTCAAATTTTAGTTCTTTTGAATTTTCAGATTTTTATTCTTATTTTCTTATTTTCGAATTTCAGAATTTTTGAATTTCCTAATATTGTGAAAAATGTATATTTCCGAATTATCGAATTTGTTGAAATGCGTTTTAAAAAGCGAATTCGGAACAAAACGAATTGCACATGTCTAGTCCAGGAGAGGAGACTGTACAACTGTGCAAGACTGAAGCGAAGGCTGGAAATCAGCTGGAAATCAGCTTTAGGGCTCTTTCACACGGGGCGGATCCGTGAAGATCCGCCCCGTGAAGCTCCGTTTGCTCAGCGGGAATCGCTCCGTTGATCACCGCTGAGCCGACGGATGACTGGGCGGTCCCCGCACACTGTGCAGGGACCGCCCTGTCAGAGCGCCGCTCTCCCCTATGGGGAATCGGATGATGACGGACCGTAGAGTCCGTTGTCATCCGATCCGCTCCGCCGACGGAAGGAAAAATAGGGTTTTCCTCCGTCACACTTTGGCGGAGCGGAGCGGATGTCAGCGGACATGTCTCCGCTGACATCCGTGCCTCCATAGGGGTACATGGAGGATCCGTTTCAGGTCCGCCTAAAAAACTGACAGGCGGACCTGAACGGACCTCCGTGTGAAAGGGGCCTTAAGGTTTATTTTAGGAGGCAGAGTTGAGACTCCAATGAGAAATTATTGCAGCCTCAGAAACTGGAGTCTCTCTGCATTCATAAAGCACAGAGGTCCCTGATGCCCTGTACACACGATCGGATTTCCGATGGAATAAAATCTGATGGATTTTTCCATCGGAATTCCGATGAAGCTGTCTCATCAGTCTTGCCTACACACCATCAGTCAAAAATCCGACCGTCCCAAACGCCGTGACGTAAAACACTCTGAAGAGCCGAGAAAAATTAAGTTCAATGCTTCTGAGCATGCGTCGACTTGATTCTGAGCATGCGTGGGTTTTTTCTCCGATGGAGTTCCACACAGACGATCGGAATTTGCAATCGTTTTTTTTTTTGGATGGAAAAAAGACCGATGGGGCCCACACACGATCGGTTTGTCCAATGAAAAAAGTCCATCTGTCTTTTTTCATCAGAAAAAACGATCGTGTGTACGCGGCATAACAATGCTGACTGCATTGAATAAGTTGCCATTATAACTGCTGCAATTGCTTGAAGACTTACGCACATGAGACGCAGGTGCAAACTCTGCTGAACACACGTTTTTAAACGCTGAAACCGGCGTTTATAAACGCGCGTTTTGCCGCGTTTGCGGCCGCGTTTAACCGCGTTTGCGTTTATAAGCGTTTCATTATAGACCCTCCCTAAGCTCAAAAAGCAGTACATTTTAACCATTTCAGCCAGTTTGTGAGACCAGAGTGAGTAGCAGCAGCTGAGAGAGCAGCAGTGTACTTGTATTTAGCGTATCACTTGCCACATCATCTGCCACAAGTTGTGGATTGTCCACTTGCCACGTTACCTGGCCACGTCACCTGGCCATGTTACCTGCCACGTCACCTAGCCACGTTACCTGCCACGTCAGCTGGCCACGTCACCTGCCACAAGTTGTGGATTGTCCACTTGCCACGTCACCTGCCACAAGTTGTGGATTGTCCACTTGCCATGTCACCTGGCCACATCACGTGCCACGTCACCTGGCCACGTCACCTGCCACAAGTTGTGAATTGTCCACTTGCCACGTCACCTGCCACGTCACCTGGCCACGTCACCTGCCACGTCAGCTGGCCACGTCACCTGCCACAAGTTGTGGATTGTCCACTTGCCACGTCACCTGCCACAAGTTGTGGATTGTCCACTTGCCATGTCACCTGGCCACATCACGTGCCACGTCACCTGGCCACGTCACCTGCCACAAGTTGTGAATTGTCCACTTGCCACGTCACCTGCCACGTCACCTGGCCACGTCACCTGCCACAAGTTGTGGATTGTCCACTTGCCACGTCACCTGGCCACGTCACCTAGCCATGTTACCTGCCCACATTACCTGCCACGTCATCTAGCCACGTCACCTGCCACAAGTTGTGGATTGTCCACTTTCCACGTCACCTGGCCACATCACGTGCCACGTCACCTGCCACAAGTTGTGAATTGTCCACTTGCCACATCACCTGCCACGTCACCTGGCCACGTCACCTGCCACAAGTTGTGGATTGTCCACTTGCCACGTCACCTGGCCATGTCACCTGGCCACGTCACCTGGCCACGTTACCTGCCACGTAACCTGGCCACGTCACCTGCCACATCACCTGGCCACGTCACCTGCCACAAGCTGTGGATTGTCCACTTGCCACGTCACCTGGCCACGTCACCTGGCCACATCACCTGACACAAGCTGTGGATTGTCCACTTGCCACGTTACCTGCTACAAGTTGTGGATTGTCCACAATGCAATGCAAGCAATTACAGTTTTTTTTAATATTTTTTAATAGTTTTTCATCATTTGCCATAATTTTTGAGATTTCTAATGTTAAAAAATAGGTCACCTTTAAAAACGCTTATAAACGCAAACGCGGCAAAACGCCGGTACCGCGTTTAGCATCGTTTAGCGTCTGAAACGTGGAAAACTTTTGCGTCTGAACCCATTTTTTTGCTTCTGGAAAAACGAGGTTAAACGCAACTGCTTGTAAACGCCAAAAAACGAGAGTGTGTGCATGGACACATAGGATAACATTGAATGGGTTCAGGAGCAGTTGAAAAAAGCGTCCAACTGCCTCTGAACGCGCGTTCAACAGCAAATAACAGCGTCTCGTGTGCATGGGGCCTTATTTATTTCTTGGTTTGATTTGTTAAATATCTGGGATCCCTTTCTCTATATAGAAGTTGTTCACTGAGTTTTCTGTAGTAGTTCTGGAATACATTCATGTTTTATGCAAGCCTGGAAAAGGATAATAAATTATGGTCACGTCACACGCATATAGCGGAGTGGAGCTCTCCCTAGGCATAGGATTTATATATAAATTGTGCCAGAAGCTAGAAATAGAACAGGAAAAAATATGTTCTCAAAGCGTTGGACTGTACATCATGGCTTCCACTGAGTAATTTCTTTCTGGAGTCTATAAGATGTAGAGAATTGATGTAGAGGGCAGATGCTTAAAGTGATATTTTTTTTTTTAATGGTCCCCCTGCAGGCTCATGCCATAATGTGCTAGTATGCACCACATACAGTACTACCACATTATGACAAACATACCTTTTAAATAGAGACCTCCAGCGGCACGCTGTCACTGCTGCCAGTGCTTCTATCATTGCCCAGTCTTCCTTCTGTTTGCCCTCCCTGGCTGTTTGGATGACCAGGCTATGATGATGTCACTCCTGTGCATGCACATGGGAGCCACAATCCTAGCACAGCTCTTTCTGCATTGACGGCACACTCAGTGTACTCTGAATATAGAGCTGCGCATGCGCCGTCAAGTCGCTGGCTGACGCTGCTGTAAATGTATCCAATAAACAGCACAAGTTTAGAAGATATTCACAGTACCTACAGGTAAATCCTAAACGCTTACCTGTAGGTACAAGTTAATTATAAGCTTTTACTACCACTTTATGGTGGCAGTAAAACAAAATGTCTATTTCAGTTTTTGGTAAATACGGGAGGGCTAAATCGCCTAAGGGCTAGAGTAGAGATACTCAACCACTGGGCTGTGGCCCACTGCCAGGCTGGGGCCTCAAGCCAGCTTTAGATCCCTTAAAGTGGAGTCCCGCCCCCCCCCCCCCCCTCCAAAAATTTAAAGTCAGCAGCTACACATACTGTAGCTGCTGACTTTTAATATTAGGGCACTTATCTGTTCTGGAGTCCAGCGATGTCGGCTCCGCAGCCGGGTCCCCATTGTGCATGCGTGCTGTGCTCCCTTATAACTGTCAAAAACAGGTACCCCCCCCCCCCCCGAAAGGTGCCAAGTGTGGCACCAGAGAGTGGGGGGGAGTCAGATAAGCGGAAGTTCCACTTCTGGGTGAAAATCGGCTTTAACCTCCCACAGTGCCTCCCAGCTCCAATAGTGTCCATAGCTCCCAACTGTCCCTGATTTAAAGGGACTGTCCCTGATTTGGAACAATGTCTCTGTCCCTCTTTTCTTCTCCTTTGTCCCTCATTTTGGTCTGATCTATGTAGTTGTATATAAAATGCACTTTATGTCTTTCAAAAAGTGTTTCCCAGTGGTAAACTTTCCATCCAATTTCTAAATTGCTGCATTTGCAAATGTTAAAAGCCAGTATAAAGGAATAGTAGTGGTAAAAAAAAAAAACACTTGTGGGTTTAACTAATAATTTTTTGGGTGTAATTCTCCTTTAAGGGGGCGTGGCAGGGGGTGTGTCTTATGCCTACATACTTTTGCCAATAGGTGTACCTTATTTCCATCTCAGAAAGTTGGGAGGTATAAGTGCCCCCCAACCTCCCATTGTGGCCCACAGTACTCCCAAGCTTCCTGAGAACCCTCATTCTCCACATTGCCCTCTAACCTCCCACAGTGCCACCTAGCCTGCTACAGAGCCTCCTGCCCTCCATAGTGCCCCCCAAACTCCCACAGTGTTCCCCAGACCCCTCCAAAATTCTCATTCTCTACAGGGCTACCAAGTCTGCTGCAGAATCCCCTAACCCTTCCACAACCCCTATCCCTCCTACAATGACAACCAGCCCCATCCAGAGCCTTCCAGCATTTCAATACCTGTTTTTCATTCCTGTACTTTTATTGTGTGAATATAAACTGTATTTTTTACTTTTCTGGCATGGAAGGTTTTGAAAGAATTTACGGGGCCCTGCTATCAAAGCTTCTGAGAACCATTGAGCTAGAGGCTATGGCCTTTAACCACTTAAAGCCCACGCTATAGCCGAAAGACGGCTACAGTGCGGGCTTAAATTGCCAGGATGGCGTCCATGTATGTCCTCCCGCGCCTGCGAGGGAGTCCTTGGGACTCGGCTGATCACGGATCAGATTAAAGGGCCAATCCTGGCCCTTTACCACGTCATCAGCTGTCAGCCAATGACAGCTGATCACATGGTGTAAACAGAAGACCGTAATCTGCTTTTTTCCCTCACAGCTGACAGCATGAGGAGAAAAAAAATAAGCCAATTACTGGCTTGTGTAAATGGGACATTGGTCCCACACAGTGACAGCCACTGCTGCTAAACAGCGCCCCCCAGTGCCACCTACCAGTTTCCACCAGTGCCACCTAACAGTGCCCATCAATACTGCTAATCATTGCCCACCAGTGCTGCCAATCAGTGCCTATCAGTGCTGCCAATCAGTGTCCCATCATCAGTGCCGCCTATCAGTGCCACCTATTAGTGCCCATCAGTGCTGCCAATCAGTGCCCATCAGTGCTGCCAATCCGTGCCTTATCAGTGCCACCTACCAGTACCCTTCAGTGCTGCCTATCAGTGCCTCCTGATCAGTGCCCACCAGTGCCACCTCATCAGTGCCTATTAGTGCCACCTATCGGTGCCACCTATCAGTGCAGCCTATCAGTGCCCATCAGTTTGTTTAGAACTCCACGCCAAATTTTAAATAAAAAACCAGCATGGGTTCCCCTCCAAGAGCATACCAGGCCCTTAGGTCTGGTATGGATTTCAAGGGGAACCCCCTACGCTGAAAAAACGGCGTGGGGGTCCCCCCAAAATCCATACCAGACCCTTATCTGAGCATGCAGCCCGGCAGGTCAGGAAGGGGGGTGGGGATGAGCGAGCGCCCCCCCCCTCCAGAACCGTACCGACTTTGGGGGTCTTCTACCGACTTCTCGCTCTCTCCGGTGCTTTCTGCCTTCTGCCGGGCTCCTCCGCTATCTTCTGCCAGCTCTTTTGCTAGTGGGGGCCCGGTCTTCATCGTCGTCTTCTTCCCTCTTCTCTCCGCCCGAAAAAACGTTGTGGGGGTCCCCCCAAAGTCCATACCAGACCCTTATGCGAGCACGCAGCCCGGCCGGTCAGGAAGGGGGTGGGGACGAGCGAGCGCCCCCCCCTCCCGAACCGTACCAGGCCGCATGCCCTCAACATGGGGGGTAGGTGCTTTGGGGCAGGGGGGTGCCCTGCGGCCCCCCACCCCAAAGCACCTTGTCCCCATGTTTATTGGGGACAAGGGCCTCTTCCTGACAACCCTGGCCGTTGGTTGTTGGGGGCTGCGGGCGGGGGGCTTATCGGAATCTGCGAGCCCCTTTTAATAAGGGGGCCCCCAGATCCCGGCCCCCCACCCTATGTGAATGAGTATGGGGTACATCGTACCCCTACCCATTCACCTGGGGGAAAAGTGTCAATAAAAAAAACACACTAGACAGCTTTTTAAAGTAATTTATTAGGCAGCTCCGGGGATCTTCTACTGACTTCGGGGGTCTTCTTCCGACTTCGGGGTCTTCTACCGACTTCGGGGGTCTTCTTCTGACTTCAGGGGTCTTCTACCGACTTCGGGGGTCTTCTACCGACTTCTCCGCCCGGGCCCAGTCTTTATCGTTGTCTTCTTCCCTCTTCTCTCCGCCCGATGTTGACTCGACGATCTCTGCCGCTATAATGCCGTTTACGCTGAGCGCAGCGACTTATATAGGCATGGGTGACCCTGCCTCTTATGACGTCACCGTCCCATCATGCTCTGGGTGGTGACGACATAAGGGGCGGGGTCACATGGTGACATCACCCTGTGACCACGCCCCATGCCTATATAAGTCGTTGCGCTCCGTGCACACAGCATTATAGCGGCAGAGAGCGTAGAGTCAAAATCGGGCGGAGAGAAGAGGGAAGAAGACGATGATGAAGACCGGGCCCCCACTAGCAAAAGAGCTGGCAGAAGATAGCGGAGGAGCCCGGCAGAAGGCAGAAAGCCGGTAGAAGACCCCCGAAGTCGGTAGAAGACCCTGAAGTTAGAAGAAGACCCCCGAAGTCGGTAGAAGACCCCCGGAGCTGCCTAATAAATTACTTTAAAAAGCTGTCTAGTGTGTTTTTTTATTGACACTTTTTTCCCCCAGGTGAATGGGTAGGGGTACGATGTACCCCATACTCATTCACATAGGGTGGGGGGGCCGGGATCTGGGGGCCCCTTATTAAAAGGGATTAGCAGATTCCGATAAGCCCCCCGCCCGAAGACCCCGACAACCAACGGCCAGGGTTGTCGGGAAGAGGCCCTTGCCTACCTGTCCCAATGCACCCACCCCCCATGTTGAGGGCATGCGGCCTGGTATGGTTCAGGAGGGGGGGCGCTCGCTCATCCCCACCCCCCTTCCTGACCTGCCGGGCTGTGTGCTCGGATAAGGGTCTGGTATGGATTTTGGGGGGACCCCCACGCCGTTTTTTCAGCGTAGGGGGTTCCCCTTGAAATCCATACCAGACCTAAGGGCCTGGTATGCTCTTGGAGGGGAACCCATGCCGGTTTTTTATTTAAAATTTGGCGTGAAGTTCCCCCTCGTGATTCATACCAAACACAGGGGACAGCGAGCACGAGGTGTACAGTACCCTGTCACCGAGAACCAGCGCGATGGGATCACGCTGGAAACACATTCTCGCGGGCAGGTACTGGCAAAGAAGCCTGTCCTGAAGGCGACTTCAAGTCACTCCAAGTCACGATGTGGTTCACGCTCAAGTCGTGTCCAAGTTGCCTCGCAAAGTCGTGATGGAATGGAGCGTGGCCACTAGACATGTGCAATTAGTTTAGTTCCGAATTAGTTTTTGAACCAATTTTGACAAATTTGTTAATTCCAAAATTTCCGAATTTTTCAATTTTCGGATTTCGAATTTCCAAATTTTCGAATTACGAATTTTCGAATTTCGGAAATTTCAAATTTTGGAAATTCAAAATTTCGGAAATTCGAAGTTAGGAAATTTGAAATTTGAGAAAATTAGAATATTCGAAAATCAGAAATTCGAAAATCGGAAATTCGAAAATTCAAAATTCCAAGATTCGAAAATCCGAAAGTTCAAAATTTGGAAATTCGAAAATCGGAATTTCTAAAATTATGAATTTCAGAATTTTTGAATTTCAGAATTCCGAATTTTCAAATTGCGAATTTTCGAATTACCGAATTCCGAATTTTTTCATTTGCGAATTTCCGAATTCAGAATTTTCGAATTTCAGAATTTCCGAAAAAAACTAAAAAACCAATGAGACATAAACAAACTAATTTTTCGGCAGTGCACATGTCTAGTGGTCATCTTGTAGCAGGAAGTGCCTGACTAAAAATCATTACGGTAGGATCACCAGGGACTATTTAGATGAAAGCTTCAGATTTTAAAATATTAAAATTACTTTAGAAATAACATTAATATGAGATTTTAGTGATTGTGTTTATATCTACTTTAACTGTCCCGTTTCCGTTATGGGTACAGTTTGTAATTCTACTTGAGGCTGAGACAGAAGATGAAAGAACAGGAAAAGATGTGAAGATAAAAACTCTTCTTTGTTCGCTACAAAATATGACGCCAATGCCTAGCTTGTAAATGAGGAGAGCACGTTATAGTGGATCCCTTCCCCCCACCGCCTTCGGGGCCTATGGGTCTGAGGACAGCTGGGTCTCTTCTAGCTATAGTGCCGGTTTTTAATAACTGTCACCGTACAGGAAGATACATTGTCTCCGGTGCATCCACAGCGTGCAATTGGAACAGCAATTTCCTCCAAGATTTATTTTCTGTTCCAGCGGTAATAAAGTGGCATGTAATAAGGTTCCGTCTTCCAGCCCTGTGGGGATCCGTTGAGTCTTCCCTGCACTTCTCACAAGGGCTGAATGTTGTGTTAGGGATCGCAGCTCTGCAGCATAAATGATCATCTAACCAAATAAATGTTATTATACCGAACCGGGCAGGAGAAAATGTCATGCTCCTATTGACTTTATAGAGGAACATACGGCTGTGTTGTACATGTTTTATTAACATGTTACTAAACCCAGGAGCCTGCATTCACTATATCTGGTCTCCCACAGTGTGTGCACAGCACATGGAAATGAAATTATTTTAGTAAATATAAACTGCTAAATACCTTTTCTCATCAGCAGTATATAGCAGTCTTGTGACTTCTATCAGTGTCTTGTTAAAGCTTGTAGGAGGAGTTTTCATTCTCCCCTGATTTTCCTATGAGGCTGTAGGATCCCTGACCCTCTGGGGGGGGGGGGGGGGTGCTGATTGGCCCTGTTAGACGCGTGCGGTTTGTTTCGTTCCGAATTGAAATTTGGACAAATTGTTCTTTATTTGGAAATTCGGATGCATCCAAATTTCCAAATTACAATAGTAATGAATTTAAACGAACCCGAAATTAACTAAACAAAATTTCGGACAAAATTCTAATTCAAATCGTTTTTGAATTCAATTTGAATAGTTTTTTAATCAAAATTTGTATTTCCAAAGAGAATTAAATAGAATACAAAATAAAGGAATAGAATAGAAAACAATAGAAAATAAAATTATATAATATAATAGAGTAAAACAGAACAGAATATAAAATAAAAGATAAAAAATAGAATAGAAAATAAAGGGATAGAATAGAAAATAAAAGAATAAACTTAAACAGAACAAAATAGAATAGTAAATAAATGAATAGAATAGATTAGAATTAAAACTGCAATAAAATAGAATATAACCATCTTCTGAAATTCAAATTTTAAATAGATAAAATTTTAATTTGAATACAATAGAACAGACTAGAATATAATAGAGAGAAAAGAAAAGAATAGAAAAAAACAATAGAATAGAAAGAATAAAACCATCTTCCAAAATTTGAATAGAATAAATTTTAATGCAATTCTAACAGAATTCAAATGGAATTCAAATTCAAAATTTATTCAAATTTTCCTAATTCGGACGAATTGAGTTCAATTCGACCGAATTCGGCAACTTGGAATAGATATGAATTTGAATACTGTAAACAAAACAAATTCCAAAAACAAATTAAGCAAATGAAATTAATTTAACTGAACAAATTTATGTAAATAATGAATCAAAATTAAACTAAACAAATGTTTTCTTTCTGCACATGTCTAGGCCCTGTGCTGATCAAATGCACTCTCCCAAGAAAAAAAACTCTAGCAATACACACCAAACTGAGCATGTGCAGCTGGTCCCCAAGGCTCTGTACTCTCAGGAGATAGATTGGGGACAGTGGAAGAATTGGAGGATCAGAGAAGACAGGATCAAACAGCCTTTTTACACAATGCAGAGGATTAACCTCTTAGGTACCACAGTGAGCATAAAAGTAGAGCACAAAGGCTAACGCTGTGCTTGAAATGTAAATGCTAAATATAAAATAGAGCTGCTAGCACCTTCAAGTCAAATACAACCTCAATAATATAAAATACAAAATGCGTGCAGCGCTTAAAATGATATGAATGAAAAGAGGTATAACAAGGGAAACTAATGCAGAGTCACAAATATACAGTCCATAGGGACAGAAGAAAACCAAAACCAAAATCTGTGCTGCTTATAGATGGAGAAAGTGGTAGATAAGGGTAAAAGTGATAGTCCTCCCCACTAGGTAGATCCTGCTTTACACCCAGGTGAGAGTAAATAATCCTGCTTACTAGCTTCCCGTGACCACTATACAGTGGTCTCACCAAGCACAGGGAAAAGGGTCTCCCCAGGAACCTTAATGATGGCCGGGATCCCCGTTTAACAGATGGAGCTCGGAAATGTAAGACAAGAAATGCTCCCATAGTGCAGTACTTCAAAAATCCAGGTTTAATGGTATAAAAAGTTTGCACTTACATGATAAAATCATTGAAACGGCTTGTCTTTAGATTGGAACCAGGGCATCCCTACGAGCTTCACTTCACTTCCTGGTTTGTTTGTATGTCAACCTCCTGGGAGGTGTAGCGTAATGACGTCACCATCGCAGGCCCCCTCCCTACTCGTTTTGTCACAAAAGAACGTCGTCTGGGGATTGGCTGCATATATAGACTGATTTTACTGTTGTTGGTTTAGTAACGCTTTTTTTTATTTATTTTTTAAATATTCTAGGCAAATAAGACATACTCATCAATCTTGGGATTGCGAAGCAACTCCTTAATTTGGCGTTCAAGCAACATGTCGCTGCACTTCAGCCGAGTCCTTTGCTCTGTTCCTTGAATGTTTCCCTGTGTCTCCTGCATCCTCATCTGCTTGCAACCGCTGGTGCACAAGTATGCTACGTGTCATCTAGTGACTCCTGTGCTCCCCTGTGCATCCTGGGTCTCCAAGTGCATCAAACTGCAGCCTGTATCATCTAGTGACTCCTGTGCTCCCCTGTGCATCCTGGGTCTCCAAGTGCATCAAAGTGCACCCTGTATCATCTAGTGACTCCTTTGCTCCCCGAGTCTCCAAGTGCATCAAAGTGCTGCCTGTATCATCTAGTGACTCCTGTGCATTCCCGAGTCTCTAAGTGCATCAAAGAGCACCCTGTATCATCTAGTGACTCCTGTGCTCCCCTGTGCATCCTGGGTCTCCAAGTGCTTCAAAGTGCAGTCTGTATCATCTAGTGACTCCTGTGCTCCCCTGTGCATCCTGGCTCTCCAAGTGCTTCAAAGTGCACCCTGTATCATCGAGTGACTCCTGTGCTCCCCTGTGCATCCTGGCTCTCCAAGTGCTTCAAAGTGCAGTCTGTATCATCTAGTGACTCCTGTGCTCCCCTGTGCATCCTGGCTCTCCAAGTGCTTCAAAGTGCAGCCTGTATCATCCAGTGACTCCTGTGCTCCCCTGTGCATCCTGGCTCTCCAAGTGCTTCAAAGTGCAGCCTGTATCATCTAGTGACTCCTGTGCTCCCCGAGTCTCCAAGTGCTTCAAAGTGCAGCCTGTATCATCCAGTGACTCCTGTGCCTCCCTGTGCATCCTGGCTCTCCAAGTGCTTCAAAGTGCACCCTGTATCATCTAGTGACTCCTGTGCTCCCCGAGTCTCCAAGTGCATCAAAGTGCTGCCTGTATCATCTAGTGACTCCTGTGCATTCCCGAGTCTCTAAGTGCATCAAAGAGCACCCTGTATCATCTAGTGACTCCTGTGCTCCCCTGTGCATCCTGGCTCTCCAAGTGCTTCAAAGTGCAGTCTGTATCATCTAGTGACTCCTGTGCTCCCCTGTGCATCCTGGCTCTCCAAGTGCTTCAAAGTGCAGCCTGTATCATCCAGTGACTCCTGTGCTCCCCTGTGCATCCTGGCTCTCCAAGTGCTTCAAAGTGCAGTCTGTATCATCTAGTGACTCCTGTGCTCCCCTGTGCATCCTGGCTCTCCAAGTGCTTCAAAGTGCAGCCTGTATCATCTAGTGACTCCTGTGCTCCCCTGTGCATCCTGGCTCTCCAAGTGCTTCAAAGTGCAGTCTGTATCATCTAGTGACTCCTGTGCTCCCCTGTGCATCCTGGCTCTCCAAGTGCTTCAAAGTGCAGCCTGTATCATCTAGTGACTCCTGTGCTCCCTGAGTCTCCAAGTGCTTCAAAGTGCACCCTGTATCTTCTAGTGACTCCTGTGCACCCTGTGACTTCAAGTGCACCCATGTGCGTCCCATGTCATTTAGTTAGTCCAAGTATGCCCTTGTGGGTCCTATGCGGGCCTTATTCACACCTGCGCGACCTGCGTTTTTTGTGTGTTTGTCATGTGGCAGCATAGGGCAGGCCATTCACTCTTCTGCAATAAAATACACCCACCTGCCTGTTCACAATTCACTGCAGAATGTACACGGAGCTGCATGTGCACGTGGAGCAACATCAACTCTGGAGTGGCAACATCCTACACCAGCCATTTAGGATGACCGAAGTCCAGATCTTGGCGAGGGACAAAGTGGGGTCAGTCCATTGGAACAGAGGTAAGTATTTTTGCCTTTAATTCCACTTTATCTGACTATTTGCAATGGGTTACAGCGATCTACATTATTCACACATCTGTAATGATGACGGAATCAAGAAAATTTGTGATTCATTACTTTGGAATTCCCAAATATTTGCAGAGAACAATGCAATTCAAGAATTTGCCTAATGGCCCGTATACATGATCAGAAAATCATCCGAAAATAATCTGACCGTTAGTACGCAGCTTTCGAGAGCCGATATTATCCGATCGGACAAGCATGAAAATTTCTCTCCTACTGCCGCGTACACACGATTGGAAATTCCGACAAGAAAAGTCCGATGTGAGCTTTTGGTCGCAAATTCCGACCGTGTGTAGGCTCCATCGGAATTTTTCTGTCGGAATTTCCGCCAAGAAAATTTTGAGAATTAGTTTTCAAATTTTCCGACGGGAAAAGTTCACATCAGAAATTCCGATCGTCTGTATGCAATTTCGACGCGCAAAAAAAACGCATGCTCAGAATCAAGCAGAAGAGCCGAACTGCCTATTGAACTTCATTGATCTCGGCTCGCCATACGTGTTGTACGTCACTGCATCCTTGACGGTCGGAATTTCTGACAGGATTTGTGTGACCGTGTGTATGCAAGCCAAGTTTGAACGAAATTCTGTCGGAAAAGCCATCCAAGGTTTTTCCGTTGGAAAATACGTTTATGTGTACGCGGCATACAATACCAAATTATATGACTTTTGTTTAATCAGTACAGTTACAATACAAATACACTCTATTGCCAAAAGTATTGGGACGCCTGCCTTTACACACACGTGAATTTTAATGGCATCCCACTCTTAGTCTGTAGGGTTCAATATTGAGTTGGCCCACCCTTTGCAGCTATAACAGCTTCAACTCTTCTGGGAGGGCTGTCCACAAGGTTTAGGAGTGTGTCTATGGGAATATTTGACCATTCTTCCAGAAGCACATTTTGATTCTTCCAGAAGCACTGATGTTGGAAGAGAAGGCCTGGCTCACAATCTCCCAAAGGTGTTCTATCGGGTGAAGGTCAGGACTCTGTGCAGGCCAGTCAAGTTCCTCCACCCCAAACTCACTCATCCATGTCTTTATGAACCTTGCTTTGTGCACTGGTACGCAGTCATGTTGGAACAGAAAAAGTAACCATCCCCAAACTGTTTCCACAAAGTTGGGAGCATGAAATTGTCCAAAATGTCTTGGTATGCTGACGTCTAAAGAGTTCCCTTCACTTGAACTAAGGGGCCAAGCCCAACCCCTGAAAAGATACTCCACACCATAACCCCCCCTCCACCAAATGATTTGGACCAGTGCACAAAGCGAGAATTTTCGTAACTTTAGTAAACTCTTCATTTTCGATATGAGATTAGCAGGGAAAAAAAAATAATTTCATTGTGTGTACCAGGCATTAGAACCCTTTCACACATACTGCTGTGCTAAAACACAGACGTAAAGCAAACCAAAAATGCAATAAAAATATTTCCCTTTAATCCTATGGAGAGGGAGGAGCAGCATAAGAAGCCAATGGGCAGCACAGTGGCTACATGGTTAG
Organism: Rana muscosa; assembly: GCA_029206835.1. Classification (NCBI taxonomy): domain Eukaryota; kingdom Metazoa; phylum Chordata; class Amphibia; order Anura; family Ranidae; genus Rana; species Rana muscosa. Next base: position 239,011,975 of record CM055123.1, on the reverse strand, counting down.
CACTTCCACCTAGCATCACTTGGGTCGTCAGTGTGAATCCCAACCACGGCACTACCTGCATGGAGTTTACATGTTCTCCCTGTGCCTGTATGGGTTTCCTCTGGGTATTTCAGCTTTCTCCCATACTAGTAAAACAGGCTGGTAGGTTAATTGGCTCCTGTCTGAAATTGGCCCTAGTATGTGTATGTATACATGTGAGTTAAGGACCTTAGATTGTAAGCTCTTCGAGGGCAGGAACTGAATGTGCAATATATATATATATGTGTAGCGGGCATGTACTATTTAGGGGGAGCATCTGGGTGGTAGCATGACCCAGATGCACTAATTGGAAGAATAGGGCTGTATTCTGTTCGGGTGAGGACATCAGTGGTGTTTAGTTCCCTGCAGCTCAGCAGGTGGCACTGTCACTTTGAGTCAGGGTTGAACCACTACTGCAGTGCCGTACCCTTTGTGACCTCTCGCGGCAGTTGTAATTCGGGGCGGGGAACCCGCTGTGTTTGCTGGGGGAGGGTATAAAGGGGGCGGACATCTTCACCACAAGGTCCGAGTCCCAGGCACCTTCAGCCTGAGGGCTGCTGTCCGTGGTCAGTGTTCAGGCGCCCTCGGCCTGTACACGTGGAGTTCGTGTTCCATCCCAGACACCTTCAGTCTGGGGTGAGGTACTCATCCGGAGGCCTGGGGCCCAGTACCTTCCGCTGGGTCCCACGAGGGAGGGATTGTCCTAAGGTGCCCCTGGTGTTGGGCACCTGAATCCAGGGTGTAAAGGACCGGAGAGGTGACCCTTCGTGAAGCTGGTGCAGCATATTGCCAGTGTCGGGTGGACCTCCGGAGACCGCTCGGATGGATATCTTTCCCCGGCAGGGGCCTATTCATAAAGGAAGGTAATTCATGTTCTGTGACCGGTGGCAGCGGTACACCTAGTCAATTAAGGTCGGTGGCAGAGACCTGCTATTAGGCCTGTGGCAGGGGCCTCAACAGTTCACCCGGTCGGTGGCAGCGACCAAACTCACAGTCGGTGGCAGCGACTGTGCGCCAAGCCTATTCCCCAAAGAAGGAATAGGAGAGTTCATTGTGCCTGGGCCTACTCGTATCCACACCCTGTTTGTTCGTTTGAAAGTTCAACTGATACTGTTCATATGTGAAGAAGAATAAAGGAGTGTTGGACTTTTTATGGTGTGGGGCTCTATTACTGACAGTCAAACTTGCCCTCTGCAGGAGGGTCAGAGGCTCCATCAGGAACACAGGACCCGAAGGTAAAATAGTGTTGGCCTTCACCTCTACACCTTAGAGGACAGGGGCCGTAGTGAACCTCACCCTCTTCCCGCATACCCCTAGACAAGCAAGCCACTTTATTCACAAGGGGACGGGGGGTGAGGCCGCTACATATGTAAAGCACTGCATAGATTGATGGTGCTAGCTATGTACCTGTATTACCGTAAATAAAATCAGATGTGCTGATAGGAGAGCAGAGTGACAGAGAATTGAGCTCATCAGTCTTCTGCTTCTCTTTTTACTTTCCAACCAAAGGTTAATGCCGCGTACACACGGCCGTTTTTAATGTCATTAAAAAAAAAAGACGTTTTTCTCGACGTGATTCTTCTCAAGCCTGCCTTGCCTACACACTATCGTGAAAAAAAATGCTCGAGCAAAGCGCGGCTGATGTACAACACGTTCGACAACGCGTACGACGGCACTATAAAGGGGAAGTTCCATTAGGATGGTGCCACCCTCGTGTTAGTAAAGTTTGGTGAGAGACGATTCGCGCTTTTCAGCCTTGTGCTCTTCAGTCCGTTACAGCGTGACAAATGTGGTATCTCCATTCTGAATGCTAGTTTTACCAGAACGAGCGCTCCCGTCTCATAACTTGCTTCTGAGCATGCGCGTTTTTTTCCCGTCATTAAAGCGTACACACGGCTGTTTTTCACGACGAGAAAAACGACGACGTGAAAAACGACGAGAAAAAATAGAGCATGTTCTAAATTTTTAATGGCCATTTTTCTCATTGAGAAAAATGCTCTGTAGCCCACACACGATCGTTTTTAATGACCAATTTAAAAAATTGCATTTTTCTCATCATGAAAAACGGTCGTGTGTACGCGGCATAAGGGAGGGACAAGACCTGTTAGTATTACTGAACCCCAGCAGAGAAAAATCAGGTCTTATGCAATGCCAGAAAGGGTTGTGCTGTGTAGCAGGGCTGTGTAAACCTCAAGACTGGTCAGACACAAATACAAATCCTTTTCGCAAGTACAACAGCTCATGTATATGTATTTTATCTGTGTATTAGTTGTTTGTCTGGAGTTCAGCTTTAATCGATTCACTCATCGCTAATTGTCTTGCACACCAATACGCCCGTTTGTCTTCCAGTAACACAAATGAAGTGGTTACATTTTCTTTAAGATTTTTTCTTTTCTTTCACTGCGTGGGCACCGACTGAGTAAATTCAGGATTGTGACTGTGCTGCGCTTTCTGCGGAAGCCTCTGTGATCTCGTATCCCTCTATGTTCAGAGAGGAGGCGTTTGTGGTTTCTCTTTATTATAATCGGTGTGTCACCAGAAACACCCACGTTGGTGAGCGTAGAGCAAAAAAAAAAAAAAGTTGTGCCATCGGTGAGTAAGCAAATCAAATAATCTGAGGTTTCTGTCATATTACTACAGATAAACACTGAGTAAGACTGTGTGGGGGGGATAGAAAAGAAATGCTTCTCAGTGAGTTTTCATTTTTCTCCCCCGAGCAAGTTTTGGGCCTTTAAAAGGTCAAACCGAAGTATCAGTTTTGGGTGGGCAAATGTGGGATGAATCACCCCCTGACTTGCTTTATGTCAGAGATGCCAACGGCGATAATGCCCACGCTGTTGTGTCTCCACCCCCTCCCACAAGTCCACAATGATGGTGTAGCTCTTGCAGAGTAGAATTTTGTTGCTGATGAGTGCATTTGGCATCTGACTTGTTGGCACATCCGTAATCCGTAATCATATCTCAAATTAAAAAGCTAAAGGCGGATAGCTAAAAATTGTAAAGCTATTAAAGGATTTGTAGTGCTGTTCAGCCAGCCTTGTGACCCAGCGCAGCCAGGTGGATGACTTTGCTTTTCTCTACTTATGCCGCGTACACACGATCATTATTCACGGCGGTTAAAAAAACGCCGTGAATAATGACATTTTAAACGAGGGAACAGCTTGTTCCCCACACACGGTCATTTTTCATTTTTTAAAATGACGAGAAAAACGATCGTCTATGGGCTCCGCGGCAGTGTTTTCCTATGGGAAACACTGCCGCAGAAGAAATGTCAGGAAAAACGACGAGAAAAATTAGAACATGTTCTAATTTTTCTCGTCGTTTTTAATGCCGTTTTTCACGTCGTGAAAAATGACAAAAAGACCACACACGGTCGTTTTTCTTGTTGAAAACAAAAAATTATCGTGTGTACGCGGCATGAAAGTGTTACTAAACCCACAACAGTAAAATCAGTCTGTATATGCAGTAAAGCATGCTTGTTATACTCACTGTGGAACCTAAGGAGTTAAATACTCTGAATTATGTAAAAATGCTGTTTGATCCTGACTTCTCTAATTCTCCACTGTCCCCGATTCATCTCCTGATAGAACAGAACCTTGGGGGCACTCTGCACATGCTCAGTTTGGTGTGTATTGCTAGAGTTTTTTTTATTTGGGGGGGGCATGTGATAAGCACAGGGAAAATCAGCACTGTCCAGACAGAGGGTCAGAGGTCCTGTCGCCTCATAGAACAAAAAGAGTCAAATGAAAATTCCTCTCACAAGCTTTAACTAGACACTGATAAAAGTCACAGGACTGCCATATACTGCTGATGAGAAAAGGTATTTAGCAGTTTATATTTACTAAAATAATTGCATTTCCATGTTCTGTGTACTGTGGGAGAACAGATCTAGTAAATACAGGGTCCGGGGTTTAGTAACATTTTAGGTTAACAAAAAAGCTTGGTCACAAGATGCTTAGGCTGATGGCAGCCTCATTTGGCCTATGAATACTGCAACAAAAGATGGCTCCAGCAACAGCTTATTGGATCTGGTGATTGGTTCATATTCCCTGCTTACCACTCATGTACTTGATAATATAATTGTTCAAACTATAATAAAGCCAGCCTGAAATTTCAGTTTCACACAGCAAAATACATTCCAGGTGTTCCACCTCAATACTGGGCACTTTCACCCCCTTCCTGCCCAGGCCATTTTTCAGCTTTCAGCGCTGTCGCACTTTGAATGACAATTGCGCAGTCATGCAACACTGTAGCCAAATTTATTTTTAATAATTTTCTTCACACAAATAGAGCTTTCTTTTGGTGGTATTTAAAGTGGAGCTCCACCCTAAAGTGGAACTTCCACTCATCGGAACCCTCCCCCCCTCCGGTGTCACATTTGGCACCTTTCAGGGGGGAGGGGGGTGCAGATACCTGTCTAAGACAGGTATTTGCGCCCACTTCCGGGAGTCCTCTCTGCGGGTATTCTGCGGGTAGTACGTCACTTCCCGCAGAATACCCGTTGTGTTCTGGGAAACACTCAGCTCCCAGAACACAACGAGGACCAGTCAGAACGGCGCAGTGCGGCTCGTTTATGCGCCTTCCGATACCGGGCAGTGAAGCCGCAAGGCTTCACTGCCTGGTTCCCTCACTGAGGATGGCAGTCGGGGCAGCAGAGTGACGGGCGATTGCTCGTCTTCTGCTGCCGACGTCGCTGGACTCCAGGACAGGTAAGTGTCCTAATATTAAAAGTCAGCAGCTGCAGTATTTGTAGCTGCTGGCCTTTTTATATATTTTTTTTCGGCGGAGCTCCGCTTTAAAGAGGATGTAAACCCACCTTTAAAAATATAAATAAAAACACCACCTGCAAGACAAAGGCATAATGAGCTAGTATGCATAGCATACTAGCTCATCATGGAATACTCACCTCTGACCAAAGCCCCCGCAGCCGCTCTTACACCACTCAGGCGGCCGACATCTCTCCCCGGGGTTACTTCTGGGTATCGCGGTTTCTGCGCTGTGATTGGCCCGGAGCCGCGGGAGCCGCCAGTCACAGCATTGGCTCTTTTAGCAACGGCACGATCGCCGTTGCTAAAGTGCGCCTGCGCCGTTGTCTGCGGCGCATGCGCCGTAGACATCAGCGCCCGTCATTTCTATAAATATCTCCTAAACCTACAGGTGACCACTTCTCCGTCATTTGACGGTGGTTGGGTGGCAAGTGGTTAAAGTGATTCTAAAGGCTCACGGTTTTTTACCTTCATGCGTTCTTGGATTTTCTTGAAATCGGATCCCGGGTCTCTATTTTGATCTATCCCAGGCATGTCCAAAGTCCGGACCGCGGGCCCGCGTTCCGGTTTCAGACGGCCCGCCTGGTCATTTTGACATGTATGTCTTTTGTGGCCCCCAACGAATCCCAGAGCGCCGGGGGCCACAAAAGAAATACATGCTGGCTGCCGAGGAGGAGGCAGGATGAGCGCTGTGCATACAGGAGTACTTCCTGTTTTCACGGCGACCTGGAAGTCCCCTCTCCTGCGCTGCCATTGGACGACTGTTCTGTCCATCACAGGAGGCGGAACTTTCGATTAAAGAGGCCGCAGAGAAAACAGGAAATTCTCCTGTATGTCTGTCGGCGCTCGTCCCGCCCCCGCCCCCCCTGTCTCCTCCAATGCTGCAGATGAATGAATAAGGCTGCAATGGTGAGTCTGCATTCATGGCAAGGGGGTGCTGCATTCAGGGCAAGGAGGTGCTGCATTCATGGCAAGGGGGGTGCTGCATTCAGGGCAAGGGGGGTGCTGCATTCAGGGCAAGAGGGTGCTGCATTCGGGGCAAGAGTGCTGCATTCAGGGCAAGAGGGTGCTGCATTCATGACAACGGGGGTGCTGCGTTCAGGGTAAAGGGGTGCTGTGTTCAGGGCAAGGGGGGTGCTGCGTTCAGGGCAAGGGGGTGCTGCGTTCAGGGCAAGGGGGTGCTGCGTTCAGGGCAAGGGGGTGTTGCATTCATGGCAAGGGGGTGCTGCATTCATGACAACGGGGGTGCTGCATTTAGGACAACGGTAGTGCTGCATTCATGGCAAGGGGGGTGCTGCATTCAGGAAAACAGGGGTGCTGCATTCATGTCAAGGGGGTGCTGCAGTTAGGGCAAGGGGGGGTGCTGCATTCATGGCACTTGTGAGGCTGTATTGATGGGCAGTGACCCTTATTTTGATTCACAGTTCTTTATTTAAAATTTAAGATTTTTAAGATTAAATACGGTATATCCAAATAACACGCCTGAGCTCATCTCTTCACCACACAGCCACAAAGGCATGGGAATTCTTGTTGGGCATTGTGTATTGGTGCTCGAACGAACACACTTAGACCGAATTTTAATGGTTCACAGAATGTCAGGCAAAATGGTCGGCCCTCACGCATGTTCACTTCATCAAATCTGGCCCTCTTTGAAAAAAGTTTGGACACCCCTGATATCCCATTGTTCCTATTTTTAATTTAATTGAAATTCCTTTCTTTTTGCATGGACAGCTTTTATTCTAAATTTGTGTTTTAAAGCAGACCTTCACACAAAAAAAATGTTTCTTTTATTGTATCCCCCCCCCCCCAATTTTACAGCACATTGTTTTTTTGGGGGAGTAAGTACCTTTTATTTGACAGGTACCCACTCCCACTTCCTTAATCTCAACTAGACGAGAATGACGTTGCCTCGGCCTGTCCATCCCGAAGCCTCCTGAGATACATTTAAAAATCCCAGGAGACTACAGGAAGGTCTCTCTGCGTTAATGAATGACCGGACGCCGATGTGTTAGATAATCCATTACTTAGTGCAAATTTCTAATAGAAAAAGCATAATAGCATTCACAGATGAGATACTGTGGTTAACACGTTTTGTGCACAAAGCTCTTATTCATAAACTCATATGGGTAAGCGATTTGTGCATGAAACGCGTTAACCACCCTGTCACATCTATGTATGCTATGATGTTTTTTACTATTATAAGATTGAATAAATTACCGGGTTTTCTAACACATCAGTGCCGGTCATCTAATAATACTCTATTGTAAGCTCTAATGAGCAGGACCCTCTGATTCCTCCTGTATTGAATTGTATTGTAACTGTGTGCCCCCATGTTGGAAAGCGCTATATAAATCCTGTATAATTTAATAATAATAATACTTGAATACTTACCCGGAGGCGAACATGGCCAGCACCTTGTGTGGATTGGGGTTAGAAAGAGGCAGACCAACCTGGAGCAGTGTGTTCAAAGTTTTGAAAGTCTCTGCATTGATTGATTGCCTGCATGTGCGGTGGAGACCGTAACAGCTGGTTCCCAAATCCAAGATGGCGGGGCTAAAAATCCACAGCCTTCAGATTAATCAGCTGCAGGGAAGACAGTGCTGGACTCCATGGGCTGGTAAGTATTTGTTTTTTAAAAGACATCAACTACATTATTTATCATTTTCAACGCCCAAGTGATGCTTTTGTAGCGCTACCCCCAGTTAAGAGAGCCGCTGGTATTGATTTGGGCCCTGTAGTGCACCGCTGTCAACCCCTGGCAATCGGCTCTAACCTCCCGTGGCACAGCTAGTAAGGGGAGATAGGACCGCGTGACCGCAACTCTAGGTGACGCAGTCCTATGGCAAACACACACAGTGATATACTTTAAAACTTCTATTAAAGTAAGTGAAACTGACACCAATGTACTTGACCCAGATATTTTACTGAGGCTAATGGGCAAGTAATAAACAACAGTATAACAAGTTGCAGATCCCTGCAATAAACAGTAATAAAGATAAACAGAGTAATCAGAATAATAAAGTATTGCTATGCAACTCTAGCGCTGCCCTTTTACAGCTACTTCCCCTCATGGGTAAACTAACACCCAGCAATGTCTACCTATGCAGTCAGGCCTGACTGATCTAAATGGAAGTTCAGTGAAACAATATTCACTAGCAATCTTTTCGGTGGTGCACTTGAAGAACAACTTTGTAATCCAAACGAATAGTAAAGATAAAAGTATCTGTCTTTAAACAGCTCTCACCACCCGGACAAGTCCAAGTTCGTTTCCTCCATCGATTCGTCTAGGAACAGGAATCCACCGACATCCAAGTCTTCAATCCTTCTGGTGTACTGCAGCAAGGATGAGAAGATGTCTCTAAGGTTCTTCTAGGCTGGCAGAGGGGCTCTTTGGAAAGGAGCACACGGCCCAGGCTTCAGGCCTTGTGCACACAGCAGTTCAGCACAGAGATCCTCTTGCTAGGAGAGGGGTGTCCAAAGAGACCGACCAAAACTCCGCCTCCCCTTTATAAAGTCTGCCCCAGCAGTCTCTGTTCTGGAGCAATGCACCCTGGGTGCTGCAAGATGTACTGGGAGATGTAGTCTCTCTGTATTAAAGGGGAATACCCCGCTACACACTCCCCCCACTTTAAATCTTTGGTCCCCAAAGACAGCATCAACAATATGTATATAAAAGATAGTTCACGGTTGTAAAGGAACCTGGCAGGGGAATCTCCCACCTAGCATGGTGAGGAAGATTGTCCTGCTCACAGGCCATATTATTGGAAGTGGCCTGCCTAACTGTGCCAGAGAGTGAGTTGGGGTTGCCCTCCACCAAATGTACAGTGGAGGGACCAGATGTGGGCATGGTCCTTCTTGAGGTTAGGACCGTGTCTTCGGAACTTTCTCCCATCTGATCATGAGTTAGTTTCCGGGGAGGATCAATGACTCTCTTCCTTCTCTTCTCCCTGGGAGTCACAGTCTCAGCTACTCTTGGTTCTTCCTCTGGTACTGAAGCAGGAACCTCTTCCGGTAGTGAGGGTATGGGATCACATCTGGGGACAGCAGGGGCTAAAAGCCGTTTCACCAGATCGGTATTGGTCCCAATGATGAGAGAGCTTCTTGAGGGCCCTGGCAGCCAGGGACAGACAATGGCCAGTGTCTCAAAGTTCTGGGGCTCCCCAGCCCTCAATGGATCACACGACAACTTGATCCGCACACATCCATCACAAGAGTACTCTTCTGCTAGGATACCCTGAATCTTGGTGTCTCCCATCTCTTCCAGGGGCAGGTATGACAGGTACTTCTTGTAAAAGTCTCTGGTCATTAGGGTAACCTGAGCACCTGTATCAAGGATGGCTCTGGTGTAGATCCCTTCAATCAGAACAGGCACTACAGGCAGAGGACCTACCAATTGGGTAGCAGTCCTTTTGGAAACACCTGTAACAGCAGGCTGGCATACTTGGACTTGTGCTCTCTTCAGCTTCCGGCGCTGGGAATGCCGTTTCTGGCGTTGTTTGGAAGGCTGATAGGCGTTGTTCACTGAGACGGCATAGACTGCAGGTGTCCTCCACCGCTCCCTCGCAGATTCAGGGAAAGTTACTTTTGAAGGCCCGGATCTTCTCTCCATTCTTGGGTCACTTCTCTGAGGCCTCCGCCAGCCTTCTGTCTCCATTCGTGGACTTGGACATACTCGCTGGTAGTGGCCTACACCTCCACAGTTGAAACAGACAATCTCTCTTCTCTCCTGTGGGGAGGTTGATGTTGAACTGCTCCGGCGTGGTTCACTCTTAATTTCCTCTGGTTCCTCCATTCCTGAGTTTTTAGACAGGAGTGAGGTCAAAAGATCCAGCACCTGGGTCATTTGGTTCTTCAGGATCTCCACTTCTGAGTCCCATTCAGTAGCCATGGCTGATCTGACTCCCACCGCAGGGAGGGTAGTTGGTTCGGTATGTTGACTCCTCCTTTTCTCTTCCAACACAGCCTCCTCCTCCCTGACTATCCGAATCAAGTTGGGGTATTCCAGGCTCTTCCCATCCTGTCGGGTGCGTAGCGCCAATGCAATAGGATCCAGGGGCTGAGCTCCCCTCAATACCTGTTGAGCACGAGCCTCGTCTACTTTCCCTGGGTCGATCCCCTTCTTCAAAATGATCCTATGCAGGATCTTGTCTAGACGTCCCATATATTCTGATAGTTTCTCGCCTGTCTTCTGGTAGCAGTGCTCCAGCTGATAGGTAAGCTCAGTGATTTTTTCTGTCCCACCGAACACATTCTGCAGGATGTCTAAGTAATCCTGTGCAGTACAGTCTTTCCTGCTTATCTTCAGGTTACGTATGGCATCCAGAGCAGGCCCCTTTAAACTTTCAACAATCCTCTGCTTCTTTTGTCGCTCCGGGACCTCCCATTCTTCTAGGGCCTGAGTGGCGCCGTCTAGCCACTCTTCAAATCCCTCTTCTTCCGAAGGTACAGGTTTCTTTCCAGAAAATATCCTGAGTTTCCTGTATCCTGACATCGGGTAGTCTGTGGGATCCTTCTTACACTGGGCTACAATCTCCCCCAGGACCGCGCATAATTCTGCGCTGAGGGTGGCAGGCGGTGGAGATATCTGTGGAGATGATGGTTTTGGTGTCTGGAACCATTCTTCCTTCACTGGCTGCGTATGTATCAAGTGATAGATCTGATTATCTATGGCTTGTATACTTGGACTTTTAAATTGCTCTGGGATTTCGTCTTTCCATTCTACCAGTGCGTACGTAAACGAGGCATTTGACCTTGTATCCATCACCCATGCTTTCTGGCTCGGTGATAGTGACATTATTAGCTGCTTTATCGCTTCTTCTTGCCAGATCCCCCCCGGGAGTTCAATAACTACCGCCGCGGTTGGATCGGTACCAGCCGCTGCGCACCACTGTGACATTGCTAGCGGGTCCATGCTGGTACTTCTGACCGGCTTGATTGCAGCGTGCAACGTACAAGGATCCCGGCTCGAGCCCCCACGTGTAGCGCTACCCCCAGTTAAGAGAGCCGCTGGTATTGATTTGGGCCCTGTAGTGCACCGCTGTCAACCCCTGGCAATCGGCTCTAACCTCCCGTGGCACAGCTAGTAAGGGGAGATAGGACCGCGTGACCGCAACTCTAGGTGACGCAGTCCTATGGCAAACACACACAGTGATATACTTTAAAACTTCTATTAAAGTAAGTGAAACTGACACCAATGTACTTGACCCAGATATTTTACTGAGGCTAATGGGCAAGTAATAAACAACAGTATAACAAGTTGCAGATCCCTGCAATAAACAGTAATAAAGATAAACAGAGTAATCAGAATAATAAAGTATTGCTATGCAACTCTAGCGCTGCCCTTTTACAGCTACTTCCCCTCATGGGTAAACTAACACCCAGCAATGTCTACCTATGCAGTCAGGCCTGACTGATCTAAATGGAAGTTCAGTGAAACAATATTCGCTAGCAATCTTTTCGGTGGTGCACTTGAAGAACAACTTTGTAATCCAAACGAATAGTAAAGATAAAAGTATCTGTCTTTAAACAGCTCTCACCACCCGGACAAGTCCAAGTTCGTTTCCTCCATCGATTCGTCTAGGAACAGGAATCCACCGACATCCAAGTCTTCAATCCTTCTGGTGTACTGCAGCAAGGATGAGAAGATGTCTCTAAGGTTCTTCTAGGCTGGCAGAGGGGCTCTTTGGAAAGGAGCACACGGCCCAGGCTTCAGGCCTTGTGCACACAGCAGTTCAGCACAGAGATCCTCTTGCTAGGAGAGGGGTGTCCAAAGAGACCGACCAAAACTCCGCCTCCCCTTTATAAAGTCTGCCCCAGCAGTCTCTGTTCTGGAGCAATGCACCCTGGGTGCTGCAAGATGTACTGGGAGATGTAGTCTCTCTGTATTAAAGGGGAATACCCCGCTACACTTTTCTTGCCTTAGGGCCTATTTACATTTTTGCAGTACGTTAACGCATGTTATGCCACAAGTTAACACGTGTTGCGTTAAAGGAACCTTTTAAAATAAATGGGTTGCCAAAGCACCCTACTCTCCTAAAAAAATGGGACGTGATCGATTTTCACAATGCAACAGACTGGTTGCATTGCTTAGTGCATTGGGTATTCAGAATGATTGGCCCTGCAGCACAGCAATGCATTACCAAGATGCGTTCACGTAACTAGGCTCTAAATGTCACGACAGGTCCTAGTAAACGTTATAAACTGAGAGCAAGGTGGCTGCCTATGGTGCGTTTAGACAGGTCCTCTTTAACATACACAGCTCAGCATCAGTTTTTATTTTCAGCCGTTACGACATGACCTAAGATGATCTCAGCCGCAATTCTACCTTGGTTCTTGGCTTCCTGTGATAATAGGAAGCCACATAAGACGGTGTTGAGTGTAGCATTTGTATCACTCAGGAAGCAGAGACCGGTGACGCCTGAGTGGTGAACAGATGGGTGGAAGATGTGTGGGGGGGGGGGATGGGAGGAAGGAAGACAGCGAGAAATCGTTGCATAAAACATCGCTATACATAATGCTTCCTTTCTTAAAGCTGAACTCTGGGCAAAAAGATTCATATACAGCTGAGACACATATCTGTTTCCTGCAGCCTTTCTCAACCTTTTTTCCTCAGATCTCGGGGAAACCCCTGAAACAACTTTTTGATCTACAGCTTTTGGACAGTTAGCATGATTTATGAGATGTAGATATAACATCAACTTTGGGGGTTATTTACTCCACCCTAAAGTGGAACTTCCGCTCATCAGAACCATCCCCCCCTCCGATGTCACATTTGGCACCTTTCAGGGGGGGGGGGTCTAAGACAGGTATTTGCACCCACTTCCGGGAGTCCTCTCTGCGGGTATTCTGCGGGTAGTGCGTCACTTCCCGCCCCCGCCCGTTATGTTCTGGGAAACACACGGCTCCCAGGACACAGCGGGGACCAGTGAGGACGGCGCTGCGCAACTCGCGCATGCGCCATAGGGAACCGGGCAGTGAAGCCGGAACGCTTCACTTTCTGATTCCCTCACCGAGGATGTAGGGGCAGCAGATAGATGAGCGATTGCTCGTCTTCTGCTGCAGACGTCGCTGGACTCCAGGACAGGTAAGTGTCCTAATATTAAAAGTCAGGAGCTGCAGTATTTGTAGCTGCTGGCTTTTAATATTTTTTTAACGGCGGAGCTCCTGCTTTAAGGCAAATTCACTTTGCACTACAAGTGCAAACTATAAATGCAAAGTGCACTTGAAATTGCACTGAAAGGGCACTTGGAAGTGCAGTCGCTGTAGATCGGAGGGGGACTTGCAAGGAAAATAAAAAACAGCATTTTAGCTTGCACATGATTGGATAATAAAATCAGCAGATCTTCCCCTCATTTCAGATCTTCCCTTCAGGTTTTCAGCGACTGCACTTCCAAGTTTACTTTCAGTGCAATTTCAAGTGCACTTCGCACTTGTAGTTTGCACTTGTAGTGCAAAGTGGATTTGCCTTTTGTAAATAACCCCCTATGTGTAATTATACCAATAAATAAAAGAATATATACAGTATTAAGGTCTAACCAAAGGCAAAACTTTTTTTATTTTGGAGGTAAGGGAGGGTTATAACCCCTGTCAGTTTTTTTTTTGTCATCTGTATCCCAGTGGAGATTTTTGTTCACTTTCTCTCCCATGGCAAAAACAGGAAGTGAGAGGGAATCAAAAAACAGGAAGTGAGAGGGAATCCCTCCAAAGTGGGGGAAAACCAGAACTAGTGCCCCCATTGGAAGATTTGTCCTTCTATTCCTGTTGTGTGTCAACCCAAAATTTGGGCTTTTCTTTTACTTTCACTTTTGAGAAACAGGACAAATAGAGAGGGCGAGCTTCCCTAATGGGGGCACAGCCAGCATAAAAAACAATAAAGAAGATACTGCACAAATGGTAAAACAATAAGTAAAAATAAGTTGCGGACAGAGACAACACTCTGAAAACTTTCCTACTGATTGATCACGCTTGCTCTCAGACTGTTCCCATGTCCCTTCTGGCGGTCGATGCAGAAAAATGCGTTTGACCAGGTAAGTTGGCAGTTCCTTTACCTATCTCTCCAGCAGATAGGTTTAGGCCCACGCATGATTTTGAGGATAATGGCTCGGATCTGAATTAATGGTTCTTTATCCCCTGTGCTCTCTATTCACAACGGTACGCGACAAGGATGCCCCTTATTTCGGTAGGCCCCCTTCACAATAAGTTAGCTCTATTTGCAGATGATCTGCTTCTTTTTGTTACACAGCCTCTCACTTCTCTCCTCTCGATTCTAATGGAATTTTAGAGATTTGGGGGTGTCAACAACTTTAAAGTGAATTATAACAAGTCAGAACTACCATTTTTTGCTATAAAGAAATGCGCTACTTTAACTGCTTGCCGACCAGCAATATACGATATACGTCGACAGCATGACACGGACAGGCAGAAGGGCGTATATATACGTCCCCTTTAAGCGGCATTGTGGACGCGCACGCCCACCCGCCGCAAGCTCCGTGAGCCCGACCACGGGTCCTGCGGACTCGATCTCCGCAGGGATACCGACGATCGTCTCAAGGTGAGGAAGAACGGGGAAATGCTGATGTAAACAAGCATTTCCCCAGTCTTCCTAGTGACAGGACACTGATCACCGCTTCCTGTAATCGGAAGTGGTGATCAGTGTCGTGTCACACACAGCACATCCCCCCTACAGTTAGAAGCACTCCCCAAGACACACTTAACCCCTACAGCGCCACCTAGAAGTTAACCCCTTCACTGCCGGTGTCATTTTCACAGTAATCAGTGCATTTTTATAGCACTGATCGCTGTAAAAATGACAATGGTCCCACAAATGTGTCAAAAGTGTCCGATGTGTCCGCCATAATGTCACAGTCACAATAAAAATCGCTGATCGCCGCCATTACTAGTAAAAAAAAAAAGAATAATAAAAAGGCAATTAATCAATCCCGTATTTTGTAGATGCTATAACTTTTGCACAAACCAATCAATATACGCTTATTGCATTTGTTTTTTACCACATATATGTAGAAGAATACGTATCGGCCTAAACTGTTAACATTTTTTGTTTTTTTATATATTTTTTGGGGATATTTATTATAGCAAATGTAAAAAATATAGAATTGTTTTTCAAAATTGTCCCTCTATTTTTGTTTATAGCGCAAAAAATAAAAACTGCACAGGTGATCAAATACCACCAATAGAAAGCTCTATATGTGGGAACAAAAGGACGTCAATTTTGTTTGGGAGCCACGTCGCACGACTGCGCAATTGTCAGTTAAAGCGACGCAGTGCCGTATCGCAAAAAATGGCCCGGTCATTAAGGGGCAAATCCTTCCGGGGCTTAAGTGGTTAACTGGTGATTGCACGGTCATGCAACACTGTACCCAAAATAAATTTATATCATTTTTTTTCACACAAATAAAGCTTTATTTTGGTGGTATTTGCACACCACTGGGTTTTTTAGTTTTTATCGAATGAATGAAAAAAGGCCGAAATGTAAACAAAATATATATTTTTTACTTTCTGCTATAAAACATCTAATAAAAAATAAATTAAAAAAAATCTTTATATATTTAGGAAAAAATGTATCCTGCTACTACATGTCAAAAAATTCCAATAAGTGTATAATAAATGGTTTGTGTGAAAGCTACAGCGCCTACAAATGATGGGATATATACTGGAATTTTATTTTATGCTAGTATTTGTGGCAATCAGCGACTTAGGTGCGTTTCGCACTGGGGCGACCTGTCAGGCGACTTGGTCACCTGACAAGTTGCGCTGCATTCAGTGCAATGAAACCGTTCTAATCGGAGCGACTCAAGTCGCTTCGACTTAGAAAAAGTTTCCTGCACTACTTGGGGGCGACTTTAAAGCAGCTTGCATTGACTTTTATTAAAGAAGTTGTTTGAAATCTGCGCTGATGTCATACTGTGCGGGGCGGCTTCAAAGTCGGCTTCTAAGTCGGGTGACACTGGCTGGGAAGGGGTTAACATCTAGGGGCAATCAAGGGGTTAACTGTGTGTCTAACAAGTTTAATGTGTGTGCTGTGGTTACTGCTCTTTACTACTGATTGATTTGTTTATTTTCTCTGCTTTGCACAGAAAAGAAAAAAAGTGATTGTTCCCTCTGTACAGAGCTCTGTGTTGCTTGTCAACACAAAGCTCTGGGCTGTGATTGGACACAGCCGATCAGCAGGTCCAGGCCATGAATCATTGGCTGGGATCTGCTGACAGACGCTCGCTCTGTACAATCACAGGGGAGTAGGTGGGAGGAGCATGCACCCAAAATAGGCAGCGACGTGTGGGTACGTCCCGGTGCCTGTAGCTGCCACCTGCGGTGCGTTTGGCAAACGGTTAATGAGCAATGGTATTGGTAATATGCAGCAAGAAAGGGGGTTAATATACTGTCACTGATGAAGTTAATTAACCCCTTTGTGGGGTTAATTACCTGCATTAGTTGCACCAGTGTCAGTGTTAATTAACCCACTGGTGCTACTAATGCAACATAAAGGGGTTAATTAACTGCCACTGGAGCGCACTTGGCACATGTTTCAGCCATTATCTATGTAGCGCGGCCGGTGTGTACAGCACACTGCCGCCACTTCTACTGCGCCCCCCCTCCCTTGTACCGGCCCTGGGTCTGGGACCGGCATGCCAGATAGAGGCGAGGAAGCTGAAATGGACCCAGAAGCGACGTCCCCCTTTCACTTTTTCCAGCCTATACGGCTGGGAAAGAAAATAATGCCAAACGATCTGTACTGCATTAGATTAAATGGAGCACAGGTCTTTACGACTCCTGATGTCTGAATAAAGAGAACCTGTCACCAATAAATCATCACATGGGGGACTATTTGTTCCCTGTGTGACAAAAAAAGTAAAAAAAAAAAATGGAAAAAATTAACACCCAAGCACATAAAATCCCCCGCAATTTTTTTTTGGGAGGCCCCTTAACCCCTTCATACATGCATGTACCAACATAAACGCATACATCTGGGGCGCCTACTCACAAAAATGATTGCGATACTCATGTTACATATCGCCACTCATGCCAGGATGAGAACAATAATTCTAGCACAAATTTTTTTTTTTTAGGTTTTGTAATCTTAGCGCAGCTTCTACTCATGTGCATTGGTTGTGCATGAGAGTTTAATATTCATCTTAGGTAATAGTGTGGGATTCCAGCACCTAGTAGTGAACAGCAGCGGGGACACGTGGTATTTCAACACATTTATATTGCCTTAGCACTGTTCTTTCACTTTTATAATTCTAGCACCATATAAGAAGGTCAGTTGCATATAAACAAAACGATCTCCTCGCTTAACTTTCCGTGCTCACACAGCACTAAGGTCACTGGCTCCCCCCGACGCGTTGCGTCACTGGACACGTGACTTTTTCAAGGGGCATGTGTGAGTGCAACTGTTTTTTATCTCACATATATCCTTTCCAGTTTATTTATCTGCGCAATGATTTATTTCACTTTTTCTTTTGAGCAACACGGGTCTATGAAGGCCTAAAAGCAATGAAGGCTTGAGAGCAATCCATCACATGTGAACATCATCAGAGACTTTAAACCTGACCATCTGGGTATCGTTGTCCTTCTGATTTGAATCTTATTAAGGAGTGGTGTCTGACATTTTCACAACATTGTCAGAAATTTTGCAAGCACTTTATTAATTATTATTAAGTGTAGGATTTACTGGACCTTATTTATTATATTTGTTTATTCAGAATTTATTGGATCACTGTGCAATAATATAAGGTGGAAGATAGCGCTTTATTAACCTTTTTTATCATTTACTTTTTTGTGATATCAGTACACAACACAATAATAGCAGCAATCATCATTTGATCATCTTATCATTTTTGGTTCACACTTATTTATTCGCTTCAGCGCTTTAGTAATTCTAACACAATATATATATATATATATTAGGGCTGTTACTGATTAAAAATTTTGTGTTCGATTAATCGTTTGTTTTTTTTAATCGATTAATTTCGATTAATTATAACGCACATACAGATCAAACTACTTTTAGCTGATCTCCTTGCAGGCTGATTCCCAGTGCAGCTACCAACCACTGGAAAAATGAATAGCAGGATACAAAAAACACACAAAGGCAGCACTCGATGGGAATAGCATTAAAATATTTATAGTCTTCAACTAGGTAACAAAATAAATATTGCACTGGAGATAAAATCTAAAAAATCCAAAAAAAGCGAGGAATTCCTAACGGTAGCAAAAGCAGTCATAAAAACATGTAGCTAAGTATGATACTGGTATAAAAATGTCTACAATGATACCACTGCTGAATCCAGATGAGGAGGGGTCAACATCAGTCCATCGGGATGTAGATGTCCCGTGAAGGGAACTATCACAACTCCCAGTGGATGGCTGTAGAATCCCAGGTTGATAGAGGGAAGTGATAGAGGGAAGTGTAACAGCCCTTGCGTGTGGCAGATAGTAAGGTCCCGCCAGCATGCAGATATGAATGCACAGCAAAGGAGACCTTCAGATGGACACGGCAAGCCCCGCCGGTGTCCGTGACGTCACCGGATCTCCGACAGAACTCCCTGAAGACCCGGAAGCCGGCGGAGAGGTGAGTACCGATCAAAAGAATTTTGATCGATCAAAAACATTAATCGATTAATCGGGGAATTAATAGTTAATTTCCACAGCCCTAATATATATATATATATATATATATATATATATATATATATTCACCATCAAGTAATGTATAGCACACTTAAAAAGATTGCCGCTCAACCCTATCCAGTCTATGTGGTTAACATATATAAGACTGAAGCAGCCATGTTTCCATTTTCTTAAACAGGCAATTTCTCTTTTTATTTTTTATTTGTTTTAGTAACTCCTAATACTGTCCATGGAGTTCCACTTTAATCCCAGACTGGATCAGCATTCCCGTACTGTCACAGCTAGCAGAGTTCAACGAGCTGCGCAAACCGACGTCAGCATCACGACTTCCACAGCTAATCCACGCAACGATAGCAGCAGCCTGGCGCAGCATCTCCACCCCCCCCCCATTCACCTGGTCTCCACCCCCCCCCCCCCATTCACCTGGTCTCCACCCCCCCCATTCACCTGGTCTCCACCCCTGTATTGAATGAAGCCGGGCTCTGTGGCGGGAAGCTGCAGCACACCATTAAACAATTAACACAGAGCGTGTGTGACTCATTCAATCAATACACCATCCCTTTACATGACGGGTGCCTGCGTCTGGACCCTAACGCTGTCCATTGGCGCTCGAGCATGGGGCTCTATTGTGGCAGACCGGAAAGGTGGTGGGATTAATTAATTTACACAATGGCAACAATGTTAACTCCCTGTCTGCTGGACCAGATGAATATCCAGAACATAGTTTTTTGTATTTTGCATTTCCGAAGCATCAAAATATACAGAACATCGTAAATGTGGGGTTTTTTTGTTTAGAAAATTTTGCTTCTGAACACTGGCAGATATTGTATACAAAACACAAATCATTTCAGCTCAGTATTCATGAATAGATCATTAAAAAAAAACAAAAAAAAACATCCAGTACAAACAATATAAGTACCTGGATCATGTCTGTGTAGTAAATTCAATCGCAGCACTGCAATTATAATAATGTGTATCAATTTTAACTCTCATACATTGGGGTTGATTAACTAAAACGGGAGAGTGCAAATTCTGGTGCAGTTCTGCTTAGAAACCAATCAGCTTCCAGGTTTTATTAACCACTTCTCTACCGGGCACGAAAACCCCCTTCCTGCCCAAGCCATTTTTCAGCTTTCATCGCTGTCACACTTTGAATGACATTTGCGCGGTCGTGCGACGTGACTCCCAAACGAAATTTGTGTCTTTTTTTCCCACAAATAGAGCTTTCTTTTGGTGGTATTTGATCACCTCTGCGGTTTTTATTTTTTGCGCTATAAACAAAAGAATAGCGTCCAGTTTGGAAAAAAAACACAATTTTTTACTTTTTGCTATAATAAATACCCATTTTTTTTTTAAATAAAATTTTCCTCAGTTTAGGCCGATACGTATTCTTCTACATATTTTTGGTAAAAAAAAAAATCGCAATAAGCGCGTATTGATTGGTTTGCGCAAAAGTTATAGCGTGTACAAAATAGGGGATAGATTTATAGCATTTTTATTTTTTTATTAGTAATGGCGGCGATCTGCGATTTTTTATTGTGACTGCGATATTGCGGCGGACACATCGGACACTTTTGACACATTTTTGGGACCATTCACGTTTATACAGCGATCCCTGCTATAAAAATGCATTGATTACTGTATAAATGTGATTGGCAGGGAAGGGGTTAACCACTAGGGGGCGGGAAGGGGTTAAATATGTTCCCTCAATGTGTTCTTACTGTGGGGGGAGGTGACTGACTGGGGGAGGTGACCGATGGTTGTCCCTATGTACAAGGGACACACCATCGGTCCCCTCTCCCTCACAGGACGTGGATCTCTGTGTTTACACACAGAGATCCACTTTCCTGCTCATTTCCCGGGCAATCGCGGGTGCCCGGCGGCAATCGCGGCCGCCGGGCACGCGCACCGGGGCCTTGTGAACGCGGCGGGCGCGCGCCTCCTAGCTCGTTTTAAAGGGAGGACGTCATATGACGTCCTCCCAGAACGAGAGTATCCTCCGCCCGCCGTCAATTGACAGTGGGCAGGGGACAAGTGGTTAACAAGAAAAAGCTAAAGTTTGAGGCTGATTGGCTACCATGCACAGTTGCAACAGATTTTGCAACTCCAGTTCTAGTAAATCAACCTTCAAGTGTCAATCCAAACGTGCTAACACAATAATTATAAATAAATCAATAAAAGTAAATTTGCCATCAAAGTCTTCTTGTGTTATGTTTTTTGTGCTCTACATCCACTTCATATGTGACTCACTCCCCATGTGACCCACCACCAGTCACTCCAAACTCTCACCTTGTTGTTTGACCTATGGGTACATAGGAAAGGGCCTAGGGTACATAGGAAAGGGCCTAGGGTACAATGGAAAGGGCCCCGGGGATCGATGGAAAGGGCCCCCGGGGATTTATGGAGGGGGCCCAGCGGTCAGGGGGGCCCTTTGTGGTTTCTTGCACTGGGGCCCTGAATTTCTAGTTATGCCTCTAATGTTCCCCATTGATAGGTGCTCAAGAGGAGATGTAGCAGTGACCAAGTTTTGCTATTTAGTGACCAAGTTTTGGAGCTCAGCATTAAAATACATCTGTCATTGACACAAATCCAATACAAAATTATCCCCCTACCCAGTTGCACTTCAGGCCTAAAATTAAGTATAACCCCCGCCCCCCCCAACATTATTTTTTTTTTCTGAAAGCAGAGGCATTGTAAAATAAAAAAGATGGTAGATGCTAATTTTTATGTTGCGTAATATCAGGGCAACTTTTTTCCAAACAAATTATCTTAGAACAGAGAAAACGGGGGGGGGGGGTGGCAGGGGTGCACCCTGCTAACACTTGAAAGATTGAACTACCTGTACACCGCTAGCCTATTTCATAGAAGTATTAAAAGGAGATGTTTAAGACAATTATATCATAGTACAGCACAATTTCTTTATTATGCTTTTATAATTGTACGAAAATTTTAACATTTGTTATAATAAAATTATATTTTTATACTATATTGCAGGGATATGCAATTAGCGGACCTCCAGCTGTTGCAAAACTACAAGTCCCATCATGCCTCTGCCTCTGGGTGTCAGACTTGTGGCTGTCAGTCTTACTATGCCTCATGGGACTTGTAGTTCTGCAACAGCTGGAGGTCCGCTAATTGCATATCCCTGCTATATTGTTTCATTCCAATGTCATGCCATTAAAGTCCAGTACTAGCAGGGTACACCCCTGCAACCCCTCTTTTTTATTTTTTCTAAGCATATTTTCAGTAAAAAATACAGTTAAAGTGACATTAACCACTTCAATACTAGGCACTTACGCCCCTTCCTGCCCAGGACAATTTTCAGCTTTCAGCGCTGTCACACTTTGAATGACAATTGTGCTGTCACACAAATAGAGCTCTCTTTTGGTGGTATTTGAATACCTCTGCGGTTTTTATTTTTTTGCTAAACAAACGAAAAAAAAAAAACATTTTCGAAAAAAAAAAAAAAAATTTAGTTTCTGTCATAAAAATTTTTTTCCCCTTCACTGACGGGCACTGATGAGGTGGCACTGATGGGCAATGATGAGGCGGCACTGATGAGTTGGCACTGATGGGCAATGATGAGGAGGCACTGATGAGTTGGCACTGATAAAGTGGCACTGATATGTAGAATTGATGGGCACTGATAGGTGGCACTAATATGCAGCACTGATGGGCACCAATAGGCAGCACTGATATGCAGCACTGATGGGCACTGATAGGCGGCACTGATGGGCACTGACGGGCGACACTGATGGGCCATTGCCTGTCATTACAGGCAGCTGTGATGGGCAATGACAGGTGGCTGTGATGGGCAATGACAGGCGGCACTGATTGGCACTGATAGGCGGTACTGATTGGCACTGACAGGTGGCACTGATGGGCAGCACTGATGATGAGGTACTGACAGGTGTTACTGCTGGGCAGTGATTGGCACTGTGGTGGGCAGTGATTGGCACTGTGGTGGGCAGGGATTGGCCATGTTGTGGGAAATTGCATACTTTATTATTGGGGCTTTTATGGGCAGGTGATTTGTACATTGGAGGGGGCTGTGCTGATAATCAATGTGCTGATTATCAGCACAGACCCCCCCCCCCCCGACAGGGAGACCCGCTAATCGTCTCTCCCTGTCAGCGTGAACTGAGAAATGCTGTTTACCGGCACTTCCTGGTTCACGTGATGATCAGCTGTGATTGGTCACAGCTGTTCACGTGGTAAAAAGCCTCTGACAGAGGCTTCTTATCATTGGAGATGCAGGGTGTCAGACTGACACGCCGCACTCGCGATGGCCACGATGCGTGCCCTCGCTGGCGCGTGCCGGCATGGTATCCTGCTGGACGTCAATAAACGTCCAGTCAGGATAACAGAACCACTTCCCGGATGTCAATTTGCTATTGACTGGGCAGGGAGTGGTTAAAGGTTGTGTAATGGTTTTGCACAATGCAGCCCCAATCCTCCTCTTCTCAGGTCTCCCGCTGGCACTCCAGGCCCCTCCCTTCTGCCTAGTGCAGGCTGCTTGCTATGGGGGCACCTGAGCAGGCTCGCTCCCGAGCCGCTGCACTGTGTGTCCACTCTCTGTTCTCTCCTCATTAGCTCACCGGCTGTGATTGAAAGTAATAGGAAAGACTCGGGAGAGCCGAAGGCTTTTCGTGGACATCGCTGGATTAGGATTGGGCTCAGGTAAGTTTTAGGGGGGCTGAGGGGTGCTGCTGCACACAGAAGGTTTTTTTTACCTTCATGCATAGAATGAGACTTTTTTTTTTTTTGGTATTTTAAACATTGCATTTTGGGTTTTGGGTTTCACTTTAATTCCACTTAATTAATAGAAGTGGGGATAGTTGTCACAGCTTGATATTATCTGGGGATGCTCTTTTTGTATTTGCTTTCACTGTGTACAAATAAAATGGAATGTTTTATTTATGGAAATTGGCTGATGGAAAAACATTATTCTGAATAAAGAGACATTGTAACAGTTTACCAACAGAGGTAGCAACAGTCATATTGTTACACTGTATTTATGTTGGGTTTAATATTTCTATTCCTATCATGACAAGTTCCCTTTAAATCGGACAGGAAGGTTGTGTACCGGCGCAGGGGCCAGAGGTAGCGCTAGTGGTGACTCATTCAATTAAAGCCGTATTGGAGAGCAATAATCCCATTGTGACATCACTTCTAGTACTATTTTTTTCCCTTTTTCACAGACTCACGACGAAGGCTTATTGAGGACTGTGCGGAGTGGATTCTTGAAACATCGATGCAACGGCAGTTGGAGCTGTAAAGAGCACCGACATGAGCTAAATGAGTAATGAGATTCAGGTTTGTCCTTGGGAGCTGGAGAATGACGTCAGCGGCATTAATAATGAAACAGGGGAGAGGAGAAGGAGAAGAGCATGGGGAAACCTTTGTGTCCTTGCCGCACTGGGGCATCCCTAATGCTTGTCACAAAAGTGCAATTTTTTTTAATCTCATCTTTCGAATAAATCTGGAAAAAAAAATTCAACTAATCACATGTTCATTTTTTACAGATGACTTTGGGTTCTACAATGATCAGTGAAAGGAATGAGATGGCATACATATGTGCAGGTATTTGAGGGCCTTTCTTAACAATTCATTTCATCTGTATCCGAACAGGCAGTCTCCTGCACTATTTGGGTATATTTAAAGGGGTTGTAAACCCTCATTTTTTTTGTTTAAAAAATAAAAAAATAAAATATCAAACATGCCTATACTTACCTGCTCTGTGCAATGGTTTTGCACATAGCAGCCCCGATCCTCCTCTTCTAAGGTGCCCTGCAGGCGCTCCAGGTCCCTCCTCTTTTTCAGGAGCCCCCACGGAGAACCAGTTTCCCTGGGGGCACCTTTGACACAGACAGCGGGACTCGACCCCACCCCCCGCTCCCCCCAAGGGCTCTTGCTGCTATCAATCTGTCCAATGAGGAGAAAGGCAGCAGCTGGAGCCGCTGCGCTTGTGCACATCCCAAACCTTAAAGTGGAGTTCCACCCAAAAGTGGAAGCTCCGCTTATCTGCTTCCTCCCCCCCTCCGGTGCTACACTTGGCACCTTTCGGGGGGGAAGCGGATACCTGTTCAAAACAGGTACCCGCTACCACTTCCGTGTAAGGGCGCCACGGGAACCTATGTCTTTTGTGGTCCCTCCTCCTTGCCCCTGTTGTCTTCTGGGAGACACACAGGTCCCAGAAGACAGCGGGACCATTCAGAAAGCACAGTAGGAAACAGGCTGTGAAGCCGCAAGGCTTCACTTCTTGATGCTGGCGCCTGCACCCGGAGCCGATGTACGGGTTGGCTTCGCGTGCCGACATCACAGGCTCCCTGGACAGGTAAGTGTCCTTAAATTAAAAGTCAGCATCTACAGTATTTGTTTTAATACAGGCTGGAACTCCTCTTTAAGGCTTTACAACCACTTTAAAGTTTGCCGTGACCTGATTTGACTGCTTAGAGCGCCGCTCCAAGCACCCATCTGATATGCTCCTGTGATTCACTACACTTGGGTGTTAGTGCCTATCCCAGCCTGCTATGCAAAATATATTGCAAATACACCACACTCCTGACAGCTCACATGTTAGATTAAGATGGAAAGTGGTCTCAGCCTAGGCTCCTCTCAGGCCATGCCCACTAACGCGTTTCACCCTGCCTACAGGGCTCAAAGCGTTTGTTACCCCAACACGTCATATTCCTGATATGTGCCTGCTGTACCATGTACATGTATGAGAACGTATCCTGTTCTCTTTGTATTTTTTCCTTAATGTGAAATCATTGGTGATCCTGCCAGTCCCCCTACTTTCTTATTAAAAACTGACCGCACTAAGCAGGAGAACACACTGTGGTCAGTTCTCTAGCTATGATGGGAACTCAGCCTGCTCTCATCCAATGATCAGATTTGTCCTGACACGCCCCCAATGCACAGCCATTTACTGGGAAGCGCAGTGTACTGCTGTTTCTCCGCCCCCAGCTGTTATGTGATATATGAGAACAGAGAGAATGTGATCACTTATAAAACGGGAATAAAGGTATTTAAAATGTTTTTTTTTTTTTTATACAGCTATACAAAAATGTTTTGCCTTTCATTTTCTATTTTAAACTGAATGGGTTGTTTTACAAGGTGATCGTTTACAATCACTTTATTCATTGAGTATGACTAGGCCCTGTGGGCAGGCTGAGGCCACTTTCCATCTTAATTTAACACGCGGGTTATCAGATTTGCGGCTTCTTTGCATTATATTTAAAGCTCACATTACAATCTTACTGTGCAATCTTTAGATTTACCAAATGCATGTAATATAAGGGCCTACCTAAATTATGGTTGTTATTTACGAAAGGCAGATTTTATTATCCAATCATGTGCAAGCTAAAATGGTGTTTTTTTTTTTCCTTGCATGTCCCCCTCGGATCTTCAGCGACTGCAGTTCCAAGTGCACTTTGCACTTGTAGTGCAACGTGGATTTGCCATTCATAAATAACCCCCTATGTCTTGCACTACGTACATGTTAATAGATTTAAAGGAGATAGTACAATCAAATTGTGATGTGTGAGCTTAACGGAGTGTGCAGCCAAAATTGTGCAATATGAGGGCTTACCCAGTTAATCTATTTAATTTGCATCCAATCAAGCAGGCCCTTGCATTATGTATTTGTCTGAAGATCTAATAATAAGAATGTAATATGTGTGTCTAGGTTTAGATTTACCAAAATGTGTAATACAAGGCTTACCTAAACCCTCATTTTGTGTCCAATCAGGTAGGCCTGATTGGATAGTGTTGTGTAGATCTAATAAAGATTGTACAATCAGGTTCCACAGATGGCTATGTACCTTTTACACCAACTGCCCTAGATTTGTGTCCGGGATCACAGAGTCACCCTTGTTTGAATTACTCCATGTGTGCAGTAAGTCAATAAGGCATTCATTACAGTGGGCCACAAGTGGGTTGCACAACAAAACTAAGGATGGGGTTAGCAGGGTCTGTGCCGTTCTGCCGGTCACTTGGTGGACTGTGAGTGGGGTTAAAGAGGTTTTAATCCTAAAAAAATAAAAAGATACTGTTTCTTTAAAGCAGGTGAAACAGCATAGTTCTTGTGCTGTCTAATCAGCCCATTTCTATGCTGTAAAAAACACGGTTATTCTTGCCTGTTCCTGTGTCTATGTGAACTGACCACAGTAATCATGGCTGCTGATCAATGATACCGTGGTCAGTTTACGTGCCTCTATCATCTCCCCCTCCCTTCCTGCCTGTCAGCTCCTAGTGTGTGAGCGATTTCCTCACTGCCCCTGACCTCCTGCCGGTATTAGTAGCTGGCAGTAGGGTCAGAGTGTAGGATTACTGCCAGCCCCTCTGTTCTAATAAGGTAAACTACACAGTGTAAATAGAAAATAATTCAATCCGGATGGCCGCACTCCAACAACGATTTATTTACTGGTGCTTACTCATAGCTGACTCTTCATTGCCTAAAGAGTCAGCTATGAGTAAGCACCAGTAGTTGCGGTGTGAAACATGTCAGCTGTTGATTGCATCTTTTGCTGTATGGTTTTTAACCAATAAAAAAATCATTGTTGGAGTGCGGCCATCCATATTGAATTCTTTTCTATATGCTATTTTGCATACTGAGCCAGCACCATCATTTGAGGAGGAGAAGATTGTTTGTGACCCAGACACCTGGAGCGGGTTCTTTTCCCTGTTTGTACACAGTGTAAATGTTTTTTTTTTTAAAAGGATGGCTAAATACCTTCTTTCAGAACGCCTCTGTACGGTCATGTGACCTCCAGCCGCTCTCCTTCCCTTATCTAAGGACTACAGCGGGAGGTGCTGAGCGGACAGCACAGTGGTCACGTGACCTCCCGGCTGATGTCAGAGGGAAATCTCAGCCCCTCCCACCGTAGCCCTTAGATGAGGGAGGAGAGTGACAGGAGGTCATGTGACAGCACAGAGGCGATCTGAAAAAAGGTATTTAGTGGCATAATTTAAAAAACAACATTTACACTGTGTAGTATACCTTATTAGAACAGAGGGCTGGCAGTAATCCTACTCTCTGACTTCACAACCACTTTAAATGTCTCCTGGG
This sequence comes from Rana muscosa, assembly GCA_029206835.1. Lineage (NCBI taxonomy): Eukaryota > Metazoa > Chordata > Amphibia > Anura > Ranidae > Rana > Rana muscosa. Next base: position 238,984,471 of record CM055123.1, on the reverse strand, counting down.
AAGCAAAATGTGGTCAGCTCTAGATGTCAGGAATCAGCAGCAGAGATGGTCAAATCTGCATAGCTACACTCAAACCCAATGAACCAAAAAACCCAGTGGCAAATACCAGACTGAGTGACAAAAACCTGCCTAATAAACTAACTATAAACAATATATACAAAATAGGGAACACAGATCAACAAGGTTAACTGGAGATACAGGGAGCAGATGGGAAGCGGGAACCAGGGCTGGGATCAGAAACAAGGGGAGCAAACAAGAGGCAGCATGGTACAGGATGCAGGGCAGGAGCAAGATCAGGGTTAGGATCAGAATAAATTGCTCACAGTATATGGCGGCAAAGTAAAACACTGGAGCGAGAAGCACTAGTAGGGAACACCTAAATACCCTCCCAGCAGCCAGCATCAAGTGTAAACTGATTACTGGGATCTGCTGGCTGTTGGGAGACACCCACTGGTGGACATTGAAACTACAACCTTCAACTTTGGGAAGCACAGTGGCACCAGCAGGTAATCCAGGTCCTGACAGTAGATATATATCAGATGATGGGATGGATAGAGATAGAACAACTGGATTGCACCAACTTTCTGAAAGTGACAATTGTGGAACATACCTTGCCTAACCATATTGCAGATTCTGGGTTAATTTACAACAGAGGAGATCGGAGAATGGGTGTTCCCTGATCTCCTCTTACTGGGCAAGCTGAAATAGTTTGACATCACGCCAGGCTTCCAAGAAGAAAGGAGAATCTCAGAACTACATCTGGCAGTGGCAGGTGGCATCAGCCGGGGTGGGGAGTCGGGTGGCGAGACATCAGTACTGTAAAAGTGGTCAGGCAGTTCTACATTTGCCTTTCACTTGCCGTCACTTTTACATGAAACATGGCAGAAAAATACCAAGCTGGAGCAGTAAGCTTGTTTTACCCGTTGAATACTAAACGTTTATAAATGTACCTTGGTAGACAAGGAGTTAATGTGGTGAAGAAACTAATGATAGGTGGATCAATCATTTGGTACTTTAAAAAATATCCCCCTAAGGCCTCTAACAACAAGTAGTCTGACCTGAGGCGTTCTGCAATTTAATATTAAATACTGAATGTAATTAGCAAATTTACCCAACGCGACAGGGATTATTTGCCAGCTGACAGATTAATCTGCCGTTATCCACCGCAGGAAGTTGAATGGGCTACACTGTTGCATAACGAAATATGTACATGTAACAGTGACATCCGCTCATTATATTGGCACTCACAAGGCATAAGTGGCCAGATAAGGTTAACATTTTCTGCATATTTATCAAAGAAGATCCAAGAATAGCTTGCAGGACCGTAAACTGCAGTTCCTGTCTTCGTACACAATTAAATCAGCATTAAACCCAAAGGCAAACATTTATTGTATTCCAGCTTACCAATTCTTAGCAATGATGACTGCATTAGTTTTCTTTTTTAGGCTTTCTTTCTCAGAACAAGCTCTCCTCCAGATGTATCAGTTTACACTTTACAGGGATGAGACAAACCATTTACCAGGGGTGTTTACAATGCTTAGCTTTTATTTATGTAAAACCTTTGTAAATATTTAAATCACTCCATTGCCACATCCGTAATTTTTGAGAATAAGAAAAAAAAAAGGAAAACGTTGAAGGTTCGGACTTTAAAGGCAATTTGGACCACATGAAATATCTAAAAAATATAAATATATGCAATACAATATAAAAAGATTTGCAAAAAGCAAACCATAGGACTTAAAAACATGTATTTACATATGTGTAGAATATAGGCCAAACACTATAAAAGTGAATTGTTACACCATATCAGATGAGGGAGCCCCTGTGTGTGAAATGTATATTTATTATATATTTCATGTATTCCAAATTGCCTTTAAAGTCTGAACCTTCAATGTTTTCCTTTTCTTTTCTTTTTTTTTCTTATCCTCAAATATGTAAAACCTTTATCATAAAAAGGAAAAAACAGTTTAAAAAAAAGTGTAAGCTGGAGTTCAGCTTCAATTTGTTAGTGCATTTAAATCTGCTAGTACATCTAGCACTCCCCTCCCCCTGACTGACAATGCTACTGTCCAAAGGTGCCCCCTGCAGGAGTGGCTGGTCCATAAGGGGCCACCCCCTAGTTTACATGCAGGGATGCATGTGGGGCGCCGGACTCATAGGTTCCTATGAGGTTTTTTTTCAAGCCACGTGATTAGAGCCTGAGGCTCTAATTGGCTTTAAAATGGTTGGGCTCGGGGTACAGAACCCACCCACTTGTGACACTAGCGAATGAATATTCACTATGGTCTTCCGGCTTCTCCTCCCAGCCAATCAGGACAGGAGGCGGATCGGGTTGGCCAGGAGAAGAAGCAGAGGAAGCTGCGGCACCACAACCATGGAGGGATGAGTGTGGACCTGGGGGGGGGGGGTGTTTGCTTTCCCCCAAAAAAAGTTTAGCACTGCAGCCACTGGCTCCTTGTGCGCCTTCATCCAAGGTGAGGGCACTCTAATACAGGAGGTGTGTTACTGGATAGATCACCCATTGGAAACAGAAGGGAAAAAGCCTAAAAAAAGAAAACGAATGCAGCCACCCACCACATCTAACGATTGGTAAGGTGCAAAATATTACATTTTTGGTTTTGGGTTCAATACCTCTAGTGACACTAAACAATATCCTTATTTTTTCAAAGATAATCCATACACATCCACTACTTAATGGTCCTGAAATCAATTTTTCATGAAGAAATTTCTTACTGTGTTTTTTTGTTTCCTTGTAACATCCTCTGTGAGCTCCCAAACTTCTCCTTTTCCCTCTCACATATGTTTGGAGGAAGCAGTGAACGTTAGTTGCAATCGTGCACTGCTCTATGTACACTACACCTCCCATGGTCTATAGTTCATCTTAGGAGTGTCATGGATATGCATTAATGTCTGTCTGCCATCTTACCTTCCTCCTCATGTGTTCATCTAGAGACCAGACCTCCTTCACCTGGCTTCCTTTATAATCTCCTCCCAGCCTGACTCCACCCCAGGCCCTATCACAGAACACTATATTAACCTGTGCACTGCAAGCCTGCTTTGCTGATCAACGTGTTTGTTAGGCATTGTGTGTTTGGGTTCCTGCCTGCCGTGTGCTACGTCTGTCTCTCTGTTACGTTATTGGCTTGTCCCCGACTATCCCTGTCTGCTCGTGACCCTTGACCTTCGGCTCGTTCTTCGTTATCCTTGTCTGCTTGTGGCCCCTGACCTTCAGCTTGTTATTCGGTTCTCTCTATCGTGTGCTGCTGCTTCCCCTCTTTTCCCCTTATCCTACGGGGCATGAGCTAGGAAACTCCAGGGGCCGCGACCTGGTCCCAGCCTGCAGCGTAACATCCTCACCACTAGAGGCCCTGGAGAAGACCAGCTGGGTCTTAGACTCCGCGCCCTGGGGAATCTTGGCTCTCGCTTCCGTTAAGATCCCGGTTGTGCTTTCCACAACCACCCAGTTTCCTATCCGCAGAAGCCAGCCATAGGGTTCACTACCTCGCGGTGCACTCCTGTCCCCCTACGGTGTGCATCTGTCACCTGGCCACAGGTGACCCTGACAAGGAGTGAAAAAGAGAGGGTGGCTCCTACATACTAGGGTTGCACGGATACCAAGTATTTTCACGAGGACTGAGTGGTACTTATGTTTAGGACAGTAAGTACCCCGGGACAGATACAGGCTTCTTACGTTCCAGGCATTCATCCCTGGTTGCATACTGTCCTACGTGTTTGTAACATTCAGCCCCATTCAGCAGCTGTCAGCATCTCATAGACATTGACCAGAGCTGGATGTGCCCTCCATCCACACCTAAGCCCAGGTTCACACTGGGCTGCGGGAGTGAAGCCGTGAGAGTTCAGCTGAAATCGCACGATTTCAGCCAGGATTACAAAGACATCTGATACAGATGTCAATGTAGATCGTGTCCGAAATCGCAAAAAGTAGTACAGAAACTACTTTTTGAAATCGGTGCAGCGCCGCAGATGCGGCGTTGCACCGATTAGGACGGTGCCATTGCCGCCAATTTGCGGCAAATATCGCTGATTTGACATGCGATTTGACATGTCAAATCGCATGTCAAATCGCACCAGTGTGAACCAGGCTAAAGGCCAGAATTTCATTCATCGGAGCTGAACAACAAGTGTGCATGGGGTCTTGGAGGAAAGATAAGGGAATAGTCAAAACCCTATTTTATTTTGTTTTCTGTGTCCCATTGGGGAGATTTACCTTCACTTAGACAAAACATAGATAATGCGATTTTCTTTCTTGCAAAAAAATAAAAATCGCTCGATTCTCCCATCAACACAGTCAGTGTGTTGATGGGGGAATCCCTCCTGCAGCACCATTGTGGTCTGCCGATGGAAATGTGAGAAATGTCTCCAGTGTGCGGGAACTCACTTCTTAGACAGTCGTCACCGGAAGATTTACTTTCATCGCTTTTTCATGTGACAACTGTAAAAAATTGAATTTCCCGTCAAGACAAATAAGGAGTGACTCTCCCCAGCAGGGACACAGAGAGCAATATAAACCTGACAATACAAATAAAAAATTCAATTAAATTGGCTGTAGATACACCCTAAAGCTGGGTTCACACTATTGCCAATTGGATACCGGGAACCCACAGGAGATTTTGACCGTCTCTCTATGGAGCCGGTTCACATATCTCTGCTGCGGCTCCGGTGCGAATTTGCACAGGAGCCTTGGGCGTCTTTTGGTCTGTTTCAGGTCCGAATTCAGCCCAAAATTTGGGCTCAAATCAGACCTGAAATGGTGAATGGGGACGCACCAGACCGCTGCTGTGAGCCACATGCGAAGAGAGTGTGAACCCAGCCTAAAGTGGTTCTAAAGGCTCAAAGTTTTTTTACCTTCATGCATGTGCAGCAGCCCCCCAGCCCCCCTGTAATACTTACCTGAACCCCATCTCGATCCAGCGATGTGAACAAGAGCAGCGGCTCTCCTGGGTCTCTTCCTCCTCATTGGCTGAGACAGCAGCGGAAGCCATTGGCTCCCCCTTCTGTAAATCAAAGCCAGTGAGCCAATGAGGAGAGAGCAGAGGTGGGGCCATGCTCCATGTGTAAATGGATGCACAGAGCAGCGGCTCAGTAGCAAGCCTGTTTGGGTGCCCCCCATAATATCACTTTATTCATTTTTTATTGCAGAGTACATTAAAGGAGTTGTAAAGGTTTGCATTTTTTTAAATAAAAATACAAACATGTCATACTTAGGGTTTTGCACAGAGCAGCCCTGATCCTCTTCTTCTGTGGTGCCCCGCCGGCGCTCCTGGCTTCTCCCCTTCATCAGGTGCCCCCACAGAGAGCCGCTTTCTATGGGGGCATCAGTGCGGGCGCGCTCCCGAGTCCAGCTGCTGCATCCATTGACACAGACAGCAGGACTCGGCCCCTCCCCTGCCCCCGTGTCACTGGATTTGATTGACAGCAGCGGGAGCCAATGGCTCCTGCTGTTATCAATCTATCCAATGAGGATAGAGACAGCAGCTGGAGCTGCTGGGCTTGTGCTCGTCACTGGAACAGACGAGTTCAGGAAAAAAAAAGGGGGGGGGCTCTGGGGGCAGCTGCAGAAAATAAGGTTTTTCACCTTCATGCATAGAATATGAAAAACCATGAGACTTTACAACCCCTTTAAAGTGAAATTAAACTCAAAAAATAAAAAGAAGAATGACAAGTAGGATTTTTGTAACAGAAGTGACCCTATCGGTCTGTTGTGTTACACTATGTGATTATTCTTGCTCTGTGTCTTTAGATCTGTCCCCTTCTTTCTAGCTGAACTCTCTCTCTCACCGTAGTTCTTTATATATCTCCTCCACTTCCTGATTCTGGTCATTACTCCTGTATTTCTTCCATGCTAAACATCTTACATGTGGCTTACAACTGCAACGTTTTTCTACCTATGAATATCCATCATTAAACGGAACATTCGAAAGGATTCATCGTCTGTCGTCCTAACTGTGAGTTTATTCATTGAGTTAAACTGCCTGTATCGATGCAAGGGATAATAGCAAACCAGCTTGTGTAAGGCCTAATTCAACCTGGAGATGAACTTTATCGCTTTGTAGTTGAGACAGAACAGTAGAAAAACAGCGTTTCACAGCCTAATTACAAGATTTCTGCATGTCAGTACTGAAACAGACAAGATTTACTGCCCTCATAGCAAGACAGAAGGGACAGAGCAGCACATGGCAGCCTTATAGCCTGAGACAATCTGCACAGTGTCATATTTCAGCACACAGATCCTGCCTGCTTTCACAGTCAGTCTGCTATCATTGGTGACCAAGCTTCTGCATGTGAACTCACATCTACCTCCCCACAAGTTCCTGAAGAAACTGAGTTACCCAAACGCTCAGTTAAACCCACTTGGAAAGTAATGGAGAATTATGAAGCTTCAAGGACTGAATTGTCAAATAGCTTGGAATTAGTCTGGGAGAAAATCCTTGCTGAAGCCAATACAGTGTCTGTTGAATGTGAACTACTGACACTAGAGGGTGCCATTAAACAACTTTCTGCCTCATATGAGCTTTATCAGCTTACCAGCAGCAAATTCACTAATGTCTTACAAAACATGAATACAGAAAGTGCGATGACGCAATTAAAGCGTGTCAATGCTCTCAATATTGAAAGAGACAGTTTTATCCAGCAAACCAGATTAAAGGCAGAAGCAAAAATAAAGCTGTTACAGGACACTGCATCTCACAGATCTGTTTCCAGAAAGACGTTCTAAAAACTCGTCAAGATCCCATAGTTCAAGATACTCAACACTCAGTGAGCGACTTATTAATGCCCGCGCTGAAGTGGAAGCCAGCAAAGTGCAGGTGGCATATACAGAAAAAAGAGCAGAGTTGGAAGCGCAGTCAGCACGTCAAAGAGCAGAGTTGGAAGCGCAGTCAGCACGTCAAAGAGCAGAGTTGGAAGCGCAGTCAGCACGACAAAGAGCAACAATGGAAACCTTAAATGAACAGTGTAAACATGACGCAGCTATGGCAAAGCTAAGGGTCCTACAGCAAGCTATCAGTGCAGACGAAGGTGCAAGTGAGAAAGACAGCATTAACCTAAACATAGCAGACATGGAAGACCCCCTCAAACGCATGAAAGACTATGTCCTAAGCCACTGCAGTGCACACTCCATTGTCTCCAATGCTCCCGACTACATAGAGACTCCATCACAGCTTCAAGTTAAAGAGGTTCCAGCAACTTCCTGCACTCAAAATCACTCCACTGCATTTCCTACCTGCCTACCTTGCCTGCCTTCATACGTCACAGAGCATCAGCGCAAGCTTCAAGCAAATCATCAATCTCCAGTCATTGGTACAGCCTTGAATCAACGTACCATTGGAACAACTGACTTCAAGCAAGCAACTCACCTGGATGCATCTGCTGCACCATATTTCCCTGTGTCCTTTAACAACAATGTCAAAGATAACGCAATCAGCACCATACAGCCAACAGCATCTCACATAAAGGCGGAGACAACTGAGACAGAAGAGTTTGTGAGGTACATGCTTCGCAGAGAGCTCACAAAGACTGGTCTTACAAGTTTTGATGACCAACCTGAGAACTACAGAAGTTGGAAATGTGCCTTCAGAACTACAATCAGCAATATTGGCATTACAGCTGATCAAGAATTGAATCTGCTGATCAAATGGCTTGGTCCTCTATCTGCTGCACGTGTTAAGCCATTAAGATCGGTTTTCATGGACAATCCTACTGCAGGCCTCACAGCTGCATGGGAGCGACTAGAGCAAAGTTATGGCAGTCCAGAAGCTATAGAAAATGCTTTGTTCATGCGTCTGGAAACTTTCCCAAAGATATCCGGTAAGGACAACAAGGAGTTCCAGAGACTGAGTGACCTTCTCCTTGAGCTTCAGCTAGCCAAGACAGACCCAAAACTACCTGGACTCAGTTACCTTGACACTCCAAGAGGGGTAAACCCAATTGTCTCCAAGCTCCCGTATGGTTTGCAAGAGAAATGGACTGCACTAGGGTCATCATACAAAAGAGAAAATTGCAGAGACCAAGAACGATCCAAGTTTTTCCTACGGTGAGTACAGCCTCTTCTCACCCTTTCCTAAGAGTACCAGTCTTCAGGGCAACTAAAGAAACCATAGAGGCCCAGTGTCCGTGAAAAAGACTGACATCCTTCCCACTCCTACCACAGTTCTGGCCACGAACAAACAGAGTAGGAAGATTGAAAACCCTAACAGAGAGTGTCCCATACACAAGAAGCCACACCCCCTCAATAAATGTATCGACTTTAGGAAAAAGCCTCTGGAAGAGCGCAAGGAGCTTTTAAAGACATTTGGGGTATGTTTCAGGTGCTGTGCTTCTGCAGAACATTTTGCAAGGGACTATAATGTGTCCATCAAGTGCATAGAGTGTGGCACTGGGGAACATGTGCAGGCCCCCCATCCTCTTGATCCCAGCTCTGCACAACCTGCCAACGATCCTCCCAGGTTAACGCATGGCGGGGAGAATACAGACCAAGTGCCTAATTCTACCATCATTTCTTCATCCTGCACTGAAGTTTGTGGAGAAGACCTCTGTGGTAAGTCCTGTGCTAAGATATGCTTGGTGAACATATACCACAAGGATCAACCAGAAAAGTCTCTAAAGGCATATGCTATCTTAGACGATCAGAGCAATCGATCACTTGCAAAATCGGAATTGTTCAATCTATTTGAAATTAAAGGCGAAGCTCATCCTTACACCTTGGGTACCTGTAGTGGAACTATAGAGGTTTCTGGAAGAAGGGCTCATGGACTCATGGTATCTTCTCTCAAAGGTAACTTGCAATTACCCTTACCTACACTTGTTGAGTGCAATCAGATACCTGCTAACAGGGAAGCAATCCCTACTCCAGCTGCTGCTTTCCATCACCCTCACCTCAAGGTAATAGCAAATGCGATACCGCCGCTTGACAAAGATGCTCAGATCCTTCTTCTGTTAGGAAGAGACATTCTAAGAGTTCACAAGGTACACAGACAAGTCAGTGGACCCCCAGATGCCCCATTTGCCCAGCGCACGGATCTAGGGTGGGTCATCATAGGCAATGTCTGCATAGGCAAAATGAAAAGACCTACCAACATTTCGTCATTCAAGATAAATGTTCTGCCAAATGGCCGAAACACTTACTTTGAGCCATGCCCACATCACTACTGGGTGAAAGAGAAGATAGCCAGCCACGAATGGCAACATGGTATCTCAGGTGACACAAGCCCTTTCTCCTGCCATGATGGCGACTTCGGCTCTACAGTGTTTAAAGCAACCAGTGAAGATGACATACTGGCTCCTTCAATGGAAGACAAAGAATTCATCAAGGTAATGGACAATGAGTTCTTTCAAGATGACTCCAATAACTGGGTAGCACCCCTACCCTTTCGTCTCCCAAGAGAGAGATTGCCCAACAACTTACAGCAGGCCATCAGTAGATTCTCCTCCTTAAAGCGAAACTTAAGCAGGAAACCAGAGATGCAAAAGCACTTTGTGGACTTTATGCAAAATGTATTTGACAGAGATCATGCAGAGCCTGCTCCCCCACTAAAGGAGGGAGAAGAATGCTGGTACCTTCCATCCTTTGGCGTGTATCACCCACGCAAACCAGACTAAATCAGAGTTGTCTTTGATTCCAGTGCTCAGCACGAAGGTGTTTCTCTTAACAACATGCTCCTTACTGGACCCAACTTGAACAACAGTCTAATAGGAGTCTTGATTCATTTCAGACAAGCGCCTGTAGCAGTAATGGCCGACATTCAACAGATGTTTCACTGCTTCATCGTCAGAGAAGACAACAGAATCTACCTCAGGTTTCTATGGCACAAGGACAATGACCTCAACCAGTGGCGTCACTAGGGTTGGTGTCACCCGGTGCAAAAAAAAATGGTGTCACCCCCCAACAACTATAGTCCCCCCTCAGTACAGACCCCCCTCCACTAACTACAGACCCCCCCTCCCACAGTATAGATCCCCTCCCTCAGTACAAACCCGCTCCACTAAGTACAGACTCCCCGCCATCAATATAGACCCGCCTCCCTCAGTATGAACCTCCCCCTCAGTACAGACACCCCCACCTCAGTGCAGACTGCTCCATAAGTACAGACACCCCCACCTCAGTGCAGACCGCTCCATCAGTACAGACACCCCCACCTCAGTGCAGACCCCCTCAGTTACAGACACCCCCTCAGTTACAGACCCCCCTCGTACAGACACCCCCCTCAGTACAGACACCCCCCTCAGTAACAGACCCCCCTCAGTAACAGACACCCCCTCAGTTACAGATCCCCCCTCAGTTACAGACCCCCCTCAGTTACAGACCCCCCCTCAGTACCAGACCCCCCCTCAGTACAGACACCCCCCTCAGTACAGACACCCCCCTCAGTACCAGACCCCCCCCCCTCAGTACAGACACCCCCCTCAGTACCAATCCCCCCTCAGTACAGACACCCCCCTCAGTACAGACACCTCCCTCAGTAACAGACCCCCCTCAGTAACAGACACCCCCTCAGTTACAGATCCCCCTCAGTTACAGATCCCCCCTCAGTTACAGACCCCCCCTCAGTACCAGACCCCCCCTCAGTACCAGACCCCCCCCCTCAGTACAGACACCCCCCTCAGTACCAGACCCCCCCCTCAGTACCAGACCCCCCCCTCAGTACAGACACCCCCCTCAGTACCAGACCCCCCCTCAGTACAGACACCCCCCTCAGTACCAGACCCCCCTCAGTACAGACACCCCCTCAGTACAGATACCCCCCTCAGTACAGACACCCCCCTCAGTACCAGACCCCCCTCAGTACAGACACCCCCCTCAGTACAGACACCCCCCTCAGTACCAGACACCCCCCTCAGTACAGACACCCCCCTCAGTACCAGACCCCCCTCAGTACAGACACCCCTCTCAGTTACAGCCCCCCCTGATGCAAACTCCCTCTTGTGCAGACCCCAGCAGTACAGACACCCCCTCCCCCATCAGTAAAGATGCCCCCCTTACCTTTCAGACCTCAGAACAGAGCGGCAGATACACACAGCGGTGTGTCTCTCTAGCGCGGGCTCCTCCTCCTCCTCTGTGGATGTAAACATAGAGGAGGCAGAGGGGGCGGCGGCTTCCTTCCGCTCCGCTGAGGGACACAGCCGCAGCGTGAGCCTAAGGCACAGGGCAGCGGGCGGGCGATGTCAGTGTGGCCGCTGCGCTACCCACGGGTGTCACCCCTCTGGTGGGTGTCACCCGGGTGCGGCCCGCCCCCCCCCCCCCGCACCTGGCTAGCAACGCTAGTGACCTCAACAAGGAAGTTATAGATTATCGCATGAAGGTACATGTCTTCGGTAACAGTCCTTCCCCAGCAGTGGCAACTTATGGGCTAAGGAAAACAGCTCAGACTGGAGAAGTTGAATATGGATCTGATGCCCGTCAATTTGTTGAAAGAAACTTCTACGTTGACGACGCACTTAAGTCCTTTCCAACTGCTAAAGAAGCAATTGATCTTCTCACCAGAACAAAGGAGATGCTGTCTGTAGCAAACCTTAAACTGCACAAGATTATATTCAACAGCCAGGAACTTATGAATGCCTTTCACTCTGAGGACTATGCCACTAGTCTAAAAAACCTTGACTTAGGTACAGATGTGCCTCCTGTACAGCGAAGTCTGGGTTTGTTGTGGAACATCAAGCAAGACAAATTCACCTTCCAAGTGTCAACTTGTGACAAACCCTTCACTAAGAGAGGAGTCCTGTCCATGGTGAATAGCATCTATGACCCACTGGGTTTCCTTGCTCCAGTTACCATTCAAGGTAAGATTTTACTAAGACAGTTGTCTACTGAGAACATAGACTGGGATACTCCCTTGCCTAGTGAGAATCAACACAAGTGGGAAAGGTGGAGATATTCTTTGAAGTCACTAGAAAAACTTCAGAAAATGTTCCAGGTTCCACTTCAACTGCTAACCGGAGAGAGATTCATATTTTCTCTGATGCATCAGTTGAAGCTATTGCTGCAGCAGCCTATTTGAAGACCTCTGAACTGAATGGAGAATCACACTGTAGTTTTGTCCTAGGCAAGGCAAAACTCACACCCAAGCCTGCACATACCATACCAAGACTTGAACTTTGTGCAGCCGTGCTAGCAGTAGAAATTGCAGAGGTCATACGAAGTGAAATGGACACTACAATTGATTCTTTCACCTTCTATACAGACAGTAAGGTAGTACTTGGTTACATAAACAACCAAACAAAACAATTTTATGTGTACGTCAGCAACAGGGTTGAACGTATCAAGAGATTCTCTCTACCAAGTCAATGGCATCACGTTCCCACTGAACTCAACCCAGCTGACTGTGGGACCAGAGCCGTGTCACCTGCTGCTCTTCAGGACAGCTTATGGCTGTCACCTCCAAGGTTTCTGCGTGAGGACACTTACTTACTCCCTATTGACACCACCTATGGGCGAGTAAACCCTGAAGATGATAAGGAAATAAGAACTGTGAACACCTCACTCTACACTTCTGTAAGTACAAAACAGAAGCTGCGGTCACACCATTACAGGCATCAATGGAAGCAGGTGCAGCATCTAGCCAATGTGTTCTGGCATCGCTGGAAGAAAAAGTATCTTCACCACCTTCAAGGTCGTAACAAATGGCAAGCATCTAAGCCGAATCTTAAGGTTGGAGACCTCATCCTTCTAAAAGACAAGGAAGTTTGTCGGAATGAGTGGCCTATGGGTCTTATTACTAAAGTAATGCCCAGCGACGATAACAAAGTCCGGAAGGTAGAAGTCAAGGTAACCAAGGGAGGATCGACACAAACCTTTAGTCGACCAATTACAGAGTTAGTACTCTTTTTGCCAGGTGAGTGACTTGTGCAAGGACTAGCCATGCTGTTGGCACGGCGGGGAGTACATTGCTGCCATCTACAGGTTCTACTCAGAACTTTGGAATTATTTGAAGACATCATACTGTGACTTTATGTTCTTCATCCTGTTGAACTTACGTTTATTATTTGCTTGTTGCATGTTTTTCATTACAGGTTCCAGGACATTCGTCAGTATTGGACTTTTTGAAAATATATATATTAGTTTAAGGTTATGAAATCTAAAGATTTCAGACGGGGAGTGTTGTGTTACACTATGTGATTATTCTTGCTCTGTGTCTTTAAGATCTGTCCCCTTCTTTCTAGCTGAACTCTCTCTCTCACCGTAGTTCTTTATATATCTCCTCCACTTCCTGATTCTGGTCATTACTCCTGTATATCTTCCATGCTAAACATCTTACATGTGGCTTACAACTGCAACGTTTTTCTACCTATGAATATCCATCATTAAACGGAACATTCGAAAGGATTCATCGTCTGTCGTCCTAACTGGGAGTTTATTCATTGAGTTAAACTGCCTGTATCGATGCAAGGGATAATAGCAAACCAGCTTGTGTAAGGCCTACTTCAACCTGGAGATGAACTTTATCGCTTTGTAGTTGAGACAGAACACGGTCTCTTCTGTCATTACTGCTTCTCCCTGCCTGTCAGCATTAATATACATCAGTGGCAGTGTGTCCATAGAGGGCGCAGGAGCGCCGCCCCCTCTTGATCCTGCACGGCCACTGAAAAACAATACATAGATTCATGCATTGCATGAATCTATGTATTGTCGCCGCTGCCGCCCACTATTCAGATGGCCGGCCCCCTGGCGAGCGCCGGCCATCTGAATAACGGCAGATGGTTAACTGTGGAAGTGTCTATCAGAGCCAGCAGCTGTAAGGGCTGAGGGCTGTAATCGGCTTCCAAACTGTTAACCAGGGGACGCATGGGGGGTGTGTTCCTTGGTTAACACTGACACGCATCTCAGCCAATCAGGTTCACCGGATCTGGTTACCCTGATTGGCTGAAGCGACATCGAGGGCAGGACTACATCAAGGGATCGTGGAGGAGGATCTGAGGATAGCTGACTGAGAAAGGTAAGTGCCAGGCAGGGGGGGGGGGAAATCTGGCGGCATTTTAGGGGCAAACTGGCGGCACTTGATGGGCTCAGTGGCAACAATGGCATGGCACAGTGGCTGCGTTTGTCATAGCACAGTGGGGATAATTGATGGGCACAGTGGCGACAATGGCATGGCACAGTGGCTGCGTTTGGCATGGCACAGTGGCGACAATTGATGGGCACAGTGGCGACAATGGCATGGCACAGTGGATGTGTTTGGCATGGCACAGTGGCGACAATTGATGGGCACAGTGGCGACAATGGCATGGCACAGTGTATGTGTTTGGCATGGCACAGTGGCGACAATTAATGGGCACAGTGGTGACAATGGCATGGCACAGTGGCTGCATTTGGCATGGCACAGTGGCAAAAATTGATGGGCACAGTGGGGACAATGGCATGGCCCAGTGGATGTGTTTGGCATGGCACAGTGGCGAGCCGCCACTGATATACATTGAACTGTGCACATGCAGCGTACATTTACGGCCCAGCCAATAAAGCGGCTAAAGAACCCGTGGCTGCAGGAAGGAAATTTGCACTGTTGCCTAAAGCCCCGTACACACGATCTGACTGTTGCCCAACAAACTTTGTTTTAAGCAAGTTGGACCAACAATCCGACCGTGTGTACGCTCCATCGGACAAACTTTTTTTCGTTTGGTTTTGTTTTCATCGGACAAAAGTTGGGTCTGCAAACGGACAAACTTTTGCCCAACAAAAGTCCGATGGAGCAAAGTCCTACCGTGTGTACAGAAAACCATAGGACTTTTGTCCGATGGACAAAACAACTAATGTTAAAATCAACCAACAATAGCAGAAGTTGACCAAAGGGTGGCGGTAAAGAGCAGAAAAACCATGTGATGTTGCAAAAAGTTTTGGGAAAGTTTGCAGAAAAGTCCTGTGGTGTGTATGCTATGGGTGTGCCCCGGCCAACTCCGTTCGGACAAAAATCCACGGAAAAGTCCGATGGAAGTCCGACCGTGTGTACGGGGCTTTAGTCTGCCATAAGGTGCCAATACGCTATAAACCTCCCGGGGGACATTTTTTTTATTTTTTATGACCATGTTTAATTCCGCTTTAATTTGGGACCTTCAATATCATGGGATCATACAGCTGTACCTCCAGTAATGTTGTGTACCTCATCCAATGCAAAAGGTGTAGCAAAGGATCTTATGTTGGTGAAACAGGACAGAAGTTACAAGTGAGGATGAATTTGCACAGACATACCATCAAGGAACATAAAGAAGACAGTTTCTGCACACCTGTCGGACATCACTTCTCTTTTTTTTTTATTTTCCCTCAGAGATTTTTTATTTTTTTTTAACATTTTAACATTCTGCTAAAACTTTTGTGAATCAGTACTGCTTGGACCTTGAAGAAGGGGGACACACCCCGAAAGCTTGTCCTGAAAAATTGTATGTTAGTGCAAATAAAAAAAGACAGTACTCAGTTTTCTGTGTCACAATTGTACCAATACGGCTACAATCATCTCAAGCTTTAATTTAGGAAAGGTAAAATGCAGTCTGCATTATAAATGTAACTGGCGCTCATTGCAGTGTCTTATTTAATTAGCCGGAATACGGTACAGGTTCACACAGGAGCATCTGGTGAGGAAAGGAAGCCATCAGGTTCAGGAAGGAAGTGGGGGGGGGGGGGCGGTTTAGTCGCTGAATGACGAAGTGGAAAAGACTGAACAGAAAATGCACGGAGGACGTCCTGTTCTTATATCGTACCGCAGCGAGGTGCCCCAGCTTCCGTCTCCTCCTTGGTGAGAAAAACCTATACAAGAGCGCGATTTGGGGAGCAGATTCAGACATCTGTCATCTCTTTCCCCGCTGTCAGTCACCGCAGGGGGTGTCGGCGGAAACAAAGAAGTGTATTTCGTATGTGGTATCAGGTCAAGAGGAAGATGAGGAATGTACAATGTACTCACAGTGGAAAAACAAATAACGTTACAACATTTTGTAAAGGGAATCCCCTCCTATAGTAGCGTTTCGCTTTTTCTCAGTGTGTTGGGAGTTTATTTTTATTCCTAAGTCACTGTGTGTAACCGGGCCGTGGTGCAATCTTTGTAGATTCTCAACAGTTAAACATTACAGATGATTCGTCATGAGGCCATCCGAAATGAGCATGACTCTGATTTCCGAGTGACAGGGGGTCATGTGCATTTTAAGTCGCTCAAAAACAATGTTATAAAAGAGCTTTTTATTTCAGCCCTTTATCTACCTGACCATTTAACCACTAAAAGGACCTTGCCTGTTTTTCAAATTTGGTGTTTACAAGTTTAAAACATTTTTTTTTGCTAGAAAATTACTTAGAACCCCCAAACATTATATATTGTTTTTTTTTCTAACATACTAGAGAATATATTAGTGGTCATTGCAATACTTTTTGTCACATTGTATTTGCGCAGCGGTCTTACAAGCGCACTTTGTTTGGAAAAAAATCACTTTTTTAAATTAAAAAATAAGACAACAGTAAAGTTAGCCCAATTTTTTTTATATTGTGAACGATAATGTTACGCCGAGTAAATTGATACCCAACATGTCACACTTCAAAATTGCGCCCGCTCGTGGAATGGCGTCAAACTTTTACCCTTAAAAATCTCCATAGGCGACGCTTAAAAAATTCTACAGGTTGCATCTTTTGAGTTACAGAGGAGGTCTAGGGCTAGAATTATTGCTCTCGCTCTAACGATTGCGGGAATACCTCACATGTGTGGTTTGAACACTGTTTTCATATGCGGGCGCTACTCACGTATGCGTTCGCTTCTGCACGCAAGCTCGTCGGGATGGGGCGCTTTAAAAAATTTTTTTTTTGTTTTCTTATTTATTTTACTGGATTCTATTTCTTTTTAGACTGTTTTAAAAAAAATTATAAAATGGATCACTTTTATTCCTATTACAAGGAATGTAAACATCCCTTGTAATAGAAAAAAGCATGACAGGTCCTCTTAAATATGAGATCTGGGGTCAAAAAGACCTCAGATCTCATATTTACACTAAAATGCAATAAAAAAAAAAAAAAATGTAATTTAAAAAAATGACAAAAAAAAATGTCCCTTTAAGACGTATGGGCGGAGCTGACGTTTTGACGTCAGCTCCGCCCTGCTATGGTATGGAGACGGGTGGGGGCCATCTTGCCCTCACTCTTATCCATACCACAGAGGGAGAAGGACCCGATCGCCTCCGCCGCTACCGACGGCTCCGGTAAGCGGCGGAGGGCGCGGGAGAGCGGCGGGAGGGGGGGGGCCCTCTCCCGCCGCCGATAACGGTGATCTCGCGGCGAATCCACCGTGGAGACCACCATTATCGTAAACACGACCGCTCACTGAAGAGATGGATATCTCGGTTGTGGCAGCAGCTGCTGCCGTTACCGAGATATCCCTCTTCAAAAGAATGATGTATATATACAGTGAGCAGTCGTCAAGTGGTTAATGCTAAACTCCAGGCAAATAGCTAAATACGCAGATGAAATACATATCAGGGAGCTGTTTTATCCACCAAAAAAGTTGTTTTTCTGTCCATCCAGTCCTGAGGTTTACACGGCTATGCCAAAACAGCACAGTCCTGCCTTGGCAGGTTAGGAGACCCGATTTTTATCTACTGCACTTCAGTAACACTTTAGCCTCGTACACACGGTCGGACTTCAAACAAACTTTTCCGTGGATTTTTGTCCGAAGGGAGTTGGCCGGGAACACCCATAGCATACACACGGCAGGACTTTTCTTGAGGAGAAGAAGTAATCTGGACTGCCGCACTCTGGTTAAACGTATTATTTAATGAAGAAAATTAAAATGCCAAAAAAAATTCCAAAAAAGAAATAAATAAACAATCCATCCAAAAACAATCAAAAGTGAAGGGACATGCAGGGTGACAGCTAACGCGTTTCACATCAGGGTGTGATGCTTACTCATAGCTAGCCCTTAGGCTTTCACACTGAGGCGATGCGCTGGCAGGACGTTAAAAAAAAATCCTGCAAGCAGCATCTTTGGAGTGGTGAAGGAGCGGCGTGTACAAAAAAAAAACAAAAAAAAAAACATACAAATACTCTACAATCACCGAAATTTACTCTTTTCCCAATCACCATTGACACCACCAAAATCATCATCAGAAGCCTCCGACTCTCCGAGACAGCACATCACCAAATGAGATTATTTCTACAAAACTTCTGAAAGAATGTACCAACATCTTGGCACGCACCATAACACATATCATAGGCCCCTTTCACACCGGCGGATAGAATTCAGCTTTTAGCTGCGGATAGATCAAGTTATATACCGCAGCTAAACTCACACAATGCTTTCCTATGTACCTATTCACACACTGTGTTTAGCAACGGTTTCAATACATTGGGTTTGGTGCGGATAGAAAAAAATAATTTGACTGCGTCCAGGAACGATTTATTGCAGCTATCTGCAGGTAATCGCAGTGTACTATTTCACCTGCAAATAGCAGAGGCAACAAGGAAAGAAAAACAACAGAAAGCAATGGAACAGTGGAACAGAAATGGCAAGAATGTTCCAACGCAGCTGCACGTAAACGCACATAAACGCAGCTAATCGCAATGTACAACTGCAAGTGAATGCTGTGCCATGATTCTCTGAATTTCAAAATAATAAAACATGCTTTTAACTGCGGCAGAACAGCCACCCATGTAAAAGGGGCCTTAGGCCCCTTTCACACGGACGGCTGTTTTGCCGCAGTTAAAAGCATGTAAAATGTTCTGTGAAATTCAAGGCTCCATGCACTGCGATTAGCTGCATTTGTACATTGCGAATACCTGCGTTTACGTGTGGTTACATGCGACCGCGTTTAGCTGCGGTAGTCATTCCCATAGCAACCCTTTTTATACCTACTGATTATGATGTGCTTCCTGTTGTTCTTTTTTCTTCTCACGCTGCTATCCGCAGTTGACACAAAAGACTGCGATTACCTGCGGTTATGTGCATATAGCTGCGCTACATCGCACCTGGACGCATTAAATTCTATTTTTTCTATTCACACCAAACCGCATGTAACGAAATTGCAGCTAAACGCTGTGTGTGAATGGGGCTATAGGAAAGCATTGTGTGCTTTTAGCTGTGGTAGAAAACTATAAAATCCGCAGCTAAAAGCACAATTCTAGCCGTCCGTGTAAAAGGGGCCTAAAACCAATCATTGAAAGAAGGAATCGTTCCAATCTCCATCAAGCAAGGCATAATCAAACCCCTCCTAAAGAAACCAAACCTCGACCCCAAAGACCCAAACTACCGCAGACCTGTAACAAGCCTTAACACCATCTCCAAGATCATGGAGAAAGCAGTAGTACAACAGCTACAACTCCATTTGGACACCTACAAACTCTTGGACCCACTACAATCTGATTTCCGCCCGGCCCATGGGACAGAAACAGCACTTCTCAAAATCTGGGATGACGTCCTAGAAGCAGCAGATGACGGAGAATCATGTCTCCTGGTGCTGCTGGACCTCAGCGCAGCTTTCGACACAGTAGACCACAAAACTCTGCTCACTCGTCTCGCAAAAGTAGCCAGAGTCGCAGACTCAGATCTACTCTGGTTCGTATCCTTCCTAGAGAACCAATCCCAGAAAGTGAAACTAGGAGGGGGTATCTTATGGTAACAGTGCTGGGGGGCATATCTAGGGAGCAGAGAGGGATCAGAGTGCTGGGGGGATATCTGGGGTGTAGAGGCGTCAGAGTGCTGTGGGGATATCTGGGGTGTAGAAGGGGCCAGAGTGCTGGGGGGGGGTATCTGGGATGTAGAGGGGTTAGAGTGCTGGGGGGGATATCTGGGATGTAGAGGGGCCATAGTGCTGGGGAAGTATTTGGGGTTGAGAATCCAGGGGGTGTGGAGGTGGTAACAGGATAACAATGGTAGGAGGAAACCTGGTGTGTGTATGGGGTGAGGGGGGGTTGGTTGGGCGGAGTTAGGAGTGCTGAATGTATATAAGATGTAGATGGGTTACATTGTTGGGGGTATCTGAGGCCCCGTCAGGCTGGATGGTGCCTCATGATTTTTATTGGTGGCCATTAGTGATGAGCCGAACACCCCCGGGTTCGGTTCGCACCAGAACCCGCGAACGGACCGAACGTTCGTACGAACATTAGAACCCTATTAAATACAATGGATGCGAACGTTCGAATTCTAAAGTGTTAATTATAACGACTATTATGCATGTTATTGTCCTAAAAAGGGTTTGGGAACCCGGGTTCTGCACCAGGGGACATGTATCAATGCAAAAAGAAGTTTTAAAAACGGTCGTTTTTCGGGAGCAGTCATTTTAATGATGCATAAAGTGAAAAAAAAAAGTCAAATATTCCTTTAAATATCGTACCTGGGGGGTGTCTAAAGTATGCCTGTGAAGTGCCACGTGTTTCCCGTGTTTAGAACTGTCCCTGCACAAAATGACACTTCTAAAGGAAAAAAAAGCCATTTAAAACTGCTTGCGGCTTTAATGTAATGTCTGGTCCCGGTAATATGGATGAAAATCTTTAAGAAAAATGGCATAGCTATCCCATGACCCTCCCCCCCCCCTACCCCAGCCCATTACCAGCCCCTTTGGGTCTTGTATGGATATTAAGGGGAACACCGCACACAAAATAAAAAAGGCCCTATATACTCTGAACAGCCGTATACAGGCGGTGCATACAAGACAGGGACTGTAGGTTTGTTCTTATGTAGAATGTGTTTGTAATTTTGAACAGGTACATTGTTTAAGTGTAGCTCCAGCCCAAAAATCTATTTTTTAACTTTTTGGAAAACATAGGTAAGGGTTATCACCCCTGTAACATTTGTTTTGCTGTCTGTGCCCCTGTTCAGAACATTTCACCTCACTTTCCGTCCCAATGACAACTGTTTTTGAAATGTGGTGTTTTTCTTGAAACAAGGATTGGTGATAAAGCATCAGTACAGAGGAGACACCTTTCTCCCATATTAATTCTTACAGGAGAGAATTTTCCTTCCTAGGGGTAGATTTCCTCTCACTTCCTGTTGTCTTCTTGCGTTTGCAAGTAGGAGTCGTTTGTAAGTTGGATGTTTGAAAGTAGGGACCTGCCGTATATACTCTGCAGAAATAGGCCCCTTAGTTGTTGGTGTTGGCACAACACTGTAAGCACTCACAGTTACTCTTGGTTGGTGCTGGAACGCCCTGCTGTCAACTATTATATCAGGAATTGTAATTACATATAATTGTTGAACAGTGGTAGTAAAAATTGGGCCTTTGATGGTGGTGCTGGTGCCACAACACTGTAAGCCCTGACAGTTACTCTTGGTGGGTGCAGCAATGGGCCCTGCTGTGAATTATTAGATCAAGAATTGTAATTGCATGCCCCTGTTGAACAGGGGCTGAAAAATTGGGCCTTTCGTGGTGGTGGTGGTGGTAGTGTTGCCACAACACTGTAAGCCCTCAGAGTTACTCTTGGTGGGTGCAGGAATGGGCCCTGCTGTGAATTATTAGATCAAGAATTGTAATTACATGCCCCTTTTGAACAGGGGCTGAAAAATTGGGCCTTTCGTGGTGGTGGTGGTGGTGGCGTTGCCACAACACTGTAAGCCCTCAGAGTTACTCTTGGTGGGTGCAGCAATGGGCCCTGCTGTGAATTATTAGATCAAGAATTGTAATTACATGCCCCTGTTGAACAGGGGCTGAAAAATTGGGCCTTAGGCACTGGTGGCACAACACTGCAACCCCTCACAGATACTGTACTTGGAGCACAGCAATGAGCCCTGTTGCAAAGTATTGCTTCAAAAATTGTAATGACACGCCCCTGTTAAACAGGGGCTGAAAAATTGGGCCTTAGGCACTGGTGGCACAACACTCCAACCCCTCACAGATACTGTACTTGGAGCACAGCAATGAGCCCTGTTGCAAAGTATTGCTTCAAAAATTGTAATTACACGCCCCTGTTAAACAGGGGCTGAAAAATTGGGCCTTAGCCACTGGTGGCGGCACCCATAAACAAAAATGATCTTCCAAGCTATCATCATCAATCGTATCATTGAGGACTCGGAGGAGGAGGATAGCCAGTCAACATAACAGCACAGGCACTCAGCATCAGCATCAGTCTTGAAGGGATGTGACATGTTAAAATCAATTAGTCTGTTATATCAGCATCAGGTGTGTGGTAGCTGGTGGTGATCCAAGACTGGTTCATCTTGATGAAAGTCAGTCGGTCAACCGAGTCGGTGGACAGGCGCACCCTGTGATCCGTGACAAATCCTCCAGCAGCACTGAATGTGCGTTCCGAAAGAACGCTGGATGCAGGACAGGCCAGTAGCTCAATTGCATACTGTGCAATCTCTGGCCAGTGATCCATCCTCAAGACCCAGTAAGCCAGAGGATTTTCGGTGGGGAAGGTGTCCAAGTCTGACCTTGCCCCTAGATATTCCTGCACCATGTTTATCAGACGCTGGCGATGGTTGCTGGAACCGATCATACTTTGGGGCTGCGGACTAAAGAATTGTCTGAACGCATCGGTCAGACGGCCACCTTCCCCACCGCTCCTTCTTTGACTGGCCGAAGCCTCAGCAACTCGTTGTCCAGGACCAGGAGTTTGTAACCTCCCAGTCTCTGGGAACGCGTTGCACAGACCTTTCTGCAAGGCCTCCCGGAGTTGTCTCATCCTCTGCTCCCTCTGCGACGGTAACATAAGGTCCGCAACCTTACCCTTGTACCGTGGATCAAGGAGAGTGGCCAGCCAGTAATGGTCCCTCTCCTTGATCCGAAGAATAGGAGGATCCTTCCGCAGACTTTGCAGGATCAGGGAGGCCATGCAGCGTAGGTTAGCTGAGGCATTCGGTCCGGAGTCCTCTGGGTCACTAAGGACGACATGATCCGCAGCCACCTCCTCCCAGCCACGTACAAGTCCACTGATTTCTTGGGACTGTAAATCATCCCTAAAAGACTGCTGCTGATGATGCTGAGTGCCAGCCTCCACCTCCATGCTGACACAATCCTCCTCCTCCTCCTCCTCCTCCTCTTCCTGTGCGATGGGTGGGACAGAAGGAACACTGTCTGGGTAAAGGGGGCCTTGAGAGGCAAGGAAGTCCTCCTCTTCCTGCCTCTGTTCTGCCTCAAGTGCCCTGTCCATTATTCCACGCAGCGTGTGCTCCAACAGGTGGACAAGAGGTACAGTGTCACTGATGCATGCACTGTCACTGCTCACCATCCTCGTGGCCTCCTCAAATGGTGCCAGGACAGTGCATGCATCCCTGATCATGCCCCACTGGCATGGAGAAAAAAAACCAAGCTCCCCTGACCCTGTCCTGGTGCCGTAGTCGCACAGGTACTCATTGATGGCCCTCTGCTGCGTGTGCAGCCGCTGCAGCATGGCCAACGTTGAGTTCCACCTGGTGGGCATGTCACATATAAGGCGGTTCTTGGGCAGGTTCAACTCCTTTTGCAGCTCAGCCAGGCGAGCACTGGCATTATAAGATCTGTGGAAATGCACACAGACTTTCCTGGCCTGCCTCAGGACATCCTGTAAGCCCGGGTACCTGCCCAAGAACCGCTGCACCACCAGGTTAAGGACGTGAGCCACACAGGGCACATGGGTCAGTTGTCCCTGTCGGAGGGCGGAGAGGAGGTTGGTGCCATTGTCGCAAACCACCATTCCTGGCTTAAGCTGGCGTGGCGTCAACCACCTCTCGGCCTGGCCCTGCAGAGCAGACAGGACCTCTGCCCCAGTGTGGCTTCTGTCCCCCAAACACACCAGCCCAAGCACGGCATGGCATCTTTTTGCCTGCGTACTTGCGTAGCCTTCCGTGAGAAAAAGTGGCGTTTGGGAACCTGCCACTGAGGAACCGCACATTGCACAAACTCACGGAAGGGGGCCGAGTCTACCAACTGAAAAGGCAGCAGTTGAAGCGCTAGCAATTTAGCCAAGCTAGCATTCAACCGCTGGGCATGTGGATGGCTGGGAGTGAACTTCTTTTGACGGTCCAGCAGCTGGGGCAGGGAAATTTGCCTGCTAGAATCGGACGTCGGTGTACTGCTAGCAGAGTGGCCGCAAGTACTTGGCTGTGACACACCTAATTCTACACCTTCATTCCTCTCAGTGCATGTTTCAGAGAGGACTGAAGTTATAGTGGGGTTGGAGATCCCAGCTGATGCGGTGCAAGGAGAGGTCCGCTTTGTTCTTTGGTGTGGGTCTTTGAGGTAGGCTTGCCAACGAGCTGCATGGCAGGTCAACATATGTCTGGTCAGGCATGTGGTACCCAAGCGGCTGATGTTTTGGCCACGCGATATACGCTTGAGACATATGTTGCAAACAGCAGCTGTGCGATCTGATGCACTAGCCTCAAAAAAGGCCCACACCAAAGAACTTTTTGAATGACGGGCAGAGGCAGCGCCCTGCACAGGCGGAGCTCTGCGGTGTGATTCCGTCGGTGTACTGCCCTTACGCTGGCCACCAAAGGGCATCCTGCCTCGTTGGAGATGTGCCTCCTCCTCATCCTCCTCCTCCTCCTCTCTCCTATTAGGCACCCATGTGGAGTTAGTGACCTCATCATCCCCTCCCTCCTCATCACTGGAGCCAATCTGGCAGTATGCTGCAGCTGCTGGAACATGACTGCCAGATTGGTGTCCTTCTTGAGCATCCCCTCTGTCTGCTCTCACGCTACTGCCTTCCTGTAGCTGGGTTTCATCATCAGACCCTTCGAAACGCTGGGCATCCTCCTGGAGCATGTACCCAACACTGTGCTCAAACAGTTCGGGGGACTCCTCAGGAGGAGGACATGGTGGGTCTAGGGAAGGAGTGACTGATGATGAGTCTGACATTGATACCAGGGAAGAGGACGCTTTGGCAGCTGCTTTGCCAGTACCCTGAGCCTGGGTGAGAGAGGATGAGGAGGAGGAGGAGGGCTTGGTCATCCACTCTACCAAGTCTTCGGCATGATGTGGCTCAACATGTCCAGCTGCCGAAAAGAAGGACAAGCGTGTCCCATGGCCATGTGCTGATGACAATGCACCGCGTCCACGACCAGCACTGTTGCCCCCAGACACAGAGCCTGCTTGCCCTCTTTTATTGCCTCCTGACTGTCTGCCTCTCCTTGTTTGCCTTCCAGACATTCTAATGGATGGCCTGCAGGGAGATGGGAAAAAAGCAATAAGGGCTACCTTCAGGTGTCCTTCTCTGTCCCTTTACTTAAGGATTTCTAAATATGGTTGAGGATGATTGCTTTCGCACAGAATAGCACAATGACAATTTCCCTGACTGTCCAAAAAACAAGGATTTCAAAGATGGTTGATGAGGAATGCTTTAGCACAGTATAGCACAAGGAGAATTTCCCTCACTGTCCTTCCCTGTCCCTACAAACAAGGATTAGCACAGTAAAACACACTGACACTCTCCCTACCTATAGTTTTCTGTCCCTATAAAAAATGTTTTTTTAAAGATGGTTGATGATCAATGCTTTAGCACAGTATAGCACAAGGAGAATTTCCCTCACTGTCCTTCCCTGTCCCTACAAACAAGGATTAGCACAGTAAAACACACTGACACTCTCCCTACCTATAGTTTTCTGTCCCTAGAAAATTATTTTTTTTAAAGATGGTTGATGATCAATGCTTTAGAACAGTATAGCACAAGGAGAATTTCCCTCACTGTCCTTCCCTGTCCCTACAAACAAGGATTAGCACAGTAAAACACACTGACACTCTCCCTACCTATAGTTTTCTGTCCCTAGAAAAAATGTTTTTTTAAAGATGGTTGATGATCAATGCTTTAGCACAGTATAGCACAAGGAGAATTTCCCTCACTGTCCTTCCCTGTCCCTACAAACAAGGATTAGCACAGTAAAACACACTGACACTCTCCCTACCTATAGTTTTCTGTCCCTATAAAAAATGTTTTTTTAAAGATGGTTGATGATCAATGCTTTAGCACAGTATAGCACAAGGAGAATTTCCCTCACTGTCCTTCCCTGTCCCTACAAACAAGGATTAGCACAGTAAAACACACTGACACTCTCCCTACCTATAGTTTTCTGTCCCTAGAAAAAATGTTTTTTTAAAGATGGTTGATGATCAATGCTTTAGCACAGTATAGCACAAGGAGAATTTCCCTCACTGTCCTTCCCTGTCCCTACAAACAAGGATTAGCACAGTAAAACACACTGACACTCTCCCTACCTATAGTTTTCTGTCCCTAGAAAAAATGTTTTTTTTAAGATGGTTGATGATCAATGCTTTAGCACAGTATAGCACAAGGAGAATTTCCCTCACTGTCCTTCCCTGTCCCTACAAACAAGGATTAGCACAGTAAAACACACTGACACTCTCCCTACCTATAGTTTTCTGTCCCTATAAAAATTGTTTTTTTAAAGATGGTTGATGATCAATGCTTTAGCACAGTATAGCACAAGGAGAATTTCCCTCACTGTCCTTCCCTGTCCCTACAAACAAGGATTAGCACAGTAAAACACACTGACACTCTCCCTACCTATAGTTTTCTGTCCCTAGAAAAAATGTTTTTTTAAAGATGGTTGATGATCAATGCTTTAGCACAGTATAGCACAAGGAGAATTTCCCTCACTGTCCTTCCCTGTCCCTACAAACAAGGATTAGCACAGTAAAACACACTGACACTCTCCCTACCTATAGTTTTCTGTCCCTAGAAAAAATGTTTTTTTAAAGATGGTTGATGATCAATGCTTTAGCACAGTATAGCACAAGGAGAATTTCCCTCACTGTCCTTCCCTGTCCCTACAAACAAGGATTAGCACAGTAAAACACACTGACACTCTCCCTACCTATAGTTTTCTGTCCCTATAAAAAATGTTTTTTTAAAGATGGTTGATGATCAATGCTTTAGCACAGTATAGCACAAGGAGAATTTCCCTCACTGTCCTTCCCTGTCCCTACAAACAAGGATTAGCACAGTAAAACACACTGACACTCTCCCTACCTATAGTTTTCTGTCCCTAGAAAAAATGTTTTTTTAAAGATGGTTGATGATCAATGCTTTAGCACAGTATAGCACAAGGAGAATTTCCCTCACTGTCCTTCCCTGTCCCTACAAACAAGGATTAGCACAGTAAAACACACTGACACTCTCCCTACCTATAGTTTTCTGTCCCTAGAAAAAATGTTTTTTTAAAGATGGTTGATGATCAATGCTTTAGCACAGTATAGCACAAGGAGAATTTCCCTCACTGTCCTTCCCTGTCCCTACAAACAAGGATTAGCACAGTAAAACACACTGACACTCTCCCTACCTATAGTTTTCTGTCCCTATAAAAATTTTTTTTTTAAAGATGGTTGATGATCAATGCTTTAGCACAGTATAGCACAAGGAGAATTTCCCTCACTGTCCTTCCCTGTCCCTACAAACAAGGATTAGCACAGTAAAACACACTGACACTCTCCCTACCTATAGTTTTCTGTCCCTAGAAAAAATGTTTTTTTAAAGATGGTTGATGATCAATGCTTTAGCACAGTATAGCACAAGGAGAATTTCCCTCACTGTCCTTCCCTGTCCCTACAAACAAGGATTAGCACAGTAAAACACACTGACACTCTCCCTACCTATAGTTTTCTGTCCCTAGAAAAAATGTTTTTTTAAAGATGGTTGATGATCAATGCTTTAGCACAGTATAGCACAAGGAGAATTTCCCTCACTGTCCTTCCATGTCCCTACAAACAAGGATTAGCACAGTAAAACACACTGACACTCTCCCTACCTATAGTTTTCTGTCCCTAGAAAAAATGTTTTTTTAAAGATGGTTGATGATCAATGCTTTAGCACAGTATAGCACAAGGAGAATTTCCCTCACTGTCCTTCGCTGTCCCTACAAACAAGGATTAGCACAGTAAAACACACTGACACTCTCCCTACCTATAGTTTTCTGTCCCTAGAAAAAATGTTTTTTTAAAGATGGTTGATGATCAATGCTTTAGCACAGTATAGCACAAGGAGAATTTCCCTCACTGTCCTTCCCTGTCCCTACAAACAAGGATTAGCACAGTAAAACACACTGACACTCTCCCTACCTATAGTTTTCTGTCCCTAGAAAAAATGTTTTTTTAAAGATGGTTGATGATCAATGCTTTAGCACAGTATAGCACAAGGAGAATTTCCCTCACTGTCCTTCCCTGTCCCTACAAACAAGGATTAACACAGTAAAACACACTGACACTCTCCCTACCTATAGTTTTCTGTCCCTAGAAAAAATGTTTTTTTAAAGATGGTTGATGATCAATGCTTTAGCACAGTATAGCACAAGGAGAATTTCCCTCACTGTCCTTCCCTGTCCCTACAAACAAGGATTAGCACAGTAAAACACACTGACACTCTCCCTACCTATCCTTCTCTTTCCCTAAACTAAAGGAATCCAGGTTAAGCAAGAAAAAAAAATGTCACTGTCCCTGCCTATGCTTCTCTTTCCCTGCTCCGGAACACACTACACTAGGCCGCCGTGCTGGCGGCCTTTTATAGTGTGGGGCGTGTACTAAACACCCTCAGCAATAATTGGCCACAGGCATCCTGCCTGTGGCCAATCATTGCTCTCCTCGCTGCCGGCGCTGTGATTGGCCAAGCATGCGGGGTCACAGTGCATGCTTGGCCAATCACAGCGCCTGGATGACACTGCGATGGCGTAGTGCATTGTGGGCCGTTCGCGTCACTCGAATTAGGCGCGAACGGCCCAAATCGTTCGATCTTCGTCGAACGATCGAACAGCCGATGTTCGAGTCGAACGTATGTTCGACTCGAACACCGAGCTCATCCCTAGTGGCCATGTCTATACTTCTTACAACTGTCCTGAGCATCATTCTACCAGATATATTATATGCACAGGACAGCTTTGTTACTTTATGTATGTAGTATTTTCCCACTGTTTCTTTGCTGTACGGAATGATTGTTCATGTAGTTGCCGATGTATACGGTAAGTTGACTTATCTCACTCGAGGTTGCCCTAAAAAATGTCACAAATTATGGTCGGGATGGCCTACTGCTGTGTTAGTGACATAGAGATCTGAGTGTCATTCATTTTAAAGGGACCTTGGTATTGGATATAACTTTATAGAACATTGATCTTATGGGCTATGTTTATACTATGAGTGTGCTTTTCTCTTTTTCTTTGGGGATCTCCTACCTGTTAAACTTCGGCACCTGTGCTGTTGTATATGACTATGACTATGTCACCAGCTGTGTGTTGTTTGACTTTGTTTTGTTCAGTTAATATACACCCATGTAGACTCCTGGGTGGACTCTTTGATTGTATCACTATAGTGGAAGTACTTGCTGTATTTGTATCACTTACACGTGTATATCTATGTGGTACAATGTACCTTGTTCATGTTTTATTTTTTTTATGTATTAATTAAGCATTAATAAAATTACTTTTAAAAAAAATGGCCTGGTCATGAAGGGGGTAAAACCTTCCGGAGCTTAATTGATTATTTATGTAAAATCGTTATCCCAAAAGGAAAAAAAAAATGGTTGCTGTAACTGCTTATAAAGTCCCAGCTGGAGTTCTGCATCAATTTTTAAGTATACCTGAATCTCCAATACATCTTACATTCCACCCCCCCCCCCCCGACTGAAAATACTGCTGTCCAAAGGTACCCCCTGTGCTCCTTCATCCAGAGTGAGGGCGCTCTAAGGTGTGTTACTGGCCAGATCACCAAGTGAAAACAGAGGGGGAAAAAGCCTAATGCCTTGTACACACGATCGGATTTCCGATGGAATAAAATCCGATGGAATTTTCCGTCGGAATTCCGATGAAGCTGACTTCCATCAGTCTTGCCTACACACTGTCAGACTAAATTCCGACCGTCCAAAACGCGGTGATGTAAAACACTACGACGAGCTGAGAAAAATGAAGTTCAATGCTTCCGAGCATGCGTCGACTTGATTCTGAGCATGCGTGGGTTTTTCTCCGATGGAATTCCACACAGACGATTGGAATTTACCATCGGAAAAATTTAAAACATGTTCTATTTTTTTACTCTGATGGAAAAAAGTCGATGCGGCCCACACACAATCGGAATTTCCGATGACACAAGTCCATCGGATTTTATTCCATCGGAAATCCGATCGTGTGTACAAGGCATTAGGCTCCATGCACACTGGAGCTCATAAACTGAAGTTTTTTGGAGTGTGGGCATTTTTTTTTAAAAGCCCATAAACTCCACTCTATGTTATCCTATGTGTCCATGCGCACATGGACATTTTTGAACGTTTATCAGCAGTGGAGTTTATGGGCTGTTTTCTGAACGCCCTAAAATCGCGTACAGGAGTAATTTTTCTGACCACAAAAAACGCCAAACACTCATAAACGCTGATAAACATCGATAAACGCTCAAAATACGTGGCTCACCAGCATTTTTCAATGTTTTTGATCCATTGAAAAAAAACCGCTAACGCGGAAAAATGCTAAAAACGCTAATAAACGCTATTGCAAAAACTTTAAAAACGTTGAAAGACTCACTACAAAGCTACTGGCGTTTTATAACATTATTTTAACGTCCAGTGTGCATGGAGCCTAAAAAAGAGAACGAATGCAGCCACCACATCTAATGATTGGTAAGCTGCAATATATTACATTTTTGGTTTTGATACCCCTTTAAGTTTCTTTTGCCAAAAAATAATTTTACTAAACTGCTAGCAATTTACAATCTATACTATGACTGCGGCGTATGCACTGTACGGTGTGCAGTCCTGGCCCAATGGAGTTGGTTGCTGAGATAACGTAACTCCAGCACGCATGCATAGGAGTTACATCATCAGTGCCTGGCCAATGGGTGAAGCTAAAAGACAGTGGATCCAGAAGAAGAAGAAAAGGACATGACACCAGCACCAGCAGATGTGTTGAAATCAGAACCTCACATTACTGGGGAAGACTCATGGGTAGGTGTGTCATATTCAACGCTGTATCCTGGCCTAGGCCAACAAGGCCCAGGCCTAGGGCAGCACTTTGCAGGGGGGGCAGCACGGAAAGAGTCCTAGCCGGCTAGCGCTACACTGTTAGCGTAGCGCCAGTCTTATGGGGCGGACTGGGCTAAGAGGCAAATTAGTCTAGTGCCCCCATAAAGCGGCCGCACAGCTTCTGGTATGTGGGCGGCCGGCATTCCGCAACTGTAGGGGGGTGTCTCTGCTTCTAATTTTTACTGTCCTATCATCCTGGACCACAAACCTTCCTCGCTGTGCTATATGTTTTCTGCTGCACCATTGACATGGTTATATCTTCTTAATCCTTTCCATAAAATTATCAGAAATTTATGCTTAAAGTAGAACTATAGGCAACACTTTTCATTTTGGATAGAGTAAGGGAGGGTTATAGCCCCTGTCAGTTTATTTTTTACCATCCCTGTCCCATTGCAGAGATTTCCCTTCACTTCCTGCCCCATAGCCAAACAGGGAGTGAGAGGAAATCTATGCAAATCAGGGGAATCCATTGCCCCCTCCCCCCAGGCCCTCAGAACTAGTGTCCCCACTCGAAAATTTCAGAGCGGGTCTTAAACAGAAAGGGGTGTTGCCTTGACAGGAAGGGGTGGGTCATATTTTACCACTTGACCACTGGGCACTTAAACCCCCTTAATAACCAGACCAATTTTCAGCTTTCGGTGCTCTCACATTTTGAATGACAATTACTCAGTCATACAACACTGTACCCATATGAATTTTTTGTCCTTTTTTTCACACAAATAGAGCTTTCTTTTGGTGGTATTTAATCACTGTTGGGTTTTTTATTTTTTGCGCTATAAGAGAAAAAAGACTGAAAATTTTGTAAAAAAATGATTTTTTTTCGTTTCTGTTATAAAATTTTGCAAATTACCGTATATACTCGAGTATAAGCCGACCCGAATATAAGCCGAGGCACCTAATTTTACCACAAAACTGGGAAAACTTATTGACTCGAGTATAAGCCTAGGGTGTGCCTCACTTTGCCTC
The DNA here is from genome assembly GCA_029206835.1 of Rana muscosa. Taxonomy (NCBI): domain Eukaryota; kingdom Metazoa; phylum Chordata; class Amphibia; order Anura; family Ranidae; genus Rana; species Rana muscosa. The sequence goes on along the minus strand of CM055123.1, from coordinate 238,952,607 downwards.
ACTGTGTCCATGCCTCACTGTGCCCATGACTAGACTGACGTTTAACATGGGAGTCAGTGGAAGGGGTACTGTAAAGAAAAGCAAGGGAGAGGCGCCTCTGAGTGCAGACGTTTTAAAACAATTTAATAAAAGATAGTGCTACAAGCAACTCACATTTGTATGGTTAAAAACGTGCATTGTACGAAATCCAGTTAGAAGAGGAAGATGTCATCAGGTCTGTCACGGAGTATCTCCTCCTGCTGGGGCGCTGTGCTGCTGATAGTCAGTTCACTGCTGTAGATGTTATGGATACGGCCGTCAGCGGTGAAGAAAAGCAGTGCAGGGCCTTGGAGATGTTGATTGAATAGCAGGCGAGGGCCGATGACGTCACTGGCGTGCGACGCGTTTCCCGAGCCGGCGTACTGTGTGTAGTGTGGCAGTCGCGCTCCTTTGTCAAGCTGACGTCATCGGCCCTCGCCTGCTATTCAATCAACATCTCCAAGGCCCTGCACTGCTTTTCTTCACCGCTGACGGCCGTATCCATAACATCTACAGCAGTGAACTGACTATCAGCAGCACAGCGCCCCAGCAGGAGGAGATACTCCGTGACAGACCTGATGACATCTTCCTCTTCTAACTGGATTTCGTACAATGCACGTTTTTAACCATACAAATGTGAGTTGCTTGTAGCACTATCTTTTATTAAATTGTTTTAAAACGTCTGCACTCAGAGGCGCCTCTCCCTTGCTTTTCTTTACAGTACCCTGGAACATGGTTTCTGTTTCACCTTGAATGGCAGCCCTGAGCTTGCACATGTGACTTCTCCTATTATTATTACTATTCTTCCAGCCTCCGCTTCATCCCTCTCCCCCCGGAGCCTGGACCCCATGTTCACTGACTGTACATCTTTTTGTACATGCGCCATTTGATTATATACCATTGAGATATTAGTGACTTTGGACTCATGCGCATTTTTTACTTGTGTTATATATGTCAGTGGAAGGGGTGCCTGGCTTTGAAAAATCGGTGCTCCTCGGCCGTAGGTCCCCCCGACAAGAAACTTTGCAAACCTGTATAGAAAGAGTGGGACTACATGTGTGCCAAGTTTGGGGTCCAGAGGACCTACGACCGGCCGATACCGGGTCCCCAAATTCACCAGAGAAATTACCGTTTAACATGGGAGTCTATGGAAGGGGTGCCCGGTTTTGAAAAATCGGTGCTCCCCGACCGTAGGTCCTCCGGACAAGAAACTTCGCACACTTATAGAGGAAGAGTGGGGCTATATGTGTGCCAGGTTTGGGGTCCAGGGGACCTATGGCCGGCCGGTACCGGCTCCCCAAAGTTCGGGAGATCAGGCGCAAAAAGGTGACTCGAGTATAAGCCGAGGGGGGCACTTTCAGCACAAAAAATTGTGCTTAAAAACTCGGCTTATACTCGAGTATATACGGTACTATTTTTTCTTCATAAATTTTGGCCAAAATTTATACTGCTACATATTTTTGGTAAAAATAAGTACAAATTGGTGGATATTATTTGGTCTTTGTGAAAGTTATAGAGTCCACAAGCTATGGTGCCAATATCTGAAAATTGATCACACCTGAAGTACTGACGGCCGATCTCATTTCTTGAGACCCTAACATGCCAGAAAAGTACAAATACCCCCCAAATGACCCCTTTTTGGAAAGAAGACATTCCAAGGTATTCAGAAAGAGGCATTGTGAGTTTTTTGAAGTTGTCATTTTTTTCCCACAATTCTTTGCAAAATCAAGATTTTTTTTTTTCTCTTTTTTTTTTTTCACAAAATTGTCATATTAGCAGGTTATTTCTCACACACAGCATATGCATACCACAAATTACACCCCAAAACACATTCTGCTATTACTCCCGAGTATGGCGATACCACATGTGTGAGACTTTTACACAGCGTGGCCACATAAAGAGGCCAAACATGCAGGGAGCACCTTCAGGCGTTCTGGAGCACCCAGGCCAATTCTGACATTTCTCTCCTACATGTAAAAATCATCATTTATTTGCTATAAAATTACATAGAACCCCAAAACATTATATATGTTTTTTTAGCAAAGACCTTAGAGAATATAATGGTGGTTGTTGCAACTTTTTATCTCGCACGATATTTGCGCAGCAATTTTCTTAACGCGTTTTTTATGGAAAAAAAATGTTTTGTGCTTAAAAAAAAAAAAAAAACAGTAAAGTTAGCCCAATGTTTTTGCATAATGTGAAAGATGAAGTTACGCCGAGTAAAAAGATACCTAACATGTCACACTTAAAAATTGCACACACTCGTGGAATGGCGCCAAACTTCGCTACTTAAAAAATCCCCATTAGCGACGCTTTAAATATTTTTACTGGTTACATCTTTTGAGTTACAGAGGAGGTCTAGGGCCAAAATTATTGCTCTCGCTCTAACGTTCGCAGAGGTACCTCACATGTGTGGTTTGAAAACCGTTTTCATATGTGGGCGGGACTTACGTATGCGTTCGCTTCTGTATGCGAGCTCACGGGGACAGGGGCGCTTTAAAAAAAAATATATTTTTTTATTGTTCATTTTACTTTATTTATTTTAGTTTGACATGTTTTTCCGCCCCAAAAATTTTTTTGATCACTTTTATACCTATTACAAGGAACGTAAACATCCCTTGTAATAGGAATATGGCATGACAGGTCCTCTTTACAGTGAGATATGGGGTCAATAAGACCCCACATCTCACCTCTAGGATGGGAAGCCTGAAAAAAAAAAAAAAACAAAAAAAACAACAATCCTTGCTTTAATCGTAGCGGTGAGTCCGTAGAAGCACCGGAGGGCAGCGGGAGGGGGGGGGGCATCCCCTCTCACCTCCCGTAAGAATGATCAAGTGGCGGAACAGCCGCTATGATTGTTCTTATGGTGTAGGGAATCGCCGGCTGAAAAAACTAATATCTGAATGATGCCTGTAGCTGCACCCATTATTCAGATATCTCCGCACAAAGTCAAGGACGTCATATGACGGCCGGCGGGTGGGAAGTGGTTATTGCAGAGTATTGCCGGGCATTGCGGAGTATTGCCGGGCATTGCGGAGTATTGCCGGGCATTGCGGAGTATTGCCGGGCATTGCGGAGTATTGCGGACTATGGCAGGGTATTGCGGAGTATGGCAGGGTATTGCACGGGGTATTGCACAGGGGGTATTGCACAGGGTATTGCAGGGTATTGCAGAGTATTGTGCAGGGTATTGCGCAGAGTATTTTGCAGAGTATTGCGCAGGGTATTGCAGAGTATTGCAGAGTATTGCGCAGGGTATTGCAGAGTATTGCGCAGGGTATTGCAGAGTATTGCGCAGGGTATTGCGCAGGGTATTGCAGAGTATTTTGCAGGGTATTGAGCAGGGTATTGCAGGGTATTGCAGAGTATTGCGCAGGGTATTGTGCAGGGTATTGCAGAGTATTGCGCAGGGTATTGCAGAGTATTGCGTAGGGTATTGCAGAGTATTGCGCAAGGTATTGCACGGTATTGCGCAGGGTATTGCAGAGTATTGCGCAGGGTATTGCAGAGTATTTTGCAGGGTATTGCGCAGGGTATTGCAGAGTATTTTGCAGGGTATTGTGCAGGGTATTGCAGAGTATTGCGCAGGGTATTGCAGAGTATTGCGCAGGGTATTGCAGAGTATTGCACAGGGTATTGCAGAGTATTGCGCCAGGGTATTGCAGAGTATTGCACCAGGGTATTGCAGAGTTTTTTGCAGAGTATTGCGCAGGGTATTTTGCAGAGTATTGCGCAGGGTATTTTGCAGAGTATTGGCAGGGTGTATTGCAGAGTATTGGCAGGGTATTGCACCAGGGATGGCTGAGCAGGGATGGATGGATGGCTGGATCTGTGACTGCAATTGTCACAGATCCAGCCCACAGAGCTGCTGCTGCCATCCGCTCTCTCCCCCTACCCTCTCACACTGTACCGATCGGTACAGAGAGGGGAGGGAGGAACCGGCGTCATCACATGACGCCGGTCTGTTTACAAGTGATTGCTCCGTCATTTGACGGAGCGATCACGTGGTAAACGGCCGCTATCAGCGGTGATTTACCGCGATTCGTGATCCGCCGGGTCCAGAGAGTTTCCCGTGCGGGAGCGCGATTCTGGGAGGACGTTATATAACGTCCTCCCAGAGTTAAGCAACCACCTTGTCGACGTTATTTGTCGGCAGGTGGTTGCCAAGTGGTTAAATTAGGGGGTGCACGAGTTTACTCAGGCCTAGGGCAGCACAAAACCTAAATACACTACTGGTCATATTATACAAGTATGTTGTACATTCTTCCATATTTTGCAAATGTTTGCCACCCCCACTGCGATTCCATGTAGCTTTAAAAACATGTTGGCTGATGTCCTTCTTCAATGTCACGGTGACCTTATAAACTGAATGAAGAGATTTTCCCATATAAATCACGGTCCTCATCCACCAGGGGGGGGGACCTATCAGCTCCTTTACAGGCACACTATACATGGCTTAGTGTCTGTAGGAGATGGAAGATGCGGTAGAGCGCCCTTGGTGCTGATGTGGATTCTCCCCAGCAGGAGAGTGACTGATGCTGTATCCATGGCCTCTATGAATCCTGTATTTCCCTCCCATCACTCCAATCATTTCATATTGATTAAGGAGAGAGAGAGAACGCCACGTTCACTCCTCACATGCCCCCAGGAGACGGATCCTGACTCATAGAGTGCCACTGACGTCTAATCCCATCTGTGACACTCAGGAGGCAGGATGTACATTAACCCCTTTCCTGCCTCCCTCTAACACCATCAATTATGCTGCAACAGCCGCTGACAACCTGCAGAGGAGCTCCATTTCCTCACCTGCCCGTCTCATATTAAAATCATTTGCAGGGATGTTTTGCAGCTGGTGCATGGATTTATACTTCAATCTTCCACCTTGGATACATGACAAAGCTGCAATACTAATTACAAATATAAGCTAAGCGATCTATATAGAATGATGAAGTACAGTGCTAGTTACATCCTAATATTTATAATAAATGTAGCGCCCGGCTCCTGTTGGGTAGGCGCTAGTGTAAATTTAGATGTCTGAGCTGTACTTTAGCTCAGAATAATTGTACCAAATTTTGGGTCTCTGTTCCAGTTCAGCTGGGTTGCACATTTTCCACCTGACTGTGGGTGTCGCTGTCACCACAGGTCAGGGTTGGAAATGCAGCTGGCTGGATGTATTGGGTACCTCTTGCCCAGAAGCAGCTCAGTGGGATTGGTCACCCCGCTGTGCATTCTGGGAGAGGGTACTTAAGGGGCAGACACCGTTTTGGTGGGGTCTTCCGATCCTGACCTGACGGCCCTCCTGGCCTCAGGGATGTGTTAGCAGTTTTCTGTCTCGGGGCCTGCAGACCCCCCCGAGGCTCCGTTACTGAGAGTAGGCCCAGGAGTTTCTGGGGCCTACTGATCCAGGGATGGTCCTGTGTCACCTTGCCTGCGGTAAGGGACCGAGCAATTGAGGACTCAATTGAAGGACGCATCTGGATGGAAATCTACCTCACAGTGCTGCCGGCCTGGCTGAAAGAGCCTGGTACTGTGTGCTATGTGTTCAGAACTTTACCAAGTGTGTGATTACACAAGTCTGTGGCAGAGACTTTTGAACGAGCTCGCACCGGCTGCTAGGTCAGTGAGAGAGGTTGCTATATCCAGTGTGGAAGCTGTTTGTCCTCTGGATTAGGAAAATACCCCCGATCCGCAAAGCAAGGTACCTGAATCTCCCCTAACCCTCCATCCCTCTGTCTGGAAGTTTCTTTAATAAAACCCTTGAAAAAAAGAGACTAATGCCCTGTGCATACGATAGCATTTCCGATAGAATAAAATCCGATGGATTTTTCCATCGGAAATCCGATGAAGCTGACTTCCATCAGTCTTGCCTACGCACCATCAGTCAAAAATCCAACCGTCCCAAACGCCGTGACGTAAAACACTCCAAAGAGCCGAGAAAAATTAAGTTCAATGCTTCTGAGCATGCGTTGACTTGATTCTGAGCATGCGTGGGTTTTTTCTCCGATGGAGTTCCCCACAGACGATCGGAATTTGCTATCGTTTTTTTTTTCCATCGGTATAATTTAAAACATGTTCTATTTTTTTATACCAATGGAAAAAAGACCGGTGGGGCCCATACACGATCGGTTTGTCCGATGAAAAAAGTCCATCTGTCTTTTTTCATTAGAAAAACCGATCGTGTGTATGCGGCATAAGTGTTTGGTGCAGACATTTGTGAGCAGCTCTTCAAGGAAGACCCCTAGGATGGACATGGTGAACAGTAAGGTAATGGCAGACCCAAATCTTAAACCAGCGGCCCCTGCGGGGGTATTGCTACATAAATAATTCCTTTAGTGCAATATGAGATGGTAAATAAATTCATATTATATAATATTAATAAAAATCAATTTATCAGACACTATATCCATATGTGTACATTTATACTGCTCCATTTAAAGGGTAAGTCCACTTTTGTCAGGGAAAAAAATAGCAAATAAAAAGAAAATAATATAGTGTATACAATTGCGACATAAGTCATATTGTATTTGAATGTTATTAAAAATTACCTTTCCCTTTCAATCGGCAGCACTGTAATTTTCTGAAAATGCAATGCAATCTGGCTACCTAGAGGTTTCCTGTACACAGATGGTGTACAGAACGCCCCTCAGAAACGTAATTTCCGCCTTGTATGATTGGCTCACTGATTTTCCCAGAAGTCTGCACTAAGATACAAGTCAGATTTCAGGCATCCCCTGCAACAAAAAATATAATTTTTGGTGAAATACTCCCAATAAGAAATCATGTCTAATGCCGCATACACACGACCGTTTTTCACGACGTTAAAAATGCAATTTTTTTAAATTGGTCATTAAAAACGATCGTGTGTAGGTTCCAGAGCATTTTTAATGACGTGAAAAACGGCCTAAAAAAATGAGAACCTGCTCTATTTTTTCACGTCGTTTTTCACGTCGTTTTTTTTTTTTTAACGACGTGAAAAACGGTAGTGTGTATGCTTTTACGAGGGGAAAAAAACGCGCATGCTCAGAATCAAGTATGTGACGAGAGCGCTCGTTCTGGTAAAACTAGCGTTCGTAATGGAGATAGCACATTCGTCACGCTGTAACGGACTGAAAAGCACGAAGCTGAAAATCGCGAATCGCCGCTCAACAAACTTTACTAACATGAAGGGTGGCGCCATTCGAACTGAACTTCCCCTTTATATTGCCGTCGTACGCGTTGTACGTCACTGCGCTTTGCTCAAGCGTTTTTTTTTTTATGAACGTGTGTATGCAAGACTGGCTTGAGAGGAAACATGAAAAATCACGTTGAGAAAAACGTTGTTTTTTAAAATGACATTAAAAACAAACATTACGCAGCACAAGGCCTGATTCACACCTATGCATTTTTAGTGCTTTTTGCCTTTTGCAGATTTGCACTACAGAGCGTGTTCCATAGGAAATCATGTTAAATGGACTATAGTGCAAATCTGCAAAATGCAAAAAGCACTAAAACTGCATAGGTGTGAATCCAGCCTAAAGGGATGCAGGCCCTGCAGCTTTCCTCATTAGTGCCCTGAAGCTGCTGCACCTGATTCATAATTAGGAAACCACTCCCATTAGACTCACACTTTCCCACATGGACACAAACACGCAGTGATTTCTTCAGAATAACAAAAGGTAGGAATCTGCAACAAAGTTTGTTAAAATCCCTGCAATGTACATAGATAACCCAAAGGGGAATGTGTAAGTGGACTTACACTTTGAATAAATATTATGCACTCTATAGCAAACATTTCTAGACACCTGACCATATGAGACTATTAAAAATCCCATTGCAAAACCAAGGGCAATTACAATGGAATGCCCCTGCCCCCCACCTACACACACACCTTAGAGTTATAAAATGTAGGCAGGTTGAAATGAGATAAGTGCTGCCCTGGATGGGATGGTAGGGGTTAATGCCTTTTCCGTTTTCTTGGCATTTTTGTGGGATCTTTAGGTTGGACTCACTGTACCTGTGATATATAAGGGGTCAGTGGGTCAAGACCAGGGTTCGGTGCGATTGCCTGGCCTTTCTCCTTCTGTGTTCTATGTTCTTGCCCGTCTTCCCTGTTCCCCAAAGAGAGCTACACTCGAAGGTACTACAAAGATGCTACAGAATGCCTCAGAAGGACTCTGAGTTTATGTCTACCTCTGCAGGTACACTGGGGCAGCACATGGCCTGGTTGGGAGTAGGGATTAGGGAATTAGGAAGGGACTGTGTCTATGGGACTGCTCCATCTATGTTTTGGATCTTTTGTACTGTTTTTGTACTTATTCAGTAAAACGTTGAAACTTTGCCTTTTGCCAGTCAGCAAGCAGCCTGTTCAAAGAATGTACCTGTTATAGGTGGAATTGCCTCTGGCCACAAGGGAGATGTTGTCGGCACCCCCTTCACCACAGTCCATCTACCCCCAGCAACCAGAGCAGAACCGCACTGCGGTCACCATCCTGTATAGAGGTACGGGAGTTAAAGTCAAGTGCACGTTGGAGTCCGCACTATGTGTACGGTGGGGTTCTATGCTTCTACCGGGACCAGTAGTGGAAAAGCTGGACGCTTTAAAAGCCCCCCCTATTGGTCATCAGTTTACTGTTACGGAGGAGGTCTGGTGCTAGAAATATTGCTCTCGTCCAGCATGCGCGACGATATGTAACATGTAACATGTGTATTGCAATCAGCGTTTTCATGAGTAGGTGCCCCCGACGCGTGCGTATACATTCGTACGTGCGGATATGTGGGGGGTGGGGGGTCTCAAAAGAATTGGGGGGGGGGGGGTTTGTGCTTTGGTGTAACTTTATTTTTTTCAATTAAGAATAAAAAAAATTGTTAACTTTTTTTTCATCACATAGGGGACAAAAAGTCCCTGTTGCTACCAGGGGGGTGATTAGAAGCAATCAAGCAGCAGCGTGGCGACCCAAGTGCTTCCACCTGACGGGTAGGAGTCTGCTGGTCGGATATGCACACAATCCCGGTGGCTGTAGTGGGTGTGTTAACCCCCCCCCCCCCGCTGCCAGGTCTGTACGACGTACGGACCTGGCAGCAAAAGGGCTTAGGGTTAGTTCACCTCTTAAGAAAAAAATTAAAAGGTGAACTTACACTGTACACCCCCCCCCCATCAGTCTCCACTGTACTTACCTCTGTGTGGGTGATGAGCTGTTAGTGCTCACTGCCCACGAAACCAGTGTAGCGGTCCAGGGATTTGAAATCCCTACTCTTCTTCTCCCTCTTCTTTCTGCAGCACTTCCAGGATGGATCACAGCGATTCTGATTCATCCTGGAAGCACTGCAGAAAGAAGAGGGAGAAGAGCTGGGATTTCAAATCCCAGAACCGCTGCACTGGTTATATGAGTGAGTGAGTGAGTGAATAACTTGTATAGCGCTACAAATGCGAACTAAATCGCCTCAAGGCCACTGACCACTGACAGCTCAACACTCACGAAGGTAAGTATTCGCTTTTCTTTTTTTTTTAAAAAAGGTAAACTTACAATTTTAGACATTACCATTATGCTGATTAAATAAAAAAAGGTTGTGTTAAAAAAATACAATTTAAATAATAAAAAATAATCTTTCCCACTATTAAGACAGATGTGATTTTCCATTGTGAGCTCTCTCTTCGGAGAATGTGGTGTTAAATTTTGCACCGACACATCACTCTGAGGTTTGCACGTCTCCTGGAGGAAGCAGACCCGATTTACAAACCGTTTACAAAGCTGTTAAAATTAAACATGGACTGCTAAACAAATGGAAGAATTTTTAAACAAAGGGGAGACAGAAAGAACTGCCAGACGGTGATGAGAGGAAATGAACGAAGCAGAATCTCAGGTTGATCTTAATATACCGGACAAGACATAATGAAACGTCATAAGTCCAGGTGCAAAATGTTAAACTGAAGATGGATTAAGGCTCAAAAGCTTTCAAGTTTGTCAGCAACTGATGTATTATTTCGATAAAATGTACCTTCCCCCGTTTAAAAAAAAAAAGTATTTTGGGAAGCAAGTTCTCATATCAAGGTGCCTTATTTCATATGTTGGCACACTTCCACTGTATCATTTTTGCCGGTGGCTCGCTCCTGCACCACCAATGTTACATAGTTACATAGTTACATAGTTAGTCAGGTTGAAAAAAGACAAAGTCCATCCAGTTCAACCATAAAAAAAAATAAAAATAAAAAATAACTAAAATAAAAAAAAAATATTGTGCACTCCCATATACCCACTTCTATACCCACAGTTGATCCAGAGGAAGGCAAAAAACCCCAGCAGAGCATGATACAATTTGCTACAGCAGGGGAAAAAATTCCTTCCTGATCCCCCGAGAGGCAATCGGATTTACCCTGGATCAACTTTACCAAGAACTGTTAGTACTCAGTTATATTATGTACATTTAGGAAAGTATCCAGGCCTTTCTTAAAGCAATCTACTGAGCTGGCCAGAACCACCTCTGCAGGGAGTCTGTTCCACATTTTCACAGCTCTTACTGTGAAGAAACCTTTCCGCATTTGGAGATGAAATCTTTTTTCTTCTAGACGTAAAGAGTGCCCCCTTGTTCTCTGTGTTGACCGTAAAGTGAATAACTCATCACCAAGTTCACTATATGGACCCCTTATATATTTGTACATGTTAATCATATCCCCCCTTATTCTCCTCTTCTCAAGAGTGAATAAATTCAGCTCCTCTAATCTTTCTTCATAGCTGAGCTCCTCCATGCCTCTTATCAGTTTGGTTGCCCTTCTCTGCACTTTCTCCAGTTCCCCGATATGCTTTTTGAGAACTGGTGCCCAAAACTGAACTGCGTATTCCAGATGAGGCCTTACTAATGATTTGTACAGGGGCAAAATGATGTCTCTCTCTCTGGAGTCCATACCTCTCTTAATACAAGAAAGGACTTTGCTCGCCTTGGAAACCACAGCTTGGCATTGCATGCCATTATTGAGCTTATGATCTACCAAAACCCCCAGATCCTTCTCCACTACGGATCCCCCCAGTTGTATTCCCCCTAGTATGTATGATGCATTCATATTCTTAGCCCCCAAGTGCATAACTTTACATTTATCAACATTAAACCTCATCTGCCACATAGTCGCCCAATTAGACAGGGCATCGAGGTCGGCTTGTAAATTGGAGACATCTTGTAAGGACGTTATTCCCCTGCATAGCTTGGTGTCATCTGCAAAGACAGAAATGTTACTTTTGATCTCAGACCCAATATCATTTATAAAGATATTAAAAAGTAAGGGTCCCAGCACTGAACCTTGGGGTACACCACTGATAACCTTAGACCATTCAGAGTAAGAATCATTAACTACTACTCTCTGAATTCTGTCTTTTAGCCAGTTTTCTATCCATTTACAAATTGATATTTCCAATCCTGTAGACTTTACCTTACACATGAGCCGTGTGTGGGGAACTGTATCAAACGCTTTTGCAAAATCCAAGTATACCACGTCCACAGCCACGCCTCTGTCCAAGGTTTTACTTACCTCTTCATAAAAAGAAATCAGGTTTGTCTGACAACTTCTGTCTTTCATGAATCCATGCTGTCTGTTGCTTAAATAGTTTTTTTCCAGCAAGAACTCATCTATGTGGTCTTTTATTAATCTCTCCAGTATCTTCCCAACTATGGAAGTTAAACTAACAGGTCTATAGTTACTTGGTAAAGACTTTGTTCCCTTTTTAAATATAGGCACCACATTGGCCCTGCGCCAATCCAGTGGTACTATTCCTGTCATTAATGAGTCCCTAAAAATTAGATACAATGGCTTTGAAATTACAGAGCTCAATTCTTTTAGGATCCGTGGGTGTATGCCATCTGGTCCAGGTGCTTTATCCACCTTTATTCTGTCTAAATATTTCTGGACCATATCACTTTTGAGCCATTGTGGATTTGAGGCTGTGTCACTACCACCCCCATTATGGACATGAGCTCCCCCATGCTCCATTGTATACACAGAGCTGAAGAAAGTATTTAATAAATTAGCCTTCTCTTTGTCCCCAGTCACCCACTCTAGATTATTTTGTAAAGGGCCTACATGCTCAGACTTGACCTTTTTACTATTAATATATTTGAAGAATTTTTTGGGGCTTGTCCTACTATCTTTTGCAATCTGTCGTTCGTTTTGAATTTTTGCATCCTTGATTTCCTTTTTACATATCCTGTTATATTCTTTGTAACATTTAAACGACACTAGTGTTCCTTCATTTTTATATTTTTTAAAAGCGCTTTTCTTATTGTTTATAGCTTTTTTAACTTTAACTGTGAGCCACATAGGTTTTATTTTTAGCCTTTTAAACTTATTGCCCATGGGAATATACTTTGCAGTGAGTTCACAAACAGTCTTTTTGAAGAATTCCCATTTCTGTTCTGTGCCCATTGATGCCAATATTCTCTCCCAGTCTAAGTCCTGGAGAGCAGCCCTCATCCTTGGAAAATTTGCTTTATTGAAATTAAGTGTTTTTATCCTTCCTGCATGTATTTCTTGCTTACAGCTAACATCAAATGAAATCATGTTATGGTCACTGCTACCCAGGTGTTCCTTTATCTGAACATTAGTAATATGCTCTGCATGGTTTGAGATTACCAGGTCCAACAGAGCATCATTCCTAGTTGGGGCCTCAATAAACTGGACCATAAAATTGTCCTGCAATAGGCTTATAAATTTTTGCCCTTTAACTGTCCCAGCAGTGCCATTACTCCAGTCAATTTCTGGGTAGTTAAAATCCCCCATTATTACCACCGTCCCAGCCCTTGCAGCCCTTTCCATCTGTGCAAGGAGCTGAGTCTCCACCTCCTCATTAACATTGGGTGGTCTATAACAAACTCCAATGATTAACTTTGAACTACGCACATCTGTATGCAGTTCCACCCATAATGCTTCAGCCTCATCACACTCTCCATCAACCAGGTCCTCTTTCACACTCGCTTTGAGATCACTTCTCACATAGAGACAGACCCCGCCACCTTTCCTTTTTGCCCTGTCTCTCCGAAAGAGTGCATAGCCAGGAATATTAATAATCCAGTCATGTGAGGATTGAAGCCACGTTTCAGCAATACCGATTACGTCATAGCTCTCCTCATGCACCAGAGCTTCCAACTCACCTATTTTGCTTGGCAGACTTCTGGCATTGGTGAACAAACACTTTAATGTATTACATTTTTCTCTGGTATTTTTCATATAATTTTTAGTAGTACAAATGGCACTATAGTTTCCAATGGCTGTTTGCAACATGGGAACTTTCTTGTCACCTGCCATAACCCTCCCCCCATCTATCCCCATTCCACTCTCCATTAATGTCTGACCACTAACTGACCTGTGTGCCCGATGTAATTCTAGTTCACCCTCCCCCCTCAAACCTAGTTTAAATACTCCTCCAGCCTTCCCATAAACCTCTCCCCCAGCACAGCAGACCCCCTTCCATTCAAGTGCAAACCGTCTTTAGCATATAGGTTGCACCCCAATGAAAAGTCAGCCCAGTGCTCTAGAAACCCAAATCCCTCCTCCCTACACCAGGTCTTTAGCCATGCATTCAGCTCTCTAATCTCCCCCTGCCTTTCCTGTGTTGCGCATGGCACAGGCAATATTTCAGAGAATATCACCTTGGAGGTCCTTGCCTTCATCTTGCAGCCTAGTTCTTTAAATTGATTCTTAAGGAGCCTCCACCTTCCATGTATACTGTCATTGGTTCCAACGTGGACCAAGACAGCTGGGTCATGCCCAGCCCCTCCCAGTAATTTATCCACCCGGTCCACCACATGCCGAACCCTGGCACCAGGGAGACAGCAAACCATTCGGTTGAGGCGATCCTGGCGACAAATTATTCTATCAGTCCTTCTGATTATAGAATCCCCTATAACCACCAACTGTCTTGGCCTACCTGCACTCCCCTCACCACCTCTACTAGATGGGTTGCTGTCCCGGCTGTTAGGGGTAGCAGTGACATCTAGGGCTGCCACCTCTGTGTTTGCCACCTCCACATCTTCACCCAACGTGGAAAATTTGTTTTGATGCACAAATACAGGACTGGCCTTCCTTTTCTGCAAGCCCCTTCCACTCCCTCTAACTACATTAACCCATCTTCCTATCTGATAATCCTGACTTGCCACTCCACCCTCCACATCAGCCCTACTGACCACCTGCTCAGCGAGCAGAGGACCCCTTTCAAGGTTGTCCTTTCCGCCCAGTGTTGCAACTTGCTCTTCCAGATCTCTAATGTGAGCTTCCAGAAGGGCAACCTGCTCACATCTGTCACAGCGGTATCCATCCTGGAGCTGTTGCACCAATTTTGCATACATGTGGCACACTGTGCACTGAGCAAAACCTTCAACCCTGCTAGCACTCATTTCCCAGTTGCAATATAATTACTTGTAGGAAGTTTATATTGTTACTCACAGTTTAGAAAACTCCTGGTTTTTAACTCTCCACTGTAGTTCAAAATTCCACTGATGTTCACAAAATCCACATGCAAGCCACCATCAGCAGGGAGCCAGCTCCTAAGGGAGTTTGTACAGACACTTATATACTCACCTGTGAACAATTAACCACTCCCCTTAATTAGCAGAAAGAAAAAAAGCTGTTTAAAAAGTGTCAGAGAAAGGAGTGGGGGGGGGGGGAAGTATTTTTAAAACTGATAAACGTATCAAATAAAGGACAAAAAAAAGAAATAAATCAACACTTGCAAGCAGAAGCAGTTAAAAGCAAAAGTCCTGGTTTTTAACTCTCCACTGTAGTTCAAAATTCCACTGATGTTCACAAAATCCACATGCAAGCCACCATCAGCAGGGAGCCAGCTCCTAAGGGAGTTTGTACAGACACTTATATACTCACCTGTGAACAATTAACCACTCCCCTTAATTAGCAGAAAGAAAAAAAGCTGTTTAAAAAGTGTCAGAGAAAGGAGTGGGGGGGGGAAGTATTTTTAAAACTGATAAACGTATCAAATAAAGGACAAAAAAAAGAAATAAATCAACACTTGCAAGCAGAAGCAGTTAAAAGCAAAAGTCCTGGTTTTTAACTCTCCACTGTAGTTCAAAATTCCACTGATGTTCACAAAATCCACATGCAAGCCACCATCAGCAGGGAGCCAGCTCATTCCCTGGTAAAGGCAGAGGTCGAGGCAGATGGCAGACAAGAGAGTAATTGGTGTCCAGGCCCAGATTGAGGCAGGCAGCAGGCAAGAGAGTAATTGTATCCAGGCAGAGGTTGAGGCAGGTGGCAGGCAAGAGAGCAATTGTGTCCAGGCAGAGGTTGAGGCAGGGGGCAGGCAAGAGAGTAACTGTGTCCAGGCAGAGGTTGAGACAGGGGGCTGGAAAGAGAGTAGTTGTGTCCAGGCAGAGGTTGAGGTAGGGGGCAGGTAAGAGAGTAGTCTGTGTCCAAGCAGAGGTTGAGGTAGGGGGCAGGTAAGAGAGTAGTCTTTGTCCAAGCACAGATTGAGGCAGGTGGCAGGCAAGAGAGTAATTGTGTCCAAGCACAGGTTGAGGCAGGCGGCAGGCAAGAGAGTAATTGTGTCCAGGCAGAGGTTGAGGCAGGTGGCAGGCAAGAGAGCAATTGTGTCCAGGCAGAGGTTGAGGCAGGGGGCAGGCAAGAGAGTAACTGTGTCCAGGCAGAGGTTGAGACAGGGGGCTGGAAAGAGAGTAGTTGTGTCCAGGCAGAGGTTGAGGTAGGGGGCAGGTAAGAGAGTAGTCTTTGTCCAAGCACAGATTGAGGCAGGTGGCAGGCAAGAGAGTAATTGTGTCCAAGCACAAGTTGAGGCAGGCGGCAGGCAAGAGAGTAATTGTGTCCAAGCACAGATTGAGGCAGGTGGCTGGCAAGAGAGTAATTGTGTCCAGGCACAGATTGAGGCAGGTGGGAGGCAAGAGAGTAATTGCGTCTAGGCAGAGGTTGAGGCAGGGGGCAGGAAAGAGAGTAATTGTGTCCAAGCAGAGGTTGAGGCAAGCAAGAGAGTAATTGTGTCTAGGCAGAGGTCGGAGCAGGTGGCAGGCAAGAGAGTAATTGTGCCCAGGCAGAGGTTGAGATAGGGGGCAGGAAAGAGAGTAGTCTGTGTCCAAGCACAGATTGAGGCAGGTGGCAGGCAAGAGAGCAATTGTGTCCAGGCAGAGATTAAGGCAGACAGCAGGCAAGAGAGTGGTCTGTGTCCAGGCACACATTGGGGCAAGAGAGTAATTGTGCCCAGGCAGAAGTTGAGGCAGACAGCAGGCAGGGGGGTAGTTGGTATCCAAGTAGAGGTCAAGGCAGGCAAGAAAGCAGTCGGTGTCTGGGCCGAGGTCGAGGCAGGCAAGTAACAGTCAGGTGGTCCAGGTCGGTAACAAACAAGGCAGAACAACCAGAACCTCACAAACTAGGCAACTGGTAAGTCACAACACCGGATAACAAGGGAAGAAGTTTAAATACCCTCATTGACCTGTGAACAACGTATGAATGCTAATGCACACACTCAATTGGCTATAGCTAAAAGGCCACAATCTTATGCTGGCATGTTTATGACGCACCTCACATGGAAAGGATGGACCCGTCTCCTGGATATACAGGTGCAGATGTTAGATGTATTATAAAAGAAAGCTGCAGTAATGGTCTTTATTGTAGGTAGCTCCTGCACAGAGATAAAATCTCACACTGGATAGATCTGGAAGAAATACACAAAGCACACCAAGTTTCAAGAAAAAATATACATGATGATAACAGTGCCCTAATAAAGTATTCATATACCCGTTTTCCACATTTTGTCATGTTACAACTAAAAACGTAAATGTATTTTATTGGGATTTTATGTGATAGACCAACACAAAGTGGCACATAATTGTGAAGTGGAAGGAAAATGAGAAATGGTTTTACATTTTTTTACAAATAAATATGTGTGGCGTGCATTTGTATTCAGCCCCCGTGGGCTAATACTTTGTAGAACCACCTTTCGCTGCAATTACTGCTGCAAGTCTTTTTGGGGATGTCTCTACCAGCTTTGCACATCTAGAGAGTGACATTTTTCCCCATTCTTCTTTGCAAAATAGCTCAAACTCTGTCAGATTGGATGGAGAGCGTCTGTGAACAGCAGTTTTCAAGTCTTGCCACAGATTTTCAATTGGATTTAGGTCTGGACTTTGACTGGGCCATTATAACACATGAATATGCTTTGATTGAAACCATTCCATTGTAGCTCTGGTTGTATGTTTAGGATCGTTGTCCTGCTAGAAGGCGAACCTCCGTCCCAGTCTCAAGTCTTTTGCCCTGTATTTGGCTCGATCCATCTTCCCATCAATTCTGACCATCTTCCCTGTCCCTGCTGAAGAAAAGCATCCTACAACATGATGCTGCCACCACCATGTTTCACGGTAGGGATTGCATGTTCAGGGTGATGTGCAGTGTTAGTTATCCGCCACACATAGCGTTTTGCTTTTAGGCCGAAAAGTTTAATATTGGTCTCATCTGACCAGAGCACCTTCTTCCACATGTTTGCTGTGTCCCCCACATGGCTTCTCGCAAGCGGGACTTCTTATGGCTTTCTTTCAACAATGGCATTCTTCTTGCCACTCTTCCATAAAGGCCAAATTTGTGGAGTGCACAACTAATAGTTGTCCTGTGGACAGATTCTCCCACCTGAGATGTGGATCTCTGCAGCTCCTCCAGAGTTACCATGGGCCTCTTGGCTGCTTCTCTGATTAATGCGCTCCTCGCCTGACCTGTCAGTTTAGGTGGACGGCCATGTCTTGGTAGGTTTGAAGTTGTGCCATACTCTTTCCATTTTAGAATGATGGATTGAACAGTGCTCCGTGACATGTTGAAAAGCTTGGGATATTTTTTTATAACCTATCCCTGCAATAAACTTCTCCAGAACTTTATCCCTGACCTGTCTGGTGTGTTCCTTGGCCTTCATGATGCTGTTTGTTCACTAAGGTTCTCTAACAAACCTCTGAGGGCTTCACAGAACTGCTGTATTTTTACTGAGATTAAATTACGCACAGCTGGACTTTATTTACTAATAGGTAGTGATGAGCCGAACACCCCCGAGTTCGGTTCGCACCAGAACCCGCGAACGGACCAAAAGTTCGCACGAACATTAGAACCCTATTAAATACAATGGATGCGAACGTTCGGATTCTAAAGTGCTAATTATAACGACTATTATCCATGTTATTGTCCTAAACAGAGTTTGGGAACCCGGGTTCTGCACCAGGGGACATGTATCAATGCAAAAAGAAGTTTTAAAAACTGACGTTTTTCGGGAGCAGTCATTTTAATGATGCATAAAGTGAAAAAAAAAAGTCAAATATTCCTTTAAATATTGTACCTGGGGGGTGTCTAAAGTATGCCTGCGAAGTGCCACGTGTTTCCCGTGTTTAGAACTGTCCCTGCACAAAATGACATTTCTAAAGGAAAAAAAAGCCATTTAAAACTGCTTGCGGCTTTAATGTAATGTCTGCTCCCGGTAATATGGATGAAAATCTTTAAGAAAAATGGCATAGCTACCCCATCACCCCCCCCCTACCCCAGCCCATTACCAGCCCCTTTGGGTCTTCTTTGGATATTAAGGGGAACCCCGCAACACAAAATAAAAAAGGCCCTATATACTCTGAACAGCAGTATACAGGCGGTGTAAACAAGACCGGTGTAAACAAGACAGGGACTGTAGGTTTGTTCTTAAGTAGAATCTGTTTGTAATTTTGAACACGTACATTGTTTAAGTGTAGCTCCAGCCAAAAAATCTATTTTTAAGCTTTTTGGAAAACATAGGGAAGGGTTATCACCCCTGTAACATTTGTTTTGCTGTCTGTGCCCCTGTTCAGAACATTTCACCTCACTTTGCGTCCCAATGACAACTGTTTTTGAAATGTGGTGTTTTTATTGAAACAAGGATTGGTGATAAAGCATCAGTAGAGAGGAGACACCTTTCTCCCATATTAATTCTTACAGGAGAGAATTTTCCTTCCTAGGGGTAGATTTCCTCTCACTTCCTCTTGTCTTCTTCCGTTTGCAAGTAGGAGTCGTTTGTAAGTTGGATGTTTGAAAGTAGGGACCTGCCGTATATACTCTGCAGAAATTGGCCCCTTAGGTGTTGGTGTTGGCACAACACTGTAAGCACTCACAGTTACTCTTGGTGGGTGCTGGAACGCCCTGCTGTCAACTATTATATCAGGAATTGTAATAACATATAATTGTTGAACAGTGGTAGTAAAAATTGGGCCTTTGATGGTGGTGCTGGTGCCACAACACTGTAAGGCCTGGCAGTTACTCTTGGTGGGCGCAGCAATGGGCCCTGCTGTGAATTATTAGATCAATAATTATAATTGCATGCCCCTGTTGAACAGGGGCTGAAAAATTTGGCCTTTGGTGGTGGTGGTGGTGGTGGTGGTGTTGACACAACACTGTAAGGCCTGACAGTTACTCTTGGTGGGCGCAGCAATGGGCCCTGCTGTGAATTATTAGATCAATAATTATAATTGCATGCCCCTGTTGAACAGGGGCTGAAAAATTGGGCCTTAGGCACTGGTGGCACAACACTGCAACCCCTCACAGATACTGTACTTGGAGCACAGCAATGAGGCCTGTTGCAAAGTATTGCATCAAAAATTTTAATTACACGCCCCTGTTAAACAGGGGCTGAAAAATTGGGCCTTAGCCACTGTTGGCGGCACCCATAAACCAAAATGATCTTCCAAGCTATCATCATTAATCGGATCATTGAGGAGGAGGAGGAGGATAGCTAGTCAACATAACAGCACAGGAACTCAGCATCAGCATCAGTCTTGAAGGGATGTGACATTTTAAAATCAATTAGTCTGTTATATCAGCATCAGGTGTGTGGTAGCTGGTGGTGATCCAAGACTGGTTCATCTTGATGAAAGTCAGTCGATCAACCGAGTCGGTGGACAGGCGCACCCTGTGATCCGTGACAAATCCTCCAGCAGCACTGAATGTGCATTCTGAAAGAACGCTGGATGCAGGACAGGCCAGTAGCTCAATTGCATACTGTGCAAGCTCTGGCCAGTGATCCATCCTCAAGACCCAGTAAGCCAGAGGATTTTCGGTGGGGAAGGTGTCCAAGTCTGACCTTGCCCCTAGGTATTCCTGCACCATGTATATCAGACGCTGGCGATGGTTGCTGGAAACGATCATACTTTGGGGCTGCGGACTAAAGAATTGTCTGAACGCATCGGTCAGACGGCCACCTTCCCCACCGCTCCTTCTTTGACTGCCCGAAGCCTCAGCAACTCGTTGTCCAGGACCAGGAGTTTGTAACCTCCCAGTCTCTGGGAACGCGTTGCACAGACCTTTCTGCAAGGCCTCCCGGAGTTGTCTCATCCTCTGCTCCCTCTGCGACGGTAACATAAGGTCCGCAACCTTACCCTTGTACCATGGATCAAGGAGAGTGGCCAGCCAGTAATGGTCCCTCTCCTTGATCCGAAGAATACGAGGATCCTTCCGCAGACTTTGCAGGATCAGGGAGGCCATGCAGCGTAGGTTAGCTGAGGCATTCAGTCCGGAGTCCTCTGGGTCACTAAGGACGACATGATCCGCAGCCACCTCCTCCCAGCCACGTACAAGTCCACTGGTTTCTTGGGACTGTAAATCATCCCTAAAAGACTGCTGCTGATGATGCTGAGTGCCAGCCTCCACCTCCATGCTGACACAATCCTCCTCCTCCTCCTCCTCCTCCTCCTCTTCCTGTGCGACGGGTGGGACAGAAGGAACACTGTCAGGGTAAAGGGGGCCTTGAGAGGCAAGGAAGTCCTCCTCTTCCTGCCTCTGTTCTGCCTCAAGTGCCCTGTCCATTATTCCACGCAGCGTGTGCTCCAACAGGTGGACAAGAGGTACAGTGTCACTGATGCATGCACTGTCACTGCTCACCATCCTCGTGGCCTCCTCAAATGGTGCCAGGACAGTGCATGCATCCCTGATCATGCCCCACTGGCGTGGTGAAAAAAAACCGAGCTCCCCTGACCCTGTCCTGGTGCCGTAGTCGCACAGGTACTCATTGATGGCCCTCTGCTGCGTGTGCAGCCGCTGCAGCATGGCCAACGTTGAGTTCCACCTGGTGGGCATGTCACATATAAGGCGGTTCTTGGGCAGGTTCAACTCCTTTTGCAACTCAGCCAGGCGAGCACTGGCATTATAAGATCTGCGGAAATGAACACAGACTTTCCTGTCCTGCCTCAGTACATCCTGTAAGCCCGGGTACCTGCCCAAGAACCGCTGCACCACCAGGTTAAGGACGTGAGCCATACAGGGCACATGGGTCAGTTGTCCCTGTCGGAGGGCGGAGAGGAGGTTGGTGCCATTGTCGCAAACCACCATTCCTGGCTTAAGCTGGCGTGGCGTCAACCACCTCTCGGCCTGCCCCTGCAGAGCAGACAGGACCTCTGCCCCAGTGTGGCTCCTGTCCCCCAAACACACCAGCGCAAGCACGGCATGGCATCTTTTTGCCTGTGTACTTGCGTAGCCCCTTGAACGCCTATGGAGCACCGCTGGTTCCGAGGACAAACCACAGGAAGAGGCCATGGAGGAAGAAGAGGAGGGGGTGGAGGAGAGAGGTGTGTCACAACCAGTAGTAGCATTTTGGAGGCGTGGCGGTGGAACAACCTCCAACACTACTGCACCTTGTCCTGCATCCTTCCCAGCTGCCAAAAGAGTGACCCAATGGGCCGTGAAAGAAAGGTAACGTCCCTGTCCATGCCTGCTGGACCATGAGTCAGCGGTAATATGCACCTTACCGCTGACCGCCCTGTCCAGCGAGGCCAAGACATTGCCTTCCACATGCCTGTAGAGAGCCGGAATCGCCTTCCGTGAGAAAAAGTGGCATTTGGGAACCTGCCACTGAGGAACCGCACATTGCACAAACTCACGGAAGGGGGCAATTTAGCCAAGCTAGCATTCAACCGCTGGGCATGTGGATGGCTGGGAGTGAACTTCTTTCGACGGTCCAGCAGCTGGGGCAGGGAAATTTGCCTGCTAGAATCGGACGTCGGTGTACTGCTAGCAGAGTGCCCGCAAGTACTTGGCTGTGACACACCTAATTCTACACCTTCATTCCTCTCAGAGCAGGTTTCAGAGAGGACTGAAGGTATAGTGGGGTTGGAGATCCCAGCTGATGCGGTGCAAGAAGAGGTCAGCTTTGTTCTTTGGTGTGGGTCTTTAAGGTAGGCTTGCCAACGAGCTGCATGGCAGGTCAACATATGTCTGATCAAGCATGTGGTGCCCAAGCGGCTGATGTTTTGGCCACGCGATATACGCTTGAGACATATGTTGCAAACAGCAGCTGTGCGATCTGATGCACTCGCCTCAAAAAAGGCCCACACCAAAGAACTTTTTAAATGACGGGCAGAGGCAGCGCCCTGCACAGGCGGAGCTCTGCGGTGTGATTCCGTCGGTGTGCTGCCCATACGCTGGCCACCCAAGGGCATCCTGCCTCGTTGGAGATGTGCCTCCTCCTCATCCTCCTCCTCCTCCTCCTCTCTCCTATTAGGCACCCACGTGGAGTCAGTGACCTCATCATCCCCTCCCTCCTCATCACTGGAGCCAATCTGGCAGTATGCTGCAGCTGCTGGAGCATGACTGCCAGATTGGTGTCCTTCTTGAGCATCCCCTCTCTCTGCTCTCACGCTACTGCCTTCCTCTATCTGGGTATCATCATCAGATCCTTCGAAACGCTGGGCATCCTCCTGGAGCATGTACCCAACACTGTGCTCAAACAGTTCGGGGGACTCCTCAGGAGGAGGACATGGTGGGTCTAGGGAAGGATTGACTAATGAAGATAATGATACCAGAGAAGAGGACGCTTTGGCAGCTGCTTTGCCAGTACCCTGAGCCTGGGTGAGAGAGGATGAGGAGGATGAGGTGGGCTTGGTCATCCACTCTACCAAGTCTTCGGCATGATGTGGCTCAACATGTCCAGCTGCCGAAAAGAAGGACAAGCGTGTCCCATGGCCATGTGCTGATGACAATGCACCGCGTCCACGACCAGCACTGTTGCCCCCAGACACAGAGCCTGCTTGCCCTCTTTTTTTGCCTCCTGACTGTCTGCCTCTCCTTGTTTGCCTTCCAGACATTTTAATGGATGGCCTGCAGGGAGATGGGAAAAACAGCAATAAGGGCTACCTTCAGGTGTATACTGTGCAGGAGGCTTAGCAACAATGACACTGACACTGTCCCCTGCCTATCCTTCTCTGTCCCTAAACACAAGGATTTGCAATATGCTTCAGCAAGATTGGTTTAGCACAGAATAGCACACTGTCAGTTTCACTCACTGTCCTACTCTGTCCCTACAAACTAGATTTAGCACAGAATAGCACACTGAGAGTTTCCACGAGTGTCCTTCTCTGTCCCTAAACTCAAGGATTTCAAATATGGTTCAGCAAGATTGGTTTAGAACAGAATAGCACACTGTCAGTTTCACTCACTGTCCTACTCTGTCCCTACAAACAAGATTTAGCACAGAATAGCACACTGATAGTTTCCACGAGTGTCCTTCTCTGTCCCTAAACTCAAGGATTTCAAATATGGTTCAGCAAGATTGGTTTAGAACAGAATAGCACACTGACACTTTCCCTCACTGTACCTCTCTGTCCCTAAACTCAAGGATTTCAAATATGGTTCAGCAAGATTGGTTTAGAACAGAATAGCACACTGTCAGTTTCACTCACTGTCCTACTCTGTCCCTACAAACAAGATTTAGCACAGAATAGCACACTGATAGTTTCCACGAGTGTCCTTCTCTGTCCCTAAACTCAAGGATTTCAAATATGGTTCAGCAAGATTGGTTTAGAACAGAATAGCACACTGGCAGTTTCACTCACTGTCCTACTCTGTCCCTACAAACAAGATTTAGCACAGAATAGCACACTGACACTTTCCCTCACTGTACCTCTCTGTCCCTAAACTCAAGGATTTCAAATATGGTTCAGCAAGATTGGTTTAGAACATAATAGCACACTGTCAGTTTCACTCACTGTCCTACTCTGTCCCTACAAACTAGATTTAGCACAGAATAGCACACTGAGAGTTTCCACGAGTGTCCTTCTCTGTCCCTAAACTCAAGGATTTCAAATATGGTTCAGCAAGATTGGTTTAGAACAGAATAGCACACTGACACTTTCCCTCACTGTACCTCTCTGTCCCTAAACTCAAGGATTTCAAATATGGTTCAGCAAGATTGGTTTAGAACAGAATAGCACACTGTCAGTTTCACTCACTGTCCTACTCTGTCCCTACAAACAAGATTTAGCACAGAATAGCACACTGACACTTTCCCTCACTGTACCTCTCTGTCCCTAAACTCAAGGATTTCAAATATGGTTCAGCAAGATTGGTTTAGAACAGAATAGCACACTGTCAGTTTCACTCACTGTCCTACTCTGTCCCTACAAACAAGATTTAGCAGAGAATAGCACACTGACACTTTCCCTCACTGTACCTCTCAGTCCCTAAACTCAAGGATTTCAAATATGGTTCAGCAAGATTGGTTTAGAACAGAATAGCACACTGTCAGTTTCACTCACTGTCCTACTCTGTCCCTACAAACAAGATTTAGCACAGAATAGCACACTGACACTTTCCCTCACTGTACCTCTCTGTCCCTAAACTCAAGGATTTCAAATATGGTTCAGCAAGATTGGTTTAGAACAGAATAGCACACTGACACTTTCCCTCACTGTACCTCTCTGTCCCTACAAACAAGGTTTAGCACAGAATAACACACTGACACTCTCCCGACCTATCCTTATTTGTCCCTAAACACAAGGAATCCAGGATTAGTAAAGGAAAAAAAATGACACTGTCCCTGCCTATGCTTCTCTTTCCCTGCTCCGGAACACACTACACAAGGCCGCCGCGCCGGCGGCCTTTTATAGTGTGGGGCGTGTACTAAACCCCCTCAAGAATAATTGGCCACAGGCCTCCTGCCTGTGGCCAATCATTGCTCTCCTCGCTGCCGGCGCTGTGATTGGCCAAGCATGCGGGGTCACAGTGCATGCTTGGCCAATCACAGCGCCTGGATGACACTGCGATGGCGTAGTGCATTGTGGGCCGTTCGCGTCACTCGAATTTGGCGCGAACGGCCCAAATCGTTCGATCTTCGTCGAACGATCGAACAGCCGATGTTCGAGTCGAACGTATGTTCGACTCGAACACGAAGCTCATCCCTACTAATAGGTGACTTCTGAAAGCAATTGGTTCCACTAGATTTTAGTTAGGGGTATCAGAGTAAAGGGGGCTGAATACAAATGCACGCCACACTTTTCAGATATTTATTTGTAAAAAATGTTGAAAACCATGACAAAATGTGGAAAATTTCTAAGGGTATGAATACTTTCTTAGGGCACTGTATATGTAGACAACATTTGCTAATGGTGAAGTACAGCTTTAAAAATAGTATGTTGTTAAAATAATCTATTTGGTTTTTCTTCAAAACCCTTCCACACTGTTGTTCAAACCTTTAGGGCCTCCTTAAATTAGCATTTTTATCAAGAAAATATAATGCAATCTTAGTAAACGCTCTTTTTACATTGTGTCAACAATTCCACAGAATCAACTGATTCCTTAGAAACCTCCAATAACTGGAGTCCCAGATAGTGCTGGGGAATCCCAGACTCCTTGTCTTCGATATGAATGAAGAAGTGATTACGTAGCATAAGTCAAAAAGTCATATTAGGTATTTCCTACTGTAATGAGTCAGTTTATTTTACTGTTTCATGGGAAGATTATTCTCAACAGCAATATTAAAAAGAAGAAGTCGTTAAACCAAGACATTTGTAATTGGCCTACTTCCCCAAACCGAATTATCATGCATCTGAAATATGATGCAATACTGTAAATATCATTGTTTTTTTTCCAATCACGAAGTGCCCTTATCTCTTCTGTGATGACGCAGTAGAATACAAAGATTATTCGTGGCTCACTATAAATAAACTGATATCTTTTTAAAGTGGACTCATGATCAGATACATTTTTTCTTGCTCAGTATGCATGCCAAGTAATGTGTCAGTGTATCTTTCCAGGTATATATTACCTCTCCCAGGGAACACAGTACTCCTCGAAAATGTCTGTATCTGCTTTCCCCTCCAAAAGGACAGAACTATCTTTGTTTAGGTGTAGCACCCCCCCCCCCCAAGTTTGGGGGCGCTATGTGGAAATTTAAGGGCAGTCTGAGCCGGTAATTGGGCTCAGACCAATTATGATTCAATTGTTGTTCTGCTCTGGGTGTGATACTGCCTGGCAGTAGTGTTCTCCGTTGCCTGCAGGTGACACTGTCTCCGCCGGCATAGGTTGAACTATGAGGTGTATCACAGCACCTTGGGTGTCCTCTCTCGGCAGCCGTGCAGTTGGGAGAGGGTACAAAAGGGGCAGACGCCATTTGGCGTGAGGCGATTCCAGGGGGACCCCAAGGCGTTAAGGGGGACCTCTGGTCCAGTGAGTGTGCCTCGTGGCCCACATGGCACGAGGTGCGCAAGTGTGTTTAGGCCTCGGGCACCTTCAGCCCGAGGCCCTGTTGCTGCATTGTAGGCCCAGCTCCACTGACTAGGGCCTACGCTTCGGAGAAGGATCCCAGGCTGCCCGCTTGAAGGGGGCCCATCTTTAGGAAAGGAGTCCAGGGGAGGATCAGTCCCGGCGGAGATTAGCGACGGTACTGCTATTTCGGGGAGAGGCCTGGAGACTTACCTAGAGGGGATTCATTGTTTCTGATGTCAGTGCTCCGGCTGCTAGGACTGCTCTCAGGCTTGAGTGGCGACTAGTGTAGATACTGAGCTTCAAGCCTCGTACACACGACAGAGTTTCTCAGCAAGAACCAGCAAGAAACTTGCTGGTAGAGATTTCTTGCAGAGAAATTCGTTTGTGTGTATGGTTTCTCGTCAAGAAAACCGACTAGAATCTCGACGAGAAAATAGAGAACCTGTTCTCTATTTTCTCGTTGAGATTCTCGTCAGCCTGTTTCTCGACGAGAAAATTGTGTGTGTGTACACTTACCTGTCCTCCGGGAAGCCCGCGCATGCTCGAAATGACTTTGACGCATGCGCGGTAGCTTCCTAGGCATAGGATAGGGTGTACAAAGATGGCGGCGACGGCATTGAATGTGACGAGCGCATGCTCGTCGTATTCAATTACGTCACTGCGTTCGCTCCCTTCAAAGAACCGCGGGTTCTTTGAAATGAGCGTGTGTACACTCGGCCGGGACAAGTTTCTTGTCCAAGGATCTCGTCGAAAAAAACGACGTGTTTTTTACGACGAGATTCTCGGCCGTGTGTACGAGGCTTAAGTGTTGCGTGCCTGAACCCTCCCCTACTTCTCTCAACTTCTGCTCTTCCTCTGTTCGAGTTGACTCAAAAAAAGAATAAAGCCTTGCTGATTAGGTTTTACTCAAGTGTGGACATTGGCCTTATTCCTGGAGATTATTGTTTGCCTAGACAACAGAGCTAAAGGATCCACTCAGGGGAGGTAATTCGCTGCAGACCCAAGAAAAGAAAAAAACAGTCCGGTCCCTTAAACCAAGGGAGCAGGACCTAGTGCTACACGTGGGGGTAGTGCTACATAGGCATCACTTTTTGTAGCTGCTGACTCTTAAATGGGTGGAACTCCGCTTTAAGTCAGCCATAGATGGTTTGAATCTTGGCCACTTCAGCAGGGACCGGCCGAGATTCGATCCATCCATGGGCAGACTGATTGCACCCTAGTCGATCCATCGATTGACTTGGGTACAACCAGCATTTTGGATTTCTAGCATGTATAGCCGAGAAAATTAAGTACTGTCCGTGATACTTTTTTTATTTGCACTAACATAGAATTTTTCAGGACAAGCTTTCGGGGTATGTCCCCTTCTTCAAGGTCCAAGCAGTACTGATTCACAATTTTTTTAGCAGAATGTTGAAACAAAACAAGAAAAAAATCTCAGAGGGAAAGGAAAAAAAACACATACAAATCAATGGTAATAAAGATAGCAGCAGAGTTAGTGAGATAAGACAGAGTTAGTGAGATAAGACAGAGGGAGAGCTATAGACTTGAGGGGGGGAGATGCTAGTCACAGAGGGGGTCATAAAACCTTAGTATAATGGGTAAGGAAACCAATATCTAAATTTAGGCCATTCGTTTTTGTGTTAAAAAGAATTATCATTCTTAGTTCAAATGTTTTCCTTTCCTGGATAGTTCTGAAATTCCCTTTAAGAACTAAAACATTGAGGTCTTCTATAGTGTGGTCTGGTTGTGTTTTGTTTCAACATTCTGCTAAAAAAATTGTGAATCAGTACTGCTTGGACCTTGAAGAAGGGGACATACCCCGAAAGCTTGTCCTGAAAAATTCTATGTTAGTGCAAATAAAAAAAGTATCACGGACAGTACTTAATTTTCTCTGTCATAATTGCACTAATACGGCTACAATTACGTCTAGCATGTATAGCCGATAGCAATAATTATTGTGTTCTCCCAAAGACAAAAATAATCTTAAAAAAATATTTGCATCCTCAGAATCCTAAACTTGAAGCCCCCATAAAGCGTAGTCTAATTTGTACTGAAAGCTCCCCAAAAATTCCTTCCTTATCTCCTACAGCAATTTGATCTTTACTGGATATTATCAGCCGGTGATTTTTCGTAGCAACACATCCAGCCACATAAAAATGTCACCTCTTTATAAGCAGGCCCCTCCGAGGTTAACAACAAGGTGTGAAGCACGCAGGCAATTATTAGTAAGAAAACACAAAGCATTGTGCAGACACACCTAGAACGTGGAGTTCCTCCCGGGGGCTTGTGTGGTTTTCAGACATTCCTCTAATGTTTTGCCGGCCGTTAATTGGGTTACAAACAACATGCTGAGAGGTTTGCATACAGGCCTGTGTGTATGATTCATAGAGGATAATGAATGACTTACAGCCCGCCATGCAAATGGCCGCACGGTGCCTGCAGCCATGACTGCCACCAGCAAGGCGGGTTAACGCTTTCAGCGCACAAAATGTGTGGCCGAATTAGTAGATCAAACAGCTTCATCACAGGAGCTTAATAAAGAAAATGTAAACCCAATCGCTACACTCTCATCTAAGCTTTAACAGGTTCATGCCAGTTCAAAAGTTATTTTATTCCTTTTCTTAGAGGAAACCGTTGGTTGGTATTTAACCCTTTCACTGCAAAAGCCATTTTTGCAATTTTTGCACACGTTTAAAAAAAAAACATTTTAGGCCATTTTAGAATAATAAAAACCCCAAAACATTATACATTTTCTGAATAAAGAGACTCTGTAGAATAAAATACCGGTAGGTCCCAATTTTTATGTCACACAATATTTGTGCGACGACTTATCAAGGCCATATTTTCAGTAGAAAATGCACACAAACGCAATATATTACCCAATTTGTTTGGTTAAAATATGAAAAGACGAGGCTGCGCCAAGTAAATAGATACCCAACATGTCAAGCTTCAAAATTTTGTGCGCATATAAAACAATGATGAACTTCAGTACCCCATGTTTTCCATAGGCGACACTTTAAAAGCCCCTACAGGTCATCACTTTAGAGTTAACCATGATGAGTGGCCCTAGAATAATTTCTCTCACTCTGGTGAATGCAGCAATATATAAAATGTGTGGCTCAAGCAAAGTTTTCATGCGTAGGTGCCCCTGTTACATGTGTTTACTTTAATATGTGCATGTACAGGGGGGTAGACGGGCTCACAATTTTTTTGGGTGGGGGGGGTTTAAGTGTTTATGTGTAACCTTTCTTTTCACTAAAACTTTATATCACACAGGCGACAAAAAGTTCCTTATCTGATATCTCTTTGCAACAGGTTCTCTTTAGTGAGACATGATTAGGGTCTTTTAGACCACTGATTCTCACCTGCCTTCCACTGAAGCTTATTGAGTACACAATGCACAAATTTATGAACAAAGCATCTCAGTGCTGCTCATTGATGCAAAACGATCAACAATTTTCTGTTCAGTCTGATGAACTCAATTTTGATCGAACCAATCTAGACAGATCTGTGCCTCATGGACTGGATAGTAAATATCAAGCATATGGCCACCTTAAGGTCGGGTTCACACTTGTGCGAATTGGATGCGGGTTTCCCACCATCTAAATCACATGACAGGGTGGTCGCTGTCCGCGGTCCTGTGCATCTTTGGCTCTGAATCAGGTGTGAATTCAGGCAGAAATCCTGACCTGATTCGCACCTGAATCGGTGTACAGGGACGCACCGGACCCTCTGCTGTGAGCCGTGGCCCCTGCAAGTGTGAACCCCCCCAAAGCCTCGTACACACACTTAGCTTTTCGGGCGACCGAACGTCCGCTTTTGTGGCATACTAGCCTCATGTGGAAAGTGAAAAGGTTACTCACAATACGAAAATCTTCGTACCACAGAATACAACGTCTGAAGTAACGTAATGTGTTGAATAGTTTTGTATATATTCTTTTGTTTCTAAGCATGCGTAGTCTTGCTCCTACGATTATTTTTGAACTAAAACCGTACTAATGAAACGAAAATCGGATGTTGAGTTCACATCCGCCAAAAATTTTATAGTCTGCACATCCAGCTTTATCGGCTGTTGAAAGCAACGTACTAACGATCCGAAAATCGTCAGACAGCTCGTCATACGAATTTTTCCATCCGATTTTTTGTGTATGGGCCTTAAAGGGGTTGTAAATGCATCCTATGCATTAAGGTGAAAAAACTTCTGGCAGTGACAGGCCCCCAGTCCCCCCCGTTTTACTTACCTGAGCCCCTTCATTCACTCGGCGGAGATGCGCTATACCTCTCTGCACAGGGTCCCGGCTCTTGATTGGATAGATTGATAGCAGCGCAGCCATTGGCTCCCGCTGCTGTCAACAAATCCAACAACGCGGGCGCCGGGGGCGGGGCCGAGTCCGGCATTCGTGTCTATGGACGCAAATGCTGGACTCAGGAGCGCGCCCGCAAGGTAACCCCCCGGGAGAGCGCTTCTTCTAGGGGGTTATTCGATAAGAGGATGAGCCGCGAGAGCCGCCGGGGGACCTCAGAAGTCCAGGATCAGGACCACTCTGTGCAAAACGAACTGCACAGTGGAGGTAAGTATGACATGTTTGTTATTTAAAAAAAATTAAAAACTGAAGCCTTTCAATCACTTTAAGACCCCTTTCACACTGGGTCATTTTGCAGGCGCTATTGCGCTAAAAATAGCACCTGCAAACCACCTGAAACAGCCGCTGCTGTGTCTCCAGTGTGAAAGCCCGAGGGCTTTCACACTGAAGCAGTGCGCTAACAGGACAGTAAAAAAAGTCCTGCTAGCAGCATCTTTGGAGCAGTGAAATCAATGGGGCACCGCGGCTATACCGCCGGCAAAGCGCCTCTGCAGAGGCGCTTTGCGGTGGTTTTTAACCCTTTCTCGGCCGCAAATCCGACGGTAAAGTGCCGCTAAAAATAGCGGCGCTTTACCGCCGATGCACCTCCCACCCCAGTGTGAAAGGGGCCTAAGAGAGGATATTAACTCCCTTTGAAAAGATATCCTCTTACTGTTGTTTCTCAAGGACACATAGTGAGTAGAGATGAGCTTGGACTCATTTGGATGCTCTTCCAAACCCACATGGCCGAGTCTACCAGGAAGCTGTGACCTGTAATGGGCCAATCATCATCGGCGGAGATATTGTCTGCAGCTGCAGACAAAGACCGTATACCTGCAGCTGCACGGTGGGGAAAATCTCTGCTACAAATGATTGGACCAATACAGGTGACAGCTTCATAGCCATGTGCACAGGGTGTGCCAGGCGTGCCTGGGCATACCCTAATTACCCCGTGTGGTGCAGATTCGCCCTGTTTAGACTCCTAATATTTCACCAAAGGCTCCTAACAGGGCTACTAATATTTTTATTTTAAATAATAAAAAAAAAAATAATAAAAAAAAAAAAAACTGGCACCGTCCACTGCCCTTCACTGCCCTACTGACACTGTCAGTATATACACATGCACACACACGCATATGTGTTTGAGTTTTGGGGTGCACATCCTAATGCAATAGGCTGTGCACACATATGGACTGCTTCCTTGGGTGGGCTCAGCCATGTGGGTTCAGAAGAACATCTGAACATGGCAATGCCCAAGCTCATCTCTAATAGCGTGTGAAAAGAAACGTCCCCAATTAACTCAGCAGATGAGATTTTTAACCGTTTCCTGACCTATTAAAAATAAAAAAGTGTAACTTGGATATACTTTAAGATAATGTACTTTAAGATAATGTGACCAGATTTTTAAAAAGAAATCCGGGGACTTATTATTTTTTT
Source organism: Rana muscosa (assembly GCA_029206835.1). NCBI lineage: Eukaryota > Metazoa > Chordata > Amphibia > Anura > Ranidae > Rana > Rana muscosa. Next base: position 238,920,363 of record CM055123.1, on the reverse strand, counting down.
TTACTAGTAATGGCCGCAATCGGCAACTCTCTGCCCATCGCCGCCGCCGCCTGTCTCACAGCCTGTCATGTCTTACTCTCCGGGCACCAGCTACTACTGGGTGGGGAGTGGAGGAAGATCACTCGGCCAGGGAAGGCAAGGAGATAAGCAGGCGGCTGGCCGGGACTTGAGCCAAGGCAGAAGAACATGCGTGCGGAGCTGAATGGGCTTACGCCCAAAACTGAAGAAATAATCCCTCCGCTCCGACCAGCACATGATCATCAGAAAGGGGCACAGATAATGGAAAAAAATACACCCCCCTAAGCTAGTAGGAGCCGCGGAGGGGTTGTGTAATTCAGATTTTTTTTTTTTTTTTTTTTTATTCTGCACTGACAGTCTTTGAAATTGCCCCAGCCCCTGTTCAAATCCAATCCGGGGACAAAACCGGGGACAGACTTGGTCTGGGGACTGTCCTGGAAACCGGAGATGTCTGGTCACCCTACTTTAAGAAATGCAAATAGCTACAAGGACTACACGACTTTGTGTTTGATACGGTTATGGCTACTTAGGAGCTGGAAGACAGGAGGGTCAATACACTAAGCTTTAATGACAGTTATTTGTCATAATGACTGCTACGACAGCTGATAACAGTCACATGGTTGAAAATAATGAATGTTAAAGTGGTTGTAAACCCACCTAAAAATATTTTTTTTTTTAACTAGCTGTAAGAGAAAGGCATAATGAGCTATTATGACTAGCATAATAGCTCATTATGCATCACTTACCTTAGATCGGGGCCCCTGAAGCCGTCCTCGTTTCCCTCTTCAGCCGCATCCATCGCTGCGGCGATAGCCGGAAGGTTACTTCCGGGTATCGCCGCTGCAGCCAATCACAGCGCCGCTCCGGCGCTGTGATTGGCCAGAGCGGCGAAGACGTGACTCCGCGCATGCGCACGTGAGCCGTCGAATTCTGCTATGTCGTCGAATGTTGCGACCTAGCCGAATTTGTGAATGGGGTTAACCCCATGCGCATGCACGTGACGTAAGCGTCGCCGCATTTAAATGCAAATATCTCCTTAACCGTGTAGGTTAAGGAGATATTTCATGCACCTACAGGTAAGCCTTAATCTAGGCTTACCTGTAGGTCTTTGTTTATAAAGTGGGTTTACAACCACTTTAAGGCATCAGTATTGATTGGTAAACTGTTCTACCAGCATTATATGGTATTCTCTTTCTCTCTCTCTTTCTCACTCTCTCTCTCATTTATATATATATATAATGTATATTAAATTTTTTGAATAAACGGTGTGATATTTTATCACATAACATGACACCTCCACCTGCCCAGATTCTTTATTCCTGCACCCTATCATACATACCTCTCTCTATGATTGCACAGGCCCCCCTCCCAGTTACTAATTGCGAGTCAGAAGCCTTGCGGGTAATGTGTAACGGCTCAGTCACCGACCGGTGGGTGGAGGTTAACCCTTTACTGGATGAATCACACAACAGGCACCCTGTCCTCTTCTGTATATGTTAGCTTGAACTAAACATTCATTTGTTAAGGTAATCTGCACAGAGGTGCTGTAGGCAGGCCTGGATTTGTGGAAAGGGAACATGGACTGCACTAAGGGCCCAAGAATTTCAGCAGTGTGGTAGATCGCCCCCAGGCTTTCTTTTCACGTGTATTGCTCATAAAATTATACAGGAAGAAAGTAAACTCCAACCAAAAACCTTTCATCTGATTGTAGATACAGCTGGGAGGGGTAAAACACTTTGAGCTCATGGGGGAGATCCACCTTATACAAAATTTTACAGCTGTCAGTTAAACGAGAGAGGTGAGGGGATCTTTCAATATGATTTTGGGGATCCAGCCATAAACAGGAATGTCCCTAGAGCAAAGTTAGTCCTTGCAGCTAGGCTGTAGCCAGCCTGAGCTTTCTTTATGTTATCTGGGATCGTTAGGTTTCTCCTAAGCCCAAGACATTATTGGCTTCTGCCTGCTACCGCAGAGTGTTTTCCAGCAGCTAGTGTGAGAAGATGGAAAGTCTTTAGTTATGAATATTTATTTTACCCTGGACAATCAATGACAATCAATGACAGGGTTATGCAAGTGCAAGTGATGTGGGCTGGGAAAGGGGGCAAAGACCCAAGGGTCTTTGCCCCCAGGCTTTGTCTGGAGAGGATGTGAGTCTAGAAAAGTCCTTCCCTCCCAGACTTTTCCTGAAGAGGATATGTGAGTGAAGGATCCAGGCTTGACCTGGGGTAAATTGTTCCAGCCAGCCACTGACCTCCAGTGCTTGGAGGGGTTATTGTTCCAGCCAGCCACTGACCCCTAATGCTGGGGAATGGGGTAATTTTTTTCAAGCAGCCACTGACCGCCAACCCTTCTGACCAATGTGTTGATTGGCTCAACAATTGCTGGTTGCTAAGTAGTCGCTGACTTTTTTCTGAAGTTTTTGTTTAACTTAGGCTTAAAACCATATGTCATGTAAAAAACCTAACTAGTTGATGGAGAGTGTGATGAGTCTGAAGCATTATGGGTGGAACTGTATGTAGCGCACCCACCCCAGCCTTTACCTGCTTTTCTTCTATTTGGCACCTTCGCAGGAAAAGACTGAGGCAGTTTCTCGGGCCTGCCTGCAGCCAGTGTTTGAAAACCTCCAGAGCTGACCTCGTTTCTGAGGTAGCCAGAAACAAGTCCTTAGTTCTCCCCAGTAAGCAACTGTCCACACCAACTGAAAAGTCCAACTTTTTATTTATTCTTAAGACCAATAAATAGTCTCTTTGAGAGCAGACAGGTTGAGACGAACACGGGTCAGATAAGGTGGGAGGAGGTCCAGGCACAAACTTAATTTAGGGTTTCTCCTGTTCTGGTTTGCACGAACAGGCTTGGCGCATGGTCCCTGCCACGGACCATGAGGTTGGTCACTGCCACTGACCTGGTGAATAGTTGCAAGCCACTGCCACTGACCTGGTGTGCATAGAGTCACTGCCACTATGACATAAAGAACCTGCACTTCCTTCTTTGAGTAACTTGGCCCCTTTTTAGGATAAGAACATCCCTCCGGAGAGTTACCAGAGGCCCCCTATGTCACCACCACTCTGCACTGGGTCTTCAGAAAGGGCCACCTCCCTGGCCTCCTCGATCCTGGATACGGGTCCCCTCTCAAGGCAGATCCCTGGGAGCCTCGATCCTTAGCGGACCCCAGCCGAAGGTTGCTGGGTTCGAGGCTCTCGCCAAAGTACCTCACCCCAGACTGAAGGTGTCTGGGATGGAAACAGCAGCTCCGTCTCCGGGCCTAGGGCACCCGGAGACAACACGCTCGCCCAGGCCTCCAGGCCTAGGGCACCCGGAGGCGACACACACACACCCAGGCCTAAGGTGCCTGGGTGCGGAACCGACAACGACCCCTCTGGAAGATGTCCGCCCCCTTTTATATCCTCTCCCGACAGGCACAGCATGTTCCCTGCCCCGCTGTACTGCTGCCGAAAGGGGACAAGAAAAGGCACAACCCTGTACCACAGTTAAACCCGGGCCTATGGCAACAGCGCCACCTATAGGCCCCAGGGAACTGCACATCAGTACTATCTCCCAGGGACAGAAATGGTCCATGAAACCTAACAATTAGTGCATCTGAGCCTAGTTACCACTCAGATGATCCCCCTAAATATGACACCCCACTACATGTACATGGGTGTGCATACTACAAAGGTTATCATTGGAGTTTGTTATAGACCTCCCAGTGTTAATGAGGAGGTGAAGACTCAGCTTCTTGCACAGATGGAAAGGGCTGCAAGGGCTGGGACAGCAATAATAATGGGGGATTTTAACTACCTGGAAATTGACTGGAGGGACAGTTAAAGGGCAAAAATGTGTAAACCTGTAAGCTGTAAGCAACAAACACATACAGGAAAGACAGTGGCGTCACTAGGGTTGGTGTCACCCGGTGCAAAAAAAAATGGTGTCACCCCCCAACAACTATAGTCCCCCCTCAGTACAGACCCCCTCCACTAACTACAGACCCCCCTCCCACAGTATAGATCCCCTCCCTCAGTACAAACCCGCTCCACTAAGTACAGACTCCCCGCCATCAATATAGACCCGCCTCCCTCAGTATGAACCTCCCCCTCAGTACAGACACCCCCACCTCAGTGCAGACTGCTCCATAAGTACAGACACCCCCACCTCAGTGCAGACCGCTCCATCAGTACAGACACCCCCCTCAGTACCAGACCCCCCCCTCAGTACCAGACCCCCCCCCCTCAGTACAGACACCCCCCTCAGTACCAGACCCCCCCTCAGTACAGACACCCCCCTCAGTACCAGACCCCCCTCAGTACAGACACCCCCTCAGTACGGATACCCCCCTCAGTACAGACACCCCCCTCAGTACCAGACCCCCCTCAGTACAGACACCGCCCTCAGTACAGACACCCCCCTCAGTACCAGACACCCCCCTCAGTACAGACACCCCCCTCAGTACCAGACCCCCCTCAGTACAGACACCCCCCTCAGTTACAGCCCCCCCCCCTGGTGCAAACTCCATCTTGTGCAGACCCCAGCAGTACAGACACCCCCTCCCCCCATCAGTAAAGATGCCCCCCTTACCTTTCAGACCTCAGAACAGAGCGGCAGATACACACAGTGGTGTGTCTCTCGAGCGCGGGCTCCTCCTCCTCCTCTGTGGATGTAAACATAGAGGAGGCAGAGGGGGCGGCGGCTTCCTTCCGCTCCGCTGAGGGACACAGCCGCAGCGTGAGCCTAAGGCACAGGGCAGCGGGCGGGCGATGTCAGTGTGGCCGCTGCGCTACCCACGGGTGTCACCCCTCTGGTGGGTGTCACCCGGGTGCGGCCCGCCCCCCCCCGCACCTGGCTAGCAACGCTAGTGAGGAAAGACAAAAACACTTAAAGCGGAGCTCCACCCTAAAGTGGAACCTCCGCTGTCCGGATTCCTCCCCCCCTCCGGTGCCACAATTGGCACCTTTCAGGGGGAGGTGGGTGCAGATACTTGTCCAAGACAGGTATTTGTACCCACTTCGGGGAATCCACACTGCGGGTAGACTGCGGGTAGTGCGTCACTTTCCGGTCCCCTCCCCCCTGTTGTGATCTGGGAAACACACGGCTCCAAGAACACAGCGGGGACCAGTGAAAGACGCGCAGCGCTGCTCGCGTATGTGCAGTAGGGAACTGGGAAGTGAAGCTGCAACGCTTCACTTCCTGTTTGCCTCACCCATGATGGCGGTGGGGGAAGCCGAGAGACGAGCGATTGCTCCTCTTCTGCTGCTGACTTCGCTGGACTCCAGGATAGGTAAGTGTCCTAATATTAAAAGTCAGCAGCTGCAGTATTTTTAGCTGCTGGCTTTTAATATTATTTTTACGTGGAGCTCCTCTTTAATTTTAAGAGAGCAAATTTTCTAAGGATGAGAGCTGCTCTCGAGGACTTAAACTGGGAGGGAATATTGGCATCCATGGACATAGAACAGAAATGGGAATTCTTCAAAAAGTATATTCCCATCGGCAATAAGTTTAAAAGGCTAAAAATAAAACCTACTGTATGTAGCTCACGGCCAAAGTTAAAATGGCTATAAATAATAAGAAAGAGCTTTTATATATATATATATGTATACAAAATGAAAGAACACTATCATCGTTTAAATGCTACAAAGAATATACCAGAATATGTAAAAGGTAAATCAAGGACGCAAAAATTCAAAACGAACGACAGATTGCAAAAGATAGGACAAACCCCCAAAACATTCTTCAAATATATTAATAGTAAAAAAGTCAGGTCTGAGCATGTAGGCCCTTTACAAAATAATCTAGTGTGGGTGACTGGGGACAAAGAGAAGGCTAATTTATAAAATATTTTCTTCAGAGGGGCATGGCCAGGCAGTGGATGTAGCCGGACGCACCTTCAGTTCTCTCCGCCGAAAATCCACTCTCTTATCCTGAACAATTGCCCTATACTTCAGCACGCACGGCTCACCGGTTGTCGGAAGGTCCCCCGAGTACCATCTTACCTGTAACGGCTCGATACCCACCCGATGTCCACTGCAAGAAGACAGAATGCGGCCCGAACCGTGGACAGCATGGCCCAAAATGGTGCCCTGGCACAGCGCTCTGCTAAGGAGAGACACAGGGAGGCAGCGGAAAAGTTGTTCTCTATGCCTCTTGTCACAGAGCCCGCTACTTCATCTGGCACACCAGAGGACTCGTCCGGAGGTACATTCGAGGCTGATGACACAGTGCCCCTGGAGGATGCCAGCAGATCAAGGTTTGCTTGGGATGCAGTGAGTACTCCAGAGGGTGGCTCCACTAGGCCTCACGTCCCCACCAGCCCCAATACGGATAGTGAACCCTCACTCAGAGACATCCTCGCGGCAGTAAACACTTGCAACGTCTCTTTGGCAGCCCTTACAGCTGAGATAAAAGGGGTAAAAGCAGAAATTACTTTCCTGCGGCAGGATATCCAAAAGCTGAGGGAGAGGACCTCTGCATTAGAAGGGAGAGTGAGCTCCATAGAAGATGACATGGCGCCCATGCAAAGGGATCTCACATACAACAATCATCTCCTCACACAACATTCCTCTCGTTTAGAGGAATTAGAGAACAGGATGAGAAGAAACAATGTCAGAGTGATTGGACTGCCTGAAAGAATAGAAGGAAAGAATCCGGTGGAGTTCATTGAAAAATGTCTGGTTGCTGCATTTGGCGAGGATGTGTTCATCCCCATGTTCTCCGTGGAGTGGGCACACAGAGTCCCAGCTAGGCCTCTGCAGCCGGGAGCTCCTCCAAGACCCTTTCTATTCAAGCTCCTTCACTATAAAGACAAAGATGCAATACTGCACAATGCCAGGATTAAACCAGAGGCCTTAAAAATTGATAATGCCAAAATATCGTTTTTTCCAGACTTCTCTGCTGAGTTGCAGAGACAACGCGCAAAATTTATGGATGTTAAACGTCGCCTCAGGACCCTTGGTTTGAAATACACTATGCTATACCCTGCCTGCCTTAGGGTGGAAGCACTGGGATCAGTGCACTTCTTTGATTTACCATCTGCGGCTGCATAATGGTTGGACCGGGAAGAACAATCAATTCGGGAAGCTCGCAACCGGCGCCCTGCCCCTCCTGATGGGTAAAGTACCACTTCACTAAGTATCCTATTGTTCTTCCACTTCTAAATGCCAAGGCGGAGAAAACTGTTGATGTATGGACCTCTATTTACTACCAGGGCTCTTTGTTCTAGCTGTTGAGAAGTTGTTAAGACACTAATGTGCACTTCCACTGTTGTCCCCAAGATGGTCTGGTCCAGACCTCCCATTGCCTTTTGACGACTCAGTTTGGCCATGTTGGCCAGTTAATTATTGTTTTCTTACTTTTTTGACTACTCCACCACGAGATCTCCACTATTGTTACCCCTTTTGCTTCTTATGGATTCTGATCCTCACATGACTAACTTGTGCCTCTTTTCATTGCCACGACGCTCATTGGGACTGCTGACACCCTATTGTTTTTTTTTCTTCAGAACACTGGAGCACGATTTCCTCTCCAGTTTGCTCTCACCTTTTGATCTCTAGTCATACAACATATTTTAAAGATATCCTTGTTATTCTTGTTATAGCAATGCAATGTCTAAGATAACCAAAATTTTGTCCTGGAATGTCCGGGGTTTGAATAATCCTGTCAAACGCTTGGCCGTGCTTCGCACGATCAAGCGTGTAAACGCGGATGTAATTTGCCTACAGGAGACTCACTTTCCCCCGACTTCCGCTCCTCAATTTGCTGTACGACAGTTTTGTCATCAATACCATGCTACTTACTCTGTGTACTCGAGGGGAGTGAGTCTCCTGGTAAAACGTGATACGCAGTTCTCTGCTATAGAGGTTAAAATTGATCCAGATGGTAGTTATATTTTTCTTTTGTGTTCCCTTTACGGGACAAAATGTATACTGGCAGGGTTGTACATTAGGGTGACCATGTGTCCCGGATTGCCCGGGACAGTCCCGCATTTTGCAGGTCTGTCCCGGGCACCTTCATTCCAGGACAATACAGTGTCCCAGAATGAAACTGACACAGCTACCCCCCGGGCCAATCAGATGCCCCCAAAAAAGGCTGCCACATCACTGCTTTACTCACTGACAGTACTTGCCTGGAGGAGCACAATCCCCGACCCCTGCTTGTGATTGGAGAAATCATAAATCCCGCCACTTGTGTCCAATCACTGTGCTGTGATTCGTTACAGCACAAGCTGATTTTTGGGAAGGGGGAGTGTCCCTGAATGGTAGTTTGGAAATGTGGTCACCCTATTGTACATCCCGCTCCCATTCTCAGCCAGTCTCCTTAAAATTTTAGCAGACTTAATGTCCCGCTTTCCGGTCATGTCGGTATTGGTCCTGGGGGACTTTAATAATTATAATAATAATTATATTGACCATGAGAAGGACAAGCTTCATGCCCGAACAGGGGATAGACCACAGAGACGACACGGGCCTACCCCGTTTGCTCGCCTTCTCTTAGAGATGGGTCTTACGGATGTCTGGAGGATGCGCAACCCAGAAGCCAGGGTGTACTCGTGCCAGTCAGCCTCGATAGGGGGTCTATCCAGAATTGATTTGGGGTTGGGGAATGACCTTCTTCTGCCATTATTCAAATCCTCGCAATATCACCCTAGACAGATCTCGGATCATTCCCCACTCTCGATAGATATACGGGTTGGGGCGGTTAGAGGTAATACACTATGGAAACTTAACCCTTTCTGGCTGTCACTTATCTCGAACCCTGATCCGATACCAGAACTCCTCACAAACTTTTTCGGACATAATATAGACTCAACAACTATAGGCACAGTTTGGGAGACAGCAAAGGCATACCTACGCGGACAGTTTATTAGAGTGATATCCCAGATTAAAACCTCCACTAAAGAATGGGAGGTGTCAGTCTTGGAGGAAGCACAGTGCTCAGAGGCAAGTTATGTTGCTGACCCCACTGATGATACAAAAAGGTCATGGTTGGCAGACCAATCCATGCGTAGGGACTTGTCTCTACAGTTGGCAGAGAACAAAATATTTTTCTTACAACAGAGTCACTTTTGAGGAAGGGGAAAATACGGGACATATGTTAGCACTGCTGGCCAAATCACAACAATCGTCCTCACATATAGTGGCAGTGGCTGATGCACACGGTGCACCATGTTACTCCACTCAAGCCATCATAGATGTCTTTAAGCAATTTTTTCAAGATGTTTATTCATCTAAAGTCCGACCTTTCCAGGAGGATATCTGCTCGTTCTTAGATAAATATCCCATGCCCTGCTTGTCCACTTTGGACTCGGCCCTGCTTAATGCCCCTTTAACGGAGAATTGTTAGAAGCGCTGGCTCATGCACAGAACGGTCGGGCACCTGGGGCTGACGGCCTACCGTCAGAAGTGTATAAGCGTTACACTGCACAACTCATCCCAACACTCCTAAAGGTTTACAATAAGGCTTTTGAGACTGGGACTCTTCCTTCTTCTATGAACGAGGCTCTTATAGTGGTACTGTTGAAGCCCGGTAAGGATGCTTTATCACCAGACTCGTACAGGCCTATCTCATCACTCATATTTGATGTCAAATTGCTGGCCAGGGTACTGGCAAACAGATTGGCCAAATGTATTCAAAAGGTGATCCACAAGGATCAATCTGGTTTTATATCAACAAGATCTACATCTCAAAACCTGCGTAGACTATTTCTTAACCTACAGGTTCCCACTGACAATCCAGGTAATAGGGCCATCTTCTCGTTGGATGCTGCTAAAGCATTCAACAGCGTTGAATGGCCCTATTTATGGGAAGTATTAGCCAGATTTGGGGTAGGTCCATCCTTTTTAAAATGCGTTCAGCTGCTATATAACTCCCCATCGGCGAGAATGCGTAGGGGACGTGTCAGATTCTTTCAGGCTTCATAGGGGCACGCATCAGGGGTGCCATTATCGCCCCCTGTTGTTTGCCCTTGCCTTGAAACCCTTAGCCATACATATCAGCCTCGCAAGACATCACAGGATTTTGATGGGGACCTAGGCAAGATGTCGTATCCTTATACGCAGATGACACACTGATTTACCTGGGAGACACTGACAGTTCCTTGCAGAATGTGATGAGCCTGATAGCTGACTTTGGACAGCTTTCGGGTTTTAGCATTAATTGGAATAAGTCAGTCCTTATGCCCCTAGATCCCTTGTCGAGGCCCCTACCTGACTGTGCAAAAGACATTGTCGTGGTTGAGGAATTCCGCTATTTAGGCATACAAGTGACCCCGGACCCTACTCAAAACCTTGATCTAAACATGGTTCCTGTCAGAGCCCGGACTGCGGCTAGTGAGGACACAGGAGGTGGATCCTCTGTGCCAGAGAGGCGAAGGCACGGGTCGCACTGGAGGACCGGTTCTAAGTAGCTACCGGTTTTCACCAGAGCCCGCCGCAAGGCGGGACGGACTTGCTGCGGCGGTAGCAACCAGGTCGTGTCCCCCAGTAGCGGCTCGACTTCTCTGGCAGCTGAGATAGGCACGGTACACTGGGACTAGGCAGAGGCAAGGTCAGACGTAGCGGAAGGTCAGGGCAGGCGGCAATGGTACGTAGTCAGGGGCAACGGCAGAAGGTCAGATACACTGGAAAGGCAAGTACAAAACGCTTTCTCAGGGCACTAAGGCAACAAGATCCGGCAAGGACAGGAAGGGGGAGTGGGTTTTTAAGTGTTTTGGAGTGTTACACAGTAATTGGACCAGGCACCAATCAATGGTGCACTGGCCCTTTAAATTTAAGAAGACCGGAGCGCGCGCGCCCTAGAGAGCAGCGGGGCCACGCGCGCCGGGACGGAGCAGGAGGAGGAGGCTGGTGAGCAGAATGGGATGCGATCCGCGGGCGGACAGATGCCGCCGCAAGGATCGCATCCCCGCCAGCATCAGAGCAGCGCTCACGGTCAGAGGAGCCGACCGGAGCGCTGCAGGGAGACAGACGCCGCGGGCGCTCCGGGATGGATGGGACACCCGGAGCGCTCGGCGTTACAGTACCCCCCCCCCTTAGGTCTCCCCCTCTTCTTGGAACCCAAGAATCTTCGGATGAGCTCTTTATCTAAAATGTTGGCCTCAGGTTCCCAGGACCTTTCCTCAGGACCACAGTTCTCCCAATCCACTAAAAAACATCTTTTACCTCGGATGACCTTGGAGGCGAGGATCTCTTTCACCGAGAAGACATCAGAAGAACCAGAGACAGGAGCAGGAGCAGTGACCTTAGGGGAAAATCGGTTAAGAATGAGGGGTTTAAGAAGAGACACATGAAAAGAGTTGGGAATACGAAGAGAAGGAGGAAGGTGGAGCTTGTAAGAAACAGAATTGATTTGGTTTTTGATTTTAAATGGCCCGAGGTAACGAGGGCCCAGCTTGTAGCTAGGTACCCGAAACCGAATATATTTGGAGGAGAGCCACACTTTGTCACCAGGGGTATAGACAGGAGGGATTCTTCTTTTTTTATCTGCATGTCTCTTCATGCGGGCAGAGGCCAGTGAGAGCGACTTTTGAGTCTCTTTCCAGATAGAGGCAAAGTCCTGAGTAAATTCATCCACGGCCGGAACTCCAGAAGACGTGGGAATGGGGAGGGGGGCAATGGGTGACGGCCGTAGACCACAAAGAAAGGCGACTTGGAGGAAGATTCAGAGTTCTTGAAATTGTATGAGAATTCTGCCCAGGGCAATAGGTCGACCCAATCGTCTTGACGGGCGGAGACAAAATGTCGTAGGTAGTCGCCAAGGACCTGGTTAACTCTCTCCACCTGTCCATTGGACTGCGGGTGATAAGCGGAAGAAAAATTCAACTTAATTTTTAGTTGAGTACAGAGAGCTCTCCAAAATTTTGAGATGAATTGAACACCTCTATCCGAGACGATATGTGAGGGCAGCCCATGGAGGCGGAAAATTTGAAGAAAAAAATGCTTCGCCAACTGAGGTGCAGTAGGCAGACCAGGGAGCGGGACAAAATGAGCCATTTTAGAAAAGCGGTCAACGACCACCCAGATGACAGTGTTACTACGAGACAAAGGGAGGTCCGTGATGAAATCCATGGCGATGTGGGACCATGGTTGTTCAGGCACAGGTAGGGGAAGGAGAAGACCTGCAGGCTTCTGGCGAGGCGTCTTGTCACGTGCACAGATAGTGCAGGCCCGTACAAAGTCAGTCACATCTTCCTCCTGGGTAGGCCACCAATAGTGTCTGGCAATCAATTGTATGGATTTTTTGATCCCAGCGTGACCGGCTAGATGGGAGGAATGGCCCCACTTGAGTATCTTAAGCCGAAGGCGTGGAGGAATGAAAGTTTTTCCTGGAGGAATTGGCACGAGAGAAGCGGGAGCAGAGGAAATCAGACACTCAGGGGGTATGATGTGTTGAGGAGGAGTCTCGGTTTCCGAGGTATCGGAGAGACGGGACAGAGCATCAGCCCTGACATTTTTGTCTGCGGGCCGAAAATGGATCTGGAAGTTGAAGCGGGCAAAGAACAATGACCACCTGGCCTGGCGAGGATTTAGGCGCTGAGCGGACTGAAGGTAAGACAAATTTTTATGGTCAGTGTAGATGGAGATAGGGTGAAGGGATCCTTCCAGGAGATGTCTCCACTCTTCTAATGCCAACTTGATGGCCAACAGTTCACGGTCACCTATGGAATAGTTTTTTTCCGGAGGGGAGAAAGTTTTAGAGAAAAAACCACAAGTGACGTTTTTCCCTTTAGCGTTTTTTTGAAGAAGCACAGCTCCGGCTCCTACCGAGGAGGCGTCGACTTCAAGGAAGAACGGCTTTAGAGGATCTGGCCGAGACAGGACAGGTGCAGAGGAGAAGGCGGTCTTAAGGCGAGTAAAAGCTTCCTCCGCTTGAGGCGGCCAGGACCTAGGATTCGCGTCTTTTTTGGTCAGTGCCCCTATAGGAGCAACGATGGTGGAGAAGTGGGGTATGAACTGACGATAGTAGTTGGCGAAACCAAGGAAGCGTTGGATAGCACGAAGTCCAGAGGGGCGTGGCCAACCCAAGACTGCGGAGAGTTTGTCAGGGTCCATTTGAAGACCTTGTCCAGAGACCAGATATCCTAGGAAAGGAAGACTGCTGCGCTCAAAAAGGCATTTTTCAAATTTAGCGTAAAGATGATTTACGCGGAGGCGCTGGAGCACTTGACGGACATGGAGCCGATGTTCCTTAAGGTTGGCAGAGAAGATTAGGATGTCGTCAAGATAGACAACCACACAGGTATACAGTAGGTCCCGGAAGATTTCGTTGACAAAATCTTGAAAGACGGCAGGGGCGTTGCAAAGTCCGAACGGCATGACGAGATATTCAAAGTGACCGTCTCTGGTGTTAAATGCGGTTTTCCATTCATCTCCCTTACGGATTCTGATGAGGTTATAAGCGCCCCTGAGGTCCAATTTAGAAAAAACTTTTGCTCCGCGCAGACGGTCAAAGAGCTCCGAGATGAGAGGCAGAGGGTAGCGGTTTTTAATAGTGATTTTATTGAGACCACGATAGTCTATGCAAGGGCGTAGAGATCCGTCCTTCTTGGCCACGAAGAAGAAGCCCGCTCCGGCTGGAGAAGATGATTTCCTAATAAAACCTCTCTTGAGGTTCTCCTGAATGTATTCAGTCATAGCCTTGGTTTCAGGAGAGGAGAGAGGGTAAATTCTGCCACGGGGTGGTGTAGTACCTGGGAGCAAGTCAATGGGGCAGTCGTAGGGTCTATGTGGTGGTAAGACCTCTGCCTGTTTTTTGCAAAAGACATCAGAAAAGTCCTGATAGGCCTTTGGAAGGCCAGGCAAAGGAGTAGTGATGGGGACTTGACAGGTCGGTACAGACTTAAGGCAATGCTTGTGACAGGAGTCACCCCAGGATTTGATGTCCCCAGTGGTCCAGTCGAGGGTAGGAGTGTGACGCTGGAGCCAGGGTAGGCCAAGAAAGATGTCAGAAGTACAGTTCGGCAAAACAAAGAATTCAATCTTTTCTTGGTGAAGAACACCAACGGACATGAGCAGGGGTTCGGTGCGGTAACGCACGGTACAATCCAAATTCTCTCCATTTACAGAGGAAATGAAGAAGGGTTTGATGAGACGGGTAACAGGAATGTTGAACCTGTTGATGAAAGAGGCTTCAATAAAGTTTCCTGCAGAACCAGAGTCCAGGAAGGCCACGGCAGGGAAGAGGGAGCCAGCAGAAGGAGAAATCCGCACAGGAATAGTCAGACGTGGAGAGGAAGAATTCACACCCAGTAACGCCTCTCCCACGTTCACTAGGTGCGGGCGTTTCCCTGACGCGGAGGACGAATAGGGCAGTCTTTTAGGAAGTGATCAGAGCTCGCACAATAAAGGCATAAGTTCTCGTTCCTACGGCGAGACCTCTCTTGTAGGGTCAGGCGAGACCGGTCCACTTGCATGGCCTCCTCGGCGGGAGGCACAGTAACAGGATGCATTGGATTCAGAAAGAGAGGGGCCAGGCGCGGATAACGCCTGGTGCGAACAAGATCTTTCTCCTGGCGAAGCTCTTGGCTTCTTTCGACGTAACGCATATCGATGCGGGTAGCTAAATGGATGAGTTCCGTCAAGGAAGAGGGTATCTCTCGTGCGGCCAGACAATCCTTGATGTGGCCCTATAAACCCTTCTTGAAGGTCGCGCAGAGAGCCTCATTATTCCAAGCTAACTCTGAGGCCAGTGTGCGGAACTGTATGGCATATTCGCCCACAGAAGAGTTTCCTTGGACAAGGTTAAGCAGGGCGGTTTCAGCGGATGAGGCTCGGGCTGGTTCCTCAAAAACGCTGCGAACCTCAGCAAAGAAGGACTGAACGGTGGCTGTAGCAGGGTCGTTGCGGTCCCAGAGTGGCGTGGCCCAGGCCAAGGCCTTTCCAGACAACAGAGAGACCACGAATGCCACTTTAGACCGTTCTGTGGAAAACTGGTCAGACATCATCTCAAGATGCAGGGAACATTGGGACAAGAATCCCCGGCACATCCTAGAATCCCCGTCAAATTTCTCCGGAAGAGACAGGCGAATTCTCGAGGTAGTAGCGGCAGCTCGGAGAGGGGAAGATGCTGGAGGCTGCGGCGGCAGAAGCTGATGGACCATGGCGGTCAACTGCGACAGCTGCTGTCCTTGTTGTGCGATCTGTTGCGACTGCTGGGCAACCACGGTAGTGAGGTCAGCGAGATTTGGCAGCGGTACCTCAGCGGGATCCATGGCCAGATCTACTGTCAGAGCCCGGACTGCGGCTAGTGAGGACACAGGAGGTGGATCCTCTGTGCCAGAGAGGCGAAGGCACGGGTCGCACTGGAGGACCGGTTCTAAGTAGCTACCGGTTTTCACCAGAGCCCGCCGCAAGGCGGGACGGACTTGCTGTGGCGGTAGCAACCAGGTCGTGTCCCCCAGTAGCGGCTCGACTTCTCTGGCAGCTGAGATAGGCACGGTACACTGGGACTAGGCAGAGGCAAGGTCAGACGTAGCGGAAGGTCAGGGCAGGCGGCAATGGTATGTAGTCAGGGGCAACGGCAGAAGGTCAGATACACTGGAAAGGCAAGTACAAAACGCTTTCTCAGGGCACTAAGGCAACAAGATCCGGCAAGGACAGGAAGGGGGAGTGGGTTTTTAAGTGTTTTGGAGTGTTACACAGTAATTGGACCAGGCACCAATCAATGGTGCACTGGCCCTTTAAATTTAAGAAGACCGGCGCGCGCGCGCCCTAGAGAGCAGCGGGACCGCACGCGCCGGGACGGAGCAGGAGGAGGAGGCTGGTGAGCAGAATGGGATGCGATCCGCGGGCGGACAGGTGCCGCCGCAAGGATCGCATTCCCGCCAGCATCAGAGCAGCGCTCACGGTCAGAGGAGCCGACCGGAGCGCTGCAGGGAGACAGACGCCGCGGGCGCTCCGGGATGGATGGGACACCCGGAGCGCTCGGCGTTACAGTTCCATTGCTTCGCAAATTCAGATTGAAATGCTCTGCATGGAAAAAGTTAACCCTTTCAGTTACCGGGAGGATAAATTTAATTAAATGGTTTGGGCCCCCTAGCTTCTTTATATATTTCACAATACCCCCATATGGATAACGCACAAATGGTTCACTCAAATAGATGCTCAGTTTAGAGACTTAATCTGGGGGAACAAACCAGCGCGAATCAGTCTATGTTCCTTACAACTGGCTAAAGACCAGGGTGGCATAGCGGTACCACATGCCAGATATTATTTTGTAGCCTCCCAGCTGCAACACCTAGGTAATTGGGGGGGTATGGACACATCAGATCCAATTAGATCCTTGCTGGTTCCCAATGAATCCAGTCTTCCAGCTCTGGCCCACTTAGAAGCAGGATTCACACATTTGCCAAATACTCTTCCCACTATCATATTACTGAACACCCTATGGAAATATATCCGGTCGCTCCTTAAAATAAGGGGGTATGTCCATTTACTCCCATATGGAGGAATAGGTACTTTAAGGAGCTTTTCAAGCTTGAGGACTTTTGCCCTTGGGAGGAAGCAGGCGTTCACTATATTACTCAGTTGTATCCTGGAACCATTCTTAAATCCTTTGCAGATATCAGAGAGGAATTCTCCCTTCACAAAACTAAATTTATAAATACCTCCGACTGAGGCATGCACTTCAATGTGAGGGTAGAATATCTCCACTGGCGCCGATAGCACATCCTCTGATGAATGATGTACTATTGACGGATGAGAGGAAAGGCATGATATCAAGGGTGTATGTTAGACTGCTTAACTCCGCGCATGAAGCTTGTACACCTCCCTGCAGAAAGAAGTGGGAACGAGACTTGGGACCTATAGACGGGGACACTTGGGAGCTTTGTCTGACGTCTGCACCATTAGTGTCAGTATCTGCATCGCAGAGACTATCTCATCTTTATCTATTACATAGGGTATACAGGACTCCAGCTAGCCTACATAAATGGGGACTTAGAGAAATATCGTTATGCCCGAAATGCAGTAGCCACAATGGCGATCTATTACATATGATGTGGAAGTGCCCAAAACTCTTCAGGTATTGGCAATATGTTCTTAATACTATCTCACAAGTATACCAGTTCCCGATCCTGCAGGATAAAGTTGTGTGCCTACTTGGTGCCTTGGAGATACCCTCACCGAACGGTCATACTGCTGTATTACGCTTATTATACATGGCCCGCAAGACAATTGCAAGGCTCTGGATAACTCAGAGGGTACCAACGGGTGGACAATGGGTGGAGCTGGTGAATAGCTTGCTAATACGTGAAAAGCTTACCTATCAACCCCTTAATGTCCTGAAGAAATTCTATTCAATGTGGCAACCATGGTTAGATACTCCGGCACTGGGTCCAATTCAGTTAATGAAAGACAGACTCTTACAAATGTAATGTGGTGAGTAGAGAGGTTCGGGTGGGATGTGAGATGCGATATGGTATATGCCTGGGGTGGACTGAGAGAGGTATCGTGGTGGACGGACTACACCTAATGATATGTTTGGTAGTTGAGATAACCTTGTACCCTCTAGGGGTATAGTTGTTTTATTTATTTTTATTTTTCGATTTATTAAAATATATGTTTGTTATTCGATACTCAATACACTCAGGGAATACAGTCCAGTTTAATGCTTTCTCAATTTAATCATCGACAAGCAGCACAGTATAATACATTGCTCTTATGCTTGTATCAGCCTAAGTTATTATATACTTGTGAATGCATAACAGAATGTCATGGATACTGTATTTGAATTTCTTGCTGCACATGTCTTCTGACTGTATGACTATCTGATTGTTTTTTTCCATTAAACTCGTTTTTGATTTAAAAAATATATTTTCTTCAGCTCCGTGCATACAAAGGAGCATGGGGGAGCTCATGTCCATAATGGGGGTGGTATTGACACAGCCCCAAATGATCCACAATGGCTCAAAAGTGATATGGTCCAAAGATATTTAGACAAAATAAAGGTGGATAAAGCACCTGGACCAGATGAAATCCACACACGGATCTTAAAAGAATTGAGCACAGTGATTTCAAAGCCATTGTTTCACATTTTTAGGGACTCGTTAATGACTGGAATGGTACCACTGGGTTGGTGTAGGGCCAATGTGGTGCCCATATTTAAAAAGGGATCAAAGTCTTTATCAAGTAATTATAGACCTGTTAGTTTAACTTTCTATAGTTGGGAATATTCTGGAGAGTTTAATAAAAGACCACATAGACGAGTTCTTGCTGGAAAAAAATATTTTAAGCAACAGACAGCATGGATTTATGAAAGACAGAAATTGTCAAACAAACCTGATTTCTTTTTATGAGGAGGTAAGTAAAACCTTGGACAGAGGGGTGGCTGTGGACGTTGTATACTTGGATTTTGCAAAAGCATTTTACACAGTTCCCCACACATGGCTCATGTGTAAGGTAAAGTCTACAGACTTGGAAAGATCAATTTTTAAATGTATAGAAAACTGGAAAAAAAAAACTAATTTAGAGAGCAGTGGCTAATGATTCTCACTCTGAATGGTCTGAGGTTATAAGTGGTGTACCCCAAGGTTCAGTGTTGGGACCCTTACTTTTTAATATCTTTATAAATGATATTGGGTCTGGGATTAAAAGTACAACTTCTGTCTTTGCAGATGACACCGAGCTATGCAGGGAATTAACGTCCTTACAGGATGTCTCCAAGTTACAAGCCAAACTCAATGGACTGTTTAATTAGGCAACTAAGTGGAAAATTAGGTTTAATGATGATAAATGTAAAGTTATGCACTTGGGGGCTAAGAATATGCATGCATTATATATACTAGAGGGAGTACAATTGGGGGAATCCATAGTGGAGAAGAATCTGGGAGTTTTGGTAGATCATAAGCTCAATAATGGCATGCAATGCCAAGCTGCTGTTTCCAAACCGAGCAAAGTCCTTTCTTGTATTCGGAGAGGTATAGACTCCAAAGAGAGAGATATCATTATGCCCCTGTACAAATCATTAGTAAGACCTCATCTGGAATATGCAGTTCAGTTCTCAAAAAGGATATTGAGGAACTGGAGAAAGTGCAGAGAAGGGCAACCAAACTGATAAGAGGCATGGAGGAGCTCAGCTATGAGGAAAGATTAGAGAAACTGTTTTTTTTTCTCTCTTGAGAAGAGGAGATTAGGGGTGATATGATCAACATGTATAAATACATAAGTGGTCCATATATTGAACTTGGTGTTGAGTTATTCACTTTAACCACTTGCCGACCAGCCGCCGTCATTATACTGCGAAAGGTTGGCAAGTTCCCACGAACCGGCGTAGCTGTCCGTCGGTCCCTTTAAGCGGGATAGCAGGCGCACGCGCGCGCTGCATCGCGGGGGTGCCAATGCACGTGACCGCCGGCCGCGAGCAATCTCCGGGCAAAAGAGGCAGAACAGGGACGTGTGTGTGTAAACACACAAATCTCTGTTCTGTTCTGTTCTGTGAAGAAAGACAGATAGGAATCACGATCTGTCATTTCCTCTAGGTCAGTCCCCTCCCCCCACAGTTAGAAACACACGAGGGAACACAATTAACCCCTTGACCGCCCCCTAGTGTTAACCCCTTCCCTGCCAGTGACATTTTTATAGTAATCAGTGCACTGATCGCTGTAAAAATGCCAATGGTCCCAAAAATGTGTCAAAAGTGTCCGATGTGTCCGCCATAATGTCGCAGCCCCGATAAAAATCGCAGATCACCGCCATTACTAGTAAAAAAATAATAATAATAAAAATGCTATAAATCTATCCCCTATTTTGTAGACGCTATAACTTTTGCGCAAACCAATCAATATACGCTTATTGCGATTTTTTATTACCAAAAATATGTAGAAGAATACATATCGGCCTAAACTGCGAAAAAAATTGTTTTTTTAAAAAAAAAAATGGGGATATTTATTATAGCAAAAAGTACAAAATATTGTGTTTTTTTTTTTCAAAATTGTCGCTCTTTTTTTGTTCATAGCGCAAAAATAAAAATCGCTTAGATGATCAAATACCACCAAAAGAAAGCTCTATTTGTGGGGAAAAAAGGACGTAAATTTTATTTGGGTACAGCA
The DNA here is from genome assembly GCA_029206835.1 of Rana muscosa. Lineage (NCBI taxonomy): Eukaryota > Metazoa > Chordata > Amphibia > Anura > Ranidae > Rana > Rana muscosa. The sequence goes on along the minus strand of CM055123.1, from coordinate 238,900,313 downwards.
CCGCACGACCGCGCAATTGTCAGTTAAAACGACGCAGTGCCGAATCGCAAAAAATGGCCCGGTCATTGAGCAGCCAATTCTTCCGGGGCTGAAGTGGTTAAGGTCATCACAAAGGACAAGGGGGCACTCTTTACGTCTAGAGGAAAAAAGATTTAATCTCCAAATACGGAAAGGTTTCTTCACAGTAATGCCGCGTACACACGGCCGTTTTTCTCGTCGAGAAAAACGAAATTTTTCCCATTCGACGAGAAAAACGATAGTCTGTGGGCTTTCTGACGTTTTTTTCGACGGGAAAAACGGCATTAAAAACGACGAGAAAAATTAGAACATGTTGTAATTTTTCTCGTCATTTTTTTCGACATGTTTTCCGGGGCAGTGTTTCCCATAGGGAAACACTGCCGCGGAGCCCACAGACGGTCGTTTTTCTCGACAAGAGAAAAAACGACGTAAAAAACGACCGTGTGTAGGGAACAAGCCGTTCCCTTGTTTTTAATGACATTATTCACGGCGGTTTTTTAACCGCCGTGAATAATGATCGTGTGTACGCGGCATAAGAGCTGTGAAAATGTGGAATAGACTCCCTCCAGAGGTGGTTCTGGCCAGCTCAGTAGATTGCTTTAAAAAAGGCCTGGATTATTTCCTAAATGTACATAATATAATTGGGTACTGACATTTATAGGTAAAGTTGATTCAGGGAAAATCCAATTGCCTCTCGGGGGATTAGGAAGGAATATTTTCCCCTGCTGTAGAAAATTGGAGCATACTTTGCTGGGGTTTTTGCCTTCCTCTGGATCAACTGTGGGTGAAGGATTGTGTATACGGGTGTAGCGGCCTCACTCTCTCTCTATCTTTATCAGTTACACGGCTGTTGTCTAGGGGTACCTGGGAGGGAGAGTGCAGGAACACTACGCCAAGCTCTCACCTCGTATGTGTATGAGGGTTGAGCAAAGTCACTTGACTTTGGGTCTGTTCGTTGCATACAGAGCCTCTGCTTCCTCCGTGGAAATGTGTCTACCAGTAAAAGAGCCCCACACCATTAACAGTCCAACACTCTTTTATTTCTCCAATTGCCAGGATGAACATAATCAGTTGAACTCTTGTAACAGACAGACAGGGGTGTGGATACGAGTAGGCCCAGGCACAAATTAACTCTCCTATTCCTTTCGCGTGCGAATAGGCTTGGCGCGCGGTCTCTGCCACCGACCGTGAAGTTGGTAGCTGCCACCTACCGAGTGAACTGTTGCAGCCCCTGCCACAGGCCTGAATGTAACGGTCTCTGCCACTGACCTTAGAACATGGACCACCTTCCGTGTGAATACAGCCCCTGTTTGGAAAGGACATCCATCCCAACGGTCTCCGGAGGCCCTGTCCCGGCACTGGCAATATGCTGCACCAGATCTACGGGAAGGTCACCTGCACGGTCCGTTACGCCTGGATTCAGGTACCCGATACTGTGGGCACCTTAGGACGATTCCTCCCGGGCGGGACCCAGTGGAAGAAGCTGAGCCCCAGGCCTGAAGCGATGTACCTCACCCCAGACTGAGGGTGTCTGGGGTGACTCCCGAACTCCACGTGTCCAGGCCTAGGCCGCCTGGACACCGACCGCGGACAGCAGCCCCCAGGCTGAAGGTGCCTGGGGCTGGGACCTCATGGCGAAGATGTTCACCCCCTTTATACCCTCCCCCAGCAAGCACAGCGGGTTCCCCGCCCCGCCGTACAACCGCTGCGAGAGGTCACAAAGGGTACGGCACTGCAGTGATGGTTCAACCCCGGCCCAAAGTGACAGCGCCACCTGCTGGGCCGCAGGGAACTAGACACCACTGATGTCTTCACCCGAATTAAACATTCTGAAAAGTACATACCCGCTACACGGGATTGAATGATTTTTTTTTTTGTCTTTTTTCAACCTGACTAACTAACTAATTTCATGTTTTAAAAGTGATTGTGCTAAATATTGTACCATTTCTGTAATGATGGGCATACATGGAATGGTTTTACTGTATATACGGTTGTATTATCAAAGGATTTACTGTCCAATCAGAGATACAATTGGAAGTTCAAACAGATTGTTCAATGCACCATACACTTAACGATCATATGGATTTGTCTACTTTCCTATGATTGTAATTTATGCCCAGACCGATCAGAATAATTTTGATTAAAACTATTGGTTTTTCTTGAAAATGATCAGTGATGTAGTATGTGTCTTTTCACTGATTCAGAGATCCCATAAAATTGTTATGTGTATGGCCACCATTAGCCTCAGGTTTTATTTAACTTTAAGACCAGCCCACCATGTAATCGTTTTTCTAACAGTAATTACAAATATTGTACATGTGTAGGTGGCAGGACTGTGGTATGGCTTTACCATTGGGGAAGCCCAATTTATGTTTTACGTGACTTGTTGGTGTCATCACTGTGAACAATAAAAGGCAATCGGAATCTCTGGATGTGCAGCCGTTTCTATTCTTCTTTTACAAGTTTCCCACGGAGGCGGGCCGGGGCTGGCACTCTATGAGACATTTCATTTCAGGTTCTCATCATACACCTGGAGCAGCGGTTCTTTTTCCTTGCACTGTGCATATTGCTTTTTTACTAACAGTAATTACAAATATTGTACATGTGTAGATGGCAGAACTGTGGTATGGCTTTACCATAGGGGAAGCCCAATTTATGTTCTTGCACAAAGGCCCACTGCATTCAGTAAATGTGTGATGGACTGGGGTTTATATGGTCACATAAAAGACAAAACAGACACCCCAAAGTCCATATTATTATTTTTTTATGTCTAAGCAAAGTAAATGGAATTGCTATCCTGCTATTCTATCAAAAACCAGTAGATGGCAGAGAAGGCACATGAGCAGAGTCTATATAAGACCACACACCATGTGACTGAAAGTGAAACTGCTTCAGCCATAAAGATGAGTGGTCATATCTTCTCCTATTTCTTTGCAGGTATGTACTTTAAATCGTTTATAATCCTTGTTAAACGGTAATAGAAAGATTCCTAAACATCTTGAGCAGATGCAGGAAAAGTTTCAGCAGATTTTATGCAATAGTTTTGCTGTAATTGGAGATTCAAAACAGCATGTGTATAGGAACAGTGAAAAGGGCGCAAAATCATAAAATTACTGTATTAGTCAGAGCAAATGTTTATTATAAGCACTAAACTGTTATACAGAGGTATATTTAAACCTGGTTTATGCAAAGTTACATAAATTAGAAGCCACATGTCTAAAAACTATTAAATGGTTAAAAACCTCTTGTATTGTAAAGGTTATACATTGCTTCGTGCAGACATGCAATGTGCACCATCTAGTGGTCAAAAAAGAGAAATACTGAAAGGTATTTGCATTAAAACAGTATTAAAGCAATACAATGCAATTATCATTATATGCACAGCAAAAGTGTACCAGAGAGATAAATACTGAATAAAAGGAAAATATATGTTTATTAAAATATAATAATGTTAATTGTTGTAACTATGTTTTAAAGTATTTCAGTCAAAATCTGTGCTAGTATTATGTTAATGGTTATGAACATGTGACTATAAAAATGTATTATTATTATGTAAAAGTGAAACTGCTTCAGCCATAAAGATGAGTGGTCATATCTTTTCCTGTTCGTGTATTTCTTTGTAGTACCCGCCGAGCTGATCACATTACCTCATTGTGTCTACAATCATTGGCTCTCTTCATTTATATTTTGAGACCGGTAACAAATGCCCCTGCATGTAGCACACACTTGATGCTCAAATCCTCATTTTCATACATGAACATTCACCCCTTACACTGCAAAATGTTATAAATCCCAGGAACAGTCTGCAAATGGTATAATTAATGTATGGTTTTTATAAGTATCCCCCTTCGAAGACTGTACAATCCAATTGTTACCCATAGGGGCTGGTGCATAAATTGTCAATGTGCACAACTACCCAGAATTCTGTTTCTGTCTTGACCATGATTCAGAGCTGATCCTGATGGCTCTCGTTATTTGTTGCTGGGATGGCTGAGTTATTTGTCTGCTTGTGATGAGTAACAAATGATCAGCCGGCGTAAGGTGGCAGTCGGCATAGCGACAATGACAGCGCAACACAATTATTAGAAATGAAAAGGCGAGCCATTCTCTCTCTTCATGCAAAACACATCATTATAAAAACTGATTTATTCATTACATATTCTCCCTGGGTGCTTGTGGAACAAGATTTCTTGGCCTCTCCATTATCTTCATGGCTGAACACTATGGAATTGTCTCATTATAATGGTCTAGAAGGATTTGCCGAAGATTTCAGACACTACTGTGTTGTTTCCAAACATTGCATAACTGCCTTGTAGTCCCTGTTCTTAAATCCGTTGCACAAACTCAGGAGCTGGGAGAAAGTGGTACTAGAATGTGGTCAGGCAGTAGATTGGACATCAACTGTTGGAGCTCAGGAAGGGAAGTAATGGGAAAAATCCCAACAGGAGTAGAATGGGGAAGGGATTTGTCACGTTGTTATTGCTGTCTGTGCCTTTCTGTCCTAGTAATAACTGGTCTCCTATTTCTTGTGTGAGTGTCACAAGAACAGAATGTGAGGAAAAATCTCCCCAATGATAGAATTTTGAACTCTTCCCCACTCTATCCAACTCTATAATGGAATTCAAGCCACAGAATGTCCAGGTATTGTTGGAGCTTACCCCCCTCCAATTTTTTGGTGGGCAAAATCTGTCACTATTGATAAATGGCAGAGCTTTGCCGGTTCAGAACAACCAGTTTTTCACCATAGCTAAGGGGATAACACCCATCTCTCCTGGGATCAAGTGCAGACAGCTCTCTTGATAACCTAGTGTAGGCATGGCTTGGCGTTCAAGCAACTTGCTATGTGTCAACCAACCCCCCTCCCCCACTCTAGTACTTACCTGTGTCTCTGTGGTATGGTTGCCCTGAGTCCCTAATGCCGCGTACACACAACCGTTTTTCATGACGAGAAAAATGCCATTTTTTTAAATGGTCATTAAAAATGATCGTGTGTGGGCTTCAGAGCATTTTTCACGACGTGAAAAATGGGCATGAAAAATTTGGAACATGCTCTAATTTTTCTCGTCATTTTTCACATCGTCGTTTTTCTCGTCATGAAAAACAGCCGTGTGTAGGCTTTAACGACGTGAAAAAAACGCGCATGCTCAGAAGCAAGTGATGAGACGGGAGCGCTCGTTCTGGTAAAACTAGCGTTCGTAATGGAGATAGCACATTCGTCACACTGCAACGGACTGAAGAGCACAAGGCTGAAAAGCGCGAATCGTCTCTCACCAAACTTTACTAACACAAGGATCAGCAAAAGCAGCCCAAAGGGTGGCGCCATCCGAATGGAACTTCCCCTTTATAGTGCCGTTGTACATTTCGTACGTCACTGCGCTTTGCTCTAGCATTTTTTTTTATGATCGTGTGTAGGCAAGGCAGGCTTGAGAAGAATCACGTCGAGAAAAACTTTGTTTTTTTCAATGACATTAAAAACGGTTGTGTGTATGCAGCATTAGTCATCTAGCGACTCCAGTGCGCCCAGTGACTCCAAGTGTACCACCAGTCCCTGTGTCATCCAGTGACCTCTGTGCACTCAGTGACTCCAAGTGCGCCTGTAAGCAGGGGTTAGTATCCCTTTTAGTAAGGTCCCTCCACTGAGTGGTTGGTGGTTGGAGTAAGTGCCCTTTTTAAGCCATGGTAGGTGGAGCACTAGTCAGATGGGAGCATGAGAACAGGTTACCTCTTACTTACCGTATGTAAGTTTGTGACCTGGGTAGAAGAAAAGGTCCTTTGTGGCTGAACTGGGGATCTGGATGAGGACCCATGGCTGGGGACTCACAATGGAGATAGGATGGGAGAATTGACTGAACTTTGGTCTGGTGTTTGCACTAATTTGGACTGTACTGAAGGCCTTAGATGTCATGTCAGGGAAATAGCTGTACAGAACCTTAGCCTGCTGTTTTCAGAGGACATTTAAAAAGCAACTTTTATGGACTTTCTTATACTTTTCTTATTCCAATTGGAGGGCCTCAGGCCAGTATAAGGTGTAACACAACATGGCAAAGTTCCTCCCAAGAATCCTCCCCATACCCTATCAAAAGAAGGAACAAGGTGGTGACCCCAGTTAGTATGGTGGGAAGCTGCAGCAAATCCAGGTTGTTTACAAGCCTCCAGCTCCCATGTCATCTAGTGACCCCAGCGGGGGTCAGTGACTCCAGGTGCGCCTTCAATCCCTGTGTCACCCAGTGACCTTAATGACCCAAAATCGAGTCCAGGTGAGCCTCCAATGCTTGTGTAATCTAGTGACTCGAACACACCCAGTGAATCCAAGTGTGCCTCCCCTTCAGTCCCTGTGTCATCCAGTGAACCCAGTGACTCCAAGTGCACCTCCAGTCCCCATGTCAATAGCAGGTTGTCTTTCAGTTTTCCCAGTGTTACTAGTGAATCAGGTGCACCTTGTGTGCCCCTGTACCTCCATGACACCTGCATCATCTGGACATTCCCTCGCTCAATGGAAATGGACCATTGTTCGTGACAACCTGCTAACAGCTCTCCTTTTTTCTAGTGATAGAGTCACTTTAACAATAACTTTTTTGGAATTTTTGAAAGAAATGTTCTTTTAAACTCTTCTTGAAGCAGATTGGTTGGGTGACCTCAGTATATGGTATATGGTGATGCAGAGATGAGTAACAGACTCTTTTATGTAAGAACAAATCTTTAGTAGATAGATTCAGCAGTGGAAAGGACCACCCGCTGGGATTGTATGACTGTAGTCACGATGGAAGGGATGTATGAATGTTTCCTAAATACCATGCTCCAGGCTTAATTTCATCATCGGACTCAAAACTGATTGATGCATTTACTCCTTGGTTATGAAAGCAGATAATCCAGAAGAATTATGCTGCCGGAATCAGGGGCATAATGACATCCAGTCTTTGTAATCTGCTCTTTGACTGTTTCATTATGTCCTAACTAGCTCATATGGCCATGATATAACTTCGAATTTGGTGTTTTTAAAAAAGAACTCTGAACATTCAAAGTTATTTAACACTGTGTCTGTAGGCTGTGTGGCCTATTTTAAGAACGAAAAAAAAAAGGTTTTATATGTATTCGGGTCTGTTTACAAAAGGGAGGAAACAACCACTTTGGCCCCAGATGATGACTTTTTAGTTGAAACGCGTCGGGTGGACCCATTCACACACATCGCTCTTGCATTTTGTGATATGCCTATGATGATCTTCCAAATGTGAGTGTACATTTTTTTATCTTTTTTTAATAAATACTTCCTTGTACGGTATCACACTATGTGAGTTTTTTTTTCCCATTTCGCATGTTATGTGGTTACCGTATCTCTGGCTCCAACAAGACTATATGTATTCACACTTCCTGGTTAGTGATGAGCCGAACACCCCCGGGTTCGGTTCGCACCAGAACCCGCGAACGGACCGAAAGTTCGCACGAACTTTAGAACCCTATTAAATACAATGGATGCGAACGTTCGAAATCTAAAGTGCTAATTATAACGACTATTATGCATGTTATTGTCCTAAAAAGGGTTTGGGAACCCGGGTTCTGCACCAGGGGACATGTATCAATGCAAAAATAAGTTTTAAAAACTGCCGTTTTTCTGGAGCAGTCATTTTAATGATGCATAAAGTGAAAAAAAAAAGTCAAATATTCCTTTAAATATCGTACCTGGGGGGTGTCTAAAGTATGCCTGTGAAGTGCCACATGTTTCCCGTGTTTAGACTTGTCCCTGCACAAAATTACATTTCTAAAGGAAAAAAAGCCATTTAAAACTGCTTGCGGCTTTAATGTAATGTCTGGTCCCGGTAATATGGATGAAAATCTTTAAGAAAAATGGCATAGCTACCCCATCACCCCCCCCCCCCTACCTCAGCCCATTACCAGCCCCTTTGGGTCTTGTATGGATATTAAGGGGAACCCCGCACACAAAATAAAAAAGGCCCTATATACGGTGCATACAAGACAGGGACTGTAGGTTTGTTCTTATGTAGAATCTGTTTGTAATTTTGAACAGGTACATTGTTTAAGTGTAGCTCCAGCCAAAAAATATATTTTTAAGCTTTTTGGAAAACATAGGGAAGGGTTATCACCCCTGTAACATTTGTTTTGCTGTCTGTGCAGTGTAAACCTGTTCAGAACAGTTCACCTCACTTTCTGTCCTAATGACAAATGTTTTTTGAAAATTTGGGGTTTTTATTGAAACAAGAATTGGTGATAAAGAATCAGTGGAGAGGAGACAATTTTTTTCCCATATTAACTCTTACAGGAGAGAATTTGTCTTCCTAGGGGTAGATTTCCTCTCACTTCCTGTTGTATCCTTCCGTTTGCAAGGAGGAGTCGTTTGTAAGTTGGATGTTTGAAAGTAGGGGCCTGCCGTATATACTCAGCTGAAATTTGCCCCTTACATGTTGGTGTTGCCACAACACTGTGAGCCCTCACAGTTACTCTTGGTGGGCGCATGAATGGGCCCTGCTGTGAATTACTAGATCAAGAATTGTAATTGCATGCCCCTGTTGAACAGGGGCTGAAAAATTGGGCCTTTGGTGGTGGTGGTGGTGTTGACACAACACTGTGAGCCCTCACAGTTAGTCTTGGTGGGCGCAGGAATGGGCCCTGCTGTGAATTATTAGATCAAGAATTGTAATTGCATGCCCCTGTTGAACAGGGGCTGAAAAATTGGGCCTTTGGTGGTGGTGGTGGTGGTGGTGTTGACACAACACTGTAAGGCCTCACAGTTAGTCTTGGTGGGCTTAGGAATGGGCCCTGCTGTGAATTATTAGATCAAGAATTGTAATTACATGCCCCTGTTAAACAGGGGCAGAAAAATTGAGCCTTAGGCACTGGTGCCACAACACTGCAACCCCTCACAGATACTGTACTTGGAGCACAGCAATGAGCCCTGTTGCAAAGTATTGCATCAAAAATTGTAATTACATGCCCCTGTTAAACAGGGGCTGAAAAATTGGGCCTTAGCCACTGGTGCTGGTGCCACGACACTGCAACCACTCCCAGATACTCTAGTTGGAGTGCAGGAATGAGCCCTGCTGCAAAGCATTGCATAAAAAATTGTAATAACACACCCCTGTTAAACAGGGGCTGAAAAATTGGGCCTTAGCCACTGGTGGCGGCACCCAGAAACAAAAATGTTCTTCCAAGCTATCATCGTCAATCGGATCATTGAGAAGGAGGAGGATAGTCAGTCAACATAACAGGACAAACTCTCAGCATCAGCATCAGTCTTGAAGGGATGTGACATTTTAAAATAAATTAGTCTGTTATATCAGCTTCAGGTGTTTGGTAGCTGGTGGTGATCCAAGACTGGTTCATCTTTATGAAGGTCAGTCGATCAACAGAGTCGGTGGACAGGCGCACCCTGTGATCCGTGACAAATCCTCCAGCAGCACTGAATGTGCGTTCTGAAAGAACGCTGGATGCAGGACAGGCCAGTAGCTCAATTGCATACTGTGCAAGCTCTGGCCAGTGATCCATCCTCAAGACCCAGTAAGCCAGAGGATTTTCGGTGGGGAAGGTGTCCAAGTCTGACCTTGCCCCTAGGTATTCCTGCACCATGTATATCAGATGCTGGCGATGGTTGCTGGAACCGATCATACCTTGGGGCTGCGGACTAAAGAATTGTCTGAAGCCTCAGCAACTCGTTGTCCAAGACCAGGAGTTTGTAACCTCCCAGTCTCTGGGAACGCGTTGCACAGACCTTTCTGCAAGGCCTCCCGGAGTTGTCTCATCCTCTGCTCCCTCTGCGACGGTAAGATAAGGTCCGCAACCTTACCCTTGTACCGTGGATCAAGGAGAGTGGCCAGCCAGTAATGGTCCCTCTCCTTGATCCGAAGAATACGAGGATCCTTCCGCAGACTTTGCAGGATCAAGGAGGCCATGCAGCGTAGGTTAGCTGAGGCATTCAGTCCGGAGTCCACTGGGTCACTAAGGACGACATGATCCGCAGCCACCTCCTCCCAGCCACGTACAAGTCCACTGGTTTCTTGGGACTGTAAATCATCCCTAAAAGACTGCTGCTGATGATGCTGAGTGCCAGGCTCCACCTCCATGCTGACACAATCCTCCTCCTCCTCCTCCTCCTCTTCTTCCTGTGCGATGGGTGGGACAGAAGGTAAAACTGTCTGGGTAAAGGGGGCCTTGAGAGGCAAGGAAGTCCTCCTCTTCCTGCCTCTGTTCTGCCTCAAGTGCCCTGTCCATTATTCCACGCAGCGTATGTTCCAACAGGTGGACAAGAGGTACAGTGTCACTGATGCATGCACTGTCACTGCTCACCATCCTCGTGGCCTCCTCAAATGGTGCCAGGACAGTGCATGCATCCCTGATCATGCCGCACTGGCGTGGTGAAATAAAACCGAGCTCCCCTGACCCTGTCCTGGTGCCGTAGTCGCACAGGTACTCATTGATGGCCCTCTGCTGCGTGTGCAGCCGCTGCAGCATGGCCAACGTTGAGTTCCACCTGGTGGGCATGTCACATATAAGGCGGTTCTTGGGCAGGTTCAACTCCTTTTGCAGCTCAGCCAGGCGAGCACTGGCATTATAAGATCTGCGGAAATGCACACAGACTTTCCTGGCCTGCCTCAGGACATCCTGTAAGCCTGGGTACCTGCCCAAGAACCGCTGCACCACCAGGTTAAGGACGTGAGCCACACAGGGCACATGGGTCAGTTGTCCCTGTCGGAGAGCGGAGAGGAGGTTGGTGCCATTGTCGCAAACTACCATTCCTGGCTTAAGCTGGCGTGGCGTCAACCACCTCTCGGCCTGCCCCTGCAGAGCAGACAGAACCTCTGCCCCAGTGTGGCTCCTGTCCCCCAAACACACCAGCGCAAGCACGGCATGGCATCTTTTTGCCTGCGTACTTGCGTAGCCCCTTGAACGCCTACGGAGCACCGCTGGTTCCGAGGACAAAGCACAGGAAGAGGCCACGGAGGAAGAAGAAGAGGAGGGGGTGGAGGACAGAGGTGTGTCACAACCAGTAGTAGCATTTTGGAGGCGTGGCGGTGGAACAACCTCCAACACTACTGCACCTTGTCCTGCATCCTTCCCAGCTGCCACAAAGAGTGACCCAATGGGCCGTGAAAGAAAGGTAACGTCCCTGTCCATGCCTGATGGACCATGAGTCAGCGGTAATATGCACCTTACCGCTGACCGCCCTGTCCAGCGAGGCCAAGATATTGCCTTCCACATGCCGGTAGAGAGCCGGAATCGCCTTCCGTGAGAAAAAGTGGCGTTTGGGAACCTGCCACTGAGGAACCGCACATTGCACAAACTCACGGAAGGGGGCCGAGTCTACCAACTGAAAAGGCAGCAGTTGAAGCGCTAGCAATTTAGCCAAGCTAGCATTCAACCGCTGGGCATGTGGATGGCTGGGAGTGAACTTCTTTCGACGGTCCAGCAGCTGGGGCAGAGAAATTTGCCTGCTAGAATCGGACGTTGGTGTACTGCTAGCAGAGTGCCCGCAAGTACTTGGCTGTGACACACCTAATTCTACACCTTCATTCCTCTCAGAGCAGGTTTCAGAGAGGACTGAAGGTATAGTGGGGTTGGAGATCCCAGCTGATGCGGTGCAAGAAGAGGTCAGCTTTGTTCTTTGGTGTGGGTCTTTAAGGTAGGCTTGCCAACGAGCTGCATGGCAGGTCAACATATGTCTGGTCAAGCATGTGGTGCCCAAGCGGGTGATGTTTTGGCCACGCGATATACGCTTGAGACATATGTTGCAAACAGCAGCTGTGCGATCTGATGCACTCGACTCAAAAAAGGCCCACACCAAAGAACTTTTTGAATAACGGGCAGAGGCAGCGCCTTGCACAGGCGGAGCTCTGCGGTGTGATTCCGTCGGTGTGCTGCCCTTACGCTGGCCCCCCCGAGGGCATCCTGCCTCGTTGGAGATGTGCCTCCTCCTCATCCTCCTCCTCCTCTCTCCTATTAGGCACCCACGTGGAGTCAGTGACCTCATCATCCCCTCCCTCCTCATCACTGGAGCCAATCTGGCAGTATGCTGCAGCTGCTGGAACATGACTGCCAGATTGGTGTCCTTCTTGAGCATCCCCTCTCTCTGCTCTCACGCTACTGCCTTCCTCTAGCTGGGTATCATCATCAGACCCTTCGAAACGCTGGGCATCCTCCTGGAGCATGTACCCAACACTGTGCTCAAACAGTTCGGGGGACTCCTCAGGAGGACATGGTTGGTCTAGGGAAGGAGTGACTGATGATGACATTGATACCAGGGAAGAGGACGCTTTGGCAGCTGCTTTGCCAGTACCCTGAGCCTGGGTGAGAGAGGATGAGGAGGATAAGGAGGGCTTGGTCATCCACTCTACCAAGTCTTCGGCATGATGCGGCTCAACACGTCCAGCTGCCGAAAAGAAGGACAAGCGTGTCCCATGGCCACGTGCTGATGGCGATGCACCGCGTCCACGACCAGCACTGTTGTCTCTAGACACAGAGCCTGCTTGCCCTCTTTTTTTGGCTCCTGACTGTCTGCCTCTCCTTGTTTGCCTTCCAGACATTCTAATGGCCTGCAGGGAAATGGGAAAAGCAGCAATACAGGCTAAGTTAAGGTGTAATATGGTCAGGAGGCACACTCCGCCCGCTGTAAGTGCCGCAAAATCCTGTTTGTGTAACACACCAGGAAAAAGCAGCAATACAGGCTAAGTTAAGGTGTAATATGGTCAAAAGGCACACTCCGCCCGCTGTAAGTGCCGCAAAATCCTGTTTGTGTAACACACCAGGAAAAAGCAGCAATACAGGCTAAGTTAAGGTGTAATATGGTCAGGAGGCACACTCCGCCCGCTGTAAGTGCCGCAAAATCCTGTTTGTGTAACACACCAGGAAAAAGCAGCAATACAGGCTAAGTTAAGGTGTAATATGGTCAGGAGGCACACTCCACCCGCTGTAAGTGCCGCAAAAATAGGATTTTTATAACAGCTTACCTGTAAAATCCTTTTCTTGGAGTACATCACGGGACACAGAGCGACATAGTCATTACTAATGGGTTATATAGATACCGTCAGGTGCTGGCACTGGCAACTTCCAAAACCGGAAGTACCCTCCCCTATATAAGCCCCTCCCATCCGGGAGCACCTCAGTTTTGTAGCAAAGCAATAAGTGTCCCTAAAGAGGGGCGGGAGCTCTGTGTCCCGTGATGTACTCCAAGAAAAGGATTTTACAGGTAAGCTGTTATAAAAATCCTATTTTCTTTCTCGTACATCACGGGACACAGAGCGACATAGTCATTACTAATGGGATGTCCTAAAGCAATGCCAAATGAGGGGGGGGATACACCATATATAAGCTGAGCGCTATCAGACATGAGGATCTTTTGCGGCCTGCAACACACTGCGCCCAAAGGCGACATCCTCCTGACTTCTAACGTCCACCTGGTAGGACCTAGTAAACGTGTGTACCGAAGACCATGTTGCGGCCTTACAGATTTGAGCCAGGGAGGCCTGGTGATGCACTGCCCATGAAGTTCCAACTGCTCTCGTGGAGTGCGCTCTAACTTTGAACGGAGGCGGTCTCCTTCTCAAGCCATAAGCTTGCATAATGACCTGTCGAATCCACTTGGCTAAAGTAGATTTTGACGCTGCCTGACCCTTTCTGGGGCCTTCCGGCAGAATAAACAAAGTATCCGTTCTGCGAATCTGAGCAGTGGCTTTTAGATAAGCTTTAACTGCTCTTACTACATCCAAAGAATGCAATAACTTTTCCTCTACCGAAGTAGGTTTGGGGAAAAAAGAAGGAAGAACCACATCTTGGTTCAAATGAAACCTCGATACCACCTTAGGAAGAAAGGCTGGATGAGGACGTAACACTACTCCTGTCCTTATGGATAACCAGATATGGCTCCCTACAGGACATAGCTGCTAATTCCGACACTCTTTTAGCCGAACAAATGGCTACTAGAAAAATCAATTTCCTGGTGAGAAGAACCAAAGAAATATGCTGTAATGGTTCAAATGGTTGTTTCTGTAGAACCGACAGAACCAAGTTTAGATCCCATGGACATATGGGAATATTAACCGGAGGACTAATACGCATCACTCCTTGTATAAAGGCTTTGACTAGTGAATGCGAAGCCAAGGGCCTTTGAAAAAATATTGACAAGGCCGAAATCTGACCCTTGATAGTACTCAAGGCAAGCTTCCTATCTACAGCCCATTGTAGGGAGTCCAGACTCCTACCTATTACGTACTTACGTGGATGCCATTTCTTGGCTTCACACCAGGCGATGTACGCCTTCCAGATTCTATAGTAGATCTGCCTGGATACCGGCTTCCTGGCATTGATCATGGTAGATACCACAGAATTAGAGAGCCCTCTCTTTTTTAGAATGTGGGCTTCAATAGCCAGGCCGTCAAACCTAGGGCTGGTAAGGAAGGGTGGTATATCGGTCCTTGCGAAAGCAGGTCCGGACGATGTGGGAGAGTCCAAGGACTCCCCACTGACATTTTACAATCTCCACGTACCACGCTCTTCGGGGCCACGCTGGAGCCACCAGAATCACTGGTTTCTTTTCTACCCTGATTCTGCGGAGTAATCGAGGTAACCATTGTGGCGGTGTGAATGCATATATCAGCTTGAACTGATCCCAAGGGAACACTAGGGCATCCGAGCCGCAAGCTAGGGGATCCCTTGTCCGAGAGACAAACCTGTCCCCCTTTGCGTTGAATCTGGATGCTAGAAGATCTACATCCGATGTTCCCCACCGCTGACATATTGTCCAGAAAACCTCGGGGTGAAGGGACCCTTCCTCTGGGCCTAATTGCTGGCGACTTAGAAAGTCCGCCTTCCAATTCTCCACTCCTGGAATGAATACCGCAGATATGGCTGGGACATATTTTTTCTGCCCATTTCAGGATGTAATTTACTTCCCTCTGGGCTGCACGACTCCTGGTGCCCCCCTGATGATTGATATATGCCACTGCTGTGGCATTGTCTGATTGAATTCTGACAGGGGACCCTTGGAGTTTGGATGTCCATGCTACTAGGGCATACCGGGCTGCTCGTATCTCTAAGAGATTGATGGGCAGGGCCTTTTCTGCATCCGACCATCTGCCCTGGAGAGACTATTGCTCCAGTACTGCTCCCCAGCCTATAAGGCTGGCATCTGTAGTGACCACCTTCCAAGAAATCGGACTGAAGGATTTCCTTTTTTCCAGATTCTGGGGAACCAACCACCAACGGAGGCTCTTGCGAACGGAAGGGGACAAGGACATTGTAAGTCTAGGGCCTGAATTTTTTTGTTCCAGGCTGACAGTATGGCCCCTTGCAAATTCCTTGAATGGAATTGACCGTAGGGTACTGCTTCGAATGATGCCACCATTTTTCCCAGCAGCCTCATATACAGGCGTATGGACGGCTGTCTTTTTTGTACCCACTAAGTGGATCAAATCTTTCAAAGACAACACCTTTCCTCGAGGCAAGAATATTTTTCTCTGGCCTGAATCCAACCTTAGCCCCAAGTATTCCAGACTTTTGACTGGTTTTTAGGGCTGACTTGTCTCGGTTGATAATCCAACCGTGAGATTCCAGATACTTGATCGTCTTGTGAACGACCACGTCTAGTTTTTTCACTGAGTGGTCTATCAGCAACAAGTCATCCAGATATGCCATTATCATTACACCTTGTGTTCTTAGATTGGCCAATAAAGGGCCAGAATTTTTGTAAACACTCGTGGTGCTGTGGCCAAACCGAAGGGTAAGGCTCTGAACTGAAAATGGCGCCCTTCTACTGCAAAGCGTAGAAATTTTTGGTGGACTGGAAAGATGGGAATGTGCAAATAAGCATCTTTGATGTCGATCGTGGCTAACCAATCCTCCCCTTGTAGGGCAGTGGCCACCGATCGGATCGACTCCATCGGAAAGACCTGATATACAGGAATTTGTATAGCCCTTTTAGAATTAATATGGGCCTCCCGTCCGCGTTTGCTTCGGGACTGTAAAGAGGTTTGAGTAAAACCCGAACCCTCATTCTTCCAGGGGAACCTCCATAATTACTCCTTGGAGCAATAGTTGTTCTAGTGCCAACAGGAGGGACTCTCTCTTCCGGGGATCCCTTGGCACGTTTGACCTCAAAAATGGGAAGGAGGAGAGTCTTTTAACTCCAAACTGTATCCCAAACCTACTGCGGAGAGCACCTATCTGTCTTAATCGTGTCCCGCCAGGTCTCTTGCGAACAACTGGAGTCCTCCCCCCACCCGACTGAGTGGGGGCTTCAATGAATTTAACTTTGGGGGAGGTTTTGTACCTCCCCTGACCCAGGGTTTCTCATTACCCTGCTACTGTCCCTGTTTTTTACCCCCGGGATTTGACCGAGGAGGCCGTCGGAACTGTTACACAGCCGATGCCCCAGGGACTGGAGAAGCAGGCCTCTTAAAGAGGGACCTCTAACTCTGCTTTTAACCGGCAAGAGCGTATTTTTACCGCTGGAAATTTTCTGGATATATTTGTCCAGGTTTTCCCTGAATAAGCGTTCACCATGAAATGGGACGCTAACCAGCCATTCTTTACAGGGAGCTTCAGCAGACCAGTTTTTGAGCCATAGGAGCCTACGCATATGTACTATAGACAGCGTAAGGCGGGAGGCCTGATGGACTGAATCCTCTATGGCGTCAACCGCAAAGCCTAAGGCTCTAGGTAGATCAGCTAGGGCAAAGCCTGCTGATCTGTCAAGTCCCTCAAGACCTGTTTCAACTGATCCTTCACTGCTTAGCAGACCCCAATAGCTGCTACTGCTGGTTGTATCACCAAGCAGATTTTCATAAGGACTCCAATCTTTTATTTATTGGGTTCTTGAACATTTGGACATTATCCACTGGACATGTCAGTGATTTATACATACAAGAGATGGCTGTGTCCACTGTAGGGACCTTCCATTTTTTTTTTTTTTTTTTTTTTTTTTTTTTTGTGATGAACTTATCCTCCATGGGATAGACCACCGGAAATCTCTTGGGGGAATAAATATTTTCTCAGGACGTTCCCAATCCTGGTAAATGAGCCCTTTCAGTAAAGGGTGAAGTGGAAAAGAACAAACAGTCTGGGGGCTTCTAGCGACCCCAACAAGGATACAGTAGTGGTTGATGGTTCCGCAAGGTGCATTTTTAAATGCTGATCGGACCATGTTAGTCAGAGACTGAACCCATAATCTTTCAGCTTGAGATGCTGAGAAAAGGTTCCCCCACTGTTGATTCCTCTATAACAGAATCAACCTCATCCTGATCCCCTTCAGGCAGGTCGATCCCTGTATGGGACTGTTGCTCTGCTAACAGGCACTCTGAAGGAGGAGACGGAGATCGGGCGTGCTTTCCCTGACAGGGAGGCAGCGATAAATGTTGACAATCTCTCTCTAATCCTCCCAGAGCTGAGGAAAAAACCTCCTCTGTTACATACACAGGAGCAGGTGACTGAGGACAGCCACAGTACCAAGTACCCCTGCGGGGTCTCTACGGTCACTTACCTCTGAACTTCAGGGGAGACTGGTGCAGCAGGAGTATGCCCAAGATCCTCCGAGCCCGATGAGACCCCCTTCGCTTCCTGGAAGATTCAGTTCCGGAGCTTCTGGACGGCATATTCCTAAGCCTAAAGCTGAGGTATTCCAGCCGTAATACACCACTTTTACTGAGAATAGTCTAGCACAATTGCTGCTATATCACAGTTGGTGTCTACTAATGTGCCTTTCTAGGGGATGCCTGTATCAACCGCTTGCTGTATGCCTTTAAATGTTGCCAGCTCTGTCTCTGTACTTCATAGCGAGCTCACTACAATATTGTTTTTTTTTTAAAACTGCTGGGACGCCCGCACATGCGCAGAAGCGCTGCGGCGCGCACAGAGCGTCATCCCCCAGGCTCCGCCCCCTTTCCCGGCTCACCTCTATATATAGAGGCGCGTGCACGCGCACGCGCGCGGGCACGTGCGCCTTCGGCGCTAATTTCAAATATGGTAACAAGGGACAGGAGCCAGGGCCCCTCTTTGCTGCAGGCCGGGGGATGGACAAGCACTGCAACATGGCAGAGGAAGCAGTTTCCTATAAGAGAACTCACCATCTGCCTGGACTTTGCTCTGCTGAGAAGAAGCTAGTCCACATGACAAGAAAACATTCCACAGCGGCCTCTAGTGGACAAACACAGGTACCGCAGTCTAATATATTAAATATATATATAAAAAATTTTTTTTTTTTTTTTTTTCTTGACCACCATTAAAAATTATTACATTTTTTTAGTAGTTACAGGCATGCACAGAATTTTGCGGGAATACCATTAGGTAACAGACAGAAAGACAAATTAGGCTTGGGGGTCCCCCAATAGAACCAAGTTCCTGGGGGCCCCCACTTACCTGTTCCCCGCCGCAGGACTTTGTTTGGTCCACAAAAGCCCAAACTTCACCTATCACGGCAGGCATTGTAATCAAACCTTCAGGGACCTGGTTCCCAAGGATTCCACTCCCCTGGACCTGTATAGCACCCTGCACAGAAAACATCTTGGTCGTGGGTATGACCAGAGCTCTGGATCCCAGGGTCCAGCTCTCCTAAGAGAAGCATTACAGGCAAAACCTTGCTCTTCTCTGCAAGGCCCGGGTACCGACAGTTTAGCTATGAAGCTTTTTTGGTCGGATCCGGAATAGCTTACTGAGGCCCAAAAGAACCTGTACGCAAGCTCAGTGAAAAACACATGTTTCTTCTTGGCCAACACCTTAGACACTGGCAAAAAAACTGAGGTGCTCCCGGATGGGAGGGGCTTATATAGGGGAGGGTACTTCCGGTTTTGGAAGTTGCCAGTGCCAGCACCTGACGGTATCTATATAACCCATTAGTAATGACTATGTCGCTCTGTGTCCCGTGATGTACGAGAAAGAAATCCTGTTTGTGTAACACACCAGGAAAAAGCAGCAATACGGGCTAACTTCAGGTGTATAATGTGCAGGAGGCTTAGCAACAATGACACTGACACTGTCCCCTGCCTATCCTTCTCTCTCCCTGCACACAAGGTTTATCAAAGTATATGACACTGACACTCTCCCTGCCTATCCTTCTCTCTCCCTGCACACAAGGTTTAGCAAAGAATATGACACTGACACTGTCCCCTGCCTATCCTTCTCTCTCCCTGTACACAAGGTTTATCAAAGTATATGACACTGACACTCCCCGCCTATCCTTCTCTCTCCCTACACACAAGGTTTAGCAAAGAATATGGCACTGACACTCTCCCTGCCTATCCTTCTCTGTCCCTACACACAAGGTTTAGCAAAGAATAGATTTGACAAGATTTGACACTGTCCTTGCCTATCCTTCACTTTCCCTGCTCCGGAACACACTACACAAGGCCGCCGCGCTGGCGGCCTTTTATAGTGTGAGGCGTGTACTAAACCCCCTCAGCTATAATTGGCCACAGGCCACATACGTTTTTTACATTATTTTTATTGCCTTTTTATAAATAAATACGGGTTACACTATGGAGTCCTTTTGCTTGTATTTCACATGTTCCGCCTAATTAACCGAGGGAGGAGTTTCCAACATTTCTCTACCAGCATTGTCCATATGTGTGCAGGCACAATCCTGCTCAAGCTGTTAAAGACCTTCTTTTTAACTAAAGAGGTCCACATCCTTTGGTAAGCGCAATCTATTATTTGCGCACTTCGGGTGTTAGCTTCATATGAAGATTTGGTGAAGGATTAACTCTTTTGCACTACTTTGAAGAAAACAATCACAATATATCATGATTAGAGTTGAGCGGGTAGCTGGATATTCGGGTCCGGCGGGTTCGGCCGAACTTCGGAAAAAAGTTCGGATTCGGGATCGAACTTTAACCCGAACCCGGACCCGGACCCGGACCCCATTGAAGTCAATGGGGACCCGGACTTCTGACGACTAAAAAGGCTCTAAAAAAGTAATGAAAAGGGCTAGAGGGCTGCAAATGGCAGCAAAATGTTGTTAAGAACATGGCAAGTGCTCTGCAAACAAATGTGGATAGGAAATAACTTAAAAGAACATAAAAAAAATAAAAAAATAAAAAAATATGCTGGAGGCCCGATTTTCAGCAGAAGAGGTACAGGAAGTCATTAAGAACCTCAGAAACTCAACGGCACGATGCGACACATATGGTGGGAATGCCCCAGAATACGCCCTTTCTGGAATAAATTATTTAATTTAATGGATAAGCTAGTGGGAAAATAAAATACTTTGAAATAAAAATGTAGCGGGGTGCTAAATTTAAGGAAAGTGTTTGAGTGGTAAATAGGCTCAAATACCCTAATTCTGTAGGATTCATGGACCATTTTGTCCTCGGGGGACAGTATTGGTGTGCAGTTCCCTGCGGCCTACAGGTGGCGCCTTTTGTGTCCCCTCTTGGCAGTAGTACAGCGGGGCGGGGAACCTGCTGTGCATGCCGGGAGAGCATATAAAAGGGGCAGACCTTTGGCCTGGGGGCTGATGTCCAGTGGGGTCCGCGCCCAGGTGCCTTCGGCCTGGGTGCATGTGTTCCTGTTCCATCTCGGGCACCTTTAGCCCGGGGTGAGGTACTATCCTGGAGTTCTTGCTGCCCTGGGTATGGAGGCCTAGGGGCGGGAGTAAAGCCTGGAGTCCAGAGCCGCCTCGTGTAGGGGACCCTGTTCCAGGGAAGGGAGGATCATTCTGATGGACCGATGCGGGAGTCACGGTGAAGGAATGGTCTGTTGACTCCCTGGAGAGATGTCTTCCCCTTGATATGGGCTAGGTTCGTAGAAGGAGAAGCTCAAGGTCACCTTGACTGTATCAGAGGCCTTATTCAACCGGCCCGTGGCAGGGGCCTTATACACCCTGGTCTGTGGCTGAGACCAAAGTTCTCCAGGCCCGTGGCAGGGGCCTTGTACACCCGGTCTGTGGCAGAGACCAACCTCAATGTCTGTGGCAGAGACCGTGCGCCAAAAACTGTTTGAGAAACCTAAGCAGTGAAGTGAATGTGCTACGTTTGTGCCTGGACCTCCTCCACACCTTAAGCTGTCCTGTTTCTTTGCTCTAACCTTTTCTATCTGAGTACAGTTTATTTTGCCATGAGAGAATAAGAGTTGGAGTTTCAGCTGGTGTGGACATTGACTTTACTGGCAATTAAAGGACTTGCCTCTACCTACAGTAGAGGTGAGAATCATCCTCTGGAGGAGTTTTGACTCCGGCTGTGGACACGGCCCGTCAAGTACACCGCTCAACCTCTTTATATAGGAGGATACGGGCTGGTAGTGCGGTGTGCCTTTCTCCCTCCTGCGAAGAGCCAACAACATAAAGGCAGGTAAGGGGGAAAGGATCTGTGCGCTACAAAAAAATAAAATAAAAATTTTAATCTTGGCCTAGCAGGACGAGGTCCATATGGAGTAGGAGGTTGAGGTGGCGGTGGATGTGGCTGTGTAGGTGGAAGCGGCGGTGGAGGAGGACGAGGTAGCCAACACTGGTTCAAAAATACAACAATGGCTGGGTAAGGCCGGTGATGTGTCGAATTCTGTCCCCTGTCGAATAGTGTCCGCCCTGTACTGCGCTTGCTGAGTATGTAGGACAAGGGGATTTCAAAAATCTCCCAAGACTAACGGCGCCTGCGTGTTGAGTTCAGGTGAAGGCCACACCATCCGTGGTTCAAGCCGAGCCAAGCAAGGCCGCGATCGAAGCGAGCCCGTGAGGGGCCCTGTTACTATGTGCTACCGTATGTCCTCTTGGATGGTGGGGCTTGAACCTGCACTCACAGCGCAGGCGCCGTTCATCTTCGGAGATTTTGTGAATCTCCTTGTCCTCTGTACTGCGCAAGCGCTGCGCCTGCGCAGTACGGGCCGGGCACAATCCGATGGCCGGACAGTTTTTGTCACAACACCGGTATACATGTCTATTCTGCACAAGGTACGGACAAGTCCTGTGGGATCCATGCCTGGTTCATTTTAATGAACGTGAGCTTGTCCACATTGGCTCTGGACAGGCGGCTGCGCTTGTCTGTGATAACGCCCCCTGCCGTGCTAAATACACGTTCAGATAATACACTGGCTGCAGGGCAGGCCAGCACCTCCAAGGCATAAACGGCAAGCTCAGGCCATGTGCCCAATTTGGAGACCCAGAAGTTAAAGGGGGCAGACCCGTCATCCAGTACGTGTAGGCCTGTGGACACATACTGCTCAACCATGTTGGTGAAATGCTGCCTCCTGCTAAGACGTTCCATCTCAGCTGGTGGTGCTGGTTGTTGTGGCGTGCTGACAAAGCTTTTCCACATTTCGGCCATGCTAACCCTGCCTTCTGAGGTGCTGCCGGTGCCCCGGCTGCGTTGGCGACCTCTTCCTCCTCCTCTGCCTTCGCCTTGTGCTTCCACCGTACGCCCGCTGTCAGGTGGGAATGCCACCAGCAGCGCGTCTACCAGCGTGCGCTTGTACTCGCGCATCTTACGATCCCGCTCCAGTGAGGGAATTAAGGACGGTACGTTGTCCTTGTAACGGGGATCCAGCAGGGTGGCCACCCAGTAATCAGCACCAGTTAAAATGTGGGCAACTCGGCTGTCGTTGCGGAAACACTGCAGCATGTAATCGCTCATGTGTGCCAGGCTGCCCAGAGGCAAAGAAAAGCTGTCCTCTGTGGGAGGTGTATCGTCTGTGTCCTCTGTATCCCCCCAGCCACGCACCAGTAATGGCCACGAGCTGGTCTGAGTGCCACCCTGCTGTGAACATGGCTCCTCCTCCTCCTCCTCCTCCTCCTCCTCCATCTCCTCCTCCACCTCGTCATCCTCCAGAACTGTGCCCTTTCTGCCGGACAATTGTGTACCTGGCGTTTGTTGGTGCAGGAACCCACCCTCGTAGCCACTTGTGAAAGACTGCCCTGAAAGCCTTTGAAATGATCCCGCTTCCTCCTCCTCCTCCTCATCCTCCTGTGCCACATCCTCTTCCATCATCGCACGAAGCGTTTTTTCAAGGAGGCATAGAACTGGGATAGTAACGCGGAAAACGGCGTCATTGGCACTGGCCATGTTGGTGGAGTACTCGAAACAGCGCAACAAGGCACACAGGTCTCGCATGGAGGCCCAGTTATTGGTGGTGAAGTGGTGCTGTTCCGCAGAGCGACTCACGCGTGATTGCTGCAGCTGAAACTCCACTATTGCCTGCTGCTGCTTGCACAGTCTGGCCAGCATGTGCAAGGTGGAGTTCCACCTTGTGGGCACGTCACATATGAGGCGGTGAGCGGGAAGGCCGAAGTTACGCTGCAGCGCTGACAGGCGAGCAGCAGCAGGGTGAGAACGCCGAAAGTGCGCACAGACAGCCCGCACTTTCTGCAGCAGCTCTGGCATATTGGGGTAATTTTTAAGGAACCTCTGGACCACCAAGTTCAGCACATGCGCCAGGCAAGGGATGTGCGTCAAACCGGCTAGACCCAGAGCTGCTACGAGATTTCGCCCATTATCGCACACCACCAGGCCGGGCTTGAGGCTCACTGACAGCAACCACTCATCGGTCTGTTGTTCCATGTCCCTCCACAACTCCTGCGCGGTGTGGGGATTTTCCCCCAAACAGGAAAGTTTTAAAACTGCCTGCTGTCGTTTACCCCTGGCTGTGCTGAAGTTGGTGGTGAAGGTGTTACGCTGAATGGATGAGGAGGCGGTAGAGGATGAGGAAGCGGAGAAGGAGGAGTTAGCAACAGGAGGCAAACTGAAGCGCCCTGCAATCCTCGGTGGTGGAAGGACATGCGCCAAACCGCTATCTGCCTCAGGCCCAGCCGCCACTGCATTTACCCAGTGTGCTGTTAGGGAGATATAACGTCCCTGACCGTGCTTACTGGTCCACGCATCCGTAGTTAGGTGGACCTTGCCACAGATGGCGTTGCGCAGTGCACACCTGATTTTGTCCCCCACCTGGTTGTGCAGGGAAGGGATGGCTCGCCTGGAAAAGTAGTGGCGGCTGGGCACGACGTACTGCGGGACAGCCAATGCCATCAGGCTTTTAAAACTCTGCGTCTCCACCAGACGGAATGACAGCATTTCAAAGGCCAGGAATTTTGAAATGCTGGCATTCAGGGCCAGGGATCGCGGGTGGCTAGGGGGGTACTTCCTCTTCCGCTCCAATGTTTGGGAGATAGAGAGATGAACGCTTCCATGGGACATTGTGGAGATGGTTGGTGACCCAGGTGGTAGTGTTGCTGGCAGATCCTCTGTTTGCGGGGTGACAGGTGCCACTGTCACTACAGAGGTGGATGAAGAGGCCGAGACTGCAGCAGAAGAGGAAGCAGGAGGAGCCAGAGACCTTTCTTGGTTTTTGAGGTGTCTACTCCACTGCAGCTCGTGCTTTGCACTTAGATGCCTGGTCATGCAGCTTGTGCTCAGGTTGAGAAAGTTTATGCCTCGCTTCAGGCTCTGATTGCACAGCGTGCAAACCACTCGTGTCTTGTCATCAACACACTGTGTGAAGAACTGCCACGCTAGGGAAGTCCTTGGACCTGGCTTTGGTGTGCTCGGTCCCTTGCTGCGTTGGGCAGTAGCAGATGTACTGTCTAGGGGACGAATGCTCCGTTTTTGCACCCTGCTCCCTCTTCTGCTGTGCTGGTGGCTCTGTGCGACCACCGCCTCTTCCTCCGAACTACACTGGTCACCTGCATAACGTTGATTCCATGTGGGGTCGAGGACCTCATCGTCCTCCACATCATCTTCCACCCAGTCTTCACCCCTGCCCTCCATGTCTGTCTGCACAATTGCGAAAGCAGCAGCAATTGGCACCTGTGTTTCGTCATCATCCGAGACGTGCTGCGATGGTCCTCCCATGTACCCATCATGAAACATAAGTGGTTGGGCATCGGTGCACTCAATCTCTTCCACTTCTGGGGCAGGGCTAGGTGGATGGCCCTGGGAAACCCTGCTAACAGAGTCATCGAAAAGCAGAAGAGACTGCTGCATGATTTGGGGCTCAGACTGCTTGGCTGATTTGCAAGGGGGTGAGGTGAAAGACTGATGGACATGGGCTTCAGGTGCCAACTCTGATCTTTCATCAGAAGAGTGGGTGGGAGACAATGTGAAGGAACCCGAGGCACTGTCAGCAACCCAATCTACTATCGCCTGTACTTGTCCTGGCCTAAACATTGGTACAGCCTCATTAGGCGCGACAAAATACCGCCGCAGGCTCGGTCGCCTACTCGCACCTGAGGAAGGTGTTTCACTTGTGCGTGTAACTGGCACAGATCCACCACGTCCTCTCCCTGCAACAGGAGCTCCACCAGCAGCACCACGACCGGGGCCAACACGTCCCTTTGACCTTCCCCTCATATTTTCCAAATTTAGGATCTTGCCCTAAATGGCGTTTTTTGGAAGACCACAACACACCCACAGTATTTAACCGCTGAAACGCACAGCTACAGAACTGCAGAAAATGCTATTCAAAAATAAAAAGGTTGTTTTTTTTAGTATAGCACAGTACAAGGAAAATATATAGAAATTGTTTATTTCACACACCTCCAGATGTGTATTTCACACTGCAAAATATTTTCTGTGGCCCTAAATGGCGTTTTTTGGAAGAGCACAACACAACCACAGTATTTAACCACTGAATCGCACAGCTATAGAAGTGCAGAGAATGCTATTAAAAAAAAATGTTGTTTTTTTTAGTATAGCACTGTACAATATATAGAAATTGTTTATTTTACACACCTCCACATGTGTATTTCACACTGCAATTTATTTTCTGTGGCCCTAAATGGCGTTTTTTGGAAGAGCACAACACAACCACAGTATTTAACCACTGAATCGCACAGCTATAGAAGTGCAGAGAATGCTATTCAAAAAAAATGTTGTTTTTTTTAGTATAGCACTGTACAATATATAGAAATTGTTTATTTCACTCACCTCCAGATGTGTATTTCACACTGCAAAATATTTTCTGTGGCCCTAAATGGCGTTTTTTGGAAGAGCACAACACAACCACAGTATTTAACCACTGAATCGCACAGCTATAGAAGTGCAGAGAATGCTATTCAAAAAAAATGTTTTTTTTTTTAGTATAGCACTGTACAATATATAGAAATTGTTTATTTTACACACCTCCACATGTGTATTTCACACTGCAATTTATTTTCTGTGGCCCTAAATGGCTTTTTTTGAAGAGCACAACAACCCCAACAGTATATAACCGCTGAATCGCACAGCTGCAGAGGCCAGAGAATGCTATTCAAAAATAATGTTGTTTTTTCACACACCTCCAGATGTGTATTTCACACTGCAAAATATTTTCTGTGGCCCTAAATGGCGTTTTTTGAAAGAGCACAACACAACCACAGTATTTAACCACTGAATCGCACAGCTATAGAAGTGCAGAGAATGCTATTCAAAAAAAATGTTGTTTTTTTTAGTATAGCACTGTACAATATATAGAAATTGTTTATTTCACACACCTCCAGATGTGTATTTCACACTGCAAAATATTTTCTGTGGCCCTAAATGGTGTTTTTTGGAAGAGCACAACACAACCACAGTATTTAACCACTGAATCGCACAGCTATAGAAGTGCAGAGAATGCTATTCAAAAAAAATTTAGTTTTTTTTAGTATAGCACTGTACAATATATAGAAATTGTTTATTTCACACACCTCCAGATGTGTATTTCACACTGCAAAATATTTTCTGTGGCCCTAAATGGCGTTTTTTGGAAGAGCACAACACAACCACAGTATTTAACCACTGAATCGTACAGCTATAGAAGTGCAGAGAATGCTATTCAAAAAAAATTTTTTTTTTTTTAGTATAGCACTGTACAATATATAGAAATTGTTTATTTTACACACCTCCACATGTGTATTTCACACTGCAATTTATTTTCTGTGGCCCTAAATGGCGTTTTTTGGAAGAGCACAACAACCCCAACAGTATATAACCGCTGAATCGCACAGCTGCAGAGGCCAGAGAATGCTTTTTAAAAATAATGTTGTTTTTTCACACACCTCCAGATGTGTATTTCACACTGCAAAATATTTTCTGTGGCCCTAAATGGCGTTTTTTGGAAGAGCACAACACAACCACAGTATTTAACCACTGAATCGCACAGCTATAGAAGTGCAGAGAATGCTATTCAAAAAAAATGTTGTTTTTTTTAGTATAGCACTGTACAATATATAGAAATTGTTTATTTTACACACCTCCAGATGTGTATTTCACACTGCAAAATATTTTCTGTGGCCCTAAATGGCGTTTTTTGGAAGAGCACAACACAACCACAGTATTTAACCACTGAATCGCACAGCTATAGAAGTGCAGAGAATGCTATTCAAAAAAAATGTTGTTTTTTTTAGTATAGCACTGTACAATATATAGAAATTGTTTATTTTACACACCTCCAGATGTGTATTTCACACTGCAAAATATTTTCTGTGGCCCTAAATGGCGTTTTTTGGAAGAGCACAACACAACCACAGTATTTAACCACTGAATCGCACAGCTATAGAAGTGCAGAGAATGCTATTCAAAAAAAATGTTGTTTTTTTTAGTATAGCACTGTACAATATATAGAAATTGTTTATTTCACACACCTCCAGATGTGTATTTCACACTGCAAAATATTTTCTGTGGCCCTAAATGGCGTTTTTTGGAAGAGCACAACACAACCACAGTATTTAACCACTGAATCGCACAGCTATAGAAGTGCAGAGAATGCTATTCAAAAAAAATGTTGTTTTTTTTAGTATAGCACTGTACAATATATAGAAATTGTTTATTTCACACACCTCCAGATGTGTATTTCACACTGCAAAATATTTTCTGTGGCCCTAAATGGCGTTTTTTGGAAGAGCACAACACAACCACAGTATTTAACCACTGAATCGCACAGCTATAGAAGTGCAGAGAATGCTATTCAAAAAAAATGTTGTTTTTTTTAGTATAGCACTGTACAATATATAGAAATTGTTTATTTTACACACCTCCACATGTGTATTTCACACTGCAATTTATTTTCTGTGGCCCTAAATGGCGTTTTTTGGAAGAGCACAACACAACCACAGTATTTAACCACTGAATCGCACAGCTATAAAAGTGCAGAGAATGCTATTCAAAAAAAATGTTGGTTTTTTTAGTATAGCACTGTACAATATATAGAAATTGTTTATTTTACACACCTCCACATGTGTATTTCACACTGCAATTTATTTTCTGTGGCCCTAAATGGCGTTTTTTTGAAGAGCACAACAACCCCAACAGTATATAACCGCTGAATCGCACAGCTGCAGAGGCCAGAGAATGCTATTCAAAAATAATGTTGTTTTTTCACACACCTCCAGATGTGTATTTCACACTGCAAAATATTTTCTGTGGCCCTAAATGGCGTTTTTTGGAAGAGCACAACACACCCACAGTATATAACCGCTGAATCGCACAGCTGCAGAGAATGCTATTCAAAAAAAAGTTTTTTTTTTTTTTAGTATAGCATAGTACAAGAAAAATATATAGAAATTGGTTATTTCACACAACTAGAGATATACACTGCAAAATATTTTTTTTGCCCAAAAATAGGTCTTTTTTGCGCACAACAAAGTGCCTTTTTAGCAAAAGCACAATAAAGTGCCTTTTTTTTTTTTTTCTGCCCGAAATGGGTCTTTTAGCAAGAGCACAATACAGCCACTAAATGGAATAGGTGTATCACTCAACGTAATGCAGTGCTGGTGCACTGAGCTTGCAACACAAACAGATAAACCTATGCAGATCGCTGAGCTATTATATCTCTCAATCTGGACTCCTATCTAAATCTCTCTCCCTGAAAGCACAAACAGGATCCTGCCCCTACACTACACTACACTGTTTCTCTATCTTTTCTATCAGTAGATTGCAGAATCAGGACTAACTCCTATCATATAATTCTCTCCCTCACAGCAACAGCAGCCAGGATCCTTTCCCTACACTGTCTAAAAGCAGAGTGACGATCTGTGCTGTGTGCCTCTTGCTTATATAGAAGCTGGTCACATGCTGGGTCACATGTTGCACTGACCAATCACAGCCATGCCATTAGTAGGCATGGCTATGATGGCTTCTAAGGGCACACCAGCTAATCAAATGGTGATTGGCTGGCCCCTGAAGCATTTCTAACTGCGCCATTAAATTCCCGAATCCGGACCCGAACCCGGACTTTAGCGCAAAATCCGGGTCCGGGTCCGGGGTCGGGAAAAAGCCAAAATTCGGTACGGACCCGAACTTTACAGTTCGGGTCCGCTCAACACTAATCATGATCATTATTTGTTGAAGATTTGTTCTAGCTTCACATGAAGATTTGGTGAAGGATTAACTCTTTGCACTATTCTGAAGAAATTAACTTCAATATATTATGAACATTATTTGTTGAAATAATTTTTCACTTTTTGGATTTGTTACACATTTGATTTTTCATTAACTTAATCTATGAGACTTTTCTATAATTGAGTGTTATAGATTTCTTTGATTGTTGTGGGCTTGACAGCACGTTATTATTACGATTGGGACTAATCGATTTATATATGATGACTTTCAATTCACCTTTTTGTATATAGGCATCACAGGATTGTGTTGGTGTTTATATTTAAGAATTATTCACACAATAATTTATTAGATAAGTTATCACTTATTAATTAAGTTTAAGAGTATTTGAGCGCCCCCTTTTTCATATATATACACTCATTCAGATAGGAGCATAAGACTCCATCCGCAGGGGAGCAGCCGTTATATATAATTCGTATATTTATTTATATATAACTTTTTTTCACATAATTTTGTATATATTAATTGGCGCTGAATCACAGCAATAGAAACATTTAAGTATCAGGAACTAGCGCTTTTTGAACTATCCCATTCACGCAGCCATGGATGTGTTTGACTTTATGAAAGATAGACACTTTAATCTGGATGAAATATTCCAGCAAACCCCCAGTCCCAATCTAGATCTTGAAAGGGGTTTCAAGCAATTACAGTACGATATGGAAAAACAAATACGAATATGGTGGGACATTGCGTCCTTTGAAATGTATATAGGTAAGAATCTCACCCCTCGGAGATTAAGGTGGGATGTCGGTCCCAATGATGGGATTGATAATTTAGAATTACTGGATGAATGGTTCCAGTTCTTTAATGCTTGCGAGCAAAAACTCATGCAATTAATGGTGAGAAGACGCAAGGCAAAAAACGCATTGTTAGATGCGAAAATTGCAGATCTCAAAGAAGAAATGGAGCCATTCAAAACCCAGAGTGAATATGCAGACAGGGCAAAACTCCTACAAACCCATTTAGTAAAATATGATGGAGAAATAAAAATGAAAAAACTTAAAAAATATCAAAGGGACATTAAAGATTTTGAAGATAATAAGGTGTATAAATGGCAAGACACCCTGAACAACGGTGCCTCTCCTGATACATCACTTATCCAAGAGACACAAATACCAGTTCCTCCACTTCTATCTAAAAAGGCGTCTAACAAATCAAGCACTCCTAAAAAAATCATCAAGCCTGCTATTAAATCCACTACTAACCAATCAAAATCCAATCAGCCTCCCTACAATCCATATCCTTATCCACCAACATATCAAGTGGATACCTATAATCGATATGCACCATTGGATCCTCGATCGGGATACTATGAGTCCAATCATCAATATTATCCACCTAGGCCCCCTAGAGGAAATTTTAGAGGAAATTTCAGAGGGAGACCAGCCCCCTATCAGAATCAATACCAGGGGGAAGGGAGGGGATGGAAAGAGTCCTATCGTATCCCTCCCAGGTCCCCACATCATCCAAAGGAGCCTATAGAAAGAGAGGTAGAAGAGGAAGAGGCAGAACGAAAAAGAAAAATAATGAATTAAATGATGGAATATTTAATCTGGCGGGAGCAAAATTTTCTGATCAAGAATTAGAAGTTTTGCAACAAGGGTTAAAATTTGCACCTAATAAAAACATCGATAAGTTTGAATTATTTATCGATATAGAAAAACATATTAGAAAATTGAACATTAAAAAATATTTTGCAAGCCAAACTGTGAATGATGGAGTGACCACAAAAGAAGTCCCGTTTGTTCACAGTGGCCTTAAAAATAATTCAGTGTTTAACCCCAAAAAAGGGTCCAATCATCACATTGAAGTATTTAGAAAAATGGTACAAGATGATGTCAGAGATATGGAATATTCCAAGTACTCCTCCAGTCAACGTATATGGGAAGGGATAAAATTAATAGAAGAAAATAAGCAAATAGTGGTCAGACAGGCCGACAAGGGGGGAGGGCTAGTAGTGCTAACTAAAGAGTATTATTTTATGGAAATGGAAAGACTCTTGCAAGATAAAACTACTTATCAACCTATCAATGGGAATCCTACAGTACAATTAAAAGCGCAACTTCGAAATTGGATAGAGGAAGGACTATATAAACAGATCCTGAACCAGAAAGAAGCTAATTACCTTATGATTCATGCTCCTAAAGTACCGGTAATGTACATATTACCCAAAATGCATAAAAACAATGAATTCCCCCCAGGGCGACCTATAATTAGCGGAATTGAATCTTTATTTTCTAGGCTTGGTGAGTATCTAGATGGTTTTTTTAAACCACTAGTATCTCTTAGCCCCTCCTATCTGAAAGATAGCAGAGACTTAATAGTGGCACTTCAAACACTCCAAGCTACTCCAAATATGCTGATGGTAACGATTGACATCAAGTCGCTCTATACCAACATTAGACATTCAGATGCGTTGGAAGCACTGCAATGGGCGCTTAGTAAACAATCTAATTAAAAAAACAAAACAAATAAATTATCTGATTAGTGGACTCGAATTAGCCATGAAAAATAATTTCTTTTGGGCAAACAATCATTACTACAACCAAATTGGGGGCGTGGCGATGGGGGCTCGCTATGCCCCCAGCGTGGCGAATGTAGTATTGAATAAATGGGAGCATGAATCAATTTATTCAAATAGGAATCCGTCACTATATTTCTATCGTAGATATATAGATGACGTGATTGTAATTTGGAATGGATCGGAAATTAATTTAGACCATTTTCTGGCAGAGATGAATATAAACCAGTATGGCTTGAAATTCACAGCAGAACA
The DNA here is from genome assembly GCA_029206835.1 of Rana muscosa. Taxonomy (NCBI): domain Eukaryota; kingdom Metazoa; phylum Chordata; class Amphibia; order Anura; family Ranidae; genus Rana; species Rana muscosa. The sequence continues at coordinate 238,868,252 of CM055123.1, read as the reverse complement.
TAGTCTAAACTCAGTCAATTATTTAGATCTTACAATTACCAAAAAAGATATAAAGTTTGAGACTAAAACTTATTTTAAAAAGACCGATAGAAATGGATTTGTGCCTACTTCTAGCTGCCACCATCCTCAATGGATTGGAGCAGTGCCAAAGGGCCAATATATGCGCTTAAAACGTAATTGTACTAGTAATGAAGAATTTAGTGTACAGGCGGATATCCTTACAAATAAATTTTTAGAAAAAGGTTATAATATGGAGACCCTTGGAAAAGTGCTGGCCCAGGTGTCCTCTATAGATAGAAACACCCTATTGGTAGCCAAGCCTAAAAAAGTACATGGAGGAGAACTAGCGTTTGTGTCGGGTTTCCACAGACAATTTAGAGAAGTTGAAACTATCTTTAAGAGGCATTGGCCGATACTTCTTAAAGATAACGATTTAGAGTGTACCATTACATCCAAACCCAAGTTTATATATAGGAGGGCTCCAGACCTGAGAAACCGCATTGCCCGAAATGTACCAGACCCCCCGAGGAAACTTGGGACTTTTTTGGATGGTTCTGGGTTTTACCATTGTACTCGTTGTAAAGCCTGTAGAACGACGAGAAAATCAGGAGATCCTAAAAAAGTGACACATTTTCAATCTAATGTGACAAAAGAGAAATTTAAAATAAAACCTTTGATAACATGTAATTCCGATCATGTTACCTACTTCCTGGAGTGTCCTTGCTCTCTCCAGTACGTGGGAAGAACTACCCGCCAGTTAAGAGTAAGGATTAATGAGCATCTAGCGAATATAAAGAAGGGCTTTCCAAAACATAGTGTGTCCAGACACTTCAAAAGCCACCATCAAAGTGATCCCAGTCTTTGTAAATTTTTTGGAATAGATAAAATCTCAAATCACTGGAGAGGGACACATATGAAGAGGGCCATATCACAAAATGAAACCAGGTGGTTGTATAAATTAAATAGTATGCAGCCCTATGGTTTAAATATCGAGATAGATTTAAACTGTTACCTATCAAATGACTAAGTGATGGACATTCCTCCAGCGGGGAACCATTTGGCACTTTTGAAGGTAACAGTTTTTCAACCTTCTCTCTTCCTTTCCTTTGGACTAGATCCAAGATGGGTTAATTTTTATCATGAACACACCACTGGGGAATATTATGAGGGAATAAATTAATTTCTCCTGATATAGATTTATATTTAATAAGCATGGAATTCCAAACATAAATATAGCCATAAATATATATTGGTAAATATGTCTCCCGCTTGGTAGGTTGGTCCAATAACCATGTTTCCAATATATGGTTAATATATAGTGTAAACCACTTATCTAATTTACCATCAATATTAAATGGCCAATACGAGTTTTAATATTGGGGACGGTATGTACTATCAATTAAATAGTTGAGAACGGACCGACATAATAAAAAAAAAAAAAAAAAAATTTCCCCAATGTTTAAATGTAATGCCAGATTGGCCACATTGTGATCTAAATCCATATGCAATCATATGGGTATGGTTTTCTATCTAGAGGGCTCCATCTAGTGGCCAAAGAATATTTGACATGTCATTAGTATTATATATTGTCATAGATTATTCGTTGCAAATAATATAAAACTATTTCCTATTATATATGAAAATAGCGGCAATTAGAAAGACCAACTTTTATATATATTATTTATTTTAAGTTTGTAAAATTGAGGAATGTGTATGGTGTTTATCAGGGCTCCTTCCGGCACTGCAGCTGCATTGAGTGATTAGCCGTTTGTCCTGCCCACCAATTATGCTCCATCTCCATTCATAATAAATACACGTGACCCAGTGACCAGGCACACGCCACCCTGAAGACGTAATCAACACGAAACGTACGTCGGTCGGCGCAGCCTGGTCACGTGGTATGCACACGCAGCGCTCCATCCTGGGTCCCTGACTGCAGCGAACGGTGGCTTCGGTGCACGCCGTTTCTAGGAGTCCATGAGCTGTGAGCTCCCTATTGTCTGCCTGCAGCCCCAGTGCCGGGATGGGCACTTTTTAATGTAAGAGGCCACCTAGGCCACATACGTTTTTTACATTATTTTTATTGCCTTTTTATAAATAAATACGGGTTACACTATGGAGTCCTTTTGCTTGTATTTCACATGTTCCGCCTAATTAACCGAGGGAGGAGTTTCCAACATTTCTCTACCAGCATTGTCCATATGTGTGCAGGCACAATCCTGCTCAAGCTGTTAAAGACCTTCTTTTTAACTAAAGAGGTCCACATCCTTTGGTAAGCGCAATCTACTATTTGTGCACTTCGGGTGTTAGCTTCATATGAAGATTTGGTGAAGGATTAACTCTTTTGCACTACTTTGAAGAAAACAATCACAATATATCATGATCATTATTTGTTGAAGATTTGTTCTAGCTTCACATGAAGATTTGGTGAAGGATTAACTCTTTGCACTATTCTGAAGAAATTAACTTCAATATATTATGAACATTATTTGTTGAAATAATTTTTCACTTTTTGGATTTGTTACACATTTGATTTTTCATTAACTTAATCTATGAGACTTTTCTATAATTGAGTGTTATAGATTTCTTTGATTGTTGTGGGCTTGACAGCACGTTATTATTACGATTGGGACTAATCGATTTATATATGGTGACTTTCAATTCACCTTTTTGTATATAGGCATCACAGGATTGTGTTGGTGTTTATATTTAAGAATTATTCACACAATAATTTATTAGATAAGTTATCACTTATTAATTAAGTTTAAGAGTATTTGAGCGCCCCCTTTTTCATATATATACACTATAATTGGCCACAGGCATCCTGCCTGTGGCCAATCATTGCTCTCCTCGCTGCCGGCGCTGTGATTGGCCAAGCATGCAGGGTCACAGTGCATGCTTGGCCAATCACAGCGCCGGGATTACACTGCGATGGCGCAGTGTATTGTGGGCCGTTCGCGTCACTCGAATTTGGCGCGAACGGCCCAAATCGTTCGTTGTTCGCCGAACAGCCGATGTTCGAGTCGAACCTATGTTCGACTCGAACACCGAGCTCATTCCTATTCCTGGTGTTTATGGGAATTTGCGGTGCCGACTGATATGCGGATTCAGGACCAGCTGGATACACCTTGCTGACTGATTATTTAAGCCTGTTTTGACTTGGGTGGTATACACCTTACCAAGTCAATACCATCTGGTAAGCCTCCTCCTTATATCGGTGGTGGTGTCTCTATCCTTTCACAGAGAGGGTCATATCCATGTGGGACTCTTTATTTCAACCTTGCAGTTTTTTCTACACTTTTGGACTGTCATTTGTGTGTGTTCACAATAGAGGACTGCTTCGTTCTGATTTATTTGTTACATATATTTTTTTTCACGGATCACACACAGTCACTTGGTGTCACTGAAATTAATATATATGCATGTTTGCAACATTTGTTCTGTGTTGGTAACTGACTCCTTCACAAAAATAAGCGCTACACTTTTTCATATTAACCACTTTGGCCCTGGCTTCATCCACTAGATATATCAACAAAAACATGGGCTCACAGCCCTCTCACCAAATCCTGGACTCAGCGTTCGGCTTTCGCAGTGGAAGGGGACCACTCAGGTCTGCTAGGAGTTCACACCAATCCAGTGATCTGTAGCAGTGGGTTTGCGTACCCCCAGTCTCTTGGCAGCACTGACTGAGAGGCTGTGGAATCAACAGGTTTGCTGGCAGAGATGCAAGCACACCTGGCTGGGCCTGCTTAGAAGTACTGTCCTGTGGACCTGTCCCCCAGACTCCCGTGGCACCAAGGTAATTCCACTTACGTTTTTTTTGTCTCTTCCAATGCCCCCAAAGCATACCTAAATATGTAGTTCAGAAGCCTAGTCACTCCATTACATGGCTGTTGCTTTGGAAAAACCTCCCAAAGTTCCCAGCATCCTGCATGAAAGCTTATGGGTTCTCCTGGCTTTAGTTCTCCACCTGCTGACCTGAGGAAGGATGGTGCAGGTTGTCTTAAGTATAAAAAAAAAGGATATGATAAAGCAACATCTCTATCTTCATTTTACTGTAGTTCTGAGCCTGGCTACACAGCAATGAGGATCCCATCAGCATGGTTTGCACTCATGTGATCAATGACATAGCGATCACATGGCATTGTTTATTGTTTACGGCCTATATATATTTCTCCAACTCCTGGTGTGGTCTCGTTTACTTAGTCATAAGTAGATAATAAATAAGGGGTATATAATAAGGACATCTGTTATACGATAGTCAAGAAAAGCCCGGAGCAAGGAATGCAATGAATGGGTGGAGGGCGAACATGACTAGGGAAACAGGGACTTATGTGAAGGATTAGGGCATTGGTGGGGTAAGGCTGAGGAAGAGGGGATAAGATTGGTGGGTTAATTTGGGTGGGAGGGGGCATTGAGTGTATAAAGGAAGACTCCGCCCCCTCCCCGGATAACATGCGGCGCTGAGAAAGTTCCCGCCCACCCTCCCCAGAATTTGGACGGAGTTGGGGATGTTGTCTCTACATTTTTGTTTTACAGGTACAAGTGGGGGTCATTGCAGATGTCGTGGCAGTGGCGGGTGTCTGTTCTTTGCAGGGGAAGGATGATACCTCGGAAAGAAGGGTTCAGGACCTGTCGTTGGTATGGGTCCTGACGGTGGGCTTACAGTTAACGGAGGTTTAGCTTGAAGCATTGGGATGGTGCACTGCGGTCATGGTTGTCTCTGAGCCAGCATGTCGGCTTGAGGCCTATTAGCGGATTTTGAGAAGTACCGCAGTGCAATAATGGACACAAAAGTTAATAGAGGTTCCTGCAGAGAGCGACACCAGTAATTTACTGAGGGTCCTTTAGGACAGAGTTTATGGGTACTGTTAAAAAAGTTATACAGCGTTTTAATAAATAAGGCTGCTACGGCCTATATATATTTCTCCAACTCCTGGTGTGGTCTTGTTTACTTAGTCATAAGTAGATAATAAATAAGGGGTATATAATAAGGACATCTGTTATACGATAGTCATGCAAATGTTGAGGAGTCTAATGGAGGCTGCAAAACATGAAAGGAAGGAAGGTAGGAGACCTGGGCGGCCGGAGAAGTGGGTATAATAGCTGCTGTATTGCAGGGACCGTTTACCTTGATTTCTTTAATCTGAGGATGCTTTATATTATTATTATTATACACGATTTATATAGTGCCAACAGTTTACGCAGCACTTTACAATGTAGAGGGGGGACAGCACAATTACAGTACAATACAGAAGGTACAGGAGGGCCCTGCTCATAGAGCTTACATTCTAAAGGGAGGGCAATGTTGATTGGACCCTGGGCAAAAAAAATCTTGGGCCCCCCTCCCCCCCAATGCAATTTTGACTCATTAATCAGTTTACTGTATCAGATCAGGCAGTGATTGGTTGCCAGAGATTACAGCATATCATTACCACTTACTGACTGGTTGCTAGAGGTTACAGCACACATTACGGCTCACTGATTAGTTGCTAGAGGTTACAGCACATGATTTCTTCTTGTTGATTGGTTGCTAGAGATTATTGTACAGTAATACTGCTCACTGATTGGTTGCTAGAGGTTACAGCACATCATCTCTTCACCGCAGAGGGGCATGATATACATATGAATGCTGCCTTTATTTTTAAATCGGAATGCCGCCCGCCTCAACCATTTACATATCAATCCTGCCGCTATTTACATATGAATGCTCCCATTATTTACATATGAATGACGGTTATTTACATGTAAACACAGAGTCTGCAGGTCAGCCATCTGTACACAACAATAGGGCAGAGATGGGCAGCATTAGTAGCAGCACTTCACACTGAGATATCAGGACACAGCACATGACTAAAACTTCAAGAGACAAGGGAATTTAAACTGGGATAGTTGGCAAGTATGAGGCAGCTGCTTTGGGCCCCAAAACAATGACAGGGCCCAGGGCAGCTGCCCCTTTTGCCCTGCCTTAAAGACGGCCCTGATGATGATGCTGAGGGACTGCCCACAGGCTGGAGCTTCAGGCAGAAGAGTACAGCACTGTAGCCTGCTGGAATGGCACGTATGGTAAGTAATACTGCCTCTTCATCTCCCCCCTAGATGTAAGGAGCATGTAACCCCTGCAGTGCAGGAGGTGGGGGCACTGCAAGAGTATGTTTTTCTCATTTCAGCTTTAAGTTTCTGTAGCGATACCCCCAGTTAAGAGGGCTGCCTTGATTGTTTTTGGGCCCTGTAGTGCACCGCTGTCAACCCCTGGCAATCTGCTCTAACCTCTCGTGGCACAGTTAGTAAAAGGGGTGATAGATTCTGCAATCACTTTATGATTCTATATGACACAATCCCACAGTGAGGCACACAGTAATAGTATAGTGCAGTAAATGACACTGACAACCAGTATACTTAACTCTAATATTTTACTGTTAATAAAGGTTTGGATAATAAACAATCATGCAGCACCCTGCAATGTAAGTACACTTGTGAAGCAGCAAACGTTCAATAATAAAGCATACACGTTATCAGACCCCGCTGCAGCTATCCTCCCTCGTAGACAATATGGCACCCAGCAATGTCCTATACTATCCAGTCAGGCCTGACTATAAATTGGGGTATAGTTCGGGGGGAAGGTAGACAATCTTCGCTGTCAATATCCCCATGCCAGAAAGCATGGGTGGTGGATATAAAGCCAGATATCTCGTGTACATACGCACTAGTGGAATGGGGAAGAGGAATTCCGGAAGAGTTTAGAGGTCAGAGTATAAAGGCCATAGATGACCAAACGTATTGCTTAGTGCATACGGAGGCCGTGAAGAAGAAGGAATCTCCACGAGCCTCCCCGCCATCATCTCCGCTACTCTCCCCCCAAATGGAAAGCAGTCGCGAGACGATAACTCCGGGGTCACCCCTGGCTACCAAAGGGCCGGAACTATTGACTGCTCTGGGAGACTTTGTCACTAAGTGCCAGAAAAGCAATACGGTACATGTAGAGGCCGGGTACCAGAAGCTCCGGGTCTTTTCAGGAAAACAACCTGTGCCACTCGGGGAAGAAGACTTTGACGCCTGGATTGAACAGGCAATGCAGGCAGTAGAAGGATGGGAAATTCCAGAAGCGCAGAAGAAGCAGCGCATCTGTGAAAGTTTGAAGGGTGCTGCTGCTGAGGCTGTGAAGAATCTTAGGTACAGCAATACTGTTTGTACTGCGATGGATTATCTGTCTATGTTGCAGGAGGAATTTGGCCAGCTGGAGAAGGTGTCTGAGCTGGTGTATCAATTTGAACATACCCTCCAACAGCCGGGGGAGAAGTTGTCTGAATATGTCCGGAGACTGAATAGAATGCTGTGCCAAATTGTGCTGAAAAAGGGAATGCTGCCACAAGTGATAGACGCAACCAGGATGAAGCAGATCCTGAGGGGAGCCTTACGTTTGGATCCAGTTTGGCTTCACTTGAAGACCTCTGATGGAGTCATGGCTTTGAGTTACCCAGACCTTGTGCGGATCATAAGGGATGAAGAAGCCCTGTTGAAGGATCAACAGGCGGTTGAGAAGAACACTCCTCCCACCTCAGTGGGAGTCAGAACAGCAGTGGCTATTGAGCGTGATTCAGAAGTAGAGACCTTGAAGTCCCAGGTGGCCCAAGTGCTGGATTTATTGACCTCTTTACTGGCCAAGAACTCAGGAGCCAAGGAGAAAGGGGAGATCAATAGTGAACCGTGCCAGAATGTTTCCACTCCAACATCCCAGCAGACAAGGAAGGAAACTGTCTGTTTCAACTGTGGAGGAGCTGGCCACATTGGGAAAGTGTGCCCCAGTCCAAGGAAGAACAGAGGCACTCACTGCCAGCAGGCGGAAAACTTCAAAGGGCCCCGATGAAGGAGTCAGCCGGGCGCCCACTACTTACAGAAAGCTCCAAAAAGATTCAAAAGCAAGGAGAGGCAAAAGAGAAGGGAAACAATACCCCGCTACATTTCCATTGCTGATGAGTTTCCTTCTTTAATGCTAATAACAGACTGCATTATATACGTGTAGCGGGTATATGCTTTCTATTTTTCGAATCTGGTGGAGAAACTGTGATGTATGGTTCCCTGGGGCCCACCAGGTGGCACTGTCGCTTTGGGCCCGGGGTTGAGTCATCATTGCGGTGGCGTACCTCTTTTGGTCTCTCTCAGCGGTTGTATGGTGGGGTGGGGAACCCGCCGTGCTTGCTGGGAGGTGGTATAAAGGGGGCGGCCATTTTTGGTGGAGGGAGTCGAGCCCGGGCACCTTCAGCCTGAGGGCGGAGGTTCGTGTTGGTCCCCTAGGCGGGTCTAGGCCTAGAGGACGTTCGGAGGTCGTGTTCCATCCCAGGCACCTTTAGCCTGGGGTGAGGTACTCGGGAGGAGGTCTGGAGCTCAGTGCCCACCACTGAGTTCTGCGATGGAAGGAGGTCCTAGGGAACCCCGGGAGTGGGTACTCGAATCCGGAAGGCGTAATGGACCGGTGGGAGATACTTACTTAAAGACCCAGTGCAGCATATTGCCAGTGACAGGTGAGCCTTTCATCGGAGACCGCCTGGAAAGAAATTCCCCCTCGCTCGGAGACCGCAACCCACTTTCAGGAAGGAAAGTGGAGAGTTCATTGTGTCTAGAGGTTGACCGATATGGGTTTTTCTCTGGCCGATGCCGATATTTAGAAATCGCTATGGCCGATATATGATGCCGATTTTTTTTGGACCGATATGTAAGGCTTATTTTTTTAGATTTTATGAGATGAAGGGAAAAAAAAAACTAACAGTTGGACCCCTTTCACACTGGGGCGTTTTTCAGGCACTTTTGGGCTAAAAATAGCACCTGTAAAAATGGCTGCAAAACAGCTCCCCTGCAGTCTCAGTGTTAAAGCCCGAGTGCTTTCACACTGAGGCGGTGCCCTGGCAGGACATTAAAAAAAAAGTCCTGCAAGCAGCATCTTTGAAGCGGTGTATACCGCTCCTCAACCAATATTGCCCATTGAAATGAATAGGCACTGCTGCCGAAGCGCCTGCAAAGCGCTTCTGCAGCGGTGCTACACGGGCGCATTTAACCTCTTCATCGGCCGCTAGCTGGGTTATAAGCTCCCCGCTAGCAGCCGAATATCACCACTAAAATTATGGTAAAGCGCAGCTAAAACTAGCTGCATTTTACCGCCAACGCCTGCCCGCTCCAGTGTGAAAGCAGCGGAGTTCTGGCAAAAAAAATAAAAAATATTAAAAGTCAGCAGCTACAAATACTGCAGCTGCTGACTTTTAATATATGGACACTTACTTGTCCTGGGTGCCCGCGATGTCGGCACCCGAAGCCGATCTCTCTCTCGGCTCTCGGGTGCTGCCGCCGCCATCTTCAGTAAGGGAAGCAGGCACAAAAACAGGTAATCAAAACTTTGACGGAAAAAAAAAGTTTTTAGTTTTATTTAATATTCATTAAAGTGTATTTTTTCCCCAAAAATTGCGTTTGAAAGACCGCTGCGCAAATACCGTGTGACATAAAATATTGCAACAACCGCCATTTTATTCCCTAGGGTCTCTGCTAAAAAAAATATATATAATGTTTGGGGGTTCCAAGTGATTTTCTAGCAGAAAATACAGGATTTTTACTTGTAAGCTACAAGTGTCAGAAAAGATTTAGCCTTTAAATGGTTAAACTGAGAACTTCTACACATGGAGTTCAGTTCATTGATAATAAGAAACATTTGTAACTCTTTTCTCTCACTTGGCAGGCTGCCCAGAGATGAGTCACTCCACCTCCAAACTTCAGGCAACTTGCATTGACTTCTATGAAATATGTTATTTGCAAGCCGCGCTGAAGTTTTTTTTTTTTTTTTATATCGGCTTTTGTTTTCAGAATAATCGGCCGATGCCGATTAAATAAAAAGTGCCAAAAATCGGCCCGATATATCGGCCAACCGATATATCGGTCGACCTCTAATTGTGTCTGGGCCTACTGGCATCCACACCTCCTTTTCTGTTCTGTTCTCCAAGGGAGTCTAACTGATTGTGTTCATTCAGGAAGAATAAAGGAGTGTTGGACTTTAATGGTGTGGGGCTCATTTTCTGACAGACATTGTTCAAGGTAACCCTCATTGGAGGTTCCAGGTGCAGAACACTGACCCGAAGGTAAAACAAGAACTTTGCTTCCACCACACAAACATCTGCGGTGAGGGCTTGGCGTGGTGACCCCGTTCTCTCTCCTCTAAAGTACCCCTAGACAAGAGACAGACGAGCTGATAGAAGAGGGGAGAGAGGAGGCCGCTACATAAGTTTGTTTTTTTTTTTTTTTTTTTTTTGTTTTTTTTTTAGCCTGGAGTTGCACTATAAAGTTTATATAAAATCATATTTCATGTAGGTAAGTGCCATCTTACTCAAATAACTTTTTGCTGTGTTTTTTTTTTTTTAGCCTAGATAAGCATTTTCAAACCGTCACAATAAACAAAATGTTTTCCTTGCATTCCTCCAAAAACGGTACAAAATACAATTTGTTCTTGTTCCAATATTATTTAATTACCGCACTTCTGACGATCCAACAAATTTAATTTCTTTCTCAGCATTATTTTCACATGTTGTGATAAACTTTGATACTGATGTCTTTCTCATGCTTTCCAAAATCCTGAACAACAACATAAGATCTTCAATAAACTGCGCAGATCACATCAAAATATCAATTACATTTTGTCATGCTTCTTCTACCCGATTACTTTGGCTTACGTAAAATGTTAAAAAAAAAAAAAAAAAAAGACTGCTGGTATAATCTATCTTCCTATGGCGTGATGAGTTATCTAAGGCCCCTTTCACACTGGGGCGTTTTTCATGCGGTTTAGCGCTAATATTAGCGCTATTATACCGCATGAAATAATCATGCCCTTTAGCCTTCAATGTGAAAGCCCGAAGGCTTTCACACTGAAGCGGTGCGCTAGCAGGACCGCTCCAAAAGTCCTGCTAGCCGCTTCTTTACAGCGGTAAAGGAGCGGTGTGTTCACCGCTCCTTTACCGCGGTCTCCCATTGAAATCAATGGGACAGCGCGGTAATACCGCCCGCAAACCGCGGCAATAGCCGCGGTTTGCGGGCGGTATTAACCCTTTTTTGGCCGCTAGCGGGGGTTAAATTCACCCCCCTAGCAACCGCATACCGCGGTAAGCACGACGGTATAGCAGCGCTGAAAATCGCGCTGCTATACCGCCACCGCTCCTGCCCGCCCCAGTGTGAAAGGGGCCTTACTTATAGAGAGGAAAATAGATTACATAAGAACTATGCTTGTTGGAAAATGGCAACAATTTGAGAAAAATGGCTCTGCTCACAAAAGTCTATTTGTTCCGTGTCCTGGATTAAGTGTAAAAAATTATGTCAATGCGTGTCCACTCAGAATAGAGAGAAATCAACATCTTTCATCGTCTGGTGAATGATGCCACATGTACAAAGATTTAAGTTTGCAATGAACTTTGCTTTCCAAATTAAAGTGGGTATTTGCTAAAGGTTATGTAACCCCTAACAATGAACTTTTCTTCTCTGCCCCCTATTGATCTGTTTACAATAGTTGTAAACCCAAAATAAATGTAAAAAAATACTTTACAGACTCCAAAATGAAATTTAATGTATGTTTATTGTTTATGCATTATTATTTTTTTAGTAGCGCCTGATGGAGCCACTTTGGCAATTTAGGTTCTCTGTTCTGCACCTCAACTCCAGGAACAACCTCAGCCTTTCTAAAACACCTGGCTGAGTGAAAGTTACTGCAGGCACTTATAGGAACACAAGTGTGGATAACTTTGACTCTACTGTGAATTGGTATCAGGTAATAGACAAAAGACTGTTTAGTGGTAAAGTAACTCAATGTATTGGAATAAATGGTTTGAGCATAAATGAGCACACAGAAGGTTCATAAAAAGTCCGCTAGACAGTATAACCACTATGCCAAAGTAACTTAGAACAGAGCTATGTACCACTAAACTCAAATATACTCATAAATGAGCAAAGTCAGCAATAAACTGCATATAAGCATTAAAGTGTTACTAAACCCACAACAGTAAAATCAGTCTGTATATGCAGTAAATAATGCTTGTTATTCTCACTGAGGAACCTAAGGGGTTAATCCTCTGCATTGTGTAAAAAGGCTGCTTGATCGTGTATGCACATATCCTTCCCTCCCTGCACTGTCCCCCTGGACAAGTTCAGATAAGACAGAGCCTTTGGAGTCAGGCTGCACATGCTCAGTTTGGTGTGTATTGCTAGAGGTTTTTTTTTCTTGTGAGAGTGCATGTGATCAGCACAGGACCAATCAGCACTGTCCAGACATGTCAAGACAGAGGGTCAGGAGCCCTGCAGCCTCATAGGACAGCTCAGTGCAGTATGAAAACTCCTCCTACAAGCTTCACCAGGAACTGATAGAAATCAAGACTGCTATATACCGCTGATGAGAAAGGGAATTTAGCCGTTTATATTTATGTAGCACTACCCCCATAGGAGGTGCTGGTTAAAAGTTTGGGCCTACCGTTACCTTTTCTGTTCACCGCACTCGTGTCAGGGATCCTCCTTGAAGAGCTTTTATAAATGTTCACACAAACACCTGGATACGTTTTCTTCAAGAGGCTTTATTTTACCAGTTCCAACAGAGGGGTAGAGGGATAGGGGAGGTTCAGGTACTTTGCTTTGTGGATCACAGGCACAATCTCAGATCCAGAGGACAAACAGCTCCACGCTGGATTTAGCAACCACCGGATAGGCCTAACTCTCAGGCCTCGTACACACGGCCGAGATTCTCGTCGAAAAAAACATGTCGTTTTTTTCGACGAGATTCTTGGACAAGAAAATTGTCCCGGCCGAGTGTACACACGCTCGATTCAAAGAACCCGCGGTTCTTTGAATGGAGCGTACGCGGTGACGTCATCGACTACGACGAGCATGCGCTCGTCACATTCGATGCCGTCGCCGCCATCTTGGTATACCCTACGTTTGCCAAGGAAGCTACCGCGCATGCGTCAAATTCATTTCGAACATGCGCGGGCTTCCGGGAGTACAGGTAAGTGTACACACACTCACTTTTCTCGTCGAGAAACATGCCGACGAGAATCTCGACGAGAAAATAGAGAGCAGGTTCTCTATTTTCTCGTCGAGGTTACTTGTCGGTTTTCTCGACGAGAAACCATACACACGAACGAGTTTCTCGGCAAGACATCTCTGCCAGCAAGTTTCTTGCTGGTTCTTGCCGAGAAACTCGGTCGTGTGTACGAGGCCTCACTGACCTAGCAGCCGGTGTGGAGCTCGCTCAAAGTCTCTGCCACAGATTTGATGAGTGCCATACAGTCATTCCACAACCTTCTGCCACAAGATCGTGTAACCACACTGACACTTTGCAATAGTTCCTTCAAAAAGTACACAGCTCACGGTGCCAGAATCTTTCAGCCATTCGGCAGCACCGTGAGACAAACTGGCCAGGATGCGTCCTTCAATTGAGTCCCCAATTGTTCCGCTTCTTTCCACAGGCAAGACCGTGTAGGACCATCCCTGGACTAGTAGGCCCCAGCAACTCCTGGGCCTACTTCTCAGTTGCAGAGCCTCGGACCAGCAGGCCCCGAGGCCGAAAATGTCTCGTACATCCCTGAGGCCAGGAGGGCCCCCAGGTCAGGATCCGGCAACGAACCCCGATAGCCTGGTCTCTGTCTCTTAAGTACCCCCTCCCAGAATGCATAGCGGGTTGACCACGCCCCCTGAGCCACTTCTGGGAAAGGAATACCCAATACACCTAGCCTGCTGCATTTACAAACCTGACCTGTGGTGTAAGTGACACCTACTGTCAGGTGGAAAACGTGCAACCCAGCTAGACTGAAACAGAGCCAACAATTTAGCATAAACCTTCTGAGCTAAACTACAGCTCAGATAACTAAATTTAACATATAGCGTCTACGCAACAGGAGTAGGGCACTACATTTACTAAAATAATTGCATTTCAATGTTCTGTGTACTGTGGGAGACAAGATATAGTGAATGCACAGTCCTGGGTTTAGTAACAGTTTAATTGCAATGTAAATAGCAATACTATAATTAGTTTAGAGTGCACTCTAGGAGAATGTGAAGGATATGGTGCAATGTCCCCTGAGAGGTACCTCTTAGCACAATCAATAGGTAAAGGTCTCCGTGTAGCAGTTATAATGGGGTAGGCTTGAGTTCTAACTCTTCAGCCGGCTAGCATTGGGGCCCTGATGTACCATTGGTGCACATGAGTACAGTTCCAGTTTAACCTGCAGGTAGCAATAAGGCTAATAGATGGCTGTATGGTCAGTTCCTAAAGGGCTCAGTCTCTCTAGCAGCAGATAGTAAATCCCTGAAGCAGCAGCTCACCAGTCCCCTGGATACGGGTCCCCTCGCAAGGCAGATCCCTGGGAGTCTCGGTCCCCGGCGGATCCCAGCCGAAGGCTGCTGGGCTCTGGGCCTTTCTCCAAAGTACCTCACCCCAGACTGAAGGTGTCTGAGATGGAACAGCAGCTCCGTCTCTGGGCCTAGGGCACCCAGAGACAACCCGACCAGGCTTCCAGGCCTAGGGCACCCGGAGGCGATACACACGCACCCAGGCCTAAGGTGCCTGAGCGCGGAACCGACCCCTCTGGAAGATGGCCGCCCCCTTTTATATCCTCTCCCGACAGGCACAGCAGGTTCCCCGCCCCGCCGTACTGCTGCCAAGAGGGGACAAAAAAAGGCACAACCTTGTACTGCGGTTCAACCCGGGCCCATGGCAACAGCGCCACCTATAGGCCCCAGGGAACTAAACACCAGTACCATCTCCCAGGGATAGAAATGGTCCATGAAACCTAACAATTAGTGCATCTGAGCCTAGTTACCACTCAGATGCTTCCCCCTAAATGTAACCACCCGCTACACTTTTTAGATACTTATTTGTAAAATTGAAAACCAATTATCATTTTCCTTCCACTTCACAATGATGTGCCACTTTGTGTTGGTCTATCTGTATCACATAAAATCCCAATAAAATACATTTACGTTTTTGGTGGTAACATGACAAAATGTGGAAAATTCCAAGGAGTATGAATACTTTTTCAAGGCACTGTATGTAAGCCCCGACTCACTTGATGATACGCGATGCCAGGAGTTTCACACGTGCGCTTTTATTTTAAATACGGCAAAGTAGCTTCTGCACCTTTTTAATCTTTGCACATTTTTAACAGCATGTTTTGCTTTGTGTTTTTTATGCATCAAGAAAAATGACTGTCCGCCTGCCGCATTTGGGGTGCCAATAACAATAGATGGCCCTGCAAGTGCGACACGCATTTTTTGTGAGCTTTATAAATGCAGCTAACCTCTTGCAATTTTGTGGGCGTTCATGAAATGCTATAGTGCAAATGCGGCCTAAATGGGGAGAAAAATATAAAGACTTGTTTAATACAAAAAATAAGGTCTTACACTTACCAGAATATAGTACTTTTTGCTGCAGCGTGTTTAATTGATTATGACATGAACATAATCCTCTCTGAACACCTTCCTTTCTCACGTTTTACAAACACGTGGCCGACCTGAGAATCAGAGTGTGACAAACAGGATGCATTGTGCAGAACAAGCTGTTTTTTCATTGCGGAGCAAGGCGAAGTGAAAGTGATGCTATTACAAAATGAAGAGACACGGGGGTGTTAATGTCTTTCAACTTTAATAATATAATTTGCTGAGTTAGCACGTTGTGGAATTCCCTGTCATTGTGTCATACAGCTTCCCCGCCTCCACGATTACTCTAAGTTCTCACCTATCACATGCAATAGAGATTGTAGTAAGGTTTGTATCTATGTAACCTATAGAATACTCTTGTGCTTCAATAGCAATAGAAGCAAGATAGAGTTGCTGATACAAACTTGGTGCGTTGGATCAGGCCAGAGATGATATAAAGCTGAACTCCAGGCACAAAAATGTTCATTTAAATATATTCCTTAATAGCCGCAAACCATATAAATATGTATTGTGTGCGGAAAATGCATTTGCAAATCCAAATATTACATTGGAAAAGTAGCAGTGACATCATCACTATGCTGTGCATAGCCTGTGCAGTGTAGAGCTGTGGGAGAGGCCCAGCAGGCTCCACCCACTACAAACTGCCTACAGAAAACTACAGGGGGGGGGGGGGCAGAGACGAGACTAGTCACCCTGCACAAGAAGAGAGGGCAGCAGTGACTGGTCTTTATTATAGGAAGTTCCTGCGCAGAGACAAAGTGCAGGAGCTGGTTCATGCAGAATTGCTGCATAGATCTGGAAGAAAAAAAGAGTAATAATAAAAAATAATAATAATAAATAATAATGGAAAAAAAAAATTCAGTCCGGCATTAAAGCGGAGGTCCGCCCAACACTCTAAAAATTAAAAGCCAGCAGCTGCACATACTGCAGCTGCTGACTTTAAATAATAGGACACTTACCTGTCCTGGAGTCCAGCAATGTCGGCACCGCAGCTGATGTTTTCATCAGCTGTCGGGTGCATGCCGCCTCAATTGCGAGTAAGGGAACCCGGCAGTGTAGCCTTTTGGCTCCACGCCGGGAACCCTACTGCGTATGTGAGAGGCTCTGCTCCTCTCTCCTACTGGCCCGGCGGCCGGGGGGAGGAGGAGGGAGCCCAATCCGTGACGTCAATACCTGCGGCTGAGGCTCCCGGAAGTGGGGAAAGCATACCCAAACCCTTAGTTTGTTAAGGGCTGAAGTGGGCATAGAGAAGCTACCCCATTTCATCGCCTGTACTGGAATAGCCTCATCAGAGATCTTTTGCCTACACATTAATCCTCCAGTGTGAAGTGACAGGAAGCTTTGACCAATTGCACCTTGGAGTACTGGAGGATAATAAAGATTTTAGCTGGGCCCCCAGGATATCCACCGGGTTCTAGGCTCCTGCCTAGGTTGTCTTGTGAATGATTTGGCTCTTGTTCAGGCTGATGTAACACGTGTTCCAGGGTCATGAGTTGCTGCTTCTGGCTGTAGGCTGGACACAGGCCCACAGAATTAAGTTGGTCATACACTGCTTTATTTCAACTGACTCCTGCTGGCTTTGCCGAGATTCGAGTACTGTATGGCCCTGCGGGCATCATTCCATTCCGCTAAAGTTGATTGTTTAATCAACTTTTGTTGAAAAAAATTGAGGGTCCAGCCTGGGGAATTTATCCATCAATATTGTTAGCTTTATAAGAGGATTATGATAGATCTATTTTGTTATATTATATGTAAACCCTCACCTTAAAAAAACATATATATATATATATATATATATATATATATATATATATATATATATAAAAAATGATATACCTTTTTTTTTCTTTTTTTATAAGTGATCGCATGTCCTCTGTTCTCAGCTGCATAAGGAGCTCAGGGAAGAGAAACCGCAGTATACTGGTCTTCCCAGTAAAAAGCTGTGCAGGGAGGTTTTGGTCATGCCCTGACTCTCTGACTATCTCTTGTTGCATGCTCTGACCACCTCTTGTAGCATGCCCTGACTCTCTGACCATCTTTTGTAGCATGTCCTTACTGTTTGACCACCTCTTGTAGTATGTGCTGACTCTCTTACTATCTCTTGTAGCATGCCCTGACTTTTTGACCACCTCTTGTAGCATGCCCTGACACTCTGACCATCTCTTGTTGCATGCCCTGACTCTGACCATCTCTTGTTGCATGCCCTGACTCTCTGACCATCTCTTGTTGCATGCCCTGACTCTCTGACCATCTCTTGTTGCATGCCCTGACTCTCTGACCATCTCTTGTTGCATGCCCTGACTCTCTGACCATCTCTTGTTGCATGCCCTGACTCTCTGACCATCTCTTGTTGCATGCCCTGACTCTCTGACCATCTCTTGTTGCATGCCCTGACTCTCTGACCATCTCTTGTTGCACGCCCTGACTCTCTGACCATCTCTTGTTGCATGCCCTGACTCTCTGACCACCTCTTGTAGCATGCCCTGACTCTCTGACCATCTCTTGTTGCATGTATGGAGTCTATAACAGCTTTCTGTAGTCGGCCCCCACTACCTTAGCCCCCATTTATATCAATTTGAAACGCAATTTCAAGATTCACCAGAAGTACTCCAACGCTCAACACTAGGATTGCCATTATATTCAATGGTTCAAATTCACACCTGAGCATAGGGGCTAATTTACTAAAGTCGAATAGACTGTGTACTTTGGAAAGTGCAGTTGCACTGTGCAAGTGCAGTTACTCCAGAGCTTAGTAAATGAGGCAAAGCTTCACTTTGCAAAAATTACCCAATCACGTGCCAGGAAAATGTAAGAAAAAGCATTTTTGCTTGCACATGATTGGATGATGGAAGTCAGCAGAGCTTTTGCTCATTTACTAAGCTCTGGAGCAACTGTTTGCCTTTAGTAAATCAACACCATAGTCTCACTTGAAGCTCAACACCTGAAAAAAGTATAGAAAAAATGTATACCGCTCCAGGTACAAATACCGAAACCTCCCCTCCCCTGCACAGCCTGGGTGCTGGCTCTGTGTGTAGAGCACATGCAATAGAGGAAATCTGGACAGCCGCACTCCAGTGAAAAATGTCTTTATTGAGTAAAATCAGACCATACAGCAATCAAAGACAATGGATAATCAGCTGACGCGTTTCACACCCCTTACTGGTGCTTAGTCATAGCACCTGAAAAAAGTATATGAGCTTGGGCATTTGTGCCCCAAGAGACTTTAGAGAGAATGTCTAAAAATGCATGAAAGTGTGCATAATGTACGCTTTCTTACCTCTCAACTAGCTTTTCATTGACAAAAAAAGAGAACAAACGACAGACTGAAGCCTGAAAGCCTCTTGCACAAAATGCATGTACAAATGCTGCGAACAATGCTGAAAAATGATCAGAGGCACGAAGTTCTAGGAGATCTACATCCTTAGTGCTAATTCTTATCTCAGAAATGGAAGGTATGTAAATACTGGATGGGCTCAATAAGAGGAAGTATCCCAATATTTCCAGATTACATCACAATTGTAGACATAGCAGTGGCAATGAGGCAAGGGGAACATTGCAGATCTTAGTCACGGGTTCCTATAATTCCCAAAAATCCCACACATAGATGCATGGAAGACGGCCAGGCAGTTCTCTGGAACAAGGAAACTGCTCTACTTGTGAAAAGTCACTTATTGTGATGAGCATCACATGTAATAAAAGCGGGACGTTAGGGGGGATAATTATATTTCCTCTTCCTCTAATGACTCTTATTTCCTCATTAGCATCTGCTTTCTGTCCTTTGTAGACACACATAGACATCTGACCTAGTCTTAGAGGGACAGTCCTTGTTAGTGAAGATGATGTTCATCTATACTCAGACAAAAAAAAAAAAGATTAAAAAAGCAAAACAAAAAAAAACTTTAAAAAAAAACACATACAAATAAAAAATTTAAAAAAACGGGACAGACTTGATAGACCACTTGTTTTTATTTTTTATTTTTTTGCTGTCACTCTATTATGTTTTTATAACTTAAAGTGGAACTTTAGTCAGGAAATGAAGTCCTGCTAGATCACTTTAGGCTGGTCCCTTTTGCAGGTATAGCCATGTAAAACATTAAAAATAAGTGTGTATACTGTTTAAAATCCAGCAATACAGTCTCATTCTGCTCTGCACATGCTCAGTTGCTCTCCATTTTTAGGCACTGCTGAGTTTGTAGAAGCCGATCTGCTGATAGCCTTAAAGTGGTTGTAAACCCTTTTTTTGGACTTCTACCTATAGGTAAGCCTAGAATAAGACGTACCTATAGGTAGTGGAAATATCTCCTAAACGTGCGCAGTTTAGGAGATATTTCACTTGTAGTCGGCCGATAATGTGAACGGCGCATGCGCTGGGAAGAAACGAAACTCCGTGCCATTTCTTCCCTAGCGTGTGCCGTTACTGTGCGCATGCACGGGAGTGACGTCACGTGGCTCCAGCTAATCACAGAGCCGAAGTCCGCGGCCCGGAAGGAAGAGGAGCTTGAATATGAATGCAGCCTGCACAGGGGACAGCGCTGGATTCTTTTGCAGGTAAGTGTCACATAATGGGCTAGTATGCGATGCTCTTTAAGCCCTGGATCACATTGGTACGATTTGACATGCGATTTGACGTGTCAAATTGTATGTCAAATCAGCGGCAATTGCCGGAAATGGCACTGTCCTAAATGATGCAATGCTGAATTTGAGGAGCTCCCAGATTCCGATAAGC
Source organism: Rana muscosa (assembly GCA_029206835.1). Taxonomy (NCBI): domain Eukaryota; kingdom Metazoa; phylum Chordata; class Amphibia; order Anura; family Ranidae; genus Rana; species Rana muscosa. The sequence continues at coordinate 238,848,076 of CM055123.1, read as the reverse complement.
CCCAAACCACCCACCCCCCATGTTGATGGCATGTGGCCTAGTACGGTTCAGGAGGGGGGGGGAAGGCACTCGCTCGTCCCCACCCCCTTTCCTGACCAGCCGGGCTGCGTGCTCAGATAAGGGTCTGGTATGGACTTTGGGGGGACCCCCACACCGTTTTTTCTGCGTAGGGGTTCCCCTTAAACTCCATACCAGACCGAAGGGCCTGGTATGCTCTTAGAGGGGGTACCCATGTCAGGGTTTTTTTTTAATTTGGTGTGGTGTTCCCCCTCAAGATCATCAGGGCACAAGTCGCATGCCAAAGTCGGATCATGCAAGAAGGCGATCCGACTTCAGTGACAATCAATGGGCTGAAGTAGGATCAAAGTCGGACCAAAGTAGTACAGGGAGCATTTTCAAAGTCGGACCGACTTGTGTCGGACCAGTTAAGACGGCTCTCATAGGGAAACATTGTTTTTCATACGTCATGCGACATGAGCTCCCAATGTCGGAGCGTTTGTCGCCCCAGTGTGAACCAGGCAGGGCCTCAAGAAATGAGAGAGGCCGTCAGTACATCAGGTGTGATCAATTTTCAATGATTGACTCCAAAGCTTGTAGACTATAACTTTCACAAAGACCAAATATTTTACACTGATTTGGGTTATTTTTTTACCAAAGATATGTAGCAGTATAAATTTTGGCCAAAATTTATGAAGAAAAAATACAAATTTGCTAAATTTTATAACGGAAACAAAAAAAAATTCACTAAATTTTCGGTATTTTTTATTTATAGACCTAAAAAAAAAAACAGGAGGTGATCAAATACCACCAAAAGAAAGCTATATTTGTGTCAAAGTATGGACAAAAATTTCATATGAGTACAGTGTTGCATAACTGAGTAATTGTCAGTCAAAATGTGAGAGCACCGAAAGCTGAAAATTGGTCTGGTTAGGAAGGGGGTTTAAGTTCCCAGTGGGCAAGTGGTTAAAAGAGAAGTATGGAAGCTTTTTTTCTAATCATACTTACGTAGGTGGATGCTACATCTGTCCCCCGCCGGTTCCAACACTGGAAACAGAGTAATGAAACACTGCTGATCACTCAGTTCTCATTACTCCCCCTCCTAGTCCAGGGCCTCCTCTGCACGTCCCAGTCCAGGGCCTCCTGTGTACTCCCCTGCTTGTCCAGGGCTTCCTCTCCTAATCCAGGGTCTTTGCCACACCAAACCTTTTCTAGTCCAGGGCCTCCCCTGCACCCCTTCAGTCCAGGGCCTCCTCTGCACCCCTCCCCAGTCTAGGACCTTCTCTGTACCACCCCCTATCCCAGGGCCTCCTCTGCACCCCCCTCCCAGGGCCTCCTCTGCACCCGCCAAGTCCAGGGTCTCCTCCGCGCCCCCACCCCCCGAGGTCAGGGCATCTCCCTTAGTCCGGGGCCTTCTCTGTACCACCTATCCAGCCCAGGACCTCCTCCACACCCCCCTCCCATCCCAGGGCTTCCTCTGCACCCCCCAAGTCCAGGGTCTCCTCTGCGCCCCCCGAGGTCAGGGCCTCCTCTGAATCCCCTTAAGTCCAGGGCCTCTTCTGCAGCCCCCCAGCCCAGTGTCTCCTCTGCACCCCCCATCAATCCAAGGCCCCCACTGCACTCCCCAGTCCAGGGCCTTCTCTGCATCCCCACAGCCCAGGACCTCCTCTGCATCCCCCCTCAGTTCAGGGCCTCCTCTTTACCCCCCCCCCCCCCAGTCCAGGGCTTTCTCTGCACTCCCCTAGGCCCTCCAATCCTTTGCCATAGCAACCCCAACTCCCTAGTCCAGGGCCTTCTGCACACAAACCCCTCTCCTTCTCCTAATATATGCCTTCCAGACAGTTCCAGAAAGGCTCTCCCATGCCTGTACTGGATCGCATAGTACTGCAGTACCATGCAATTTGGTGCAGTGCGTTTTTGATAAGAAGCGCATGCACTATTTTTGGGTGTGATCCAGTGCCATTTCAGCTCATTCAAATTATTTGTTTTTATTTTCGAATTTGAGCAAATTGTTAGGCTGTTAGGTGTTTAATTCTGATTGTCACAGAAAGGCATGGACAGCAATAATAATAATAATAATTAAAAAAAACACTGCTAGAAATTCTAACCCTTCCTTATTCTATTAAAAATTGGGTTTCTACCTTTTCATACTGATATCTAAAAATCTCTTCCCTCTAAGGCTGGCCATAGACGGAGCAATTTTTTTTCCCACCAGAGGTTGCAGGAAAGAAATTTCACTAACAGGGGAATCCCTTCCACAGAGCCATTGTGCTCTCCCGGTGGGGAAGCCATCCCCACCGGGAGAACACAGTGAGCAATAATAGCATGTAAAATCTGGCAGGCTGGTTGAATCCAAGCTCTGCAAGCTGAGATAACATGTATTGCATTGATGCATTCACACAATTTCACAGTAACCATGAGATAAAACAATGTTCAGGAATATTCCTTTATCCCATTTTTTTGCAAATCTATGTACACTTCAAACTGTATGATTGAATCGGTTCTGATATCGCTGTTTTACTAACCTGACAGCTTATTATTCTAAATAGGAAACATTAATTTTGTTTGCAAATATTAAAGATATTAACTACCAGCAAGAATAAGTATTTACATTTAAAGAATACCTGTCATTTCAGATCCATCATGGCAGTGCTTCCACTCACCTGCTGCCTCCACATCCCTCACCTTGTTGTGTCACATCACCAGCTGTCCCATTAAAGTGAATGGGACTATCGGTGAGTCAACAACGGGTCAGAGGAGGAGCCGCTACGAAACAGAGGAGACAGTTGCTCTTTAAAAATTATGATTTAATTTGAGTTGATTTAAATCAAGCCTTTTTACTAAGGATTTAAATTGTGATTTAAATCGACTTGATTTAAATCAAATCCACCCTGCTCGGATGTAAGGGAGAACTCTGATGAACTCTAACATAAGGGATGCTCTAGGAACCCTCATTAAAGGGGGAACACTGAGAACTCTGATGTAGGGGGAACACTGTGGCATCTGGTGTAAAGGGGAACTCTGATGTAAGGGGTGCTCTGAGAACCCGGAATTACCTTAGTTTACTCACTCAGAGGCAGGAGAGAGAAGGGGGGAGACTTCAGTCACAGACAGGGATGGATGGTGAGCTCACTCACCCCTTGGCAGTCAGCACCTCTCATCCAGATGTATCTGGAAGCCATAGTCCAGTCTGAATAATGTGTCCGGGTTTCAGGCAGTCTGAAACCTGGATGCATGATTCTGAACCCGAACTGTCATGGTGAATCCCGGACAGGTGGCAACCCTGGGCTCTCGGGAAACACCTATCACTCTCTACCATTGCTTGGAGCATAGAGGAGCTCCCTTCCCGGCCAGCACAGGACTTCATTCCCATTCAGCCAGAGCGGCTCACTCACACACATACAGTATCTTGGTTTGCAAGGATCCCCTGAACACAGCAGTAAGTTGGACCCAACATGTACAGACATGTGTCTACCTAAACAGTCATACGGAGACCAGTTGATGGAAACATTGTCATAGAAAATGACACTTCTCCGAGAAGTAGTAGGCTTATGGGAAAGGCCTACTGATTCATGTGGTGAACATAACGGAAGTGAAAATGTGCAGACAGGAGGCTTCTGAAACTGTATAAACGAAAAAGTCCCAGATTGTCGATCACAGGGGAATCTCTCACCTCCTAAACAGAGGATTTAGCTTTAGAATCATTGTTTCATGTTCACTACATGCATGCTGAGTAGTATCAATGTAACTTCCAGGTATTTATTACCGCTTACATAGATCACAGTACCCCCCCCCCCCAACAATGCCTTCATCTGCTTTTCTCTCCAGAAGGAAGGTGCCACCTTTATTCAGGCATCTTCCATGGTCAGCATCTACTTGGACTCAGAGATGAGTTATGCTGCACACATTTGGAGGACTTATTGGATTTTATCTACGTCTATATCGTTTTTTTTCCTCTTCTTCTTTCCCTTTTTCTTACCCCTTGACCCCCTCCCCCCTCTCTTTTTTTTTTTTGTCTCATATGTTTTTCCTTTATCTCCAGATATGTCTGAGTGCTTGTCCTGAGGAAGCAAATTTTTCTATCTCACGAAACGCGTCGAGAATTTTAGCACTATTCCTCATATTTTCCTTTGCCTGGATATTAGCATGAACAAATCTGGCTCATGCAAGGTTTTTCCAAATCTGTATACAGAAATGTGACGTGCGTACTTTTACTGTTGATATATTATGATACTCATGTTTTGATATTTGTGAATTATTTCTGTAAACAATAAATATGTTTTTATGATAATACATTTGTGATGTGACTTACCAAGTCCCTCGGGCTATAAGTAGTTGTGGTGTGTTTACATCACCTAGCTCTTTCCTCCCTGTCCTCATTGTCTCCAGCCCACCCCTTTTATTGATTGGATTTCAGTTCTTTCAATCATGGAGGCTCAACAATACATGTAGCAGTTACCTAGGATGGTCTAAAATGCAAATGCAGCCTGCCTAGGAACACCCACTCCTCCAGACTGACATCCAACTATCAAGGCATTTAGATTTTTTTTATAACTCCTCCCAAGAGCCAGTCCATTGTTTTCATCAGGGGTGAGGGCTCAAGAGAGAAGTACTGGGGCAGGGTGCTGTGATGTTTGCAGGAAGCTATGTACAGCACCTCGCTGGCCCCTCTCACCAGCCACGATCTGCCTGCATTGCATAGAGGAGCACAGAGATGTCATCACTGGGCCTAAAATAAAGTACAGAATATATACAGTTAGGTCCAAATATATTTGGACACAGACACAATTTTCATACTTTTGGCTCTGTATGCCATCAGAATAAAATTTAAAGCAAACAATCCAAATGAATTTGAAGTGCAGTCTTTCAGCTTTAATTCAAGGGGTTGAACATAAATATCAATAACATTTTTATACACAGCCCCCCCCCCTTCAGGTGACAGATGCACACCGTAGGTCAGGAGTGCACCGCTAACGTAGTGAACCCTATGGCTGACTGCTGCGGATGGAACACTGGGGATAAAGGAAGGCAGGTCCACTGGAGCACTAACAGGGATTCCACAGGGAGCTAGAGCATAAGATTCCCCAGGGCGCAGAGTCTAAGATCCAGCAGGTGTTCACCAGAGCCTCTAGTGGTGAGGATGGACTGGGCTGCAACTGGATCCAGGTCGCGGCCCCCAGAGTCCCCCAGCTCACGCTCACAGTAGGCTATAGAGCAGGGATATGCAATTAGCGGACCTCCAGCTGTTGCCAAACTACAAGTCCCATGAGGCATAGCGAGACTCTGACAGCATCAAGCATGACACCCAGAGGCAGAGGCATGATGGGACTTGTAGTTTTGCAACAGCTGGAGGTCCGCTAATTGCATATCCATGCTATAGAGCAGGGGTCTCCAAACTTTTCAAGACAAGGGCCACATTGTAGATTTTACAAGTACTTGGGGGCCGAAAACGTCTGCACGTCTGTCTCCCCAATATATCAGTGTCCCCAATATATCAGTGTCCCCAGCATAGGTGTCCCCAGCATAATTTTCCCAGCATAGGTGTCCCCAGCATAATTTTCCCAGCATAGGTGTCCCCAGCATAATTTTCCCAGCATAGGTGTCCCCAGCATATTTTTCCCAGCATAGGTGTCCCCAGCAGTATTTTCCCAGCATAGGTGTCCCCAGCATACTTTTCCCAGTATAGGTGTCTCCAGCATAATTTTTCCCAGCATAGGTGTCCCCAGCATAGGTGTCCCCAGCATGGTTTTCCCAGCATAGGTGTCTCCAGCATAATTTTTCCCAGCATAGGTGTCCCCAGCATAGGTGTCCCCAGCGTAATTTTCCCAGCATAGGTGTCCCCACCATAGGTGTCCCCAGCATAGGTGTCCCCAGCATACTTTTCCCAGCATAGGTGTCCCCAGCATACTTTTTCCAGCATAGGTGTCTCCAGCATAATTTTTCCCAGCATAGGTGTCTCCAGCATAATTTTTCCCAGCATAGGTGTCCCCAGCATAGGTGTCCCCAGCATAGGTGTCCCCAGCATAATTTTCCCAGCATAGGTGTCCCCAGCATAATTTTCCCAGCATAGGTGTCCCCAGCATAATTTTCCCAGCATAGGTGTCCCCAGCATAATTTTCCCAGCATAGGTGTCCCCAGCATAATTTTCCCAGCATAGGTGTCCCCAGCATACTTTTCCCAGCATAGGTGTCTCCAGCATAATTTTCCCAGCATAGGTGTCCCCAGCATAGGTGTCCCCAGCATACTTTTCCCAGCATAGGTGTCTCCAGCATAGGTGTCTCCAGCATAATTTTTCCCAGCATAGGTGTCCCCAGCATAATTTTCCCAGCATAGGTGTCCCCAGCATAATTTTCCCAGCATAGGTGTCCCCAGCATAATTTTCCCAGCATAGGTGTCCCCAGCATAATTTTCCCAGCATAGGTGTCCCCAGCATAATTTTCCCAGCATACTTTTCCCAGCATAGGTGTCTCCAGCATAATTTTCCCAGCATAGGTGTCCCCAGCATAGGTGTCCCCAGCATAGGTGTCCCCAGCATACTTTTCCCAGCATAGGTGTCCCCAGTATAATTTTCCCAGCATAGGTGTCCCCAGCATAATTTTCCCAGCATAATTTTCCCAGCATAGGTGTCCCCAGCATAGGTGTCCCCAGCATGGTTTTCCCAGCATAGGTGTCTCCAGCATAATTTTTCCCAGCATAGGTGTCCCCAGCATAGGTGTCCCCAGCATAGGTGTCCCCAGCATACTTTTCCCAGCATAGGTGTCTCCAGCATAGGTGTCCCCAGCATAGGTGTCCCCAGCATACTTTTCCCAGCATAGGTGTCCCCAGCATAGGTGTCCCCAGCATACTTTTCCCAGCATAGGTGTCCCCAGCATACTTTTCCCAGCATAGGTGTCTCCAGCATAGGTGTCTCCAGCATAGGTGTCCCCAGCATAGGTGTCCCCAGCATACTTTTCCCAGCATAGGTGTCCCCAGCATAGGTGTCCCCAGCATACTTTTCCCAGCATAGGTGTCCCCAGCATACTTTTCCCAGCATAGGTGTCCCCAGCATACTTTTCCCAGCATAGGTGTCTCCAGCATAATTTTTCCCAGCATAGGTGTCCCCAGCATAAGTTTTCCCAGCATAGGTGTCCCCAGCATAATTTTCCCAGCATAGGTGTCCCCAGCATAATTTTCCCAGCATAGGTGTCCCCAGCATAATTTTCCCAGCATAGGTGTCCCCAGCATAATTTTCCCAGCATAGGTGTCCCCAGCATAATTTCCCCAGCATAGGTGTCCCCAGCATACTTTTCCCAGCATAGGTGTCTCCAGCATAATTTTCCCAGCATAGGTGTCCCCAGCATAGGTGTCCCCAGCATAGGTGTCCCCAGCATACTTTTCCCAGCATAGGTGTCCCCAGTATAATTTTCCCAGCATAGGTGTCCCCAGCATAATTTTCCCAGCATAATTTTCCCAGCATAATTTTCCCAGCATAGGTGTCCCCAGCATACTTTTCCCAGCATAGGTGTCCCCAGCATAGGTGTCCCCAGCATACTTTTCCCAGCATAGGTGTCTCCAGCATAGGTGTCCCCAGCATAGGTGTCCCCAGCATACTTTTCCCAGCATAGGTGTCCCCAGCATAGGTGTCCCCAGCATAGGTGTCCCCAGCATACTTTTCCCAGCATAGGTGTCCCCAGCATAGGTGTCCCCAGCATACTTTTCCCAGCATAGGTGTCCCCAGCATAGGTGTCCCCAGCATACTTTTCCCAGCATAGGTGTCCCCAGCATAGGTGTCCCCAGCATAGGTGTCCCCAGCATACTTTTCCCAGCATAGGTGTCTCCAGCATAATTTTTCCCAGCATAGGTGTCCCCAGCATAGGTGTCCCCAGCATGGTTTTCCCAGCATAGGTGTCTCCAGCATAATTTTTCCCAGCATAGGTGTCCCCAGCATAGGTGTCCCCAGCATACTTTTCCCAGCATAGGTGTCTCCAGCATAGGTGTCCCCAGCATAGGTGTCCCCAGCATACTTTTCCCAGCATAGGTGTCCCCAGCATAGGTGTCCCCAGCATACTTTTCCCAGCATAGGTGTCCCCAGCATAGGTGTCCCCAGCATAGGTGTCCCCAGCATAGGTGTCCCCAGCATACTTTTCCCAGCATACTTTTCCCAGCATAGGTGTCCCCAGCATAGGTGTCCCCAGCATGGTTTTCCTAGCATGGTTTTCCCAGCATAGGTGTCCCCAGCATAGGTGTCCCCAGCATAGGTGTCCCCAGCATACTTTTCCCAGCATAGGTGTCCCCAGCATAGGTGTCCCCAGCATAGGTGTCCCCAGCATACTTTTCCCAGCATAGGTGTCTCCAGCATAGGTGTCCCCAGCATAGGTGTCCCCAGCATACTTTTCCCAGCATAGGTGTCTCCAGCATAATTTTTCCCAGCATAGGTGTCCCCAGCATAGGTGTCCCCAGCATGGTTTTCCCAGCATAGGTGTCTCCAGCATAATTTTTCCCAGCATAGGTGTCCCCAGCATACTTTTCCCAGCATAGGTGTCTCCAGCATAGGTGTCCCCAGCATAGGTGTCCCCAGCATACTTTTCCCAGCATAGGTGTCCCCAGCATAGGTGTCCCCAGCATACTTTTCCCAGCATAGGTGTCCCCAGCATAGGTGTCCCCAGCATACTTTTCCCAGCATAGGTGTCCCCAGCATAGGTGTCCCCAGCATACTTTTCCCAGCATAGGTGTCCCCAGCATAGGTGTCCCCAGCATAGGTGTCCCCAGCATAGGTGTCCCCAGCATACTTTTCCCAGCATAGGTGTCCCCAGCATAGGTGTCCCCAGCATAGGTGTCCCCAGCATACTTTTCCCAGCATAGGTGTCTCCAGCATAATTTTTCCCAGCATAGGTGTCCCCAGCATGGTTTTCCCAGCATAGGTGTCTCCAGCATAATTTTTCCCAGCATAGGTGTCCCCAGCATACTTTTCCCAGCATAGGTGTCTCCAGCATAGGTGTCCCCAGCATAGGTGTCCCCAGCATACTTTTCCCAGCATAGGTGTCCCCAGCATAGGTGTCCCCAGCATACTTTTCCCAGCATAGGTGTCCCCACCATAGGTGTCCCCAGCATACTTTTCCCAGCATAGGTGTCCCCAGCATAGGTGTCCCCAGCATAGGTGTCCCCAGCATACTTTTCCCAGCATAGGTGTCCCCAGCATAGGTGTCCCCAGCATAGGTGTCCCCAGCATACTTTTCCCAGCATAGGTGTCTCCAGCATAATTTTTCCCAGCATAGGTGTCCCCAGCATGGTTTTCCCAGCATAGGTGTCTCCAGCATAATTTTCCCAGCATAGGTGTCCCCAGCATAGGTGTCCCCAGCATAGGTGTCCCCAGCATAGGTGTCCCCAGCATAGGTGTCCCCAGCATAGGTGTCCCCAGCATACTTTTCCCAGCATAGGTGTCTCCAGCATAATTTTTCCCAGCATAGGTGTCCCCAGCATGGTTTTCCCAGCATGGTTTTCCCAGCATAGGTGTCCCCAGCATAGGTGTCCCCAGCATAGGTGTCCCCAGCATACTTTTCCCAGCATAGGTGTCCCCAGCATAGGTGTCCCCAGCATAGGTGTCCCCAGCATACTTTTCCCAGCATAGGTGTCTCCAGCATAGGTGTCCCCAGCATAGGTGTCCCCAGCATACTTTTCCCAGCATAGGTGTCTCCAGCATAATTTTCCCAGCATAGGTGTCCCCAGCATAGGTGTCCCCAGCATAGGTGTTCCCAGCATAGGTGTCCCCAGCATAGGTGTCCCCAGCATAGGTGTCCCCAGCATAGGTGTCCCCAGCATACTTTTCCCAGCATAGGTGTCCCCAGCATAGGTGTCCCCAGCATACTTTTCCCAGCATAGGTGTCTCCAGCATAATTTTTCCCAGCATAGGTGTCCCCAGCATACTTTTCCCAGCATAGGTGTCCCCAGCATACTTTTCCCAGCATAGGTGTCCCCAGCATAGGTGTCCCCAGCATACTTTTCCCAGCATAGGTGTCCCCAGCATAGGTGTCCCCAGCATACTTTTCCCAGCATAGGTGTCCCCAGCATAGGTGTCCCCAGCATAGGTGTCCCCAGCATACTTTTCCCAGCATAGGTGTCTCCAGCATAGGTGTCCCCAGCATAGGTGTCCCCAGCATAGGTGTCTCCAGCATGGTTTTCCCAGCATAGGTGTCTCCAGCATGGTTTTCCCAGCATAGGTGTCCCCAGCATAGGTGTCCCCAGCATACTTTTCCCAGCATAGGTGTCTCCAGCATAATTTTTCCCAGCATAGGTGTCCCCAGCATGGTTTTCCCAGCATAGGTGTCTCCAGCATAATTTTTCCCAGCATAGGTGTCCCCAGCATAGGTGTCCCCAGCATGGTTTTCCCAGCATAGGTGTCTCCAGCATAATTTTCCCAGCATAGGTGTCCCCAGCATAGGTGTCCCCAGCATAGGTGTCCCCAGCATAGGTGTCCCCAGCATAGGTGTCCCCAGCATACTTTTCCCAGCATAGGTGTCCCCAGCATAGGTGTCCCCAGCATAGGTGTCCCCAGCATAGGTGTCCCCAGCATAGGTGTCCCCAGCATAGGTGTCCCCAGCATACTTTTCCCAGCATAGGTGTCTCCAGCATAATTTTTCCCAGCATAGGTGTCCCCAGCATAGGTGTCTCCAGCATGGTTTTCCCAGCATAGGTGTCTCCAGCATGGTTTTCCCAGCATAGGTGTCCCCAGCATAGGTGTCCCCAGCATACTTTTCCCAGCATAGGTGTCTCCAGCATAATTTTTCCCAGCATAGGTGTCTCCAGCATAGGTGTCCCCAGCATAATTTTTCCCAGCATAGGTGTCCCCAGCATAGGTGTCCCCAGCATGGTTTTCCCAGCATAGGTGTCTCCAGCATAATTTTTCCCAGCATAGGTGTCCCCAGCATAGGTGTCCCCAGCGTAATTTTCCCAGCATAGGTGTCCCCACCATAGGTGTCCCCAGCATAGGTGTCCCCAGCATACTTTTCCCAGCATAGGTGTCCCCAGCATACTTTTCCCAGCATAGGTGTCTCCAGCATAATTTTTCCCAGCATAGGTGTCTCCAGCATAATTTTTCCCAGCATAGGTGTCCCCAGCATAGGTGCCCCCAGCATAGTTTTCCCAGCATAGGTGTCCCCAGCATAGGTGTCCCCAGCATAGGTGTCCCCAGCATAGGTGTCCCCAGCATAATTTTCCCAGCATAGGTGTCCCCAGCATAATTTTCCCAGCATAGGTGTCCCCAGCATAATTTTCCCAGCATAGGTGTCCCCAGCATAATTTTCCCAGCATAGGTGTCCCCAGCATACTTTTCCCAGCATAGGTGTCTCCAGCATAATTTTCCCAGCATAGGTGTCCCCAGCATAGGTGTCCCCAGCATACTTTTCCCAGCATAGGTGTCCCCAGCATACTTTTCCCAGCATAGGTGTCCCCAGCATACTTTTCCCAGCATAGGTGTCCCCAGCATAATTTTCCCAGCATAGGTGTCCCCAGCATAGGTGTCCCCAGCATACTTTTCCCAGCATAGGTGTCTCCAGCATAATTTTTCCCAGCATAGGTGTCCCCAGTATAATTTTCCCAGCATAGGTGTCCCCAGCATAATTTTCCCAGCATAATTTTCCCAGCATAATTTTCCCAGCATAGGTGTCCCCAGCATAGTTTTCCCAGCATAGGTGTCCCCAGCATAGTTTTCCCAGCATAGGTGTCCCCAGCATAGGTGTCCCCAGCATAGGTGTCCCCAGCATAGGTGTCCCCAGCATAGGTGTCCCCAGCATAGGTGTCCCCAGCATAGTTTTCCCAGCATAGGTGTCTCCAGCATAATTTTTCCCCAGCATAGGTGTCCCCAGCATGGTTTTCCCAGCATAGGTGTCTCCAGCATAATTTTCCCAGCATAGGTGTCCCCAGCATAGGTGTCCCCAGCATACTTTTCCCAGCATAGGTGTCCCCAGCATAGGTGTCCCCAGCATAGGTGTCCCCAGCATACTTTTCCCAGCATAGGTGTCTCCAGCATAATTTTTCCCAGCATAGGTGTCCCCAGCATAGGTGTCCCCAGCATAGGTGTCCCCAGCATAGGTGTCCCCAGCATAGGTGTCCCCAGCATACTTTTCCCAGCATAGGTGTCCCCAGCATACTTTTCCCAGCATAGGTGTCTCCAGCATAATTTTCCCAGCATAGGTGTGACCAGCATAGGTGTCCCCAGCATACTTTTCCCAGCATAGGTGTCCCCAGCATAGGTGTCCCCAGCATACTTTTCCCAGCATAGGTGTCTCCAGCATAATTTTTCCCAGCATAGGTGTCCCCAGTATAATTTTCCCAGCATAGGTGTCCCCAGCATAATTTTCCCAGCATAATTTTCCCAGCATAATTTTCCCAGCATAGGTGTCCCCAGCATAGTTTTCCCAGCATAGGTGTCCCCAGCATAGTTTTCCCAGCATAGGTGTCTCCAGCATAATTTTTCCCCAGCATAGGTGTCCCCAGCATGGTTTTCCCAGCATAGGTGTCTCCAGCATAATTTTCCCAGCATAGGTGTCCCCAGCATAGGTGTCCCCAGCATAGGTGTCCCCAGCATAGGTGTCCCCAGCATAGGTGTCCCCAGCATAGGTGTCCCCAGCATACTTTTCCCAGCATAGGTGTCTCCAGCATAATTTTTCCCAGCATAGGTGTCCCCAGCATAGGTGTCCCCAGCATAGGTGTCCCCAGCATACTTTTCCCAGCATAGGTGTCCCCAGCATAATTTTCCCAGCATAGGTGTCCCCAGCATAGGTGTCCCCAGCATAGGTGTCCCCAGCATAGGTGTCCCCAGCATACTTTTCCCAGCATAGGTGTCCCCAGCATACTTTTCCCAGCATAGGTGTCTCCAGCATAATTTTCCCAGCATAGGTGTCCCCAGCATAGGTGTCCCCAGCATACTTTTCCCAGCATAGGTGTCCCCAGCATAATTTTCCCAGCATAGGTGTCCCCAGCATAGGTGTCCCCAGCATACTTTTCCCAGCATAGGTGTCTCCAGCATAATTTTTCCCAGCATAGGTGTCCCCAGTATAATTTTCCCAGCATAGGTGTCCCCAGCATAATTTTCCCAGCATAATTTTCCCAGCATAATTTTCCCAGCATAGGTGTCCCCAGCATAGGTGTCCCCAGCATGGTTTTCCCAGCATAGGTGTCTCCAGCATAATTTTCCCAGCATAGGTGTCCCCAGCATAGGTGTCCCCAGCATAGGTGTCCCCAGCATAGGTGTCCCCAGCATACTTTTCCCAGCATAGGTGTCCCCAGCATAGGTGTCCCCAGCATAATTTTCCCAGCATAGGTGTCCCCAGCATAGGTGTCCCCAGCATAGGTGTCCCCAGCATAGGTGTCCCCAGCATAGGTGTCCCCAGAATAGGTGTCCCCAGCATAGGTGTCCCCAGCATAATTTTCCCAGCATAGGTGTCCCCAGCATAATTTTCCCAGCATAGGTGTCCCCAGCATAATTTTCCCAGCATAGGTGTCCCCAGCATAATTTTCCCAGCATAGGTGTCCCCAGCATAATTTTCCCAGCATAGGTGTCCCCAGCATAATTTTCCCAGCATAGGTGTCCCCAGCATAATTTTCCCAGCATAGGTGTCCCCAGCATACTTTTCCCAGCATAGGTGTCCCCAGCATAGGTGTCCCCAGCATAGGTGTCCCCAGCATAGGTGTCCCCAGCATAGGTGTCCCCAGCATAATTTTCCCAGCATAGGTGTCCCCAGCATAATTTTCCCAGCATAGGTGTCCCCAGCATAATTTTCCCAGCATAGGTGTCCCCAGCATAATTTTCCCAGCATAGGTGTCCCCAGCATAATTTTCCCAGCATAGGTGTCCCCAGCATAATTTTCCCAGCATAGGTGTCCCCAGCATAATTTTCCCAGCATAGGTGTCCCCAGCATACTTTTCCCAGCATAGGTGTCCCCAGCATAATTTTCCCAGCATAGGTGTCCCCAGCATACTTTTCCCAGCATAGGTGTCCCCAGCATAGGTGTCCCCAGCATAGGTGTCCCCAGCATAGGTGTCCCCAGCATAGGTGTCCCCAGCATAGGTGTCCCCAGCATACTTTTCCCAGCATAGGTGTCCCCAGCATAATTTTCCCAGCATAGGTGTCCCCAGCATAGGTGTCCCCAGCATAGGTGTCCCCAGCATAGGTGTCCCCAGCATAGGTGTCCCCAGCATAGGTGTCCCCAGCATACTTTTCCCAGCATAGGTGTCCCCAGCATACTTTTCCCAGCATAGGTGTCTCCAGCATAATTTTCCCAGCATAGGTGTCCCCAGCATAGGTGTCCCCAGCATACTTTTCCCAGCATAGGTGTCCCCAGCATAATTTTCCCAGCATAGGTGTCCCCAGCATAGGTGTCCCCAGCATAATTTTCCCAGCATAGGTGTCTCCAGCATAATTTTTCCCAGCATAGGTGTCCCCAGTATAATTTTCCCAGCATAGGTGTCCCCAGCATAATTTTCCCAGCATAATTTTCCCAGCATAATTTTCCCAGCATAGGTGTCCCCAGCATGGTTTTCCCAGCATAGGTGTCCCCAGCATAGGTGTCCCCAGCATAGGTGTCCCCAGCATAGGTGTCCCCAGCATACTTTTCCCAGCATAGGTGTCCCCAGCATAATTTTCCCAGCATAGGTGTCCCCAGCATAGGTGTCCCCAGCATAGGTGTCCCCAGCATAGGTGTCCCCAGCATAATTTTCCCAGCATAGGTGTCCCCAGCATAATTTTCCCAGCATAGGTGTCCCCAGCATAATTTTCCCAGCATAGGTGTCCCCAGCATAATTTTCCCAGCATAGGTGTCCCCAGCATAATTTTCCCAGCATAGGTGTCCCCAGCATAATTTTCCCAGCATAGGTGTCCCCAGCATACTTTTCCCAGCATAGGTGTCCCCAGCATAATTTTCCCAGCATAGGTGTCCCCAGCATAGGTGTCCCCAGCATACTTTTCCCAGCATAGGTGTCCCCAGCATAGGTGTCCCCAGCATAATTTTCCCAGCATAGGTGTCCCCAGCATACTTTTCCCAGCATAGGTGTCCCCAGCATAGGTGTCCCCAGCATAGGTGTCCCCAGCATAGGTGTCCCCAGCATAGGTGTCCCCAGCATAATTTTCCCAGCATAGGTGTCCCCAGCATAATTTTCCCAGCATAGGTGTCCCCAGCATAATTTTCCCAGCATAGGTGTCCCCAGCATAATTTTCCCAGCATAGGTGTCCCCAGCATAATTTTCCCAGCATAGGTGTCCCCAGCATAATTTTCCCAGCATAGGTGTCCCCAGCATAATTTTCCCAGCATAGGTGTCCCCAGCATAATTTTCCCAGCATAGGTGTCCCCAGCATACTTTTCCCAGCATAGGTGTCCCCAGCATAATTTTCCCAGCATAGGTGTCCCCAGCATAGGTGTCCCCAGCATACTTTTCCCAGCATAGGTGTCTCCAGCATAGGTGTCTCCAGCATAATTTTTCCCAGCATAGGTGTCCCCAGTATAATTTTCCCAGCATAGGTGTCCCCAGCATAATTTTCCCAGCATAATTTTCCCAGCATAGGTGTCTCCAGCATAATTTTCCCAGCATAGGTGTCCCCAGCATAGGTGTCCCCAGCATAGGTGTCCCCAGCATAGGTGTCCCCAGCATACTTTTCCCAGCATAGGTGTCCCCAGCATAGGTGTCCCCAGCATAGGTGTCCCCAGCATACTTTTCCCAGCATAGGTGTCTCCAGCATAATTTTTCCCAGCATAGGTGTCCCCAGCATAGGTGTCCCCAGCATGGTTTTCCCAGCATAGGTGTCTCCAGCATAATTTTCCCAGCATAGGTGTCCCCAGCATAGGTGTCCCCAGCATAGGTGTCCCCAGCATAGGTGTCCCCAGCATACTTTTCCCAGCATAGGTGTCTCCAGCATAATTTTTCCCAGCATAGGTGTCCCCAGCATAGGTGTCCCCAGCATGGTTTTCCCAGCATAGGTGTCTCCAGCATAATTTTTCCCAGCATAGGTGTCCCCAGCATAGGTGTCCCCAGCGTAATTTTCCCAGCATAGGTGTCCCCACCATAGGTGTCCCCAGCATAGGTGTCCCCAGCATACTTTTCCCAGCATAGGTGTCCCCAGCATACTTTTCCCAGCATAGGTGTCTCCAGCATAATTTTTCCCAGCATAGGTGTCTCCAGCATAATTTTTCCCAGCATAGGTGCCCCCAGCATAGTTTTCCCAGCATAGGTGTCCCCAGCATAGGTGTCCCCAGCATAATTTTCCCAGCATAGGTGTCCCCAGCATAATTTTCCCAGCATAGGTGTCCCCAGCATAATTTTCCCAGCATAGGTGTCCCCAGCATAATTTTCCCAGCATAGGTGTCCCCAGCATAATTTTCCCAGCATAGGTGTCCCCAGCATACTTTTCCCAGCATAGGTGTCTCCAGCATAATTTTCCCAGCATAGGTGTCCCCAGCATAGGTGTCCCCAGCATACTTTTCCCAGCATAGGTGTCCCCAGCATAATTTTCCCAGCATAGGTGTCCCCAGCATACTTTTCCCAGCATAGGTGTCCCCAGCATAATTTTCCCAGCATAGGTGTCCCTAGCATAGGTGTCCCCAGCATACTTTTCCCAGCATAGGTGTCTCCAGCATAGGTGTCCCCAGCATACTTTTCCCAGCATAGGTGTCCCCAGCATAATTTTCCCAGCATAGGTGTCCCCAGCATAGGTGTCCCCAGCATACTTTTCCCAGCATAGGTGTCTCCAGCATAATTTTTCCCAGCATAGGTGTCCCCAGTATAATTTTCCCAGCATAGGTGTCCCCAGCATAATTTTCCCAGCATAATTTTCCCAGCATAGGTGTCCCCAGTATAATTTTCCCAGCATAGGTGTCCCCAGCATAATTTTCCCAGCATAGGTGTCCCCAGCATAATTTTCCCAGCATAGGTGTCTCCAGCATAGGTGTCTCCAGCATAATTTTTCCCAGCATAGGTGTCCCCAGTATAATTTTCCCAGCATAGGTGTCCCCAGCATAATTTTCCCAGCATAATTTTCCCAGCATAGGTGTCCCCAGTATAATTTTCCCAGCATAGGTGTCCCCAGCATAATTTTCCCAGCATAGGTGTCCCCAGCATACTTTTCCCAGCATAGGTGTCTCCAGCATAGGTGTCCCCAGTATAATTTTTCCCAGCATAGGTGTCCCCAGTATAATTTTCCCAGCATAGGTGTCCCCAGCATAATTTTCCCAGCATAGGTGTCCCCAGCATACTTTTCCCAGCATAGGTGTCCCCAGCATAATTTTCCCAGCATAGGTGTCCCCAGCATAGGTGTCCCCAGCATACTTTTCCCAGCATAGGTGTCTCCAGCATAGGTGTCTCCAGCATAATTTTTCCCAGCATAGGTGTCCCCAGTATAATTTTCCCAGCATAGGTGTCCCCAGCATAATTTTCCCAGCATAATTTTCCCAGCATAGGTGTCCCCAGTATAATTTTCCCAGCATAGGTGTCCCCAGCATAATTTTCCCAGCATAGGTGTCCCCAGCATAGGTGTCCCCAGCATACTTTTCCCAGCATAGGTGTCCCCAGCATAGGTGTCCCCAGCATACTTTTCCCAGCATAGGTGTCTCCAGCATAATTTTTCCCAGCATAGGTGTCCCCAGCATGGTTTTCCCAGCATAGGTGTCTCCAGCATAATTTTTCCCAGCATAGGTGTCCCCAGCATAGGTGTCCCCAGCATGGTTTTCCCAGCATAGGTGTCTCCAGCATAATTTTCCCAGCATAGGTGTCCCCAGCATAGGTGTCCCCAGCATAGGTGTCCCCAGCATAGGTGTCCCCAGCATAGGTGTTCCCAGCATACTTTTCCCAGCATAGGTGTCCCCAGCATAGGTGTCCCCAGCATAGGTGTCCCCAGCATAGGTGTCCCCAGCATACTTTTCCCAGCATAGGTGTCTCCAGCATAATTTTTCCCAGCATAGGTGTCCCCAGCATAGGTGTCTCCAGCATGGTTTTCCCAGCATAGGTGTCTCCAGCATGGTTTTCCCAGCATAGGTGTCCCCAGCATAGGTGTCCCCAGCATACTTTTCCCAGCATAGGTGTCTCCAGCATAATTTTTCCCAGCATAGGTGTCTCCAGCATAGGTGTCCCCAGCATAATTTTTCCCAGCATAGGTGTCCCCAGCATAGGTGTCCCCAGCATGGTTTTCCCAGCATAGGTGTCTCCAGCATAATTTTTCCCAGCATAGGTGTCCCCAGCATAGGTGTCCCCAGCGTAATTTTCCCAGCATAGGTGTCCCCACCATAGGTGTCCCCAGCATAGGTGTCCCCAGCATACTTTTCCCAGCATAGGTGTCCCCAGCATACTTTTCCCAGCATAGGTGTCTCCAGCATAATTTTTCCCAGCATAGGTGTCTCCAGCATAATTTTTCCCAGCATAGGTGTCCCCAGCATAGGTGCCCCCAGCATAGTTTTCCCAGCATAGGTGTCCCCAGCATAGGTGTCCCCAGCATAATTTTCCCAGCATAGGTGTCCCCAGCATAATTTTCCCAGCATAGGTGTCCCCAGCATAATTTTCCCAGCATAGGTGTCCCCAGCATAGGTGTCCCCAGCATACTTTTCCCAGCATAGGTGTCCCCAGCATAGGTGTCCCCAGCATACTTTTCCCAGCATAGGTGTCTCCAGCATAATTTTTCCCAGCATAGGTGTCCCCAGCATAGGTGTCCCCAGCATAGGTGTCCCCAGCATACTTTTCCCAGCATAGGTGTCCCCAGCATAATTTTCCCAGCATAGGTGTCCCCAGCATAGGTGTCCCCAGCATAGGTGTCCCCAGCATAGGTGTCCCCAGCATACTTTTCCCAGCATAGGTGTCTCCAGCATAATTTTCCCAGCATAGGTGTCCCCAGCATAGGTGTCCCCAGCATAGGTGTCCCCAGCATACTTTTCCCAGCATAGGTGTCCCCAGCATAATTTTCCCAGCATAGGTGTCCCCAGCATAGGTGTCCCCAGCATACTTTTCCCAGCATAGGTGTCTCCAGCATAATTTTTCCCAGCATAGGTGTCCCCAGTATAATTTTCCCAGCATAGGTGTCCCCAGCATAATTTTCCCAGCATAATTTTCCCAGCATAATTTTCCCAGCATAGGTGTCCCCAGCATAGTTTTCCCAGCATAGGTGTCCCCAGCATAGTTTTCCCAGCATAGGTGTCTCCAGCATAATTTTTCCCAGCATAGGTGTCCCCAGCATAGGTGTCCCCAGCATAGGTGTCCCCAGCATGGTTTTCCCAGCATAGGTGTCTCCAGCATAATTTTCCCAGCATAGGTGTCCCCAGCATAGGTGTCCCCAGCATAGGTGTCCCCAGCATACTTTTCCCAGCATAGGTGTCCCCAGCATAATTTTCCCAGCATAGGTGTCCCCAGCATAGGTGTCCCCAGCATAGGTGTCCCCAGCATAGGTGTCCCCAGCATAGGTGTCCCCAGCATAGGTGTCCCCAGCATAGGTGTCCCCAGCATAATTTTCCCAGCATAGGTGTCCCCAGCATAATTTTCCCAGCATAGGTGTCCCCAGCATAATTTTCCCAGCATAGGTGTCCCCAGCATAATTTTCCCAGCATAGGTGTCCCCAGCATAATTTTCCCAGCATAGGTGTCCCCAGCATAATTTTCCCAGCATAGGTGTCCCCAGCATAATTTTCCCAGCATAGGTGTCCCCAGCATACTTTTCCCAGCATAGGTGTCCCCAGCATAGGTGTCCCCAGCATACTTTTCCCAGCATAGGTGTCTCCAGCATAGGTGTCTCCAGCATAATTTTTCCCAGCATAGGTGTCCCCAGTATAATTTTCCCAGCATAGGTGTCCCCAGCATAGTTTTCCCAGCATAGGTGTCCCCAGCATACTTTTCCCAGCATAGGTGTCTCCAGCATAATTTTTCCCAGCATAGGTGTCCCCAGCATGGTTTTCCCAGCATAGGTGTCTCCAGCATAATTTTCCCAGCATAGGTGTCCCCAGCATAGGTGTCCCCAGCATAGGTGTCCCCAGCATAGGTGTCCCCAGCATAGGTGTCCCCAGCATAGGTGTCCCCAGCATACTTTTCCCAGCATAGGTGTCCCCAGCATAGGTGTCCCCAGCATAGGTGTCCCCAGCATACTTTTCCCAGCATAGGTGTCTCCAGCATAATTTTTCCCAGCATAGGTGTCCCCAGCATACTTTTCCCAGCATAGGTGTCTCCAGCATAATTTTTCCCAGCATAGGTGTCCCCAGCATGGTTTTCCCAGCATAGGTGTCTCCAGCATAATTTTCCCAGCATAGGTGTCCCCAGCATAGGTGTCCCCAGCATAGGTGTCCCCAGCATAGGTGTCCCCAGCATAGGTGTCCCCAGCATACTTTTCCCAGCATAGGTGTCCCCAGCATAGGTGTCCCCAGCATAGGTGTCCCCAGCATACTTTTCCCAGCATAGGTGTCTCCAGCATAATTTTTCCCAGCATAGGTGTCCCCAGCATACTTTTCCCAGCATAGGTGTCTCCAGCATAATTTTTTCCCAGCATAGGTGTCCCCAGCATGGTTTTCCCAGCATAGGTGTCTCCAGCATAATTTTCCCAGCATAGGTGTCCCCAGCATAGGTGTCCCCAGCATAGGTGTCCCCAGCATAGGTGTCCCCAGCATACTTTTCCCAGCATAGGTGTCCCCAGCATAGGTGTCCCCAGCATAGGTGTCCCCAGCATAGGTGTCCCCAGCATACTTTTCCCAGCATAGGTGTCTCCAGCATAATTTTTCCCAGCATAGGTGTCCCCAGCATGGTTTTCCCAGCATAGGTGTCTCCAGCATAATTTTCCCAGCATAGGTGTCCCCAGCATAGGTGTCCCCAGCATAGGTGTCTCCAGCATAATTTTTCCCAGCATAGGTGTCCCCAGCATAGGTGTCCCCAGCATAGGTGTCCCCAGCATACTTTTCCCCGCATAGGTGTCTCCAGCATAATTTTCCCCAGCATAGTTTTCCCAGCATAGGTGTCTCCAGCATACTTTTCCCAGCATAGGTGTCCCCAGCATACTTTTCCCAGCATAGGTGTCTCCAGCATAATTTTTCCCAGCATAGGTGTCCCCAGCATAGGTGTCCCCAGCATGGTTTTCCCAGCATAGGTGTCTCCAGCATAATTTTTCCCAGCATAGGTGTCCCCAGCATAGGTGTCCCCAGCGTAATTTTCCCAGCATAGGTGTCCCCACCATAGGTGTCCCCAGCATAGGTGTCCCCAGCATACTTTTCCCAGCATAGGTGTCCCCAGCATACTTTTCCCAGCATAGGTGTCTCCAGCATAATTTTTCCCAGCATAGGTGTCTCCAGCATAATTTTTCCCAGCATAGTTTTCCCAGCATAGGTGTCCCCAGCATAGGTGTCCCCAGCATAATTTTCCCAGCATAGGTGTCCCCAGCATAATTTTCCCAGCATAGGTGTCCCCAGCATAATTTTCCCAGCATAGGTGTCCCCAGCATAATTTTCCCAGCATAGGTGTCCCCAGCATAATTTTCCCAGCATAGGTGTCCCCAGCATACTTTTCCCAGCATAGGTGTCTCCAGCATAATTTTCCCAGCATAGGTGTCCCCAGCATAGGTGTCCCCAGCATACTTTTCCCAGCATAGGTGTCCCCAGCATACTTTTCCCAGCATAGGTGTCCCCAGCATAATTTTCCCAGCATAGGTGTCCCCAGCATACTTTTCCCAGCATAGGTGTCCCCAGCATAATTTTCCCAGCATAGGTGTCCCCAGCATAGGTGTCCCCAGCATACTTTTCCCAGCATAGGTGTCTCCAGCATAGGTGTCTCCAGCATAGGTGTCTCCAGTATAATTTTCCCAGCATAGGTGTCCCCAGCATAATTTTCCCAGCATAGGTGTCCCCAGCATAATTTTCCCAGCATAGGTGTCTCCAGCATAGGTGTCTCCAGCATAATTTTTCCCAGCATAGGTGTCCCCAGTATAATTTTCCCAGCATAGGTGTCCCCAGCATAATTTTCCCAGCATAATTTTCCCAGCATAGGTGTCCCCAGTATAATTTTCCCAGCATAGGTGTCCCCAGCATAATTTTCCCAGCATAGGTGTCCCCAGCATACTTTTCCCAGCATAGGTGTCTCCAGCATAGGTGTCCCCAGTATAATTTTTCCCAGCATAGGTGTCCCCAGTATAATTTTCCCAGCATAGGTGTCCCCAGCATAATTTTCCCAGCATAGGTGTCCCCAGCATACTTTTCCCAGCATAGGTGTCCCCAGCATAATTTTCCCAGCATAGGTGTCCCCAGCATAGGTGTCCCCAGCATACTTTTCCCAGCATAGGTGTCTCCAGCATAGGTGTCTCCAGCATAATTTTTCCCAGCATAGGTGTCCCCAGTATAATTTTCCCAGCATAGGTGTCCCCAGCATAATTTTCCCAGCATAATTTTCCCAGCATAGGTGTCCCCAGTATAATTTTCCCAGCATAGGTGTCCCCAGCATAATTTTCCCAGCATAGGTGTCCCCAGCATACTTTTCCCAGCATAGGTGTCTCCAGCATAGGTGTCTCCAGCATAATTTTTCCCAGCATAGGTGTCCCCAGTATAATTTTCCCAGCATAGGTGTCCCCAGCATAATTTTCCCAGCATAATTTTCCCAGCATAGGTGTCCCCAGTATAATTTTCCCAGCATAGGTGTCCCCAGCATAATTTTCCCAGCATAGGTGTCCCCAGCATAATTTTCCCAGCATAGGTGTCCCCAGCATAGTTTTCCCAGCATAGGTGTCCCCGGCATAGTTTTCCCAGCATAGGTGTCCCCAGCATAGGTGTCCCCAGCATAGGTGTCCCCAGCATAGGTGTCCCCAGCATAATTTTCCCAGCATAATTTTCCCAGCATAATTTTCCCAGCATAGGTGTCCCCGGCATAGTTTTCCCAGCATAGGTGTCCCCAGCATAGTTTTCCCAGCATAGGTGTCCCCAGTATAATTTTCCCAGCATAGGTGTCCCCAGCATAGTTTTCCCAGCATAGGTGTCCCCGGCATAGTTTTCCCAGCATAGGTGTCCCCAGCATAGTTTTCCCAGCATAGGTGTCCCCAGCATAGGTGTCCCCAGCATAGGTGTCCCCAGCATAATTTTCCCAGCATAGGTGTCCCCAGCATAATTTTCCCAGCATAGGTGTCCCCAGCATAATTTTCCCAGCATAGGTGTCCCCAGCATACTTTTCCCAGCATAGGTTTCCCCAGCATAATTTTCCCAGCATAGGTGTCCCCAGCATAATTTTCCCAGCATAGGTGTCCCCAGCATAGGTGTCCCCAGCATAATTTTCCCAGCATAGGTGTCCCCAGCATAATTTTCCCAGCATAGGTGTCCCCAGCATAGATGTCCCCATTATCAGTGTTCCCTGTACATGTACAGGTTCAGATTTATGCCCATTTGACACTTTCCTGTACAAGCTGACTTCTTCACTGTAGGAGCCGACTTCAGCTCTCCTGCACCTCCCGACTCCCGCCCACTGCTACACACACAGGCTGTAAGGTGGAAGGATTCCTAATGAAAACAGCAGGCGGGAAGCCAGGAGGTGCCACGCTGACGACGTCACTGCAGCCAATCCTCAGCTCAGCACTGCAGCCAATCCTCTGGTAGCACGGGAGGGTGTGCGGGGAGCGGCTTTTTGTCCTGGACCTGCCAGACATAGACTGCCGATAACAGCAGCTGCTTTTAAAAGCCAGCAGATCGGCAGTGCTGTGTTGGCAGAGTCTGTGCAAGCTGGGGGCCGGACAAAACACACCCGCGGGCCGGATGTGGCCCGCGGGCCGGGGTTTGGAGACCCCTGCTATAGAGGATAGAGTGGAAGCGGCAGCTCAGGATACAAGAGATAGTGAGGCAATAAGCCAAACGTCGGGCGACTAGCAAACAAGGATAAACAAAGGACAAGCCAGAGGTGAAGGTCACAAGCAGACAGGGATAGTCGAGGTCAAGCCAAGATCGGTAAAACAGACAGACGTAGCACACGACAAACAGGAATCCAAACACACAATAGCTTAACAAACAACGTTGATCAGCACGGCTGGCTTGCAGTGCACAGGTTAATATAGTGTTCCCTGATAGGGCCTGGCTGGTGCCATGCTTGGAGGAGAGATTATTAAAGCAGCCAGGTGAGAGCAGCTGGCCTCTAAGGTGAACACATGGAGAAGGGGTAAGCTGAGAGACAAACATTACTGCATAACCATGACACCCCCCATTTTCAGGGGCTCAAATATAAATGGACAAATTAATATAATTATATATAAAACGTTAATTTTTTATATTTTGTTCAGGATCCTTTACTGATAATGTCTGCCTGAAGTCTGCAACCCATGGACATTACCAAAAACTGTGTTTCCTTCTTTCTGATGCTTTGCCAGGCTCTAACTGTTGCTGTCTTCCGTGTTTCTTTGTTTGTGGGTCTTTCTGCCTTTAGTTTTGCCTTCAGCAAGTGAAATGCATGCTCAATTGGGTTGAGATTAGGTGATTGACTTAGCCATTGCAGAATATTCCACTTCTTTTCCTTCAAAAGCTCCTGGGTTGCTTTTGCAGTGTGTTTTGGATCACTGTCCATCTGTACTGTGAAGCGCCGTCCAATCAACTTTGCTGCATTTGGCTGAATCTGGGCTGACAGTATATCTCTAAACACTACAGAAGTCATCCGGCTGCTTCTGTCACATCATCAATAAACACCAATGACCCAGCGCCACTGGAAGCCATGCATGCCCATGCCATCACACTGCCCTCAACATGTTTACAGATGACGTTGCGTGCTTTGGATCATGAGCTGTGCCAAGCCTTCTCCACACTTCTTTCTTCCCGTCATTCTGGTACAGATTAATCTTAGTTTCATCCGTCCAAAGAATTCTTTTCCAGAACTGGTCTGGCTTTTTTAGATGTGTTTTGGCAAAGTCTAATCTGGCTTTTCTATTCTTTAGGCTTATGAATGGTTTGCACCTTGTGGTGAACCCTCTGTATTTGAGCTTGTGAAGTCGTATCTTGTGTGTAGACTTTGACAATGATACACCCACCTCCTGGAGAGTGTCCTTCACTTGTCTGGATGTTTTAAATGGGTTTTTCTTTACCATAGAGAGGATCCTGTGATCATCCACCACTGTTGTCTTCCGTAGACATCCAGGCCTTTTTATGTTGCTGAGCTCACCAGTGCGTGCTTTCCTCAGAATGTACCAAACTATTGATTTGGCCACTCCCAATGTTGCTGCTATCTCTGATGTTTTGTTTTGTTTTTGAAGCCTTACAATGACCTGTTTCACTTGCATGGACAGCTGCTTTGAACGCATAATGTAGGTTCACAGCAATAGATTCCAAACGCAGATACCACACTTAGAATCAACTCCAGACCTTTTACCTAATTGATGAAGAAATAACTAAGGAGTAGCCCACACCTGAACATGAGACAGCTTTTGATTGAATTGTCCAATTACTTTTGGTTCCTTGAAAAGGGGGGGATTGGTATTCTTAAGAGCTGCAATTCCTAAACCCTTCCTCTGAGTTGGATGTACAAACCCTCAAATTAAACAGGAGAGTGTGCACTTTCAGCCTATATCCATTATATAACGACAGTGTATAGCTTGAATATGTTTTGGTAAATACCTGAAAAAAACTATGACTGTGCCTGTGTCCAAATATATATGGACCTAACTGTATATATGAAGTTTTAGAGACTGGAGACTTAAAGTCTAGATCTACGTTTCATCTTCTGTAATACATAGATGGTACATCTATTCCTTCCAATTATAAAATAACTTGGTGTGTTCCGAGCAGTGTGTTGACGAACGTTTGACTATACGTAGCACAGTTTTGCGTCTTACAGTATTCCAGCACCGCACCTGCATGTGGTTCTGCCCTCTTCCCCCCCGGCTCAGTCATTAAAGCCAGAGGACTCTTTGAGAAGCTCTCTTTGCCGTACCATGCAGCGCACGGCTCTCTGTGAACACCGCTCCTCTATTATCCCTCCTTGAATAATGTGCAATACAAAACCAGCAGCCTCTATGCTGCAAAGAATAAATCAGTGAGCCAATCCCATCACTCCGGCATGAAGACTTTATTCTGGTCAGATGGTGGTGCCAATTCTCCCACAATCAAAATGAATCGACTGCAGTGATTCAACAATAGGCCTGCGGAAGGCCCAAATACAACCACTAGAGACCACTAGAGACCATCAGCTACCGGTAGAACCTTGACGTTCTAGGCCAGGGATATGCAATTAGCGGACCTCCAGCTGTTGCCAAACTACAAGTCCCATGAGTCATAGCGAGACTCTGACAGCAGCAAGCATGACACCCAGAGGCAGAGGCATGATGGGACTTGTAGTTTTGCAACAGCTGGAGGTCCGCTAATTGCATATCCATGTTCTAGGCTATCAATTGCCATTGTGCTCTGTGTATTAACCACTTGTTGACTGGGCACGTTTACCCCCTTCCTGCCCAGGCCAATGTTCAGCTTTCAGCGCTGTCACATTCTGAATGACAATTGTGCTGTCATGCAACACTGTACCCATATGAAATTCTTATTTTTTTTCACACAAATAGCTTCCTTTTGGTGGTATTTAATCACCACTGTTTTTTTTATTTTTTTGCTAAATAAATGAAAAATGACGAACATTTTGAAGAAATTTTTTTTTTTTATAGTTTGTTATAAAATTTTGCAAACAGGTAATTTTTCTCCTTCACTAATGTGTGCTGATGAGGCTGCACTGGTGGGTACTGATAGGCTGCACTGATGAAAAAATGGCCTGGTCAGGAAGGGGGGTAAATCTTCCGGAGGTCAAGTGGTTAAAGTGCACCTGTGCTTGGTCCATGCAAGGCAGATAAACAGGTTCACTAAACTGCTCCCCCCTCTGTGCTTCCGGCCACCTCTTCCTGCGGCATGACTTCATTACATGACCATTGTTGACTTCATTTGTTTGCAGTGGTCGGGGATATTGTCTTTCATCTCCTTTCACAGGTGTGAATAACGGCACTTTAGAAGCTTAGTTATTTGCAAGTAATTATAATAAGAATAGAATTGCCATCTTCAATAGCGTAGCTGAGCAACCGATGCGAGGGTTAAAGAATAATTCAGTGGAGGTGGTAAACCTTGTCATGTCATCCTGTACACTGACGGTTGGTTGGTAGGCCCGGGGGCTTAGGAGTACAGCGATAATAGCAAAGCCCAATGACTCATCCATGGCTGAGTTATTAGTCAGAGCAGGATGTGTTATTGGTCACTACGCCTGGGAACATGGCAGAGTAGGCCAGGTAAACAGAGCCCCCATACACGGTGTATTATCTCCAGAGCCGGACTGGTGTAAAGGGGGCCCAGTAATAAAAAATAGGTCACCAAGTTCCTCTTTTTAGAGAAAATCTACACTATAACATGAGATTAAATGGAATGTTTTATTTAGGACTTCAGGTGCAGGCAGGAATGTGTGCAGAATTGTATGTTTTCCCACACAAAACATGCTGCCTTTTGCAGACACACATATGGACCATTAGCATCTAGCAAATGCCTTCCAAAATGCATGGTATCGCAGTACCAGTGCGACCTAATTTTTGTGTGTTTTGGTGCAACCTCATTTTCACAAATTGTGCTGGCATCCTTTTTTGCATAGGGCAGACCATTGAAATGAATGGGCTGTCCTAAAACGCGACGTGATGGTACGCGCAAAGAAGTGAGAGCGCTCAGACACACCTCATGGTGTGAACAAGCCCTTAGCCTAGGTTCACATATGGTTCACATATGTGCAGCTTGGGAACTCATGCATAATCAAGGGTGTTCACAACCAGCAGGCAACATGCGTTGCTCTTTAGGCCCCTTTCACACGGGCGGACCGTATGTCCATACCTCCCAACTTTGAAATACTCCAATGCGGGACAAAACGCCTGATGTGAGTTTACTTTACTTGCATCGCACTTAATACGTTGTTGAACGGGGTGGGGGAGTTGGGTGCTAGCTACCGTTGGACGCCGAAAATGTAAGTAGTTGAGCGGGGATGGGGGGCGGGTTGTTCTACCGCGGGACGCCGCAGTCACGTTTACATGCATCACACTACAGCTGTTGAGCGGGGGGCCGTAAGCATCTATTTAACATCAGTCAGTTCTTCAGCGGAGGGGGGGGGTGCCGCGGGATGGAGAAAAATAGGTGTCTACTTACAGCTCCTCCTCCTCACATCATTATGCAGGGAAAAAACATCTTGTGCGGGAGTGCGGGAAGATGTTGTCATTGCGGGAAAGTCCCGCCCAATCCGTGCCAGTTGGGAGGTATGTATGTCCGTTTTTCACCCATCCGTTTTCGGATGAAAAACGGACATACATGTATCCCTATGGGATAGCGGATGTCAGAGGATGAACATCCGCTGACACCCGATCTCACTCGTGTCCGCTATGCTCCATTTTTTTTAGGATAGAAAAATTTCTATTTTTCTATCCGTCTGCGGAGCGGATCGGATGACAACGGACTCTACGGTCCGTGTTCATCTGATCCCCCATAGGGGAGAGCGGAGATCTGACAGGGCGGTCCTTGCACAGTGTGCGGGGACCGCCCAGTCATCCACCGGCTCAGCGGGGATCAACGGAGCGATCCCCGCAGAGCAAGCGGAGGTTCACGGGGCGGATCATTACTGATCCATCCCGTGTGAAAGGGGCCTTAGAAGCCGAGCAGGGCTGATATTAAAGTCTTGTTTTTCTTTTTTTTTAAAAATAACAAACGTGTCATACTTACCTGCTGTGGGCAGTGGTTTTGCAAAGAGCAGAACAGATCCTCCACTTCTGGGGTCCCCCGCCGGTGCTCCTGGCCCCTCAAACCTGCCGAGTGACCCCACAGCAAGTCGCTTACTATGGGGGCACCCGAGCTGCTGCTCTGTGTGTTTATTCAGACACGGAGCCATGGCCTGGCCCCACCCCCTCTCTCTTCTCATTGACTCACTGTCTTTGATTAAGAGCAGCAGGAGCCAATGGCGCCCACTGCTGTCTTAGCCAATGAGGCGGGAGAGTCCCTAGACAGCCGAGGCTCTCGTGCACATCGCTGTAGATCAGGCCCAGGTAAGAATTAGGGGGGCTGCTGCACACAGAAGGTTTACCTTAAAGCGGAGTTCCACCCAAAAGTGGAGCTTACGCTTTAAGCACTCCTCAACCCCTTACATGCCACATTTGGAGGGGGGGTACAGGTACCCAGCTCCCGCTTCCTGATCTCGTCGCCTCGCCAACTACTTCTCTCCCCCTCCCTCTCTGCAATCTTTTGGGACATGTCACAGGTCCCAGAAGATTGCCTGGCCACTAAGAGAGTGCAGCACGACTCGCGCATGCGCAGTGCGCACCCAGCTGTGAAGCCGCAAGCTGTCACACCCAGGTGCCCACACTTGCAATGCAGGTGCCACGGAGAGGCGGGGCAGAGGAGCGAGGCTTCATATGGCCACATCACTGGACCATGGGACAGGTGAGTGTTTGTATATCAAAGCCAGCAGCTACACTTTTTGTAGCTGCTGACTTTTAATAAACTTACAAACGAGTGGAACTCCGCTTTAATGCATAAAGTGCATTAGGGTAAAAAAAACTTCTGTATTTAAAACCACTTTAGGGCCAGTTCACACCACATGAAGCCAAATACAATTTTTTCTGCATCAAAAACGCATGGAAAGTAGGTTATATGGTTTTTAATGGCATAGTACACACCAGTGCAGTCAGTTTCAGTGCGTTCCAGTTTCACTATGAAGCACTGCACTATATTTGCCTTTTTGTATAGATAGATAGATAGATAGATAGATAGATAGATAGATAGAGATATATGTTATATAAAAATGTGTGGGTATATTAACCAATTCCTGACTGCCTCACGTATGAGTACGTCGGCAGAGCGGTTCTTCTGTGCTGGATCATGTGCTTAGTACATGACCTGGCACTTCCAGGTAGGTGATTAGACACAGCACAAGCCGATCAGCGGGTGCCGGTCAATGGATATCCACCGGCACCCACTGATCGGAGAGGTATGTAAACAAGGCAGAGCTCTGTCCTGTCAGCGGAAATGTGCTGGATTTTGTGTCCCTGCAAAGCAGGGAATAAAATCCAGCACATCTTTTAGTAAAAACAGCACATAGTAAACACAAAAACACTGGTTAGGCACACATCTAACCCTTTAATTGCCCCTGATGTTTAATCCCTTCCCAGCCAGTGTCATTAGTACAGTGACAGTGCATATTTTTAGCACTGATGACTGTATTAGTGTCACTGGTTTCTACAAAGTGTCAAAAGTGTCAATTAGTGCCAGATTGTCCACCGCAAAATCGCAGCCCTGCTATAAGTCGCTGATCGCCGCCATTACTAGTATAACAAGAAAACAACTACAAATTCTAGTATATATACCATAGTTTGTAGACGCTAGAACTTTTGCTCAAAACCTATCAATATACACTAATTGGGATTTTATTTTTACCAAAAACATGTAGCAGAATACAAAGCAGCCTAAATTTATGAAGAAATTTGTTTTAAATGTTTTTATTGGATGTGTTTTATAGCAGAAAGTAAAAAATATTGTTTTGTTTTTTTCAAGATTCTCTGTCTTTTTTTGTTTATAGCGCAAAAAAACACAGAGGTGATAAAATACAGCCAAAGGAAAGCTCTATTTGTGGGAAAAAAATGACACACATTTTATTTGGGTACAGCGTTGCATGACTGTGCAATTGTCAATTAAAGTAACGCAGTGTCGAAAAGCAAAAACTGGCCTGATCATGAAGGGGAAAATCTTCCGCAGGGCAAGTGGGTAATCCAGCACCTTAAAGTGGTTGTAAAGCGTAAACATTTTTTTACTTTAATGCAATCCTTGCATTAACCCCTCACCCCCCCCCCCTTTTATTTACCTAAGCCCTCATTCGATCCAGCGCTGTGCACGTCTGCAGATCTTTTCTCCCCTCACTTCTGGGTCTCGCTGGCTTTGCTGGGGCATCAGGGGCCATTGGCTCCCAGTGCTGTCAATCAAAGCCAGTGATGAAGGAGCGGCCCGCTGTCTGTGTCAATGGACGCAGCAGAGGGACTCAGGAGTGAGCATGCACGAGTGCCCCCATGGGAAGCGGCTTGGACAGAGGGGAGGGGTCCGAAAAGAGGTTTGCAGCTGCTCTGTGTAATTCCATTGCACAGAGAAGGTAAGTATAGATATGTTTTTTATTAAAAAATAAATAAAAAATGTACCTTTTACAATCACTTTAAAAGTCCTATTGTCCTAAAATATTTATTTATTTCTAAATTTCCAGAGGAACTGCAGTCTGCTCACATCATTTTTAATAAAAACATCTTTGCCATTCTGAAGCTTCCCTTCACCACCTTTGCATATTATTTTATAAATACTGTGATTCTGTACTTGCCAAATATGCTGCAGAAATCTCTCTCCACTGAGTCTGGCTGCAGCCATTTTAACTGTGGGCAGCTGAAGCTGCTGCCTGTTCACTTCCTGGATTTACACAGACACACAGAGGCACACCTCCAGCTCTGCAGATCTCATTGGCCCTCTTATGACTCATCCCCCCTCCCTTCCTGGCAAACTCTCACGAGAGTGAGAGAGAGCTGTGCATGATGTCATAAGCCTAGGCTAATGACCAGACAAGAATCAGGAAGTGGACTATATAAGGTATTTACTGGCAGGGAAAAAATGTTTTACTATCCAAAGTTTAAACAACAAGGGCAGAGGATTTAACCACTTTATAACCGGCCCATAGCCCAATGACGGCTACAGGGCGGTTCCATCATTCTGGAAGGGCGTACATTGACGTCTTTCTGGGGCACGCACACGGGAGTGTCTGTGACCGCCGGGTCCAGAGGACCCGGCGCATCACGGATCACGGTAAATGGCTGCTGATAGTGGCCGTTTACCACGTGATCGCTCCGTCAAATGATGGAGCAATCACTTGTAAATAAAGCAGCGTCATGTCATGACGCTGGTTCCTCTGTGTGTGTGTGATTCTGGTCTCGTGGCCACGTTGGCCCGGGGCTGCATCACTATCGAGTAGGCCCAGCTAGTCTGGCTGGGGCCTACATCCCAAGAGGGGATCCCAAGCTGTCCATCCAAAAAGGGAGGAAGCTGCCCCTTGATGAAGGAAACCGGGGGAGGACCTGCCCTGGAGGAGACTGGCAAAGCGCTGATGTCTCGGGTGAGGCCTGGTGACCTTGTTGAGGAGGGATCCAATCTACTAAAAGCCCTGCAGTTCGCTGGATCGGCTTAAAGGCTCTCTTGCTGCACGGCTGGAAGTTTGGGACTTTAAATCCTGTGGCAGAGGATTCCTGGACTATCCATTTAGCTATCTCTAAAAGAAGGTCTGTGGCAGAGACTGACTCCATCTTAAGCAGTCTGTGGCAGAGGCTGTCCTGTCACTGGTTCGTGCATCATCCCGGCTGCTAGGCCATGTGAGAGGGGACTATCCGGGTGAGCAATACCCACTCAACTGGGAGAGTGGTGAATGATTGATGAGAACTTTGAACTAATTTGTGCATTCTGTACCGTGTGCCTGAACCTTTCCCTATTCTTCTCCTACCTTCTACTTTCTCTCAAGTTATAATGCAGAAGAAAATAATAAAGCCTGACTGTTGAAGGTTTTACTTTTGTGTGGACATTGCAATTAATAAGGACTTTCCTACCCTGACAACGAAGCTAAAGAGGTAACGTGCAAACCCAAAAACAAACCAGCAGCTCCTACGGTGGTAGTGCTACATACTCACCTGCTCTGTGCAATGGCATTGCACAGAGCGGCCCCAATCCTCCTCTTCAGGGGCCCCCCGCCAGCACTACTCCTTTTTTTTGTGCACCACCATAGGAAGCTGCTTCCTATGAGGTTGCAACTGCAGGCTGTGCAAGTAGCTCAGCCCCGCCCCTGCTCACTCCTCATATGATTTGATTGACAGCAGCATAAGCCAATGGCTCCATGTTCTGTGTGAAGAGGGAGAGAGAGCAGCGCTGGCTGCAGATGGGATCGATATAGGACTCAGGTAAGTATAGGGGGTGAGCGGGCAATACACATTGAGACATTTTTTTTCCATAATTCAGGGAACGCTTTAGAACCACTTTAATTGGGAAGTGGTGCTTTAATAATTCATTCAGTCCGGTATGCCTTTTCAATTCTCCATTATATGGAATGTCATAGTGATGGGAAGGTCTGGTGCTGCCAGCTGTAGCATGCCCAGAGGTCTTTTCTGTACCTTTCACTTGCTTTCTCATTGTGAATCATTTCATTTTAAAGTATGACACTGTTTCCGATAACAAACACTTTGCTGGCACATTTACAGAACCTTAAAAAAAAAAAATTATTCCATTAAATACTAGTTCACAAAGTAAATGAGTTTTATTCTGTTCTATTCTTTTCTATTCTATTGTCTATTTTTATCTATTCTATTTTGTTCTATTTTATCCTTTTATTTTCTATTCTCTTTTATTCTATTCTTGTATTTTGTATGCTATTCTGTTTTATTCTATTCCATTATTTTCTATTCTTTCCTTTTATGGTCTATTCTATTATTTTATATTCTATTCTATTCTGTTTTATTCTATTAATTTTTTCCTATTCTATTCCTATTTTTCTATTTTATTCTATTTCATTAGTTTATTTTCTGTTCAAAAAATTTTTTTTATCTGTTCTATTCTATAAACCAGCCTAAGTAGGAAGCATCATCTTATTTCACTTTAATACCTTACTGTATTTATTGCAATATGTTTCTATTTCGAATTAAAATTAATTTTCATTTTCGAATTCAAACAATTTGTTTTGTTATAATTTATTTCAGATCCGTTGAAATCCGTTACTATTGTGATTTGGAAATTCGGATACATCCAGATCTCGGAATAACTAAAATTTTGTGGAAATTTTCATCTGAAACCCAATGAATGAACAGAGTGGGCAATGGACACTCAGGCGGGGGAAAAAGGGCTATATGATGCTGGCTGTCCTCTAGCCAGGAAATGAGGCAGGTTCTAACTGACTTGCTGCGCCTTCTAATGCACACAGTGAGAAGCTCACAGTGTGCAACTGAATCAGAGTAAGCAATTTCAGCACAGGAGAGGGTAGCCTGTACAACTGTATAGGCTTCTCTCCTGTACAAAAAATTGCTTGCTGTGATTCCACTGCACACTGTAAGCTTTTTACAGTGTGCATTAGAAGGGAAGACCAGAGTTTCACTTTAACGATACATTAAAGAATACAGAGCTGCATTTTCTGTGTCTGGAGTTCAGATTTAACCACCACCACCTTGTTTGCAGCACCTTGCTCCCTGCTTGCAACATTGCATACTTTCTGTCTCAATAGCGATCACGGTAATTATTAGTTCACGGAAAGTAAAGTCGATAAAAGGAATATATGAATAAAACATGAAGCCGAGGACTTGGGTGGCGGAAACGTGGAATTAAAACAAAAAGCAAATTATCCCCTGCTTGGCTAGATCTCAAAAAACACGAAATTTACACTAAATTTGGCTGTTGCTCTTTAATTGCCGACATAAAAACAACCCGCTGATCACAAAGGCCAACGCGCGCTTCGAGAAATTTAGAAGTAAGTTTCTTTCATGGAATAATGGGAATTACGCTGCGTCCGGGGGCTGGGTAGAGCAGTAATTATGGTGTAGCGGTATTTAGTAGAGGAGTATTAATAGATGCTACCCACACAGGGCTCAGGACGGGGGTCTTTGTCTCCTACAGGAAATCCCAGAGGGCCCGACAGGAAGTGAGCAGCTGACTTTACGCCTGTCAATCCGAGATACTGCGCCGCATGACACGCACGGGCCTTCAATCTGCTTTATCAAGTTGGTGGCTTCCGTCCAAAATTATTATTATTATTTTAGGTCTATATTATGCTTGTTAAGGGATTTTCCATTCGCGGCAGTAGTGCTTGTGGGTGGATGATAAACGGCGGGGGTTCGTCCTGGTTGGGCCCCCCCCCCCCCCCCCCGCTGATCAGATCTATTGTGTGTCTGAAAAAGCTTTGTCCCTTTTGGCTTGGAGCAGCTCGGGTCTTGGAAAATAAATGAAATTGTATCAAAATATTTCCAGAGACTCTGCAGCATATTTCATGTAGAACTAAACTCTCTCAATCAACATTAATTATTTTTAATCCTATATTATATTATATTATACCTGTATCATATTATTTTATATTATATTATATTGTGCCTGTATCATATTATTGTAGCAATACCCTCTTCAGGGCCGCTGATTAGTTTTGGGTTTTGCACGTTATCTCTTTCAGCTGTGTTGTCCGGGTAGGAAAGTCTGTAGTAATGGCAATGTCCACACAGATGTAAAACCTCAAACAGTTAAGCCCTGTACACACGATCGGTTTGACTGATGAAAACCGTCCGCTGGATGGTTTTCATCAGACCAACCGATCGTGTATGGGACCCATCGGTCTTTTTTCCATCGGTTTTAAAAAAATAGAACATGTTTTAAATTATTCCGATGGACAAAAAACCGATCGAAAACTCAGATCGTCTATGGGCAAGTCCATCGGATCAAAAACCCACGCATGCTCAGAATCAAGTCGACGCATGCTCAGAAGCATTAAACTTAATTTTTCTCGGCTCATCGGAGTGTTTTTTTACGTCACCGCGTTTGGAACGGTCGGTTTTTTGACTGATGGTGTGTGGGCAAGACTGATGAAAAACAGTTTCATCGGATTTCCGATGGACAAATCCATCGAGCGAAAATCCATAGGTTATCCGATCGTGTGTACAGGGCTTCAGGCTTTATTTTCTTTTGCAATTAATGTTGAGAAAGCAGAAGGTATAGAAGAGCAGGGGAAGGTTCAGGCACTCGCCACGAAATGTCACAGTGTCAGTACAAAAGTCACTCACCACTCTCATTGCTAGAGCGGGTATTGGTCACCCGGACAGTCCTCTCTCCCAAGGCCTAGCAGCCAGGATGACACACGAATCAACAGCGGGACAACCTCCTCCTCAGACCTTTAGAATTAGATGAAGGATCTAATGAAAGGATAGTCCAGGAACCCTCTGCCACAGGATTTCCCTGCCCCAGACTTCCAGCCGTACAGTCAATGAGCCTTTAAGCCGTATCGGCAAACTGCAGGGCTTGTAAAATAGTGAATCCCTCCTTAATGAAGTTTGCAGGCCTCTCCCGAGACAGCCGTAAGTTGCCAGTCTCCTCCGGGTAGATACTCCCCTGGTCTCCTTCATTAAGATGCTTCCTTCCAATTTGGATGGACAGCTTGGGATTCCTTGTTCTGGATGTAGGCCCCAGCCAGGTTAGCTGGGCCTACTAGACAGCGATGCAGCCTCAGGCCAGAGTGGCCCCGAGGCCAAAACCACACACATACCTCGAGCCCTGAGGGCCACGAGGCGAAGAAGGACCCCAATTAATGGCGTCTGCCCCTTAAGTATCCCATCCCTGCAGGCACAGCGGGTTCACCACTCCCCCTGTACTGGTGCCGAGAAGGGCCACTCAATGCACCATGGCCTGCCCGTGTTTCAACAGGTGCCTAAGGTGGTAACGCCACCTACAGGCAATAAGGGAAAACTACTATCGGGCAAGCCACAGCTAAAACAGAGGCAAAAACAAGTTGTAATTCAAACGTCTGAGCCCAACTACTGGCTCAGACATCCCTTTAAATTTAAATAGCCTCCCAACCATTTGGGATGGGCGCTACATTATATTATACCCGTATCAATTATCTTATATTGTACCTGTATCATATTATATTATATTATATTATATTATACCTGTGTAGCACACCCCCGAGGGAGCTGCTTTTGTTTGTTCAGTCCGTTACTCTGCCTCTCAGCCCCAAGAACTGCCTCAACCCCTCTGGCACACCTGGTTAGTAATGTTAGTGTGGGAGCCACCAACAGAGAGAAAACACAATGATAATAGAGCATATAGTATATTTACCGAGGCCCTGGGTTCCATCACTTCACCAGCAGTGGTAGTAAACAGAGACTCACACAAGGTATCGATGAACCACTTGTAAAAGTTTACTTTGATAAAGAATGGTGAAGAATAACATAAACCAATGGTGTGAGTAACAGATGAATGACACATGTATTGATTGGCAGAGATATCTGTTCAAAGCAACAATGCCATACCACTGTATCCAACAGCAACCTGACAATAGGATATGTGAGTAGGTATACAGTGGAGTGAGCCCCCAATACTTTGATACCTGTATTGAATTACCTCTCCACCGTATTTATCGGCATATAACATGCACTTTTTTCCCCTTTAAAATCAGGAGAAAATCGTGGGTGCGTGTTATACGCCGATCCCCGCTGATTGTGAGCGAGCGGAGATACACAAAGCCGAAGTACACTCGCAGTCCCGCCCCTGACTGTGAGCAGAGCCGAGTCTAGCCGAAGTACACTCGGCTTTCTGTATGTCAGCGGCGCTCGCAATCAGTGGAGGTGGGTGTGACTGCGAGAGGAGCCGAGTAAAGCCAAGTGTACTTCGGCTTTGTGTATCTCGGCTCCTCTCGCAATCAGTGGAGATGGGCGGGACTGTGAGCAGAGCCGAGTCTAGCCGACGTACACTCGGCTTTCTGTATCTCGGCTCCGCTCACAGTAGGCGGAAATCGGCGCCAAATTTAAATCAGGCCAGGGCAAGGCTGCAAATGCAAAGGCACTGGGCAAGGCTGCAATGATGGACACTGGGCAAGGCTGCAATGAGGGACAAGGCTGCAGATGGACACTGATAAGGCTGCATTGATGGGCATTTAAATGTAAGTTTTTTTCCTTACACTTCCCTCCTAAAAGTTTTTTTTCTTAAAATGTCCTCCTAAACTTGGGGTGCGTGTTATACGCCGGCGTGTATTATACGCTGATAAATACGGTACTTACCTGCTCTGTGCAGCTGGTTTTGCACAGATCAGCCCAGATCCTCCTCTTCTCGGGTCCCTCTTCGGCTCTCCTGGCCCCTGCCTCCTGTTGAGCCAGGAAATAAGCTGACCTGCTGCAGCTTCTAAGGCACACGGTGAGAAGCTCACAGTGTGCAGTGAAATCAGAGTAAGCCATTTCAGTGCAGCCTGTACAACTGTGCAAGGCTGAAGAGAAGGCTGAAAGTCAGAAATTGAGTGAACCTTGGGCATCCTACACACACAATAACATTGTTACGTTTGCTGCTACTCTGTTTTATTTATCTGTTTTATTTATCTGCAGATCAAGGGGATGAGTTTCAATCTGCATTTGATGTTAGTTATTGCAACCTGACAGGTAAAAACGTTTTCGTTTTTTTATTTCTCTCTGTTTACCATCTTATTATCCCTTACAGTCACCCTTATGAGCTTTAATTAACTCCCTCTTCCCCTTCTCCCCTGGACATTCTTTTCCTGCTGATTTTTGTTATTTTATTTTGTTTTTCAGATGTATACAGGGATCGGATTCAGAAGCCAATGCAGCGTGTTTTCAGATGCTTCTGAGATGCTTTGATCTGCCATTGAGTTGCTTTAACCATTTTCTGAGTTGTTTTGTATTCTTATTGATATCTCATTGACTCAGATGCCAACAAATGCCAATGTACATGAGCCCTTAAAATGTATCTAAAGCCAGATCTTTATTTTTACATTTTGAATAGAGTTGGATTTCAATCTCTGTCAGCATTTTTATCACTGCTGCATCCTTTGAGCTGCTTTTTCATGCAATTAAGAAGCATCAGGTTATCTGTGTAATAGTACAGTTAAAACAAGAACTCCCTCCATATATATTATGGAAACCTAATGGAAGGAACTGTACAGTTCTCTGGAGCTTTCACTAGCCTGCAACTCTAGTGACACCAAGTGGACACAACAGGAACATCATTTGAAGAGTTAAAGTGGAGTTCCACCCAGAATTTTTTTTGTTCACAATAAATCCTAAAAAAAATTAGAAAAAAATAGAGTTTTTTTTTTTTTTTTTTTTTATACTCACCCGAAATACCTGTTGCTATGCGGAAGTCTGTAATCTGCCTCTTACGTAACCACGGTTTGTTTTCTTCCCCATCCTCTTCTAGTGAATGGGGCGCGCTGCTTTCTGGGAACTGTGTGTAATCCCAGAGAGCAGCCGCCCATTCACTAGTCTACGCGAGACTCGCGCATGCGCAGTAGGAAACGGGCAGTGAAGCCGTAAGGCTTCACTGCCTGTTTCCCTTAGTGTGGATGGCGGCGTGGGACCTGCACCGATCGAGGGATCGGCATCAGGGGGGCAATCAGCGCGGGAGAGTAGGACAGGTAAGTGTCCTTATTAAAAGTCAGCAGCTACAGTGTTAGTAGCTGCTGACTTTAAAAAAATAAAAATTCACGGGTGGAGCTCCGCTTTAATGCCAATGGTTTTCAAATTAAGAGGTATAGGGGGCCTCAACTGTGGCCCCTAAAATCATCAAAGGGCCACACATAATATTCTGTGTAGTGTAATGCTAGAGAAGACTGTCGGAGTCAACAAACATACTAGAATCTAGGTCAGAGACCAAGAACATTCTAGAATAAATGGTCAGAGACTACAAACATACTAGAATAAATGGTCAGAGACTACAAACATACTAGAATAAATGGTCAGAGACTACAGACATACTAGAATAAATGGTCAGAGACCATGGTGAGACAATCACTGCCGCCATTTGGGAGCCTCACCTCTGCTGTCTTTTGGCAATGTCCAGTGGTGAGTATGGGATTTTCCTTATTTAAGCCCCCCCCCCCCCCCCCGTGCCTTCACATCATACTATATACTATATCATTTCATTTTAGGTACACTACGTGCATCTACCCCTGAAGAGTGAGCCAAGCCTCGCGAAACACGTTGGGTACACTTGATGCCTGTGTGTTTACATGATTATTGTCAGATACTTGCAATATCATTTTACCTACTTTTTACGTGTCTTGTATTTTGTATGAATTGGCCCATGTTCATGACATCAATGTATGTAATGTTTTTTACTTGAATAAATATACATTGCAATTTTTTCTGCGATTTTCATTGGCTCAACAGTGCTCACCTCACTCAAGGGCGAACCTTTCTCAAGAATAAATGATCAGAGACTACGGACATACTAGAATAAATGGTCAGAGACTATGGACATACTAGAATAAATGGTCAGAGACTACGGACATACTAGAATAAATGATCAGAGACTAGGGACATACTAGAATAAATTGTCAGAGACTACGGACATACTAGAATAAATTGTCAGAGACTACGGACATACTAGAATAAATGGTCAGAGACTACGGACATACTAGAATAAATGGTCAGAGACTACGAACATACTCGAATAAATGGTCAGAGACTACGAACATACTCGAATAAATGATCAGAGTCTACAGAGATACTAGAATAAATGATCAGAGACTACGAACATACTAGAATAAATGGTCAGAGACTACGGACATACTAGAATAAATGGTCAGGGACTACGAACATACTAGAATAAATGCTCAGAGACTACAGACATACTACAAGTGTTGTTGGAGACTGGAAACCTGTTGCAGGATACATGTTACATGATAGATCTAGAGACTACTATCATTACTTTTCCTTTGCAAATCAATGTTCCCATTCCTACCGCTGGGATCTCAAAGAGCCGCACAGCAAGTACTAAAGTATCAAACATAGCCCTCGAACCACAGGATAGGCTCTAGGGGTCTACACTTGTAGCCAGGTGCTTGGCTAGAGATAGAGGGCGATTTAGGACACTCTGTGATCCCAATGGACTTCAGCTGAATGGGTTAACACTACCTCACGTCCATCCACCAGGGGGAGCTAAAAAGCAGAAGGAGCTTAAGAGACTTGATGGTTGGCAGCATTGAATCATGGGAGATGAAGTTTGGGAAAGATGCTTTACTATGGCGGTTAAAGTGGAGGTAAACTCCACTTTTGTACTTGTACCTACAGGTAAGCTAATAATAAGGCTTACTTGTAGGTACAGTAAATATCTCCTAAACTTGCACTATTTAGGAGAAATTCACAAGTGATGCTGCCAGTGACGTCACCAGCGCATGCGCTCTGAAGAAACAGCATACCCGAGCCATGCCTTCAGAGCTCCGTGACGGAGCCGAGAGCACCCACGAGCATGCGTGGGAGTGACATCACTGCGGCCCCTGGACATTCATACGGCCAGGAGCCAGTGAACCCGGAAGTAAGAGCGGGTGAAGATGGCAGCGCCGAGGATCCGAGACAGCATTGCGTGGGAGGGATCTACTTTACAGGAAAGTCTGTCATAATGTGCTAGCATGCAATGCATACTATTACACTATGACTTAACCTTGCAGGGGGGACACTTTATTTTTGCTTTAGTGGCAGTTTTCTACCAGTTTAATGGACCATTGGACTACAATTCCCAATGCAAGCCTGTTATTAAGAAGGAGAGCTTTATTTTTCCAGGCTGAATGCCAAGGGATTTGTTCTTTGCTGCGAGGAGACCGAGATGTTCCCATTGCTGCTTTTGTGTGAACATCAACCTGCCACAAGCCTGCAGCTGTGTGCTGAGGGCCGGATTTGCTCCAGGCAGATTCAGAAGTAAGCTGATATCTGAATAGCAGGACCTCTGTTGATGTATCGCTGGGACTACTGAGAGGCCACTGCTGCCATTAAGGCAAAGACTGAGCCCATAGGGACTGGGCATATAATTGGCAGCATTAGCATGCAGACTTTACTGGGACTGTACTCATATGCACCACCGTAAAAACTGGGCCCCAATGCTAGCCAGCTAAAGAACTAGGGCTAAGGACTGCTCACTCAGGTAGTTGCTTTACAAGAACTTTGCCTATTGTCCATAGTAGGAAGTACTTCTTTAGGGAGTCTTAATCTTTATTGCTGCCTTCATATAGAGTGCACTCTAAAGTAGATATAGCCTACTGTTTACAAAGGAGTTATCACAGCATTGGTTATCAATGCCAATACTTTTTTCTAATGCCATTACTTATTGCTGATTTTGCGGATTACCAGTTTCACTTTGTTTTAGCTGCATAGAACTACATTCTTGAAGAAGCTACCAGGTACTATGCTGCTATAGCCTAGTGAACATATTGTCTAGTGAAGTGTGATTGACCTACCGTATATACTCGAGTATAAGCAGAGTTTTTCAGCACATTTTTTTGTTCTGAATATGCCCCCCCTTGTCTTATACTCGAGTCACCTTTTTTGCGCCTGATCTCCCGGACTTTGGGGACCCAGTACCAGCCGGCCGTAGGTCCCCTGGACCCCAAACATGGCACACATATAGCCCCACTCCTTCTCTACATTTATGCAAAGTTTGTTGTCCGGGAGACCTACAGCCAGGGAACACAGAATTTTCAAACCCGGGCACCCCTTCCATAGACTCCAATGTTAAATGGTAATTTTTTTGGTGATTTTGGGGACCCGGTACCGGACGTTTGTAGGTCCCCTGGACCCGAAACTTGGCACACATGTAGCCATATTTCTCCTCTATAAGTGTGCAAAGGTGGTTGTCTGGGGAACCTACGGCCGGGGAGCCCTGATTTTTCAAAGCCGGGCACCCCTTCTATAGACTCCTATGTTAAACGTCAGTCTAGTCATGGGCACAGTGAGGCATGGGCACAGTGAGGCATGGACACAGTGAGGCATGCACATGGACACAGTGAGGCAAAGTGAGGCATGCAGATAGACACCCTAGGCTTATACTCGAGTCAATACGTTTTCCCAGTTTGTTGTGGTAAAATTAGGTGCGTCGGTTTATATTCGGGTCGGCTTATACTCTAGTATATACGGTAATCCTTTACTTACTCTTTTATGTGCATACTGATATTTACTATAATCCTTGACAATATATTGGAGTAATTTGCCACAGTCTGATGTTTACTTTTTGATACTAAACCTTAGCTGTGTGCAGGGTATCTATATGTGTGCTCCTAGTAGCAGTGCAGTATCCATTTGCTTAACCTGGTGTGTCAGTGGGGCGAGGGTGCTTTCAGAGTCGAGGCACGAGAACTGAGAACCTAATCTACCAAATGGCTTCTGCTGGGGTAGCGCTACATACTCTATGGGACTATACAGTATACAATATGTGCATGTTGACGGTTTAAAGCTCATCATCTCCAATGAAAACATTCCCTTTTGCAGTCTAGCAGCCTGCTGGCTCCTGCTCTCTCAGTGCTGCTTTCCTTCCCGCACAAGTTGTTTCGTTCCCGCATAACGATGTGAGCAGGAGGTCCTGCTGGGGAGAGATCATCCTAGGGAGGATTAAGCTCAATGTGATCCCAGCATCTGTCTGTGTTACTTGGAGATATACAAGCGCGCTTTTCCAGCATTATACAAGAGAGCTATGATTGTGCTTATTAGTGCACAGAATTATTTGCTTACAGGAGAAGCTTATAACATTTCCAAAACACATGTAGTGCAAGGGCCTGCCTAATTGCATACAAATTGAAACTCTTAGGCTGGCTATAAATTATACCATTTTCTTGTACAACTTTTCTTTAGATTTACCAAAATAGGAGGTCAAACCTAAACACTTTCAATTTGTATGCAATCAGGCAGGTCCTTTCACTACATAGTTGAAGGTAAATTTAAAGAAAGTTGATTAAGAAAATTGTATGGTGTATGGCCAGCTTTACACCCCTTTCACACTGGGGCGGTTTGCAGGTGCGCTATTGCGCTAAAAATAGTGTCTGCAAACCGAACTGAAATAGTGTCTGCAAACCGACCTGCTGTTTCTCCAGTGTGAAAGCCCAAGGGCTTTCACACTGGAGCGGTGCGCTAGCAGGACGTGAAAAAAAGTCCTGCTAGCCGCATCTTTGAAGTGGTGAAGGAGCGGTATATATACCGCTCCTCCCCCGCTCCTGCCCATTGAAAGCAATGGGACACCGCGGCTATACCGCCGGCAATGTGCCTCTGCAGAGGCGCTTTGCGGGGGTGTTCAACCCTTTTTTGGCTGCTAGCGGGGTAAAACCGCACCGCTTGCGGCCGAATACCGCCGCAAATCCAACGGTAAAGCGCCAGTATAAATAGCGGCACTTTACCGCCGACGCACCTCCCGCCCCGTGTTTGGGGCCTTAAGGTTGACCTCATATTATATGGTTTTGGTAAATCTGAAGACAAAAATCTGCAGAAAATCTAATAGTGTGTATGGGGTCTGACTGATGAAACAAACTGAAGGCATGTGTGAAAGGGGCCTAACCTTACAGTCGTCATTTGAGTGTGTATGGCACTTATACGAGGTTTGTCCAGTAAGTATCCAGCCGTGTAATATGAAAAATAGAGACAGTTTCTGAAGAAGATACAAGCATCATTGTACATAGGACAATGGTGCCTCAGTCCCTCTCAAAGATACGACTTCCATTGGGACGACTGGGCCTTTGTTTTCGGATCATAGTTGTAGACCCACGATTCATCTCCGGTTATGATCTTCTTGAGGAAATCTGGTTCCTTGGTAGCGGTTAGAAGCAAGTCATTAGCAACAACAGCATGATGTTCCCTCTGCTCTGGTAGTAGAAGCCACAGAACAACTTTTGCCACGACATGTTTCATGCCAAGATTCTGTGTCAAAATCTCACACATGGTCGTTTCTGGAATCCCCAGATCAGCAGCTGTACACGATCCAAGTTCTCCGGTGTTCTGCTTGCTGCAGGCCTTCCAGAATGTGAATCGCTTTCCACAGATTATCGACCATCTTTGAAGTGTTTGTGCCACACTTTTATTTTCACTGCACTGATTGCACCGTCCCCAAATGAATCGTCCAAATAGTTTCCACGGAGGAATGTTCAAGCTTTACACAAACTTTGATGCAGATTCGTTGCTTTACTTGTTCAGTCATTTTA
This sequence comes from Rana muscosa, assembly GCA_029206835.1. NCBI lineage: Eukaryota > Metazoa > Chordata > Amphibia > Anura > Ranidae > Rana > Rana muscosa. The sequence continues at coordinate 238,803,428 of CM055123.1, read as the reverse complement.
TATATGAAGGCCACATAGTACATATACTTTCTCAACAGAATCTAGCGCCCCCTATTGACTAGTACATTGACGTCATCATTGTTCACGCATTCGCATTTCAGTCCACTCTCCTTGGCTGCCAGGTGACATTGATGTTGCACAAACCGCTCTCATTTTATTTAAAGTGAGTGTAAACGTTAGTTTTTTTTTTTTAAATAACAAATATGCCTATACTTACAGCCCCCGCCGGTGCTCCAGACCCCTCCTCTTCATCGGGTGCCCCCACGGAAAGCTGCTTTCTCTGGAGGCACCCTTGCATGCTCGCTCTCGAGTCCCGCTGCGGCTACCATTGACACAGATAGCAGGACACGGCCACGTCCCCCGCTCCATTTGCCTGTCATGCAAAAATGTGTGAACCCAGCCCGAGGTTTTACAACCACTTTGACCGCTTGCCGAACGCATCGCGAAGATGATCCTCTCTGCGTGGGACCTAGTATGGTATGTGATCCACGTGCTCGGCCAGGGGGCGTGCGCACCTAACAGCCTGGCTCTGCTGTGATTCGTCACAGCACATGCTGATCACCAGGTCCTGGACAATGATTGACCGCTGGCACCTGGCGATCGGCTCTGAGCTTCCCCGAACACAGCTCTCTGAATGTAAACAACACAGAGCTGTGTTCAGTGACAAGATCCTGCTAAGCAGGGAATGAAAACAACTAGATCCCCAGTAAAATCAGCACATGATACACACAAACACTTGTTAGGCACACAGTTAACCCTTTCATCGCCCTAGTTGTTAACCCCTTCCCTGCCAGTGTCATTAGTACAGTGACAGTGCATATTATTAGCACTGATCATTGTAATAATGTCACTGGTTATTACTATTGGGGTTCCCTCATAATTGCTATTTTTTCATTATAGTCCAGTGGCTTATGTTAACCTGTAGGCATGAATCCTACTCTAGGAATCTGTTCCTTGTAACCACTGTTTAAAATTGAATTTTTTTTTTATTATTCTGTTCCACAGTGCTTGTAGCTTACCATATTATGGATGTCCAAATCCAGACACATTTGTGCAGTTACAACCTGTATTTGTATTGAACATGTAAACCTGTATTTTCTAATACTTAAAGTGGTTGTAAACCCACTTTCCTGACATGCTCCATGGCAGCATACGTGTGGGTTGGCCCCGCCTCCATAACTACCCAATAGGACCCCCTCCCTATAAATTTTGGCTCTGGGCTCTCAGCCGTGTTCCTTTTTTGTCCTCCTCTGAAGGACTAGATGTTTTAGTTCTGCTACCTGAAGACGATTGTTCCTACGATCAAGATCGGCTGACGATATGGTGTCTCATCCCTCCGATAAGCCTTGACTGTGAAGCAGGGTATGGAGTGTATGGCAGAGTAGCGCTGAAGAGCTGGATGATATCTTCCATTGGAGAGATGAGCGCGCACAGGCCTGATTACCTAGCAATGTGCAGGTGGCCATTATCTGCTGCAAGCCCGGTGTGTGTATGGATGCGGTGTCCCTGGCCGAATCGATCGTAGGTGGTGGTAAGCTGTATCGCCTTCATGGCAGCAGTGTTTGTTGTTTGTCTTTTCATTTGCTATTTTCTGCATTTATTAAACTATGCCCAGCAAGCGGTTGGTTCCTTGTGCGTTCCAGCCACCTCTCCCTCTTACTTCCGGGTTCTTCCGTGGTCTGCACATGTGCGGCCCGGAATGAAAGCAAGGCCTGGTTCGCGCATGCGCGCGAGAATCGCGGGCCTGGCGCGGCCGTGACGTCACGCAGCGCCAATTTTAAAAACCTGGGGAAGCCTGTGGATGACAGGAATGATCGTGGGCATAGCGGCGACTTCCCTGAGCACCTACAGAGCCTGCCCCAGGTAAGTGCTGTTCAGAAAGGTCTGAAGTTGCATTTTGTCTTCATACTGGTGTCTGATGTTTACCTTCCACCTGCAGTGATTTCTGATTCAGTATGGACTCTTCACTGCCTCCCGGTGGCCAACCCTCTTGCAGCAGGTAAGATTGGAAAAATGTTTCCTTTTATTCTGCCTGCTGAGGGGGATGGAAGAGAGTGGAGTGTAGGGCATTATTCTGACTTTGTGCCTTTTTTCTCTCTCTCTCTATGCTTGTCTTTCCCTGTTTCAGCCCTTCTAGGTCTGAACAACAGAGTAGTTCCCGCAGACGCAGCGGGTCCTCTAAATCACACCACCGGCACTCCTCTTCTGGCTCTAGACACCATGATTCTTCCAGATCCGGACGTCCCAGTAGAGACACTCCTCACCCCCCCTCATCTCACAGCAAGAGGTCAGAGAGACCATGTTGGGGGTGCAGGGCTTCGGTTCCTGCCAGCAAGTCCCTTTGTGACCATTGTTTTACAAAAGCAGCCAATGAATGAGAAGGTGCAGATAAACACCTGGAAGCATTGGTTAAGCGGGTCGTAAACGAGTCGCTACAAGAGAAAGATGCTAGAATGCAGCATGATTCTCCTCTAGACCTACTGATTCCCTTGTTAGAACAGGGACAGGTGCATGAGACTCTGGAAACCTCTCAACCCAGCCATCCCTCAGCTCCTCCCTCAGAAAGTGGTTCGGAAGTGGATGATCCTGGGATGGGATTTGATTATGCCTTAGTTCCTGCTTTAGTGAAAGCAGTTAGAGAAGTTCTGAATTGGGAAGATACAGTTATATCTCCTCCCAAACAAAGGAAACTTTTTAAACAGCTCAGTAAAGAGCGACATTATTTTCCGTTTGTCACGGAAGTGGGTGCCATTATCTCAGAAGAATGGGGTAAAATGGACAAGAAAAGTTCTATGCAGTCAAAAATTGCAAAATTATATCCTTTTAAGGAAGAAGAGGTAAAACACCTTGATTCAGCTCCCATGGTTGATGCAGCTTTAATACGTTTGGTTAGATATGTAACCCTTCCTCTGGAAGATACGGTCTCATTCAAAGATCCTCTAGAGAGACGGATTGACTCAGACCTGAAGCGAATCTGACAGCAGGTTCAGTCTGTAAACCAATTTTGGCTTTAGCAGCTGTCTCAAAAGCCCTAGAAGCATGGTCAGATAATGTAGATGATTCCCTCAGAAGTATCTCTGAAGAAATGGCGAAAAAATCTCCTATTCAGGAAATCAGGCTAGCATCTGCCTTTTTGGGGGAGGCCTCTATTGATGTTATTCGCCTAGTGGCACGAGTAATGTTGTCAGCGGTTACCGCACGCCGTGCTTTATGGCTCCGTCCCTGGTCGGCGGATCCAGCTTTAAAGCAAGCTTGGTGCCGCATTCCCTTTGAAGGCTCCTCGCTCTTTGGCAATAAACTTGATAATGCCATTTCCCGGGCCACGGGTGGTAAGTCGGGGTTCCTCCCTCAAGACAGGCGTTTGCAAAACCAGAAACGCATCTTTTCGAGGGCACAGAATACAGATCGTGCAAGAGAAGCACGCAGCTACAGACCTGGTCGTGAATTTTCAAGGACCTGGAAATCCAGACAGTCCTCTTTCAGGAAACCAACTAAAAGTACTCCGTCCGGTAGTCGGGAGTCTACAAAGTCTTTTTGAAATTGGGCCCGTTCAAACATGTCAGGTGGGGGCACGTCTCCTCCACTTCCGTCATGTTTGGGCGGCCTCAATTCAAGATTTTTGGACCATCAAGACGGTCTCTTCAGGCCACACGTGGGTCTTCAACAGCACCCCCAGGCTCAGATACATACCCACAAGTCTTCCAAGTGCAGAAGAAAAGAAACAAGTCTTACTAAGTTACATAAACTCTTTATTAACTCAAGGCGCAGCCATTACTGTTCCAGAGGGCGAACGAGGAGAAGGCATGTACTCCCCGTTGTTCATGGTACAGAAAAAGAACGGTACCTGGAGACCAGTAATAGACCTAACGCATCTCAACCGATTTATTCGGAAGGAAAGATTCAAAATGGAGTCACTATTGACAATCCAGCAGTCAGTCCCTCCAGGAGATTGGTTAGTGTCAATAGATCTGAAGGACGCATATTTCCACGTTCCAGTGGCTGCAGACTATCAAAAGTACCTCCGCTTTGCTGTAGGCGATCAACACTTACAGTTCACCTGCCTACCTTTTGGTCTCACGACATCACCTCGGGTGTTCTCCAAGGTTCTGTTGGCCATTGTGGCTCTGCTCTGAGTGAAAGGAGTTTGTCTTCATCACTACCTAGACAACCTCTTACTTCTAGCTCAAGACAGATGTCAACTCTTGGAACACAAGATTCTAGTAATCACCACTCTCCAAGAATTCGGGTGGCTCCTGAATTTGGAGAAAAGTCATCTCATTCCAACACAGTCCCCTGTGTTTCTAGGTGCCCTCTTCAACACAATAGACGGCACCATTTCATTACCCGAGGAAAAGATTGCAGCAATCCGGGACAGGATCCGCGCAACACTTGCTTCCTCTCACCTGTCTGCTCTCCAATGCCTAAAGGTAATCGGCACCATGACAGCCACCATCCCTATGGTGAGGTGGGCTCAGTGGCACACTCGCCCATTCCAAAAAGGGTTTCTCCAGCAATGGGACTCCCCCAGCAAGAGTCAACGCATCAGACTCACTTCATCCATGAGAGAATCTCTTCTTTGGTGGCTTCAGGGGAAGAATCTCCGCAACTGTCACACAATCCGTCCCATCACTTGGATTACTGTAACTTCGGATGCCAGCAATCAGGGGTGGGGCGCTCATTGCCTGACGGAAATAGCCCAGGGTAGGTGGAACACACCGTCCCAAGGAATTGTGTCCAACATACTGGAGTTGCGGGCTGCCTTCCAGGCGCTCATGTCCTTCCGTCATCTGTTGACAGACTCTTCTGTGATGCTCAGAATGGACAACACAACCGCAGTTGCTTACATAAGGAAGCAGGGTGGTACCCGCAGCTGGTCCTTACTCCGGGAAGTAGAACCAATCATGACCTGGGCCCAGAAGTACCTATGCAACATCTCTGCAGTGTACATTCCAGGGGTCCAGAACGTTCAAGCGGACTTTCTGTCACGAACTCAAATGAACAACAACGAATGATCTCTACACATAGAGGCATTCAATTGGCTTCTAACTCTGGGAGTGTCTCCAGAAGTGGATCTGTTTGTGTCCCCATGCAACCACAAGTTGACCAAGTATTACTCGAGGTCTCAGGATCCCCAAGCCTACGGGATAGATGCTCTCACAGATCGGTGGAGATTCAGCCAGGCTTATGCCTTTCCTCCAATACCTGTGATACTTCAATTCCTTCACAGACTCAGAGTGGAGAGAGTAGAAATCATAGCAGTAATTCCGTTTTGGCCCAACAGGCCATGGTTTTCCCTCTTGACGTCTCTCAGTTATCGGGACTCAATCCCTCTACCCCTCAGACCGGATCTCCTATCTCAGGGCACAACGTTGCACCCATGCCCAGCTCATCTGCACCTCAGGGTATGGTTCTTGAGAGGGGAAGGCTGGAAGCCTTAGGATGTCCAGAAGAAGCCATATAGACTCTCCTTAACGCTAGAAGAAATAGCACCAACAGAGTTTATGAGCGTATCTGGTCAAAATTTACAGATCATATGTCTTCCAGGGCTAATTCCTGTAATTCTCCAGAAGTCCAGGATGTACTCAGTTTATTACAAACAGGTTTGGACTTGCCTTTATCAGTATCTCAGCCATTTCAGCATTTACTGGAATCTCTTGGGCCAATCATCCCCTGATTCGCCAGTTCTTTAAGGGTGCAGTCAGACTCAGACCACAAAGAAAACCGAGGTTCCCCAAATGGGACCTGCCTCTTGTACTGGACTATCTTTCGACACTAAGCACAGATCCTGAAAAGCCTCTTTCACCAAAAGATCTTACTCTCAAGACCGTCTTCCTAGTAGCGGTCACTTCAGCCAAAAGAGTGTCCGACATCAGAAACTTGGGTTCAAAAGAGCCTTTCCTGACCTTTTTCCCAGATAGAGCAGTATTAATTCCCATGCTGGGTTCAAACCCGAAAGTTACATCTATCTTTCATGAAAATCAGGAAATTGTATTACCCACTTTTGGAACTTCTGAAGGTCAAGATGTTCATCCCCTTGATGTGGGCCACACATTAAGTCAATACCTGGAAATGACAGAGTCTTTCAGACAAACAGATTTTCTTTTCATTCTTCTTCATGGAAAGAACAGAGGAAAAAGGGCCTCAATCAGATCTATTGCGGCATGGATAGTTCAGACCATCCAAAGAGCTTACAAAGCAAAAGGTTTGGCTCCTCCGGAGGCAGTAACTGCGCACTCAACCCGGAGCATCTCAACTTCTTGGGCAGCCTCTCGTCATGTCGCACCTGACGTTATATGCAGAGCGGCCTCTTGGTCGTCTATTAATACTTTTGTTTCCCACTATTGTGTCGAACCAGCTGCCTTATCATCACTGAATTTTGGTTTACAAGTTTTGTCGGTTGACAGTGTTAAATAAATTTATTTCTTGCCTCAGCATTTTGCCCGCCCGGGTGTGTTTGGCGAGTTATTTCCCACACGTATGCTGCCATGGAGCATGTCATGAAAACTGAAAATTTATTACCAAATACTTACCGTAATTTTCCTTTCCTGATAGGCTCCATGGCAGCAGGAGTCCCTCCCAATGCTTGGAGTAGGCTAGTTACGGAACACGGCTGAGAGCCCAGAGCCAAAATTTATAGGGAGGGGGTCCTATTGGGTAGTTATGGAGGCGGGGCCAACCCACACGTATGCTGCCATGGAGCCTATCAGGAAAGGAAAAATTACAATAAGTATTTGGTAATAAATTTTCCGTTTTTTTCAACTTGCACCTACAGGTAAGCCTAGATTAAGGCTTACCTGTAGGTGCAAGAAATATCTCCTAAACCTACACGGTTTAGGAGATATTTACTAAAAATGACGCGCGCCGTAGACAACGGCGCATTCATGGGGTTAATCCCATTCACAAAATTGGCTACTTCCCAGCAATCGCTGGGCGTAGCCGAATGTGACGGCTCTCGCGCGCATGCGCAGAGTGACGTCTCCGCTGCTCCGGCCAATCACAGCGCTGGAGCGGCGCTGTGATTGGCTGGTGCGGCGATACCCGGAAGTAACCTTCCGGCTATCTCCGCAGCGATGGATGCGGCTGAAGAGGGAGACGAGGACGGCTTCGGGGGCCCCGATCTAAGGTAAGTGATGCATAATGAGCTATTATGCTAGTCATATTAGCTCATTATGCCTTTCTCTTACAGGTGGTTATGAAAAAAAATAAAAAATTAATCGGGTTTACAACCACTTTAAAGGGGTTGTAAACCTTCGTGTTTTTTCACCTTAATGCATTCTATGCATTAAGGTGAAAAAAAAAACACCTGGCTGTGACCAGCCCCCCGTTTTACTTACCTGAGCCCATTCATCTGCTTGGCGCGTCCCCGCCATTCTCCTCTCCAAGAAGTCCCAGATTTGATTGGATAGATTGATAGCAGCGCAGCCATTGGCTCCCGCTGCTGTCAATCAAATACAAATGATGCGGGCGCCAGGGCCGAGTCATACACTCAGCGTCTATGGACGCCAAGTGTATGACTCGGGAGCGCGCCCGCAAGGTAACCCCCTCGGGAGAGCGCTTCTCCAAGGGGGTTATATAATGCGGGGAGGAGCCGCGAGAGCCCCAGAAGAGGATGTTCGGGGCCACTCCGTGCAAAACGAGCTGCACAGTGGAGGTAAGTATGACATGTTTGTTATTTATAAAAAATGATCCTTTAGTGTCACTTTAAAAAAGAAGTATCTTTTTTTTTTTTCTATTCATACTTACCTCGGTGGATGCAGCATCAGACTGATGCTGCATATGTTCCCTGCCGTCTCTGCACTGAGAACCGAGCCACCGAACACCGTCGATGGCTCGGTTCTTACTCCTCCCTGAGCAGAGCGATGCTGACTGTCAGTCAGCATCGCTTCTGCTCTACTTCTCCGCGCTCATTGGAGCGCTAAGCAGTGGAGAAGCGGGGAGCGGCCGTCTCAGCGGCTCGCTGAGATGCTGAGACTGCCATCAATCAGGGCAGCTGGAAGATCCAGACTTGGAAGTCGGGATGACGCACTGTCATGACTGATTTCTGTGACGTCAGCGGAGAGCGGACTTCAGACCGTTCTCCGCTGAAAACAGGTCACAGGAGTGCAAAATTAATTGCACTCCTGTGACCCATAGGAGAAGCCCAGCCTAAAAAGCTCCTTTAACAAAAAAAGAGATTAAACAAAAAAAGACAGGGGTAGACAGAATTTGCAGCAGCTGTGCACTGATTCTGTCTGCTCCAGTTTTGATTAATTATAATGTCACTAGTGATGTCAGTGGCAGTTAGTTCCCCCCAGTGTCAGTTAATGTCAGATTGCCTGCCGCACTATCGCAGTCCCGTTATAAGTCGCTGATCGCCGCCATTACTAGTATAAAAAAAATTAAAAAAATTGCAGTATGTATCCCATAGTTTGTAGGCACTATAACTTTCACACAAACCTATCAATATACACTTGTTGGGATTTTTGTTTACCAAAGACATAGCAGAATACATTTTGGCCTAAAAAATGTAAGAGATTTGATTTTTTACATTTTTATTGGGTATGTTTTATAGCAGAAAGTAAAAAAATAGGATTTTTGTACTCACCGTAAAATCCATTTCTCTGACGTCCATGGACTGACACAGCTGGATACTGTAAACGTGTGGTATATGTCCCTGCTCGCAGGAGAAGATCTAGGCAGAATGTTAGATGTTAAAACATTCTAGAACAAACCAGAGCTGAACAGCCCCGCCCAGGGGGGCATTCCCTCCGGACATTACCCTCCCACCTGCAGCTAGCAGACCTCAGTTCGTAACAAAGCAGTACAAACCTTAAAAGGAAGGGTGGGTGCTGTGTCAGTCCATGGACGTCAGAGAAATGGATTTTACGGTGAGTACAAAAATCCTATTTTCTCTTATCGTCCATGGACTGACACAGCTGGATACTGTAAACGTGTGGGACGTCCCAAAGCAGTATCAGAAGGGTAGGAGCGGTAGCAAAGGAACAACCAAAACTTCACTCCAAACAAGCAGAGCTCCTCAACGGAGGAGTTGCGACATTAAACAGCGGCCTGCAATGCTTTGGTGCCGAAGGGAGCATCCGAAGATGCAGCCACATCAACCTTATAAAATCTTGAAAAGGTATGAATGGACGACCAGTTCGTCGCCTTGCACACTTGTGCAACCGACGCTTTATGTCGGAAGGCCCGGGAAGCACCAATTGCCTTGGTGGAATGCGCCGCAACCGGAAAGAGAGGTGCCCGCCCCTTAAGGGCATAGGCCTGTATGACGGTCTGCCTGATCCACCTAAAGACGGTGGCAGACGACACCGCTCGGCCCTGTTTTGGACCAGACACAGATTTTCGAATGGAAACAGTAGCAGACAGGTACACTCGTAAGGCTTGTACCCATCTTAAATGTATGAAGCGCAAGCTCTCAGGGATGCGATGGGTGAGGACACAAGGACGGAAGAACAATGTCCTTCTTAAGATGAAAGGCCAAGACCATCCTTAGAAAAGAAGGATGGTCGTGGGTGCAACACCAACATATTGTGACAGCAGGAAGGTAAAGTCACCTGGTTGCATCCAGGGGGGTAGATATATTTCGCCCAGATTCAGGCTTTACGCCGACTTATACAACTAGGTGGAGAGTTGTATAAGGCTAGTGGGCTCATGGATGACTCATACCTCTAGGGAGAGTGTGGGGCGTCGTACAGACAGGGAGTTGATGAGACCAGCTGAAGCTTGTCAGCTCATTTAGGCCTCTATAAGAACTCTATAAGACTTAGGGACTAGGACAGCACTAGGCTGATCCCAGTTGTTAGTTAGGAAACCTGTATGTTTAGTCAGAGGTCAAGTTGACCAGGATTTATTTTGTTTATGTTTCTTTTGCTTTGCTGTGTTTTGTCACTGTAAATAGAAAATAAACCGCACCTTTTTGATTTTGAAAACCACAACCTCCGTTTGCTGGGCCTGTTTTTGTGTGGGGAGCCCATCTCTGGGGTCACACACACCCGCTGCCGAGCTAACCCCCTCACAGTTGGTGGAGAACCAGTGGCAGTTTTTTTTTAAGCCAGCATGGAGGAGATACTGAAGCAGCTGGCTCTAGCAAATGCCAATCAACAGCAGACAAATGCAGGTTTGCAAAAGAGCCTTGCAGCTCAACAACAGAACTTCGCAGCCCAGCAGCAAGCTCATCAACAGAGCCTTGCAGCCCAGCAGCAAGCTCATCAACAGAGCCTTGCAGCCCAGCAGCAGACAAACGCAACTTTGCAACAGAGTCTGGAGGCTCAGCAACAAGCCCAGCAGCAATCTGAGGCCCGCTTCATAGACCTGTTACAGAAGCAAGAGCAGAGACTACAACAACAGATGGAAGCAGCAATGCAGCAACGTCCGCAGACCAGTGAGGAAAGCCGTCCCACTAATACCGCGTCCTTTGGGGTGAGTCGTTTATTGACAAAAATGACTGGAGAGGATGATCCAGAGGTATTTTTGACCACATTTGAAAGGACCGCTGAAAGAGAAAAGTGGCCTGAGGAGCAGTGGGCTGGACTGGTGGCTCCTCTGTTAACTGGTGAATCGCAGAAAGCTTACTATGACCTAGAGCCTAACCAAGCAAAAGACTATGCGATGCTAAAAGCTGAAATATTGGCAAGGCTGGGTGTCACCCAGGCTGTCCGGGCTCAGCGTGTGCATAACTGGACTTTCCAGCTTGGAAAACCCCCCAGGTCTCAAATGTATGATCTCATTCACCTGAGCAGAAAGTGGCTACAGCCAGAGACTTTGTCCGCACCAAAGATTGTGGAACGTGTTGTAATGGATCGGTTTTTGAGAGCTCTTCCTACTGCCATCCAAAAGTGGGTAAGCCATGGAGACCCAGAGACGGCCGATGGTCTTGTGGATCGTGTGGAGAAATACTTGGCTACAGAGAACCTGACGGCCTCTTCCAGAGACACTCGGACTTTCCACCCTAAGACCAGACCATCCCCAGGGGCAGATAAGAGGATTCCAAGGGGTAAGGGTGGAGAGAGTGAGAGGGTGGGAGCTCTACCCCAAGTTTGGCGAGAACAGCCTGGGAAATCAGCGGCTCAAGAGGCCGCAAGAAGGATCGTTTGCTACCGCTGCCGGCAAGCGGGACATATTGCAGCCAATTGCCCGGTTGTGGAGGAACCCATGCAGTGTGACTTTCTGACGGGCAGACGTCAGTCGCTGTGTGCGACAGTCGCATGCACTGCCATTCGAGGAACTGAGAAACATTTATGCAAAATGTGTGTTAATGGTAGAAATGTTGTGGTATTGCTGGATTCAGGTAGCCTTGTGACCCTGATAAAGGCTGAGTTAGTTAAAACAGAGGTCTCTGGGAATAGCAAGGTAGCTGTTATTTGTGTGCATGGGGACACCCGAGAGTATCCAGTGACTACAGTGTGTTTCGAGACCCCCAAAGGTACCCTCTCTCATCCAGTGGGCTTAGTATCTCAGTTACCGCATGACGCCATTGTGGGAAGGGATTTTCCGAAGTTCTGGGAACTGTGGGATGATCCTGAGCCCCCCACTGGTGCCCCTATGTACCAGGAATGTGATAGCCAGAACTCCCCTGAGAGTGGTGAGGACTCTCCGGAATTTCCCTTATCAGTATTGGCAGGGGAGACTCAAGAAACTGGAGAGGAGCCCACCTCCTCAGACGAAAACCTACCGTCTGTGGAGTTTTCTGATCTTGAGGTTCACAGGGAAAACTTTGCCACAGAACAGTTGAAAGACCCCGCCCTAATAAAGGCACGGGAAAACGTAGTGAAAATAGATGGCGAGTTAGTGAACCCAGATAATACCTGCACTTACCCATACTTCAGCGTAGAGAAGGACCTACTGTATCGGGTGGCAAAAAGGGCAGAAGAAACCGTTGAGCAGCTTGTGGTGCCCAAACCTTACAGGAAGTTGGTGTTGGAGTTGGCCCATGGGCACATTCTTGGAGGTCATCTGGGGACAGAGAAAACCCGAGAGAGGGTATTACAGAGATTCTATTGGCCGGGGGTGATGAAGGACATAGAAAATTATTGTTCCTCCTGCCCTGTGTGTCAGAGGTCGGCCCCGATGCCACATTTCCGTAGCCCGCTGGTCCCTCTACCCATCATTGAGGTCCCGTTTGAGAGGATCGCCATGGATTTGGTAGGTCCTATAATCAAGTCCGCTAGGGGGCACCAGTACATATTAGTTATAATGGACTATGCCACCCGTTATCCAGAAGCGATCCCTCTCCGAAATACCTCGGCCAAAACCATAGCCAAAGAGCTATCTCTTGTGTTTAGCCGGGTGGGTATTTGTAAAGAACTGCTTACGGACCAAGGTACACCCTTTATGTCCCGGGTTATGAAGGAGCTGTGTAAATTGTTCAAAGTGACGCAATTACGTACATCTGTGTATCACCCCCAAACCGATGGGCTGGTTGAAAGGTTCAACAAAACCCTAAAACAAATGTTGAAGAAAGTGGTGGATAGAGATGGAAAGGATTGGGACTGTCTACTTCCTTATCTGATGTTTGCTATTAGGGAGGTGCCCCAATCCTCTACGGGATTCTCCCCCTTTGAGTTACTGTATGGGAGACACCCAAGAGGGCTGTTGGATATTGCCAAGGAAACTTGGGAAAGTGAGAGTTCTCCCCACAGGAGTGTGATTGAGCATGTCGCCCTGATGCAAGACCGAATTGCACAGGTAATGCCCATCGTGAAGGAACATTTGGCCCAAGCGCAGTTAGCACAGCAGAGAGTGTACAACCGTGCAGCCAAGACCCGTACCTTTTCCCCGGGGGATAGGATACTGGTACTTGTCCCTACGGTTGAAAGTAAATTCCTTGCCAAATGGCAAGGCCCCTACGAGATAATGGAAAAAGTGAGCGAAGTGAATTACAAGGTCAGACAACCAGGAAGGCGAAAGCCCGAACAGATCTATCACGTTAATCTGTTGAAAGCCTGGAGGGATAGAGAGTCCCTAGTCGCAGACACTTGGTCACCAGCTCAAACTGGTTGCGTGATTCCGGAGGTTGGAATAGCAGCCACCTTGTCACAACCCCAACAACAGGAGGTTAAGGAGTTTGTGCTTCGCAACAAGGAGGTATTCTCTGAGCTGCCGGGACAAACATCTGGGGTAGAGCATGACATCATTACCCCGCCCGGTGAAAGGGTGAAGTTAAAACCCTATCGGATCCCAGAGGCCCGACGGGAGGCAATACGGGAGGAAGTACAGAAAATGCTGAACTTAGGGGTGATAGAGGAGTCCCAAAGTGATTGGTCTAGTCCCATTGTGTTGGTGCCTAAACCGGATGGGAGCTGGCGATTTTGTAACGATTTTCGACAGTTGAACAAAGTTACAAAATTTGACACCTACCCCATGCCACGTATAGATGAGTTGATCGACCGGCTGGGAACAGCCCGATACATGACGACTCTTGACCTCACAAAAGGGTATTGGCAAATCCCCCTGGCCAAGTCGGCCAAAGAGAAAACCGCATTTGTAACCCCAGACGGGGCGTTCCAATATAAAAGAATGCCGTTCGGGTTACAGAATGCGCCGGCCACATTCCAGCGGAAAATGGACCAGATGCTGAGGCCCCATCGGAAGTATGCTGCGGCTTACCTGGATGACATAATTGTCCATAGCACAGATTGGGCCTCACATCTGCCAAAAGTGCAAGCAGTCCTGGACTCTGTTCGGGAAGCGGGGTTTACGGCTAACCCCAAGAAGTGTACCATTGGGCAGGAGGAGGCCAAATATCTTGGGTACACCATTGGGAGGGGAGTAATAAAACCCCAACTCAACAAAGTCGAGGCCATCCAGAGTTGGCCACGTCCCAACAGCAAGAAGCAGGTACGAGCCTTTCTGGGAATCGCTGGGTATTATCGGCGATTCATTCCCCACTTTGCTTCTAAGGCTGTGCCCCTAACCAACCTGATGAAGGGGAAAGGGTCGGTCATGATTAAATGGACCCCCGAGGCTGAGGCAGCATTCCAATTCTTGAAACAAGCCTTATGTAGCCAGCCAGTGTTGTACTCACCTGACTTCTCTAAAGACTTTGTCTTACAAAGTGATGCGTCAGATGTGGGGTTAGGAGCAGTATTGTCCCAGGTCTGGAACGGGGAAGAGCACCCAGTCATTTACCTCAGCAGGAAGTTGAAGTCCCATGAGGTAAATTACGCCACCATTGAAAAGGAGTGTTTAGCGGTGAAGTGGGCTCTAGATTCCCTTCGGTACTACCTGCTAGGTAGGCACTTTGACATGGTTACGGATCACGCTCCGTTAAAGTGGATGGCTCAAAACAAGGAAACAAATAGAAGAGTGAATAGGTGGTTCCTGGCCCTCCAGGAATTCAACTTCACAGTAAAGCATCGCCCTGGCGTTCAAATGGGGAATGTGGATGCTTTGTCTCGAGTACATGAATGCCTGATTGCTGGTGTTCCAACCCCGAGGTTAAAACAAGAGGGGGGGGGGGGTATGTGACAGCAGGAAGGTAAAGTCACCTGGTTGCATCCAGGGGGGTAGATATATTTCGCCCAGATTCAGGCTTTACGCCGACTTATACAACTAGGTGGAGAGTTGTATAAGGCTAGTGGGCTCATGGATGACTCATACCTCTAGGGAGAGTGTGGGGCGTCGTACAGACAGGGAGTTGATGAGACCAGCTGAAGCTTGTCAGCTCATTTAGGCCTCTATAAGAACTCCCAGCTTCATTAGATGTTAGCTCATGCCTGGAACCAGACCTGTGTGGACTGTCTAGGGAGAGTGAACCCCTGTGCGGTGAGACAAAGCCTGTGTGGCTATTTGCTTGGACATTTAAAACCAGGGACTTAGGGACTAGGACAGCACTAGGCTGATCCCAGTTGTTAGTTAGGAAACCTGTATGTTTAGTCAGAGGTCAAGTTGACCAGGATTTATTTTGTTTATGTTTCTTTTGCTTTGCTGTGTTTTGTCACTGTAAATAGAAAATAAACCGCACCTTTTTGATTTTGAAAACCACAACCTCCGTTTGCTGGGCCTGTTTTTGTGTGGGGAGCCCATCTCGGGGGTCACACACACCCGCTGCCGAGCTAACCCCCTCACAATATCCTTATAGAGGACCAAGTAAGGCGACTTGCCGGACAAGGCCAGCAACTCAGACACCCGTCTAACCAAAGAAATGGCCACTAAGGCCAACTTCCGGGACAAGGTCAAGAGAGGAATCTCTCTGATATTCTCAAAGGGATGTTCTTGGAGAACCGAGATGCATCAAAATCAGATCCCAAGTAGGGAGAGGAGGCTTGACAGGGGGGGATCACATGGCGAACCCCCTGCACAAAAGGTGCTAATCAAGGAATGGCCCAGTAGCGGTCGTTGAAAAAGACAGCCCGGGCCGAAATCCGACCCTCAAAAAAGGTATGCAAGGCCAGCTTTTGGGTCACACCACGCTGTAAGAACAGCAAGATCCTGGGAACGGAATACATCCGAGGATGCCACTCAAGTTCCTCGCACATAGCGATGTAAGCCTTCCAGGTACGGTGAGATATCTTTCTGGAAGAAGATTCCCGTGTCAACAACATAGAAGAGATGACCGAATACGAGAGAACTCGGTCCTTCAGCACCTGGCTTTAACAGCCATGCCATTAAAGCCAAGGACTGTAAAGCAGGATGAAGTATGGGATCATGAGACAGAAGGTCCACCCCAATAGGCCGTCGCCAGGAATGTCTGCGACTAGCCGAAGTAGATCGGAGTACCAATGTCACCGTTCCAGAGCACTGGAATGACCTCAGCCCCTACTCTGCGAAGCCGGCGAGGCAACAACAGTAGCGGAGGGTAAGCATATATCAGGTGATACTGCCCCCACGGGCTTCCAACGCGTCAGACGCGTCCGCCCAGGGGTCCCTGGACCTGACCACGATCTTGCCACCTTGCGAGTGAGTCGAGAGGCCACAAGGTCCACTTCCGGTGCCCCACCTCCGGTAAAGAAGGTGGAAACACCTCCGGATGCAAGGACCCTTCGCCTGCAATGCACACGGCCGACAGGACCGTCTTGCAGCGAGATGTATGAAAATCCCAAAGAGACTCTGCAATGTATCGGAGAAGGGAGGCCCCAGTGTACAGGGTGCCTCAAATGTTGGCCAATAAAGGCAACTTGACGGAACTTCCCTAGAAACTCGGTCAGAGGACTAGTACCTCAGCCTCCACAGGTGGCGCAAACCCACCCCGGGCACAGAGACCCTAAAGGCTAAAGCAGTTGTAGTGCACCTGCTAGACGACTGATGGATGAAGCAGAGGCTTTTGCCCAGTCATTGAGCTATAAAAAATGCCAGAGACGCAGCCACTAACGGGCGTAACGCTAACCCCAACCTGGCGAACACAGTCCAAGCCAGCGCTTCTGATCACCACTGAAAGCAGGTGGAAAGTGATACCCCTGAAACCAGGGATCCTTGTGACAATGCTCCATCCAGCAGCTACCCATGGGTAGGTGCCGATTGTGCAAACACATAGTTTATACTATGTATTGCGTCAAACGCACAAATGGAGAGTGTGGGAGGAAACCCACCCAGCCACAAAGAGCATAATACCACCACATACGGCGTATGTAGTTTAGTATTTGTGGATAAACCTATTAAACACGTATATACTGTGCCAGCGACGAAGGCGCGCACATCATCGGGGCCTGGACGTAAAGCAGCCACGCAGATTGCATACACAACCGTGTAGGTATGTTAGCCTGCGAATAAACAAATTGCACATGTTTATACTGTGCATAGCGCTGAGAATGCGCACACCATTGGAACGCAGGGGAGAAACCTGAGCACCCGGATGAAACCCATGCAGACTGCATGCGCATACCGTGTATGGTATTATAGTATGTGTGCTAAACATTTTGCACAAGCCCATGTGTGCATAGCACCGAAGGCGCGCACACTGTTGGCGCGTGGGAGGAACCGAAGTACCCCACGCATACTCAGTGAATGCAATACCTACAGCTACTGTAAATGTATTTAGTGTAGTGTATAGACATAATGTGTATGTTTACACCGTGTATTGCACCAAAGGCATGCATGTCATGTAGCGTGGGCGGAAACCCACGCAGACTGCATACGCATACCGCGTAGGTATTATAGTGTGAGTGCTAAACATTTTGCACAAGCTCATGTGTGCATAGCACCGAAGGCGCGCACACCGTTGGCGCGTGGGAGGTACTGAAGTACCCCACGCATACTCAGAGAATGCAATACCTACAACTACTGTGAATGTATTTAGTGTAGTGTATAAGCATAATGTGTATGTTTACATTGTGTATTGCACCAAAGGCATGCATGTCATGTAGCGTGGGCGGAAACCCACGCAGAGTGCAAAGACATACCGGGTAGGTATGTTAGTATGTGGATATCCAATCGCACAAATTTAGACTGTGCATAGCGCCGAAGCGCCCATACCAATGGAGTGTGGGAGGAAACCGGAGTACCCGAAGGAAAACCACACAGACTGCCTACACATACCGTGTAGGTATTATAGCATGCGTGATAAACATTGAACATGTTTAACTGTGCAGAAGGCCAAAGGCGCACATACCGTCAGCGCGTGGGAGGAAACCGGAACACTCGGAAGAACTCCACGCAGACAGCACACAGATACCGTGTAGGAATGATAGCATGTGAATCAACATATTGCACATGTTTATGCTGTGTATTTCCATTGGAGCGTGGGGGGAAACCGGAGTACCCGGAGGAACCCCACGCAAACAGTATACCCATACTGTAAACATGTATAATATGTGTAAAGAAAAAAACTGCGCTGATGAATCAAAATAAAAAAAGCTGCAACAATAAGTGTTATACAACACCAAAACAAGTAGTAAAAAGAAAAAGGTTGCGCTAAATAAGTGACAAATTAATAGTATAGTGAATAAGGTGAATAAACATAAGTCAATAAGCACACCAGTTTGTAATGATGTAAGAAATACGGTGATAGATGTGACTGAAAATAATCCTGATGATATATAATGTCCATAAACCACTAGTAATGTCCATCAACGAAACCAAGTTCATATGAATGTGTGTAACCAATGTAAATCCTCCACCGTGACGGGTATGATCCAGAGTAAGTTGTACACCAAGAACAAGTGCAGTATAGGACAGCCTCCACCAGTAAAAATGCTGACTCTTACCGAAAAAGATGGATCCCTTGTCACAGGGGATCAAAGAACGCCTGTGGCTATTCCCCAGCCAGGGGTATGGGGCATACAGCATCTGCGGGATGGCGTCTCTGGGCAGATGATCAACCACTCACATGGATAGAACCCAAGGTCCCCGTAAATAAAGAAAGGGGTGGACAAATAGTGTAAAACCTTTTACACATTTATTTATATAAAAAACGAATGCACACTTACAGTTATGCAGAATAAACGAGCGTGTAAATAGCCGGCCGGCTTCAAAGAAAATGCAGCCCGTATATCTCCGGGTAGCGTGGGCGCGATGATGTCAGAACGTGGCTCCTCCCTACGCGTTTCGTCATCAACAGACGTATCCCGTGAACACGTCTGTTGATGACGAAACGCGTAGGGAGGAGCCACGTTCTGACGTCATCGCGCCCACGCTACCCGGAGATATACGGGCTGCATTTTCTTTGAAGCCGGCCGGCTATTTACACGCTCATTTATTCTGCATAACTGTAAGTGTGCATTCGTTTTTTATATAAATAAATGTGTAAAAGGTTTTACACTATTTGTCCACCCCTTTCTTTATTTACGAGGACCTTGGGTTCTATACATGTGAGTGGTTGATCATCTGCCCAGAGACGCTATCCCGCAGACGCTGTATGCCCCATACCCCTGGCTGGGGAATAGCCACAGGCGTTCTTTGATCCCCTGTGACAAGGGATCCATCTTTTTCGGTAAGAGGCAGCATTTTTACTGGTGGAGGCTGTCCTATACTGCACTTGTTCTTGGTGTACAACTTACTCTGGATCATACCCGTCACGGTGGAGGATTTACATTGGTTACACACATTCATATGAACTTGGTTTCGTTGATGGACATTACTAGTGGTTTATGGACATTATGTATCATCAGGATTATTTTCAGTCACATCTATCACCGTATATCTTACATCATTACAAACTGGTGTGCTTATTGATTTATGTTTATTCACCTTATGTATAATATGTGCAATAAACACATTGAACATGTCTATACTGTGCAGAGAGCTGAAGCGCACATACCATGAGAGTGCGGGAGGACACCGGAGCCCCCGCCAACCCAGAGAGTATAATACATACATATACTGTGAATGTATCTGGAGTCGTGCATAAACATATTTTGTACGTTTATATCATGTATGGCACTGAAACACAGCATTGGAACGTGGGGACAGCCACGCAGACACAGAGACCAATAACACATACATACACTGTGAATGTATGCAGTGTAGAGGTATAGAGTGAGTTAAATTATGGCGCAGAGGCGCATAATCTTCTCTGTATCATTCCAACCTGCTTGACTGTGCTGCTGAAGCAGCATGCAGGTAACAGGTAACCTCTGATCCTCAGACAGTGTGTCTGTCAGAGCTCAAATCATTCCCCAGGAAATGGCGGGAAATGTTACCTCAGGTATCACACAGAAGGCTCACAGGGACTACAGACATAAATGAATAAAGTTCTCCCTCATCCATGCTGCTCTTGAGGCAGTGTGAGGAAAACAGTGAGGAAACTGTGTAAAAGAAAAGCTTGTCACAGCAATTCCAGCCTGAGAGTGTTCCTCACATCAATGAGATCACTTACAAGCGCACTGTCATTCACTGACACAGAACTGGAGTCTTCCTCACAAGGGAATGTCCTGTTCATAAACATTAAATATTCAGAGGTCGGGTCCTGAGCATAGTAGCTAGGCCCATATCTGACTCAGAGCACCCCTTCAGTAAAGATTTTTGTGGGGGGGAGGGGCCTTATAGCTCCTTTTGTTCGCACACCGCTTCCATTCTGACAGGAATTATTCCAGGACTGCTGACAACTGGTCCATAAGGACCGCAGGTGCAGGAAACATATGAACATGTTTAACTGTGCAGCACTGCCAGTTGCCCCAGGCAAGTGTGGAGAGCAGGTGTATCAGACTCCATAACGCCACCCTCTGAGACCTTATACACTATACAGTGAATATACAGTCCACCCACTGGCTACGCTGAGGAGGGGATACCCGGGAGGACCCACCAACCCTTAAGGACCGCTCAGTCTGTGAGGAGATTGTGAGGGGATTCGCGCCGCCGCCAGAAATAAATGCGCGGCGGCCACAAGAAAATGGCCGCAGCTATAACTGCACCACTGAACGCCAAGATGGCCACCGAGCACGAAATTCAAAGCTCTAATGCGCGCCAATGGCGCACGTAATAATCACCTCACACACCAGAAAAAACTGCAGACATGAGCGCCCAGCCAGGCCAGAGTGACCCCCAAGCACCCCACAGCACAGCACCAGTACAGGGTGCAGAGAGCAGCATAACAGGGGGGAGACAGGGAGAAACCCCCACACACAGAAACACAGCCAGCATGTACTCACCTGCAGTAGGAGAGACTACTTACCCGTCCCTTTCAGGGACCCACTGGCTTGTTTCAGACAGACCTATCACAGAGTCGTACTGCGTAGCTGTCGGCCCGGTCCACCGCGAGAGATACAGTCAGTCAAGTACTGCTCAATCTTGAGAGGACCGCGGGAGCATGAAAGCAACCCGGCCACCCCTGGAGCATGTCGTGAACTGAGTCTCGCGCACACAAGGCGAGGATCAGCACGCTCGATGGTCGGACAGGGAAGACTACGAGGATACCAGTGTACCCAACCTGTTGCCCAGCCGACAGTTGATTGAAGGTCTCAAAAATAAAATAATAAAATTCCCAAAGGAATAAAATTTAAAAAGTAAAATCTTCCAGGAGACTGGCTCCTGAGAGAGCCACGTCTTCTCCTTCTGCTAGGCAGAAAAAAACTGAGGTCTGCTAGCTGCAGGTGGGAGGGTAATGTCCGGAGGGACCGCCCCCCTGAGCGGGGCTGTTCAGCTCTGGTTTGTTCTAGAATGTTTTAACATCTAACATTCTGCCTAGATCTTCTCCTGCGAGCAGGGACATATACCCACACGTTTACAGTATCCAGCTGTGTCAGTCCATGGACGATAAGAGAAATATTTTTTTTTTTTTATTATTATTTCATTTATACATAAAAAAATGCAGCAGTGATCAAAAACCACCAAAACAAAGTTCTACTTGTGTAACAAAAAGAAAAAGATATACATTTTGTTTGGGTACAGCATTCCGTGACTGGCAATTAGTGCAGCGCTAAATAGAAAAAAATGCCCTGGTCATGAAATGGGGGTGAAATCTTCCCTGGGCTGAAGTGGTTAACAATTGCTGGACTTTTTCTGAACAGACTTTGTCTATTCACTGTTAATGGAGTGTGTGCAGCACTTTATATCTTCCCCTCAACGTAAACTGGGCAATGGAGTGTGTGTGTGTACCATTTAATTTTAAACTTTCCCTTCACTCCGTTCTATAGACTGGGGAATGGAGTGTGTGCAACACTTTATATCTTCCCCTTTATAGACAGAGCAATGGCGTGTGTGTAACACTTTGTAATTTCCTATCCGCTTCCCTCACATGTTTCTCCTCCCCTAGAACTCGGACCCCTGTCGTAGTAGGAGGCCGCATTTCTGTGACCATGGCAACAGTCCCCCGGGTGACGTCACCCCACTAATGGCTCCTCCCCAGCCTCGCGAGATCTGGAGGTATCGTGAGAAGAGAGTACGGGTTTCTGAGTGTGGAGGAGAGAGGCGCTCCGGGGACGGTGAGTGTGTTGGGGGGCTGAGGGAAAGTGTGTGTGTTCCGGGCAGTGTAGGTGGCTCTGTGTGGATGGGAGTACGGGGGAGCGGACAGGAATGTGGAGGGAAAGGGAAAGGGAGAGCTCAACTTTCTCTGCGGCCTATGAGTCTTCCTATACGGATCACCGCCGGTACAGAGCCGGCCTAAACCCATATCCCTCCGCCGGTGATTTACAGCCGTATTACCATATCCCTCCGCCGGCTCATCTCTCTCACTTTACGGGGACTACCCAATGTATATGATTTATCTGACCTAAGACCCCCTGTGTTATCCCTCCGCCGTGAGATTCCCCCCCGCTTGCGTTATCCCTCCGCCGTGAGATTCCCCCCCGCTTGCGTTATCCCTCCGCCGTGAGATTCCCCCCCCCCTGCGTTATCCCTCCGCCGTGAGATTCCCCCCCCCCTGCGTTATCCCTCCGCCGTGAGATTCCCCCCCCCCTGCGTTATCCCTCCGCCGTGAGATTCCCCCCCGCTTGCGTTATCCCTCCGCCGTGAGATTCCCCCCCGCTTGCGTTATCCCTCCGCCGTGAGATTCCCCCCGCTTGCATTATCCCTCCGCCGTGAGATTCCCCCCCGCTTGCATTATCCCTCCGCCGTGAGATTCCCCCCCGCTTGCGTTATCCCTCCGCCGCGAGATTCCCCCCCTGCGTTATCCCTCCGCCGTGAGATTCCCCCCCGCTTGCGTTATCCCTCCGCCGTGAGATTCCCCCCCCTGCGTTATCCCTCCGCCGTGAGATTCCCCCCCGCTTGCGTTATCCCTCCGCCGTGAGATTCCCCCCCGCTTGCGTTATCCCTCCGCCGTGAGATTCCCCCCCGCTTGCGTTATCCCTCCGCCGTGAGATTCCCCCCCGCTTGCGTTATCCCTCCGCCGTGAGATTCCCCCCCGCTTGCGTTATCCCTCCGCCGTGAGATTCCCCCCCGCTTGCGTTATCCCTCCGCCGCGAGATTCCCCCCCGCTTGCGTTATCCCTCCGCCGCGAGATTCCCCCCCGCTTGCGTTATCCCTCCGCCGCGAGATTCCCCCCCGCTTGCGTTATCCCTCCGCCGCGAGATTCCCCCCGCTTGCGTTATCCCTCCGCCGTGATATTCCCCCCGCTTGCGTTATCCCTCCGCCGCGAGATTCTCCCCCCCCCCCGCTTGCGTTATCCCTCCGCTGCAAGATTCTCCCCCCCTTGCGTTATCCCTCCGCTGCGAGATTCTCCCCCCCTTGCTTTATGCGTCGGCCGCGAGATTCTCCCCCCCTTGCGTTATCCCTCCTCTGCGAGATTCTCCCCCCCCCCCCTTGCGTTATCCCTCCGCCGCGAGATTCTCCCCCCCTTGCGTTATCCCTCCGCCGTGAGATTCCCCCCCCCCCCGCGTTATCCCTCCGCCGCGAGATTCTCCCCCCCCCCTTGCGTTATCCCTCCGCCGTGAGATTCCCCCCCCCCCGAGTTATCCCTCCGCCGTGAGATTCCCCCCCCCCCACGCTATCCCTCCGCACCGTGAGATCACCCGCCACCTGCGTTAGCCCTGTGCCGTGAGATCCCCTGCTTTACTCTGCCCTATAGACCATGGATGGGCAACATTGGCACTACAGCTGTGGTCAGACTCCAAATCTTATCAAGCCTCTGCCTCATGAGAATTGTAGGTTGCCGGCCCATGAAGGTATACCCAACTATCTGTGCCCTCTTGTCCTCTCCCCACACCATAAAGTGTTCTCACTCTGTTGCGCTAATTGAGCCAGGCTTCCCTCTATGGGTAAGAATGTGACCTCCCTTATGAGACCGTGTGCTTGTGCCTGAGCAGCCAATCGCCAGGCCTGAACGTTGCCAGGTGGTGGTGGGGGGAGGGACATCCACCTATGTAAGCTCTGATACCAAGGTTTACTCTTGCGGGCAACTCATGAATATACTGTAACTTGCTGATAGGGTGGGCTATTACAAAGTGATGCCCTGAATTTCCAAATGATAAAGTCTATTCAATTGGCAAGTAAAGCAGCCACCCACCCAGAGGTGCATGTACTTGCCGAACAGACGAGAGATGATTGGGGGTGAGGAAAAAACTGACGTCACTCGCTTGTTCCCCACTTCATCCCGTATCTCACACGACCGCTACCAGGGTGCGGGGCTGTTCCTTTTTCCGACCGCCTTTGTCACTATGGGACACCGGCATCTGACGCTTCCAGAAGCAAAGCGAGTTTGGACCGTACCCGTCAGGTGCTGGCAGGGGCCAGTGCAGAGATGGGTGGGGATATGGAGGTGCAGGCACCACAGCAGACTAGTTGGGTGACAGACTGGGTAGAAGGAAAAGCGATAGGGAGGCCAGTCCTGAGCTGACGCATTCCAATAAATATGCCTCCAAGGCAGTTTTCTAAGTAATATTGCCTGCACCTCGAGCCACACCAGAGCCTGCTGCTTGCAGGAGATTAGAGAACTTAACAAGTGGCCATGGAACTGGTGCAGGAAGAAGGATTTTGGTGTCCTGAAGAACTGGGATGACTTTTTGGTCGGTTATTGGCTCTGTAGCAGGGACGGACTGCACTTAAACGGGGAGGGTGCAGCTCTATTGGGGAAGAAGATGGCCAACAAGTTAGGACTTTTAAACTAGGTGGGGGGGATCAAAGGAAGAGATAGCGACGTGAGCGAAGGTCAGAGGGTACTATTGGGGGCATTAATGGTAGATCCAGAATACCTAAACTAAAGATGAATAGGTTGGCAGAACACAAATGTAGCCTCGGAACATCTCAGGAAAAAATATGAGCTTTTACAAAACGAAAAAGAATGTTCACAAATGCTAGAAGTCTAGCTAAGAAAATAGAAGAACTGGAGCTGCTTATACATGACGTATCAGAAACTTGATTTGATGGCTCACATGACTGGCTTGCCACTGTCCATGGGTACTCCTTGGGACAGGGAAGGTAGAAGAGGGGGAGAGGTGTGGGTGTATGCTACAGGCCCTCTAACTTTAAGGATGAGGAGGAGTCTGACCTCTTGTTACAATAAGGAATGGCGGCAAGGCAGGGCAATGTTATCATAATGGGGGATTTCAATTATCCAGATATTGAGCGAGCAGAAGGAACTGTTCACTCATTTAAGGCTCGCTATTTCTAAAATGTCTTGCAGGACAACTTCATGGGTCAATTGGTAGATGCACCAACTAGAAATAGTGCTCTGCTAGATCTACTAATTACAAATAACACAGATCTGATCGCAGGTGTGGAATTATGGGACAACTTAGGAAGCGATCACAGGGTAATTGCATGCATATTAAATGGAGGCATGGTGGTAGTGTAAGAACACTAAATTGCAAGAGCCAACTTCTTGGGATCAAATTCTAGAAACTTTGAACACTGAGAGAAAATGGGGGTAAAGAACATATTAACCCCTTCCCGACCAGCCGCCGCAGTTGTACTGCGGCAGGTTTGCGAACCGTCGTAACTGTACGTCGGTTCGCCTTTTGACCATTAGGGGGCACCTGCGATCGCTCCACACAGAGATAGAAATTAGATCTGTCAATGTAAACAGACAGATCTCCGTGCTGCCAGTGACATTTACACAGTAATCGGTGCATTTTTATAGCACTGATCGCTGTATAAATGCCAAGGGCCCAAAAAATTTGTCAAAAGTGTCCGATCTGTCTGCCATAATGTCGCAGTCCTGATTAAAAAATCGCTTTTCACCGCAATTACTAGTAAAAAAAATAATAATAAATGCCATAAATCTTTCTCCTATTTTGTAGATGCTATAACTTTTGCGCAAACCAATCAATATGCGCTTATTGCGATAAAAAAAAATGGGGATATTTATTATAGCAAAAAGTACAAAATATTTTATTTTTATTTTTTTTTCAAAGTTGTCGCTCTTTTTTTTGTTTTGTTTATAGCGCAAAAATAAAAATCGCAGAGATGATCAAATACCACCAAAAGAAAGCTCTATTTGTGGGAAAAAAAGGACGTCAATTTTGTTTGGGTACAACATTGCATGACCGCGCAATTGTCAGTTAAAGTGATGCAGTGCCGTATCGCAACAAATGGCCTGGTCATTGAGCAGCTAAATCTTCCGGGGCTGAAGTGCTTAAATAGGGGTATTAGCCAGTGCATTCCAATAGGCAACACATGTAAAAGGTTAAACCCAAATGGATACATTTTAATGTAAAAAGATTTAAAAGAGAAAAAATTGCCCCTTTAAAAAAGGGTAATTTTGGGCATTTCAGCCCTACAAGGATTGCAACAAGAAGTGTAAGAGCACAAATAGACTACAAAAAGCACATAGCAAAGAAGAGAAAATAAATATAATAATAGTAAGAAAGTGAGGTCAGAACGTACTGGCCCCATAAAAAATGATCAGGGGAAGTTGGTTAAAAATGACAAGGGCAAGCAACTGTACTAAATGCATTCTTCTCCTCAGTTTTTACAAAGGAGAAGGAGGGGTATAGTAATCAAGACTGGATCGTTAGTAACGAATGTACCCTTGTGACTAACAGAACCGGTGTCCGAAAAAAGACTTGAAAAACTGAATGCAAATAAATCACCAGGACCAGATGGCTTACACCCAAGAGTCCTCAAAGAACTTAGCCAGGTAATAGCCAGAACATTATTCCTAACTTTTATGGACAGCAAACTGACAGGAATGGCACCAGTGGATTGACAAAAAGCCAACGTAGTACCAATGTTCAAAAAGGGCAAAGACACATACCTGGAAACTACAGACACCAGTCAGTCTAACATCGATAGTATGTAAACTATTGGAGGGGATAAGGGACTATATCCAAGAATTTTCACATGGAAACAGTATCATTAGTCGTAATTAACATGGATTTATGAAAGATCGTTCTTGCCAAACCAATCTGCTAACATTCTACAAGGAAGTGAGCTGCCATCTAGATAAAGGAAGGCCTGTGGATGTCGTGTATTGGGATTTTGCAAAAGCATTTAATACAGTTCTCCTAAACGCCTAATTCACAAATTTGAGGTCTGTTGGCATGCTTCAGGGGTACGACCAAAGAGTGGTGATAATGTGTACTCAGAATGGTCTGGCGTAGTAAGTGTGGTACCCCAAGGCTCTGTCTGGGGACCAATTCTGTTTAAATTATTCATAAATGAATAAAAAGCATTTGCTGACAATACAAAGCAGGGCAACAACTTCCCAGCACGGTATAGAAACCTTACAAAAAGACCTCCAATAAAATAAAGGGATGGGTAACTACATGGCAAATGCGGTTTATTGTTGAGAAATGTAAAAGTAATGCACGTGGGAGCCAAAAACATGAATGCAAGTTACTCACTACGGGGAGAACCAATGGGGGGTTCTGAAATGGAGAAGAATCTGGGGATCCTATTAGATCGCAGGCGCAGCAATGCCAAGCTGCAGCAAGTAGAATTTTAACATGCATAAAAAAGTGGAATTACTTGAGATAAGACTATAATTCTACCACTTTACAAGACTCTGGTTTGGCCACATCTTGAATATGCCGTCCAGTTCTGGTCACCAGTTCTCTGGACAGATGTGGTGGAACTGGAGAGAGCCCAGAGAAGAGCGACAAAGCTAATGGGGGACTGGAGTACCTCAGTTAGAAAGAATACAAGCATTACATTTTCCCTGGAGAAGAGACGCTTGAGAAGAGATATGACAGCTATATACAAATACCTCAATGTTGGTTCTAGCAAAGGGTGGAAACTATTCAGTTTCAGGGAGCTTAAGAAGAAACGCGGCCACTCAATGAAATTGGAGGAAAAGCATTTTAAATTTCACCCCTTCCCGCCGAGCGTACGCATATATGTGGCCTCGGCTTTAGGGGGTTATCATCCCGGTACCGTTTTTGAGAGCGGGCGGTCGGCTTTCCAGGGATAACAACCGATGAGCTTTCACATTATACAAAAAAATTGGGCTAACTTTACTGTTTCATTTTTTTTTTTTATTCACGAAAGTGTCTTTTTCCCCAAAAAGTTGCTTTTTAAAAGACTGCTGCGCAAATACCGTGTGACATAAAATATTGCAACAATCGCCATTTTATTCTCTAGATTCGCTGCTAAAAAAAATATATATAATATTTGGGGTTCCAAGTAATTTTTTAGCAAAAAATACAGATTTTAACTTGTAAACACCAAATGTCAGAAATAGGCTTAGGCATTAAAGGGTTAAACTGTGTAGGGCGGTTCTTTACTATTAGGCACCTTTCACACTGGGGCGTCGGCGGTAAAGCGCCGCTATTTTTAGTGGCGCTTTACCGTCGTATTTGCAGGGGTATTCGGCAGCTAGTGGGGCGCTTTTAACCCCGCTAGCGGCCGGAAAAGGGTTCAACCCACCCGCAAAGCGCTGCTGCAGCAGTGCTTTGCCGGCGGTATAGCCGTGCTGCCCGTTCATTTCAATGGGCAGGAGCGGTGGAGGAGCGGTATACACACCGCTCCAAAGATGCTGCTGACAGGACTTTTTTTAGCGTCCTGCCAGCGCTGGAGAGACAGGATCGGCTCTTTCAGGGTGCTTTGCAGGTGTTATTTTTTAGCGCTGTAGCGCCTGCAAAGCACCCCAGTGTGAAAGGGGTCTTAGGGCGTTAAGGGCGTGGAACCCCCTTTCACAATCGGTGAAAAATGGGGGGGGGGAGTGTCGATTCATTTAAAAAAACTGTTGGATGGGAAATATACAGGGATAGGGCAATATTACTGACAAACACACTACTGACATCCACACGGGTTGAACTAGATGGTCTGGTGTCTTTAT
Source organism: Rana muscosa (assembly GCA_029206835.1). NCBI lineage: Eukaryota > Metazoa > Chordata > Amphibia > Anura > Ranidae > Rana > Rana muscosa. The sequence goes on along the minus strand of CM055123.1, from coordinate 238,774,909 downwards.
TCAACCTTATAATTTATGAAAACTGAAGTACTTTTTTCAACCGGTACTTGCTCCCTTTTTCTCATTCCTCCTTCTGGTGGGGATGACGTAGCCCTCGGTCCGTAAACCCACCTGCCATACCATTTTCACCTATAGGGTAGCCTATGGGTTGCGCTAAATATGACACGCAAAAACACATTGTCACATCTGTGTAGGTGGAAATGAAGTCCCTTTAAATCTTATGGGACTCTTTACCCCGCTGCGGGTGGGGGGCATTTTGAAAAGTTCTGCAAGCCGCATCTTGGGTGCGGTGTTCAAAAGTGCACCAAAAAGGCACCTTCCCATTGAAATCAATAGAGAACGCATCAAAAAACTTCCTACGTGTGCTTTTTTTTTTCTTTTTCTCATGGGTGCAGGCAACCAGAAACGCATCTTAAACACAGCAAAAATGCGTATGCCTTTTTACCGCAATTTTCCTACAGAGCAGCGTGAAAGTAGGCTTATTCCTGGCTCCAGCAGGCTCTCTCCATCCATGCAACCAATCCAGTGGTGCTGTCACCTTTCTAAGGCACTTCCAGACAGTGTTAATTTTGATATCAAATTTCAATTTAGTTTTAGTCATAGTCTTTTGACTAAGATGCCATTTTAGTTTTGGTCAACTAAAATCGAATAGGTTTGGTTAAATTGTAATGCATTTTTCTAGAATTGCCAAACTCAATATATGTTCCTGGCGTAAAAGTTTTATAAATTGTTATTTATGATATTTAAGCAGAGCTCCACCCATAAGGGGAAGCTCTGCTTGTTTTCACCCTACACTGCCACATTTGGCACTTTTTTTTGGGGGGGGGTGTCTCCAAGCATTTCTGGCCCCTCCACCCCCCCACTACCTTCTGGGGCACACAGGTCCCAGAAGACAGCGGAATAATTCAGAAAGCGCAGCGCGACTTGCGCAGTTGGAAGCTGGCTGTGGAGCCTGAAGGATTTACAAAGCAGCTCAAGGTGCCAACATCGCGGGATCCCAGGATAGGTAAGTATCCTTTTTTAAAAGTCAGCAGCTACAGTTTTTTTTATTTTTTTTCCAAACTGGAGCTCATCTTTAAGGTTTGAACATGCACTACAGACACAGATTTAGCGGTTGCGATATATACGTCTTTAGAAATAATACCAAATTTCATTAAAAAACAAATATTGCTTTTTGACAAACAGAAGTGCAACTTTAAAATATAAAACAAAAACTGTAAACTCTATTGGCTTTAATGCCTTTGCACATATTGCCTAAATATATTAGCAACGTTAAATATAAAGAAAAACCTTTTTCTTAATTTTATTTTCTAGTTTAGTAGATGCCCCCTACTCATTCTTATGTGGTAGTGCAATACATGTTTAACCACTTTAAGCTCCGGAAGGTTTACCCCCCCCCCCCCCCCCATGACCAGGCCATTTTCTGCGACATGGCACTGGGTTACTTTAACTGACAATTGCGCGGTCGTGTACCGTATTTTCCGGCGTATAAGACGACCTTTTATACTTAAAAATATGCCTCAAAATTTGGTGGTTGTCTTATACGCCGGTACCTGATATGTAGAGTCTCAGACTGCGGCCGTCCATTGTTCAAAAGCTGCGCCGCCTCCTCGTGCTGTTCCGTGATGGGCGGAACACTCAGTTTCGTAGCAGAGCCTGTGTTCGGTGTTCCGCCTATCACGGATGCCCTCTCGTCCTCTGCCTCCGATGAGAGGGCATCCATGATAGGTGGAACACTGAACACAGGCTCTGCTGGGAAGCTGAGTGTTCCGCCTATCACGGAACAGCACGAGGAGGAGACGCGGCTTTTGAACAATGGACGGCCGCAGTCTGACTGAGACTCTGCATGTCAGGGAAAAGGTATGGGATCGTCGAGGCATGCAATGGCACAGTGAAGTGAGGCATGACTATTTGGAAGGGGGTCGTCTTATATGGCGAGTATATCCCAAAACCAACATTTTAGCTCGAAAATTAGGGGGTCGCCTTATACGCCGGCAAATACGGTACCCAAATAAAATGTTTGTTTGTCCTTTTTTTTTTTCATAAATAAAGCTTTCTTTTGGTGGTATTTGATCACCTCTGCTTTTTTATATATTTTTTGCGCTATAAACAAAAAAGAATTTTGGAAAATAACTATTTTTTACTTTCTGATATAAAACATATCCAACCAATATTTTTTTTTTTTTTTTTTGTTTCAATCTTTTTATTAAAGTTTCGTCATACAAAAGTATAAAAAATATACATCAAGACACTGTACAGTCATATTACCGCTTCTGGGATTCCATTCATTAGAATCATAACGCCCAGGGGCCCACGTTATAGTACCCAAAAAAAAACAAACAAATCTGCTGAAGAATCTCTAGCATGGGCTGGAGCGTAATGGCACTTTTGGATATCTTACAGAAAACTACTGCACCCCTGAACCACCAACTCCCCCCGACATCTCGGGTTTCAACTGGTGAACTTCCCGCCCAGAGGAGCCGTCCCCCCATCTGCTTGTCGGGGGGGTTCGACTCCCCAGCCTGTGCGGGCAACCCTCAGTGCAGTTCAGACCGACAATGGTCCTATTAATTACTTATAAACCGGTGAAAGCAGGGAGTCGTGCAGACCTCTAAGGCCTGGGGCTGACTCCAAAAATAACATTCATTAAGAAATTAGAAGCAAGGAAATAGGGGGGAAGGAAACAAAGCAAGAAAAAGAATAGTTGAGAAGAGGGAGGGAAGGAGCCTCGATCAAGCACCCCGACGCCCCTAAAGAAAAAAAAAAAAACAATGTTAAGCTGGAGGTCCTCCGGGGTCACTAGTGAGGTAATGAAGCCAAGGGTCCCACACCTTATGAAAGAGCTTCATTTTGTCCTGAGCCAATGCCGCCAACCGTTCGTTCAGCATCAACCAAGACAATTTACCTTTAAACTGATCAAATGGCAGAGCCGCCGATTTCCAGTTCCTAGCGATGGTTATCCTTGCTGAAATGAATATAAATATCAAGAGTCGTCTGCAATTCTTGGAGGCCTCTGCTATTCCACTCCCTAATAATGCTTGTTTAGCTGACTTAATCAGGTTAACCTGAGTGAGGGAGTAAATTAAATTATATACCCGGATCCAAAACCTCCGAACCTTGGGGCATGTCCACCATATATGAAAGGTGGTACCGACCTGGCCACAACCTCTAAAGCAAAACGGGGTTGCCCCCGATATAAAAGTCGCCAGCCTGGCCGGCACCATATACCACCTTAGCAGAACCTTGTAGTTCGCCTCTATTATGGATGTATTGATGAGCGACCGACAGGCTGTCTCTGCTATCCTATGCCAGTCGTCCAATTCCAGGGTTTCCTTCAGATCGGTCTCCCAGTGGACCATATAGTTCAGCTTTGTCGATGTGCTCAACAACATCGAATAGACAGCGGACAGATGACCCTTGATTTTGTCATAGTTACGGCACATATACTCCATTGGAGTAAGAACTGCGAGGTCACTCTTTCTAGCAAGGGTTTGCATATAATGTGAAACCTGAGCATATCTAAAACTCTCTGCTGGAGGCATAAGATACTTATCAGTCAATACCTTCTCAGGTAGCATACCCCTGCGATCACATAAGTCAGCTATGCGTAGGAGACCTTTATTGGTCCACCACTCAAATGTCAGGGGGGTGAGACCCGGGGTGAAAGCTCTATTGCGTAGTAGAGGTGCCAGTGGAGAATGAGGAGATTTAAATTTGTGAGATCTGGATAGTCTGTCCCATATTTCCAAAGACATTGATAAAGTAGGGCATAATATAGCAGGTCGCTCTTTAATAGAGAGCCACAAAATGTGAGAAATTGGAGTGGGAAGGCAAGAGTGGGATTCCATGGCCATCCATATGGCCGGTGCCCGTTGGGAATGGAACCTAGTGAGTTGTGCCACCTGGGCAGCATAAAAATATTTCAAGAAATCAGGCAAGCCTAGGCCTCCCTTCTGTTTTAACGCATATAGGGTACTCCTATTCACCCTAGGTCTCTTGTCTCCCCAAATAAATTGCAGTACCTTATTCTGAAATTGTTGAAGGTCGTTACGGGTCAAGGAAACCGGCAAGGTACGGAAAAAATATAACAATCGGGGTAGAACATTCATTTTTATTGAGTGTAGTCTGCCGAACCACGACGGTGGATGAACCTGCCACTTAGCCAAATCATCTGTCAGTCGCTTAAAAAGGGCAGGATAGTTCCTTTTGTACAACGTGCCAGCAGATGAGGTCAAATGTATACCTAAGTAAGGAAGAGCATCTGATTCCCATTGAAATGGAAATGTTTGCTCAAGTGTCGTCTGGGTGGAGCTCAGCAATGACAAATTCAGCGCCCTTGATTTACTATGGTTAATTGTCAACCCCGATAAGACAGAAAATGGTTGCAAGATTGCATATAAGTTGGGTAGGGATGTAATTGGCGAAGTCAAGGTCAGCAATAGGTCGTCAGCAAAGAGTAGGCATTTGTGTTCATAGTCCCCGCAATAAATTCCCTGAACATCCCTGCTTGAACGAATTTTGATCGCAAGTGGTTCTATCGCCAGTGCGAATAATAGCGGTGACAATGGGCATCCCTGTCTAGTTCCTCTGCAGATTGGAAATGTTTGAGAAGTATATCCCCTGAGCATTAGTGAAGCGCTCGGGGAATCATATAATATGTGGAGGAGATCCAGAAAGCGCCACCCAAATCCATAGCGGGTAAGGACGTCAAATAGATATTCCCAGGAAATGGAATCAAACGCCTTCTGGACGTCCAATGAAAGCAACATTCCCCTCCTGGGTCCTATGCCGTCCCAATCAGACTGAACTGCCGAAACGAGATTAATTAACCGACGTGTTTGATCTGATGCCTGTCTATTCGGGACAAAACCAGCCTGATCAGGGTGAATATAGCACTCAAGAAAGGTATTGAGTCTGTGGGCCAATATTTTAGTTAGGATTTTCAGATCCGTATTGATTAAAGAAATCGGGCGGTAATTGATGCAATCCCCGTGATCCTTACCCGGTTTCGGAATGACGCTTATATACGCCATATTTTCATGGCAGGGAAGCCTACCACCTCTCCACAGGTCGTTAAAGTAGGAGCATAAGTGAGGGGTGAGGAGATCCTGATACTTTCTATAATAGTGGCCTGGAAAGCCGTCAGGCCCCGGAGCTTTAGTAGGATGCAGTGTTTTGATTGCGGCCGTGACTTCAAGTTCCGTGAAAGCTCTGTCCATCAGCTCCGCGTGGGCCTGTGTCAGTGTGGGCAGCTGTAAGTTGTGGAAGAACGTGTCTGCTCCAGATGGATCAAACGTATTTTGCGCCCCATACAGCTTAGCATAGAACTTATGAAATTCCCCTATAATCTTTTCAGGGTTTTGGGTGGTAAGGCCCGTGGATAATCTCAATTTGGGTAAAGTCGGCGTATATGGTCGAGGGACCAGTTTTCTAGCTAGCATTGTGGTCGGTTTGTCCCCCATAGTGTAGAACCTATGTTTGGACCAACTGATATGTTTCTCCGCTTGCGTAGTCAGACTAATATTAAGAGCTAGTCTGGCTTCATCGATTTTGTGCCTTATATCTATCCGGGGATTCCCATGTTGTTCGTTCATTAAGTCCTCTAGTTTAATCTCCAGTTTCTTAATCGTCTGTTCCCTGTCCCGTTTCACTCTAGTTGCCACTTGTAATAGAATGCCCCGAATCGCAGCTTTGTGAGCCACCCAGTTTATTGCGGGGGACGTGTCTGCAGCCTTATTAAGTCTAAAGTATTCTCGTATTTCCTTTTGTATTTCCACAAAGATTATAGGGTCATTCAGCAGACTCACATTGAGTCTCCACGGGGAGGGTTTTGACTTGGTCCACAGTCCTGTGATAGAGAGTTTGATCGGGGAATGGTCCGACCAAGGGGTAGACAGAATTTTGACTGTCTTAATAAATGGGAGTAAAGGCGTACGTACTAAAAGATGATCTATCCTAGAATAAGTATGATGTACCTGCGAAAAGTACGTGAAGTCTCTGACCGTGGGGTTATTTTCACGCCAGCTATCAATAAGATCGTGGAAGTGAAATAAGCGCGCCACTTTGCTGCTCCCATTCGGTGGGCGTTTCAAAATTGGTTTAGAGGAGTCAGACTTATCCATAATTCTATCCAAGGGAATATTGCTATCACCCCCCATTACCACCTGACCTTGGGCATCAGAATTCGGAGCATTTTGCTAAAGAATTCCGGCTGTCCAGTGTTTGGGGCATAATATGATATAAAGGAAACCTCTCTGTCGTGGAGCCGCCCCACTGCCATAATATACCTACCCCCCTTATCTTTAACAACAGTAACAGGGACGAAGGGGGTCCGTTTCGAAAAACAGATAGCTACCCCCCCCTTTTTCTCCCATCCCCCTGCGAGATAAAACTGCGGATACTTCGCACTGAGGTAACGAGGAGTTGAGGTGTGTGAAAAATGAGTCTCTTGTAAGAGGACATCAGCCCTCTGCTTGTGATAGAACTGAAATGCTTTAGTCCTCTTGGCAGGGGAATTAAAACCATGTACATTGTGGCTAACTATGGAGTAGTCAGTGTTGTATGTCGTGGCCATCGTGGCAGGGCAGAGCACTCTTACCTTGCGTTGTCAATGGGGTGGTCGGTGCCACTGGAGCAAAGTCTATCAGCCTCCCCGACCCTTCGGACCTTGATACGGGGGGAGGGTACCAAACCGAGGCTCGCAAGAGAGAGGGGGAAAAGAGGAAAAGAAAAGGTGTTAGAAATACAGCAAGACAAAGAAAAACACTCGTGGGCCTTAGGCCCAGAAAACGAGAATAAAACATTTTTAACTGATATATGAAAGCATGGGGAACAACCCCCGCCGGAGACAAAATCCGGCACATTAGGTGCAAGGGTACCATCCTCGTCAGAGAATAGGTAGTCTCGCAATTGGGTGGCATGTGTAGCCACCCCGACCCAACTCGAACAAGCGTTAATTAAACAGGTCATGCGAGGTCAATCAAAAATAACATAAACCAGTCGACACAGCATGGCATAATAGGTTAACTGTAGTAAGACATGTTCCCCAGGGCGACGTCTGAAGGGCAGGAAGCGTCCCCATCGGTCGTTCCTGCCCCCAAGACACAACCCAACATGGCATCTACACACTGTGCCAGGTAAAAACCCCAGTCTCAAGAATACTGTGGTTCTGGCAAACAAGGTGGGGTTCTATGAGGCAAAAGATTAACCTTCTGACAGTCATTATAAAGGCCAGGAAACCAGGTAACTTCAGTGAACAGAGCACAGGTATGATGGCCCCATCCAGCTCATAGTCCATCATGAGCCCGGGCCAGACCTATGCGACCAAAAACCAGCAGGTCCCAGGAAAGGGCAGAAAAATGGCAACAAGTCTCAAGTGTTCCGACGAGTATTTCTGGCCTGAGAGCGCGTGCGTTCTTGCCACATTGGCGAAAGTGGACGGTTATCCCGGCGTGGGGGAGACGAAGTCGGAGAGTCCTGAGTGACGATACCAAGCTCGAGCAGTAGGGCCTCCCCTGCCTGGAACGTGGAAAATGAGTGGGTCTTTCCCTTATATGTGAAGGACAGCTTAAATGGGAACACCCATCTATATTTGATCTGCTTATCCATAAGTTGCTGTAGTAGTGGTCGCAGGGTTCTGCGTTTTTGGACTGTTGACGGGGCCAGGTCGGTGAAGAGCTGTATTGGAGCTCCAAACAGCGACAAGTCTGGTCTATTACGGGCTGCAAACATCATCTTTTCTTTGACGCGATAGTAATGCGGCTTGACAATGTCGCGTGGCAATCCGTCAGATCTTGGGGCTGTTAGTGCTCGGTGAATGCGATCCACTTCCATTTGGGGAGCTGTAATGTCAGGAATGAGGGTTTTCATTAGGTCTTTTATAGCCCCCTCCAAATCTGTGTGAGTTTCAGGGAGTCCACGGATGCGTAAATTGTATCTACGTGAGCGATTCTCCAAATCTTCGATTTTCGTGAACGCTTCCTCCAATCTGTCTTGAAGGTCAGTGACCATGGCCGAGTTCTGATTGACTTTTTTAATAGTATTATCTACTTTGGTTTCAATATGCTCAAAACGTACGCCTAGGCTGTGGATATCCTTTTTGAGGTCTGTGGTAATCAACGTGCAGGCCTTAGAAAGTTCCTGCTGCAGCATGGTGGAGAACCGACCCAGCAGTATAGCATCTGGGGAGTAATGTGTCAGCTGGGGAGGTGGTAAGTCCTGGCCAGACTGGCTAAAAAGGGCCTCAGTAAGATCTGCCATGTTTCTATCTATAGAGGAAGCAGGGGAGTTCACTGATTCCTGGCCGTCAGAACACATAGCAGGGGATAAAGAATGCAAAGGTGACTCACCCAGCTGGATAGCCTCCCCCTCTCCTGAGGATTGAGATGAAAAAGGGTCTTTGGGTGGCTCCGGATTGAGTTGATTGCCCCCTCTCTGTGATGTACCATCCGACTTAGCTGCTGTGCTGCCTCGTGTGTCTGGCTTGCCGGGCGCCATCTTGGATTGCGGCTGTGCTGTGGGGGAAGGCCCCGCTCTCCTCTGGGCTGTAGGCTGCTTAAACTGTCCCTTTCGTGGCTGGCTCTGCGCCCTCCGAGTCATCACCTCCCCGGGTCTCCTGTGGATCTGGTCCTGGCTCTCTGACCTCGCTGCCTGCACTGCTATTCGCTCCGGTGGGTCGGGGTGTCGGGAGCCCGGTCAGCACACGTCCGTCCCTGAGTCCCCGCGCATGCGCACTTTTTTTTTTTTTTTTTTAAATATAATTTTTTTCATCAATTTAGGCCAATATGTATTGCTACATATTTTTGGTAAAAATATCTCAATAAGCGTATATTGATTGGTTTGCGCAAAAGTTATAGTGTCTACAAACTATGGGATATATTTTTTTTTGTTTTTTGTTTTTTTGTTTATCTTTTATTTATTTTTACTAGTGATGGCAGAAATCAGCGACTTATAGCAGGACTGCAATATTGCGGCGGACAAATCAGACACCTAACTGACACTTTTTGGGGACCAGCGACCCTAATACAGTGATCAGCGCTTAAAAAATATATGCAGTCACTGAACTATTGACACTGCCTGGGAAGAGGTTAACATCAGGGGTGATAAAGGGTTAAATGTATGCCTAGGGAGTGCTTGCTAACTGTGTGGGAGGTGCTTTGTCTGGGGGAAGGTAAAGATCTGTGGTCCTGCTTAGCAGAAACCCAGGATCAGTACATTTCCCTCTCGCAGAACGGCAATCTTTTAACTGAGCTTTTACCAGCCCGATATCCTATATAACCTCTACTTTTGTATATTTGTCCCGCCCTGTACTGCAATCGCACAGTTCTGGGGTCAAATGCTACAACATAGAAATCAAGGCATTTAAAGTAATTGCTTTGGATACCAAATTTTAACAAAATGTGGAGTAAACTCATAAATGCTTATTTGTACAGATGGCTGAAGAACTCGCAAAGCAGTTGGCTGGATACAAAGCCCAGCTCCAGCAGGTGGAGGCAGCGCTGACCGCTGATGCTGACAATGAGGATTTGCTGAAACTGAAAAAGGATTTAACGGTGAGTGTGCGCCACAATGGTTCCTATAGAGTTGTATTCCCTTTAGTAGTAGTGAGAGCTGCTGTTTGTGTTTATCTGTGTGCAAGAAGCATGTGTGATCTTAGTGTGTGTGTCTGGGGAGAAATGGGAAAAAAAATGTTTTTTACTACATCAAGGATTTTCCCACATTTTTTCTTTTTCACTTTAACCTTTTGGCTGCCAGAGCTATTTTTAGCATATTTTTTTTTTTTGTCCACGTTTTAAAAAATAATTTTAGGCCTGAAGATTACTCAAAACCCCCAAACATATATTTCCTGAAAGCAGACACCCTAGAGAATAAAATACGTAAAACATGTCACACAATATTACTGCAATGAATTTCAGTAAAAAAAAATAGGATTTTATGTGGTTGGATGTAACTTTATTTGTTTGCAAAAAGAAAAAAAACAAAAACTTTTTTTTTTATCACATAGGGGTCAAAAAGTCCCTTATGTGATTTATTTTTAGGTGACGGGTTCTCTTTAATGAGACGCGGTGTCTAAAAGACCCTGCATGTGTCCTCTGGGCTCCACTGAATGTAATGCAAATCTCATCGCAATATGTTCCTTCCTGGCTACGCTAGCCAGGGAAAGTGACGGGTGACCCGGAAGTGACGTCATACACGGCACATTCCAGGTCACAGCAAGAAGGGGAGTGGACATGTCTCCACTCTTCTCACTCCCCTAGACACGCCATGTTGGTCCTGGGCCCACAGATGGGCAAGCGGGGCTTGGAATACATGGGGGTGTGTGGAAGCAATCGGATGGCATCGCAGCCACCCCTATGCTTCCACCTAACAGGCAGGAGTCTGCATGGACAGTGTCCGAGGTTTTGTTTCTTCCCTGCTCTATCCAAAACTGAAATTATTATTATTTTTTTCTGTGTGTGTGTGTGTGTAAATACAGTATAAAAGTATTGGGACGCCCGCCTTTACACGCACATTTTAATGGCATCCCAGCCTTGGTCTGTAGGGTTCAATATTGAGTTGCACAAAGCAAGTTCCAAAAAAGACATGGATGAGTGAGTTTGGGGTGGAGGAACTTGACTGGCCTGTACATCATCCTGACCTCAACCTGATAGAACACCTTTGGGATGAATTAGAGCAGAGACTGCGAGCCAGGCCTTCTCGTCCAACATCAGTGCCTTACCTCACAAATGTGCTTCTGGGAGAATAGTCAAACATTCCCATAGACACACTCCTAAATCTTGTGGATAGTCTTCCCAGAAGAGTTGAAGCTGTTATACCTGCAAAGGGTGGGCCAACTCAATATTGAACCCTACTGACTAAGACTGGGATGCCATTAAAGCGGAGGTCCGCCTAAAAAAAAAATATTAAAAGCCAGCAGCTACAAATACTGCAGCTGCTGACTTTTAATATTAGGACACTTACCTGTCCAGGGCGCCCGCGATGTCGGCAGCCGAAGCCGATCTGCTGCTGCCATTCTCGGTAAGGGAATCAGGAAGTGAAGCCTTGCGGCTTCACTTCCTGGTTCCCTACTGCACATGCGCGAGTTGGGCTGTGCGTCCTCACTGGTCCCTGCTGTTCTCTGGGACCTGTGTGTCTCCCAGAAGACAGCTGGGGAGGACAGACTAGGTGCTGGAAGGGGCGTAGGTCTCCTCGATCGCCGAGGCTACCTATGCCCGGAAGTGGGAGCAAATACCTGCATTAGACAGGTATCTGCTCACTCCTTGAAAAAGCAAGGGGAGAGGCGCCTCTGAGTGTAGATGTTTAAAACAATTTAATACAATACTTTAGTACAGGCAACTCACATTTAGGGAGGTAAAACTGATCAGTTTGATGAAGGAGCGCGGCTGCCACGTCACACGCAGTACGCTAGCTCACGAAACGCGTCGCTTGCCAGTGACGTCACTACTCCTCGCCTGCTCAGACGAACAGCGCTCCAGGCCTCGCTCTGAAATTCCTCCACCGCGGCCGGGTCCCCTCCATCTATCAGCAGTGTGTTGATTTTTTCGAGCAGCGCCCCAGCAGGACCAGGATTGGAACGACTGACCTGATCTCTTCCATGTTTGGAAATCGTTCAATGCTTACTTTTACCTTGCTAAATGTGAGTTGCCTGTACTAAACTATTGTATTAAATTGTTTTAAACATCTACACTCAGAGGCGCCTCTCCCCTTGCTTTTTCTACAGTATTGGAACATGGTTTCTGTTCCCACCTGATGGCAGCCCTGAAAATGTATATGACTTTTAAAATGCTATTTCTTCACGGCCCCTGGACCTTTTTACTAATTCCCAGAGCTTGGACTCTTTTCCCCCACTGACTGTACACATTTCTGTACATCAATTACTTCATACTGAGGAGATATCGGTTGTTTTTGTTTTTTTGCGCTATTTACTTGTATATCTGCTCCCTCCTCCCCCCTGAAAGGTGCCAAATGTGACACCGGAGGGGGGGAGGATTCCAAAAAGTGGAATTTCCATTTTTGGGTGGAACTCCACTTTAAGTTTGTGTGCGTGTAAAGGCAGGCGTCCAATACTTCTGACCATATAATGTGTTTATATATAATATACAATTATGTGTGTGTATAATAGCACATCACTCTTGGAATGCTAAATTAAATTTGTTCTATTAGATAGGAGGGGCTTTGATCATTTACATCAGAAACTTTTTAGAAACATTTAAATATTTTATTAAGTTGATTGTAAAGGTTATACTTTTATGAATCGCTGGCAAAAATCCTGACCTTCATTTTTTCCAGGCTGTGGAATTTTTAAAGTAGATATTGCAGTACAATGCAAAGGGTGCTCAGATTTCTCGGACCCCCTCCTCTATAAATAAACTTTTGGTGTAAACTGTACCTGTACAAAAAAAAAGGCCTTATGTACTTGCCCCACCCGTGTATTCTGCATGGCGTCGTCATCTTTCCAGCAAGAATTCAGGAAATGCAGAGCGGGCAAATTCTCAGAAGACACTCCAGTCCATTGCAAAAGAGTCTTGTGAGTTTTTGGCTGCTCTGTATTTCCCAGGATCAAGCTGAAAAGAGTGTGATGTCATCCTCGCCTAGGTGAGTTGAGGTAAATTATACATTTTAACATCTTTTTTTTTAGCGATACATTTTACACCTAGCAGTAGTAAGTGTCTTGTGAGGGGGGTCCAGACAGTGTAAGTGGACATTTTACTGCAAGAGCTGTTTTAAAGACAATCTGAAGACCTTCCATTTGTAAAGGAACCATCAGATTGGCCTCAGTTTTCTGGTTCCTTGCTGTCTAGAAGTGCATGGATTGTTGAGTTTTTTTTTTTTTTTTTTTCCAACCACAAATCTGCACAGTCTCTACTTTTTTATAATTTCAGGAAGTCATTGAATTGACTAAAGACCTTCTCGCCTCACAACCCTCGGAAACGCCTGACGATTCAGATGGTCAGGCCTCTGCTGGTGGCAGCCAGGTCTGGACAGTGGGGGAGCGTTGTATGTCAGTATGGACGGAAGATGGACAGTAAGTGGCAGACTGCATAGTATTGGTTTACCATATTATATACTGTGAGCCGGTAAGATGTGCTTGCTCTGTTGTGGCTGTAACATTGTGTTAGCCCTGCAGATTGCATGCAGGGGACAGCATCTCAACTGTTGCTTAGCAGAAATGCTGGTTTTATAAAGGGTGTATCTGAAAAATGCAGGATAATCCTCAATATAGGCAGTGGTGTATTTTTTTGTTTTGTGCTGCCCTAGGCAAAACTGAAGATGGGTTTTCAAATCTAAGTTTGTCCCACCCCAGCTGCTTTAAAATTGCGCACCCCTGTGCAACGGTGTCAAACTGTCAATTTACCAATTCATAAGCGAAGCTTTAAAAGCCTACAGAGGTTACCACTTTAGATTTACAGAGGTTTGGTGCTAGAATTACTGCCCATGATCTGACATTTGCGGTGATACCTCACATGTGTGGGACGATCGCTGTTTGCGTGCGTGCGCCACCGACATGTGCGTTCGCCTTTGCAGGACAGGGGCACTTACATTTTTCTTTTTTTTTTTTCTTTTTTTAATTATAAAACTTTTTTTTTTTTTATTATTATAAAACTTTTTTTTTTTTTTTTTTTACACAGTTGCTTTTATTTTGTTGATCACTTTTTTTGCTGTCACGAGGAATGTAAACACCCTTGTGACAGGTAATCTTTATGGAGAGATCTGGGGTCTATAAGACCCCAAAATCCCTTCTCTCCCCTAAAGGCATTCAAAACACCAAGATCTCCTTCCTGTGTCATGACCTAAAGTCTGGCAGAAGTAATCGAGCAGTGTGTTTAAACATGAAGAGAGTGAGGTAAGCCTGTGTAGAATTAAGGCAAAGCTGTTTTATTTTTGCAAAATAAGTACATTAATCCTATATTTGTGCATAGGGGAGCTGGAAAATAGAATACAAAAGGTGAACTCAGCCTTTAAGGTTTTAATCTGCTTGATTTCTGCCTTTCCTGGTTCCCTCTCTCTGCCCACATCAATATGTTTAAGTGGTTGTAAAAGCTGGAGGTTTTTTACCTTCATGCATGAAGGTAACGAATCTTCAGTATGCAGCCCCAATACTTACCTGAGCCCTATCCCGATCCAGTGATGTGCACAAGAGCGGCTGCTCTCCCGACTCTCTGCCTCCTCATCGGCTAAGACAGCAGTGGGAACCTTTTGCTGTCAATCACAGCCAATGAGTAAAGAGCAGAGAGCGGGGCCAAATCTCGTTCTGTGTCTCTTATGGACACACAGAACAGGGGTCGGGAGCAAGCATGCACAAATGCACCCATAGCAAGCGGCTTGCTATGGGGGCACTTGGAGAAGAGGAGGATCGGGGCAGGTAAGTATATGATGCTGTATGGAGTGCTGTTCATAGCTTTTGAAAACCTCACAGCACCTCGCTCTGTACTTAGACAAGCTGTGGAAGGAGTTATTCATATATCAAATTTCCTTGATGAGTGAAGTCTGAAGGAGTGAGTGTTCCTAGGCAGGCTGCATTAGAATTAAGTCCAACCTAGGTAACATCCACATGTGATGCTAAGCTTCCATGAAAGAACTGAAATCGGATGAATGAAAGAAGCAGGCCAGAATGTCCTCCAGCCAGGAAGTGAAGCGGGCTCTATCTGACCTGCCCTGGTCCAGTCATGTGATCCCCGTTTCAATCACTTGTGGCTGCAGGGGAGAGGAGCGATCACTCAACAGCTGGGAATGCCTGGGCAAAGTGATGTCACTCATAGGCTCCTGTGGTCCATCTGTTATCAGCACTCCCTCCTCTCCCCTGCAGCTGCCACTGACACACATTAGAGTTGAATCACGTGACGGGACCAGAGTGGCCTGAATATACAGTGCATCAAGAACGTATTCACAGTGCTTCACTTTTTCCACATTTTGTTATGTTGCAGCCTTATTTCAAAATGGAATAAATTCATTATTTCCCTCAAAATTCAACAAATAATACCCCATAATGACAACGTGAAAGATTTTTGTTTGAAATCTTTGCCAATTTATTAAAAATAAAAAACAAAATAAATCTCATGTACATAATGCCCTGTACACGCGATCCGATTATCGGACGAATGATCATCCGTTTTTGTTTTTTTTTTGTTTTGTTTTTTTGCATGCTAATCTCACGTTAAATCTGATGAGTTTACCAAAGTCACATTCTCGTACGACAGAATAAAATTTTTTATTGCATTTTCGAACGACAGCTGTACGGATTAAACGAAAATCGTCCGATCTGGCATCGTACGAAAAAAAAATCTGCATGTCCGATAGAATAATATCAGATGAACTGTCCTGATCGGCTATCGAAAGCTCTGTACTAACAATCCGATTATCGTCCGATCGATTTGAATGTGGAATTTCTCTTTCGTTCATTGACGGACACAGCAACTTAAATCTTGACCCTAGGGTTATATCGCCACCTTCAGGAGAGGACTAGGCAGAACATGTTAAAACAGCAAAACTACACAGTACCGCCCAGGGGGCGGTCCTACTGGCTATAACCCCTCACACTGCATCCAGCAGCTCAGTTTTTTTCTGCCTAGTGTAGGAGAGGGACCTGGCTCCCGGTGGGGACCATTGGTCCTGGAGATTATTTTTTTTTTCCTGCTTTTTGACTCCTGTGATCTACTATCAACAGCCGGGCTGGGTGACAGGCTGGATAATATAGATCCTGGTAGTCTCCCCAGCCCGGCCATCGTGCGTGAGCAGGCCTTAGCTACGCGCTGGGTCAGCCATGACATTCCCCGTCTGATCCAGGGGTGACCGGCGAGCTATATGCTCCGGGGCACACGTATGACCAGGCTACTGCTGTCCGTGTCAGTGTGCCGCGGCCGACAGCCACCCTGTACCGCTCGGGTGATGGGTTGTACCACTCGGGTGATGGGTCTGTCCGGAATGCGTCTAACAGTCCCCACAGGAAGGACAAGTATGGTTCCGCCTGTCTCGGCAGGACGGAGCAGCTGGGCATTCCCTGGGAGGTCGAATTGGGGTCTCTCATTTTCCTCTTCTTCTCTCCCCATGCTTGGGCCGCTGCGCGACTCAACGGGGGCTCCGTGTCCAGCGAGGGGGGTCCGCTGTTCTCTTCCCTATTTTTTGGGGTGTTTTGGTGTGCACATTGTGGGAGGCCACCTCGCGGAGGGTCAGCGTGGTCGTGCCATTTTCCTGTAGCTTTAGTCAGGAAGTTTGGCAGACATTTTCCTGTAGCCTTAGTTATGAAGTCTGGCGGCCACATTTCCGGAGCCCTCAGGCGTTTTCTTACTGAGGCGGCCGGCGGCCATTTTCTTGTAGTCTCAGCTTGTTTTTTGCCTCTAGCGCTGGTTTTCCTTCTGGAGTGGCGTGAATTGCACAGAACACCTCGTGAGGGAGAGAGGACAGCAGCACAGCGCAGTACCTGGGCCAGGGTGGTGAGTCCTGCGGGGGGCCCCTCAGTCTGTGGCATCTAGGAGGGGTAGACTTTTGGTGTAACTGGCCTGCGGTCCCTAACGGGTGTCAGGCGAGTGTGGGTCAGCATGGCGTCAGAAGCTGGCGCTTCTTCCCCAGACATACCTGTGGTGGCAACCGGTTCCCCTGCACCTGCGGTGCCTATGGATGCTTTGTCGGCGGTCCTGGAGTCTTTTGTTGCCAGGATGGAAGCGGCACAAGGGGGGGTAAAAAACGCCCCCTCCCCCACCGTCTTCTGGGGAAAGCTCTGATTCAGACTCGGGCCTTGCTGTGGCAACCGGCCCCTGTTCTGAATTTTCTGAGGGTTCGGACAGTGAGGATGATTCCGTGTCGGCACAGGAAAGGGCGCTTGTAGGGAGCACTTATCACAGCGGTGCGGCATACCCTAAAAATGGAGGATACGGTTGGGGCATCTACAGAGTCCCTTTTGGGTCTCATAAGCCAGCCAGCACGGCTAAGGTGTTTCCCTACCTGACCTATTTTGACAAATTTATCTACAACGGATGGGAACGCCCGCAGCGGGCCTTTTCGGTCCCAAAACGCATGGTGGTGCATTACCCCTTTTTGAGGAGAATTTCCTGAAAAAATTATTGTGGACCCCCCCAGTATCCGGGTTAAATAAGATAACCACGATTCCGGTGGAGGGGACCCCTGCCTTTTTAAGGACCCTGCCGATAGGAGGGGGAGGCGGTTGCCCGGTCCATGTTTACGGTGGTGGGGTCAGCATTGCGGCCAGTGTTCGCCACAGCCCTGGTGTCCCAGACACTAACTGAATGGGCAAAATTGTTGCACCGTGAGTTGGAAAAGTAACAGGCTTTCCCAGTCTGTGTGGAACTGGCGGACCAGTTGGTGCATGGCCTTAAGTTTGTCTGCGATGCGGCCTTAGATACGTCCCCCTTGCTTTCCAGAGCCTCAGTATCTGCTGTGATGCTACGGCGCCTGATTTGGCTAAAATGCTGGTCTGCGGACCAGGCATCCAAGAAGGCTCTGGCGGATTTGCCCTTCCAGGGAGAGAGGCTCTTTGGAGCCTCGCTGGATGACATTATTAAAAATTTACTGGGGGTAATAGTACGTTGCTCCCACAATCCAGAATAGGGAAGGAGCCTCGCCGTAGGCCAGGACCTTCCTTTTCCGCTCAGAAGCGTTTTTTTTCATCCGCCCGGGGCGGCGGGTAAGCGTCCCCAGACCGACAATGTGTCCACTGAGGGACAGAAGCGTCCCTGATTTCGCAAGCCAAACAAGTCTGCCAACAAATCTGCGACAGCGTGAAGGTTTGTCCCCGCCCAACTCTCGGGTAGGGGGTCGCCTTCGGGAGTTTGCAGCTCGGTGGACCTCCCTGCTTTCCAACCATTGGGTCTGCAAAGTGGTTTCAGCTGGATACAAGATAGTTTCTCTCTTGTCCACCAAAACAGGTTTTTTCCCTCAAACCTTCATCTTCTTCCGGCTCGTTGGGAAGCTTTGTTGGAGGCAGTGCAGGACCTGTTGCTGCGCGGGGTGATAGTGCCGGTACCGTCGCAGGAAAGGTTTCAGGGATTCTACTCCAATTTGTTTGTAGTCCCAAAGAAGAAAGGGGTCCGTCCGATTCTGGCCCTCAACAGATTTGTGAAGGTGAAAAGATTCAGGATGGAATTAGGTCGCTCTGTGGTCGCTGCACTCTATCCAGGGGATTTTCTGGCATCCCTGAACATCAAGGACTCATACTTGCATGTCCCCATATGCGTCAGGCATCAGAGAGAACTACTGCATCCTAACCGAGCATAGAATAGGACAAAAAGGAGGGGGCCTAACAGTTATCTTCAAAGCTCACCTCTCTATCATCAAACCGACTCTACTCTGCATCTTCAAACACCTCAAGACGCCATCCACATACTGCTATGCTACAGACCACCAGGACCAAATACAAATCTCCTCACACCCTTCACCGAATTCATCTCGGCACACACCTTGAAAACCAAAAACTTTCTGTTACTCGGGGACTTCAACCTCTGGGCTAACTCCACTCAGGACCCTATCGCCACTTCCTGCATCAACCAACTGGAAGAACTAGGTCTGCAGCAACTGATAAATGCCCCCACGCATGGGTAGGGTCACATTTTTGACCTCATCTTCCAACAAAATATGGACATCACCATACTGGACAATATGCCGTTACCATGGACGGACCACCACGCTATCAAATTTAAAATCGCCACCTACACTATCTCTCAAAAACCAAAACACTCAATAACAACATACTGGACAAGATCTCAGAAGAAACTACACTCTGAACTCTTCAAAACCACACTATCAAAAAAAAAATAGGAATGCTAAATCAAAACCACTCAACGGAACAAACACTTAACTTCTTAAACAAAGCATTTCTACAAACCGCAGACAGTCGCTCCGAAACGCAGAGCACTCGTCCGCAAAAACAACTCGGGCTGGTTTAATGACACTCTTACTCTACTGAAGCAAGAAAGCAGAAGAGCTGAAGGAGCCTGGAGAAGAAACCCAACAAAGCAAAACCACACAAACTTCAAAGCACTCACTAAGAAATATCACAAAGCAATCTTCAAAGCAAAAATGGAACATTTCTCACCATAAAAAAAGCCCAAAACCGACCTTGGGAACTTTTCAAACTGGTCGCTCAGACTATGAACCCTACCTGCCTAGAGCCTCCAGCAAACGAAACCCAAGAGTTCTGTAACGAGCTATCGGATTTTTTTATCGACAAAATCGAAAACATTTGTGAAATAATTCAACAGAAAAAAACGACCAACCTCACTCAGCCAAAGCAAACAGGAAATCAATACGAACATTATACAATAGACTAAATTTTCACTGGTCCCGATCACCATCGACACCACAAAAAATATCATCAGAAGCCTCCGAGACAGCACATCACCAAATGACATAATTGCTACAAAACTCCTGAAAGGATGTACCGACATTTTAGCACCTAACATAACACATCTCGTAAATCAATCGTTCAAAGAAGGTATTGTTCCGATCTCCCTCGAGCAAGGCATCATCAAACCCCTCCTAAAGAAATCCAAACTACCGCAGACCTGTAACAAGCCTCAACACCATCTCCAAGATTATGGAGAAAGTGGTAGTACAACAGTTACAACTCCATTTGGACACTCACAAACTCTTGGACCCACTACAATCAGGCTTCCGCTCAGGCCATGGCACAGAAACAGCACTTCTCAAAATATGGGATGACGCCCTCGAAGCAGCAGATGATGGAGAATCATGTCTCTTGGTGCTGCTGGACCTCCGTGCAGCATTCGACACAGTAGATCACAAAACTCTACTCATTCGCCTTAAAGAAGTAGCAGGAATCACAGACTCGGATCTACCCTGGTTCTCATCCTTCCTAGATAATCGTTCGCAGACAGTGAAACTAGGAGCCTTCACCTCTGAAACTCGTGCAATTTCTTGCGGAGTCCCTCAAGGATCACCCCTGTCACCCGTGCTCTTCAACATCTACCTCCGCCCACTCTTCAAAATCATCAGCAAACAGGACCTGTGCTACCACTCATATGCTGATGACACTCAACTCTACTTTCGCATCACTGGAAAAAAAGACCAATATCACAGACTAGAGAAATGCCTCACTGATCGATGATTGGATGACTGAGAGCTCCCTCAAACTCAATGGATCCAAAACAGAACTTCTTCTCCACGCAAACCGAAAGACAAAAGCTGACATTTCATGGACACCACCCACCAAAGTCAAAAGTCTGAGTCATTTTTGACTCAGATGTCGATGGATGCACAAATAGGATCAGTAGTCAGCTGACCTCATCACCTTCTCCGCCTGCTGCGTAGACTCATCCCTTTCATCCCAGAAGAAGAGATAGCAGTAGTAGTTGGAATAATCATCAATTCCCGACAGGACTAGGCAAACTCCCTCTACATAGGACTACCTAAATACCAGATGGCGCGCCTACAATTCGTCCAGAACACGGCAGCCAGACTGGTAACGGGGAAAAATCCCTGGGAATCCATCACACCCCATCCCTGAGGACCCTTCATTGGCTAACCATAAAGGTCACTTTCAAGACCCTCTGCCTCACCCATAAATGCACACAAGGAAACGCTCCTCAATATTGCGAGAAAATAAAAAACTACGCACCCAATCACATTCTCCGATCAACTAACCAAAACCTCCTCCACATCCACAAGTCCCGCTACAAATCGAAGGGGGAAAGAAGATTTGCAGTCCAAGGATCACGGCTTTGGAACGCTCTACCCACAAACATCCGCATGGAAGAAGACCATCGGGCCTTCAGGAAAAAACTTAAGACCCACCTCTTCTGAAGGATCAGGACGGCACTGAATGGAAAAAGCGCCTTGAGGCGACTTGGTTCGCATTTGTAGTGCTATACAAGCTATTCACTCACTCCAGAGGTTTCTACGGTTTGCGGTCGGGGACGAGCACTACCAATTTGTAGCTCTCCCTTTTTGGCCTGGCGTCGGCACCAAGGTGCTCCCCCTGATTCTGCCTTTGCGATTCCTTGCCATCTCAGCAATCGTGGGCTACCTGGACGACCTCCTTCTGAGAGCAGCTTCAGCCTCAGAATTAGAAGAGGATGTGGCGATAGCCAGTCAGACTCTTCCGGAGTTCGGTTGGGTTCTGAACCTCCCGAAGTCGGTGTTAGTACCGACAACGCCTGGAGTACCTGGGCTTGATTCTGGACTCCTCAGAGGCGAGGGTCTTTCTCCCTTCGGACAAGCTGCAGACTCTTCAGGCTGTGGTGAAGCTGTTGATGTCCCGCAAGTGGTCGTCGCTGCGTTTTTGCATGCGAGTTATGGGTCTAAAGGTGGCCACTTTCGAAGGCGGTACTGTATGCTCAATTCCACACTCGAGTCTTGCAAAAGAAGAATTCTGTCCAAATGGGACAAGTCTCCGTTGTCTCTGGATTGTTGGACTCGGGTGAGCCACCTAGTCAGGGAATCCCTGGTCTAGTGGCTGAGGTCTCCTCCCTTCAGTCCGGGAGGTCGTTCCCTCCTTTTCATTGGATGGTGATCACGACGGACGCCAGCCTGACCGGTTGGGGGGGGGGGGTTTGGGGTGTTCAGTCGGCGCAGGGTCGATAAACGCAGGAAGAATCCTGCCTGCCGATCAATGTGCTGGAACTTCGGGCGATCAGGCGGTGCCTCTTCACATGGTCACAGAGGCTGCAGGGACGCCCACTCAGGATCCAGTCGGACAAAGCCACGACTGTGGCGTATGCCAACCATCAAGGAGGAACAAGGAGTTCGGCTGCAGCAATGGAGCTCGCTCACATCCTGCAGTGGGCAGAGCGGCGCGTGCCGGCTCGATCGGCCATGTACATTCCGAGGGTAGAGAACTGGCAGGCAGACTATCTAAGTCGTTAGATGCTGGACCAAGGGGAATGGTCGCTACATCCAGAGGTATTTCAACTCCTTTGCCTGAGATGGGGCACACCAGATGTGGATCTCCTGGCCTCTCGACTCAATCGGAAGGTACTGAGGTTTGTGGCCAGGTCCAAGGACCCATGGGCGGACGCGGCAGATGCGTTGGTGGCTCCATGGGGGCATTATCAGCTGATTTATGCCTTCCCCCCCCCCCCCCCCCCCCGATAAAACTTCTCCCTCGTCTGCTTCGCAGAGTGGGGACCTAGGGGATTCCAGTGATTCTAATTGCCCCAGATTGGCCTCGGCGTCCCTGGTATGCCGACATAGTGCAAATGGTGGCGGATGTTCCTTGGCGACTGCCAATGCGAGAGGACAGTCTGTCGCAGGGCCCTATACTTCATCCTGCTTTACAGTCGCTGGCTTTAACGGCGTGGCTGTTGAAAGTCAGGTGCTAAGGGGTCTGT
Organism: Rana muscosa; assembly: GCA_029206835.1. Lineage (NCBI taxonomy): Eukaryota > Metazoa > Chordata > Amphibia > Anura > Ranidae > Rana > Rana muscosa. The sequence continues at coordinate 238,752,611 of CM055123.1, read as the reverse complement.
CAGACTCGGTAATCTCCACTATGATGAGGGCACAGAAGTCATGTTCTCAGAAGATTTATCATCGCACATGGAAAGGCCTAGATCTCTGTGTGAGATGGGGTGGCGTCCGCATTCGGTTTCCAGGATTCTGCTGTTTTTTGCAGCGGGGCGTGGATCAAAAACTTGCCTTAAGCACCATTACGGGGCAGATATCAGCCTTGGCTGTCTTTTTTCAGCGACCCTTGGCGGCTCATTCTCTGGTGAGTACGTTTGTGCAAGGGGTTCGACATGTGGCCCCTCTGGTTCGGCCACCGCTGCCTCCGTGGGATTTGAATCTGGTGCTCTCGATTCTTCAGAAACCGCAGTTTGAAAACATTAGGGAGATTCCCTTATTGACACTCTCTCAGAAGGTAGCCTTTCTAGTGGCTATTACATCTGCCAGGAGGGTTTCTGAGTTGGTGGCCTTGTCTTGCAAGTCTCCCTACTTGATCCTCCACAAGGATAAGGCAGTGCTACGCCTGCAGCCTTCATTTCTTCCTAAGGTTGTTTCGGCATTTCATCTAAATGAGGACATTGTGCTTCTGTCCTTGTGTCCTCGGCCGTCGCTTTGCATTCCTTGGATGTGGTCCGGTCTCTGCGGGTGTATCTGTCTGCTACGGCTCCGTTTTGTGTCGGTGACAGGTCCGAAGAAGGGCCTGGCGGTCTCGTCTGCCACTATTTCTCGGTGGATTTGACAGATCGTGATCCAGGCTTATGCCTTAAAAGAGCGGGTGCCTCCCTTTCCTGTCACTGCACATTCGACCAGGGCAATTGGTGCCTCCTGGGCTTTCCGACATCAAGCATCCGTTTCCCAGGTGTGTAAGGCGGCGACCTGGTCGTCCGTTCAGACTTTCACTAAATTTTACAAGGTTGATGTGAGTGCATCTGTGGATGCTTCCTTCGGCCGCAAAGTTTTGCAGGCGGCTGTTTAAGGTTGTAACTCCTCCGTTGAGCTCTGGTTGTTATGGGTGGAGTTTGTTTGCTTGCTGTTCCCACCCCTCGTTTTTTGACACTGCTTGGGGACGTCCCTAAGGTCAAGATTTAAGTTGTTGTGTCCGTCCATGAACGAAAGAGAAAATAGGATTTTTGTACTCACCGTAAAATCCTTTTCTCTGAAGTTCATTCACGGACACAGCACCCACCCCTCCTTTTTTCTGTTAGTACTGCTGTTTGACGAACTGAGCTGCTGGATACAGTGTGAGGGGTTATAGCCAGTAGGAAAAAAGTTATAGTGGTGGTGTCTGCTCTGTGAAGGATGAGGGGTGTACTGGAAACAACCCAGTGAAAATTACAAGTGATAATGTGCCAAATAATCTAGACAATAACTATCACAGGTAGTATAACAAAAATATGTTAAAACAGCTCCTGGATCCACGAAAGATCAAGGTGAGTGCTTCAAAATACAATGCTAAATGCTAAAAAAATGCATAGATGAACGCAATATAAAGTAAAGCACAAAGAAATATATTGTATATTAGTGTCTCCCGCCACCAATATAAGTGAAAAAAACACACAATCCTTGGATAGATGCTTCAGTGATACACCTCTGTGTCTGCAAGCAGCTCACCTCACTGCTGTTGGATAACAGCAAAAGCAGACCACAGGGTGTAGATGCAGCAGATGTGTATGTGGGGATCTCTTCTTAGTTGTTGGAGTCCTCTCATACATATATCCAGGTCATGGATGGAAATATAAACACAGACACAGCAATCATAGCGTACCCTATAATGAAAATATGGGTACATGCCAATCTCATAAGATAACACGCACATTAATGAACGTGAGCATGGACAAAACTCCACGAACTCTGCGTTCGTACTCCCCCTTTGATGTGTAGGACGAATCCCCGATGATGTATGGATCTCCTTATATTACGGGTTGTTCAATAGTCGGGCTCATAAGATGGTAGGGATGAAAGCCAAAGGGACATACATAGCATAATACCACTTAGGGCAAACATTTATTAAAATATAAAACTCACATTTGGCAGGTAAAATCAATGCATACGTTACTACGAGCGCCGCGCTCGTCTTCCTGTTGTCAGTGAATGGTGTACCTAATGCTCTAGAAATGTTTCTGTGCCTCCATACAATCCTGTCTCTGAGGTTTACAGACAATTCCTTGGACTTCATGGCTTGGTTTGTGCTCTGGCATGCACTGTTACCTGTGGGACCTTTTATATAGACAGGCGTGTGCCTTTCCAAATCCTATCCAATCAACTGAATTTACCACAGGTGGACTCCATGTTGTAGAAACATCTCAAGGATGATCAGTGGAAACAGGGTGCACCTGAGCTCAATTCTTAGTGTCATGGCAAAGGCTGTGAATACTTATGTACATGGGATTTTTTATTTATTTTATATATATATATATATATATATATATATATATATATATATATATATATATATATATATATATTATATTTGAAAAGATTTTAAAAAAAAACTCCTTTTCAGGTTGTCATTACGAGGTATTGTTTTTAGAATTTTGAGGAAAATAATGAATTTAATCCATTTTGGAATAAGGCTGTGACATAACGAAATGTGGAAAAAGTGAAGCGCTGTGAATACTTTTTGGATGCAGTGTAGCCAAGTATAGACCTCTTTCTTACACAGGTTAGTTATCATACATGTTGGGGAGGGGGCGCATTTTTAGAACTAGTTAGGTTTGGCCTGGAATTCTATTTTCAAACAAGCAGTGTAAACCTGAATTTGACCTGACAGCAGCCTTTTGTAGTCCCTGTACAGCAGAACTCAGACTGGGAGAGGGAGAAACCGCCCAAAGAACCAGTCAGTTCTGCAATGGTCTTGTGCTGACAAAGGACATGCTGATAGAAGTAGGGAGTGGAGAGGTGAGCTCTTCAGTCGGCTGCTTTTCCCTTTGACCTATTCACTTACAGGTTGGTGTTGGGATAGGACTTGTAAGCATTTCTTACCTACAGCAGAGAAAAAAAACAGCTCTCTTCTCACTGCATTTGTATGGCCAACCTGAAGTAAATTTCTTAGCTGTGATGATAAATCAGACCAAGCTGTCTTATTCATTCTTTAACAAGTGACAATGATTTAAGAACATGATTGCAATCAGTCACAATGAATTTAAGTGCATGTCCAGTCAAAACTTATTTTTCTCAGTTTTGGGTAGTCTGAAGGGTTAGAACCTCTTAAAGAGGAGGTCCACCCGAAAATACTGATACAAATACTGCAGCTGCTGACTTTTAAAAAATGGACACTTACCTGTCCAGTGCGCCCGCGATGTCAGCAGACGAGGCTGAGCAATCGCTCGGTCCTGGGATGCTGCCGCTGCCATGCTCGGTGAGGGAATCGGGAAGTGAAGCCTTGCGGCTTCACTGCCCGGTTCCCTACTGCGCATGTGTGAGTAGTGCGGCGTGCCGTCACTGGTCCCCACTCTCTCCTGGGAACAGTGTGTTTCCCAGAAGACAGCAGGGGGGGGGGTGACGCGAACGGGCGTGACTCCCGCAGGAGTCAATACCCGGAAGTGGTGCAAATACCTGTTTTAGACAGGTATCTGCACCCCCTGAAAGGTGCCAAATGTGACACCGGAGGGGGGGGGGGGGGGGTTCCTAAAAGCGGAAGTTCCATTTTTGGGTGGAACTCCACTTTTAAGTTTTATGGCTATCTGGGGCTCCATTAGAGAGATTTGCCCCCCACTTCCTGTCCTGATGGCAATTTTTTAGCAGACAGGAAGTAAGGAGAACTCCCCAAAAAGAAACCAAAATAGCAATGCTTTTCTTTAGTAGAGTAGGGGAAGGCTAGTCCCCCTGCTTTCTTTTGTCTATCTCTCTGTTGTAGATTTTCTCTTTCTGTCCTGCACATGGCTTCACCAGGCAGAAAGTAAAATTGAAATCTCTGTAATGGAGCTCCCAATAGCAGTAAAAACATGGCCTCCCAGCCTACTTTTAATCACTTGCGGGCCGCCCACCAGACATATACTGCGGCAGGGTGACCGCTCTGTGCAGGATCACGTACCGACACTTCCGGTTCCTGGGGGCGACCTGCTCCCACTGTGATTTAGACACAGCAGGAGCTGATCTGCGGGTACTGCAGACTCAACTTCCACCGGCACCCGCCGATTATTGGGTACCTGTCAAAAGTAGGTACGCACTTCAACCCCCCCCCCCCCCCCCCCAAAATGGCATGCCATTGGGTCGAACTCCGCTTTAACCCCTTCCCAGCCAGTGTCATTAGTACAGTGACAGTGCATGTTTTTTTTAGCACTAATTAGTGTCACTGGTCCCCAAAAAGTGTCAGTTTGTGTCCCGACTGTCTTCCGCAATATCGCAGTCCCGCTATAAGTCACTGATCGCCGCCATTACTAGTAAAAAAAAAAAAAATCTTATAAATAAAAATATCCCACAGTTTGGTTTGCGCAAAAGGTATAGCGTCTACAATCAAGTTGCGCTTATTGGGATTTTTTTTTACCAAAAATATGTAGCAGAATACATATTTGCCTAAATGGATGAAGACTTTTTTATTAATTTTTTTTGTTTTTTTATTTTTGGTTATTTTTTTTATTTTATTTTTTTCAAAACTGCAGGTCTTTTTTTGTTTATAGCGCAAAAAATAAAAAACGCAGAGGTGATCAAATACCACCAAAAGAAAGCTCTATTTGTGGGAATAAAGGACATACAATTTTTTATTTGGGTACAGCATCGCACGGCCGTGCAATTGTCAGTTAAAGTAGTGCAGTGCCATATCGCAAAAATGGCATGGTCCTGAGGTGGGGTAAATCTTCCAAATCTTGAAGTGGTTAACCAAAACTGAAGGAAAAAAAGGTTTTGTCATGATGTATATTTAATGTTAGATGGGTAACTGCAGACAAAGGGGATTGGGCTCTTAATTTGCACTGTGTGATGTTGGCGTCATGCCATGTTGCAGGCCATTACTCACATGCTTACAGCCATGATCTCTTTACAGGTGGTACGAAGCTGAGATCGAGGAAATAGACGAAGAGAACGGCACCGCGGCCATCACCTTCTTGGGTTACGGAAATGCTGAAGTCACATCTCTGCTCAACCTGAAACCCTTGGAAGAAGGAAGGAAATCCAAGGATGTCAGCGGCAGCCTACCCATGTCAAAGTACGTACGTCTTCCAATCTTCCAAACCAGTGCCATGTTTATGTAGCTGTACCTTTTTTTTTTTTTTTTTTTTTTTTGTTTTTTTTTTTGTTTTTTAAAGCCTTTTTGCATTTTTTTTGTACATATGTTTAAAAAATCATTTTAGGCCTAAAGATTGCACAGCCCCCCAAAACATTATAGATTTTCTGAAAGCAGACACTCTAGGAAATAAAATAGTGGTAGTTAAAATTTTTATATCACACGATATTACTGCAAAATTTTAATAGAAAGTACACTAAAGTTAATTTTAGGGCACACAAACCCAATAAATTACCCAATTGTTTGGTAAAATATAAAAGATTAGGTTGCACCAAGTAAATGGATGTCACACCTTTTAAATTTGCGTGCGCCCGTGAAATGAAGACAAACTTTAGTACACCCTATAACACTTTAAAAGCCTCCTATAGGTCATCAGTTTAGCAGCATTGCAGATGAGGTCTGGTGCTAGAACTACTGCGCAAATACCGTGTGACATAAAAAATGTCAAAACCCATCAGTAGGTCGCGGACAGGTGACTGGGCTTACTGACCCGCCATCCTAGAACATAATCAGAGTTCAGTGCAGAGGGGCTATTTGTAAAGTTGGAGTTGTAGTAGGGAGCAAGAGCCACATAAGCCGATGCCTCCTCTGTAGTGCTGGCTCCTGTCCTATGCAGAGTGATACTAACTGCCCTCCACCTCTTATCCTGGCTAGTGATCTCCAGAATGGTGCCAGCAGTAGAAAATAAGAGATCTTTAGGTCAGTGTGAAGCAATACACTGGGCATAATAGTGTAGGGCTGCTTTCACACTGATGCACTGCGGGTTTGGTGCACTGCACCTGCAGCTTTCCTGCGGGTTTGCCATGCTTGGCCATAGACTTCTATTATTTCCTGTGGGTTTGGTGCACTTTCTGAAGGCACACCACACCTGCAATATATAATAGAACTCTATGGCAAAGGGCAGCTAACACAGGAAAGTCGCAGATGCTCTGTGGTGCAGGTAATCCGCAGTGCATCGTTGTGAAAGCAGCCTTATAGGGGGCATAGAATAGTAAGTGTTCATTTACTTGCTGTTTGGGGGGGTGGTAAAACTTCATAGTTCAGATGTGTTTTTGCTGCCGCAACCGCACCCCCTTTAGCTGCAGTGCCCGGGGGTGTACACATGCCGCAGCGGGAGTTGTATGCCATTATGCCCTGTCATGGTTGGTGGGTGTAGCGCATGACACATTGAAGTGAATGATGCCACTCTGCAAGTGCCCTGCAACCTTGTGCTGTACAGCAAACAAGGGAATACTGCAGGCAGCGTTGTGTTGCTTTCTCACCACATTTAACCCGTTGGACCCCACAGAAGCATGCAGTTGCGAGGCACTTGCAGAGTGACCCCATTTATTTGAATTGGTCCTGATTAGCAGGCGGTAACACCCACCAAAAGCAACGGGGGCTTTAATTCCTGCTGCGGCATGTGTGTACACCTTTTGGCTGCTGCCTCAGCAGCAAAAAAGGGGTGGGCAGTGAGGGCTGTAAAACCATGACTCAACCGCAGGGCTTTATCACTCACAACCCAGAAGGGGAAGCTCCGTTTGTTTGCCCCCCCCCCCCACCCACCTTTCCCCGATGCCACATTTGGCACCTTTCGGGGGAGGGGGAAACTGGCACCAGTCTTTGAACAATCGGCTGGGTTACCGACATTGCGGGAGCCCTGTACAGGCAAGTGTCCTAATATTAAAAGTCAGCTACGGTATTTGTAATTTTTTTTGGGGGGGTTAGTGCTCAGCTTTGAGGTTGCCGCTGCTGAATGCAACTAAGGGCCCATACACAAGTGCAGCAGGCACTGCTGCGCCTCTGAAAAGCAAACCAAGCGTGTTTGACAGGTGGCGAGGAGGAGATATGTTGCCTCCTCACCACCTGATTGAAACCCATGATTGCCATGCAATGCACGCTATTGCGACACAGTAGTACGGCAATTAGAGGTTTAAATCAGGTGAGGAGGTGACACTGTGCCCGATGATCTTTGACTTCTTCCATGTTGGTAGATTTCCACCTCCTTTAAGGTTGCCTACCCCTGCTATGCGGCCTCTTCTAAAATAAAAATATATATATTTATTAGGGCTGGGAAAAAAATCGATTTTAATCTTGAATCGAGTTCTGAGTTCAAATCTACTCAGATTTGAAGAAAATCTTTTTTTTTTTTTTTTTTTTTTTTTAGATAATTTTTTATTTCTTTTTTCCTTCAAAGTTTCCGTAGCAGGGCTGCAGGGGGCATATCCGGAATGGCACTGGGCGGCGTTACCCCAATTACATCTACTCGCCACAGCCGCCGCGAGTAGATGTAATGTAACACTAACTAACCGCAAGCCGCCGTCTGCCTACCTGATCAGCGTGTCATGCAGACAGACGGCGGCCATTGCAGTGTTCAAAAGCCGCGCCTCCAGAGTCCTCGTGGTCTGTGATAGGCGGAACGCTCAATTTCACAGCAGGCAGTGTTCAGCCTATCACGGACATCCTCTCATCCTCGTCTGTGTTATGAGGATGAGCGGATGTCCATGATAGGCGGAACACTGAATGCTGGGAAATTGAGTGTTCCGCCTATCACAGACGAGGAGGAGGTGCGGCTTTTGAATACTGGAATGGCCACCGGTGTAGCAGTAAAATCAGTATCTCATGAAAATCTGCATCAGGTACGGGCACAGTGATTGAAGCTTGGGCACAGTTCAATTCAACTAAGAGTAACTTCAAGATTTTTTGTTGTTTTATTAGCTAAATCCAAATACAGTATTAATAATTTGGATGTTTAACAATCTTTGTTGCACACTGACTTTGCAGTTTAGAGAAAGGGTTTGCCTTTGCGATTTTGCTTGTTGATGCACTTTAATATAATAAAAAAAAAAATCTAATCGAATCGTAAATCGAGTTTTTTATTAAAAAAATGCAGATTTTTTTGGGGGGGAAATCGCCCAGCCCTAATATAAATGTGTGTGTGTTTATGGGTTCCATGTAATTTTTGAGCAAACTTTTTTGCATGCAGGAGGCAAGTGTCAGAATTGGCCCAGTTGGCAAGTGGTTAAAAAACCTCCTAATGCCTGTGATTGCGCTGTCAGTAGCACAAACTCTAATTGCCTCGTACACACGATCGGATTTTCAGGTGGGAATTGTGTGTTGACAGACTGTTGGCTGAAAATCTGACCGTTTGTATGCTCCATCGGACAATTGTTGTCAGATTTTCCGCAAACAAATGTTGGATGGCAGGCTTTAAATTTTCTGTGTCAGATTTTCTGATCGTGTGTACACAAGTCTGTCAGACAAAAGTCCAAACACGCATTCTCGGAATCAATGCTCACCAAACACGACCTTAGCAGAAGGTGCCCAAAGGGTGGCAGCTCAAGAGCTGAAAAAACACGTACATCACGACTTTCGTGTTTGTTGACCGACAATTGTGTGCCGTTTGTATGCAAGACAAAATCCAGGCACACGCCATTCGGACAAAAGCCTAATGGTTACAGCGGCTCAATGTGAAAGGCCTCTAAGCCCCTCTCAAAGTATGCTATTCCCATGTGAGAGAGTACAGTGCCTTCAAGTATTCATACCTCTCAAAATTTTCCACATTTTGTCATGTTACAACCAAAAATGTAAATTGGATTTTATGTGATAGACCAACACAAAGTGGCACATGATTGTGAAGTGGAAGGAAAATAATAAATGGTTTTCAATTTTTTTTTTGCAAATATGTGAAAATTGTGGCGTACATTTGTATTCAGCCCCCCATTACTTTGTAGAACCGCCTTTCACTGCAATTACAGCTGCAAGTCTTTTTGGGGATGTCGCTACCAGCTTTGCACATCTAGAGTGACATTTTTGCCCATTCTGCATTGAAAAATGGCATCCACACAACATGATGCTACCATCATCATGTTTCACGGTGGGGATGGTGTGTTCAGGGTGATGTGCAGTGTTAGTTTTCTGCCACACATAGCGTTTTGATTTTAGCCCAAAAAGTTCATCTGACCAGAGAACCTTCTTCCACATGTTTGCTGTACTTCTTATGGCTTTCTTTCAACAATGGCTTTCTTCTTGCCACTCTTCCATAAAGGCCAGATTTGTGGAGTGCACGACTAATAGTTGTCCTGTGGACAGATTCTCCCCCCTGATCTGTGGATCTCTACAGCTCCTCCAGAGTTACCATGGGCCTCTTGGCTGCTTCTCTGATTAATGTTCTCCTTGTCCTGCCTGTCAGTTTAGGTGGACGGTCGTGTCTTGGTAGGTCTGCAGTTGTGCCATCCTCTTTCCATTTTCGGATGATGGATTGAACAGTGTTCCCTGAGATGTTCAAAGCTTGGGATATTTTTTATAACCTAATGCTGGCCATACACTATCCAAAAAATCGGCTGAGCCCATTTTCGAAAAATGAACATACATCGTTTGCACTATCGTTTGCTCTCATGAAACGACCGATAAATCGTTCAGTGGACTTAAATGAATCCATTTTTTGTTTTGTTTTTTTACATATCCCTAGTGCAAACAGTTTGGGCGGGAAACACATTAACCTTTTCAATTTATCGTTCCTTCAGCAGAAAATTTCCAAACTTTTCCTTTGTTTTTTCAGCTCAAAAACGTCCCAACGATTGTCGATTTTGTGCCCATTAACTGTCCGAAAAACGAACAAACTGTCTAAATGACCGAATTTTGGCCGATTGTTTCGTATAGTGTATGCAGCATTACCCTGATTTAACCACCCTTCTCCACCACTTTATCCCTGACCTGTACAGCTGTATTTATACTGAGATTAAATTACAACACAGGTAGACGCTGTTGAATAATTCGGTGACTTCTGAAGGCAATTGGTTCCACTAGATTTTAGTTAGGGGTATCAGAGTAAAGGGGGCGGAATACAAATGCACACCACACTTTTTTTTTTTTTCAGATATTTATTTGTAAAAAAAAAAAAATGGAAAACCATTTATCATTTTCCTTCATCTTCACAATTACCGTATATACTCGAGTATAAGCAGAGTTTTTAAGCACAATTTTTTGTGCTGAAAATGCCCCCCTCGGCTTATACTAGAGTCACCTTTTTGCACCTGATCTCCCATATTTTGGGGAGCCAGTACCGGCCGGCAGTAGGTCCCCTGGACCCCAAACTTGGCACACATGTAGCCCCACTCTTCCTCTATATGTGTGCAAAGTTTCTTGTCCGGGGAACCTACGGCCAGGGAGCACTGATTTTTCAAAACCGGGCACCCCTTCTATAGACTCCCATGTTAAACAGTAATTTCTCTGGTGAATTTGGGGACCCGGTACCAGCCGGTCGTTGGTCCTCTGGACCCCAAACTTGGCACACATGGTTTGCAAAGTTTCTTGTCCGGGGGACATCACATAAAATCCCAATAAAATACATTTACGTTTTTGGTTGTAACATGACAAAATGTGGAAAATTTCAAGGGGTATGAATACTTTTTCAAGGCACTGTATATCATCATTCCATTATATTCTGACTATATATGCTATCTATCATTTTAAAATGTGCCAACGTTTACAAAATCCATTGCAGCATGTTTAATGGAGATCCATGTGTGCCGCCCTGGAATCTGACCTCATATAATGTTTTTGTAGGAAAGAACAGATTGCCCAGCAGAGGGAATATAAGAAGAAGAAAGCACTGAAGAAAGCTCAGAGAATAAAGGAGTTGGAGCAAGAGCGAGAGGATCAGAAATCCAAATGGCAACAATTTAATAACAAGGCCTATTCTAAAAATAAGAAAGGCCAGGTAGGACAGGTACTCTCCCATTTCACTGTGCTTACAACAAAATGTTTTGTGCTGTATTGTCTGCTAGTTAAAGCTGAACTCCGGCGTGACCACGAATTTCCATTATAAACAATGCTTTGCACTGTGTTGTTTGATCGATAGCATGGGTGTAGGGGAATGGATGGTGGGGGATCGGTATTATGAAACAAGAAGATAGACTAACCTAGCCCTTTTGGATGTCCACTTTCAAGCTGGTTTATTCAGGCACTGTTTGTGCATAGTTTTCATTACAGTAGGGGGATTGCTTTTTAAAAGATGCAATAAAAATTCAGCCTGGAGTTCAGCTTTATAGTATATGATAAAGCCTTACAATGAATTTCTCTTGTTTGCTCCCTTTTGGTCTGTTAAATATACCATTTGAAAGTGTTTTGTTTGTGTGATGAGTGGAAAAATTGTCTGTGGATCCTGTCAGAAATCCACAACTTCCTTTGCTCTCTCAAGACACAACACCTCCCACCTATCTTGTTATAGAGTTTAGAGGTGTTATTCTGTAGTGCTGATGCGCTTCCTGTTCTACGTGACAACATTGCTTGTCCATACAGTACAGCAAGTGAGCATTGTCACCCTAGGAGAATAGGTGTGTTTCTGGCAGGATCACCTCCTGGTTAAATGGTGAAAGGACTGGTAAGCTGCAATATTTAACTTTTTTTTTTTTTTGGGCGGGGTAGAAACGCTTTAAATTCCAACGTCAAACACACTTTTGATTTGTTTTAAAAGTAGACCTTACCCTCCATAACGAAGTTGCGTGCATTTCTGCATGCTTAACCACCTGCCTACTGGGCACTTTCACCCCCTTCCTGCCCCGGCCAATTTTCAGCTTTCAGCACGGTCATGCAACACTGTGCCCAAAACAAAATTATTACCTATTTTTGGGGGGACAGATAGGGCTTTCTTTTGGTGGTATTTGATCTCCGCTGGATTTCTTATTTCTCCTTTCGTCTTCCAGGACAGCCTCTGAGACATAGGGCTCCTCCCTCCGGGACAGGAAACACACACACCAATTATCTTTAAAAGGCGGTCCTCCAGGCCTCCCTCTTCAGTTATTGTGTTTTCTGCCGGATGGGAAGGAGCACGCTATAGGAACCTAAGGGAGCTCCATGTCTCAGGACTGTCCTGGGAAGAGCCCTTGGCGATGGACTCTCCTCTGCCTGGGCACCCCTCTGTCCTGCTGGGCAAGAGCGAGGTTGCCGGCCCCACCGCTGCCACTAGCTCGGAGAGAGCAGGACCTTTGATGTCCACAGACCCTGAACTCTGTTACCTTTTGTACCTGTGTCTCCGATGTGAGGTCCTGTGCCGGCGGGCCAGAGACGCTCGGCCGGACACGGCGATTCGGCTAACACTTCCGGGTTCGGGGCGGGGTTTCTGCGTTCCAGCGGGCGGAAGTGACGAAGGCTTCCGGCGGAACCGCGTCATCAAAGGGCGCCCTGAGACACGGTTCCAGTCTCTTGGGCGCATCGGTGAATAGCCGAGCATTCCGGAGTGGTGAAAAGGCTCGGCGAGGCCGTGCAAGCACCAGGGACCATGGAGACACCTGTTCAGGCTGTAGACTCCGGTTCAGCAGGCTCCGGCACCTCCCAGGTAAGGTGGTGAGGGTGGACCACTACTTACACTGGGGGGTCAGTCTCCCTGGGTGGGGAACCTAAGGTGATGGGCTGGGCACTTGCTTGGCTGACCCTAGCACAGTGGTGGTGTGGGTCAGGGAGGCATACTGATGAAACTTTTTTTGTCCTATTCTCTTCTTGGCTTTCAGGTTAAAGCCCAGGACAAGACTCATATGCAGCCGCCTAGGAAAAAGTGTGCCGTTTGTGGGGCTAAGTTAGGCTCTAGCTGGGAGAAGCCACTATGCCCTGATTGTCAGCAGCCTTGTCAAGGATGACTCTGTGGCAGAGTGTCAAAAAATCCTATCTTCTGTGAAGGACGAGATAGCATCCACATTTCAATCATTCAAAGGAATGATGGACAGGATGCAGGGCCCCTTTTCTTCTTCCCTGTCCAGAGCAGCCAGTGCGCCCTCCCTTTCTGAGCCCAGTCAGGAGGAGGAGGTGGATAAGGAGAGGGTACCAAGCTCGCTAGCCTCTTCTCAGGCGGATTCAGCTTCCGGCTCTGAGGGGGAGGATGATTCCTCCAGGGGGTCCAGATACAAATTATCTCTGGATGATGTGGGGGATTTGTTGAAAGCGATTTATGACGCGTTAGAAATCCGTGAGGAGCAGGTCCAACTCTCCAATTACGACCTGATGTATCAGGGGTCTAGTGCACAGAAAGCCAGGGTGTTTCCCGTACCTAAAACTCTGAGCTGATTTTGCTGGAGTGGGAACAGCCGGAAAAGAGGCCATTCTTTTCTGGGGGTCTCAAGCGGAGGTTCCCCTTTGAAGCAGATGCTTGTCATCCTTGGAATAAGATTCCTAAACTCGATGCACCATTAGCCAAAGTCTCTAAAAGAACAGATTTGGCCTTTGATGACCTGGGGTCGCTCAAAGATTCCTTAGATAAGAGGGGGGATGTGCTGCTAAAGAGGGCTTGGGATGCCTCTTCAATAGGGTTGAAGCCAGCCCTTGCAGCCACTTGTGTGGCCAGAAACCTGGAGTGCTGGCTCACACAATTACAATCACACATTTCTTCTGGCACATCTAGACAGCAGCTGTTGAAATCTTTCCCCTTACTATTCAAAGCAGTGGGTTTTCTGGCAGACTCCTCCGCAGAGTTGGTTAAACTGGCAGCAAGGTCTGCCGCACTAGTTAATGCAGCTAGAAGGGCGGTATGGCTAAAAACCTGGACAGGTAATTCTGCCTCTAAGCTTAAGCTTTGTGGGTTACCCTTTTTCGGGTGACCACCTGTTCGGACCAGGCCTACAGGAGGCACTGGAAAGAACTCGGAATAGGAAGAAGGCCTTTCCTGAAAAGAAGAAAAACGAGAACAAACGTTTTTTTTCGTGGCCTCAGGCAACGGGGCCAACAGGAAAGGGATGGCCGTCCCAAGAAACATTGGACGGGCCATAAGGGACGTGGAAGAGGGGGAATCTTATTTAATCCTCCTCAAACTACCCCTAAACCCCATTGACTCCTGTGTCCCAGTGGGAGGGAGACTGGGGGGAGTTCCTCCCACAATGGACCAATTCGACTCCTAGCCCGTTCATTCGGGACATCATAAGGAACGGTTACAGATTGGAGTTCGATTCGGTTCCCCCCCTCAATGTTCCAGCTTACCCAGCTGCCCAGAGACCGGGAAAAAGCAAAGGCTTTGGGTCTGTTATTAGGGGATCTAGTGGATCAAAGAGTCCTTATTCAGGTGCCCCAGGAGGAGCAGGGTCAGGGGGTGTATTCTCACATGTTTGTCGTGAAAAAACCTTCCGGGAAGTTCAGGTTAATCCTGAATCTCCGTCCCCTGAACAAATCTGTAAGGTACAAACAGTTCAGGATGGAGTCAATATTTTCCGTGACCAACCTGTTCCCTGACCTTAGGGATGCCTACTTGCATATTCCCATATATCAGGAGTTCCAAAAATTCCTAAAGTTGGCAGTACAGATAAATTCGGAGGTTCTACACTTCCAGTTTCAAGCACTACCTTTCGGTCTGTCCTCTTCGCCGAGAATCTTCACAAAGGTTCTAGCAGAGGCTCTGGCCCCGCTGAGAGTCAAAGCTATTACAGTGATCCCCTACCTGGACGATCTCCTGTTTGTCGCCCCCTCTTTTCACCAACTAGAGAAAGACCTACAGGAGGCCCAGAGTTTCCTAGTATCCCTGGGGTGGTTGATCAACCAAGACAAATCTCAGCTGACCCCGTCTCAAGAGGTCCTATACTTGGGATACAGAATCTCTTCAGTGGAGATGAAAGTTTTTCTCCCCAAGGAAAAGATTCTGAAGGTGGATCAGACGGTAGCCCTGCTTCTATCCAATCGGATAGCCCCAATAAGAGAGGTTATGAGGGTATTGGGTTTGATGTTGTCCTGCTTCCCAGCAGTTCCGTGGGCAAGGCTTCATCAGCGCCCTCAACAGGGTCCTCATGTTGAGTCACTGGGATGGCAGAAAAGAGAGCCTGGATCAACCTATGCCCCTTTCAGACCAGGTCAAAAGGACTTTGTGGTGGCGAAGAGCCCATCACAACCTGGAGAAGGGTCTGTCATGGGCCAGGCCTACGGCCATAGTGGTGACTACCGACGCCAGTGCGTTGGGGGGCCCATCTGGAGGAAAACTTAGCCATGGGGTCCTGGTCACCAGTAGAGGCTCATCGATCCCCCAACCAGAGGGAGCTTCTGGCAATTCTCAGGGCTATGGAGGCCTTCCAATTACGGATAGTGGGACAGCATCTACAGGTGCGGACGGACAATGCGACGGCTGTTGCATATGTAAACAAACGGGAGGGCACAAGGAGCCCTGCTCTTCAGGCCATAGCGAACAAAATTCTGGGTTGGGCCGAGATAAACCTGGTCTTTCTGTCAGCCGTTCATTTGAAGGGCTCGCAGAATTCTCTGACGGATTTCCACTGTCGTCAGCACATGGGTCAAGACGAATGGTCCCTCAACAGGGATGTATTCAAGGAGATTGTGCAGCATTGGGGACTGCCGGAGGTGGACCTCTTCGCCTCGCGGGCCAACAAGAAGGTACCACAGTTCTTTTCTATCCACCCGCTGGACCAGGCCACAGCTATAGACGCCTTTGCCAATCCTTGGCAGTTCAACCTGTTATGCCTTCCCTCCAGTGAGACTGATAGCCGAGGTTCTTCAAAGATTCCTGACAGAATTGACGGATCTAATCATAATCGCTCCGTTCTGGCCAAAGAGGCCGTGGTTTGCCAACTTGAAGAGACTTACCATCTGTACTCCATTGATTCTGCCAGTCAGGGAAGACTTGATCTCCCAAGGTCCCGTTCTCCACCCACAGATAGAGAACCTCAAATTAACGACCTGGTATCTGAGGAACAACTACTAAAAGCTCAGGGTTTTTCAGACAGAGTGATTAAAACTCTGCTGGAGTGCCGTAAGCCGGTAACCAGGGCAATTTATGCCAAGGTATGGAAGAGATTTCTTTCCTGCCTAGGAGAGCAGGGGCTGGGTCATCCTGGGATTCTGGCGATTCTGGATTTCCTGCAGGCAGGTGTAGAAATGGGCCTTTCTATCAGTACCCCAAAGGTTCAGTCCGCAGCCTTGAGTATTTTCCTCCAGACTTCACTACAGCAAAATGTATTTGTTAGAAAAAAAATTCAAGGCCCTAGCAAGATCTAGGCCGGTGAAGGTCAGAGCCTGTCCCACTTGGTCCTCAGGGCTCTTACGGGTAGTCCCTTTGAACTCCTGGAGAAATCATTTCTGAAATGGATTGTACTCCAAACTGTTTTTTTGATGGCGATCACGTCAGCCAGAAGGGTGAGTCACCTGCAGGCTCTATCCATACGGGAGCCTTTTTTGTTAATTTTGGAGGACAGGATCATTCTTAAGACAGATCCTAGTTTCCTCCCTAAAGTAGCGTCTGTTTCATAGAACGCAGGACATTGTCCTACCTACGTTTCACCCCACCTCAGAGGAAGATGAGGAGGAATCTTTACGTTTGTTAGACGTTAAGAGAAGTCTTTTGATTTATTTAGTAGCTACTAAGAGTTTCAGACACTCAGATTCACTTTTTGTTAATTTTGCGGGGGCCCGCAAAGGTTATAGAGCATCAAAATCGACCATTGCTAGATGGATAAGAATGGCGATTTTGGAGACTTATCAGTTAGAAGGTAGACAAGCACCATTGGTTAAGGCACGTTCTACCAGGGCAGTCTCAGCATCTTGGGCAAAGAGGGCCGGAGCCTCCCCGGAGGACATCTGCAAAGCAGCAACATGGTCATCATATTCGACTTTTGCAAGACATTACCGTCTGGATTTGTTGTCTGACAAGGAGCAGACATTTGTACGAAAGGTCCTCCAGGCAGTGGTCCCGCCCTGACAAAGTAAGTTTTCTTGCTTATCTCAGAGGCTGTCCTGGAAGACGAAAGGAGAAAACCGGAGTTAGACTTACCGTTAACTCTTTTTCTAGGAGTCTTCCAGGACAGCCTGGTTTTCCCACCCGGTGTTGTCTATTAACTAGGTGTTGGAGTTATAAACTGACGTTGTGTTAGTGTGTTATGTCTTTCAGAGCCTTCCGGTAGTTCTTTGGTAAACTGAAGAGAGAGGCCTGGAGGACCGCCTTTTAAAGATAATTGGTGTGTGTGTTTCCTGTCCCAGAGGGAGGAGCCCTATTTCTCAGAGGCTGTCCTGGAAGACTCCTAGAAAAAGAGTTACCGGTAAGTCTAACTCCGTTTTTTTTGCTAGACAAATGAAACAAAAATAAAAATTCTGGAGAAATTTTTTTTCCCTCAGTTTCTGTTATAAAATGTTGTAAATAAGTATTTTTTCTGCGGCACTGGTGGGCGCTGCCAGGCGGCACTGTTGGGGCTGCACTGATTTTGAGTGTATTTGCCAGTTATTGGCTCTCCTCCCGCGCTGTCAGCGTGAGGAGAGGATTTGGCGATAACCGGCAAATCCTGTTTACACTGCGATCAGCTTTGATTGGACACAGCTGTTCATGTGGTAAAGAGCCACTGTGATTGGCTCTTTACCCTGATCTCTGATCAGCTGTGTCCGAAGGACGCAGTAATCACAGATCACTGCTGATGTGGGGGTGCAGGGGAAGCATGAGTGAGGGAGGACGGCCTCCTGGCAATGTACGACTACGCTGTAGCTCTCATTCGGCTATAGCGCGGGGATGAAGGGGTTAAAATGACACCAAACTCTGGTTTAAAAAAATAAATTAAAAATAAAATTTAATTACGGTATGTGTTAACTTACAGTACCATCTATTGCTCTCGGCCGCCTCCAAACCTTTTTTTTTTTTACTGCTGTGATGTGACTTCCTGTTAGACAGCGGCTACAATCATTCTCTATGGTCCCATTGTATGTAGGAAAGTATTGGCCCTCCTGCTTGCTCGCGAGATAGATTTGGGTCAATGGGATGTGCAGTGTGCATAGAGCAGCGCACATAACCGTAACTAAAGTGCACTTCCCATTCCAAACAAACAAAAAGGAGAGGCTCGTGGAAGACATTACAAGAAGGAAGAAAAACACTGTATGAAATAATATCATGAAAAATACATTACAGGACCATTGGTGAATATTGTTTAGTATCGCACACTTTTGTGTAGAAATCTTTTTTTTTTTCCTTTCTCCTGGCCATTCCAAAAACAAAGCCTGGGGCTGTGGGTTTTGTAATTGGTCAGATAGAAAGGGAGGCGGAGACATGATCGTAGCAATGGGCTCTGAGACCTCAAACTCTTATGTTCAAGTGGCCCAAAAGTACAGCAGAGGCTGAAGCAATCCTGACCTCATAAACAAGAATATTTTAAGGAAGTAGAAGAAAGTTTTTCATCGTGGGAAGTTGCTTTTGTGTTTTCAACAGTTCTAACACTAGTAGGCTCACTGTCCCCAGATTTGAACTGTAAATTGTGTTCCGCAGTAGAAACTAAAGCTAAAAGTAGATTTTAGATCCCTGGTGTCCAACATATGGCCCTTTAGGATATCAAGCTGCCGACCACCCTATGGTAGATTTACTGCTACAGGGTCGCCGCTCCGTGTATATGTGTGTGTGTATATATATATATATATATATATATATATATATATATATATATATATATATATATATTCTCTATCTCTCACTTATCGCTGTATAAATGCCCATAGTCCCAAAAATGTGTCCGCCATAATGTCGCAGTCACAATAAAAATCACAGATCGCCACCATTACTAGTAAAAAAAATTATGAAAAGGCCATAAATCTATCCCCTATTTTGTAGACATTATAACTTTTGACAACCAGTTTTAGATGGGATAGGAAATGGTTAAACCACTGTCTGGCATTCTTTTCTGTCCCATTTGAGGAAATTTTACCTGCTTTGGAGACGCAACAGGATAGGAGTAGAAATCTCTCCCAAGTTACTGATACAAATACATCAAGTTTGACCAACAAAGTGAAGGGTATCCCCTCTAAGAATAAGTTACTGTAGAAAATAAGATATACACGGACCAATGTGGGACATTCCCGGCCCTTTTACTGCTGTATGCAAATCACTAAAGCCATTTTTAATTCACATGCTGCAGTATATTAGTTGGCTGAGAATGTTGTAGCGTTATTTTCTTAACCACTTCCCCTGGGTGGACATCATATGAAGTCAGGGTCTTTAAGTGGCGACAGCTGAATAATGGGTGCAGCTACAGGCATTATCCAGATATCTTTTTTCGACCGGCAATTCCCTGCAATGTAAAAGCCATCATAGCGGCTGTTTAGCGGCTTGGTAACTTTTACAGGCAACAGAATGGGATGTAAACAAAGAAAAAACTGTGCCACTTTTAACCAAAGTCTATTAGGAATTCGGAACTTATTTAGATGTGTATGGAAATCTATCAGGCATCACACCAGACTAGTCCAGTGGCATTTAACCAATCATCTACATTAGTCCATAGGTCATTAGGGTGACCCCAAGTTTCACACCACCGTGATTACTCAAAGCAAGCCGTGAAAATTCCACCACCAAAGAGAGGGGGAGCAGCTTACCAGAAGCCAAACGGTTAATGGCATTGAACTTTTGACCCAGCTGCAGCCTTTGGTGATGCAAAACGTCCCTTCCACAGCCAGTATTCTCACTCGGATGGTCCGTACACACAGTATCCAAATCATACACCTGTCTCTCCGATGGATGTACGATGAAGAAGATGTGGGGTGTAATCTCCGATTAGTCCACTGTAGGGCGCTGTGGAATTTTCACGGCTTGCTTTGAGTAATCACGGTGGTGTGAAACTTGGGGTCACCCTAATGACCTATGGACTAATGTAGATGATTGGTTAAATGCCACTGGACTAGTCTGGTGTGATGCCTGATAGATTTCCATACACATCTAAATAAGTTCCGAATTCCTAATAGACTTTGGTTAAAAGTGGCGCAGTTTTTTCTTTGTTTACTGTTTGAGGTGTTGTCACACTATTTCTGCTGCCTAATGTTTAGAAGTTTTTTAACTGTTTGCTAGCGCAGTTGTTACCCTTTAACAGAATGGGATGTGCCTGCCCTCCGCTGCTTCTCAGGTCTTGCATATGCGATCGGGGAGCCGGAGAAGGAATCCACCGGCGGTTTACTATAGAGCTAGCTGTGGACTAGATGCTCCCCCGGCAATCTCCATGATCCTTCGGAGGCGGGAATCTGCATCATCACGTCACTTCAAGCGCCGGCAGATTAAAAACACTTTTTTTTTTTTTTTTTTTTTTTTTATCTCAGGCTTTCCAGCATAGAGGAGAGATCTGAGGACTTATAGACCCCAGATCTCTCTAAAGAGGACCTGTCATGCCCTTGTTAAATTCCTTGGAATAGGAATGAAAGTGAACAAAATTTTAAAATTAAATGGGTTAAAGTGTAAAAATAAAAATATGGCGTTCAAACCACACGTGAGGTATTGCTGCGATTGTTGGAGCAAGAGCAATGGTTTAATCACTAGACCTCCTCTGTAACTCTAAATTTAGATTTTTAAGTCCTGAAGTTTGTCCCCGTTCCACGCGTGTGCACAATTTAAAAGCGTTGGGTAACATCTTTCACTTTATGCAAAAAACTGAGGTAAATATTGTTTCCCCCCCCCCAAAAAAATCATGTTTGAAAAATTGCTGCGCAAATACCGTGTGACATAAAATTGGCTTGGGTGGCAAGTGGTTAAATTGCTAGCACCACTTGTCCAGTAGGGGGAGGAGTTGCTGTAAAACTCTCTATACAATATTAGCTGAATGAAGTTCTGTGTCTTTATGTACTAATTTAAAATGGGGACATGATGTTCTTCGTTATGGCTGCCTATAAAAATGTGACACCTCCAGCCTGCCCCCTCAGCCGACTATATTATAGTGGTGTACATTGTGTTCTAGCTCTGACTGTAATGCAGAGCGGGCACTAACCAGCTCTGCTATGCTAATCTCCCATAGCAAACAGACTTCTCACTTTACCATTACTGTAAACAGAACTGTAAATCAAAGGGAATAAAGCTTATGTTGCCTCAGAATGCAATATATTGCAGGTTACCAATGCTTTAGATGTGGTTTCTGCATCTTTCAAACCCGTAAAAGTAACAGTCCTGCCAACATGCAGATACCACAAGAGGGGTCAGAAACTTTTTACAGTGTTGGTTAGAATGACCCCTTTTGTGAGCCCTCTGACCCAGGGTTAATAAACTGAAAGTGGAATTCTAGACAGGTTTTTTATTTTATCAAACCTCAAAGGGCACTGTGTACTTCATATTCATCATGACTACGTGGGTTAAGCTGCCCCCTGACCCTGTCCAATAAAGGGCAGGGTTGCCCACCCAGGTATAACCTCTGCCAGTTCAGTCAAAGGATAAGTTCACCTTTTATTACATGTTACACCCTTATTCAGTTCACCCATTACATATGCACCGGCCCCTGTTGCCCGTTTTTGACAGCTAGCAGGGGATCGTCTCCCCCTGCTAGCTGTCACAATCTGAAATAAATGTGGCTTTGGCATTACACCCACAATCTGCTAATCCTGGGTGCAATGCTTTATAGGTCCCTAACAAAAAAATAATAATTTTTTTTTAACCTGCAAAAAAAGTGATATTTATTTTTATTTTTTAGGTAAAGGTAAACTGATCCTTTAAGCTTCAGTTTTTAGCTAGTGATCCTAGGTAAGGGATGTGCCTATGAAGCCTCTCTGAAGATTTCTTTTAATCTCTGCGCAAGAAAAGGCTTCATTTCGATTGGTCACCTACGACCCTGCGGCCAAGAGGGGGAACTGTACCTGGACCTCAAGAGTGGGAAGGGTCTGTAATGTTGCCCTTCGGTGCTGGACCTTGTGAACAGTAATCTCCAGAGTACTCGTTGTCCAGTGACCTCACTGATAGGGTGTTGTACCAGTGGTAGTGACCCCTTTAGGTGGAGTTAAGTCCCTGTAGGCCCTGTGGCACGCTTCCACCATGAGAGGTGAAGATTGGGTCTTTGGCCATACTGCAAGGAATGATGAGTGCCCCTATATGTGGCTTTTATGTCAGTCTCCTAGTGTTCCCTGGTGCTTGGGCTGTGCAGGCTGGCAACAGCGCAGGACTGGAGTGACACACCACAGTGCCCTCTCTCCCCTTGTCCGTTCAAAGAACTATGCACAGAATATACAGCATACTATATATGGACAAGGGGAAAGGGAGACAGTATTACTTCCCTGTATGGTGGACCTGAAGCTGAGGATAAACTTTTATTAGAACCTGTATTGAAATCTGCCGAACATTGTACCCTCAACACACTGATCACGAGTATAATGCTCTGTAGGCTGGAATACAAAAAATAGTAAATGCACACTGAGCATATCATCGGTGTATGTGTAGGGGTTGGGGTGTATGCGAAATGCCTCAAAGCTCCTACTGAGGCACCATCCCTTAAGAATATGCGACTGTGTCAAAAAAAGGGTTTGAACAGGGTGGGACTTTGTGTGCTTCAGTGGAGTAAATTAACGTAGAAATACCACAATGTATAGAAAAATAGACAATTTTTATTATCCTGCCCAGGTGGCAGCAATATAAAAGGTATTATCTTACAAAGATATATAAAATCACATTACGGTTCAAGTAATCAGATATCGGGATGTGCAATTCCCACGCGTTTCGCGGATTTCCACTTCATCAGGGCCTTTAAACGTAGCACAAAATTAATATGGAGATTCTAGAAACAAACAAAAGGTTGATGAGGTATACATATATACATATCACACCCTATGTATTAAGAAAAGGGGGAGAAAGAGAAAAAAAAAACTATAAAGATCAACATTTTACAGATATTAAATCCAATTATAGGGTATGGGTGTGCATCTATTATGCCCCCCAAGGGCACACACATAATATATTCACATTTATCCCTTAAACATTATTATTGGTTGAATATCTACAGAGAAAAGCATTTTCAATCATGTGTATGACTCCATGCATGCGCAGTGATGTCCCATGTATAGGGAGAATGTCTCAAGATTACAAATGTATACATAAATGACATGTGTTGGCATGGTTTCATATGCAAATTGTATTATTGATGGTCTAAAAAGAAAAGGGGGGGGGAAAAAGGAAAAACACTTACCAAAGAACTGTAAATGCACAAATGCAGTATGGCGGACGAAGGAGACCTACGTGCCTGTGAGGATTTCCCCCCCCCCTATATATGATCTGCGCGGGAGTACAAAGGCGGATCCCTATATATATATTGAGATGGTCACACTGTTAGAAACAGGATTGGGAACAAGGGGGGAGGGAAGGTGTTGTGAGGAGAAAACGGTGGCAAAAAGGGGTTTGAAGGAAAAAGAGAAAAGGGGAGAAAAGGAACGGGGAGGAAGGAGAAGAGGGGAAGGAAGGAGAGGGAAGAGAAGGCACATGATAGAAAGAAGAATTGAAAAACAAAAAAGAGGGAGGGGGGGGGAGAGGGAGGAAAAAGGACGGGGGAGAGAAAAAGGGAGGAAAGGAAAGAAAAGAAAGAGAAAACAGTGAGAAAAAGAAATAAAGGGGTGAAGTCAGGAAAGAAGAGAGAAAGGGAAAGATAATAGAATAGGGGTACGGATGAAGGAAGAAAAAAAAAACCCCAAGGGGGGTAGGAAAATGGGTAGTGGTGGAAAATGGGACATCGCTGTGCATGCATGGAGTCATACACATGATTGAAAATGCTTTTCTCTGTAGATATTCAACCAATAATAATGTTTTAGGGGTAAATGTGAATATATTGTGTGTGCCCTTGGGGGGCATAATAGATGCACACCCCAAGTGCACACCCATACCCTATAATTGGATTTAATATCTGTAAAATTTTGATCTTTATAGGTTTCTTTTTTTTTTTCTTCTTCCCCTTTTCTTAATACATAGGGTGTGATATGTGTATATGTATACCTCATCAACCTTTTGTTTGTTTCTAGAATCTCTATATTAATTTTGTGCTACGTTTAAAGGCCCTGATGAAGCGGAAATCCGCGAAACACGTAGGCCTCTACTTTCTTCCGTAAATGGGAATTGCACATCCCGATATCTGATTACTTGAACCGTAATGTGATTTTATATATCTTTGTAAGATAATACCTTTTATATTGCTGCCACCTGGGCAGGATAATACAAATTGTCTATTTTTCTATACATTGTGGTATTTCTACGTTTATTTACTCCACTGAGGCACACATAAAGTCCCACCCTGTTCAAACCTTTTTTTTTACATAGTCGCATATCATCGGTGTAGCTGCATTTACGGTGTGTGTGTGTGTGTGTGTGTGTGTGTGTGTGTGTGTGTGTGTGTGTGTCTATCTATCACACACATACAGTGGGTACGGAAAGTATTCAGACCCCCTTACATTTTTCACTCATTAATGTACACACAGCACCCCATATTGACAGAAAAACACAGAATTGTTGAAATTTTTGCAGATTTATTAAACAAAAACTGAAATATCACATGGTCATAAGTATTCAGACCCTTTGCTCAGTATTTAGTAAAAGCACCCTTTTGATCTAATACAGCCATGAGTCTTTTTGGGAAAGCTGCAACAAGTTTTTCACACCTGGATTTGGGGGTCCTCTGCCATTCCTCCTTGCAGATCCTCTCCAGTTCTGTCAGGTTGGATGGTAAATGTTGTTGGTGGACAGCCATTTTTAGGTCTCTCCAGAGATAATTGGCCAGAAAGAAAGGGAGGCGGAGACATGATCGTAGCAATGGGGTCTGAGACCTCAAACTCTTATGTTCAAGTGGCCCAAAAGTACAGCCGAGGCTGAAGCAATCCTGACCTCCGAAACAAGACTATTTTAAGGAAGTAGAAGAAAGTTTTTCATCGTGGGAAGTTGCTTTTGTGTTTTCAACAGTTCTAACACTAGTAGGCTCACTGTCTCACTGTCTCCAGATTTGAGCTGTAAATTGTGTTCCGCAGTAGAAACTATAAAGCTAAAAGTAGATTTTAGATCCCTGGTGTCCAACATATGGCCCTTTGGCATATCAAGTTGCCGACCACCCTATGGTAGATTTACTGCTACAGGGTGGCTGCTCCGTGTGGAATATCACGTGTGTGTGTGTGATATTCTGCTGTTCCGGGTGGGGGGTGCTCAGCTTCTGCTTTGATTAGTTATAGCAGAAACCGATCAGGGGTTGAGCGCTTGCACCCGCTGATCGGCGAGGAGACCCACTGGATGGAGCTCTGCATATGTAAACAATGCAGAGCTCCATCCTGTCAGTGGGGATGTGCTGAATTTTGTGTCCCTGCAAAATGGAATAAAATACAGCGCATCCCTTAGTAAAAGCAGCACAGTACACACACAAACAGTTAACCCTTTGCTCGCCCTAGATGTATTAACCCCTTTCCAGCCAGTGTCATTACTGCAGTGATCACTGTTTTCGTGTCACTGGTTCCCACAAAGTGTCAGATTGTCCACTGCAATGTTGCAGTCCCGCTATAAGTCTGTGATCGGCTTAATTAAAAATTCTGTTATATATACCGTTGTTTCTAGATGCTATAATTTGTGCGCAAACCATTTGTGCGATTTGCGGGCACAAGAGGCAGAACAGGGATGTGTGTGTGTGTGTGTGTGTAAACACACAAATCCCTGTTCTGTGAGGAGAGACAGATTGTGAGTTCCTAATGGCTAGGAATCACGATCTGTCATTTCCTCTTGTCAGTCCCCTCCCCCCACAGTTGGAACACACAGTCAAGGAACACAATTAACCTCTTGATCGCCCCCTAGTGTTAACCCCTTCCAGTGACATTCATTTTTACAGTAATCGGTGCATTTTTATAGCATTGATCGCTGTATAAATGCCAATGGTCCCAAAAATGTGTCAAGTGTCCGATGTGCCTGCCATAATGTCGCAGTCACAATAAAAATCACAGATCGCCACCATTACTAGTAAAAAAAGATGAAAAGGCCATAAATCTATCCCCTATTTTGTAGACGCTATAACTTTTGACAACCACAGTTTTAGATGGGATAGGAAATGGTTAAACCACTGCCTGGCATTCTTTTCTGTCTGTCCCATTTGAGGAAATGTTACCTGCTTTGAAAACGCAACAGGATAGGAGTAAAAATCTCTCCCAAGTTACTGATACAAATACATCAAGTTTGACCAACAGAAAGTGAAGGGTATCCCCTCTAAGAATAGGTTACTGTAGAAAATAAGATATACACGGACCAATGTGGGACATTTCCGGTCCTTTTACTGCTGTATGCAAATTACTAAAGCTATTTTTATTCACATGCTGCAGTATATTAGTTGGCTGAGAATGTTGTAGCGTTCTTTTCTTAACCACTTCCCCTGGGTGGACATCATATGAAGTCAGGGTCTTTAAGTGGTGACAGCTGAAAAATGGGTGCAGCTACAGGCATTATCCAGATCTCTTTTCGGCAGGCGATTCCCTACAATGTAAAAGCCATCATAGCATCTGTTTAGCGGCTTGATAACTTTTACAGGCAACAGAATGGGATGTGCCTGCCCTCCGCTGCTTCTCAGGTCTTGCATATGCGATCGGGGAGCCGGAGAAGGAATCCACCGGCTGTTTACTATAGAGCTGGCTGTGGACTAGATGCTCCCCGGCAATCTCTATGATCCTTCGGAGGCGGGAAGCGGCATCATCACGTCACTTCCAGTGCTGGCAGATTAAAACACTTTTTTTGTTTTATCTCAGGCTTTCCAGCATATAGGAGAGATCTCCCTGCAGCTGAAAAACACCCCCACAGCATGATGCTGCCACCACCATGCTTCACTGTTGGGACTGTATTGGACAGGTGATGAGCAGTGCCTGGTTTTCGCCACACATACCGCTTAGAATTAAGGGCAAAATGTTTTATCTTGGTCTCATCAGACCAGGGAATCTTATTTCTCACCATCTTGGAGTCATTCAGGTGTTTTTTTTAGCAAACTCCATGCAGGCTTTCATGTGTGTTGCACTGAGGAGAGGCTTCCGTCGGGCCACGCTGCCATAAAGCCCCGACTGGTGGAGGGCTGCAGTGATGGTTGACTTTCTACAACTTTCTCCCATCTCCCGACTGCATCTCTGGAGCTCAGCCACAGTGATCTTTGGGTTCTTCTTTACCTCTTTCACCAAGGCTCTTGTTTGGCCGGACGACCAGCTCTAGGAAGGGTTCTGGTCGTCCCAAACGTCTTCCATTTAAGGATTATGGAGGCCACTGTGCTCTTAGGAACCTTAAGTGCAGCAGAATTTTTTTTTGTAACCTTGGCCAGATCTGTGCCTTGCCACAATTCTGTCTCTGAGCTCTTCAGGCAGTTCCTTTTTGACCTCATGATTCTCATTTGCTCTGACATGCACTGTGAGCTGTAAGGTCTTATATAGACAGGTGTGTGGCTTTCCTAATCAAGTCCAATCAGTATAATCAAACAAAGCTGGACTCAAATGAAGGTGTAGAACCATCTCAAGGATGATCAGAAGAAATGGACAGCACCTGAGTTAAATATGAGTGTCACAGCAAAGGGTCTGAATATTTAGGACCATGTGATATTTCATTTTTTTTTCTTTTTTACTAAATCTGCAAAAATTTCAACAATTCTGTGTTTTTCTGTCAATATGGGGTGCTGTGTGTACATTAATGAGGAAAAAAAATTAACTTAAATGATTTTAGCAAATGGCTGCAATATAACAAAGAGTGAAAAATTTAAGGGGGTCTAAATACGTTCCGTACCCTGTGTGTGTGTGTGTGTGTGTATGTGTGTGTGTGTGTGTGCCTTGGGACATTTAAATGGGCTGCGTTGCTTAAAGAGGACAAAAACCCAGATGGGTTTTACTTCCTCTTTTGCTCCGTACAAAGCCTGCAAATTAAAAGTGTAATGGGCTATGCGCGCGAGAGCCGTCAGACACGGCACACGCTAGGGAAGAAACGGCACGGAGGTCCGTTTCTTCAGAGCGCATGCGCCGATGACGACATTGGCACACTACAAGTTAAAAATCTCCTAAACTGCGCACGTTTAGGAGATATTTTCACTATCTAAAGGTAAGCCTTGGGTGTCCGCATGGAGCTGGGGATGTTTTTCTGTGTTTTGGGCCTGTGCGCCGTTTAGCGCCATGTTTTTTTGTCACTTTATATGTTTTTTACATTGGTGCGCATGGCGGCCAGATTGCCGTGGATTCTATGGCGCAGTTGCGATGCGGCGGCCATTTTCTTGGAGCCACGCGCGCTTTTGTATACTGTTTGGCCTACTATAGCTGCTGGAACGGCGCGATTCTCCTCACTGCTCACTCGCGCTGTATAGCACAGCACAGGCAGCGGAACCGAGCGGTCCTAACCGGGTTGGTGAGTCCCCTGGGTAACACCCCACAGTCAGCGCAGCCAGAGGGTGGGCTTTTCTTTTATTGCAAGTCCCAAAGAGTGGCAAGTTATGGAGTCTGGTTCACCTGCTTCCCCATTCATGTCCGAGGCAACAGGCAGTGCTCAAGCACCTGCGGTCCCCATGGACCAGTTGTCGGCAGTCGTGGAATCATTTCTTGTCAGGATGGAAGCGGTGTGTGAGCGCAAGGGAGCTATAAAGCGCCCTCTCCCCACACAATCTCCAGTAGGGGAGTACTCCGCTCAGGACCCTAGCTCTGAATTTTTTGATGTTTTTGAACAGGACATTCCTTGCGAGGAAGACTCCTGCTCTGAGTCCGTAAATGACAGGGCGCTTTTGATTTCATTGATCCTGTGAGGGACACTCTCTCAAGCTGGATGCTGCGGCTGAGGAATTTCAGGTGGATGCTGTCTCCTTTTGGTTCTTTTAAAGCCAAGCTTTCTAAAAAAAATTTTTTTCCCTTACATGCCTTTCTTTGACAGGTTAATAGATCAGGTTTGGGAAAAGCCGCTGAAGACTTTTGCGCTCCCGCGGCGTCTGTCTATTAGATACCCCTTTGATGATGCCCTGGTTAAAAAATGGGCCTCTCCTCCGATGGTCGACCCCCCGGTCTCCCGTTTGAATAAAGCCACAACTCTCCCGATGGAGGGGACTCCTGCCTTTAAGGACACCACTGACAGGAGGTCAGAAGTGGTCAGCAGAGCTATGTTCGCCTTGCTGGGATCCGCCTTATGTCCTATTGTAGCAGCGACCCTAGTGTCTCAGACACTCGCGGAATGGGCAAAGATTTTGCACCAGACCGTGCAGGAGCATAATCTTCCTCCAGAAACCATTGCACTAGCGCACCAAATGGTGCAGGGTCTAGTGTATGTGTGCGATGCCACGTTGGACGCTGCACCCTTAATTTCTAGGGTCTCAGTGTCTGCAGTGGTGTTGCATCGTCTTATCTGGTTAAAATGCTGGTCTGCTGACCTGGCCTCTAAGAAGCTCCTGACTGATTTGCCCTTTAAGGGCGGTAGGCTGTTTGGTGCTGCCCTGGATGACATTATTAAGGATGTTGCAGGGGTTAAGAGCACCCTCCTTCCTCAGACTACTAAGGGTAAGGAGCCCCGCCGTAAGCCAGGCCCCTCCTTTCCAGCACAAAATAGTTTTTTCCGTCAGTCTGAGCCCTCGGGTAAAACCTCCCAAGCTGACAAGAATGCGGCTGGTGGACAGAAGCGTCCCTGGGTGCGAAAGCCGAACAAGCCGGCTACTAAGCCAGCCAATGCATGAAGTCTTGCCCCCGCCCGACTCGGGGGTGGGGGGGGGCGTCATTGCAGGTTCACGGATCGGTGGACCTCCCGGATCTCCGACCGGTGGGTGTGCGAGGTGGTCACCTCGGGATACAGGATAGAGTTCCGTTCCTGGCCTCCAAACAGATTCTTTCCCTCCAATCTCCCTCTCCTTCCAGCGCGTCGGGCGGTCCTCTTAGGGGCAGTGCAGGACCTGCTCAGGTTCGGAGTAATTGTGCCGGTACCATCACAGGAGAGGTTTCAGGGATTTTATTCAAATCTGTTTGTGGTCCCAAAGAAGGACGAAGTTCGTCCAATCCTGGACCTCAAGGCCTTAAATGCCTTTGTGAAGGTTCAAAAATTCCGCATGGAATCCATTCGCACGGTGATTGCTGCGCTCCATCCTGGGGACTTTCTGGCGTCCTTGGACATCAAGGACGCCTACTTGCATGTTCCAATCTGCGCAAGTCACCAGAAGTTCCTGCGTTTTGCGATCGGCGAAGTCCACTATCAATTTGTGGCCCTTCCCTTCGACTTAGCGTCGGCACCGCGGGTTTTCACCAAGGTGCTTGCACCGATTCCGGCTTTGCTGAGACAGCGAGGCATTTCTATCGTGGGCTATCTGGATGATCTTCTTCTGAGAGCAGACACTGGCTCAGAATTAGAAGAAAATGTGACGATAGTCAGTCAGAACCTCGGAGACTTCGGTTGGCTACTGAACATACAGAAGTCGGTCCTGGTTCCGACTCAGCGTCTGGAGTATCTAGGTTTGATCCTGGACTCGGCAGCGAGGGTATTCCTTCCCTTGGAGAAGTTACAGACTCTCTTCAATCTGCGGTTCGGGTTCTGACGTCCCGAAAATGGTCGTCAATCCGTTTCTGCATGAGGGTCCTGGGTCTCATGGTGGCCTCCTTCGAGGCCGTTGCGTATGCCCAATCACACACTCGGGTCTTACAGAAGGAGATCCTGTCCACCTGGGGCAAGTCCCCGTTGTCACTGGATCATCAGATCCAGGTGAAGGCGTCCCTGACGTGGTGGTTAAGATCACCGGCACTTCGGTCCGGGAAGTCGTTTCTTCCTATCCAGTGGACGGTGATCCCGACGGACGCCAGCCTCACGGGCTGGGGTGGAGTTTGGGGAGTCCTGTCAGCCCAAGGACTTTGGTCTCCGGCCGAATCCCGTCTACCGACCAATGTTCTGGAACTCCGGGCAATCAGACTGTGTCTCTCCTCGTGGTCGGAGAGGCTACAGGGCCGCTCGGTCAGGATCCAGTCGGGCAACGCCACAGCGGTGGCTTATGTCAACCATCAGGGGGGGACTCGGAGCTCAGCTGCGGCGTCCGAGGTCGCCCACATCCTAAGGTGGGCGGAAAGAAGCATGCCGGCTCTGTCGGCCGTTTACATTCCGGGAATAGACAACTGGCAGGCGGACTATCTGAGCCACCAGACGTTGGACCAGGGAGAATGGTCCTTACATCCGGAGGTGTTTCAACTCCTTTGCCGGCGATGGGGCACGCCGGATGTGGACCTGTTGGCCTCTCGATTCAATCGCAAGGTGTCGAGGTTTGTGGGCAGACGCCTCAGACGCGTTGGTTGCCCTGTGGGGTCAGTATCGCCTGATATATATGCTTACCCTCCGCTGCAGTTGCTTCCTCGCCTGCTTTGCAGGGTGGAGGCCGAGGGGATTCCGGTGATCCTCATTGCTCCGAATTGGCCACAGCGTCATTGGTACGCCGATCTTGTACGCCTCGTCGCGGACGTTCCTTGGCAAAAGCCAATGAGGGAGGACCTTCTGTCTCAAGGTCCCATACTTCATCCTGCTTTACAGTCGCTGGCTTTAACGGCATGGCTATTGAAAGCCAGGTGCTGTGGGACCGAGGTCTCTCGGATTCGGTCATCTCGACCATGCTGAGGGCACGGAATTCTTCCACCAGAAAGATCTATCACCGTACCTGGAGGGCTTACATCGCTCTGTGCGAGGAGCTGGATTGGCGTCCACAGACTTATTCCGTTCCTAGGATTCTGCTGTTCTTACAGCGTGGTGTGACCCAAAAGCTGGCTCTAAGTACCATCAAGGGTCAGATTTCGGCCTTGGCTGTCTTCTTTCAACGACCGCTAGCGGGCAATTCCTTGATTAGCACCTTTGTGCAGGGGGTTCGCCATGTGCTCCCCCTGTCAAACCTCCTCTCCCTCCTTGGGACCTGAATTTGGTGCTCTTGGTTCTTCAAGAACCTCCCTTTGAAAACATCAGAGATATCCGGCTCTTAAACTTGTCTCAGAAGGTGGCTTTCCTGGTAGCCATTACTTCTGTCAGACGGGTGTCTGAGTTGGCGGCATTGTCTTGCAAACCGCCTTACTTGGTCATCCATAAGGAAAAGGCTGTGTTGCGTCCGCGACCTTCTTTTCTCCTGAAGGTGGTCTCGGCCTTTCACCTTAATGAGGACATTGTTCTTCCATCCCTGTGTCCTCATCCTTCGCATCCCAGAGAGTTTGCGCTTCACACGCTAGACGTGGTGCGTGCCTTGCGGGTGTACCTGTCTGTTACTGCTCCCATTTGGAAGTCTTACTCACTGTTTGTGTCTGTCTCTGGTCCACAACAGGGCCAAGCGGTGTCGCCTGCCACCATTTCTAGATGGATCAGGCAGACCGTCATACAGGCCTATGCCCTTAAGGGGCGGGCGCCTCCCTTTCCGGTTACGGCGCATTCCACCAGGGCAATTGGTGCTTCCTGGGCTTTCCGACATCAAGCGTCGGTTGCACAAGTGTCGTCCGCACATAACTTTTCTAAGTTTTAGAAGGTTGATGTGGCGGCATCTTCGGATGCTTCCTTCGGCTGCAAGGTGTTGCAGGCGGCTGTTTAAAGTTGCAACTCCTCCGTTGAGGAGCTCTGCTTGTTTGGAGTGAAGTTTTGCTTTTTCCTTAATACTGCTCCCCCCCCCCCTCTTTTGGGACGTCCCACTTGTCAAGTATGAAGAGGCTGTGTCAGTCCATGGATGGTAAGAGAAAATAGGATTTTTGTACCCACCGTAAAATCCGTTTCTCTGACGTCCATGAACTGACACAGCACCCACCCTTCCTTTTAAGGTTTGTACTGCTTTGTTACGAGCTGCAGGTAGGAGGGTTATGTCCGGAGGGACCGCCCCCTGGCCGGGGCTGTTCCGCTTTGGTTTTGGAATGTATGTTGAAACATCTAACATTCTGCCTAGTCTTCTCCTATGAGCAGGGACATAAACCCACTTGTCAAGTATAAAGAGGCTGTGTCAGTCCATGGACGTCAGAGAAACGGATTTTACGTGAGTACAAAAATCCTATTTTTTCACTTTTTGCTATAATAAATATCCTCCAAAAATATGTATACTTTTTTTTTTTTCCCCCTCAGTTTAGGCCGATATGTATTTTTTTTTTTTTTTTCATCGTGACTGCGACATTATGGCGGACACATCGGGCACTTTTGACACTATTTTGCGACCATTGTCATTTATACAGGGATCAGTGCTATAAAAATGCACTGATTACTGTGTAAATGACACTGGCAGGGAAGGGGTTAACCACTAGGGGGCGATGAAGGGGTTAAGTGTGTCCTAGGGAGTGATTCTAACTGTGGGGGGGATGGGCTACCAGTGACATGAGAGAGATCACTGCTCCTGGTCACAGGGAGCAGTAGATCACTGTCCTGTCACTAGGCAGAACAGGGACATGCCTTGTTTACATCTCTCCTTTCTGCCTCTCCGTGAGACGATCGGCGGACATCGGGTCTGCGGGACCCGCGGACACGCTCAAGGGGCGTGCGCCCGCATGGCGGCAAATTTCAAAGCAACGTACAGGTACGTTGCTTTGCGCAGCTGTGCCATTCTGCCGACGTATATGTACAGGCGGCGGTCGGCAAGTGGTTAATAGATGTTTCTTTACAAGAACTGGAGCAGCTGCAGAGAATAGTATTACTCAAGGCAGGAGGGGCGGAGATCGGCTCACACACAGACTGCGGAAATGACAGGGCGAGGGGGAGAGGCAGAGTAGAGAGCAGGATGACGGAGGCACGTAATCTGACCACACTATTATGGGTCAGCAGCCATGATGAGCGTGGTTAGATTAAGCCTAGTACACACATGGGCCGAATGTCAGGCCACATTAAAACCAGCTGACATTTGGCCCATGTGTATTGCAGCCAGTCCAACAGAAGCCGGCTGTGCTGATCAGCGCTCTCAGCACTGACCAGATTGTTCTTGTGGGGGGGGGGGGGGGGGGGGTTCTGGTTACAACCACTTTAAAGTGATGCTAAACCTAAAATCGTTTTTTACCTTAATGCACTGCTTACATTAAGATAAAAACGTTTTCATTTTCCCTGTGTGAAGGGGAAGAGAGGGGAGAAAAGATCAGCACACTGCACGGCTGCATCTATTCTCTCCTCTCTTCCTCACACAGCATTCAAGCAGCAGCAGGAGCCGTTGGCTCTTGCTGCTGTCAATCAGATGCAGTGAAGAGGATGTGGGGGGCAGGCCTAAGTCCCGCTGTGTAAGTCTATGGAGCGCGGCTCCATAGACACACAGGTCGGGAGTAAGCATGCACCGTCTGTCCCCATAGAAAACTGCCATGGACCCGAGGAGAGGATGATCGGGGCCGCTCTGAGCAATACTACTACTTTTTTTTAATGGAAAAAAAAAAATCAGACTTTAACACTTTAATAGCCGATTTTTTTTTTTTTTTATAGTAACCTATTTCCTTTTTCTCTCCCAATCCTCAGGTGAAAAGAAGTATTTTTGCCTCTCCGGAGAGTGTCACCGGCAAGGTGGGAGTCGGCACCTGCGGTATCGCGGACAAACCAATGACTCAGTATCAAGACACTTCCAAATACAACGTCAGGCACCTGATGCCCCAGTAACGCTCACGTGTACCACATTCACCTTTTTATCCCTCTATTTTTCTAAAACTAAGTTATTTGTCGTCAAATGAAGATTAGCATGGCTCTCTGATGGTTCGGTTAGAAAACGCAAGAATACAGGCAACTAACAGGCAGACTTTTATGTTGACATACATTGGGCATTTGAGCAGAGGTCATATTTGGCACAAATTAGCTCTTTGGGACCCTTCTGAGGCAGTCTGCACCCGCAAAGGAACTGCAGGTAACCTGGCAGGGAGTATTTTGGCATTTCAGTGCCTGTAGAGGTGCTAGTTGCTCATAGCTGGTTTATTGGAGGCTGCCTTTGAGCCGTTTTGATATTTCATCAGCAAAATCTGATATTGTTTTTTTCCATCTGACTAATGTAGGCACCTCCCAATTAGAATTTAAAGCCTGAAACTGATGTCAGTTTTTCTGTGGTTGCTGGCAAGTCAGATCACAATTTGAGGGGGCGTTATGGGGGGTGCAACCTATCATACGGCAATGGGTAATAACACATGTCCTGCTTTCCTGATGAATAATCCCATGATGCAGAATAACTGCACAGTATAGGCTGCAAGAAACTAACACCTACACTAAGACTCTGTATGTAAGAGCGAAACTTCTGCCAGGAAAAAATGCTGATGGAGAGGGATTTAATCCACTAATAGGCAGGCGGGAGGCATCATAAGGTGCCTTACGTTAATGTTGATATCTGGGCAAGACCTCACCACTCTTAAAAATGCTAATTTCCTCTCCTAACACCCATTCTGACTAACCTGTGTAAGAAAGATCTGTATACTTGCCTATTTTCAGGCCATTTTGGTATCTGGCTCCCCTCTGTCAGCCAGTGCCAGCTGCAGGGGAGAGGAAGGAGCGCTTACAGCAGATGGGCCATAGGAGGCTATGGGTGACGTCGCCCATCCCAGACATGACCAACCATTATCAAGTGCTCTCTCTCCCCTGCAGCCAGCACTGGCTGCCACAGGGGAGATCACATGACTGGAGCTGCCTAAAAATACAGATCCTTCTTGCACAGATTAGTCAGAATAGGTGTTAGGAGGGGGGAAGGGAGCATTTTTAAGAGTAAGTTAGGTTTTCCCTGGAATTCTACTTTCACTTCAGTGTTACAATCCTTCTGACAGTGCTGCAAGAGCTGCCCTGAACGTACCAGGACTGGCACAGAAGCCGGGCTTTCAGGAACTTTGCATAGGAATTTTAGAAGGCTCTTACGGTTCTGGCTACAGGATTCTTCTTTTTTTTTTTTTTTGCAGATGTTTCTACAGTAAAGATTGGTATTAAAGGGGCATTTAGAGCAAAGTGACAGATTGTTTTGTAGAAACTTTTGTTGCTTAGGTTGAGTCCTTGGGGAAATAGATGGTCCTTCTTGGTACAGACGAGCATGTGACCACCTACAGTGCTGTCGGTTGAACACCGTCAGAGAGGCATTAACCCTGTGTAAGATTTGACACAACTTACATAATGCGTTGACATCTGACTCTGATGAAGAAATGGAACAGCAGGGAGCACAATGTAAGCCAGTTTTACTGGGAATATCGCCCTACAAGAGAACCTTTTGCTTTGCTTTGAATGGCCTAGTTACATCTGATGATTAAGAGTGGAACTTAAAGAATCGTCTTATGTAATTTTCTAGGCTTGCAGATACTCTTTCACTACAGAAACAAAATATGTAATGCAGTACCTCCACTAGACAGCTGGGTTATATGAAGCTTCCAGATAAAAATGAAGCCATCTCCGGAGCACCTTCATCTTTGTCTTGCATTCATCTTCCTGCAAATATTGCTAGATACATTGTGCTTCTTTTCATAGCTTACTTCCATTCTTTTCTTTCCTAACAGAGTGTTTTGTGGCTTTGGGATTAGACTTGTTTGTGCTTTGCGCTCCACAAATTATCTTCCAACAGGGGTAGGCAACCCTGGAGAGGTAGAGATTATACTCTGTACATTGGTGGTCAGTGGGGAGCTCCGGTAACATCTTCTACAATGGTGGTCAGTGAGCCCCCCCCCCCCCCCTGTTGTACTGGGCACCCTTTATAGAGCAATAATACCCCCAGTGCTAACATTATGTACAATGTCAGAAGTGCTTTTCTTCTTGCTCCCATCCGTCCCCTGTATACAGAGCTATGGAAAGACCTAGCTACCTACCAATTGATAGAGATGTGGTACCTGATGATCCACCTCACATCCATCCCAGCGCTTTTGTGTAATGTCGCATACAAGCACCTGGGATGGATGCAAGAGTAGGACCTCAGGGACCAGAGCGCCAACCCCTGTCTTATGAGCAGCAAGTGACTCTGTGCTAAAACGCAGGACAACAGAAATCAACATCTCTGTTGAAGAAAAAAAAGCATGAAAATTACTGGTGAAAACTAGACGTAACTAAGACAGAAGATATAGTAATTACAGGAGAGCTTTTATAAGACATGCAAGAATGTTATGTTTAAAGTCGTTTAAAGGACCTTTGCCGTTGAAAGAACGAATTAAAAAAAAAAAAAAATATATATATATATATTTCTTTCATTGTCAAAAAATATCATCAATATGTCACTATAGCTAAATTAGGACTTTAAATGACACAAGTCCTTTAAAATAAGAAACTTTTTTTTTTTAATGTGTACGGAGACTTGCCACAGATTTATTTTTTGTACTCCCGTTCCTCATAAGCTTTTACAGTGTTTTTTTCTTTTTTTTTCACTTGTAGCAGACGAGGAGTAAGTGGGTAGCTTGTTGATTTCTGTAGATAAGTCATTGTAATGTATATATATGTCTAGTGGATTACGTGGTGTTCCCACCTATCCTGAGGGTCTGGTCTATACCACGTCATGTTCTGGTGTAAATACACATTTGTTACCGCGTTTCCGATCTTTTGTACAGTCTGAGCTGTCTCTGCTTTCTCGGCATGTCAGCCAACAGGCACAGTTAAATAATATGCGATTTACTGGTTTGTTTTGTTCCTTTTTGTAAATGGTGGCAATTTTATTTTGTACATGGCCATTATGAGTCAACATCCAGTAAGTTCTCCCATTGGCAACCTTGTTTCTTGCCTGTTAGCATGAAAGTTTCGCCTAAGTACCCTTTTATTTATTTTTTATTAAATCTTGGCTTGTAAACGCCTGTCTGAAGAGCCCCAAGTTCAGCAAACATTTAAAAAGCATCAGGTAGCTTTCTTGAAACCCAAAGCTTCAGTCTGGGTAGAATAGACCAATATTTAATGGAAGTGCATATATTTGGCATTCAACATTGATATAAACCCAGTCACACAGATCTCAATCTTTAATACGCTAATGTAATTTAAATTGTAAGAGGCATTTCATTTCTCTTCTGCAATAAAAGCCCGCCTGCTCGCTGTTTGTTACAAGGGAACTTTAGTTAAATTTTAAAGGATAATTCCACTTTCTCCACATTTTATTTTCCCAAATGTAATATTGTATGGAAGGGCGAATGCTTGGACGTATTTATTTAGTTGATGCATGCAGCACTTTCTGATTGTGAGCTGCTCACTGATTCTTCTAAATGCTAGCATCACCCTCATTTAAGTTGATGGGAGTTTTTATTAAAGCCCATCTCTGCAGAAAAAAATAAAAATTCCCATGCAGTGGGGCTGTGCCTGCACTTTACAGGTCAACTGCTTGTTTTGTCCAGGAATGAGGAGAAATCTTGTACTCACCCTATCCTTCGTTCCACCGGGCAACAGCGCTCCCCCACAGTTCAGCGGTGGACTGTTCCTGGTCTATGGAGCCTGCTGTGGGTTTGATGATCTCAGAAACCGTTCACAACTCAAGACCCCAGGAGTGCCGGTGTTCTGTCGAGCAGTGCCCCCTATCGAATAGTGCCCACGCATGCGCAGAACGGAGCCGCACTCCAGCTGAGTTGCCAGTCAGCTGGAGTGACGTGACCAGGGCGCAAGCGCACATCGTAGGAGGTATCTCTCGATGGGAGATACCATTTCACAGGCACAATTGAAACCTATACAAACAGCGGAGGGAGACCGTAGTTCTCACATTGTGCCTCGCTGTTGCGGGGCGGCTTTACAGTGTGCTGATGGTCCGGTTTTGTCTGTGTTGCAGGGCGGGTTTGCTGTGTTCAATGGCCGGTTTTGCCTGTGTAAATGGGCGGGTTGCAACACAGACAAAACCAGCCCTTCAACACAGCTATATGCCGCCCTCCAGCAGCAGCGA
Organism: Rana muscosa; assembly: GCA_029206835.1. Lineage (NCBI taxonomy): Eukaryota > Metazoa > Chordata > Amphibia > Anura > Ranidae > Rana > Rana muscosa. Next base: position 238,713,997 of record CM055123.1, on the reverse strand, counting down.
TGCACAATCTGAGAACTACAGTTTCCCCCCCCCCCCCCCCCCGCTGTTTGTATAGGTTTAAATTGTGTCTTTTGAAATGGTATCTCTCATCGAGAGATACCTCCTACGATGTGCGCTTGCGCCATGGTTACATCAGCCCAGCTGTTGTGCTATGACGTACAGCGCATTCTCAGTTCGTCCCGGGCACTATTCAATGGTGGGGCACTTCTTGACAGAACACTGAGGGCTGTCTTGTGCTAGGAGGATCAGAGGATTAGATAAGTAAATCTCCTTTCTCCTCTCACTAGACAAAACAAGCAGTTAACCTGTGCCGTGCTGGTGATGGGCTTTAAGGATTTATAAACATTTAAGGCAGGATTCGCAATGCATTAAAATGCAAACCACTGTACCATTTATTTTTAATAGCACCCCAATGAACCTGTGTTTTAGCAGGACCTGTCTGCCATCTGTGCTTTGCAGTTCATTGAGATCAAAAAAAGGTGCACTAGAAGGATTGTTTAGGTGTGTTGGCAACCCACTCCAAATGAATGGCACTGCCTTACCGCAATACATGTCAAGTGGAACACCTGGCAAAAAATTTAGTCCCTGACATTACCAAATGTGGTCTATTTGCAATCAAAGCAGCAGCCACTGATTGTTCTTTTATTAAATGCAGCATTTCCAGGGCTCAACGTTCTGAATAACCTGTGTAAGACTGATGGCTGCTGTGCCCATGCCTTCCTTGGGCCACCTGTTGTGTAACTTTCCCGTTCTTCCCTCTTTTTTTTTTTAACAGTGGCATCATGGGAGCATTTGGGTGTCTCAGACTCCTGGCCCAGGAGACCCTTTGGTTTTCCCTGCCCATGATGACTTAAAGCCATGGTTGACTGGCCAGGAGACCCCTGGTCTTTCATGCCTGGAGTCCTGCCAACATTCACGCCCAATGAAGGAAATAATTTTCATTGCATGATGGCAAGAATGATACAGTGGTGCCAACTAGGAAAAAAAAAAGTGATGTCAGCATAGCTGCTTTCTGCCTTTTAAAACAATGATGTAAGTGACATTAAAAAGATACTTTATAAGTTAAAAAAAAAAAGTTTTTAATTCTGAAAATCCGATGAATTAAGGGGGAAATTTAGAATCTATCCTGGAGTAATACACCTCGAAGGTGTGATTACAGCTTAACTTTTCAATGTCTAAGGCCCTTTTCACATGGGCAATTCGATGTATCTTCATGGACTTGTGTCGATTTTACACCCATCTACCTCCAATCTAATCCGGTCCGCTAAAGAAAAAAGGAAGGGATCCATCCCCCTCTGTCTAGGCAAATCGAATTAGATGGCAGTTGTGTGTAAACAGACAGCCGGTCTGTTTACACACGACCGCTCATAGAGCAGAGCAGGCTCTGTCTATGTCCACTCTGCAGAAGCTAAGCGTAAATTAACCTATCATCTGCTCAGCAGGGGATGGATCCCTGCTGAGCAAATTGAATTCCACCCCATGTGAAAGCGGCCTAAAGCCAACGTCCTATATATATATATATATATATTTTTTTTTTTATAAAGCAGTGAAGGATTTGAGCTGTGGTGTGTTTTTGTTGCGGTTTACCTAATTTTTTGTCATTTCACCAGGGTAGGCCTGGAGAACACATTTACTTTTTTAAAGTGGCTTATTGGGAAAGGTGGGGGGGTGAGGGAGAAGACTGCTTGGCCAATTGGAAAAAGTGAATGGATTCCTCCATCCACAGTCAGGCCGGGTTCACACTAGTACGACATGACTTATGTACAACTGTCGAGACCTGAGTTTGCTCTGCTACATCTGTCCAACTTCCATCTGACATGAATGAACAGGATACGATTTTGCTTTGAAATAGTCCGACTTGTACTTTGACCAATCAAACCAATCCCAGTGTTTAAGTTTGAGTTTCAGTTAGAGGCTTGTAAATTGCAAATTTTCAATAAAAATATTTGAAAAAAAAAAAAAAACAATCCCAGTGTGACTTAAATTTATTTTCCTGCTGCTGTAATCACCATGTCGGATGTCACAAGTCGGATGGTTGGGACAAGGATCCGACTTTTATCTGACTTGAATGATATTGAATGGCCTGAAGTCGGACCAAAGTAGTGCAGGAACCTTTTCCAAAGTCTTATCGACTTGTGTCGGACCAGTTAAGACGGCTCTCATAGGGAACCATTGCTTTGTACACGTCATGCGAGTTGTGCTCCCAAAGTTGGAGCGTATGTCATACCAGTGTGAACCAGGCCTCAAGGAGGAAAGAGGAATCCTCCTTGCTAAGGGCCCTTATACACAGGCTTTCCGATCAGGTCCGCCTGTCAGTTTTTTTTTTTTAGGCAGACTTTATCGGACACTCTATTCACCTCTATGGAGCGGCAGGTGTCAGAGTTGGCATGCCCACGGACACCCACTGCTATCCAATCCTGTCCGTAAAATCCAGAGGGATGGTGACCTTTTTTTCCATCTGTCTGCCAATCGGATCGGATGAAACGGATAGGCGGTCTGTTTTCATCCGATCTCCCCATATAGGAAAGCGGGGCTCTGACAGGCCTGCTCAGCGGGTATCAATGGATCGCTCCCCCACTAAGCAATGTGGAGTCAGCCGGGCGGACCGCCCGCGTGAAAGAACCTCAAGCCCAGGTTCACACTGATGACGAGATTGAAATTCCTGCATCTCAGTCCGACTTCAGGGGGCGATTTCAGAGACCTCTTTGCAGGTTCCTGCAAAGATGTCTATACAAATCACAGCCCGAAGTCGCCAAAAGTAGTACAGGAACTACCTTTGGGAATTGGTGCAACGCCGCATTCGGACGGTGCCATTGCCGGCAATAGCCGCCGGTTTGACGTGCCAAATCGCATTAATGTGAACCTAGGCTTAGGCATTGGGGTTTATTTGCTACACCTGGAGCTTGAAAAATCTGGTATGGCTCTACATCAGTGTTTCTCAATTTCAGTCCTCAAGGCGCACCAACAGGTCATGTTTTCAGGCTTTCCATTATTTTGCACAGGTGATTTGATCAGTTTCACTGCCTTAGTAATTACCCACAGCCGTTTCATCTGAGGGAAATCCTGAAAACATAACCTGTTGGTGCGCCTTGAGGACTGGAATAGAGAAACACTGCCCTACATAGAAATCAGTTTCCAGGTTTTATTGTCAAAGCTTAATTGAATAAGCTGGAATTAGCTGATTGGCTAACATGCACAGTTGCATCAGATTTTGCACTTTCCAGTTTTAGTAAATCAACCCCAATGTATCCTGACGGCAGGACTCCCCTACTGTCAGAATACACTGATCTTGGCTGCAGACGCTGAACGAGAGAGGTTTTCCAAGTTTCCTATTGGACAGACGGTCTGGCGATCAACCTTCTTTCGAACAGGTACACCCATACATGAATTGCTATTCGGCCTGTCCCTGCTGAACTGGCTGAATTTTGATCCATCTATGGACGGTGTAGCCTTGCTGCGCATCAGATTTTAGCTGCCAGGAAAGGTGATTCTGGTTGGTACACAAATACTGTTTCTTATTAGGACTCTTTTTCATTTTTTATTATTAAGTCTTAATACTGTTGCTATGTCAACATTTTGTTAGCAGTTTTAGACTTTTGGCAGTGGATGTGACTACCTGCAGAGTTTACCTGGTTCTCACTAAGAATAATGAATACATAAAAAGATTTGTACGTGCAATAGGATTAAAGCATGTATATGAATTGTTTTTTGCAGTATTGCATTTTGTCAAACATTTGGAGAAACTGGAATTGCGCTTTAAGGGGTCAATAAACCCATTTAGAATTATTTTGGTTGAGAGGCATGTCGTGTCTGCGGATAGTAAGTTACTCTTTGGTTGTTTCCTTAAGGCGTTGGTGAAAGCACCTTTATAGTTTATTTGATCATTGCAAAATTTAGTAAACTCTTTTGTCAAATTTGTTATAAAATAATCATACTGCAGTATTTTGCTATACAAAACTACTAACAAAGACTTTGCTTCGGTCAAACAAACCTCCCTCTCCATCACAAGCGGCACTCAGCCCCGGTTCACACCAAAAGCTGCTTTAAAATCGCGCTACTTCAGCACAATTTCAAAGCTGCCGGTCAGTGCATTTTCTTGTGTGGATTGCCGACATCTGTGTAACTTCATACACAGATGTCAATGCAAGTCACACACGAAATCGCCAAAAATAGTGCAGGAATCTTTTCAAATTCGGTGCAAGTCAGATTTGCACTGATTTTAAATGGTTCCATAGCCTGGAATGGTGTGTGACTTGTCATGCGATTTGACAGATCAAAGTCGCATGACAAGTCTTACAGGTGTGAACGGGGGCTCAATCTTTGATTCAGTCAGATAAAACTTCTGTGTGAAATCTAAGATCCTGCAGGAAAAGACCACACCTTGTCGTGCAGGCCTCATTCACATGGGCAATCGGGCTCCTTTGTCGCATGTGGTCAGAGGTTCTAACCCACTTGTATGTTTTCTGTTCCAGCAAAAACTACAAACTAATCACCCATGTGAATACATCTTTAGGCTGGGTTCACACTGATGCAGCCGCGGGTCACAGCAGGGGGTCTGGTGCATCCTTATTCACTGATTCAAGTGTGAATCGGGTCTGAATTTTGGCCTGAATTCGTACCTGAAACTGAGCCAGACACACAGGACCCTTTGCCAATGCAGACCGCAGCCATTCGGCTCCATTGAGAGTTGGTTACACTCCTGTCATGCAAATTGGATGCAGGGATACCCTCATCTAATTCACATCAATGTGAACCCAGCTTTACACACAAAAGTATCATGGAACAAATATGCATTTCACAAACTCCCGACCCAGGTTCACCTTGGGGGTCATATATTGAGGGGAATAATGACGGTTTTGCAGTATTTTTTTTTTTTTATAGCAAAATAGTGTGGGGAATTGTTAAAGTATTGTATTTATGTAAGAGAATTTCAGGCTGTATCACTGCATTCTAGCTTCTTATATTCATAATTGCCATAAGGCCTGATTCACACCTGTGCATTTTGCAGATTTTCACTACAGAACGTGTTCCGTAGGAAACCATGTTGAATTTACCGTAGTGCAAATATGCAAAAAACACAAAAATTTGCATAGGTGTGAATCAGGCCTAAGGAACAACTTTAACCAGTTTTCAGGTGCTGCTCTAGCAGAAAACAAATTAAAATGCATCCAAAGAGTAATGCATTGAAGTTCTACAGAACATTTTGCGAGTTTCCATTTATTCAGAGTTGATGTTGTCTGACAGCCAACTATGCCCATCTAGTCTGTGAGATTAATGTCTGGAAGTGGGAGGAGGGGTAGTCTTAGCTGAGGAAAACTGTCTGCAAAGCACCCCGGGCAAGTAAATCATTTTGTGCTGGATGGTGACATTTTTGTATAACAAGTGTGAATTTCAGTTTTGTATGTATCTTTTTATGAAATAAAGTTTTAAAAAACTTGTTATGTTTGCCTTCTTAATGTAGCATTGTTTTGTAACCTTGTGCAACAGTAGTGTGTGTGTGTGTGTTTGTTTGTTTGTTTTTTTTAAAGAAGGGAATAATTACACCTTAGTAGACCTCCATCAGTGTTTTTAAACATAGCGTTAAAGTGTATGTTCAGTCTGAACCCTGCTAGCAGTCTTCTTAAAGTGGCAATCAGCACGTCCATTAGGACCTGTGTTCAACACTGGAGCAGAATGGTACTTTAGGAGCTTCAACAAAGCTTGCTGAAAGCTCTGCAAATGTTTTGTCTAAGCTTGCTGTTCACACTGCTTTTAGACAAGCTGAAGCCCATGTAAAACTGGCCTTTACTACTGGACCGCTCACCGCACATATACTGCGGCAGGGAAGCTCGGCTGCACAAAACAACGTACCTGTACGTTGTTCATACTTCCTGGTCTGAGGCGACCAGCTCCCGCTTCGATTAGACACAGCGGGAGCCAATCGGCATACCGGCGGCCGTGTTGGCCACCCATGATCATTCGGGGGAGTGAGGGAACCGCGGTCTGCCTATGTAAACAAGGCAGACGTCGTTCTGTCACAGAGGAAGAGAGAGATCTGTGATTCCTACTAATCGGAAACACTGATCTCTTCGTCTAGCATCCCCCATAGAGAACACATTTAAACCTTTGCCCCTGATAACTCCTTCCCTGCCAGTGTCATTAGTACAGTGACCGTGCATTTGTTGGCACTGATCACTTTATTGGTGTCACTGGTCCCCAAAAAAGTGTCACTTGGTGTCCAATTTGTGCGCCACAATGTCGCAGTTCTGCTAAAAATTGCTGATCGCCGGCATTACTAGTAAAAAATTAAAGGTCCCTAAATCTATCCCATAGTTTGTCGACCTGATAACTTTTGTGCAAACCAATCAATATATGCTTATTGGGATTTTTTTAACCAAAAATATGTAGCAGAATGCAAATTGGCCTAAATTAATGAAGAAATGTGTTTTTTATTGGATGTTTTATAGCAGAAAGTAAAAAAATAGTTTTTTTTTTTCAAAATTTAAACCACAGAGGTGAGAAAATATCACCAAAAGAAAGCTCTATTTGTGGGGAAAAAAAAAATTTTTTTTGGGTGAAGCATCACACGACCGCGCAATTGTCAGTTAAAATAATGCAGTGCCGTATCGCAAAAATTGGCCTGGTCATTAAGGGGGTAAATCCTTCCGAGGCTGACGTGGTTAAACAGAATGCTGTCTGTGTGTTGGATATTTTTTTCAGCAGAGAGCCCTAGTGCTGATAACACTCAACTCTCCCTCTGGTGTCAAATCTATACATTTTATTATAGTAAAAAAAAATGAAAACAAGCATGTACAAATGTGAAAGCAACATTAAATATGTAGGGCCTATTAACACTCTCTTAGTAAAATACATTCATTTGAATGCATAAAATGTAATTTTGAGTAGAAATTCCATTCATTCTACAGTCATATGGTAAAGTAAGTACGCCCCATGGATATTGACTTTTACTTCTCTGAACAAGCAAGTGTTAGATATTCAAACAGTTGTATTCACAGCGCTATTCGGCCGCTAGCGGGGTGCTTTTTAACATCGCTAGCAGCCAAGAAGGGGTTAAAACAGGCCGCAAAGCGCTGCTGCAAAGGCGCTTTGCCGGCGGCGGTATAGCCGCGCTGCCCCATTGATTTCAATGGGCAGGAGCGGTAAACGCACCGCTCCAAAGATGCAGCTAGCAGGACTTTTTTTTTACCGTCCTGCTAGCGCACCGCTCCAGTGTGAAAACCCCTCGGGGCTTTCACACTGGAGAGACAGCAGCGGCTGTTTCAGTACGCTTTGCAGGCACTATTTTTAGCTTTAAAGCGCCCCAGTGTGAAAGGGGTCTAACTAGAGCTTACACTACTGCGCAAAAGATTTGACATATACACTTCACAAGATCTTCAGAATGAGCATCCTCTTCGTTAATATGTGGAGGAGTCTTTGGCCCAAAGGCTGGTCTGATCAATTCCAAAGCAAGAAACACCTTGAGCATCAACCTTTTTAGAGGTTGAATGCCTGTTTGTTTCCTCCTTGGATAAGGAGATCACAGGGGAAAGGGCACTCTCTTCTCCCTTGGATTTTCTTGTGCTGGTCAGCAGCTCCTCTTGCAGGGGGTCTTTACTCCAGTAGGACAGTCTGGCAGAGTAGGGCAAACAGACTTGGTCCTTGGACCACCCCATACTATATCTCTTTACATGCTCTGGAGTACAGCTTTTGCTCCCCCTTTTTTGCAAGGCAGCCTAGAAGTGCAAAAAGACTGTTACCTCACCACAAAGCAAACTGCTTAAAGGACTTCTTTGGACCTAGTGTCCCATGCTATATTTCAGTGAGCGCCACTAACCATGTACCTTTTTTCTATCACCCCATACATCTGACCTGCAAGGCCAGTCTTGCCCTGGCATGATAGATTTCCAACCTGGTGCTGGAGTCAGGGAAACCATTGCCCCAAAGCTCTGTAAACATCCAGTCCAACCTTGGGATAGAGAAGAGGCATTGATGCCTTCTTGGTGCAGGGGCATTTGTTAGTTGGAAGGAAGTTTGTATTCACATTAATATCCTGGAACTCAGGGCAGTTTACTGGATCCCTCCGTCACAGGGACACCTGGAAAGGATCCAGCCCGCCAGTGGTACTGCTGTGGCCTACATCAACCATCAAGGAGGCACCAGAAGTGATGTCGCTCAAGGGGAAGCGGACTTGATCCGTTGGGCAGAACTTCAAATTCCAGCCCTGTCCACCATCTACATCTTAGGTGTGCAAAAATAGCAGGTGCATATTTTTTGTTGTCAGTGTCTGTATCCTGAGGAATGGTCTCTCCATCCAGAGGTGTTCCAAGCCCTTTGCTGCAGGTGAGGGGGCACTGGCCATGGATCTTCTGGCATCCAGTTTCAACAAAAACTAGACAGGTTTGTTACCATGCCCAGGGTCCCTTGGGCCTTTGCACTACACCAGTGGTTCTCAATTCCTGTCCTCAGGGCCCACTAACAGGCCAGGTTTGCAAGATAACTGAAATATATCACAGGTGATATCATTTGCTGCTCAGTGATTGCAGTATTCTAGTCTGCATCTCCCCAACCTAATACTTAAAATCTGGCCTGTTTGTGGGTCCTGAGAACCACTGCACTACACTATCTGGTGACTGCATGGGACCAGTTTCACCTGATTTACACCTTTCTCCCTCTCCAGCTTTTCCCCTTGTTTACTCCTCAAGATCAAAATGGAGGGCATTATTGAGATTTTTCATTGCACCAAACTTGCTACAAGGACATAGTACTTGGATAAGTTCAAACTTCTTGGTTACTGATTTTGCATGAAGTGCTCTAGAATTTCCTGGTAGAGGGCTACGCTGACTTTGGACTTGATAAAACACAGGCTGGAACACCAAAAAATACTCATCTTGTTCACTGATCTTTACGTGTTTTGCCAATCATTGGCTTCTTCAGGAGCTCCTATAAATGTTGGGGAGAAAATTGCAATAATTTATACCATACAAAATACAAACATATAGTTCGTACATAGAATGGTCAAACCAGGTACCACAAACAGAAGCTCTGAGTGCTCAGTCCAACTGCTCTGGTCTAGGTCCACCCACTTCAGCTGCTAGAGAAGCCCTGAAAGGCAGTCCATTGCCTACCAAATTAATAAATGAAAAATGTAATTCTCATAACATACATAGTAAGCATGGGTGGTGGTGAATCACCACTGTCAGGTCTGCTAAGAGGCCGCCTGCCTGTCTGTATGGAATTGCTCCCTAGTTAGCTAAGTCAGCATAATGTAGCTCCCATTCCTACTGATCAAGATTTGGTATCATTTAGGGCCAGCAGGGGGGAAATTTCATAGAAGAACGTGGAAGACACTCCGTTGCAGATCTCTAAAGCAGAACTCCAGATGTGGGCTTGAGTCCACAGGGATCAGGCATCTTTGGGTGACAACACTTCTCTTGCTTAGGAAGCCACTCGGGGAGCATTGTCACTCTAGGAACCGAGAGGATCAAAACGGTAATTAAAAAAAAAAAAACAACTGAAGAAAAGATGAATAATGCTACCATTTTTATTTCAAGGTTTAGTGACAATTTAACACATTGGTCTTTAAACTGAGCCCCTATGCTTGCCTCTGTCCATTTATTGGTGGGGCATAATCCTTTCCACTGACACCAACAATGGGCACCATTCCCCCCCCTCATACCAATGATGGGACACAATTTCTCTTCCTACTGAACAAAGCTGCGTTGTATTTTTTTTTTTTCTCTCACTGACCACCACGTCTTGAGGCATTGTTTACTTCCACTGACACTGGGACATTTTCTACTCCCACTGGGCAGTCTGGCCTCCCTTACGTATTAAGGACAGTAAACTGGCCCTTTGTTTAGAAAGTTTTGAGACCCCTGGTTTAACATATCAAAGTTGTCTTCCTATCATTTAGTGGTAGAGTGCACTGGGTGTTTTGGGGACCCTGTGTTGCTGAGGTTATCCAAGCATGAGTAGACAACTTAAAGTAGAACTATAGGCAAAAAATGTCTTCATTTTGGATATAGTAAGGGAGGGTTATAACCCCTGTCAGATTTATTTTCACCATCTGTGTCCCATTGCGGAGATTTTCACTTCACTTCCTGTCACATAGCCAAACAGGGAGTGAGAGGAAATCCCTGCAAATTAAGGGAATTCCTTGGGGACCCTCAGGTCACAAGAACTAGTGTCCCCATGGGAAGATTTCCCATCTATTACTTTTATGGGGACAACCCAAATTGTGGCCTTTTCCTTTACTTTCACTTTTAATGATAATGGTAAACAGGACAAATAGAGGGGGTGAATGTCTTTAACGGGACACAGAGCAACTGACAATCATTTTAATCCCTCTGAACTCTATCCAAAAAAATAATAATTTCCTTTAGTTATACTTTAAAGAGCTGTTGCATGGATCAGGTGCCCTGCATTTTTGTAGGGAGCAATTCTCTGAAGGACCACTGAAGCTAGCCATAAGTACCGCTCTGCATAGGAATGAAAGGGGCCACATCGCTCATATGCAGATTAAAGATGACCCAGTGAGGACGTTTTGGGCCACACACGAACCAAATATTGGGTGGTATCTGCCGGTTCAATAGAAACCTGCCAAAATTTGCCCCGCGTGTACAGCAGCCGGTCCTACAGAAGCTGGCCAAAAGTCCAGCTTCCGACGAAGGGGCATGACTGAAAAAGGTCTGCCAATTGGCATTTGATCAGTGCTCTCAGCCAATGGCTGAGAGTGCTGACTAGTGTGTTCTGGTGGGGAAGGGGGGCTCTTTCGCGAGATTGAAAAAAAAAACTAATAGTGTGTACTAGGCATTACTGAAGAAAAGGTGTGCGACTCTTCACAGTGCCACACAGTGAAGATTACTGAGGTCAAAGGTAAGTATTTCTCAAGGTGGGCTGCACCAAGGGATATGGGGCCATGCCTTAAATTTCAACTTGTGCCAAATGTGAAGTTGTTTTTTAAATCGAGCTGATCTCTTACATGTTTGCATTAAACTCCCTGGCGGTTTGATTATGTGAGATTTTTGATGCTGAAAGCGGTACAATGTTTTGCATGGAAATTTGGCGTTTTATATTGTAGGCCTGTAATTCTTAAGAATAACTCACTTAAATCTGTCCAAACAAGAGACTAGTAGACATCCCGGGTATGATAAAGTTTAAAACGCAAAATCATAAATTAAAATATAATAAATAACTATAAATAATTATAACAAATAATAATATAGTAATAATAAATTGTATTTAATAATGTAATCAAATTAAAAACACTGAAATTTTCTCAGTTGCAGAATTGTCGCTGTCGTCACTTTCAATGTTTGATGACGAATTTCTCCACAAATCGCTATCGCTCAATTCTGCAAGGGATTCTAATTTATTATCGCTGTTTTCTAGCTGGTCTAAAACCACTTTTGACGTAAAGGGACACTTTTTGGTTGCTATGGACATTCTCAAGTTTTCAGGCAGAAAGAACAGTATTTATAATATAAAACTGCATGCAGGGCACTGGACAAAGCATTAGGGACAAAGGGGATGTGAAATGATTTGATACAGTACTGTAATCTGTTTTTGACTTTGGCACCGGGCTCCGTCCCCGTGTGTCGTGATCAGGGCTTTTTTTCTCAAACAATAGGTGCTGGAACTCAATCACGACCCCCAAAACCCCTCCCCGACATCACATCAAATAATGGGTGTGGTCAGATTTCACAAAAAGTAGAAGGGTCTTAAAGGGGCATTAAATTCAAGGATTGCATTACATACAGAGTGCAGAGATTATGGGGGTTACACACAGAGTGCAGAGCTGTCACTTGTAAACACAGAAACCAGACTTCTGTATTTACAAGTGATTGTGGTAAGCAGGCACCAAAGGGTCTGAGCCAGAGGTGGTGGAACGGAGTTCCACCAAGTTCCCCCTAAAAAAAAGGGATTTTTATAAACAGCTTACCTGTAAAATCCTTTTCTTGGAGTACATCACGGGACACAGAGCGACTTAGTCATTACTAATGGGTTATATAGATTACCTTCAGGTGCTGGCACTGGCCAATTCCAAACCGGAAGTACCCTCCCCTATATAAGCCCCTCCCATCCGGGAGCACCTCAGTTTTGTAGCCAAGCAATAAGTGTCCCAAAAAGAGGGGTGGGAGCTCTGTGTCCCGTGATGTACTCCAAGAAAAGGATTTTACAGGTAAGCTGTTTATAAAAATCCCTTTTTCTTTTTCGTACATCACGGGACACAGAGCGACTTAGTCATTACTAATGGGACGTCCCAAAGCAATGCCAAATGAGGGGAGGGATACATAAGCTGGGCGCCATCCGGCATGAGGATCTTTTGCGGCCTGCAACACACTGCGCCCAAAGGCGACATCCTCCTGACTTCTAACGTCTACCTGGTAGAACCTAGTAAACGTGTGTACCGAAGACCATGTTGCGGCCTTACATACTTGAGCCAGGGAGGCCTGGTGATGCACTGCCCATGAAGTTCCAACTGCTCTTGTGGAGTGCGCCCTAACTTTGAACGGAGGCGGTCTCTTTCTCAAGCCATAGGCTTGTATTATGACCTGTCGAATCCACTTGGCTAAAGTGGATTTTGATGCTGCCTGACCCTTTTTAGGGCCTTCCGGCAGAATAAACAAAGTATCCGTTCTGCGAATCTGAGCAGTGGCTTTTAGATAAGCTTTAACTGCTCTTACTACATCCAAAGAATGTAATAACTTTTCCTCTACCGAGCTAGGTTTGGGGAAAAAAGAAGGAAGAACCACATCTTGGTTCAAATGAAACCTCGATACCACCTTGGGAAGAAAGGCTGGATGAGGACGTAATACTACTCTGTCCTTATGGACAACCAGATATGGCTCCTTACAGGACAAGGCGGCTAATTCCGATACTCTTTTAGCTGAACAAACGGCTACTAAGAAAATCAATTTCCTGGTGAGAAGAACCAAGGAAATGCGTTGCAATGGTTCAAACGGTTGTTTCTGTAGAACTGACAGAACCAGGTTTAAGTCCCAAGGACATATGGGAATACTAACCGGAGGGCTAATACGCATCACTCCTTGTATGAAAGCTTTGACTAGTGAATGCGAAGCCAAGGGCCTTTGAAAAAATATTGACAAGGCCGAAATCTGACCCTTGATAGTACTCAAGGCCAGCTTCCTATCTACAGCCCACTGTAGGAAGTCCAAAATCCTCCCTATCACGTACTTACGTGGATGCCATTTCTTGGCCTCACACCACGTAATGTACGCTTTCCAGATCCTATAATAGATCTGCCTGGATACCGGCTTCCTGGCATTGATCATGGTAGATACCACAGAATTAGAGAGCCCTCTCTTTTTCAGAATGTGGGCTTCAATAGCCAGGCCGTCAAACCTAGGGCTGGTAAGGAAGGGTGGTATATCGGTCCCTGCGACAGCAGGTCCGGACGTTGTGGGAGGGTCCAAGGACTCCTCACTGACATTTTTACAATCTCCGCGTACCATGCCCTTCGGGGCCACGCTGGAGCCACCAGAATCACTGGTTTCTTTTCTACCCTGATTCTGCGGAGTAATCGCGGTAACAATTGTGGCGGTGGGAATGCATATATCAGCTTGAACTGATCCCAAGGGAACACTAGGGCATCCGAGCCGCAAGCTAGAGGATCCCTTGTGCGAGACACAAATCTGTCCACCTTTGCGTTGAATCTGGATGCTAGCAGATCTACATCCGGTGTTCCCCACCGCTGGCATATTGCCTGGAAAACCTCGGGGTGAAGAGACCATTCCCCCGGGCATAATTGTTGGCGACTTAAAAAGTCCGCTCTCCAATTTTCCACTCCTGGGATGAAAACCGCGGATATGGCTGGGACATAATTTTTTGCCCACTCCAGGATGCAATTTGCTTCCCTCTGGGCTGCATGACTCCTGGTGCCACCCTGGTGATTGATATATGCCACTGCTGTGGCATTGTCTGATTGAATTCTGACAGGGGACCCTTGGAGTTTGGATGTTCATGCTACTAGGGCATACCGGGCTGCTCGTATCTCTAAGAGATTGATGGGCAGGGCCTTTTCTGCTTCTGACCACTTGCCCTGGAGAGACCATTGCTCCAGTACTGCCCCCCAGCCTATGAGGCTGGCATCTGTAGTGACTACCTTCCAAGAAACCGGACTGAAGGGTTTCCCTTTTTCCAGATTCTGGGGCACCAACCACCAATGGAGGCTCTTGCGAACGGAAGGGGACAGGGACATTGGTAAGTCTAAAGCCTGAACTTTTTTGTTCCAGGCTGACAGTATGGCCCTTTGCAAATTCCTTGAATGGAATTGACCGTAGGGTACCACTTCGAATGAAGCCACCATTTTTCCCAGCAGCCTCATGCAGAGGCGTATGGATGGTTTTCTTTTTGTACCCACTAAGTGGGTCAAATCTTTTAAAGACGACACCTTCTCTGGAGGTAAGAAAATCTTTCTCTGATTTGAATCCAGCCTTAGCCCTAAGTATTCCAGACTTTTGACTGGTCTTAGAGCTGACTTGTCCCGGTTGATAATCCAACCGTGATATTCCAGATACTTGATTGTCTTGTGAATAGCTACTTCCAGCTTTTCCACTGAGTGGTCTATTAGTAGCAGGTCGTCTAGATATGCCATTATCGTTACACCCTGTGTTCTTAGATTGGCCAATAATGGGGCCAGAATTTTTGTGAACACTCGTGGTGCTGTGGCCAGACCGAAAGGTAAGGCTCTGAACTGAAAATGGCGCCCTTCTACTGCAAAGCGTAGAAATTTCTGGTGGGCCGGAAAGATGGGAATATGCAGATAAGCATCCCTTATGTCGATCGAGGCTAACCATTCCTGCCCTTGTAGGGCGGTGGCCACCGATCGGATCGACTCCATCCGAAAAGTCCTGATATTTAGGAACTTGTTTAGCCCTTTTAGATTTAATATGGGCCTCACGTCCCCATTTGGTTTGGGGACTGTGAAAAGGTTCGAGTAAAACCCGAATCCGCTTTCTTCCAGGGGAACCTTCATGATTACACCTTGGAGCAATAGTTGTTCCAGTGCCAGAAGGAGGGATCCTCTCTTCTGGGGATCTCTTGGCACGTTTGACCTCATAAATTGGGCAGGAGGAGTGCCTTTTAACTCCAGCTTGTATCCCAGACTTACTGCGGAGAGCACCCATCTGTCTCTGATGGTGTCCCGCCAGGTCTCTGTGAACAACTGAAGTCTTCCCCCCACCCGATTGAGTGGGGGCAACGCTTCATGCCTTGGGGGGAGGTTTTGTACCTCTCTTGATCCAGGGCTTCTTGTTACCCTGTGATTGTCCCTAATTTCTGCCCCCTGAATTTGACCGCGGAGGCCGTCGGAACTGCTTCACAGCCGATGTGCCCGGGACTGGAGAAGTAGGCCTCTTAAAAGAAGGACTTCTACCCTTGTTCTTAACCGGTAAGAGTGAACTTTTACCGGCAGAAATTTTCTGGATATATTTGTCCAGATCTTCTCCAAATAAGCGTTCTCCATGAAATGGGAAGCTAACCAGCAGTTTTTTACAGGGAGCTTCAGCAGACCAGTTTTTGAGCCACAGAAGCCTACGCATATGTACTATAGACAGCGTAAAGCGGGAGGCCTGTTGGATTGTATCCTTTATGGCGTCCACCGCAAAACACAAGGCTCTAGGCAGGTCAGCTAGGGCAAGAGCCTGCTGATCTGGTAAGTCCCTTAAGACTTGTTTCAACTGATCTTTCACTGCTTGGCAGACTCCAATCGCTGCTACCGCAGGATGTGTCACCATGCTTGCTGTAGAGAAAGCAGATTTTAGTAAAGACTCCAATTTTTTATCTATTGGGTCTTTGAACATTGGAACATTATCTACTGGACATGTCAGTGATTTGTTCACAGAAGAGATGGCTGCGTCCACTGTAGGGACCCTCCATTTTTTTATGAACTTATCCTCCATGGGATAGATCACCGGAAATCTCTTGGGGGGAGCAAATATTTTATCAGGATGCTCCCAATCCTGGTAAATAAGCCCTTCTAATAAAGGGTGGATTGGGAAGGAACAGACAGCCTGGGGAGCTTTTAGCGACCCCAGCGAGGAAACCGTAGTGGATGGTGGTTCCGCCAGAGGCATTTTAAATGCTGATCGGACCATGTTAGTCAGAGACTGAACCCATAATCTTTCAGCCTGAGATGCTGAGAAAGGTTTTTCCACTGTTGATTCCTCCATAACTGAATCAACCTCATCCTGATCCCCTTCAGGTAGGTTGATCTCTGTGTGGGACTGTTCCTCCACTAACAGGCACTCTGAAGGAGGAGACGGAGATCGGACGCGCTTTCCCTGTGACAGGGAAGCAGCGATCAATGCTGTTAATCTCTCTTCCAATCCTCCCAGAGTTGAGGATAAAACCTCCTCTGTTATATATACAGGAGCAGGTGGACTGGGGACAGCCGCAGCACCAGGCACTCCTGCGGGGTTTCTACGGCTACTGACCTCTGAATTCTCAGGGGAGATTGGTGCAGTACAAGCATGCCCAATATCCTCAGAGCCCGATGGAGACCCCTTTGGCTTCCTGGAAGACCTATTTCCGGAGCGTCTGGACGACATATCCTTTAAGCACAAAGCTGAGGTATTCCCGTCGTCATACACCAATTTTTGCTGGTAATAGTCTAACACAGTTGCTGCTATATACCAGCTGGTGTCCACTAAAGTGCCTTTCTATGGGGATGCCTGCATCAACCGCCTCTGTGTGCCACTGTTTGTTGCTAGCTCTGTTTGCATCCAGCTGACACTTGTACTGTGTCTTTATACAAGCTGGGACGCCTGCACATGCGCAGAAGCGCCGTGGCGCGCATCGAGCGTCATCCACCCGCCCCGCCCCTTTTTTTTTCATAGGAGGCGCGTGCACGCGCCCGCGCGCGTGCCCGTGCGCCATTGGCGCCCTTTTCGAAAATCAAACAGGGACTAGGAGCCAGGGCCCTTTTTGCCGGAGGGCCTGTGCGGTGGATGAGCGCAGCAACAGGGCAGAGGAAGTGTATTCCCACAGAGAAACTTACCAACTGCCTGGATCTTTTGACTTGAGAAAACCAAAGATCCATATGACAAGAAAAATGGACTACAGCGGCCTCTAGTGGTTTAACACAGGTACCGCGGTCCCTTTTTTTTTTTTTTTTTCTTGACTACTATTAAAATTTTACATTTTCAGTAGTTACAGGCATACACAGATATTAGCGGGAATACCGTTAGGTAACAGACAGAAAGACAAATTAGGCTTGGGGGTCCCCCAATAGAACCAAGTTCCTGGGGGCCCCCACTTACCTGATCCCCGCCGCAGGACTTTGTTTGGTCCACAGAAGCCCAAACTTCACCTATCACGGCAGGCATTGTAATTAAACCTTCAGGGACCGGGTTCCCAAGGATTCCACTCCCCTGGACCTGTATAGCACCCTGCACAGAAAACAACTTGGTCGTGGGTATGACCAGAGCTCTGGATCCCAGGGTCCAGCCCTCCTAAGAGAGGCATTACAGGCAAAACCTTGCTCTTCTGCTGCAAGGCCCGGGTACCGACCGTTTAGCTATGAAGCTTTTTTGGTGGGATCCGGAACAGCTTACTAAGGCCCAAAAGAACCTGTACGCAAGCCCAGTGAAAACACATGTTACTCTTTGGCCAACACCTTAGACACTGGCAAAAAACTGAGGTGCTCCCGGATGGGAGGGGCTTATATAGGGGAGGGTACTTCCGGTTTGGAATTGGCCAGTGCCAGCACCTGAAGGTAATCTATATAACCCATTAGTAATGACTAAGTCGCTCTGTGTCCCGTGATGTACGAAAAAGAAAAAGCCCTGGTCGTGATGCTCCCAGGGAACGGAGCTCGGCACTGTGATAGATCGAGCGAGTACACAGCCCGCACATACAGCAGCGAGACATCGCAGGATCCTCGGGACAAGGT
The DNA here is from genome assembly GCA_029206835.1 of Rana muscosa. Taxonomy (NCBI): domain Eukaryota; kingdom Metazoa; phylum Chordata; class Amphibia; order Anura; family Ranidae; genus Rana; species Rana muscosa. Next base: position 238,696,104 of record CM055123.1, on the reverse strand, counting down.
AAGTAACTTTGCCTGGATCCTGCGATGCGATCTCGAGTGTGGCTCGGGGTTACCGCTTTTGGTAATGAAAATTCACCACGAGCCACACTCGGATATACTGCTAGGGAGGTTAAAGCGGAGGTCCACAAAAAAATGGAACCTCCACTTTTCGGAACCCCCCCCCTTCCGGTGTCACATTTGGCACCTTTCAGGGGGGAGGGGGGTGCAGATACCTGTGTAATACAGGTATTTTCACCCACTTCCAGGCATAGACTCCCGCGGGAGCTATGCCCTATGCCCCTTCCCCCCCCCCGCTGTCTTTTGGGAAACACACAGGTCCCAGAATATAGCGGGACCAGTGAGGACGTGCGGCGCGACTCGCGCATGCGCTGTAAGGAACCAGGAATTGAAGCCGCAACGCTTCACCTCCTGATTCCCTCACCGAGGATGGCGGTGGGGGCAGCCGAGAGAGACGAGCGATTGCTCGGCTTCGGCTGCCGACATCGCGGGCACCCTGGACAGGTAAGTATCCATTTATTAAAAGTCAGCAGCTGCAGTATTTGTAGCTGCTGGCTTTAAAAAAAAATTTTTAGGCGGACCTCTGCTTTAAAGTGTATTTATGGTCAAAATGTTGAATCGTACAGTGGGGAAAATAATGATTTGATCCCCTGCAGATTTTGTAAGTTTGACCACTTACAAAGAAATGAAGGGTCCATGATTTTTATCATAGGTGTATTTTAAATGTCTTACCTCTCTCTGTACTTGCCAACAAGGGTTTCTCCACCAAGTAGAGACAGAATATCAACCAAAAATCCAGAAAAACACATGACACAAATGGTATAAATTGAGTTTCAGTTCAGAGAGTAAAATAAGTATTTGATCCCCTAGCAAAACATGACCAGGAATAGGTTCACATTGAAGGCGGGATTGAAATCATGCGAGTTCAGCTGAACTCGCACGATTTCAAACCGGCAATGCAATCTGACTTCGGGGGGCGATTTGATCGACATCTCTGTGGATTCATGCACAGATGTCTATTCAAATCGCCCCTGAAGTCACCAAAAGTAGTACAGGAACTACTTTTGGTAATTGGTGCGGTGCCGCAAAGTCGGTGTCGCACATATTTGGACAGTGCCTTTGCCGGCAATAGCCAGCGATTTGACATGTCAAATCACATGTCAAAAAGGCCCTATGTGAACGTGGGCTTAATACTTGGTGGAGAAACCCTTGTTGGCAAGTACAGAGAGAGGTAAGACATTTCTTGTAGTTGGTTACCAGGTTTGCACACATAGGAGGGATTTTGGTCCACTATTCTTTACAGATCTTCTCTAAATCCTTAACGTTTCTTGGCTGTAGCTTGGCAACTTGAGGTTTCAGTTCTTTCCATAGATGTTCTATAGGATTAAGGTCTGGATACTGGCTAGGCCACTCCATAACCTTAATGTGCTTCTTCTTGAGCCACTCCTTTGTTGCCTTGGTGGTATGTTTTGGGTCATTGTCATACTGGAACACCCAACCACAACCCATCTTCAGTGTTCTGGCTGAGAGAAGACGGTTCTCATCCAAGATTTTACATTACTGGCCCCTCCATGCGGCAAAGTCAGCCTTTACCTTTAGCAGCCCCAAAGCAATAAGCCTTTGTGCTTGACTGTAGGGATGGTGTTCTTAGGGTCATAGTCAGCATTTTTCTTCCTCCAAACTTGGCAAGCCGAGTTAATGCCAAAGAGCTCAATTTTGTTCTCATCTGACCACAGCTTTTTTTTCCAATCCTTCCCTGAATCATTTTGATGTTCATTGGCAAACTTCAGACGGGCCTGTACATGATGTGCCTTCTTGAGGAGGGGGACCTTGCGGGCGTTGCAGGATTTCAATGGTTTGTTTGGTGACTGTGGTCCCAACTGCCTTGAGATCATTCACAAGCTCCTCCCATGTAGTTCTGGGCTGATCCCTTTCCTCTTTTGATCCCTCTCATGATCATCCTCACCCCATGAGGCGAAATCTTGCATGGAGCTCCAGACTGAGGGCTATTGATGGTTATTTTGTATTTCTTCCATTTGCGAATAATCGCTCCAACAGTTGTCTTCTACTCACCAAGCTTCTTGCTGATGGTCTTGTAGCCCATTCCAGCCTTGTGCAAGTCTACAATCTCATCCCTGACATTCTTTGACAGCTCTTTGGTGTTGCCCATGATGGTGAGGTTTGAATGAAAGAAAGAGATTCTGTGGACAGGTGTCTTTTATACACATAACGAGTTGTCATTAGGAGCACCTTCTTAAATTGACAGGAAGAATCTGTGTACCACATACTGTAGCCAGTCTGTGGGAGCCAGAATTATTGTTGGTTGGTAGGAGATCAAATACTTATTTTACTCACTGAACTGCAACTCAACTTTTAACATTTCTATCATGTGTTTTTTCTGGATTTTTGGTTGATATTCTGTCTTTATTATTTAAAATTCACCTATGATAAAAATGATAGACCCTTCATTTCTTTGTAAGTTGGCAAACTTACAAAATCTGCAGGGGATCAAATAATTATTTTCCCCATTGTACCATTTCTACATTCTATTTCAATTATTTCTAGCCTACTTCTATTAATCTAAATGATCTTGAAGTTTGTAAATTTACTTTGTGAAGATCCCCACGCATTTACTTCCTTGAACTCTAAACACGGAATCACTATGCTCTGTAAGTAGGCACTGCTGTGTCACAAATTCCACAGAGCCTACCTTCTGAGCTACAGAGGTGATGAGAGGAGGAGTTTCAGAAGGCAGTCAGTACAGGGATCACTGCCTGCAGGCAGCAAGGCACCATGGCATATGTACCATCTTTGCCGGCGTATAAGGCGGCTGGGCACATAAGACGACCCCCTAATATGCAGTTTAAAACGGTGGTTTTGTGCTGTACTCACCGTATAAGACGACCCCCTTGTGCGGTAAAACCGTTCAAAAACTAAGAGGCCGCAGCCCGCCGGGTGCTCTGTAAAGCTGTATGTAATTCAGTATGTGTGCCGCTCAGCCAATCCCGGCAGGCGATGCACTCTGTTGATGACTACAGAGACTGCTAAGCCTGCTCGGATTGGAGTAACAACCTCTGCCAATCCGAGCAGGCTACATAATGTAGCCTGCTCGGATTGGCAGAGGTTGTTACTCCAATCCGAGCAGGCTCTAGTCATCAACAGAGTGCATCGCCCACTGGGATTGGCTGAGCGGCGCACATACTGAATTACATACAGCTTTACAGAGCACCCGGCGGGCTGATATCTATTGGGCAGCTGCTTCACCCGGCATATAAGACGACCCCCGGTTTTTGGCTGTGTAATTCCGGTGTAAAAGGTCATCTTATACGCCGGAAAATACGGTAGTCCTTAGACATTGAAAGTAAACAGCAGAGGAAAGGCTGCGAAGCATGCAGGGAATCCAAGAAGTTGTGGAAAGAGATGGTCAGTACACAGGCAGCATTCACAACACAAAAGGACATTTTTCAAGTGAGCTTATAATTTGATGGCCAAAAACACCTAAAAAATTAAAATGAGACTATAGATTTTCTTAAAACAAAATTTTAAAGTACATACCTCTACTTTTTAAAATAAAATATAACGTGAACAAAAAAAAGACACAATATTGAAATAAAATATTTTTTTTTTATTTTTTGTTGCATTGGTTTCGCACCATTTTGCGTAATACATTAAAGGAAAAAAAAAAAAAAACTACCAAAATGAAATAAAATAATTAGCATGTTGAGCAATAATTTATGCATCTCTATAAAGAATTTCTTTAGCAACAGGGCAAGTTAAGTTAATTAATTTTACAGAACATAATAATAAAAGGGTACATTAAAATTTTCAATTAGTGTGCAAAAGGTATTTTTTCCTAGTGTGGGGAAGTGTTAAGTAATAAACTAGGCATTTCATGACAATCAATAAACATTGTACATGCTACAGATGAGGCCCAAAACATAGCTTAACTTTTTTTAAATACCTCCAGCACAAAATATACTTTTTTTTTTTTTAACTATAAGGACTATAAGTAAAAACAGTGAGCAAAATTGTTTAAAAGTGCATTTACTTACAACACAATCAATGACCAAAAGTAAAAACGAACATTTGACAGTAATTTTAGTACAGTTATTGGGCTTATTTGATATAGATGTTAATTTGGGGTTTAGAAGAATCTGTGGTGTTAAAAGTATATCCACAGCTAAAATGTTAGTTTTGGATAATGATCCTATGGTCATCAATTGGGACAGCTCTGTACACTTATGAAGTTGCTTTGGGTAACTCTATGCCACCATATTTTAACAGAGGTAAAATGAATCCTTTAATAATAAAAAACCTAAATAATTAAACCTTACAGAGAGTAGGTTTCTAAATACAGTACATTCTTTCCATTTTCATGCTGAAAGCTTTTGCCAGCCTAAACCTGGTATAACCTAACATTTCAATGGAAGAAAAAGCACGGGACAGAACTTTTATTCAAGGTGGCCTTTTTATTTGGCTACATTTTGTTATTTTTACGCTTCACCATTTTGTGCACTACAGTTTTCTGTGAGAATAAAGAAGTAAGTTAAGTGGCCAAATATTAAAATGAAAAGCTGCTGTTCTCCTTTACATACATAGTTTCTCATTCACAAATTCTGGGTCTATGTGGGCAAAGGTATCTGGGATGTCCAACATCTCAAACCAGTGGTCCTATTTTTCAGTTATAATGGCCTTTGCTTTTATGGGAAGGTTTCTGCTAGATGTTAATACATTTTACCAAGGATGTCTAACATCTAGCAACAAAAAGGGTTAGTACGATTGGGTGGTAATGTTAGGCCCTTGCATTGGGTGACCAGGCTTGGGTGGCAGTGTTCTGGCTCATCCTACAGTTGTGTGGGTCTATCAAGTTCTTATGTGCCTGTCTCAGCAAACTGAAGTTTGACCAACTAACTGGAAAGATAGGGTACCATGATAGTGCCTTGTTTAAGGACACTAAAGCCCTGTACACACGATCGGTTTTACCGATGAAAACAGTCCAATGGACTTTTCTCATCGGACAAACCGATCGTGTATGGCCCCATCGGTCTTTTTTCCATCGGTGAGAAAAAATAGAACATGTTTTAAATTTATCCGATGGGAAAAAAAACAATAGCAAATTCCGATCGTCTGTGTGGAACTCCATCGGACAAAAAACCCACGCATGCTCAGAATCAAGTCGACGCATGCTCAGAAGCATTGAACTTCATTTTTCTCGGCTTGTCGGAGTGTTTTACGTCATGGCATTTGGGTCGGTCGGATTTCTGACTGATGGTGTGTAGGCAAGACTGATGGAAGTCAGCTTCATCGGATTTCCGATGGAAAAATCCATCGGATTAGAATCCATTGGAAAAACGATCGTGTGTACAGGGCTTAAAGGGGTTGTAAAGGTACAATTTTTTTTTCCTAAATAGCTTCCTTTACCTTAGTGCAGTCCTCCTTCACTTACCTCATCCTTTGATTATTTTGCTTTTAAATGTCCTTATTTCTTCTGAGAAATCCTCACTTCCTGTTCTTTCTGTAACTCCACACAGTAATGCGAGGCTTTCTTCCTGGTGTGGAGTGTCGTGCTCGCCCCCTCCCTTGGACTACAGGAGAGTCAGGATGCCCACTAACACACCACTACTTTATCTATCTGCAATGTAGAGAGCGTTCTGACTCTCCTGTAGTCCAAGGGAGGGGGTGAGCACTACACTCCACACCAGGAAAAAAGCCTTGCATTACTGTGTGGAGTTACAGACAGAAGAACAGGAAGTGAGGATTTCTCAGAAGAAATAAGGACATTTAAAAGCAAAATCGAAGGATGAGGTAAGTGAAGGAGGACTGCACTAAGGTAAAGGAAGCTATTTAGGAAAAAAAAATTGTACCTTTACAACCCCTTTAAGGTCTTCAGAATGAACCATTCTACTGTTGTGATACTGAAGACTGCATGACAAAGTGCTGTATTTTAAACCTCTTCAAAACGGCTGGATTGATACAATTGACCAAGCATGGTAATAAATAAATAACGGGCACACAAAAAGTAGTGCCATAAAATTAGAATGTTTCCTTGTGGTTTAGAGAAAGTGAAGTAAGTAAATGCAACATTTCAATAAGATCACATAAATAGCAAATAATTAAAAATAAAAAAAAGTGCAAGACAGAAAAACATACGTGAAATAGGATGTGACAATGTTTGTGTTTAGCACCAGAGTTAGTTTACAAGGCCTAATTAAGATGCACGGATGGGACAGGCAAGGGGGGACAATGACCTCATTCAGAATTAATTAACATTTTTGCTGGTCCATGGTCTGTTGGTTGATTAATACGGCGTGCGTGACTGAAAGTGGGGGAGGAGCTGACTAGGCAAGCTACACAGGTTTAGTATATTAACACCGTGCATTGGAAACCCTCTACAAAATTTTAAGAGAATTTGGGATTTTCCCACAGAATGCTTTCCCTGCATGGAAATTGTGAAGCAGCTAAACCCAAGTGCTGACAAATTATAGACTTCAAATGACCATCTAAAAGCTGGCATTGTCCGTTATTATTAATGCAGGGAAACAAAAAAATGGAACAACATTGTGTTTATTTTTTACTCTGCACTTCACCTTTTTTACAAAAAAATTTTCATGTCCATCAATGGAATTAAAGCCTAACCCTGGCCAATTTTTTTTTTATTTCCTTGTGGAGAGAACAAGGCAGGGTTACAGGCTCTATTTCCTTCTGTGTTAGGACTATTTCCCCTCATTTCCTGCCTTCACAGGAAGTGAAGGAAAATATCTCCAATGGAGACACACAAAAACAAAACAATTTTTTTGTAGGGTTGGGAAGAGGTAAAACTATTTTCTTTCCCACTCTACCCAAAGCTTACAAATATATCTGGAGTGGGGTTTAATTTTAAAGCAAATTAAATTATATAACTTACTAAGGCTGGCCATAGAGAGAGCAATTTTCTTTCCTGCAACCACGTGAGCCGTCCCTGCCGGGAGAACACAGCTGTTATAGCTGCTAGTAATAATCGCATGTAAGATCCGACAGGCTGGTTGTACCCAAGTTGATTGATCAATCAACTTGGGTACATTCAGCCTGCCCATACATGGTTCATTCAGCAGGAACCGGCCGAGGTTTGAACCAGCTATAGACAGTAGTCTCCATGTAAATGCTCCCCATTTTTTTCGGCTTTATCTAAAGCTTACTGTTCCCCACAGTGGCATTTATAAATTACATATTAGAAATTGGTAACTACTTTTTGTATGGACTGCTAAAATAATATTTTCAGAATATAAAACTAAATATTTTTTTTAAATATTGCTCCCCCCTTCCTCCAACTTTTTTCGGCAAAGCACTGAAATGAAAACATGCTAAAATGACTTCTATGAGAGTAAAAAACAATCTAAAACAAACACTGTTGCAGGCAATTGCCTGGATTGAGGTAATCTACGAGAGCACATCAACAATGACAGCCTCAAAGACCTCAGCTCACTACAGTGAGATGGTGAAAGAATGGATCGCAATATTGGCGCAACTTACAAAGTTGAACGTAGTATGTGTCTAAGAGACAGTCCTGCATACCGACGGAACACATAGGCACCCACACACTGACTGATCATCTACCACTAGCTGGGATGCGAAGGCAAACTAACATTTAGTGCATATGCAATCGAACACGTAAGAATAATTTCTAGAGGGGTCAGTTTTGTTTCAAGATGGCTAAAATGTTCAAACCCCAGGAGTGTAACTACAAGGTGGAAGACAGTCAAGCCTTAGCTGAATATAGGAGTACACAATGGCATGACTACAGACTACATTTAGAGTGGAGCATCATTTTTAGTCCATAGTTTCGAAAGACACACATCATCTCCACTTCGTGATCATATCAAAATTGGGTCATTTCTTAGCTTGCAGTCCCATTTGAATATATCTAATTCCAAGTTTCAGTTTACTCATTGAGTTTATTCTTTTAAAAAGAAACTCCAAACTACAGCATAACATGTTCTAATCTAGTATTTCAGAGGAGGAGGACAAAATATTAGCTGATAATTAACAACAATAGCTTCAGTAACATCCTCAGGGCCGTTAAGGAAATCTACCGTATATTAGATACATGAAAAGTGGGACACTTCATTCTCTAGTTTATTATATCTCTTCCAAGGCTCCCACACTGAGATTTACATGTAGTATTTTGTGGGTTTTTTTTTTATCCTGTCTCAGTAAACCAGAACAGTGGTGTCACCTTCCCTCAACAGAACTCTACAGTTACACAATACAGCCAAATGTTTGTGAACACCTGATCATCATACCTACTATATGCATGAAAGTATGTGTACCCCCCTCTTCAAATGATTGAATTTGTTTTTTTTTAGTGAAGGGTACTCTTAATTCTGCAGCTTACAATAACATTTTAGACAAATATCTGCTTCCAACCTTGTGGTAGCAGTTTCAGGAAAGCCCTCTTTTGTTCCTCCATGACTGTGCCCCAGTGCTCGAAGCCAACACCAAAAAGACATGGTTTGACCAGTTTGGTGTGGAGGAACTCAAGTGGCCTGCACAGAGCCCTGACCTCAACCCTACTGAACACTTTGGCATGAACTGGAACACTGATTGCGAGTTAAGTCTTCTTATCCAACATAATTTCCTGACCTCACAAATGCTCGTCTGCCTGAATGAGACACTTTAACTTATTGGGATGCCCAACAAGCATGTCTACGTGTGATAGTCAAGTGTCCAAAACTGCTGCCCATATTGTGTATTTGCTAATTCTGCATTATGGAGAATCCATCTGGGTTGAGTGACACCATAATTAGCCTTTGTAAAACCTCAACAGTTGGGCAGACCAGGAAATTATGATATATTGTCAAGCTATATACGATTCAATTTGTCTATAGCCATTCATAACTGAAGTATCTATTTTTGGGTAACGTAATCCTTAAATTGAAAAAAACTTTCAAGCAGGTAAATCAGGTTAAGAATAAGGCCATTGATTACCTGTGTTTTGGAGAAAGCAGAAAGCTGGAAGGTGCAAAGTTCAACCTATCCCTATCTTTATTGCTAACAATATTAAAAATTTTAGTTATACTATTTTTCAAGTGGAATCTAACAACAGTTTTCCTTTTTTAAGTCGATGTAACCCCATTTATTTTCTTCGAAAAATGCTGTTTTCAGTTGTCACCCCATAACAGGAAGTGCCTGACCATGGACCTTCATTGCAGTGGCACCAGGTATTATTTTAATATAAGCTGCAGATTTAAAAGATTGAAAAGTTACATTAACATGTTAACAATTATATGAAGTTTTAGTGATTGGGTTTACATCTATTTTAAGTATTTTATAGATTGATAGTGTGAAACTTGAAATTGTGTCCTTATAATGTTCTAATTTGATATATTTTTTGATACATTTCCAATTGTATTGGATATAATTCACAAATGCATTTATGTTAGATCCCATTTCAAAAATGTTAACAATTTCATAAAAAAAAAATCAGATATGGAATATAAAAATAAAGGGAGTTAGGGGAGGATTCAGTTGTTAGTGGAAATCAAATATACAATATATGTGATTTGCAGTTCCACAGCGAGTCCGTTATTTATTTTTTTAACTAGAGGGAAGTTTAAACCTTTCAACTCCCAGCTGGAAAAAAAAAAATATCAACTGCCCCTGTCCCATCAGCTGATGAGGAATCTAGTATATTGTTTGTTTTGACTAGAGGATGGGCTAAAAGGCAAATTAACCATATTACTTTGTCCTACCCATCCACTAGACACAATGAGTGCTAGATCCTTAATTGGGGGGGGGGGAGACAAGGAGGGAGAAAAAGTTGGCTGCACTCCAGGAAAGTACACACGTTATTGTTCAAGTCAAACAAGCAAAGAGTACCCTCCTGGAACCTCTTTTTCTGACTTGTTTCACTTACAAAGCTGGGCTTAATCGTGGAGGTGTTTAGTTTTGGGTCTTGGGGTGGGTGACCTGACCCAGGGCTTGGGAGCAGTGCACGCTACATCTTTGTCTAGGGAAAAGACAAGTTTAGTGATTTTATTTTTAACTGCCAAAAGTTAGTCTTTAAAGAAATCTTGTTGTCAATAGGAGAGGTGTTACAATCTTCTGTTTTGCACACCCCTACCGCTCACGCAGGAGCAAAGCATCTAAAACCACCATGAGGTTATGGATCCTAAACTTTTTTCCCCTTGTTCAGACTTTCTCAGGCTTGCTAAGGGGAAAGGGCGGCCACAAAATCCCTTTTTCAGCACATTATCTCAGCAGTTAGGAACATAGGGAAACGATAAAAAATAGGCTTTTAAGAAGGGATTGTAGTTTTCCTAAAATTATAATGGGTCGTCTGACCAGCTTACATACAAACTATTTAATATTTTCGATACAAATATTGCTTAATGGTGGTCTTCTTTAAATTATAACATTCTTGTAATTGGTCACTGTTCATCTCATAAGTGTCCCCATTAGTGGATATTTACCCAGTAAAACTCTCTGTAAACAGGGGAAGTCCAAAAGAGATGAAATAAAATAAAAGTACAGACGCTCAACTAGAGAGCCTGCTGAAGGGGCCACCTTCCAGATCCATGGTGCTTGTGAACTCCCAAACAAATGGTGGTCAGAGAAGACTGCTGGTATTTGAAAGCCCTAGAACATTTGAAGACCAGTATGTGTGGGTCCTGGATAAGGCTGGCTTCATAAACCTACAATACTTCTCCAAAATACTTTGGCGTTGAAACCAGCAGACAGGCCAGCATCAACAATCTGTAAGGTATCTCCTTTTTAGAAAAGTCTTCTAGGTGCCAAATTAAGGCAAAAAATATGTCTTCAAGTTCTGAGCCTAAAAAAATACAACCATGGAGCTGGATCGAGTTGTGCTCAAGTTAGACCCTGGTAATCTCCAGTATTACAAAAGTTGGATGATCTTCAAGTAATTGTACGATTGTATGCTGGCTGGAAGATTTGGGTCCAGCATGTGGATAAAAGTTCCCAACGCTTGTGCAACTCATGGCTGGAGGATGAGATCGAAACCAAGAGTGGACCACTGATAACTGCCAGCAGAAAGTATAATCCACGCCCGTGGTTCGTCGTGTGAGTTGGCCATCCGGAATGGGTTCTACGAGTGGAATGCCAGATTAATGGAAGCACTGGAGTAACCCTCGTCACTGGCTGCACTCTGCATGCTATTGTGGTCATCCAGGTCACTGATGCTGGTGCTACTGGAACTGTCCACTTCCAGGGGAGAGAATTCGGTGCTCTCAATGTCAACTTCAATCTCTTCTGCAGAAAATCAAACACTTGTGTTATAAGTCACTCACTTGGCAGCACAGTTTACTTAGCACTACACATACAGAAATTGCTATTTTTCAAGATCCAACAGACTCTAATATACTACATGTTCTGGGCAGCAAAAATAGCCATTGCAACCTTTTGGAAAAGCCCTGTGATTGATTTAGTCCTAATGAAGCGAAAGCTTACCTGGATCATGTTACACAAAGAACTAGTCAGTGTCCTGGGGGACAAACAATCCCTATTTGAAAGGATATGGACCCCCTGGCTCTCTTATCTTCAGGTCTCGGACACCTGAGGCTGACACTGGTTCGAGGGCTGGATGGGATTTTTGGACGGGCGGGCTCTCATTCTCTTCTTGCTCTTTCCTTGTTTTCTTCTCTCCCTTTTCTTTCATTTTTTTTTGGAGGGGGGGTGGCAAATAATCCACCGCCAGCCCCCGAAGAGCCCCACACAAGTAGGTGGGGTTGGGGCGCAGTGACCTTTTTTGAAGCCAATTAGAGCTTCAGGCTCTAATCATGTGCTTCTAAAAAAAAATAAAACCCATTGGAATCCATACGTCCGGCGCCCTGCATGTAGATTAGGTCCCGGGCGCATATATTAGGGGGCCGGTGCCCCTGCGCCCCGTATGGACGGGCTACCACTTGTTGTAATTGGACTAGACAAAGTGGAGTAAAAAACATCAACTCAATAAAATTAATAGCAAAAAGATTATCCATGGCTCACAAGCCAGGGGATAGACTCATCCTTGCCCCAAGCTTTCTGTGGATCCAAGAAAAGAAAGCTGATGACTCACCATGGGAATCCTTTTAGGTAGAACATTATTGTATTGGACAGGCAACACGAAACCTCACTTGAAAACTGTCCAATACATCAAAGTTTTACTTAAAAGGATTCCCACAGTGAGCCATCGGCTATCTTTTCTTGGATCCATGGAAAGTTTGGGACAAGGACAAGCCTTACAAGCTTTCCGAGATTTCCAACAGTATGACCTGTCTAAGGAATTAATAACTGAATGCCTTGCCTATGATGTTACAGACAGATGTAAAGCTTTTAGCAAGCTTGGGGTGGGTTAGATCCTTTGTCAGGTATTTATTGCTGGGTTCCCACTGGGGAGCATTCCCATCATTTTCTAGTTTTAACTGAGGTTTCACCTCAGGAATTTTTTTTTTTAAAACTAAATACCAATATGAAACCATCATGATTCAATCTAATCATCATGGGACTAGTCAAGCAGAATCCCGTCTTACCTCGCTCAGAGTCAGATCTTTCAGATGACATGGCGGAACCGACGCTGTCTGTGCGTACCCGCTCTGGTTCCTGACCGGTCTGCAGTTGCTCCAGCCTCCTCTTCAGGTAGCGTTGTTCCCGCTCCAATGTATCCAGTTGGTGCTGGCCCTTCCGCGATGTTTCTTCAAGTTTCTGCAGGAAGCAACATTTAATAGAGGGATTTTTTTTATCATATCAAGACAAAAAAACAATCATTTTTAAATCACAATTTTTTTAACATTTTATTTGTGTGAATTAAACATGAATTTTATATTTCATTTTAAGGGCTTTTTTCATAGACAGCTGTTTTCCTGCGTTTAGTGCCGGGACAAGGTCATCCAGTGTCCAGGGCTAAGATGCCAAACTGCACTGCACTTCCCCCAGTATAGTGTGGCGAGTAGCGGTGCACGCAGCACTGAAACATTTGTAAAATATCACTTTAATAGCAGTACACATTTTATCCTGCGTTATAATATGGGGCTAATAGTGATGTAAAAAAATGCCCCGGCACATGCTTTTTCTGCATTTAAACACATGCATTTTTAATAGCATTGTGTTTGAATGCAAAAGGCAGAGTTTGACGCTGCTTACACAAGTCCTAAACCAGAACAGCTCATTTTCACATCTTCACATTTTGCTTTGCCAAGAAAAGAAAAATTGTACACAGACCTAACTACCGTGTTTTCCCGAAAATAAGACCTACCCCGAAAATAAGACCTAGCGGTATTTTCCAGGAGGGCTGCAATATAAGCCCTACCCCGAAAATAAGCCCTAGTTTAAAATGCTTGTAATATCCTATAACCCACTCTATTGCAGTGGTATGTACAATGTGTGTGTTTCTGTAATATAATTGCGGGGAAGAGAGCTCCTGCGGGTCACAGAAGCGCAGAGCGGCGCTATAACGAAGGTATTTGGCACAATTATATTACAGAAACACACACATTGTACATTATATACTAACTGTAATAGAGTGGATTATACAAGCATTTTAACTCAGTTCACACTGGGGATTGCTGACAGGCAGGGAGAGAGAGGAGGAGAGAAGGCAGTACATTACATAATAAGACCTACCCTGAAAATAAGCCCTACTGTGTCTTTTGTTGCCAAAATTATTATAAGACCCGGACTTATTTTCGGGGAAACACGGTATCTAAAGCTAAGATTAACACACACACACATTTCAGTTGTACATACCTTAATGTGTACTTTGGCTTTATTTAACAGCCCCAGCGTTGTGTGCCTAGAGCTGTCTGCTTCTAGAGGAATGAGTGACTTTAGCCGTTCTAGACACAGACGTAAATGAGCCCTCCTGTAGAACAAAAGAACAAGGATCATAAGCAACATCGCAGGGTGGATACAAATCAAGGATTTAAAAAATAAATAAAAAAATAAAAATCGATTTTTTCTATTTAAATCTGTTTTTTTTATTTTTTTTATTACATTTATTTTAGTAAAATGCTTTTGGAGTAAAAATCTATCTAAAGATAGTTTTCTATTTAAGATACATTAATAATTTAGTTTTTTCAGCATTAAATGAAGCTTAGTTATGTAGCAGGAGGCTGTATATTCTGCAATATTTACATTTTTGGTAAACTCATTCAATGAATCCAAGAGCTGCAAGTTGAAATAACATGCAGTGCATTGATGATTTCACACAATTTTTTTGGTTGTAACATGACAAAATGTGGAAAATTTCAAGGGGTATGAGTACTTTTTCAAGGCACTGTATATATACACACTATATTACCAAAAGTATTGGGACACCTGCCTTTACACACACATGAACTTTAATGGCATCCCAGTCTTGGCCTGTAGATTTCAATATTGAGTTGGCCCACCCTTTGTAGCTATAACAGATTAAACTCTTCTGGGAAGGCTGTCCACAAGGTTTAGGAGTGTATCTATGGGGATGTTTGACCATTCTTCCAAAAGCGCATTTGTGAGGTCAGGCACTGATCTTGGATGAGAAGGCCTGGCTCGCAGTCTCCACTTTAATTCATCCCAAAGGTGTTCTATTGGCTTGAGGTCAGGACTCTGTGCAGGCCAGTCAAGTTCCTCCACCCCAAACTCGCTCATCCATGTCTTTATGGACCTTGTTTTGTGCACTGGTGCGCAGTCATGTTGGGACAAGGAGGGGCCATCACCAAACTGTTCCCACAAAGTTGAGAGCATGAAGTTGTCCAAAATGTCTTGGTATGCTGACGCTTTTAGTGTTCCCTTCACTGGAACTAAAGGGCCAAGCTCAACCCCTGAAAACCAACCCCACACCATAATCCACCCTCCACCAAATGATTTGGACCAGTGCACAAAGCAAGGTTCATAAAGACATGGATGAGCGAGTTCGGGGTGGAGGAGCTTGCGAGCCAGGCCTTCTCGTCCAACATCAGTGCCTGACCCATAGCTCCCAACTGTCCCTGATTTGAAACAAAGTCCCTCTGTCCCTCTTTCCTCCTCATTTGTCCCTCATTTTGGTCTGATCTATATACAGTGGAACCTTGGTTTACGAGTAAAGTGGTTAACGAGCGTTTTGAATAACGAGCAACTTTTTTTTTTTAAATTCTGACTCGGTTTGCGAGTGTTGTCTCGCAAAATGAGCAGAATTAAAGCGAATGGGGTTGCAGTACCGCATTTGGCCAGAGGTGCGGGGGCGCCGGTGACACTCAGAAGGGTTTGGAGCCGTTCAGAAATACTCGGAATTACTCCGTTCCCGAACCTTTCCGAGATCAGCCGAGCTGTCCGAGTATTTCCGAGGCTCTCCTGCGCCCCCCACCTCTGGCCACATGTGGTATTGCATGCCATAGAAGTCAATGGGGAACGAATAATCTTCGTTTCTATTGACTTCTATGGGGAAACTCACTTTGATATGTAAGTGCTTTGGATTACAAGCAGTCTCCTGGAACGGATTATGCTCGTAATCCAAGGTTCCACTGTAGTTGTTTATAAAATGCACTTTTTATCTTTCAAAAAGTGTTTCCCAGTGCTAAACCTTTCATCCAATTTATAAATTGCTGCATTTGTAAATCTAAAAAGCCAATATAAAGGAATAATAGTGGTAAAATAAGCACTTCTGGGTTTAACTAATCAATTTTTTTGTATAGTTCTCTTTTAAGGGGGCGGGACAAGGGGTGTGTCCTTACCTACATACTTTTGCTAACAGGTGTCCCTCGTTCCCATCTCAAAAAGTTGGGAGGTATGCCTGACCCAACAAATTCACTTCTGGAAGAATGGTCAAACATTCCCATAGACACTCCTAAACCTTGTGGACAGCCTTCCCAGAAGAGTTGAAGCTTTTATAGCTGCAAAGGGTGCGCCAACTCAATATTGAACCCTACAGACTAATGCCGCGTACACACGCTCGGAATTTCCAACAACAAATGTTCGATGGGAGCTTGTTGTCGCAAATTCTGACCATGTGTAGGCCGCATCGGACATTTGCTTCGGAATTTCCTACAACAAAAATTTGAGAACTGGTTCTCAAATTTTCCGACAACAAAATCAGTTTTCATAAATTCCAAGCGTGTGTAGACAATTCCGACGCACAAAATTCCACGCATGCTCTGAATCAAGTACGAGACGGAAGCGCTCGGTCTGGTAAAACTAGCATTCGTAATGGAGATAGCACATTCGTCCTGCTGCAAACATGTCACGGACTGAAAAGCACGAGGCTGAAAAGCGCGAATCGTCTCTCACCAAACTTCTACTAACACAAGATTAGCAGAAGGAGCACAAAGGGTGGCGCACTTGGTATTGAACTTCCCTTTTGTAGTGCCGTCGTACGTGCTGTACTTGACCGCGTTCTTGACGTTTGCAATTTTCGACAACATTTGTGCAACCGTATGTATGCAAGACAAGTTTGAGCCAACATCCGTCAGAAAAAAAACACGATTTTGTTGTCGGAATGTCCGATCGTGTGTACGCGGCATAAGACTGGGATGCCATTAAAGTTCATGTGTGTGTAACGGCAGGCGTCCCAATACTTTTGGTAATATAGTGTGTGTATATATATATATATATATATATATATATATATATATATATATATATATACCGTATTTATCAGTGTATAACACGCACCCTAACTTTAAGAGGGAAGTTTCAGGAAAAAAACTTTCCACGCCCCCCCTGCGTATAACACGCAGGCACAGTTTACCCTCTATTTTCAGGGTGAGTGTTATACACCAATAAATACAGTATATATATATATATATATATATATATATATATATATATATATATATATATATATAAAACATTATCACAAACTGCAAAGTAGGAAAGGATATGGGACTGAAAACTGCAAACTCCCTGCAGTTGCAAATGACCTGAAACATCCAGGGCCGCCATCAGGAATTTTGGGGCCCCTTACACAGCTTCAGGCATGGGCCCCCTGGAACAGAGGAGAAGCGGGGGGGTGCTGCCGCCGCAAATTGAGAAGCGAGGGGAGCCGCGAATTGTTGAGGTTGGGGGGTGCTGACGAACCAAAAAAATACAAAAAGAACAAAAAAAGGGGGGTTGCCATCCGGGGCCCTGGGGACCTCCGGGGACCTCTGGGCCCCTTACAAACAAAAAAAAGACAAAAATTTTTTTTTTATAAAAATTTCTTTTTTTTTAAATAAAAAATAAAAAAAGGGGGGTTGCCATCCGGGGCCCTGGGGACCTCTGGGCCCCTTAAAAAATAAATAACTAAATAAATAAATAAAACAAAAAGAAATAAAAAAATAAATAAAAAAATAAAGACATTTTTATAAAAAATAAAAAAAAACAAGGGGGGTTGCCATCCGGGGACCTCCGGGCCCCTTACAAAAAAAAGAAAGAAAAAAAAAAAGAAAAAAAAGAAAAAGAAAAAAAGGGGGTTGCCATCCAGGCCCCCCCAGGTCCCTTACAGGTGTACTGCCTGTACCCCCCTGATGGCGGTCCTGGAAACATCCACAATACTCCTGGCAGCCAGAGGCCATGTGACTTGGCTTGCCTGGGCTTTAGGTCACACGAGGGAGCTTTGGGAGCAGCTATTTTTTTACGAGAAGAATGAAGAACAAAAAATTAAGAGCAGGAAGATTGCTTTTCATGGGAGTCATATAGGTCTATTTATATATATATATTATCTTTCAGCAGACATTTTTTGGTGGAGAATGAAATCACGTGAACCTGGAAGATTTTCCTGCAGAGAATGTTTGCTAACGGTCAGATTCACTGCTTTATAAAGATAGTATGGCCCATAATAATCACCCCTTCTTAATGTGAATGTTTATTGTTATGTATGAATTTTATTATTATTATTATTATTATTATTAGTAGTAGTTATTATTAATTTTATTATATGCTGAATTTTTATATAGCTTATTTTTTCCACAACTATTTCCAAACTGTGGTTTAATTTTGTTTTGGTAGGGAAATTGGCTAAACTTCTTTGGAGTCATTTTATATGAAGGCTTTATCTGTAGCGTGCATACTGCGCACACCACCCCTGGCACGTCCGCCTCCCGCGGCCTGCTGCCAAACCACTTGTTTCAACTTAACACCTTCCTGGCCAGGCGCACATGACTCAAAGACATTGGATGGCCGGTTAAGAAATGCTCTACAATATACAAAATTTTCATACAAGGAATAGAAAAAATGAAATCTTTGTTGACCGCTTAAATGGTCGTACAGTAAAACCCATACACATGTAAATCGTATAAAATACAACTTTTTACATTCATTTATTCAGATGAACTTATTTTTTACTAAAAACAACCTAAAAGCCTTCATTGTTGAAATTACATTTCAACCATTAATAACCTGGGGAAAATGTTAAGCACATCTGAGATTTTTTTTTATCTAAATGCCTACAGATGGCCATACATGTTACAATATATTTGTACAACCATATTGTACCAAATCTATGCAATGTGAGGGCCATACGTTTATACAGCCTATTGCTCTAGCTCAAACACATATGTGTGTATATGTATGTATATACTGTATATACTGACAGTGTCAGTTGAGTAGTGGATGGTGCCAAAAGGGCAGAGATTGGTATTAGTAGGACAGTGGACGGTGCCAGTATTTATTTTTTACAATTTTTTTTTTTTTTTTAGAAGAATAAAGAAAAAAATTGTTTTTTTTTTGTGTAAAATAACAGGGGTCTAAACAGGGGGAATATGAGCAACACAGGTTGATTCGGGTGTGCCCGCCTATGGTGAGGGCCTACAATCCATTCACTTTATGTTCATTCATGAAGGCCCTGGCACAAAATGTTGGTGGATCGAAAGCAAATTGTACAATTTGCTTTGTGACAAATGTGGGCAGAGTTAGATTTGTAATATCAATTGTTAAACATCAATGTAAAGATTTTAGTTGTACTGTTGATTTAGCTAAAGTGTTAACTAAATGAAGCATAGAAAAGTGATGGCAGAAAAAAAGACCAAGTGGTCCATGGAGTCTGCCCCTTTTTCCTTTTTTTTTCTATCTAATTTATAAATGTTTTGTATTTTTTGTTAGCTTTTTAGCAGGAGGATTAGCGTGTGCCCAGGCACATCCAGCACACCCCTTGCGCACGCCTATAGTATACGGTGTTAGTTTACCTTTTTATTTTATTTTTTTAAAGGTGAACTAACACTTTAAGTTTAAGGCCTCATTCACACAGCCGTAAAAAAAAAAAAAAAAACGCATATACAAGCGTTTTTTTTAAATTACAAATCTGAATGCTGCTGCATTGTTTTCAATGGAGCCATTCACACAGGTACGTAAAATGGTTATCAAAAAATACCCCGCTAACATAAATTAATCAACAACAACAAGCAGCAGCTAAAAAGTGAGATACACACAAATAAAAAGTAAAAAGTAAAAAAGCTGCGCTAAAACACATGTATGAAAATCATAAAAAGTGAATATATGAAAAAATACAAAAAATATATATATATTTTATAAGATATCAAGCTTACCAGAAAGCAAGCTAGTAATGCCCCGTACACACGATCCGAAACTCGTTTACTAGTCGCAAGTAGAAATTGAATAGGTTACTAAAGTCCCGAAAATTCTCGTACGACAGAAAAAAAAAAATCGGAAGTGATGTCATGTGTTTTAATGTATTTGTGTTGAATTTTCGGACGACAACTGTACTGACTAAACGAAAATCATACGATTAGGTATCGTACGAGGAAAATGTTCGTGCATGTCCGATAAAATAATAATCGGATGAACTGTCATGATCGGCTCACGGAAGCCCTGTACTAACAATCCGATTATCGTACGATTCTTGCTTGGACGACATTTTTCGTACGATATTCGGATCGTGTGTACGGGCCATAAGGCTTGCGGCTATAATCCAGCCAGGGTCTTTATCCAGAGATTCACCCTCTGCACCTCAAGGTATAATAATAGGCAGATCACAGCAAACTCCCAAGAAATCGATCACTCGGATCACAGGTACAGGCCAATCAATTACCCAGAATAAAGAGGAACTCACATAGTGTAAAATCGTAACTATATTGGATTTAATGAATAAAAGTTGCACTTACATACAGTACATATAAAACATCAAAATACAAAAAAGCCGCCCGGCTAGCAAACACCCGTCCACTGCAAAGATACAATGCGATGACGTCAGCACGTTCAACCACCCAACGCGCGTTTCGTCATAAATTGACGTCGTCTTGGGGCACCAAGACGACGTCTGTGTGGTGGAGGTGCGCAAGTCTGTCCTGGTGTTTATTCATACTGCCCAGACTCACTCTCTGGTGGTTTATGGACTAATTCAAGTTATATGGTGCTTCACATATACACCTATCCTTTGCTTATGGACTTGTTGCTATATATATATATATATATATATATATATATATATATATATATATATATAATTTTTTTTTGTATTTTTTCATATATTCACCTTTGATGATTTTCATACATGTGTTTTAGTGCAGCTTTTTTACTTTTTACTTTCCATAGGTATGTAAAATGAGCTGCGTTCAGATCTGCAACCCAGAATCCTAAAATCTGCATCTAAAAATATGCGCTTTACGTGCTTGCGTATATATATATGCATGTATACATGTTTGTAAGCGTGTAAATCAAGTCTGAACATAGGGGGAAAATAAATGAATATAAAACAATTTATGTACACATACGCGTATTTATTCGTTTAAACGCATCTATGTACTTACACAGGAACCTTTCTCCTAGAAAACACATGTACAATAACATCAGTAACATTTTTGTGAATGAGGCCTTAGACAGATTCCTATATATTTTTATACATATAAAGTTCTTCAGATGCAGCTGTCGGGATTTTATCAGACGGGTTCATTTTTATCCATTGGCCTTATAAGAAAAATTAACAAAAAAAAAAAAAGGCAATAAAAAGCTAATCAGCTAATAAAATTTAAAGATAATGCCCCAAAATTAAAAAGAGTATTAGCTCTGATTAATGGACAGGGCATGCTGGGTTTTGCAGTGCCGTGGGAGATTCCACAGCTCACTCCTCCTGCTCCACCCCTTTACAGTACAAATTTAGATCTGTTCTATTTTTGAAAATGAATACAAAACCGCAAAAAAAAAAAAAAAAAATGTTTTGACTCTTTTCCAAAGACACATGACTCCGGCCTGAAGTGCAGAGGGGGAGGTCAGGACTTTGTCTACAGTGATTTTAATTACATCGGCATGTTCTGTGCAAGTTCCTTCTTCAGCCTTCCTCAACCTCCTTACCCTAAATGAACCCTCGACATACAGTGCTGTGAAAAAGTATTTATACCCCTTGAACTTTTCCACATTTTTGTCATGTTACAACCAAAACGTAAATGTATTTTATTGGGATTTTATGTGATAGACCAACACAAAGTGGCACATCATTGTTAAGTGGAAGTAATATAATGATAAATGGTTATATAATAATATAATGTAATATAATAATAAATGGTTTTCAATTTTTTTTACAAATAAATATGTGAAAAGTGTGGCGTGCATTTGTATGTAAAAACACTTTTCGCTGCAATTACAGTAGGGTGACTAGACATCCCCGGTTTCCAGGGACAGTCCCCGGATTGAGGACACTGTCTCCGGACCAAGTCTGTCCCCGGTTTTGTCCCCGGATTGGATTTGAACAGAGGCTGGAGCAAATTCAAAGACAATCAGTGCAGAAAAAAAAATAAAAAATCTGAATTACACACCCCCCCCCCGCTCCACCGCTCCTACTAACTTAGGGGGTGTATTTTTGTTCCATTATCTGTGCCCCTTTCTGATGATCATGTGCTGGTCGGAGCAGAGGGAATATTTCTTCAGTTTCGGGTGCATGCCCAATCAGCTCTGCTCGCGTGTTCCTCTGCCTTGGCTCAAGTCCCGGCCAGCCACCTGCCTGCTTATCTCCTTGCCTTCCCTGGCCGAGTGATCATCCTCCGCTCCCCACCCAGTAGTAGCCGGGGCCCGGAGAGTGAGACTTGACAGGCTGTGAGGCGGGCGGCAGCGGCAACGGGCAGAGAGTCGCTGATTGCCGCCATTACTAGTAAAAAAAAAAATATGTCCCCGGATTTCATTTTAAAAATCTGGTCACCTTAAATTACAGCTGCATGTCTCTACCAGCGTTGCACATCTAGAGAGTGACATTTTTGCCCATTCTTCATTGCAAAATAGCTGACGTTTTGTCAGATTGGATGGAGAGCGTCTCTGAACAGCAATTTTCAAGTCTTGTCACATATTCTCAATTGGATTTAGGTCTGGACTTTGACTGGCCCATTCTAACACATTAATATGCTTTGATCTAAACCATTCCATTGTAGCTCTGGCTGTATGTTTAGGGTTGTTGTCTTGCTGGAAGGTGAACCTTTTATTTGTAAAAAAATAAAAGGTGGTTGTCTTGCTGGAAGGTGAACCTTTTATTTGTAAAAAAAATGTGGAAAACCATTTACCGTATATACTAGAGCAGGGATATGCAATTAGCGGACCTCCAGCTGTTGCAAAACTACAAGTCCCATCATGCTTCTGCCTCTTGGTGTTATGCTTGTGGCTGTCAGAGTCTTGCTATGCCTCATGGGATTTGTAGTTCCGCAACATCTGGAGGTCCGCTAATTGCATATCCCTGTACTAGAGTATAAGCCGACCCAAATATAAGCCGAGGCACCTATATTTTCCACAAAAAATGGGAAAACGTATTGACTCGAGTATAAGCCTAGGGTGTCCATCTGCATGCCTCACTGTGTCCATCTGCATGCCTCACTGTGCCCATGCCTCACTGTGCCCATGCCTCACTGTGCCCATCACTAGACTGAGGTTTAACATGGGAGTCTATGGAAGAAGTGCCCGGCTTTGAAAAATCGGTGCTCCCCGGCTGTGGGTCCCCCAGACAAAAAACTTTGCACACTTATAGAGGAGAAATGGGGCTACAAGTGTGCCAAGTTTCGGGTCCTACGACCGGCCGGTACCGGGTCCCTAAAGTCACCAGAGAAATGACCGTTTAACATGGGAGTCTATAGAAGGGGTGCCCGGGTTTGAGAAATCGGTGCCCCCCGGCCGTAGGTCCCCCGGACAACACTGCACACTTGTAGAAGAAGAGTGAGGCTATATGTGTGCCAAGTTTGGGGTCCAGGGGACCTTACAGACGGCTGGTACCGGGTCCCCAAAGTCCGGGAGATCAGACGCAAAAAGGCGACTCGAGTATAAGCCGAGGGGGGCATTTTCAGCACAAAAAAATGTGCTGAAAAACTTGGCTTATACTCGAGTATATACGGTAATATTTTCCTTTCACTTCATAATTATGTGCCACTTTGTGTTGGTCTATCACGTAAAATACATTTACGTTTTTGGTTGAAACATGACAAAATGTGGAAAATCTCAAGGGGTATCCGATTTATGTACACCTGTGTGAAAGAGGCCTAAAGGCTTATTTAAATGGATGCAGAGGGTCATACATCATAAAAAATGTGTCTATTTCTGCAGCCAGGAGTCACAGGTATTTGCATCAAATCAATGACAGGCTGCGGCTGTACGCTGGTAAGTGCACATCCAACCATTTACATGCATACAGAAACAGACGTACAGCCCTTGACCTGCACTGTCTGGACCCAGCAGCGCACATTCGTCCCTGTACATATGTAGATGCTCAGATGTGTATCACATAGGCTGTATGGGGTCCCATAATTCCTAATGGTGGTCTTAAGAATTTGACACCAGCACAGTTTCTGAAGGTTATATGCTGAAGCCAGTAAGCCACTATCAATGTCGCAACGTAAATGTCTGAGTGTTTTGCTGAATATTTGTGTGGCTCGGATTTTACGTCTTCTAATAAATAAATATGTAATTTTTTAGGAACATCAGTTAGGTTTGAGGTGCCCTGTGTGGAATCACACTTCAAAATAAACCTCCCTTTTCATAAATTCATGTTCTCCTCGGCAGGTCTTTCATCTTCGTATGAAGCAGAAGTGGCTGCTCTGGTGTGGGCAGCCGTTACACACATGAAAGCCCCCAACTCCTACCATCGTATAAGAATTACTCAAACACGTAGCCAGGAAGTCATCTGCAATCTCACCGCAGCCACCACTTCCTCCACCTGCCATGTCATTCAGGAACCTGCTGCTTATACAACAGACCCTTTTCTCAGGATCAGAGATGGCTCATTTTGGCCACTTTAAACGACAAATTGGCCTGGTTTCTATGGGCAATATGGGCAAGTGAAAGCATAATGACTCCTTTAAAAGTTTGATGCAGCTCGTCTCAGTCAACTCTAATGCCCTGTACACACGATCGGAATTTCCGATGTGATAAAATTCCGGATTCGGAATTCCGTTCAAGCTGTCTTCCATCATTCTTGCATACACACTGTCAGACAAAATTCAGACCGTGAAGAACGCGGTGACATACAACACTACGACGAGCCGAGAAAAATGAAGTTCAATGCTTCCGAGCATGCGTCGACTTGATTCTGAGCATGCGTGGATTTTTCTCCAACTGAGTTCCACACAGACGATCGGAATTTCCCATAGGATTTTTTTCCAACGGAAAAAAATAAAACATGTTCTATTTCTAAACTCTGATGGAAAAAAAGTCCGATGGGGCCCACACACGGTCGGAATTTCCGATGAAAAAACTCAGGCGGACTTTTTTCATCGGAAATTCCGATCGTGTGTAACTCAAGTCAACTCATGTTTATGTACAGGACAGTATATTGTGGAAGCAGCCATCTTGACAACACCAGCTCAGTATTTTCTTGATACATGGCAGACTGTAATCTCCTCCTAGCTGCAAAGCAAAATGGATATTTTGCTGTAAATGGTCACTTTAAAAGACTAATTGTATTGGTTGCTATGGGCAACATAGATGGCATTCACACATTTCTAAATTTGAGGCCTAGTAAGCTGGGGAAAGCCAAACCAGGCCAACTTGTTCCATGTCTTTATTTGTGAGAGTTCACTGTGAAAGACAGCAGCCATTTTGAGCTCAGAGCTAATGCATCAGGGGAGAGAAGCTGCATGTGAGGGGGTTTGAATCAGAGAATGCGCTCACTCCTCTGATGGTGAAGTTGAACAGTAACAGCTGGGTTTCATTAAGCAACATCCAAGAAGTTTTCCACTCAGGCTTCATGAGGTACAGTACGTAAATGGCCTACACCTATAGTAGGGCTGATCAAAGCTGCACAGCTTGTTTTTATCTTCAGACGTCCCTTTCCTGCATTAGGCTATTTTTTGGTTAACTATGCCTCTAAGACCCCTTTCATACTGGGGCCGCGGCTGCGTTCACGGTAAAGCGCCGCTCGTTTTAACTCTAAAAACTCCTGTGTTGCAGCGATTCTGAAGCGCTTTTCAGACACTTCGGAAGCGCTGCCCATTCATTGCAATGGGCAGGGGCGTTTTGGGAGCGCTCCCAACCCGCCCCAAAGATGCTGCTTGCAGGACTTTTCTGAACACGTCCCGCAAGCGCACCCCCCCCAGCGCTAAAATGCCTGAAAACTGCCTCAGTGTGAAAGGGGTCTAAAGGAAGCTTTATCATGTAAAAAGGTGGTCATTTCATCTCAAAAGCTAAATAATTTTCCTCTAAATGACAACTTATTATGGAAAGCAGCCATCAAAAGGATTTCTTTGCACATGAATGACTATAAGTGATAGTGGCGACCATATTGTCCCACAACTGCCATGCTGTCTCTGAACATTTAGAGTTTATTTCAGACAGTGGCAGCCATCTTGCCTCACAAGCTAAATGTTGTTTCTATACTTCACAGATCAGATGCGGGTGATATCTGCACTCAAGATATCAACAAAACTAATCCTTTATAAAGGTTGAAGCAGTCATCTTGCCTCACAAGCCAACTCCTTTCTATGTACATCACAGTGTATCATGGCAGCAGCCATCTTGACAACACCAGCCCAGTGTTTTCTTGGTACATGGCAGACTATGAAGAGAATTTTTCTCCCAGCTCTAAAGTGAACTGGTTATTTTGTTGTAAATAGTCCCTATAAAGGATGAACCAGACAAGTTGCTATGGGCAACACAGGCAGCCTACACACACTTCTAAAGTTGAGGCCTAGTAAATTGTAAAGCCAAACCAAAAGAGTGTTGTCTCTATACATGAGAGATGGTCATGGAAAGCAGCAGCCATTTTGTCTTTCAATGTGATGTAATATTTTTTTTTTTAAAGAAGCATTATTATTAAACAGGTGTCTATTATATCTCAAAAGCTGAATAGTTTCCTTGTAAATTATGGCTTATTGTGGAAAGCAGCCATCTGAGGAACTTTTCTGCACATGACAGATCATCAGGAATGGTGTCAGCCATCTTGTCTCACAAGCTAGTCCATGTTGTTCCATAACTCACAGATCAGATGTAGGTGATATCCACACTCTAGTGAAAGAATTAGGCATTGTTCACACAGAAGTACTTAAGCGACAACCGTGTGTTGTCCCACATGGGATGTATAGATGTTCCATGCATCCGTGTGCAGGCAGTCCCCATTCATATCAATTGGGGTGCAGTGGTTGCACAGACACAACTGCAGCTCCCAATGTGACATCTGTATGGGTGCGGGTGCACGTCCACAAGCTCACACTGATACACGTACCACCTGCACACACACGGATGTCCAATTGGGAGCAGCGGTTGTGTCCATGTAGTCACTGCATTGCCATGAACGGGACTGCTTGCTCACAGATGCACAAAACGCCTGTTCCACCCATGCAGGCAAATAGGGCCCTTCACATGAGTGTACGCTTAAAGCTGCTTTTTTTTTTTTTACATACCTGAAAGGCAAAAGGCATAATGAGCTAGTATGCACCGCATACTAGCTCATTAAGAAATACTTACCTTAGAACGAGGCGTCGGTAACTTACCTGGTCCACGCCGAGGGAGATGTCATCTTGCCTCAGCGTGCCTTCCGGGTATCGCCGCTCCAGCGCTGTGAGTGGCTGGAGCGGCGATGTCGTCACTACCGCGCGCCGGCAAGGTCCGGTGGCTGCCGGGCTTTAGCCGAGAATCCCTGCTGCGCATGCGCCGCTGCAGTCAGCGGCTCATTGCGAGGGGAATATCTCCTAAACCGTACAGGTTTAGGAGATATTCTTTTTACCTACAGGTAAGCCTTATTATAGGCTTACCTGTAGGTAAAAGTTCAAAAACAGTGTATACAACTGCTTTAAAGTGGAACTTTAGTCAGGAAATGAAGTCCTGCTAGATCACTTTAGGCTGGCCCCTTTTGCAGGTATAGCTATGTAAAACATTAAAAATAAGTGTCTATACTGTTTAAAATCCAGTACTACTATGGGGTTGATTTACTAAAGGAAAATAGACTGCCCTCTGCAAGTTCAGTTGCTCCAGAGCTTAATAAATGAGGTAAAGTTTCACTTTACAAAGAATACCCAATCACATGTAAGGAAAATAAAAAAACTGCATTACTCTTTCGTCCATGGACCGACACAGCTTCTCTATTGACAAAGTGGGTATTATCCGTTAATTAGGAGTGACTAGGCAGAAAAACTTGTAAAAAGTGTTGCATCACACCTTCTACAGTACCGCCCAGGGGGCGGACCCTCTGGGTATACCCTCTCAGTCTGCACATCGCAGACCAGTTTTTTTCTGTCTAGCAAGGAGTAGGACATGGCTCCCTTCGGGCTCATTGGTCCGGGGAAAAAAGATATATATATTTTTTATTTTTTTGCTACATTTGTTGTTTCCTGCGATCTTCGATCAACTGCCGACTGGGTGACAGGCTGGATCCTCGATCCTTGTAGTCTCCCCAGTTTCGGCCATCGAGCGTGTGCCGACCCTAGCTACGCGCTGGGTTTTCCACGACATGCCCGTCGCTCCACGGGTGGCCGGTGAGCCTACGCTCCAGGGCCTGCATCGGACCGCTCAGCTTCGGCTGACCTTACGGCCGAGTCGCAGCAGCCTGGCCGGTGAGCTTACGCTCCAAGGCTTGCATCGGACCGCTCAGCTTCGGCTGACCTTACGGCCGAGTCGCAGCAGCCTGTCCGGTGAGCGTCATGCTCCAGGGCATACATATGATCGTCCCTTCTGGGTCCAATCACAGCATGCCTGGCCAACAGTCACCTTCCGTGCGCGGACGATGATCTGTTTGGAATGTCTTCCAGCAGAATACATGCAGGATAGGTAAGTAAAACTCCCCTGCCTCGGCTGGGTGATTTAGCTGGACATTCCTGGAGAGATCAAGTAAGTGGTTGTGGCCCCTTTCTTCCCTCTCTCCCTGCCTTTCCCTCCTCCCTGGGCTTCTAGCTAAAGGTTGCTGGGTGCTGGGGGTCACCTAGGGGGTCCCACTGGAGCGGGGCTGGCTGTAACTAACATTTAAAAGAAATGTCATTTTTGCTTACCTGTGTTTCTGTGTCTCCATGCTGTCGGCGGCCATTTTGAGGTGGTCCATGCCAAGTTTGGCCTCTTGTAACTGCCTGGGGGCCATCTTCCTGTAGTTCGGCCACACCCACTGGCCCCTATCAGGTGATCGGCGGCCATGTTTGTCCACCCTGTATGCAGATATTGCCGTTCGGCGGCCATCTTTTTTGTGGGCTATGGCTGCCTGACCTCTATCTTCTGTCGGCGGCCATTTTCTTAGAGCCCACATTATCTTCCATACAGACGGTTTTGGCAACCATTTTGCGAGAGCCTCCGGCCTCTAGGGTGCATTACACTGGCACGAAAATTCACACAGGAAGTGCTGATAAAAGAAGCAGACTGACACAGCAGCAAGGGGACAGCATCATAGGCGCAGCATAGCAGTACCTATCCAGGGTGGTGAGTCCTCTGGGTAACCCAGCATCTCTGCAGCGCAGGAGGGTGGCCTATTGATATCTTGCCTGGAGCCCTGTGAGTGTCAGCGTGTGGTCAGCATGGCATCTGAGCCAGATGTCTTCTCCCCTGAAACACCAGATTTAGCAGCTGGTGTCCCTGAGGTGTCTATGGACGCTATGTCGGCAATCCTAGAGGCGTTTGCTGCCAGGGTGGAAGCAGCACACGGGAATACAGGGGGTAATAAACGCCCCCGTCCCCTGCAATCTTCTGGGGATATTTCTGATGCAGAACCAGGTCCAGCTACGGCTCATGGCCCAGATTCTGATGCATCAGAGACTGCAGACCGTGACCGATCGGACAGTGAGGAGGACTCCAAGTCCAGGTCAGTACGCGAGACGGCTTTGGTATCTGACCTTATTACTGCAGTGCGGGATACGCTAAAGTTGGAAAGGACTGAAGAAGTAGCAGATACTCCAGTCCCCTTTGGGTTTCGTAAACCTGCCCGCACTGCTAAGGTGTTCCCTTGTGTGTCTTATTTTGACAAACTCTTATACAAGGAATGGGAGAACCCACTGAGGGTCTTTACAGCCCCAAAGAGGTTTGCAGTACGGTACCCCTTTGAGGAGAGTTTTCTGAAGATATGGACCTCTCCCCCTATAGTGGACCCTTCGGTGTCCAGACTTAATAGAGCCACCACTATTCCAGTAGAAGGGGCTCCTGTTTTCAAGGACCCTGTGGATAAGAAGGCTGAAGCACTCGCTCGCTACCTATACTCAGTGGTAGGCTCAGCAGTACGCCCGGCATTGGCGGGGGCCCTAGTGTCTCAGACACTTACTGAATGGGCAAAATTGCTACTCCAGGGGTTAAAGGAGCGAGATGCTCCTCCTAATGAGATAACTTTGGCCGACCAGTTGGTCCAGGGCCTTAAGTTTGTCTGCGAGTCAGACATGGATACTATTCCCCTGCTGTCAAGAGCTTCGGTTTATGCAGTAGCAATACGCCGCCTGATCTGGCTAAAGGGCTGGTCTGCGGACCAGACTTCCAAGAAAGCCCTATTGGATCTGCCTTTTAAGGGCGACAGACTTTTTGGGGCTTCTCTGGATGACATCATCAAGGATGCTACAGGAGGTAAAAGCACTTTGCTTCCCCAAACTAGCAAGGGTAGGGGACCACGCCAAGGGCAAGGGCCCTCCTTTACTGCACGTAAGCGGTTTTTTCGCCCTCTTAAGGCGACAGGGAAAAGACCCCAGGCCGATAAAGCGCCTGCCCAAGGACAAAAGCGTCCTTGGTCCCGCAGACCCAACAAGCCTGTGGACAAATCTGCGTCCACATGAAGGTCCGCCCCCACCCAGCTCTCGGGTGGGGGGACGTCTTCGCAAATTCGCGACTCAGTGGACTGCTCTAGTCTCCGACAGGTGGGTTTGCGAAGTAATCTCCTCAGGCTACAAGATAGAATTTCTCTCTTGTCCACCAGACAGATTCATCACCTCCAATCTCCAGCTACTACCGACCCGTCGGGAGGCCCTGTATGGGGCGGTCCAGGGTCTACTGGAACGCGGGGTAGTTATTCCAGTTCCAGAACAGGAACGGGGTCAGGGTTTTTACTCAAATCTGTTCATTGTGCCAAAGAAGGAGGGGGTTCGTCCAATCTTGGATCTCAGAGCCCTCAATTGCTTTGTGAAGGTACAAAGATTTCGGATGGAGTCGGTTCGATCCGTAGTCACGGCTCTCCATCCGGGGGACTTTCTGGCCTCCTTGGACATCAAGGACGCATACCTGCATGTCCCCATATACTCCAGACACCAGAGGTTTCTGCGATTTGCTATCGGGAAGAACCACTACCAGTTTGTGGCCCTCCCGTTTGGCCTTGCCTCAGCACCCAGGACGTTCACCAAGGTGCTCGCTCCGATTCTGGCACTTCTAAGACAGCGGGGTATCGCTATCACAGGTTACTTGGACGACCTTCTGCTGAAGGGCCCTTCAAGCTCAGAATTAGAGGTAAGCGTGTCCATTACCTGTCAGACTCTTCGAGACTGTGGTTGGATACTAAACACGCAAAAGTCAATATTGGTGCCCACTCAACGCCTAGTGTACCTGGGGTTGATTCTGGATTCCTCAGAGGCAAAGGTATTCCTCCCTGTGGAGAAGTTGCAGACCCTCCGGGCTGCAGTACGGCAGCTGACTTCCAGGAATTGGTCGTCACTCCGTTTTTGCATGCGAGTGTTGGGCCTCATGGTAGCCTCCTTCGAGGCGGTCCCATATGCTCAATACCACACTCGAGTGTTACAGAGGGAAGTTCTGTCCAGATGGAACAGATGCCCTTCATCTCTGGATTATCAAGTCCGAGTGAGCCACCTAGTCAGGAGATCCCTGGTATGGTGGCTGACAGCACCGGCTCTAATGGCCGGGAAGTCATTTCTTCCGGTTTACTGGATAGTGATCACGACGGACGCCAGCCTTACAGGTTGGGGGGGAGTCTGGGGTGTCCAGTCGGCGCAAGGTCGCTGGACCCCAGAGGAAGCCCTCCTGCCGATCAATGTCCTGGAGATCCGGGCGATCAAGCTGTGCCTCTTCAAATGGTCTCAGAGACTGCAAGGGCGTCCAGTCAGGATCCAGTCAGACAACGCCACAGCAGTGGCATATGTCAATCATCAAGGAGGAACAAGAAGCTCAGCTGCAGCATCGGAGATCGCTCGCATCCTGAAGTGGGCAGAGAGGAGCGTACCGGCACTGTCGGCCGTGTACATTCCGGGTGTGGAAAACTGGCAGGCGGACTACCTGAGCCGCCAGATGCTGGACCAGGGAGAATGGTCCTTACACCCGGAGGTGTTCCAACTCCTCTGCCAAAGATGGGGCACACCAGACGTAGATCTTCTGGCTTCCCGACTCAATCGGAAGGTATTGAGGTTTGTGGCCCGGTCAAGAGACCCATGGGCAGACGCAACGGACGCGTTGGTAGCATCGTGGGGTCAGTATCGGCTAATCTATGCCTTCCCTCCCTTAAGGCTTCTTCCTCTTCTGCTCCGCAGAGTGGAGGCAGAGGGAATTCCAATGATCCTAATCGCTCCAGATTGGCCTCAGCGTCCTTGGTACGCCGATCTAGTACGTCTGGTAGCAGACGTCCCCTGGCGCCTACCACTACGGAAGGACCTGCTGTCGCAAGGTCCCATATTCCATCCTGCTTTACAGTCATTGGCTTTAACGGCATGGCTGTTGAGAACCAGGTACTGAGAGACCGGGGCCTGTCAGACTCAGTAATTTCTACTATGAGAAGTGCTCGGAAACCGTCCTCTAGGAAGGTCTATCACCGCACTTGGAGGGCCTACATCTCCATGTGTGAGGAAATGAAATGGCATCCGCGTACCTATTTGGTTTCCAGAATCCTGCTGTTTTTACAGCATGGGGTAGACCAAAGGCTTGCCCTAAGTACGATTAAGGGACAGATATCTGCCCTGGCTGTCTTTTTTCAGCGACCCCTGGCGACTCACTCTCTCGTGAGTACATTTGTGCAGGGGGTTCGACATGTGGCCCCTCCGGTCCGCCCCCCGTTACCTCCGTGGGACTTGAACCTGGTCCTCTCGGTGCTTCAGAAGGCACCGTTTGAGAATATTAGAGATATTCCCCTGTTGACACTTTCTCAGAAGGTGGTCTTTTTGGTGGCTGTTACGTCAGTTAGACGAGTCTCTGAGCTGGCAGCCTTGTCCTGCAAGGCTCCCTATTTGATTTTCCACAAGGATAAGGTGGTGCTGCGGCCGCAGCCTTCCTTTCTTCCGAAGGTCGTTTCGGCTTTTCATCTCAACAAAGACATTGTACTTCCATCCTTGTGTCCTCAGCCGTCGAATCCTAAGGAGTCGGCGTTGCATTCCTTGGACGTTGTCCGAGCTTTGAGAGTATACATATCTGCTACTTCCCTGTTCCGGAAGTCAGACTCACTGTTTGTTTCGGTGGCTGGTCCCAAGAAGGGCCAAGCAGTCTCATCGGCCACCATCTCTAGGTGGATCCGACAGATAGTAATCCAGGCTTACGCCTTAAAGGGTCAGGCGCCCCCCTTTCCTGTCACGGCGCATTCGACCAGGGCAATAGGTGCCTCTTGGGCTTTCCGACATCAAGCGTCTGTTTCCCAACTATGTAAAGCGGCGACTTGGTCGTCCGCTCACACTTTCACAAAATTCTACAAAGTTGATGTAGGTGCATCTTCGGATGCCTCTTTCGGCCGCAAGGTTTTGCAAGCGGCTGTTTAGAGTTGCAACTCCTCCGTTGGAGGAGTGCTGTTTTGTGTTTTGGGGTGAAGTTTGTTTTTATGCTGTTACCACCCCTCGTTTTTTCTCTGACACTGCTTTGGGACGTCCCACTTTGTCAATAGAGAAGCTGTGTCGGTCCATGGACGAAAGAGTAAATAGGATTTTTTACTCACCGTAAAATCCTTTTCTCTGAGTCCATGGACCGACACAGCACCCACCCCTCCTTTTAAGTTTGTACTGCTTTTTGACGAACTGATCTGCGATGTGCAGACTGAGAGGGTATACCCAGAGGGTCCGCCCCCTGGGCGGTACTGTAGAAGGTGTGATGCAACACTTTTTACTAGTTTTTCTGCCTAGTCACTCCTAATTAACGGATAATACCCACTTTGTCAATAGAGAAGCTGTGTCGGTCCATGGACTCAGAGAAAAGGATTTTACGGTGAGTAAAAAATCCTATTTTTTGCTTGCACATGATTGAATGGTGTAAGTCAGCAGAGCTCTACCTCATTTACTAAGTTCTGGAACAACTGCACTTGCCAAATAGTAAATCAATCCTACTGTTTCACCCTGCTCTGCACATGCTCAGTTGCTCTGCATTTTTAGGCACTGCCGAGTTTGTAGAGGCCTATCTGCTGCCATGGTTCTGCACACGTGTTCAGTTATGATACCAGCCATTTATTTGATGGTTTGACAGTTTGGTTGAGGGCGTTCCAGGAATGTAACTGTTTTTTGAAACCGTTAAATCAATGGGTTTAATTCTGCTTTATGATTTACTGCTGTTCAGGGGATTTGGGCTTCAGCAAAATCGTGGTCTCCAGCAAGAAGAAACAGGAGCAATGCTGGAGGCAATTTATAGCACACACTAATTTTGGTAACATAAATATTAATGTGGAATATGTGTTTCTTGCTAAATAACATTCATTTTTTTTATCAAGTTGTTATGGGTAAAGTTCCACTTTAAGCACTCCTGTGTGGACAAGGTCTCACTCCTTTAAACAGATGGAAACAGCCATCTTGTCTCACAAGTGTGTAAGTGACAGTGTATAGTGGAGGCCCAGTGTTTTCCTGGTGCAAATTATCATGGGAGCCTTCGGCCATCTTTTATCATAGTTCGATCTCCCCTGAACCAAGATTAGAAAAAGCGTGTCTTTTATAGCAACAATCAAGCCAATAAAACAGCAGAATCGATGGGATAAATCCTGTGACCCCTGACTGGCAAATTCCTAAAACCTCCTACATCCCATTAGCCCTCCCTAATTTTTAGCAAGACCATCATCCTCCCCAACCTTGCCCGGGCCCCTCGCCTCCACTGCCCACACATTCCCATGGCACTGAGGGGACTGCGGGAACAAGATGCCATTAGAGAAGTGCAAGGGTCAGAGATGATGTGCCCAGCGCTGTAACCCATAGCAACACGTCACAGGTCAGGTCACTGAACCCGTTTATTAGGAATTAAATATTGTAAAGAGCTGCTATATAAATCCTGTATAATAATAATAATAATAGCAATGATAATAATAATCATCATCATCATCATCATCATCATCATCATCATCATCATCATAATAATAATAATTATCATCATCAATAATAATAATAATAATCATAATAATAATAATAATAATAGCAATGATAATAATCATCATCAATAATAATAATAATAATAATCATAATAATAATAATCATCATCATCATCATCATCATCATCATCATCATCATCATCATCATGATAATAATAATAATTATCATCATCAATAATAATAATAATAATCATAATAATAATAATAATAATAGCAATGATAATAATCATCATCAATAATAATAATAATAATAATAATAATAATCATCATCAATAATAATAATAAAAAAAGATAATCCACAAATTGAACACATAGAGAAAAATAAGGCTTACCTATTTTTTTCTAATTCATTGTGTGTTGACCTGAAAAGGCAAGAATAAAATATTATTAATAATAATGACAATAAGAATAATAACAAATTATGACAATACAAGATTATTTAACAATAAATTTAAAGTAGACATAGACATAAACCCTAGCTTGCCAACGCTCTGTATATCATAGATAATTGACATGTTTTTCATAAAATTTCGGTTATCTCTGATTTTTCATCCTTTGTTGCATGTCAGTGCTGCCGATCCCCTGCAGCAGCTTACTGTCTCCATGCCACCAAGCAATGGTCATTATTTCTTATGGGAGGGTTTCCTGATGGTGACAACTGTGGGCCATGCCTGTGTAAAGTGTGTTAAAATTGACACTTGTAGTCTCCATCAGAAGCTCCTATGACAGGGTGACAATGCAGGAACAATGTCACATGGGGGGAAAATTAGTTGTCACCCTATAGCAGAAAGTACCTGAACAAAGACCATCATGGGGGATCATCAGAGGCTATTTTAATGAAAGATGTGGATTTAAAGAGGGACTCCAGCCTTTCCTTCTGTCTTGTTCAGTTGTACCGGCTCCTCTCATGTACTGAAATAGCTTCTTCTGATTTCACTGCACACTGTGAGCTTCTCACAATGTGTATTAGAATCTGTATCCAGCATCATCTCGCTCTTTCCTCCCTAACATGACTTTCTCTGGCCTGCCCCTTTCATTCCCTGGATTTCAGTTCTTTCCATCATGAAGGCTCAGCATCACATGTAGGGGTAACCTAGGGTGGTCTACATGCCAATGAAGCTTGCCAAGGAACGCCCACTCCTCCAACCTGACATCTACCCATCAAGGCATTTTTAACATTTGCATATCTCCTCCCAAGAGCCAGCCCACTACTTGCATCAGGTCTGAAGGTTCCTGAGAGAAGTACTGAGGCAGAGTGCTGCAATGTTTTCAGGAAGCTCTGAACAGCTCCCTGCTGACCATGATCTGCCATGCACGGCATAGAGAAGCACAGAGACCCAGTGATGCGATTACTGGGTCAAAATAGGTAAGTAGTAAAAATGGAAAGGATTCATGAAAAAAAATTGTTAGCGTGTTGATGAGGGAGGAACCAGAACAAATATAAGCAGATGAAACGTCAGCTTCAAAAATATAAAAAATGATGTTTGAGATTAAATGACCTGTTAAAGCTGATATATAAAGTTTTAGTGATTGGTTTTACATCAACTTTGAATTTTAGTTTATTGAGCTCAGCTGAGTATCAAGTATTGCAGTGCGTGCAATGGCCTCCCAGCAAAGCATTTTGCAGCACAGCAAAACCCCCCCCAAAAACTACATCTGTCATTATTATATATTTCTGTCATTATTACATATTTCTGTCATTATTACAAAGTACAATTTTGCTTTGCGGTGTAGGATCTCCGAAATGAACATCCTCCCTGTGAAGGGGTTAAGCGCGCCCTATCTGTGCTGAGCACTGTGTGTGACTCAGGAGTTCTTGTATGGTACAAAAAGTTCACTTGAGGTTACAACCGAGCGAAATAACAGGAAGGGAGGGGGGGACGCCGTGCTCGGGGTGGTCAGACTGTAGTACACTTAAAGCTGAACACCAGACAGATATTTAAAAAAAAAAAAAAAATCATTGCAGTTCAAAGTAGATGCATCGCTAAATTCTCATCTAAGCTTTAACACTTTCACTGCCAAAGCCATTTTTGGTTTATATTTAAAAAATCATTTTAGGCATGAAGATTACATAAAGCCCCTCAACATTATATATTTTCTGAAAGCAGACACCCTGTAAAATAAAATAGTGGTAGTTTATGTCAATATTGGCACAATGTTTTACGAAATGCAAAATGACAGTAACAGGAACATTTCAATTAATTTAAGGGGAACATAAATGCAATATATTACCCAATTTTTTAGGTAAAATATAAAAGATGAGGTTGCACTGAGTAAGTAAATAGCCAACATGTCAAGGCTAAAGGCCCGTACACACGGTCAGACTTTTACCCAACATACTTAGTTTTAAGCAAGTTGGACCAACAATCCGACCGTGTGTACGCTCCATCGGACAAACTTTTTTGAGTTTGGTTTTGTTTTCATCAGACAAAAGTTGGGTCTACGAACGGACAAACTTTTGCCCAACAAAAGTCCTATGGAGCAAAGTCCTGCCGTGTGTACAGAAAACCATAGGACTTTAGTCCGATGGACAAAACAACCAATGTTAAAATCAACCAACAATAGCAGAAGTTGACCAAAGGGTGGCAGTAAAGATCAGAAAAGAGCAGAAAAAACAAGTGATGTTGTAAGAAGTTTTAAGAAAGTTTGCAGAAAAGTCCTGTGGTGTGTATGCTATGGGTGTTCCCAACCAACTCCGTTCGGACAAAAATCCACGGAAAAGTCCGATGGAAGTCCAACCGTGTGTACAGGGCTTTAGAATGGTGTGCTCCAGTGAAACAGTGATACATTTTGGTGCCCCATACTTTCTATAGGTGACGCTTTAAACTCCCCTACAGGTCATCAGTTTAGAGTGAACCGTGAATAATGGACCTAGAATTATTGTTCTCACTCTGGCGTGGATGGCGATATGTAACATGTGTAGTGCAATTGACGTTTCCATGCATAAGTACCCCTGACATGTGTATTGACATTCGTACGTGCGTGTATGTGGGGGTGGGAGGGGACTAAAAAAATTAGGTTAGGATTTTAAGTGCTTGGGTGGATGTTTAATTATTTTTTTTTGGTACTAAACTTTTTTTTTCATCATATGGGGACAAAAAGGCCCCCTAAAGGTTGCATTTTCTGGTGTCAGGCTCTCTTTAAATAGACATCAGGTGATGTCTCACCTGTTTTCCAATTAAACGAATGCAATGAAACTGGCTAAGGAAAGTGTTGCAGGGGACCTGGAAGTGACGTGTTACATGCCGCTTCCAGGTTGTAACAGGAAGGAGAGGCCAGTGAATGGATGGTCTCCCTTCCCTCTACCCAGAAACATGTTGGGGGAAGGAAGGAAGGAAGATAAATAGAAAGAAAGAAAGAAAGAAAGAAAGAAAGAAAGAGAGAGAAAAGAAAGGGAGAAAGAGAGGGGAGAGAGAGAGAGAGAGAGAGGGGGAGAAAGAGAGAGGGAGAGAGAGAGATAAGAAAGAGAGAGGGAAGAAAGAGGGAGGGAGGAAAGAGAGAGAGAGAGAGCGAGCAAGGAAAGAAAGATAGGGAGGGAAAAAAGAGAGTGAGAGAGAGAAGAAAGAAAGAGAGAGAAAAAGATAGAGAGAGAGTGAGAGAGAGAAAACAAAAGAAAGAAAGAGGGAAAAAAAGATAGAAAGAAAGAACTTAAAAATTCTACCTAGTCAATATTTTTTGCTTCTGCTGACTGAGGGCTGGGTATAAATTTGGGACTAGATGGGGGGGTAGAGAGAGAGAGAAAAAGAGAGAGAGAAAGAGAGGGGAGAGGGGGGAGAAAGAGAGGGGAGAGGGGGGAGAGAGAGAGAGAGAGGGGGGGGGGAGACAGAGAGAGAGAGAGATAAGAAAGAGGGAGGGAGGAAAGAGAGAGAGAGAGAGAGAGAGGGGGGGGAAGAAAGAGAGGGAGGGAAAAAAAGAGAGTGAGAGAGAGAAGAAAGAAAGAGAGAGAAAAAGATAGAGAGAGAGAGAGAGAGTGAGAGAGAGAGAAAACGAAAGAAAGAAAGAAAGAAAGAAAGAAAGAAAGAGGGGGAAAAAAAAGATAGAAAGAAAGAACTTAAAAATTCTACCTAGTCAATATTTTTTGCTTCTGCTGACTGTGAGGGCTGGGTATAAATTTGGGACTAGATGGGGGGGGGGGGGGGAGAGAGAGAGAGAGAGAGAATAAAGGGAGAGGGAGGAAAAAAGGGAGAAAAGAAAGAAAGATAGAGAGAGAGGGAAGAAAGAGAGAAAAAAAAGAAAAAAAAGATAGAGAGAGAGAGAGAAGAAAGAGAGAGAGAGAGAGAGAGAGAGAGAGAGAGAGAGAGAGAGAGAGAGAGGGAAAAAGAAAGAAAAGAAAGAAAGAAAGAAAAGAAAGAAAGAAAACATTTTATAATTCTACCTAGTCAATATTTTTTGCTTCTGCTGACTGCAAGGGCTGAGTATATCTCGAGACTGGATGGGAAAACTAAGGGCTCTTTCACACGGGGCGGATCAGTCATGATCCGCCCGTGAAGCTCCGTTGCTCAGCGGGGATCGCTCAGTTGATCCCCGCTGAGCCGGCGGATGACTGGGCGGTCCCCGCACACTGTGCAGGGACCGCCCTGTCAGAGCGCCGCTCTCCCCTATGGGGAGATCGGATGAACACGGACAGTCTGTCCGTGTTCATCCGATCCGCTCCGCCGACGGAAGGAAAAATAGGGTTTTCCTCCGTCACACTTTGGCGGAGCGGATGTCAGCGGACATGTCACCGCTGACATCCGTGGCTCCATAGGGCTACATGGAGCGTCCGTCCAGGTCCGCCTAAAAAACTGACAGGCGGATCTGAACAGACCCTCCGTGTGAAAGGGGCCTAGCAAATCCTTTCCAGGATACAATGACTCCCATATACATATGTGTTTCATCTGTACACTTTAGAAGAGGGAGAGAGACCGAATAATTCAATCTGTTGAATGTATTTTTCCTCCTGTGATTGGTTGGCCAGGGGACACAAGCTGTGCAGTACCATCTAGCGACCAATCAAAATTTATGTTTCAATTTTCACATTAAAGAAAAGAAAAATCTGATGAATGGCCATGGTCTATATTCCTTCACAGCTACACTTATTTACACGTATTTACATCTGCTCGCCAAATTGTTGTGCGCCTCCCCTTCCCCCACAGGCCACAGCACAGCACAAATCCCCACCAATCTGGGGGGCAGCACACAAGTTTCTGTGGCAGGCAGGCAGTATGCAAAGAGCTCCACCATGACTTCCAATGGCAGGAAAGTGTTTTCTAAATTTTACTAGAAATGTTTGACATTTGAAGAGACGTGTTTGCTGCACCTACAGAAGGGAGACTCCCAGAACAGCCTGAACACTCCACAGCAGATTGGAACATGGACGTCACTGCTGGGCCCGGATTATCTCCCATCTGGAATTAGTTTGCTGGAGCTCACATAAACCCCGCTGTCACTAAAGGGCCCTGAGATCCTCTACGGCTGCACTTTAACCCTTTACAGCAGGCATGTTAAAGTTTGATTTTCTAAATTTTTTTTAAAATATGTTGCTATTACCTTTAAAGTCTTTTAAAATCCAAACACTTAACTTCTTTTATTTGGCATTTTTTGTCTGTTAAAAATCCTCACAAAAATCCAGTAAGCTTCTAACTTCCTATGCTCTGTCTGCGCTGCTTTTATTTCAGTTACAATATTTACAGCTATTTCTGAAGACTACAAAACCCATCCTCTCTATGTTAAAAGGAACAGGGAGGTTATGGTAGTCCTGTGCTAGAATGCTCATATACAGTGGTTATGGAAAGTATTCAGACCCCCTTACATTTTTCACTCTTTGTTATAGTAAACCCCCCTCCATCGCGGGGGTTACGTTCCAGACCCACCCGCAATTAGTGAAAATCCGCAAAATAGAAAAAACCTATTTAAATACACACTAAGCATGTTTTTATAACTTTCACTGTACTTTAAAAGCATTTTAAGGTCTTTAAACACACTTTTAAAACAATAGAAACACATTTAAACACATAAAAGATACTGAGAGACATAGCAAGAGCAATGGAAAACACAAAAATATTTAATTAACAATGATTTAATCAATAAAATAATGTTAATAGGTCTTACAGAAAAAAACGCAATATAGCGGGACCGCGAAAACTGAACCGCGATATAACGGTGTCAGGGTCACCTGTGGCCAGGTGACAGATGCACACCGTAGGGGGACAGGAGTGCACCGCGAGGTAGTGAACCCTATGGCTGGCTTCTGCGGATAGGAAACTGGGTGGTTGTGGAAAGCGGGACCAGAGGAGCACAACCGGGATCCTAACGGAAGCTAGAGCCAAGATTCCCCAGGGCGCGGAGTCTAAGACCCAGCTGGTCTTCTCCAGGGCCTCTAGTGGGGAGGATGTTATGCTGCAGGCTGGGACCAGGTCGCGGCCCCTGGAGTTTCCTAGCTCACGCCCCGTAGGATAAGGGGAAAAGAGGGGAAGCAGCAGCACAAGATAAGAAAGAACCGAATAACAAGCTGAAGGTCAGGGGCCACAAGCAGACAAGGATAACGAAAGAACGAGCCGAAGGTCAAGGGTCACGAGCAGACAGGGATAGTTGGGGACAAGCCAATAACGTAACAGAGAGACAGACGTAGCACACGGCAGGCAGGAACCCAAACACACAATGCCTAACAAACACGTTGATCAGCCAAGCAGGCTTGCAGTGCACAGGTTAATATAGTGTTCTGTGATAGGGCCTGGGGTGGAGTCAGGCTGGGAGGAGATTATAAAGGAAGCCAGGTGAAGGAGGTCTGGTCTCAAAGATGAACACATGAGGAGGAAGGTAAGATGGCAGACAGACATTAATGCATATCCATGACAGTACCCTCCCTCTTACGAGGCCTCCCCCACAATAGAGGCACAAGCCCAGAGTTCTGCGCCTGGCACGTTCTTCGGGGGTTAGTCTGGTCCGGCCCAGCTGCATAGGTTCTTCAGCAGGTAGAGGATGCTCCACGGAATGAAGGGAGGGGAGCTCAGACTGGCTAGGACCCAGAGAGTGCTGGCGTCTTTTTTCTAAGGACCTCTCTTGAAAACGAATGTCGATCTGGTTGCATAATGAAATTACATCGTCCAGACCGACGGGAATGGCTCTTCCCGCTAATTCGTCTTTCACTCGGTCAGAGAGGCCATGTAAAAAGGTAGCGACCAGGGCCTCATTATTCCAGCTCAATTCAGCTGTGTGGATACGGAACTGAAGAGCATATTGCCCCACTGAACTAGATTCTTGGCGAAGACGTAAGACAGCACTAGCCGCTGAAGAAGCCCGAGCCGGCTCTTCGAAGATATTACGAAAGAGCTTCAAGAAATCGGACAGACTGGAAACCACCGGATCGTTCCTCTCCCACAGGGGGGCAGCCCAGGCCAAAGCTTCACCGGAGAGGAGGGAAATGATATAGGCTACCTTAGCCCGGTCAGACAGGAAGCTTTGAGGCTGAAGCTCAAAATGAATTGTGCATTGGCTGAGAAACCCCCTGCAGGCCTTGGAGTCCCCAGAGAAACGGAACGGAGCTGGCAATCTTAGTGAGTGTGAGGCTGCGACTGGTGTGATAGGTACAGCCGCTGGTTGTACTTGGGGTTGCGGATTTGGGTTCCCAAGGAGACCTGAAGCTGCTCGAATCGAGAAGCCAGATCCTGGAGGAATCGCATCACCTGAGTCAGATTTGATTCCTGGGTTTCAAGTCTGCGAACTATGCCCTGCAACGGATCATCCACGGGGAGCGGGATGTCAGCCGGGTTCATGGCTGATCAAACTGTCAGGGTCACCTGTGGCCAGGTGACAGATGCACACCGTAGGGGGACAGGAGTGCACCGCGGGGTAGTGAACCCTATGGCTGGCTTCTGCGGATAGGAAACTGGGTGGTTGTGGAAAGCGGGACCAGAGGAGCACAACCGGGATCCTAACGGAAGCTAGAGCCAAGATTCCCCAGGGCGCGGAGTCTAAGACCCAGCTGGTCCTCTCCAGGGCCTCTAGTGGTGAGGATGTTATGCTGCAGGCTGGGACCAGGTCGCGGCCCCTGGAGTTTCCTAGCTCACGCCCCGTAGGATAAGGGGAAAAGAGGGGAAGCAGCAGCACAAGATAAGAGAGAACCGAATAACAAGCTGTAGGTCAGGGGCCACAAGCAGACAAGGATAACGAAAGAACGAGCCGAAGGTCAAGGGTCACGAGCAGACAGGGATAGTCGGGGACAAGCCAATAACGTAACAGAGAGACAGACGTAGCACACGGCAGGCAGGAACCCAAACACACAATGCCTAACAAACACGTTGATCAGCAGAGCAGGCCTGCAGTGCACAGGTTAATATAGTGTTCTGTGATAGGGCCTGGGGTGGAGTCAGGCTGGGAGGAGATTATAAAGGAAGCCAGGTGAAGGAGGTCTGGTCTCAAAGATGAACACATGAGGAGGAAGGTAAGATGGCAGACAGACATTAATGCATATCCATGACAAACGGGGGTATACTGTATATTGCAGCCATTTGCTAAAATCATTTAAGTTCATTTTCTTTCCTCATTAATGTACACACAGCACCCCATATTTACAGAAAAACACAGAATTGTTGACATTTTTGCAGATTTATTAAAAAAGAAAAAGTGAAATATCACATGGTCCTAAGTATTCAGACCCTTTGCTCAGTATTTAGTATTTGCACCCTTTTGATCTAATACAGCCATGAGTCTTTTTGGGAAAGATGCAACAAGTTCTTCACACCTGGATTTGGGGATCCTCTGCCATTCCTCCTTGCAGATCCTCTCCAGTTCTGTCAGGTTGGATGGTAAACGTTGGTGGACGGCCATTTTTAGGTCTCTCCAGAGATGCTCAATTGGGTTTAAGTCAGGGCTCTGGCTGGGCCATTCAAGAACAGTCATGGAGTTGTGAAGCCACTCCTTCGTTATTTTAGCTGTGTGCTTAGGGTCTTGTCTTGTTGGAAGGTAAACCTTCGGCCCAGTCTGAGGTCCTCAGCACTCTGGAGAAGGTTTTTGTCCAGGATATCCCTGTACTTGGCCGCACCACCATGCTTCACTGTTGGGACGGTATGGGACTGTATTGGATCGGTTATGAGCAGTGCCTGGTTTTCTCCACACATACCGCTTAGAATTAAGGCCAAAAAGTTTTATCTTGGTCTCATCAGACCAGAGAATCTTATTTCTCACCATCTTGGAGTCCTTCAGGTGTTTTTTTAGCAAACTCCATGCGGGCTTTAATGTGTCTTGCACTGAGGAGAGGCTTCCGTCGGGCCACTCTGCCATAAAGCCCCGATTGGTGGAGGGCTGCAGTGATGGTTGACTTTCTTCAACTTTCTCCCATCTCCCGACTGCATCTCTGGAGCTCAGCCACAGTGATCTTTGGGTTCTTCTTTACCTCTCTCACCAAGGCTCTTCTCCCCCGATAGCTCAGTTTGGCCGGAAGGCCAGCTCTAGGAAGGGTTCTGGTCGTCCCAAACGTCTTCCATTTAAGGATTATGGAGGCCACTGTGATCTTAGGAACCTTAAGTGCAGCAGAATTTTTTTGTAACCTTGGCCAGATCTGTGCCTTGCCACAATTCTGTCTCTGAGCTCTTCAGGCAGTTCCTTTGACCTCATGATTCTCATTTGCTCTGACATGCATTGTGAGCTGTAAGGTCTTATATAGACAGGTGTGTGGCTTTCCTAATCAAGTCCAATCAGTATAATCAAACACAGCTGGACTCAAATGAAGGTGTAGAACCATCTCAAGGATGATCAGAAGAAATGGACAGCACCTAAATTAAATATATGAGTGTCACAGCAAAGGGTCTGAATACTTAGGACCATGTGATATTTCAGTTTTTCTTTTTTAATAAATCTGCAAAAATGTCAACAATTCTGTGTTTTTCTGTCAATATGGGGTGCTGTGTGTACATTAATGAGGAAAACAAATGAACTTAAATGATTTTAGCAAATGGCTGCAATATAACAAAGAGTGAAAAATTTAAGGGGGTCTGAATACTTTCCGTACCC
Source organism: Rana muscosa (assembly GCA_029206835.1). Taxonomy (NCBI): domain Eukaryota; kingdom Metazoa; phylum Chordata; class Amphibia; order Anura; family Ranidae; genus Rana; species Rana muscosa. Next base: position 238,651,577 of record CM055123.1, on the reverse strand, counting down.
ACTGTATACGTGTGGCAAGTGAATGTTGGCACCCTAGAACAGGAAGTTTGTTACAGGTAGGGTCAGGAGAAAATAAAGATGAAAAAAAGCCAGAAAAAAACAAAACTAATGCAGCCACCACATCTAAGGCTAGTTTCACAATTGTGCTTGTGACGAAGCATGCACGTGTTTCCATGCGCTTTTCACGCGCTGCGTGTAGGGCAGCCCATTCATTTCAATGGGCTGCCCTATGCATGAAGTCCCTGACCTTTTTGCAAAATCATGCCATACCGAAGAGCATGGTGTTGTTGCACCATGGTTTAGGTGCATGTGCGGAGGTGCCTTTAAGAATTTCTGTGCATGTTGGGAAATTGAACACGTTCCTGACCCACACTGGTGTGAACCTAGCCAATTTAGTATATTTTTTGTTCTTGGGTTTCGATATGCTGTAATAGCAGTAATGGTACCCTCTCTTGGCTTATCCTATTCAAACTGGGGCTTACTTTCATATTACAAATGTGAAGTTGGCTGTGTAGGCGCCCATTTATCGTTCTGTAGTTTATAGTTTTGTAAAGCGCAATACAAGAGTTTTCAAAAGGACAGGATCCAACTCAAATGCTTCACATTTCATGCACCCAGCGGGCCGACTAGTTGGCCGACTAGGTGCGTGACCGATGCTGGTAGGGTTCATTGCAAGCAGCAATCAGTCAAAAGCCTGGTCAGCCTCTTAACCAGGCATGTATGCCTGCTCCTATAGGGTCCTCTGCTATGTGACTTCATAGGGAAACTCAAGGTTGGATACAATTTACCACCCGAGATCAGCAAATGGATTGGCAAATCTGATGATTGCTCTCTATTTAGCCACTAATGGCGCATATACACGATCAGAATTTCCGTCGGAAAAACCTTGGATGTTTTTTCCGATGGAATTCCGCTCAAGCTTGGCTTGCATACACACGGTCACACAAAAGTTCTCTGAACTTTTGACCGTCAAGAACGCGGTGACGTACACTACGACGAGCTGAGAAAATTAAGTTCAATGCTTCCGAGCATGCGTCTAATTGTTTCCGAGCATGCGTAGAAATTTTGCGTGTCGGAATTGCTACAGACTATCGTAATTTCCAATAGGAACTTTTTCCGTCGGAAAAATAGAGAACCTGCTCTCAATCTTTTGTTGGCGGAAATTCGGACAGCAAAAGTCCGACGGAGCATACACACGGTCGGAATTTCCGACCAAAAGCTCACATCGAACTTTTCTTGTCGGAAATTCTGACCGTGTGTACGCGGCATAAGGCTGGCCATAGGTGATACAATTTTCTTTACGTCCACCAGTGATCAGCCTTACCCAATGACGTGCACTACGACGTGGAGGGGATGGTTTGGCACAGTCAGGAGGAGCCTGACTGTTAGGACCATAAGACTGGCTATAACGGAGACCCTCCAAAACCTTCCCACCCACCACCATTGCTTGGCTCTTGCAGCCCTCCATTAACTCAGCATGCATCCGCCTTTACCCTGTGCCCCTTTATAACCTACACATTACACTGCGCTTGGTGATGTCGCCCAATCAAGGCACAGGGTCTTTTGCACTGGCGTATACCAGCCCTTGTCACCAATCTATACCTCAACATTAAATAACCCCCCTTATATTAGCCATTGTCTGCTTGACTTGACATCTTCATTTGTTCCTTCAAGAGAACCCATAATGGTGGCCTATGATAGCTTATCCTTCCAATCACAGTAGCAGCATTAGTTCCAGGGCTGGACAATGACAGCTACCGGCTTTGGGAGCCTTGGCCTTTAAGAGGGAGTTTATAAGGTCAGAGGTGGCAATAACAGTCTAACCAGTTATTTTTAGCTAGGCCGTGAGTGAAAAGATTACTAAGCCAGGAATTTTCTAAAGTCATGCATGGATTTGCTGCAGCAATTGCTCGCCATAATGCGTTGAGCAGCTGGTCCAGCAAGAGCAAGTGTGGGGTCAACTGTCGCACGTAGAAATGCACGCCGCCGTCACAGTGGCTCCGGAACAGCCAGTCTAAAAGAATGTCCAGGATCGGAGTGCTGCCGAGGATTTTGGAACCTGTGCTAGTTATTCTTGAAATATTCGAATGTTGGCCACACAAATGTCAATATGATCAATTTCAGCAATCAGTCTGGTTTTGTAAATTAAATAATTAATTAAAATTGCAACTTAAAAGACTGTTTTTGGCAGATTTTTAAAGAGGAAGTAAACCCTCTAAAACTTTTTCCTAAAAAAAAACAAAAAAACCCTGCAAGAGAAAGACATAATGAGCTAGTATGCATAGCATACTAGCTCATTATGAATTACTTACCTGAGATCGAAGCCCCTGCAGCGACTCTCGTTCCTCTCCTCCGCCGCTGCCATGATACCCGAGTGACTTCCGGGTATCGCTGCTCGCACGATCGCCTTCACTAATGTCTACGGCACATGTCTTTTCTGCAAATATCTCCTTAACCGTGTAGGTTTAGGAGATATTTCTTGCACCTACAGGTAAGCCTTAATCTAGGCTTACCAGTAGGGCCAAGTGGTCTGTAGGGGTTTACAACCACTTTAAAGTGGACCTTCCACTTCAGTGACAATTCTGCTTATTGAAATTGCCCCCAACCCCTTCCTAAAGCCTCGTACACACGATTGGATTTCCAACGGACAAATCCGTGGAATTTTGTGCGAAGGGCGTTGGCCGTGAACTTGGTATGCATACAGACGGCAGAACTGTTTCCGTTAACATACACGAAACTACGTGGTGTTTCTGCTCTTTAGCACCACCCTTTGGGCAACTTCTGCTAATGTTGTGCTATGGTTAGCATTGGTTCGGAGCATGCGTGTTTGTACTTTGGATTTTTTTCCGACAGACTTGTGTACACACGATCTAATAATCCGACAAGACACATTTGTTGTCTAAAAATTTGAAAGCAGGCTATAAAACATTTGTTGTCGGAGATTCCGACAACAATTGTCCGATGGAGCGTACAAACGGTCGGATTGTCCGACAAAACTCTGCCATCACACATTTGTTGTCAGAAAATCCGATCGTGTGTACGAGGCTTAAGGCTTCATTCACACTGCAACTCTTCTAAAACACTTTTCTTCTGGTAGGGGAAAGCAGCGTTAAAAACACGCCAAAAGCTGTGTTTTTTTTCGAATGTGTTTAGACGCATTTAGGCATGTCAATCGCTTTTTTGTTCATTTATTGTCCAGGATATTAATATAATCTGGCCATTGAAACGAATGACTGCTCAAGCACTAAACGTGTTTAGGTGTGTTGGGCTTTTATTTGCAGCAAATCACTCCTCTCCTGAACCTTTTTTTTTTTTCTGCCTCTAAATGCCTACGTGTGCATGGACACATAGGCTAACACAGAGGGGCGTTTGGGTATTTTTAGTGAAAATGTATTTTGATATTTTTGAGGGGTTCTGTCAGGTAGGCTGTGATCTTTAACAGCAAGCCCTGGTGGCTGGCTTAAAGTGGTAGTAAAATCTGTACTACCACTTGCACCTACAGAACAAAGCCTATATTAAGGCTTACCTTTAGGTACTGTGAATATCTTCTAAACTTGCAGTTTAGGAGATATTCAGAGCGCATGCAGCCGATGACATCCAGTGGCAGCTGGTGCTCAAAATTTTTGGGGGGGCACAAACAAACTGAAACCCCCCCCCCGTCAATTGCTGCCACTGTGCCCATCAAACGCAGCCACTGTGCCCATCAATTGCCGCCAGTTTGCCCCATTAAACGCTGCTAGTTTGCCCCCTCAAATGCAGCCAGATTCCCCCTCAAATGCAGCCAGATTCCCCCTCAAATGCAGCCAGTTTCCCCCTCAAATGCAGCCAGTTTCCCCCTCAAATGCAGCCAGTTTCCCCCTCAAATGCAGCCAGTTTCCCCCTCAAATGCAGCCAGTTTCCCCCTCAAATGCAGCCAGTTTCCCCCTCAAATGCAGCCAGTTTGCCCCCGCCCGGCACTTACCTTTCTGGGGACAGCAGTGTGCCCTCTGTTTAACCATTTGGAAGCCGATTAGAGCCCACAGGCTCTAATCAGGAAGCCTATTAGAGCCTGTTGCTCTAATCAGGCACTTCCAAAACACATCAAATGCAGCCAGTTTCCCCATCAAATGCAGCCAGTTTCCCCATCAAATGCAGCCAGTTTCCCCATCAAATGCAGCCAGTTTCCCCATCAAATGCAGCCAGTTTCCCCCTCAAATGCAGCCAGTTTCCCCCTCAAATGCAGCCAGTTTCCCCCTCAAATGCAGCCAGTTTCCCCCTCAAATGCAGCCAGTTTCCCCCTCAAATGCAGCCAGTTTCCCCCTCAAATGCAGCCAGTTTCCCCCTCAAATGCAGCCAGTTTCCCCCTCAAATGCAGCCAGTTTCCCCATCAAATGCAGCCAGTTTCCCCATCAAATGCAGCCAGTTTCCCCATCAAATGCAGCCAGTTTCCCCATCAAATGCAGCCAGTTTCCCCATCAAATGCAGCCAGTTTCCCCATCAAATGCAGCCAGTTTCCCCCTCAAATGCAGCCAGTTTCCCCCTCAAATGCAGCCAGTTTCCCCCTCAAATGCAGCCAGTTTCCCCCTCAAATGCAGCCAGTTTCCCCCTCAAATGCAGCCAGTTTCCCCCTCAAATGCAGCCAGTTTCCCCCTCAAATGCAGCCAGTTTCCCCCTCAAATGCAGCCAGTTTCCCCCTCAAATGCAGCCAGTTTCCCCCTCAAATGCAGCCAGTTTCCCCCTCAAATGCAGCCAGTTTCCCCCTCAAATGCAGCCAGTTTCCCCCTCAAATGCAGCCAGATTCCCCCTCAAATGCAGCCAGTTTCCCCTCAAATGCAGCCAGTTTCCCCTCAAATGCAGCTAGTTTGCCCCCGCCCGGCACTTACCTTTCTGGGGACAGCAGTGCGCCCTCTGTTTAACCATTTGGAAGCCGATTAGAGCCCACAGGCTCTAATCAGGAAGCCTATTAGAGCCTGTTGCTCTAATCAGGCACTTCCAAAACACACCCACCACTGTAATTCAGATGGCCGGCGCTCAACAGGGGGCCGGACACCTGAATAGTGGGCGGCAGCGGCGACAATGCAATGCATGAATCTATCTATTGTTGAGTGACAAATGCTGGAGAGAGGGGGCGGCGCTCCTGCGCCCACTATGGATGTACCACCACTGATGACATCCCCGGCACATGCGCTCTGAAGGTCCGGCTTACAGTGTCGGACCTTCAGAGCCCTTGCTGGAAACGGCAGCTGCGTGGGAGTGAAGTCATCGCGCCCCCCCGCAACTCATGTACCCGGAGGCCGCGAACACAGAAGGAAGACTGGGGGAAGACGTCAGCCATTTCAGCATTGACATCATGGCGCTGGAGGACTTCGTTCTCAGGTAAGTCTATCATAATGTGCTAGTATGCGATGCATGCTAGCACATTATGACATTGCCTTGCAGGGAATTATTATTTTTTTTTTTAATCACCTGCGGTTTACAACCACTTTAGGAGGACTTAACCACTTAAGCCCCGGACCATTTGGTAGCTAAAGGACCAGAGGTGAATTCAGAATTTTGCACTGCGCTGCTTTAACTGTAAATTGTGCGGACATGCAATGTTGTACCCAAACAAAATTTGCGTCCTTTTCTTCCCACAAATAGAGCTTTCTTTTAATGGTATTTGATTGCCTCTACGATTTTTATTTTTTGCGATATAAACGGAAACAGACCGAAAATTTTGTAAAAAAATGATATTTTCTACTTTTTGTTATAAGAAAAATCGAATAAACTCAATTTTAGTCATACATTTAGGCCAAAATGTATTCAGCCACATGTCTTTAGTAAAAAAAAACGTCAATAAGTGTATATTTATCGGTTTGCGCAAAAGTTATAGCGTTTACAAACTAGGGTACATTTTCTGGAATTTACACAGCTTTAAATTTATGACTGCCTATCTCATTTCTTGAGGTGCTAAAATGGCAGGGCAGTACAAAACCCCCCCAAATGACCCCATTTTGGAAAGTAGACACCCCAAGGAAATTGCTGAGAGGCATGTTGAGCCCATTGAATATTTATTTTTTTTGTCCCAAGTGATTGAATAATGACAAAAAAAAAAAATTACAAAAAGTTGTCACTAAATGATATATTGCTCACATATGCCATGGTTATATGTGGAATTGCACCCCAAAATACATTCTGCTGCTTCTCCTGAGTACGGGGATACAACATGTATGGGACTTTTTAGGAGCCTAGCCACGTACGGGACCCCGGAAACCAAGCACCGCCTTCAGGATTTCTAAGGGCGCAAATTTTTGATTTCACTCCTCACTACCTATCACAGTTTTGAAGGCCATAAAATGCCAAAATAGCACAAAACCCCCCCAAATGACCCCATTTTAGAAAGTAGACACCCCAAGGAAATTGCTGAGAGGCCTGTTGAGCCCATTGAATATTTTTTTTTTGTCCCAAGTGATTGAATAATGACAAAAAAAAAAAAAAATTACAAAAAGTTGTCACTAAATGATATATTGCTCACACATGCCATGGTTATATGTGGAATTGCACCCCAAAATAAATTTTGCTGCTTCTCCTGAGTACGGGGATACCACATGTGTGGGACCTTTTAGGAGCCTAGCCGCGTACGGGACCCCGAAAACCAATCACCGCCTTCAGGATTTCTAGGCACAAATTTTTGATTTCACTCCTCACTACCTATCACAGTTTCGAAGGCCATAAAATGCCAAAATAGCACAAAACCCCCCCAAATGACCCCATTTTGGAAAGTAGACACCCCAAGCTGTTTGCTGAGAGGCATGGTGAGTATTTTACAGCTCTCATTTGTTTTTGAAAATGAAGAAAGAATTTTTTTTTTTTCTTTTTTTTTTCAATTTTCAAAACTTTGTGACAAAAAGCGAGATCTGCAAAATACTCACAATACCTCTCAGCAAATAGCTTGGGGTGTCTACTTTCCAAAATGGGGTCATTTGGGGGGGGGGGTTTTGTGCCATCTGGGCATTCCATGGCCTCCGAAACTGTGATAGGCAGTGAGAAGTGAAATCAAAAATTTACACCCTTAGAAAGCCTGAAGGCGGTGATTGGGTTTTGGGGTCCCGTACGCGGCTAGGCTCCCAAAAAGTCTCACACATGTGGTATCCCTGTACTCAGGAGAAGCAACAGAATGTATTTTGGGGTGTAATTCCACATATGCCCATGGCATGTTTGAGCAATATATCATTTAGTGACAACTTTGTGCAAAAAAAAAAAAAAAAATTGTCTTTTTTCCGCAACTTGTGTCAACATATAAAATATTCCATGGACTCGACATGCCTCTCAGTATATAGCTTGGGGTGTCTACTTTCCAAAATGGGGTCATTTGGGGGGGTTTTGAACTGTTCTGGCATTTTATACACAACATTAGGAAGCTTACATCCACTCTTCTAACCACTTGAAGACAAAGCCCTTTCTGACACTTTTTGTTTACATGAAAACATATTTTTTTTTGCAGGAAAATTATGTTGAACCCCCAAACATTATATATATTTTTAAAGCAAAGGCCCTACAGAATAAAATGGTGGGTGTTGCATTTTTTTTTCTACACAGTATTTGCGCAGCGATTTTTCAAACGCATTTTTTGGGGAAAAAATACACTTTTTTTTAATTTTAATGCACTAAAACACGCTATATTGCCCAAATGTTTGATGAAATAAAAAAGATGATCTTAGGCCGAGTACATAGATACCAAACACGACATGCTTTAAAATTTCGCACAAACGCGCATTGGCGACAAACTACATACATTTTTAAAAGCCTTTAAAAGCCTTTACAGGTTACCCCGTTAGATTTACAGAGGAGGTCTACTGCTAAAATTACTGCCCTCGATCTGACCTTCGCGGTGATACCTCACATGCATGGTGCAATTGCTGTTTACATATGACGCCAGACCGACGCTTGCGTTCGCCATTGGGCAAGAGCAGGGCAGGACAGGGGTGCTTTTTTTTTTTTTTTTTTTTTTTATTATTAATTTTGCTTTTTTATTTTATTTTTAAATTGTTCCTTCCATATTTTTTTTTTTATCATTTTTATTGTTATCTCAGGGAATGTAAATATCCCCTATGATAGTAATAGGTAGTGACAGGTACTCTTTTTTTGAAAAAACTGGGGTCTAGACCCTAGATCTTTCCTCCGCCCTCAAAGCATCTGACCACACCAAGATCGGTGTGATAAAATGCTTTCCCAATTTCCCAATGGCGCTTTTTATATCCGGGGGGGGGGACATTCCCTCCCACTGCTTGTAAAAGCAGTCCAGAGGCTAATTAGCCACTAGGGTTGCTTTTACATTAAAGCCGCTGGCTGAAAAGAATGATACCAAGATGATACCTAAACCTGCAGGCATCAATCTGGTATAACCATTCAAAGTCCAGCAACATACCAGTACGTTGCTGGTCCTTGTTGGACATGTATTGTAATCTTTTTTTTTCATGCAGCCAGGTGGCTGAACGAAAAAAGAGATTGATCGGTGGGTATGCCCACCATTAGAATACCGCCCTTCATCCACCCACTTCTAATGATGGGCATACATGCACCATTTATATATGCCGAAGCATGGGGGCATCCTCCCGCAAAAAAGTTATGCCGCACACACATGGTCGGACTTTTCCACGGGCAAGCCTCCGTCGGAATTTCGACCGTATGTACGCGGCATTAGGAGCAAAATCGCTCCTCCGCCCCTGCTGCCCCAATGCTTCGGCATATATGCTTTTTTTTTTTAACTGTGGTGGTGAAATCACCTCCTACAGCACTGGAGTTGCAGGGATCAGGCCTGTCTCTGCGAACGCTGCAGTTATGTGTGTTGTGTTTTGTAAGTGACAGTGATCGATCGATACTGCACTTGGGTGGCCTGGGCTGGACGGAGGGGCAAAACGCAGGTGCTAGCAGGTATCTGGGCTGATCCCGCTAACACTGCGTTTTTGGGAACCCTAAACTGCTGGGGACGCTAGTATAGATCTGATCAGATCAGATATTGATCTGTTCAGATACTATACCACTAAGGGGGGTGTATGCTTAACGCGTGGGTGTTAGCGCTACTGGCACTAACCTGACGCTGCCTGGGGTGTGACACAGACCCTCTCTGACGCTAAAACCTAATTGATATCACCCGCCGGGCGATCAGGGGGTTAAACCTTTATTGGGTTATATACGGCGGGTGCCCTGACACTATAAAAAGCAAACTAACTAACCAGCGTCACCCGTAACACTTATATGATGATTACTGGTGAAAGAGTTAACTAGGGGCAATTAGGGGGTTAAAACCTTTATTAGATAATATATGGGGGTACCTGACGCTATAAAAACCTGCGGCGAACCTAAAAAAAATTACTGGCTACCGATCTGCATCACCGACGCTAAGACATCGATCAGAAAAACGATCGCTTAGTGACAGTGGTGATAGGGGGTGAAAGGGTTACCTGGGGGCGATCAAGGGGGTTAAACCTTTATTAGATAATTTATGGGGGTACCCGACGCTATAAAAACCTGCGGCGAACCTAAAAAAAAAATACTGGCTACCGATCAGCATCACCGACGCTAAGACATCGATCAGAAAAACGATCGCTTAGTGACAGTGGTGATAGGGGGTGAAAGGGTTACCTGGGGGGCGATCAAGGGGGTTAAACCTTTATTAGATAATTTATGGGGGGTACCCGACGCTATAAAAACCTGCGGCGAACCTAAAAAAATTACTGGGTACCGATCTGCATCACCGACGCTAAGACATCGATCAGAAAAACGATCGCTTAGTGACAGTGGTGATAGGGGGTGAAAGGGTTACCTGGGGGCGATCAAGGGGGTTAAACCTTTATTAGATAATTTATGGGGGTACCCGACGCTATAAAAACCTGCGGCGAACCTAAAAAAAAAATACTGGCTACCGATCAGCATCACCGACGCTAAAACATCGATCAGAAAAACGATCGCTTAGTGACAGTGGTGATAGGGGGTGAAAGGGTTACCTGGGGGCGATCAAGGGGGTTAAACCTTTATTAGATAATTTATGGGGGTACCCGACGCTATAAAAACCTGCGGCGAACCTAAAAAAAATTACTGGGTACCGATCTGCATCACCGACGCCAAGACAGCGATCAGAAAAATGATCGCCAAGCGACGGCGGTGCTAGGGGGTGAAAGGGTTATCTGGGGGGTGATCAAGGGGTTAAACCTTTATTAGGGGGGGGGTTAGGGGGCTACACTGGACCTAAAACTAAATGTAGTGACACTTTTACAGTCACAAATGTCACTGATTGCAGTGATCAGTAAATAAATGGTCACTGCAATCAGTGACACTGTGACTGGGGGCTGGGGGGTGATCTGGGGGGGCCTGGGGGGGGGGGCGATTTATGTGCCTATGTGTGCTGGTGTTAGTGTAGTGTTAGTGCACTGACCTGTGTGTCTTCTCTTGTACGACGCTCGGTATATGTGAGCGCCGCACAGGAGATGACATCACTTCCTCCTGCTTTCTCTGTCTGTATAAACAGTACACAGACAGAGGGGGCATTTCTATTCGCCGGGAGCGATCGCGGGGGGGTGGTCGGAATCGAACGGCCGCCCCCCCCATCTCGGAATGCTCCCAGACGATTTCCGACCGCTCACTGTACAGAAGGGGGGTCCGATCGGACCCCCCAACTGTACAAAGGCAATCACGTATGCTCTACGTGATTGTGCCTGTCGGTGCCATTGTGCCGACGTATATATACAGTGAGCGGTCATTAAGTGGTTAATGCATGGTTGCCGACATTTCAAAAATTATTTTCAAAGAGAGTTTGCATTCTAGCAGGTGTGAAGGCTGCCACACAAACGCTTACACAAAAGCATCAATTGTCAATAAAAAGAAACAAAAAAAGAGACTTTGTCCAGGATATCCTCTTTTTATCTAGAGATAGACACAGCATCCATCCCCGGTTATAAATGTCAAAATCCCCCAAAGGGAAAATATTCTGCGCAGACAATACAAGGTTCCTTCACGTTCTTCCATCTTTACTGCCCGCCGATGTCACTTCCTGTCTGGTTACCCTCCTATTCTCAGCCACGGGAGGCTTAAATTTAGTCTCTCGCTGACAACTAAGAAAACAGGAAACAGCGAAACAAGTGAAGGTTCACAAAGGAGGTTGGCAGATGCTGAATCTCGTCTTTCTCATGGCTGTGAAAACGTCAGATTTTGTGAAAACAATATATGGGCAGCAAAGGCCTGAAGATCCATCAGTTTTCAATTTTACTTGAAGCCAAACTGGTCAAAACTGCTGCAGCTCCACTGCATTTTATGCAACTTGGGTGACTTTATTTTGTTACCAGCAGGGTGAAAAGATTGGCGCCTTTTATATAGGTTGGTTTCATCGGCGCCCAGGTGTCTGCTCAATAGCACCTTTCTAGACAATACAACATTCTTATTTTTTTTAATTAAGGCTTGCACCTTGTACAGTATAGGATTTAATATCATCTGTGCCCAGTCTTGCCACGAAGAGTTAATCCAGCTCTGAGCAATCCTCTTATCTTTTTTCAGTGAGATAAAAACTGACACACAGAGAAACAGGAGTCAGTTTCTCCCCCTTGCTGTGAGTGACAGGTGATTTACATATCTCATGAGGGATGAAACAAGCGAGTGCCCCCCCCCTCCTGAACCATACCAGGCCACACGCCCTCAACATGGGGGGTGTCGGCCTGGGCATCCTGGGTTGATGACATCACGAGGGGGCAGGGTCACCAGTTGACGTCTCCAGGTGGCCCCACCTCTTAGTTTATTTAGTGGCAGGAGGCGACGGAGCTGTCAGATAGTGGAAACCAGCGCCGGGTTCAGAGCTCTTTTTTTGGTGAGGGGGGGGGGGGGTTTTGGATGCATTTACCGGTCAGCCCAATTGAAAAGATCTTTTAAGACACACAGGCGTAAACAAAATCCTCAACAAATGTCTTTGCAGCGGCAGGGCAAAAGTGTGTTGAGTATCAAAAACGTCACAATACCTGTTCGTGCTGGTTCCTAAGCTGTTACTACACCTCTTCGATTTCAGCCTCCTGGACTTTAATCTAAGAAGATCCGAGTCGTCTGGTGAGGGGTACGTGGAAGCATAACCATGCTCACATTCTGCAAATAGAGGGAAAGACAAAAGATTAAGACACAGGCAAGAGATTTAAATGGCCATGTCAGAGTCCTGACCTCAATCCTACTGAAATGCTGTTGTGTGATCTAGCATTAAAGTAAAGGATCCAAAATATTTACTTGCACGAGTACAGTTTTGTTTGATGTAAATGATCAAAATGCACCCTAACCTCTGAGTTAGACTCCATACACACTATTAGATTTTCTGCAGATTTTTGTCTTCAGATTTACCAAAACCATATAATATGAGGTAAAACCTTAAGAGTTTCAATTTGTGTGCAATCAGGCAGGCCCTTGCACTGTAAGGCTTTAGGTGCGATCAGCAGCTACTGAAAGCATTCAGTCCCATACACACTATACAACTTTTGTTGTTTGATTTCCTTTAGATTTACCAAAACCATGTAGTGCAAGGGCCTGCCCGATTGCATACAAATTGAAACTCTTATGCCTTGTACACACGATCGGATTTTCCGTCGGGATAAACTCAGACGGATTTTTCTGACGGAATTCTGTTCAAGCTGTCTTGCATACACACTGTCGCTCATAATTTCGACCGTCAAGAATGCAGTGACGTACAACACTACGACGAGCCGAGAAAAATAAAGTTTAATGCTTCCGAGCATGCGTCGACTTGATTCTGAGCATGCGTGTTTTTTTCTCCGTCGGAGTTCCACACAGACAAACAGAATTTCCGAAAACATGTTCTCTTTCTAAATTCCGACAGAAAAAAGTCCGATGGGGCACACACACAGTCGGAATATCCGATGAAAAAATTCCGTCTGACTTTTTCCATCGGAAATTCTGATCGTGTGTACAAGGCATTAAGGTTTGACATCACATTATATGGTTTTGGTAAATCTAAAAGGAAAAAAAAATCTAAAGAAAATTGTATAGTGTGTATCCAGCTTTATTGTTAACAAATGATGTTCTGCTAGATGCTAAATATAAGATTTCACATACTTTTCATCAATTACAATTACATGGGTTCCTGCATTTGCTAAAGAAAGAATGGTAAAACATAAAATGCTTCATGGATTAATTTTCTAAAGGAATTTTTTTTTATTTTTTTTTTAGATATGAGTTATAATAATAATTAAAAAATTGTATTATTATTATTATTATTAATAATAATAATAGTAATAATATGCTGGATTTAAATAGTGCCAACAGTTTCTATGGAGCTTTACAAAATAATAGGAATGGTAAAGGAAAATAAAATAAAATAAAATAAAAGGAGCAAGACAGTTACAATAAAATTCAGGACAAGGAGGCAAAATAATCCTCCATAAAAGGAAATCGGTTGCATTTGATTTTTCATTTACAGTGTTACTAAAGAACCTGCATTCACTATATCTGGTCTCTCACAATACACAAAACATGGAAATGCAATTATCTTATGAAGCTGCAGGACCCCTGACCCTCTGTCTGGACAGTGCTGATTGGCCCTGCGCTGATCACATACACCCTCCCAAGAAAAAAAAACTCTAGCAATACACACTAAACTGAGCATGTGCAGAGTACCCCCAAAGGCTCTGTCTTATCAGGAGATGGATTGGAGACTGTGGAAGAAGGGGAGGATCAGAGAAGGCAGGATAAAACAGTCTTTTTACACAATGCAGAGGCTTAACCCCTTAGGTTAAAGCAGAGTTCCACCCAAAAGTGGAACTTCCGCTTTAAAGGGGGATTCCACCCGCAATTTTTTTTTTTTTTAAAGTCAGCAGTCACAAACACTGTAGCTGCTGACTTTTAATAAGGACACTTACCTGTCCTACTCACCTGCGATGTCAGCCCCCCCCTGAGGCAGATCCCTCGTTCCTGGCAGCTCCCGGCGCCGCCATCCTCAGTAAGGGAAACAGGCAGCGAAGCCGTGTAGCTTCACTGCCAGTTTCCATCCGCGCGGCGCTTTGTGAATGGGCAGGCTGCTCTCTGGGATACACACAGTTCCCAGAAGGCAGCGTGCCCCATTCACCAGAAGACACCGCGAGTAGGACGGAGGAAGCTGACCAGCCGCGGATGATGAAGAAGCAGATTAGGGACTTCCGCATAGCAACCGCTATTTCTGGTAAGTAAAAATGTATTTAGGATTTTTGGTGAAAAAATAAATTTCAGGGTGGAACTCCACTTTAAGCACTCCTCACCCCCTTGCATGCCACATTTGGCATGTCATTTTTTGGGGGGGGGAGTGGGGGCTTCGGTAGGAGTGGGACTTCCTGTCCCACTTCCTCCTTCCGCCCTGGAGCCGCCTCTGAGACTCCTCCTGTCGCCTTAGGCGGCCCCTCCCTCTAGATGATCTCCTGGGACACGTGACAGGTCCCAGGAGCTCGCCTGTCCACTCAGGGAGCGCAGCGCCCCTCGCGCATGCTCAGTGCTTGCCCGGTCGTGAAGCCGAAAGCTGTCACAGCCGGGTGCCCACAGAGTGAATGGAGGCGCCGGCGGAGAGGGGGGAGAGAAGCGACGCTCCGGGCGGTCCGTGGAGCAGGTAAGTGTCTGTTTATTAAAAGTCATCAGCTACACTTTTTGTAGCTGTTGACTTTTAATAAACCTAAAAAAAGTCTGGAACTCCCCTTTAGGTGAGTATTACAAGCATGCTTTACTGCATATACAGACTGATTTCTCTTACCATCCATGGACTGACACGGTGTCTCTTTACACTTTACACGTGGGTTATGTCCCTGCTTGCAGGAGAAGACCTAGGCAGAATGTGAAATGTTATACATACATTCTAAAAGCCAGAGCTGAACAGCCCCACCCAGGGGGCGGTCCCTCCGGACATAACCCTCCCACTACAGTCAGCAGACTTCAGTTTTTTTCTGCCTAGCAGAAGAAGACGTGGCTCTCTCAGGAGCCAGTCTCCTGACCTATTTTTATTCCTTTTCTGGAATTCTTTTTTATTTTATTTTTGAAAATTTTCTATCAACTGTCGGCTGGGCAACAGGTTGGGTACAAGATATCCTCGTAGTCTTCCCTGTCCGACCATCGAGCGTGCTGATCCTCGCCTTGTGTGCGTGAGACTCAGTTCACGACAGGCCCCATGACTCCAGGGGTGGCCGGGTTTGCTTTCATGCTCCCACGGTCCTCTCAAGACTGAACAGTTCCTGACTGACTGTATCTTTCTCGGTGGACCGGGCCGACAGCTACTCAGTACTGTACTGTGATAGTCCTGTCAGAAACACACCAGTGGGTCCCTCAGGGGACGGGTAAGTAGTCTCTCCTGCCTGCAGGTGAGTACAAAAGGCTGTGTGTTTCTCTGTGGGGGATTTTCCCTGTCTCCCCCTGTATTTCATTGTCACTCTCTGTCACCATTGCTGGCGCTGTGCTGTGTGGGGTGCCTGGGGGTCACACTGCTCTTGGAGGGGCTAATGCTGGTCTGCAGATATGCTTGGGGCCTTTTTTTGTGTGTTTTGGGGTCTGAGCGCCAAGTGGCGCTGTGTGTGTGCTGTTTTTTTTTTTTTTTCACTTTTGCTGAGTCATGTCGGCCATCTTGCCGCGGATCGCCTCAGTGAAGTGTGGCGGCCATTTTCTTGTAGCCCGCGCGCTCTTCAGCACTAGTTTCGGCCTCTAGCGCTGCTGTAACAGCGCAAATCTCCTCACAATCTCCTCACAGCTTACCAGCGCTGACACAGCGCGGTACAGACAGCGGAACTGAGCGGTCCCTGGTCCGGTTTGGTGAGTCCCCTGGGCGCCCCCTCCTCAGTCAGCACAGCCTGTGGGTGGACTTTTTATCTGAGGAGTCTCAGAGGGGGGCAATATGGAGTCTCTGTCACCAGCTTCCCCTAAATGTCAGTGGACAACAGGCAGTGCTTCAGCACCTGCGGTCCCTAGGGACCAGTTGTGGGCAGTCCTGGAATAATTTCTGACCAGGATGGGAGCTGTGTGCAAGCGCAAGGGAGCAAAAAAGCGCCCTCTCCCCACTTTACTTCAAGAGGGCAGTGCGCTGATTCAGATATGGGCCTAGCCACTACCGCTTAGGACCCTAGTTCTGAATGTATTGGATGGTTTTGAACAGGACATTCCTTATGAGGAAAACTCCAGTTCTGAGTCAGTAAATGACAGGGCGCTTGTTAGTGTACTCATGACTGCGGTGAGGGACACTCTCAAGCTAAAATGCTGCGGATGCAGAACCTCAGGCGGATACAGTCTCCTTTGGTTCTTTTAAGGCCAGGCCTTCTAAAGAGGTTTTTCCATATGTACTTTCTTTGACCAGCTCATTGATAAGGTCTGGGAAAAGCCGCAGAAGAATTTTTTTATGGTCCCGCGGCGTTTGTCTATCAGATACCCCTTGAAGATGCCCTACTTAAAAAGTGGGCTTCTCCCCCAGGGTCGACCCTCCAGTCGCCCGGTTGAACAAGGCCATCACTCTCCCGATGGAGGGGACTCCTGCATTTGAGGACCCCACTGACAGGAGGTCAGAAGTGGTGAGCAGAGCCATGTTTGCCTTGTTGGGATCCGCCCTACGGCCTGTGGTAGCGGCGACCCTTGTGTCTTAAACACTTACAGTTTGGGCAAAAATGTTGCACCTAGCTGTACAGGAGCATAATCTTCCTCCAGACACAGTTGCTTTGGCCCACCAACTGGTTCAGGGCCTGGTTTATGTGTGCGACGCCACGTTGGACGCGGCCCCTTTAATATCCAGGGCCTCTGTCTCGGCGGTGGTATTGCGTCGTCTTATCTGGTTGCAGTGCTGGTCTGCTGACCTAGCCTTAGGAAGCTCCTGACGGATCTACCATTTAAAGGTGGTAGACCTTTCGGTGCTGCTCTGGATGACATCGTCATGGATGTCATGGGAGGTAAAAGCACTCTTCTTCCTTAGACTAGCAAGGGTGAGGAGGCCTTCCTTTCCAGCAAAACGGGGTTTTTTCGTCAGTCAGAGTCCACGGGTAGGCCCTCTCAGACTGACGGCAGTGCGGCTGGTGGGCACAAGTGCCCCTGGGTGCGTAAGCCGAACAAGCGGCTCCCAAGCCCGCCTCCGCGTGAAGTCTTGCCTCCGCCCGACTCTGGGGTGGGGGGACAACTTCGCAGGTCACGAATCGGTGGTCCTCCCGAATCTCCGACTGGTGGGTGTGCGAGGTGGTCACCTCAGGATACAGGATAGTATTCCGATCCTGGCCCCCAGACAGATTCTTTCCCTCAAATCTTCCTCTCCTTCCTACCTGTCGGGCAGCCCTCTTGGGGGCTGTACAGGATTTGATCAGGTCCGGAGTGATTGTGCCGGTTCCGTCACAGGAGAGTTTTCAGGGATTCTACTCGAATCTGTTTGTCGTCCCAAAAATAGGACGTGGTTCGACCTATCCTGGACCTCAAGGCCCTGAATGCCTTCAAGAAGGTGCAAAAATTCCGCATGGAATCCATTCGCACGGTGATCGCTACACTCCACCAAAGGGATTTTCTTCTGGCGTCCTTGTACTTCAAGGACGCCTACTTGCATGTTCCGATCTGCGCAAGTCTCCAGAAGTTTCTGCGCTTTGCGATCAGCAAAGTCCACTATCGATTGTGGCTCTTCCTTTCGGCCTAGCCTCGGCACCAAGGGTGTGCACCAAGGTGCTTGCTCCGGTTCTAGCCTTCTGTTACAGCGAGGTATTGCTGTCGTGGGCTATCTGGACGATCTTCTGCTAAGAGCAGAAAGTGGATCAGACTTAGAGGAAAGGTGACTATCGTCAATTAGACCCTCAGGGACTCGAGTGGTTCCTGAACATTCAGGAGTCAGTCCTGGTCCCGACTCAGTGTCTGGAGTATCTAGTTCTGATTCTGGACTCCTTGGAGGCAAAGGTATCCTACCTCAGGATAAGTTGCTGACACTTCAGTCTGCGGTGCGGGTGCTGACATCCCAAAAATGGTTGTCAATCCGTTTTTTGCATGAGAGTCCCGAGACTCGTGGTGGCCTCCTTCGCGGCCCTTCCGTATGCCCAATCACACCAGGGCATTGCAGAAGGAGATCTTGTCCACCTGGGACAAATCCCCGTTGTCCTTGGATCTTCAGATCCAGGCGATTCACCTGGTCAGGGCGCCCCTGACATGGTGGTTGGGATCCTCGGCTCTTCGGTCCGGAAAGTCGTTCCCTTCCCATCCAATGGACGGTACTCACGACGGACACCAGCCTGACGGGCTGGGGTGGAGTCTGGGGAGTCCTGTCGGCTCAGGCCTTGGACTCCGGACGAGCCCGTTTACCAATCACTGTTCTGGAAATACGGGCCATCGGACTGTGTCTCTCCTCAGGTCGGAGAGAGTACGGGGTTGCTCCATCAGGAGCCAGTCGGACACCGCCACGGCGGTGGCGTATGTAAACCATCAAGGGGGAACTCGGAGCTCAGCTGCGGCTTCCGAGGTAGTCCGTATCCTGAAGTGAGCCGGAAAAAACGTGCCGGCTCTGTAGGCCATTTTACATTCTGGGCATAGACAATGGGCAGGCGGACTATCTGAGTCGCCAATCGCCAGACACCGGACCAAGAAGAGTGGTCCTTAAATATTTCAACTCCTTTACCGACGGTGGGGCACGCCGGATGTGGACCTGATGGCCTCTCGACTCAATCGCAAGGGTCAAGGGTGTGGCCAGATCCAGGGATCCTTGGGCGATGCCTCGGATGCGTTGCTGACCCCATAGGGTCCTTATCGCCTGATATAAACTCCGGCGATCCTAATTGTTCCGGATTGGCCTCAGCATCACTGGTACGCTGATCTGGTACGTCTCGTCGCGGACGTTCCCTGGCGGTTGCCGATGAGGGAGGACCTTCAGTCTCAAGGTCCTATGTTTCATCCGACTTACAGTCTCTGGCTTTAACGGCAGGGCTGTTAAAAGCCAGGTGTTGAGGGACCGAGGTCTCTCGGACTCGGTCATTTTGACCATGTTAAGGACACAGAAGTCTTCCTCCAGGCAGATCTATCACCGTGCCTGGAAAGCTTATATCGCCATGTGCGAAGCGCTGGACTGGCGTCCTCGGACGTATTCCGTCCCCAGAATCCTGCATCCTCTGCAGTGTGGAGTGACCCAAAAGCTTGCTTTGAGTACCATCAAGGATCAGATTTCGGCCTTGGCCGTCTTCTTTCAGCGACCTCTAGCGGGTCATTTTCTTGGTTAGCACCTTGTGTTGGGGGTTCGCCATGTGCTCCCTCCTGTCAAGCCTCCTCTCCCACCGTGGGATCTGAATTTGGTGCTCTCGGCCCCCCAGGAACCTCCTTTTGGGAATATCCGGGATATTTCCCTCTTGTCTTGTCTCAGAAGGTGGCCTTTTTAGTGGCAATCACTTCTGTTTGACGAGTGTCTGAGTTGGCGGCTTTGTCATGCAAGTCGCCATATTTAGTCATCCATAAGGATAAGGCGGTGTTGCATCCGCGACCTTCCTTTTTTGCCAAAGGTGGTGTCGACCTTTCACCTATATGAGGACATTGCCCTCCCGTCCTTGTGTCCTCACCCATCGCATCCCAGAGAGTTTGTGCTGCACATATTGGATGTGGTACGAGCCTTACGGGTGTACCTGTCTGCTACTGCTTCTATTCGGAAGTCCGACTCACTGTTTGTGACTGTCTCTGGTCCATAACAGGGCCAAGCGGTTTCGTCTGCCATCATTTTTAGGGGAATCAGACAAACCGTCATTCAAGCCTATGCTCTCAAAGGGCGGGCGCCTCCCTTTCCGGTTACGGCGCATTCCACCAGGGCAATTGATGCTTCCTGGGTTTCCCGACATCAAGCGTCGGTTGCACAAGTGTGCAAGGCGGCGACCTGGTCGTCTGTTCATGCCTTTTAAGTTTTATAAGGTTAATGTGGCTGCATCTTCGGATGCTTCCTTCGGCCGCAGGGTGCTGCAGGCCGCTGTTTAAAGTTGCGACTCCTCCGTTGAGGAGCTCTGCCTTATTGGAGTGAAGTTTTGGTTTTCCATTTATACTGCTCCCATCCCTCTTGACACTGCTTTGGGACATCCCACGTGTAAAGTGTAAAGAGACACCGTGTCAGTCCATGGATGGTAAGAGAAAATAGGATTTTTTGTACTCACCGTAAAATCCTTTTCTCTGACATCCATGGACTGACACGGCACCCACCCTTCCTTTTAAGTTTGTACTGCTTTGTTACGAACTGAAGTCTGCTGACTGTAGTGGGAGGGTTATGTCCGGAGGGACCGCCCCCTGGGTGGGGCTGTTCAGCTCTGGCTTTTAGAATGTATGTATAACATTTCACATTCTGCCTAGGTCTTCTCCTGCAAGCAGGGACATAACCCACGTGTAAAGTGTAAAGAGACACCGTGTCAGTCCATGGATGTCAGAGAAAAGGATTTTACGGTGAGTACAAAAAATCCTATTTTTATCATTGTGGGTTTTTATACTGTTTTAAAAGCTTTTTCTATGAACAGTTAAAAAGATTTATTTTTAAAATCACAATTTGTAAAAATAACACTAGCCTCACAGAGCATTGTGAGTTTCCAAAAGAGCTGTTTGCTTGCAGGGGTACACTCTCTGATTGAAACTTCTTATGGCCCTATGAAGTCAGAAGGTAGATGGGGGAGGGGGAGGGTAATGAAAAAGGAAAAGCCAATTCTTCAATTTATTCTTCAATTTATTAAAGCAGAAATTTACTCTCTCAATCAGCATTGTCAATTTTTAATCCTTATGCTGCTAGCGTTAGTAAATAGATAAAACAAGTAAATATGATATACTTTTCTAAGTTTTTTATTTCTTCAGTTACTTCCTGGTTTTCAGGCCTAGGCAAAAGATTTCATACGTCCCAGGAGTCTTCGGGAGAGGGGGCGGGTTTGCACACCCTCCTGCCTGCATGCCTGAGCTAAGGCCAGATGGATTCCAGGAAGTAACTGTTACATGAATCATCTGCCCTTAATCAAGATGTCCACAGCCAGAAATGCTAGGGGTTGTTTGTCACAGTGATTTATCAGCCAAATAAAGCAAAAACACATGGATGAATGTGTGATAAGCACACCCTCCTGACTGCACGCCCGAGCTAAGGGCAGATGGATTCCAGGAAGTAAATGTTAGATGAATAATCCGCCCTTACTCAAGATGGCCACAGCCAGAAATGCTAGGGGGTTGTTTTTCACAGTGATTTCTCAGCCAAATAAAGCACGGAGACATGGATGGATGGGGGAGTTTGATTTAAATATTAAAAATGCATTAACTAGTGTTTTTGGTATGTGGTATTTAGATGCAGTGTAGTTCCACTTTAAGTTGAAAGCATGTAGGTTGCTTAAACTCTAAAGCAACTTCTAGCTGATTGATGGAAATGTAAGTATGAAGTTTACGTATATATAATAAATAAATAACTAGTATTATTGTTATGAAAGTAAATTTTTGTCCTGAATTTTTTTTTTTAAATATACAAAATACAACATATAAATAACATTAATGTGCATTGATGTTTTAAAAACATTATTTCGATGTAAAGTTTGTTTTTATATGTACATGGGGGCAGCCATATCTACTCATTACATAGGGAGACTCTTCTGCTTCTGCCCTAGCAGTGCCGCACATTGGGTATGCATTACTGCACCTGTTATCTTACAATGCAAGTCTACCAGTCACGTCTGACTGAAAGCAATGCACCCTCTATGTGGCTGAGATTTGGCAGGTTGATTTACTAAAGGCAAAAAGGATGTTCACTTTGCAAAGGAATATTCACTTAGATTAATAAATGCGGTAATAATTCACTTTGCAAAGAATACCCAATCACATGCAAAGAAAGAAAAAGATACACTTTTGCTTCCACGTGATTATATGATGGAAGTCAGCAGAGCTCTTTCACTAAGCCAAGGGAAAAAATCCTTTGCTAAGGGAACAGCCTATTTACCTTTAGGCCCCTTTCACACTGAGGCGCTTTGCAGGCGCTATTACGCTAAAAATAGCGCCTGCAATGCGCCCCAAAAAAGCCGTTCAATAGTATCCAATGTGAAAGCCTGAGGGCTTTCACACTGGAGCGTTGCGCTTGCAGGAGGGTCAAAAAACTCCTGCAAGCCGCATCTTTGGGGCGCAATAGGAGCGCTAAAAATAGTGCTCCTATAGCGCCCCTGCCCATTGAAATCAATGGGGTTGCGCCTCCAAAACGCCCGCAAAACGCCGCAAAGAGGCGTTATTGCGGGCGTTTTTAACCCTTTTTCGTCCGCTAGCGGGGGTTAGAATATCGCGGCAAAAAAACGGTATAGCAGCGCTAAAAATAGTGCCGCTATACTGCCAGCGCATCCAGCGCCTCAGTGTGAAAGTAGCCTTACTAAAGCAATCCCTTTATTCCTGCAATTGCTTATTGGGCAGGCTGGGTGACTGCAGTAAAATACAGGCTGACACTAGGAGAAGCTACAAAGTCTGTTTAATGCTGTTGTGAAAATATGGCACAGCAAGCATTTAGAAAAGAATAAAGCCACATCAAGTCACTTTAACGTTTTTGTTTTATTTGGATAAAAATAGGGACAGGCCATAGTCCCTGTCTTTTTTTTAAGTTGTCTGTCCCCCATTGGATAGATTTCCCCTTACTTCCTGTCTCCCAGACACGACAGGAAGTAAAAGGATGCCTTACTATACTGAGGATAATTCCCCTCCTTGTCAGTTGTCACCGAAACAGGTGTTTTCATTGGAACATTCACCTCTTGTTTTGGTAATAATGTTTAATCGTTTATTGTGTTGGTGACACAGACAACAATGAAAACCTAATAGTGAGTAGTGCTGGATTGTTCCTTTAATATTTTAAAGGTCATAGGGTTTGTATTGTAGCCAACTGACAGTTCTTTTTCTCCTAGAACCTCTGTGGATGGTCCTATAAAAACATAAATGTAGGATAAAGAATACAAAATTTAAGACGACGAAGGAAAAGTCAACATGTCTCCAGGTTTGAAAGTCAACCTTCTTCAGAGCTATAAACATATGAAACCATGAATATGATCAATAATGTATCTAAAACGATATTAAAACACTATTAAAATTTCACAAATAAGGCTTTATACATCATATAAATATATATATATATATATATATATATATATATATATATATATATATATATATATATATATATATATATATATATATATATATATATATTTCCATACAAAATATTATTTCCTATATATATATATATATATATATATATATATATATATATATATATATATATATATATATATATATATATATAGGAAATAATATTTTGTATGGAAATAATATTTTATATATAATATATAATATCCTTATAAATAAGATTTTCTTATAAAATATGATTTTCTTCCTAAATAAAATCTTATTCTGGACTTTAAACATGGAGCTGCGCTTCTATTCCTTATCCTATAGCAATGAAAACCTGATAGGAGGTTCTAATCCTATCCTACTTTATCCAGAGGAAAAATAAATAAAAAAATCGGACTATACAAAGAATTTAAGGTATACATTACAGTGAGGGTTTAAAATATGTACTACAGAAATTCATTTTTTTTAAAACTAATTATTGTATAGATACAGATCAGTTTACATCTTAAGATTTGTTCATGCAGAAATACAAAAAAAAAAAAGCCTTAGGGTTCAATCTTTTTCAAGTCGGAATCTCCAAGTTGAAAAAAAATAAAGTATTTTTCACAATTTAATTTTTTTTTACATCCTCCCGAGGAAGACATTTTTAGAATCCTATTTCCTTTTTCAGAAACCCTCTGCTGGAGGGGAAAATCCATTTAGTTCTAATTAAGACACCATGAAATTCTTTAAAATATCTCCCGAAGACCGACAATTTTTTGTTTTATAATTCATGAAGAAAAATCTTGATTTAAAAAAAAAAAGCAAAACAGGGACATAATGGTGAAATGAATACCAAGGGTGTCTCTGCACAACAGACGAGAACTGTACCTTCATAATCCACTATGACATCACACAAAATCAGTCAATACACAAATAATAAGCTTTCAATTCTAGGCCAAGCCATAAATTTCCATTGATTTACATAACAAACAGGCAAAAAGAAAAAAAAAAAAAGAGCAAAGTACAATAATAAACAATTACCTCTCTCTCTTCTTTCCAAATACTCTGCAGCATCTAAAAGCGCTTGAATATTTAACATCACGCAATCCATCGCACGATATATAATTTTTTTAATGCAAACCTCAAAAAAAAAAAAAATGTAAAAAAATTGTTTTTTGTCCTTAAAACGCCTGCTGAAAAGCGTGAAAGAAACAAAATATTCAAAGTGGGTAACGTTAAGGGGTGGAAAAAATTCTGCTGTCTTGCAGAATTCGATGGATCTGGGAATAGGGTTTTGATAAATTGTCTTCAAGAAGTTTTGCAAAGCAGACAGGGCCCTAGCCAGGCAGCTAAGCAGATCTCAAATGCAAAAAAAAAAAAAAAAGAAAAGAAAAAAGGGAAGGCGAGAAGGTGACGGCGGGCGTGAAATGGTCTGCGGTGCAGAAAAGAAGGAAGATGGAATAAAAAGAAAAAAAGAAAAGGAGATAAAGTTGGAAGGAGTTGCAGCAGAGGATCATGTAAAGCTCCAGCCTGCATTGACACACAGACCAGTTTGTTTACTTCTTGCAGCAAAGGCAGAGAGGGCTGCTCCCATACAGGCTCGCTGCAAGGGCTGCTGGGTGTTGTGGTTTTTTCATCCCTTTAGCTGCCGAGTCCACAGACTTAACCCCATCATGGCCAGAAAGTTTTTACTTACTGATATTTCTCAAAGAAAACCTAAAGCAAAGAATCTCGTAATCTACCAAACTTGACCTTTGGAAATTCCTACTTGCTTGGCTGTTATGCAGCTTCAGTACTTTTGCAGTCAGTGATTTGAACGCCTCTTTTTTTAAAATTATTATTATTATTATTTTTATTATATGGAATTTATTTAGCGCCAGCAGCGCATTTTTATTATATGGGATTTATATAGTGCCACAAAAGTGTCGGGGTGCCATTAATTCTTAATGCACCCTAAGCACCTGTAACTGAGCGCGTCCTCGTGCGCACCAAACTGCATGCGGTTCAGTGCATTTTTGGAGCAGTCAAGGACTTTTGTCCACGTTTCTTGTGCATAGGGCAGCCCACTGAAATGAATGGGCTACCCTACATGCGACGTGTGTGAATACACAGAAAACGCATGCACGCACCCGCAGTAGTGTAAACCAAGACTGTAAGCTTACTGAGCTAAAAAAAAAAAAATTCTGCCTGGTTCACACCTATGCGTTTTCAGTTTTTAGTCCTCGTTCACACCGGTGCGACTTGTCATGCGATTTAACAGGTCAAATCGCATGACAAGTCGCACCCTGTTGTCAGCAATGGAACTGTTCAAATGGCGTGACGTCGACTTTGTGGTGCCACACTCGATTTGAACAGTTCCATTGCTGACAACAGGGTGCGACTTATGCGGTTTGGCCTGTCAAATCGCATGACAAGTCGCACCCTGTTGTCAGCAATGGAACTGTTCAAAGTGGCGTGACGTCGACTTTGTGGTGCCATGCGCAATTTGAAAAAGTAATACCTGCACTACATTCCTGCACAGCAGATGTCAGCCAGGTTGCACCTGAAGTCGCACTGACCCGCTGCTTTGAAATTGTGCGATTTCAAGAAGTGAAGTCGCACGATTTCAAAGCCGCATTCAGTGTGAACCAGGGCAGGTTTTGCGATGGGTCACACTCACATCTCTGTGTTTTCCACCAATGAAAGGGTCAGGGTCTTTTTTTTTTTTCCTGCAGGCAGGTTGCGTTTTTGGTTTCATAGATTTAGCCCAGGTTTACACTGGGCTGTGGGAGTGAAGCCGTGCGTGTTCAGCTGAACTCGCACGATTTCACTCCCGCTGGTCAGTCCCGATTTCGGCCGCGATTACAGAGACATCTGTGCAGATGTCAATGTAAATCGCGGGCCAAAATCGCAAAAAGTAGTACAGAAACTACTTTTTGAAATCAGTGCAGTGCCGCAGATGCGGCGTCGCACTGATTAGGACGGTGCGATTGTTGGCAATTTGCGGCAAATACCGCCGTTTTGCCAAATCGCATGTCAAAACACACCAGTGTGAATCAGGGCTAAAATGGAGACGCAGTGGAAAGGCATCAAAAATGCAGTGCTTGAGTTTTTGATGCGTTTCTGTTGCGTGTTTGCTGGTTCCTCTCACATGACAACAGACACCTCCGAAATATACAAAACGCATCACAAATGCATTAAAAACGCATGTGAAAAAATAAAAATTCACCAGGAAAATACATCAACCACAACCTTCATAGGTGTGAAATATAGCACCCCTGGCTGAAGCCGGTATCCAAGGTTTTTTTTCTTCCTGCGAAGTGCAGTAACTTTCCAGCATGGGGGTTATACAGAAACCGCCTTCTGTACAACTACATGGATCGAAAGTCGTCCAGCTCCTGCTGAACTTTGATCCATCTATGGGCAGCTTAAAGTAGAACTATAGGAAAAACTCATTATTGATAGTGGAAGGGAGGGATACAACCCATCAGATTTTTTTTTTTTTTTTTTTGCCATCTGCGTCCGATTTCCCTTCACTTCCTGGCCCATAGCCAAACAGGAAGTGAGAGGAAATCCCTGCAAATTAGGGGAATTCCTTGCCCCCCCCTCACCAGAACCAGTGTCCCCATTGGAAGATTTTCCATGTTTTACTTTTCTGGGGACAACCCAAAATGTGGGATTTTCTTTTACTTTCACTTTTAATGATAATAGTAAATAGGACAATTACAGGAGGGTGAATATCTTTAATGAAGGACACAGACAGCAATGAAAACTGACATGCATCTAATCTCTCTCCACTAGATCCAACGCTAAAAAAAAGAAGTTTTGCCTTTAGTTATTTAAAAGGGATCATGTTTACTAATATATGTACTTATTTATTTATATGATAGGCACAGGAGATTAATTGATTTGTTTTATTTACAGCAGGGGTCTCCAAACTTTCTAAACAAAGGGCCAGTTTACTGTCCTTCAGACTTTAGGAGGGCCGGACTAGGGCCACTGGGAGTAGAAAATGTCGAGAGGGAGTAAACAATACCATTCCTTTGGTGACAGTGGGGGACTACTGCCCCATTGTTGGTGTCAATAGAAGAAATTGTACCCTTTTGATAGTGTAAATTGGATGAATAGTTCCCCATTGGTGGTTTCAGCAATAAAAATGATTTGCCATTGTTGGTGTCAGTGGATGGAATAGCGCCCCAAGGGCCGGATTAAGGCACGCAAAGGGCCGCATCCGGCCCCAGGGCCACAGTTCAGAGACCCCTGATTTACAGTATTGTGCAAGTTAGTTGAAGTTTGGATGAAATTGTCTGTGGGCAGCCATACTTTCTGCGATTGTATTGCACAAAATAGCAGCAAATTCAAATGTCTTTATTTTAGTCTATATTGGGGGGCACCGATTCCAATGGATGAGCAGATCACATCATGACTCAAACACCACCCATCATGAGCGTCCGCTCTATAGGGCAAGGGGGGGCATTTGACCCCCCCTGGAATCATAAAAGAGTGTTTACAATGACACGCCGCCTCCTGCACATCGGTGGGCCAGGGCCGCCTGCGCCGCCGATTGTCACTGCCATCATTCATGTCTGTCAGTGTGTTGCAATGCATACATTTACTCCGCTCCCACGGCCCGCCCCTGTTTGCCGGCGCCAGCCAATATCATCGTGCTGCCGCTGCTCCCCTTGGTTTACAGCCCCTCCTGGCGGCGTGATGTCACTCACGGCGGGAGGGGGACTAATGGGAGGAGCATAGAGAGCTGCCTGCTAGAGGAGCCAGCGCCGCCGAGGAGGAACCAACCAGGCCAGCAACAAGTTGAAGTTCATCTTCATTACAATTTCAATCAGACGAGAGACGCTGTGCTACAGCAGCATCAGTCAGTCAGTGTCACTGCAAGTAAGCACTAAACTAAAATTAAATGTGATTACGTGAATGTGATGACTATGATTTTTTTAATATGCAGCATGGCGGCGGCGGGGGGGGGGGGGGGGGAGGGGGGTAAATGTCCTGCACTGGTCATAGTAACTCAAGTACTAATGTCCTGCACAGGGTGCTGTGTAATGTAAAGGGGTGCAGGGTGCTGTGTAATGTAAAGGGGTCCAGTGATGCAGGGTGCTGTGTAATGTAAAGGGGTCCAGTGATGCAGGGTGCTGTGTAATGTAAAGGGGTCCAGTGATGCAGGGTGCTGTGTAATAAAAAGGGGTCCAGTGATGCAGGGTGCTGTGTAATAAAAAGGGGTCCAGAGGTGCAGGGTTCTGTGTAATGTAAAGGGGTGCAGGGTGCTGTGTAATGTAAAGGGGTCCAGTGATGCAGGGTTCTGTGTAATGTAAAGGGGTCCAGTGATGCAGGGTGCTGTGTAATAAAAGGGGTGCAGGGTGCTGTGTAATGTAAAGTGGTCCAGTGATGCAGGGTGCTGTGTAATGTAAAGGGGTCCTGTGAATCAGGGTGCTGTGTAATGTAAAGGGGTCCAGTGATGCAGGGTGCTGTGTAATGTAAAGGGGTCCAGTGATGCAGGGTGCTGTGTAATGTAAAGGGGTCCAGTGATGCAGGGTGCTGTGTAATAAAAAGGGGTCCAGTGATGCAGGGTGCTGTGTAATAAAAAGGGGTCCAGAGGTGCAGGGTACTGTGTAATGTAAAGGGGTGCAGGGTGCTGTGTAATGTAAAGGGGTCCAGGGGTGCAGGGTGCTGTGTAATGTAAAGGGGTCCAGTGATGCAGGGTGCTGTGTAATGTAAAGGGGTCCAGTGATGCAGGGTGCTGTGTAATAAAAAGGGGTCCAGAGGTGCAGGGTGCTGTGTAATGTAAAGTGGTCCAGTGATGCAGGGTGCTGTGTAATGTAAAGGGGTCCTGTGAATCAGGGTGCTGTGTAATGTAAAGGGGTCCAGTAATGCAGGGTGCTGTGTAATGTAAAGGGGTCCAGAAGTGCAGGGTGCTCTGTAATGTAAAGGGGTCCAGAGCTGTGGGGTGCTGTGTAATGTAAAGGGGTCCAGAGGTGCAGTTGTGGAGAAGGGGTACACAGTAGTGACAAAGAGATATTGAAAGATGCAGGGGGCACAGTGGGGTGTTTTTACATTTTAACGTGGGGGGGACGCTTTTAACCTCCGCTAGCGGTCGAAGAAAGGGTTAAATGCGACTGTGTATTGCCGCTGCCGAAGCGCCCCCCCCCCTAAAAAAAAAATCAGCGGACGCCCATGCCACCCATGTGTACTCCTGGCATTAGTGACAGTTGGAATTGTCAGATTAAGGAAGTTAGATTAGAAATGTGTTTGTCTTTCCTATTTAGACAGCGGCATTTATAATCCAGAAGTTTCTGTCTCATGGGTACAACCCACCACATTCACGTTACCAAAAGGGAACTAACAGTATCATAAATTGGCCAACTGTCCCCAATTCTGTCCCTGTTTTCCTGGAAATCTCTTATGTGTCCCTGACCTATCTCAGTGACTCAGATTATCCAGTTATCCATAGACAGGGCTGATTTCTCAGTCGTAAAGTTTTACAGAATTGCTCAATAAATACAAATTATTTCCTCTACAATTAGAATTGTACTTTGAGAAAATAGAAGTAAAATTTTGCTGTACATAAATATTAGTATATATATATATATATATATATATATATATATATATATATATATATATATATATATTAGTGTGTGTGTATATATATATATATATATATATATATATATATATATATATATATATATATAGCAAATAATATAATAATACCATAATATAAATACAATATTTCACATATTATATTAATAACATACTACATAATATTATAAGCTATACAACTTTCTTTTAATAAGAATGAATGGACAACAAGCAAAATGAAGCCGCTTATACTACTTAGCAAACATTGCAGTTGCGCAAAAAAGCAGATCGTTCATTAAGATTTGGGCAAAGCAACAAGCTCACTTAAAGCTTCCAGCTTTGGTTTCCAGTTACAAAAAAAAACGGAAAATTGTATCATACTTACCAGTAATTTTCCTTTCCTGGTGCCTATCCATGGCAGCATACCTGTGATAGAGCTCCGCCTCGACTCCTCCTTCAGGACTAGTGAATAGCATAAATTAAAGGCATAGCCCCTCCCCCAACATTCTCTGTAATATAGAATACCGAGGGTGGGAGCATATGCTGCCATGGATAGGCACCAGGAAAGGAAAATTACTGGTAAGTATGATACAATTTTCCGTTTTCCTGGTGCCTCCATGGCAGCATACCTGTGATAACTAACTAGCTGACATGGGTGGGATAATTGCTTAACAATAAATGTTTAATTATAAGAGGACATAGCAGCCTGAACTGCCCTCCTTCCAAACTCAACAGTCGTGAGCGCTCCTGGATCAATATGGTAGTGTCTGAGGAACGTATGGTGAGAAGACCAGGTGGCGGCCCCGCACACTGTCTCCAACGAAACATTAGCCCTTGCTGCCCAGGAAGCTGAGACTGCCCTTGTAGAATGAGCATTCACTCGGGATGGAGGCTCCATATTCTTCACCCTGTAGGCCTTCTGGATTAACTTTACAACCCAAGATGCCAGAGTTCTGATGGAAGCTTCTTTGCCCCTGTATTTACCGAACGGTACGATGAAAGTCTCTCAGAATTTATGAAGGGGCCGGTGGCTTCTAGGTAGGCCCTGAGCACTCTGGATACATCCAGTTCGTGACAAGACTCTGAATCCATGTCTGTAAACACTGGTAGTGCCCAGGGTTCCAACAGGTGGCTTGGAGTAGCAACCTTTGGTGTGAACCCCCGAAGGGGACGAAGTTCCACTCTGTGAAGAAGGAGATGTGGTCGTCACCTATCCCTAAAGAGTGAAGTTCCGAGATTCTTCTGCCAGATGTAATGGCTAGCAGGAAAGACGCCTTTAGTGTCAGGTTCCATATTGTTACTTATTCCACTGGAGCAAAGGGATGGTCAGATAGAACTTCCAGGACTAGGGACAGATCCCACTTAGGAAATGATCGTCTGACAGGAGGGCGAATCTTCAATATACCTGAGGAAAGTGACTACTGAAGGATCCTCCGCCCATCTCTTATTTGTTGCAGCACAGATTACTGCTACCTGCACTTTGAGAGAGCTCAGACCAAGTCCCAGATCAAGTCCTGTCTGAAGGAATCCTAGAACATGAGATGTAGAAGGAAGGATTGGATGAAATCCATTTTCGGAAACAAACGACAAGAACTTGTCCCATATTCTTGAATATATGGCATTAGTTGCTGGCTTCCTAGCTTTTAGAAGGGTTGATATGACTCCTGGAGAACACCCTAGGGACTCGAACCTTCGCCTCTCAACCTCCAGATTCGAAGATTCAACTTCTGAGGGTTTGGATGAACTAGACTGCTCTGCGACAGAAGTTGAGGGAAAGGAGGGATCTTGATTGGAGAGCCCACACTGAGGCACAATACGGAAGTACTGCCACCACCTGGACTGGCTCCCTGAGGAGCCTCAGGAGGAATTTGAATATTAATGGCCTGGGAGGAAAGGCATATGCCGTGGTGAACCTCCAGGGACATGACAGGGCATCCACTGCCTCGACTTGTGGATGCGGCAGCCGAGAGAAGAACCTGTCCAGCTTGGCGTTCTTCGGGGAGGTGAACAGATCTACCTGAGGGGGATCCCATATGTTGGCAATCTGAAGGAAGACATGGGGGTGGAGAGCCCACTCATTGTCCAGGAAGTTTCTGGATAAAGTGTCTGCTTCCGTGTTCAACCTGCCTGGCAGATACATCGCTCTGAGGTCCAGGAGGTTCTGCTCCACCCAGAGCATGATCAGCTCTACCTCCTTGAGGAGTGACCTGCTGCGAGTGCCTCCCTGCTTCTGCAGATAAGCGACAGCTGCTCTGTTGTCTAGGCGTAGGAGTATTCTTTGGCCTCTGATGTGGGGTGCCAAAGAGGTCAGTGCCAAGAAGGCTGCCCTCATCTCCAAGATGTTGGATACCACTCCCTGGGTGGTGCATGCCCATCTCCCCTGTATTCTGGTTTGCCCGCAATGGGCTCCCCAGCCCTGTCTGCTTGCATCGGACGTAATTGTGATCCAAGGAAGGGAGCCCAGGTGATGAGGCTTGGAGAGGTTTTCCGGAACTGTCCACCAGTGAAGGCTCCTGCGTATTTTTCCCATCAGCAGGATCGTCTGAGATAGTCGTTGTTTCTTCCACTGTGCCAAGAAACCAGTCTGGAAATACCTCAAGTGCCAATGTGCCCAAGGAACCATGGGTATACAGGAAGACATTGTGCCAATGAAGCTCAGGCATTGTGAAGCCGTCAGATACGGGCTCTGGATGACTTTGATCATTCTCTGGATGACAATCCTTGCCTTCGGCAGTGGTAATGACACTGTCCCCTCCTGAGTATCGAACATTGTGCATAGATTATCTGCTGTGTTGGCATTAGTTGACTCTTGTCGGAATTCACCAGCCACCCTAGCTCTTTTAGGGACTGTAGAAGAATGTCCCGGTGACATGCCAACTGATCCGGATTGCTTGCTAGGAGTAGGATGTCGTCCAAGTAGTGGTATATCCTCAAGCCCCTCTCCCGCAGGGGAACTAAAGCAGATATTAGTATCTTGGTGAACACCCTGGGGAGAGGTGCACAGACCGAAAGGCAGGGCTTGAAACTGTAGGTGGGTCCGTCCCACTGCAAATCTCAGGTATTTTTGAAATGCAGGTAGAATTGGAACATGTAGGTACGCATCCTGCAGATCGACCAAAATCATCCAATCTGATGGCTGGACTGCCTGAATAATCGTCTGCAGGGACTCCATTTTGAAGCTTTCGGGGCGGATATACCGGTTGAGCCTCTTTAGGTCTATCACAGGCCTCCACCCCCCTGTCCTCTTTGGGACCAGAAATAGGGTGGAGTATAAGCCTGCGAAGCGCTCTGCCAAGGGAGCCGGAACAGCCGCCCCCTGAAGCTGGAGTGACGTTAGGAAGTTTTTCAGAGCTTGAGCCTTCAGTGGAGAGGATGGAATCTCTGTTCCTTTGAAAGAGTTCCGAGGTGGAGGGTGAGAAAAATTCCAAAAGTGCCCCCATTGAATTGTTGACAGAACCCAGGGGTTGTGGCAGCAGGTGGCCCAGACTGGGGTAAAAAAAAAAAAAAAAAAAACTTAAGCCTGGCTCCCACCGGGAGTGCCTGGGTTCCTCTGGCGTCAAAAAAGACTGCTTCTGCTCCTGTGGAGCCGGAAGGGCTTTCATCTTCCTGTTCAAAAAGGATCCCCGAGTACCTTTCCAAGGTCTTTTGTTGTCTCTGGGCTGTCTTGACTGCCTAAAATCCCTTGGGTTTGACTGGCGGAACCTAAAGGAACCACCTCTGAATCTTCGCCTACTTCTGTCCTGTGGAAGCATACCAGACTTCCCTCCTGACAGCCTGGAGATAGCTTTATCCATTTTGTCTCCGAATAGTGCTTTCCCATCAAACGGGATTTTGCACCCATTTTGTTTGGAGGATAAGTCAGCCATCCAGGGTTTCAGCCACAAGGCCCTCTTCGCCATCACTGAATGCAACATGGATCTTGCCGAGCACCTGATCGTGTCAATGGCCGCTACGCAGACAAAGTCTGCCGACAATCTAAGCTCTTCTAAGGCCTTAATTATATCCTCCATGGGGACATCCTGATGCAAAGCCATCTCAATATTATCTGTCCAAGATCTTATGGCATTTGATACTGACGTGAGGGAAATAGCTGGCTTACATGCTGCTTCCGCGGCTAAGTAGCTCCTCTTCAGCTCCAGGTCGATTCGCCTGTCTAGAGGGTCTTTGAAGGAAGTGGAATCCTCCATTGGTAGAGTAAGTTTTTTTGCGAGTCGCACCACGGACGCGTCTACCACTGGCATGGAGTTCGGTGACTGCGTTCCCGACTCTGGTAAGGGGTATATAGTTTATTGAACCGATCCCAAAATTATTATTTTTTTATCAGTCTTTGACCATTCCTTCTGAATGACTTGACTAATCTTGCCCATCAACGGGAAAAGAACCTGCTTCCTTTTGAGGAATGGGAAGTAGCTTGTAGACTCTTGGGGAGGCTATTCTGCGTCTTTCCAGGCGATTGCAGTTTTGACTGCCTGGATGAATGGCTTTACCAAGGAGAGACTGAAGCCAGAAGGTTCTGACTCTTCTCAAGAGTCCCCTGAAGAGTCTTCAGGTGGTGAATCTCTAGCTGGTCGGCCTGACGGCGGCAGAGGTGTACTGACTGCTGACGGACCAGGGAGATTAGGTTCTATATCCTGAACCTGGGATATCTGCTGAAGTGGTTGAGCGGGGACCGAAGCCAAAAGCTCAGAGAAGGAGTCCTTCATTGTTCGCTTGAGCAGATCTACAGCGTGCTGATTTTCTAGCTCGCGGTTGGACGCATAGTCCGTAAAACAGTCCTTACAGACCACTCTGTCTGGTAGCGGTGTAGCCCCACATATCCAGCATCTCTTCTTCCTATAGGTCCTAGGAGAGGGGGGTCGATCACGTCCTCTGGATCTTGACCTCTCTGATCTACGACGTGAAGAATGGGACCTACGCCCTGATGAGCGGGACCCCTTGGAGTGGGTGGGGCTACGGTGTAAGGAACTCACGCTAGACCAGTGAGCGCACTTTTTTTTTTTTAATACTCACGTATAGTTGGTCACATACCTAATAGAAGTGTGAGGATCTTTGCTGCGAGATGAATGACTCATTGCGGAGTTGGGCACAAGGATCAGCTCCAGAAATATAGTAAGAAAGGGAAAAGAATCAGGAGTTTTTGGCGTCACTTTTTTTTTTTTTTTTTTAAATAAACATTTTTATATCGTCATCTGTTTTTATTTTTTATTTTATTTTTTAAACATAAACATTTTTATATTGTTATCTTTCTTTTTTTTTTTAACATAAACATTTCTGATCGGCAACATTTTTTTTTTTGAGAAAATAAAAAGTACCTACCACAAAGCAGCATCAGAGAGACCTAGCAGGGCACAGCTGAGGAGACTGACAGCCATCCCTGAATCTGAACCTAATTAGGCTCAAGGTGCGTGGGCTAATCCCATAAACCACCATTTGGAATTGATTGAAAAAAAGGGCAAATCTAGCCTTCTTTCCAGAATCCAAGATGGCCGCCACTGAACCAAGCGTCTGTGCATGCGCAATCGCAGAAGATCCAGCTTTGCCCAGTACAGAGAGCTGAGAAACTACGGCTCTGTATCACTCCCGAATCGCGCATGCGCAGACGGCGGCGAGGACGCTGCGCCGTGACACTCTCCTACCTGGCGGGACGTACAGAGCACCTGTAGCCCCCCCCAAACCCGGAAAAAAGCACCACAATGTTGTTGCACAGAGAGACACCTGCCCTATCCAGTTGCACAGTTTTAAAGGAACAAAAAAGTAAGATAACAATCATTTGAAGGAGCCTAACAAGCAAAGGAAAGGGGAGGGGAAGGGGAAGAGAGGAAAAGAAAGGGGAAAAACACAAATGCCTGGAATAAAAAACGGAAACCACCAGCCTGGGAAGATGGAGCTGATCCTTTTGCGACTTCCACTGCATTCATCATGGATGTGATAGCAGACTGCGTTCCTGTGAGGAAACTCTGCGAAATGACCCCAACAGATCCACAGAGGGGTTCCCAGTCTTATCAGCGCTGTGAGCGGCCCAAGAACAGGGACTGCGCACGGGAAAGGCTAAACCCAGCGGACGCTGCCGACTGCAGAGGTATGGACATACTGCTACTCTTCACCAGCACAAGAAGGTATGAGGAAAAAAAGGAGAATGTTGGGGGAGGGGCTATGCCTTTAATTTATGCTATTCACTAGTCCTGAAGGAGGAGTCGAGGCGGAGCTCTATCACAGGTATGCTGCCATGGAGGCACCAGGAAAAATGTATAGCCCAGTAACAGTGAGAATAAAAAAATGTTGGCAATTTTGCTGCAATTAAAACCTTTAAAGAGGTAGTAAACCCTGATGGGTTTTACTTCCTCTTTATTCCCCTGAAAAGTAAAAGCATAATGGGCTAGTATGCATCACATACTAGCCTATTATTATGCACTTACCTGCAAACGAAGCCCGCAATGTCCCCGCTGGTGGCCGCGTTCATCTTCACCCCTCTTCATTCCGGGGCCGTGGTCTCCGGCTCTGTGACTGTCCGTCACTCCCGCGCAATGCCAATGGTCACAGCAAGGGCCCTATAGAAATGGCACGATCGTGCCCTTTCTTTAGTGTGCATGTGCCGATGATGACGGCGCAAACGTATATGGTAAATATCTCCTATACTGTGCAAGTTTAGGAGATATTTCTAGTACATACATACAGGTAACTGTTATTATAGGAAATATATATATATATATATATATATATATATATATAAAATGATATATTGTAAAGGCTGCGTAAACTGTTGGCGCTATATAAATTCTGTATAATAATAATAATAATAATACCTGTAGGTAAAAGTGGTGTGTAAGGGTTCTGTAATCTGCAGTACTTCTTCTCTGCCACTAGATGCCCTCAGTCGTTCAGGTTGAATGACAGCCAGTGTCATTTAGCCCACTTTTTCTGAGCCCAGGCTATCAAGGACACACCCTTGGATGGTGTCATCAGGCACCTGGGTTCAGAGTATTACTACACTGAACGTGATTACGTGAGGACCAGTCAGTGCAGCAGTGATGTTTAGAAGTCTTGCGGAAAAAGTATGTGTGTGTATATACACACACACACACACACACACATTTGCCAGCACACGCGGATCGTCCAAATCTTTATTGAAGAATGATCACATCACAGAAGACATAGTACAATGTTCTTGGGAGGCACGCAGGACCCCTTTGTCAGGCATGTGATCATCACATGCCTGATGAAGGGGGTCCTGCATGGCTCCGCAACGTTGCACTATGTTTTCTGTGATGTGATCATTCTTCAGGCCTGGTCATCACAGGTTTGCACAGCCTGTTGCATTATTGCGTGCACCTCAAAGCTCATACACATATGTGTGTGTGTGTGTGCATGTATATTTATACTGACGGTGTCAGTAGAGCAGAGATTGGTGTAAGTAGGGCACTGGATGATGTCAGTAGTTTTTATTTATTTATTTATTTATTTGTTTTTATTATTATTTTTTACATTTTTATTGTTTACATTTTTTTTTGGAGCTCTGTTAGGGGGCTTTGGTGAAATATCAGCGTTCTAAACACGGGCAATCTGCACCACACAGGGTGATTAGGGTGTGCCCAGGCACACCTGGCACACCCTGTGTGCACACCTATGGGCCTGGTTCACACCTATGCATTTTTTTTTAGTGCGTTTTCAGTTTTGCGGAGACACACTATAAGTCCATTTAACATGGTTTCCTATGGATGTAGTTCACATCTGTGCATTTTATGGAAAGAGCCAGGGACTTTTTCTCTGGTTTTGGTTCCATAGACTTCAGTGGATCAAAAACGTGTATTAAAAAACGCAAAATGCACCTGGATTATGCAAACTGCAAGCTGCATAGGTGCGAACCAGGCCTCAATAAAGATTTGGACGTAATTGATGATCCGTGGTGTCCTGGCAAATATGTACATTTGATCTGTGGTGTTTCCAGTTCCAGCTGGTTGTTGCTACAGCACCTGCTACTCAATACTACTACTATATATCCATACTACTATACACACACACACACACACGCAAAATATCCTCCTCTCTTGCCCCAGGTGGCCTTCACAGTTACAGGTTCACTTTAAATTGACTCTTATTTAATACACAGCAACCAGAATCTAGAGTGCACCACACATGGACTCTGGGTGTGTTCTTCCTGTAGTCTGTGTAACCTCTCTATCTCCAGTTCCTGCTTTCCCAGTCACATTTGAACGTTCAAAGCATATCTGAGACTGATTGTTGGTTGTGAGAAGCAAATTAGAACTGGAATTGTTTTCAAAGGAAAAGATCCATGAACTGCACATCATGAAGCAGACCCATGCACATGCAGTGAGGTGAATGGTAGCCTCAGCCCAGACTCCGGCCAGGACACACCTCCCTCCGCATTTGGCTTTGCCCCTTGGGGGCTTAATCATGGGGATGGCAGCTAGGACAAGCTCCCTATCCTGCCTGCACTCACAGCCGTCTACTTGGACTTTACCTCTCTACCTGAGCGCCACCTAAACTTTGTCTTTTTGGGTCAACTGAATTTTTTTATTACACATTAGACTTTTTGTAAGGCGAGAAGAAAGGAGCATTCAAGGGGTGTGTTTAGGAATTCCTCTGTTGCATCACAGCTGGGGTTCCCAGATCACCAGCTGACAGGCAAGAGGTAGCGGGGTGGCTGGTGCAATTTAGAAATGTCTGGGTGGGAAACTGAAGTACTGATTCTTGTAGAGATTTAAAAGCTTTAAGAGGAACTGCAGTCTGCTCACATAATCTGTAATAAAAGCATCTTTGCCATTCTGAAGCTTCCCTCCAACCACTTTGCATATTATTTTATATATACTGTGATTCTGTACTTGCCAAACATGCTGCAGAAATCTCCCTCCACTGAGTCTGGCTGCAACCATTTTAACTGTGGGCAGCTGAAGCTGCTGCCTGTTCACTTCCTGGATTTACACAGACACACACATCCAGCTCTGCAGCTCTCATTGGCCCTCTTATGACTCACCCCCTCCCTTCCTGGCAAACTCTCACGAGAGCTGCGCATGATGTCATAAGCCTAAGCTTTTTACCAAACAGGAAACAGGAAGTGGGCTGTATAAGGTATTTACTGGCAGAAAAAAAAATGTTTTACTATCCAAAGTTAAAACAACAAGGGCAGAAGATTTAATAGATGGAAAGCTGCATTGTGAACACAGGAGGTAAGCCAATCGGCATGGACGCCAGTCAGAGAATTCTTTGCCTCTTCTCAGTGAATGCAGGGTCAGGACAAGGGGGTGGGCAGGAGGGGTTGCTGCCCCTGATGCAACGGTTTACTGTGGGGAAGGTGGCACCTTCCTTCTATTACGAGGCTGACAGGAGTAGTGACAACAGCATCACTACTCCTGTCAGCCCAGTGTTGGGAGCAGCAAGGAGAGAGCTGGTTGGCGGTGTGGGCTGTGTTCTTGCTCCCCCTCCTCCTTCCTGCCAGTGCAGTGTTCCTTTATTAACAAGCAGGTGGTGGTGTTCACAGACACACAAGAGCTGCACTAGCAGGAAAGATGAGTGGGAGAGAGAGCACAGCCTGCACCACAGAAGTGTCCAGGAGAGAGCTGTCAACACAAGCATGTGCTCAATGTTAAAACTGAGCTGCACAGCGATTTTAACAAGCGATTGACTGCTGGGCATAGGATTCCCTAAGCTTGCACATCATGAGTGTGGTGGGGGTGCAGTTTGGAATTTTTGCCCTGGGTGCTGGATGATCTTGTCCCGGCACTGCAAAGCGTTCTTTGATTTGACAAGGTGAAGAGGCTGGGGAATGACATCACTTTTTATATTTTTTCATTTAGGACAGCATGGTAAGGGATTAGAACCCCTGTCAGGTTTTTCTTGCTATGTCCTCACTGGGGAGATTCACCCTTTACTATTTGTCCTTGTGGCTATTGTCCCCAGGACTTAGGGCTCAGTCACATTAAAGGGGTTGAAAAGGTTTGTTTTTTATTTTCTAAATAGGTTCCTTTAAGCTAGTGCATTGTTGGTTCACTTCCCTTTTCCTTAGATTTCCCTTCTAAATATTTGTTTTCTTTGTCTGAATTTCTCACTTCCTGTTTCTCCTCAGTAAACTTCACACCATCATCCGAGTGGTGTGGAGTCAGCCAGAACAGCTTACTGAACAGCTTACTGAGGAGGAACAGGAAGTGAGAAATTCAGACAAAGAAAACAAAGAAAAAAAACATTTAGAAGGGAAATCTAAGAAAAAGGTAAGTGAACCAACAATGCACTAGCTTAAAGGAACCTATTTAGAAAATAAAAAACAAACCTTTACAACCCCTTTAAAGGCATTTGTTGCAGCGCTTTAACATGCATTGCATTAAGGCAGCACATTTATTATGAATGGGCTGCCAGCACACTACAATGGTTTATAAAATGTGCATATAACTCTTTTTCTGAAAAGGCAGCACCCCACAATGCACGGTATATATTATGAGGTGCATTGCGCTCTACTGTACAATGTGTTGGGTTGTCATTTACAATGAGCGCAATGTAGAGCAGGTGCTATGACCGATTTTCCCGTTGCATCACTCCACAATGTGCGTTGTGGCTTAGGTACTTTGCCCGCTACTGTATTAGTGTGTTGGGAGTGCCATTCAAAATAAATGCCACTGCAACACTGTACGCATGCTGGAATGCATTTCTGTAACGTGCAGTAAAATGCGCATTTTACGTTTCATTGCTGTAACGTGCAGTAAAATGCGCATTTTACGTTTCATTGCTGTAACGTGCAGTAAAAT
Organism: Rana muscosa; assembly: GCA_029206835.1. NCBI lineage: Eukaryota > Metazoa > Chordata > Amphibia > Anura > Ranidae > Rana > Rana muscosa. Next base: position 238,611,222 of record CM055123.1, on the reverse strand, counting down.
GCGCATTTTACGTTTCATTGCTGTAACGCATAAACATGTGCCGCTGCTGGCCTGAAAACGCATGTTGACTGGTTGTTACACTGATCCGCATGCTTGCTTTTGGTCATTGACACCGAAACGGATTTGTTTGTTCTAGATGGGACACAAAAACCTTTTTTTTTCTTCTTAGGTGATTATGGAATACACAAAAGGTGTTACAGAAAATTTTTATATAAAGTACATTTATTTTCGGGGCTAATTGCGGATTTTCTGGCTCCTTTCTCTCCAGAAAAAAAAGTCTGTTACAGTATTGCTCATTCATTGTCCCTTTACGTTGTCCCAGCCACAGGTCTTTTGTTCTTTCTCTATTGTAAATAAGTGCCGTTGCTTTAAATCAAAAGGTGACGTCACCAGCTTAGAGAACCATCCAGACACACCCACCAAGATGTGAGCCCAGCAACCAATTACATCACACAGCCACCTTTCCCCTGATTGGTAGGCAGCGGCAATTGGTCCTTCCCCTCTTTCTGCTGGTTAGCCAATAGAAAACCACAGCCTGTCTCCATGTGCAAAGCATGTGAGTTCCCAGGAAGTGTATCAGGAGATCATGGTGCACCTGATAGGGGATGATCAGGTCCCCAAGGTGAAGCTACACAATCCTGGCTGTTGTCAGCAAACAGCAGCTGCAACTCAGTTTACAAAACTGTCTTAAAGATAAACTTTTCACAAGTTGCTCTAAACACCAAACAAGGAGACTGCTTCAAAATAAACACAATTGATGGACAAAGTTTACACGACACATACATACAAAACTGACAAAACAAAGAAGTAAAAGAAACAAAAAACAAGTCTCTCTGATTCCTACTGTACTAAATTATATTGTAATTGTATGAATCAGAGAGACTTGTTTTTTGTTTCTTTTACTTCTTTTGTTTTGTCAGTTTTGTATGTATGTGTTGTGTAAACTTTGTCCAATAATTATTATTATAATACAGGATTTATATAGTGCTGACAGTTTATGCAGCACTTTACAACATAAGGGCTGTCAGCACTATATAAATCCTGTATTATAATAATAATAACAATTAGGCAAAAAGCCAAATTTACTATTAAAAAAAAAAGACAAATGTAACAAAGTATCAATTATTAGCCATCACATGCACAGAACATCATTCACCCTCCTTTTCTTTTCTGCACCCTACACTATACTATAAAGTCTAAATAAAAACAGATTAAGAAAAAAAAGTACTGGTTAGGACATGCAGAGAACATCACAAAAGGCGTAAACATAACGTTGAAAAAACAACAAAAGTAAAAATATCAAATATGCTGGCAATAAGCCAACATAAAGCCAAGTATACAATGGAAAAGCAGTGTAAAAAAAAAAAAAGCTATAAAGTACTAAATGTTCCCCTTCCTCATTCCTGTTCTCTATAATTCCTGTACTCTAACCTTTACTATATAATCTTAATAAAACAGATTAAGCATAAAAAAAAACTACTTGTCAAGACATGCAGAGAACATTACAAAAGGTACAGTAGCAAAAAACAAAGTTGACAAAACAAAAAAGTAAAAAGAAAAAAAAAAAAGTAGGTAATAAGCCAAACAAACTATAAAAAAAAGTAAAAAAAGTACTAGTGAAGACACATAAGCTACATAGTAGCAAAAAATATACTATAAAAGGTCAAAAGCTACAAAGTATCAAGTACAAATAAAGACAGACAGAGAACACCACAAAAGACACACAGTAGAGAAAAGTAAAGTTGGCAAAGCAATTAATAAATAAAAAAACAACATAAATAAGTAAGACAACAAAGACAAATAGTGAAGTAAAATAGTGAAGTTAAAAAACAGTTACAAGTACCAAGTACTATTCAAAACATGCAGAGAACATCACAAAAGGTAGAAAGTAGCAAAAAACACATTAAGTTGGCAAAGCAAACAGATGTAAAAAAAAGGCCAACACAAAGCCAAATATATTATGACACAACAGTTACAAAGTATCAAGTACTAATCAAGACGTGAAGATGTTACTCCTTTTTATTTCATGTGCCCTGTACTTTACTATATAATCTTATTAAAAACAGATTAAGCTAAAAAAATAAATAAAATAATGGTTAAAACATGCAAATAACATAAACAAGTAGGCAATAAGCCAAAAGAAAGCTGAATATATTATAACAAAACAGTTACAAAGTATCCATTACTAGTAAAGACATGCAAAGAACATCACAACAGGTACAAAGTATATGAAAAAAAGTAGCATTAACCCCAATAAACCCATGTCTACCATTATAGTAACAGATCATAAAGGTAATACAATACACAAAGCATGGATAAATATAAAAAAAAAGTGTTTTTAATCACAGCTGCAAACAGAACAGGGTAACAAAGAGAGCAAATAGCAATGCTAATTTGCAATAAACTGCCAACAGTTCTAGATTTAACCACAAGCCTGGGACATATAAGCCCCCAGGTTGCATGCTGCAGTTTTAGCTTCACAGGGGCTCTGCACAAAGCCGGCCACGTGGCACTGAGGGGAAAATGCCAGTTTGGGGAAGAAGTGGAGTGAATGGTGTTCAGTTCACCAGGAGACAATGGAAAGCTGCTTCTATTGTAAGCTCTCCAGACAGACAAACCTTTTGTGCTATTGTCAGGCATGTGCAGCTGCGCTGGGGTAAAGGGTGGCTTGTCTGTCTCTTGGCACAGGAGGGGTTAAAGTACACCTGCAGAAAGCTTAGTGTGCACACAGTCACAGGGCCCAGATGGAAAGTTGGCCAACTTGGATTAACTCTGCTGTGGCATGAGACTAAAGATTTGTGACAGGTGCTCTTTAACCTCCTCCCCTCCCTTTATCCTCTTAGTGTCTGTTGTGTCACCACACCCTTGGTGATCTGCCCCAATGTAACTACCTGTATATGTGCAACACAACACACACAATGTGGAACTAACCCCCCTGCAAGAAGGCTTATTAACACCTTGTCTGCCAAGGAGTCCTCAGCTGCCCCTTGCAGCTGATGCCCTGTGCCCCCCAAGCAATGCCCTGCCTGGTCAGTATGGGTGGATGAATGTATTAAGAGATCTATCAGCAGTCCCATGGCTTTACCCTTGCAGCCACCCTCCCCCCTGGCACCGTTGGGTTAGTAGACGTTGGCATGATTAGGTGGCATTGTCCTAGTCACGTGGACTCAGTCAGGAGGGGGGTGGCACCCAGCTGACCCTTTACTGATTGCTCTTTGTGTTGTGGTTTGCACGTGTACCACTCACATTGCCTGGCATCACACAATGCGTCCTGGTGCCCCCAAGTCTTTGTTCTCTACACCCCTATTCTGTACACATGTGCAAGGTGGGCATGCTCATACATGTTGGGGGGGGGGGAAGATTTTTTTACCCTTTGGCTACCCCATAGTCCGTAGACATTAGACAGAAGTCTCAAGAAATTAGCAATTTTGATCCAACCTTTGGCTAAAACAATCGTTTGCACAAAAGATTATCGCCCCTGAAAATCTACGCAGCTGGAATCTGCTGTCGAACTTCTGTAAGATTAGCGATCTTTTTGCACATCTTTCCATGTGATAATCGACTGTATGCAACACGCTTGCACATTTCCTGTTCCTGACAGCGTCGTATGTATATTTTGAGAACAAATAATTTTTCTCGGAAGATAAGATCGTTACTGTTTATAGAAAGATTGTGCGCAGAAACATAAAATCGTATGCAAGCGTTAGACAAAACATAAGCGGTCTCAAGAAATGTTTCAATGCAAACATTTGACTCGAATGCTCCCTAACCTTAAAGTGGCCAGTTATGTACAATCCAATTGTATTCGATTTCAATCTGATTGATTGCAATATGATCAAGGGTATTTTCAGTCGCATGCAACTAGAACCTCCAACCAGATCCTATGGACTATCATTTGGAGGCTCAAAGCAAAAATTTAGGCCGGCCACCCGGTAACTCCTATAAATGTTCTTTATTGGCTATATCATGTAAAACAGGATAAAACTAACGCATTTCAGCTTTTACAACCTTCCTCTGGCTGTAATAGCCGAAACGTGTTAGCATTTATCCTGTTTAACATGATGTATCCAATAAAGAACATTCATAGGAGTTACCTGGTGGCTGGCTTACATTTTTGCTTTGAACTTCTACCAGGGAAGTTGGACACTCCAGCCTGAGGACCGCACGTCAGCCAGTATTTCTACTATTTTAGCGGTTGAGCTTGGGTCTTTCTTTGTGTATCATTCAAAGACATCTAACATTTTTGCTTTCTACAACTTATCATGAACACATGCTACGCACGACCGTTTTTCAATTTGTGACCGTAAGGTGCTTATGCTGAACAATTATTTTTTTTGATAAAATGTGGGGTAATCAATTAATTTCTATCTGATATTTTACAAAATAAGCTAATTGATGAAAAAAAAAAAAGTATTGTGCAGTTGTATCACCGAGGAAGAGTGGAAAATTGCAATCGAACTGGAAAGCGATGGCCAAAGCCAACATGATCTATCAATTGATTGATTGATAGCAAGATAAGTGGATCAGATATATCTATTGATCAATAGCTAGATAGATGCATCTGATCAACTAATTGATAGCTAGATAGAGATCTGATCAATCAGATATATCTATTGATCAACCTGAACAGTCACTCAAATCTATTCATTGATCATTAGCGAGATAGATAGATCTGATCTATCTATTTATGTATCTATAGATCTTCCAATTTATCTAATGATCTTTCAATGTATCTACTAAATATATATATATATATATATATATATATATATATATATATATTGATCATTCAATATATCAAACAATCTTTCAATGTATCTATTGATCTATAAGTGTATATTTCGATGTGTCTATTGACTTATGGATGTATCTATTGATCTATCCAAGTATCTAGCAATGCATCTATTGATATATGGATGTATTTATTGATCTAACAATGTATTTATTAATCTAACGATGTATCTTTTGATCTACTGATGTATTTTTATGAATGTGAATTAGGGACCTTAGATTGTAATCTCCTTAAGGGGAAGGGACTGATGTGAATACATAATATACAGTGGCGGCAGCCCATCTATTAGGAGCGCACGGGTGCCGCCCCCCTATCCATGCATCCGGCCCCTAATCTACATGCAGGGCGGCAGACGCATGGACTCCAATGGGGAGCGGTTTGAGGCACGTGATTAAAGCCAGAGGCTCTAATAGGCTTTAAAAAAGGGTGGGCTCGGGGTGCAGAGCACTGCACTCCGAGCCCACCCAGTTGCGTGACAATAGCGAGTTAATGTTCGCTAATGTCACACTGATCCTCCTCCCGACCAATCAGGAAGCGGGTCCTGAGACCTGTCGCCCGATTGGCTGAAAGGATAGGCGAACCTATTGGACGCCTAGGAGGAGGGAGGAGACGCATGGCGGAAGCCGACTTGATGCAGAGGAGGAGGAGACGCCGTCCGTCGCCCATAGGAGCGCTGCCCACCCGTAACCTAAATGGGGTAAGTGCAGGGCTGGATGACCGACCGCGAGCCCCACGGGGGCGACCAGACTGCCAACAGCAGGGGAGGGGGTGATGCCGACTGGGGGGGGTGCTTGTTTGCTGCCTCCCCAAAAATAAAACGCCAGCTGCCACTAATAATATATATGTAAAGCGCTACGTAAATTGATGGTGCTATATAAGTACCTGTAATAAATAAATAAATCTATCAATGTGTCTGCTGATCTTTCTATCTATCTATCTACAGTATCTATCACATGGCAGTTTATATTCTGGTAGAATAAGGCAGTCCCATAAGAGTCATGATATATACATCTATTGATCTGTAGTCCTAGAACAAGTACTAAAGTGCATGTTGATATGTCTGCTGAACACATGCAAAAAGAGAATGAAAACACACAAAAGAGAACTTAGACTTGCAGCCATGGTGTACATACATGTACAATCACTTCATATGATCCTTGCACACATTTTTCACACTTCCATACAGACAGAGCCCCTGTGATTACCGGCATACAAGTAACGTGCCAGTTAGCAGCCCTGGCACCATCTGGAGGGTCAAGTGTCTCAGCTCTTTGTCTAGAGCAGACAGACAGACAGACAGAGCCAGCAGCACACAGAGGGGCAGAGGTTCCCCTGGACCCAGGCCACCATCCAACTGCCCCACAAGGGCTCCTGGTACCCAGACTAACCCCCCTTCCCTATTCCCTTTGCCCTGTCTGGCTGGCATCAGCTCACAATAGCCCCACTGTCCTCCCAGATCCCACCTCCAGCCTTTGTCTGGCTCTACTAGAAGAAGGGGGTACTTACTTTTCCTTTCCTGGTCCGCCCTCTCCAGGTAACTGGCAGCCTCCAGCAGGATCTGGACATTGTCTAGGAAAGTGGTGATGTTTCCTATGGCACTGGGCTCTGTGTTCAGCAGGTCTGTCAGTGGGCACCTGGGCACCTGGAGGTGGGCATCAGAGCTGGAGTCCATCAGATAGTCCTTGCAGGCTTTCCCTCTCACCATGACTGCTTGGGATGCTGTGATGAGGATGAATCAGACTGTCCTGGGGTCTCCCTGACTCCCTCCTCCTCCTCCTCCTCCTCCTCTGGGTACTTTATCTGCTGCCTGGCACTGGGCTCCGGGCTGGTCCTAGTGCCTTCCCTCCCACTCTCCCAGCAACATTAGCATAAGGGGCAATAGGCAGACAGCTACAGTTTACCGCCACCAAACTGGTTTAACCGCCTATTTCCCAGCCTAGCAACCTAAAGAGGAGTTACTGGGATCTCAGCATCCTTACTGGTCACTCCACCCAACCTTTCACCCCTGCAGGCAACACCAATCTGCAGAGAGTGGAGGATCTTGCAACAAAGTAATAGTTGCAAATAACCAACTGAAAACTTTTTATGCAGACTAGGTAACTGAAACGTTGACAGTGATGGCAGTGAAGGGGTTAAGAAGCATACACGCCATGGAACATCGGTTTTAAAAATGTATATAAAGTCAGAGGCATGAAAGGGTTAACAGAGAACAGTTTTGAGCATAGAAAGGTGTTCTGGGCAGTGTACAGTTTTGCCATCAAATTGTTAACTTCTCTACAACTGTGAGCAAAAGACAAGGGAGGAAGAAAAAAACGTGAACACTTCAGTGTGAGGCAAGCACAGGGTTAAATGAATAAAGTCTGAAGCAAGAAAAAAGTTTAAAAAACACTCAATTTCTTTTTTTTGTATTAACCCTTTAATTGCAGACAAGTTAAAATCATCTGCAGTAAAAGGGTTAATTAAAAAAAAAAAAAGAAATTGAGCATTTATTTTTTTACTTTTTTTTTTCTTGTTTAAGTTTTTTAGTTATTTATTTAACCCTTTGCTAAACTAGAACTTCTAAAAAAAAAAAAAAAAGTTGTTTGTAATCCTCCAATGGTGTCCAATAAAGGGTTAAATAAGCGATGTAAAAAAAAAAATAAAAAAAATAAAAACGTTGTTCTGGACGTAAAAACGCCCTCCAGACATGGAAGGGTTACAAAGAACAACTCTGGGCATAGAAAGCTGTTCTGTGTAGTGTATGTGTCATATTTAATCTATAATATCATAACATAGCTATATCTATCTATATACTGTATATATATATATATATATATATATATATATATATATATATATATATATATACATATTTTTTATTTTTACCATGCAGCATATACATATATACTGTATATTTATAATTAATTAATTATATATATATATATATATATATATATATATATATATATATATTTATATATATATATATATATATTTATAAATATATTTATATGTTGCATGATAAATATATATACATACAGTGTATTAAATTATTTATATATTGAAATAATAATTGTAAATGTAAAATATTAATAGATAATATACTGTATATACTGGTATATAAAATACAAATACTGTATATATAATACATAATACATATAAAGCCCTGTACACACGATCGGTTTTCCTATGGATTCTAATCCGATGGATTTTTCCATCGGAAATCCGATGAAGCTGACTTCCATCAGTCTTGCCTACACACCATCAGTCAAAAAACCGACCGTTCCAAACGCCGTGACGTACGACGGCACTATAAACGGGAAGTTCAAATCCAATGGTGCCACCCTTTGGGCTGTTTTTGCTGATTTCGTGTTACCGCGTGTTAGTAAAAGTTTGGTGAGAGCCGATTCGCGCTTTTCAGTCTCCGTGCTTTTCAGTCCGTTACAGCGTGACAAATGTGCTATCTCCATTACGAGCGCTAGTTTTACCAGAACGAGGGCTCCCGTCTCATAATTCAGTCTGAGCATGCGTGGGTTTTTTATCCGATGGAGTTCCCCACAGACGATCGGAATTTGCTATCAGTTTGCTATCGTTTTTTTTTTTCCATCGGATAAATTTAAAACAGGTTCTATTTTTTCACACCGATGGAAAAAAGACCGATGGGGCCCATACACGATCGGTTTGTCCGATGACAAAAGTCCATCGGACTGTTTTTATCGGTAAAACCTATCGTGTGTACACGGCTTTATACAAATATAATACAAATATTTTTAGTACTTCTTTATAGTCTTCATCAAGTAAAAGGGGTCAATCCAGTAGAATTTCAATCTGAGAGTTTAAAAAAAAAAAAAAATGTGACTTTGTCTATGTTGCAGAAAACACACAACTTTCAGCATGTGACTTTTTCACTGTAAAACTTTTTAGTATTCCCATGGGTTAAGAAGGTTCAGTGTAAGTAGTGTGTCAGAGAAAAGCAGCGAGCTCAGGGCTGACACAGCTGTGAATGGTGTGATTCAGCATCGCTGCAAGCTGCTGCTTTGTGTGTCAGTGTGACATTGTGCAACATTGTAGCTTGGCACCCATTGCAGTGTCACAAGGGATAAAGTGAACCGGTCTGGGACGCAGGACAAAGGAGCAGCAGGATTCTGTTGGGAGGTGAAGTGGAAGGCATGCTGGGACTAATGCCGCGTACACACGACCGTTTTTCATGACGAAAAAATGCCATTTTTTTATTTGGTCAGAAAAACGACGTGAAAAATGTCCATTAAAAATTTGGAACATGCTCTAATTTTTCTCGTCGTTTTTCACGTCGTCGTTTTTCTCGTCATGAAAAACGGCCGTGTGTGGGCTTTAACGACGTGAAAAATGGCCATTAAAAATTTGGAACATGCTCTAATTTTTCTCGTAGTTTTTTTACATTGTCATTTTTCTCGTCATGAAAAACGGCCGTGTGTGGGCTTTAACGACGTGAAAAAAACGCGCATGCTAAGAAGCAAGTGATGAGACGGGAGCGCTCGTTCTGGTAAAACTAGCGTTCGTAATGGAGATAGCACATTCGTCACGCTGTAACGGACTGAAGAGCACGAGGCTGAAAAGTGCGAATCGTCTCACCAAACTTTACTAACACGAGGATCAGCAAAAGCAGCCCAAAGGGTGGCGCCATCCGAATGGAACTTCCCCTTTATAGTGCCGTCGTACATTTCGTACGTCACCGCGCTTTGCTCGAGCATTTTTTTTTCATGATCGTGTGTAGGCAAGGCAGGCTTGAGAAGAATCACGTCGAGAAAAACGTTGTTTTTTTCAATGACATTAAAAACGGTCGTGTGTACGCGGCATTACAGTTCTGGCTACCTATCCGAATAGGGCAGACAAGGGACCAGCTGGTGGCTGGGTTTTGTTATTCTTTATAAAGGTTGGAGAAATGGATTTGTGATGTGCTATTTACTATCATTTTTTGGTTAGGCGTTATACCTCTGTTGAATTTTTTTGTCTGTGTCCCTGTTGGGAAGGTTCATGCCATGTGCAGAGACATGAGATTTTCTGCACTTGTCTCTGCAAGGGCACAAAGAAAACAATTGTTCTTTATGTGCCCTGTCCACACCACAACACTGGTGTCATGTGCAGTTTTTTTTTTTTTTGCAACAGAAATCTACAACATTTTTTTTTTTTTTTTTGTGCAGAAAAAAGTCACATGACATCAGCATTGTGGTGTGAACAGGGCACATAATTGTTTTCTTTGTGTCCTTGCAGAGACCTCCTCGGCACATGGTTTGAACAAGTCCAAAGTGATCTATGCGAGCCAAACCTGAGTCATTTTTCCATCACTTTTTATGCAAGTATGGTGTGAATGAGGCTCACTCCTGGTTCACACCTATGCAGGTTGTAGTTTGCATATTGCAGGTGCATTTTGCGTTTTTCAGTACACGCTTTTGATCCTTTGAAGTCTATGGAACCAAAAAGCAGAAAAAAGTCCCTGGTCCTTTCCATAAAATGCAAAGATGTGAACTACATTCATAGCAAATCATGTTAAATGGACAGTAGCGTGTTTCTGCAAAACTGAAAACGCACAAAAAAATGCATAGGTGTAAACCAGGCCTAAAGCCGCGTTCACACGATCGGTTTTACCGATGAAAACAGTCCGATGGATTTTTTTCATCGGACAAAACCGATCGTGTATGGGCCCCATCGGTCTTTTTTCCATCGGTGTCAAAAAATAGAACATGTTTTAATTTTTTCCGATGGATAAAAAACCGATAGCAAATTCCGATCGTCTATGGGCAAGTCCATCGGTTAAAAAACCCACGCATGCTCAGAATCAAGTCGACGCATGCTCAGAAGCATTGAACTTAATTTTTCTCGGCTCATCGGAGTGTTTTACGTCACCGCGTTTGGAACGGTTGGTTTTTTGACTGATGGTGTGTAGGCAAGACTGATGGAAGTCAGCTTCATCGGATTTCCGATGGAAAAATCCATCAGTTTAAAAACCATAGGAAATCCGATCGTGTGTACAGGGCTTAAGGCAACACACTACAATCCATTTAACATGGTTTCCTATGGATGTAGTTCACATCTGTGCATTTAATGGAAAGGACCAGGGAATTTTTTCTGGTTTTTGGTTCCATAGACTTCAAAGGATCAAAAGCGTTTATTGAAAAATGCAAAATCCACCTGCAATATGCAAACTGCAACCTGCATAGGTGTGAATCAGAACTTACACTGTTGCAATTTAAAGCACACTTTGCAGGGTGCTAAAACGCATGTGAGTAACTTCCCATCTCAGTGCTGTGTTTTATTTTTTTTAAATACGACACGTCACTTTTTTCTGCGTTTTCCTGCTTTGGGAGGTCTGGAGAAGTCAATGGCAGCACAGTAAAACACATATAACATGCGTTTTGATACATTGTAGCAACATGTACACTATATCACCAAAAGTATTGGGACGTCTGCCTTTACACGCACAGGAACTTTAATGGCATCCCAGTCTTAAGCCCTGTACACACGGGCGGGAATCTTGTCGGGAAAAAAAAACGTCGGTTTTCCCGACGAGATTGCCGGCAAGCTTTTCTTGCTCGCCGAGTGTACACACGGCATGTTCAAAAGAACCGCCTTCTTTTGAATGGCAAGAACGCGGTGACGTCATCGACTACGACGAGCATGCGCTCGTCACATTCGATGCCGTCGCCGCAATCTTGCTTCACCCTACACTACCCTTGTAAGCTACCGCGCATGCGTCAAAGTCTCATCAAGCAGGAGACAGGTAAGTATACACACGCACGGTTTTCTCGTCGGGAAACAGGCCCGACGAGAATCCCGACGAGAAAATAGAGAGCAGGTTCTCTATTTTTCTTGTCGAGATTCCCGGCAGTTTTCCCGACGAGAAACCATACACACGGCCGGTTTTTTCGGCAAAAAGCTCTCCCAGCAGTTTTCTTGCCGTGTGTACGAGGCTTAAGTCTGTAGGGTTCAATATTGAGTTGGCCCACCCTTTGCAGCTATACCAGCTTCAACTCTTCTGGGAAGGCTGTCCACAAGGTTTAGGAGTGTGTCTATGGAAATGTTTGACTATTCTTCCAGAAGTACATTTGTGAGGTCAGGCACTGATGTTGGCCGAGAAGGCCTGGCTCACAGTCTTCGCTCTAATTCCCAAAGGTGTTCTATCAGGTTGAGGTCAGGACTCTGTGCAGGTCAGTCAAGTTCCTCCACCCCAAACTCGCTAATCCATGTATTTATGGACCTTGCTTTGTGCCCTGGTCCAAATCATTAGGTGGAGGCGGGATTATGGTGTGGGGTTGTTTTTCAGGGTAGTTCCAGTGAAGGGAACTCTTAAGGTGTCAGCATACCAAGACATTTTGGGCAATTTCCTGCTCCCGACTTTGTGGGAACAGTTTGGGGGTGGCCCCTTCCTGTTCCAACATGACTGCACACCAGTGTACCTCCCTACCTCCCCATAATGCAGTGCTCAGTCCTGTACAGCCCAAGTCCTCTCCAGATCCAAGTATTGTAACATCATGGGGTTGGCAGGGAGCTTTAGAGAAATATGTGGGTGTCAGAAATAAAAAAAAAATATAGAGGTTTGGAGGCCAATGCCAGGACATTATAGGTGGGAGGTAGAGAGCATGGCACATGATCCCCTATTGCCCGAAGTATGCCGGGGCCAGCCAAGGGGTTCAGCAGCTTTTATAAACCTCTTACTTCACCTAGTATTGGAAGAGCACAGGTTCTTTTTGAAGCTGCTTTCTGTTGCAGCCGAATTCATAAGGGTCCAAACTGCTGGGCTCAGTCTTCTGATCCAAGGTCTCTTAGTAACCCAGGAAAAAAGGCCAAAGTGCACCACGTCCATGAAATGTCCATGAAATGTAAACATCTCCTGCTGAAGTGCCCAAGGCAGTTGTCTCTTCTGTCTACTCTCTGGCCCAGCCCTGCTGGGGATACTCCAGTGACAGGGGTGTGCTGGCAGGGTGAGTACAATCTGGCTATGCTGCTTCTTATAAAGAAAATCACTTGCTTGGCCATGTAGATACATAGTACAGGTGCAGGGCCATAAATGAGCCAATCCGGGCCCCTGATTTGTTAGTCCGGTGCGTCATCTGGGTGTGGAATTTGCTGCTTAGGGCTACCCTGGAGAGGCTTTACCAATGTGCTGGGAACCTCTGTGTGATGAGGCTGGTCCTGAGAAGAGGGAAGGATGGTGAGTCTTGTGGGGAACTGTAGAGGATGGACAGACCTCTTCCCATCCCTGATGTTCAGGAAGACATCTGCCTTTTTAGGTCTCATGCACACTGGGCGTTTTAAACGTGGCTTATAGAGGCACCTTGTGTTTTGTTTTTTTTTCCCTCTAAACACTCCTCAATGTTAGCCTATGTGTACACGAAAAATCTCTGAAGTGCCTAAATGCATCCAAACAGGTCTAAAAAGTAGCATCAAAAAGTGTCTAGAGTTGTGTCTTTGCAAAGACGTTTAAATTTGTCAAGCGCTTGAGCGCTCATTAGTTTCAATGGCCAGAATAAATTGATATTCTAGTGAATGAAATGAACAAGCGCTTGATGTGCTTAAACGTGCCTAAACGCATTTGCAAACATGCAGCTTTAGGCACTTTTTGACTGTGCTTTTCTCCTGCCAGGAGAAAGGCTTTTAGAAGAGCTGAGCAAACGCCCAGTATGCATGGGGTCCTATAGATCGCCTATTTTGTCCTATTGACGTGTTCACTTCACGATCGCCCTATAGCAGTTTTACTGTTACAGGGCGTCCCCTGTGCGCAGAATCACGTATATATACGTGATCTCGCACTGCCAGGTAGTGGACGCAAGTGCGTGCCGCCATCGACTTGCTCCCATTGTGATTATGCATAGTGGGAGCCAATCAGCGGGTACCACAGACTCGATGTCCGCGGCACCCGCCAATCTTTTTTTGCAGAGGCAGAATGGCAATCAGTCTATGTAAACAAGGCAGATCGCCGTTCTGTCAGTAGGGAAGGCATGAATCCTGTGTTCCAGGAAAGCAGAGACATGGATCCATGCCTTCCCCTAGTAAAAGCACCTCCCCCACAGTACACAAACACTGGCTAGTCACACAGTTAACCCTTTGATCGCCCCTAATGTTAACCCCTTCCCAGCCAGTGTAATTAGCACAGTGAAATATTAAAGATGAAGGTGTAGTCGATAAAGTAATTAGGCCAGTGGCGGCCCGTCCATAGCCCATCCATGCATGGATTTTTATTTTTTTTTAAAAAGCACATGATTAGAGCCTGAGGCTTTAATTGGCTTAAAAAAAGCGCGGTGCGTGGTGGCGGGCTGGAGCGACAAGGGGGGTGTGGGGTCCGTGGTTAGGTCCGTCTGCCGACAGATGGAGCACCAGCCGCCACTGAATTAGTCCAACATCCCAAGTGAATGGAAAGAAAGAAGAAACCCCCTAACGGGACTTTAAAGTGTAAGTAAACCCCCCTATCGTTTTCAGCCAAGGAAGCTGCCGTCTTAGCCTCTGTTTAATCTACAACTGTCATGATGCTGCACATGTGATCGGTTATGACACCAGCCATTGGATGGTTTGACAGTTTGGTTGAGAGCACAACCAATGGGAGTGTTACATTTCCAGCATGTGCCAGAAATGAAACGGTTTTATGGATGGGTTTACTTCCGCTTTAAAGGCCTACAACAAAAACCATAGTAAAGTATGAATTAACAAGTAAATATTTAAAAAATCTGGTGCAAATTAGAGCTAATATAATGAGTCATATAAATGTTTACAGTTCTACATATTCCAAAACATGGAAAACCACCAACGCGTTTCAGAAGTTCAATCTGTCTGATGTATAAAAGTCACATGTAAACGCGTAAGTGCCGTAAATCGGCTCTCTTCGCCTCCCACTGACAGAGTGTGTGGCCAGGAGAGCCGATCAGCGGCATCTCCTCGCAGGGGAGAACAGGGAAGGTAATCAGGGCACTGGAAAGCTGCAGCAGTGCCACAAATCAGTGCCAATTAGTGCCACCAATCAGTGTCCATGAGTGCCCATCAGTGACACAAATAAATGCTCATAACTGGTGCCAGTCAGTGCTGCCTTTTAGTGCCCATCAGTGCCTGCTCATCAGTGCTGCCCATCAATTCCCATCAGTGCCTGCTCATCAGTGCTGCCCATCAATTCCCATCAGTGCCTGCTCATCAGTGCTGCCCATCAATTCCCATCAGTGCCTGCCCATCAGTGCTGCCTATCAGTGGCCACCAGTGCCACCTATCAGTGCCCACCAGTGCTGCCTATCAGTGCCCATCAGTGCCACCTATCAGTGCCCATCAGTGTGTCATAATAGTGCCTCTTTATAAGTGCTGCCTAATCAGTGCCCTTAAGTGCCACCTCATCAATGCCCATCAGTGCAGCCTATCAGTGCCGCCTCATCAGCGCACATCATCGAAGGAGAAAAATTACTTATTTACAAAATTTACTGACAGAAAGTAAGAAAAACTTTTTTTTTCTCAATTTTCGGTCTTTTTCCTTTTTGTTTTATAAAAAATAAAAAACACAGCAGTGATTAAATATCACCAAATGAAAGCTCTATTTGTGTGAAGAAAATTTTTAGAAATTTCATTTGGGTACAGTGTTTTGTTGCCAGTGGTTTAGACATTAATGGTTGTGTGTTGAGTTATTTTGAGGGGACAGCAAATTTACACTGTTATACAAGCTGTACACTCACTTCTGTACATTGTATCAAAGTGTCATTTTATCAGTGTTGTCACATGAAAAGGTATAATAAAATATTTACAAAAATGTGAGGGGTGTACTCACTTTTGTGAGATACTGTATATCCCATAGTTTGTAGACGCTATAACTTTTGCGCAAACCAATCAATATACACTTATTGGAATTTTTTTGGCCAAAAATATGAATCAAAATACATATTGGCTTAAAGGGGTTGTAAAGGTTCGTTTTTATTTTCTAAATAGGTTCCTTTAAGCTAGTGCATTGTTGTTTCACTTACCTTTTCCTTAGATTTCCCTTCTAAATATTTTTTTTTCTTTGTTTTCTTTGTCTGAATTTCTCACTTCCTGTTCCTCCTCACTAAACTTCACACCATCATCCGAGTGGTGTTTAGTCAGCCAGAACAGCTTACTGAACAGCTTACTGAGGAGGAACAGGAAGTGAGAAATTCAGACAAAGAAAACAAAGAAAAAAAATATTTAGAAGGGAAATATAAGGAAAAGGTAAGTGAACCAACAATGCACTAGCTTAAAGGAACCTATTTAGAAAATAAAAAACGAACCTTTACAACCCCTTTAAATTGATGAAGAAATTAGATTGTTTAAATTTTTTATTGGATTTGTGTTATATCAGAAAGTAAAAAATATTGTTTTGTTTTCAAAATTGTCCGTATTGTTTTTGTTCATAGTGCAAAAAAAAAACAAAAAAAAAACGCAGAGGTGATCAAATACCACCAAAAGAAAGCTCTATTTGTGGGAAAAAATACATACATTTTATTTGTGTACAGCGTCGCACGACCACTTGTCAGTAAAGTAAAGTAAGGCAGTGCCGTATCACAAAAAATAGCCTGGTCATGAAGGGTAAATCTTCTGAAGCTGAAGTGGTTAAGGGTCTGCTGGAAATTATGGGGTAATCAATGCATCCTGCGTCAAAGAACACACATCAGTGTGCATGCAAGAACGTACACCTGCTTGTGAACGGGTGACTTCATAACCTTTAAGCATCATCTTATGACTATTGTTAACCCTTTAAGGCAGAAGCCAATCCTTTAGGAGGATCTTAAAGTGGTTGTAAACCCACTTTTGCAACTTGCACCTACAGGTAAGCCTAGATTAAGGCTTACCTGTAGGTGCAAGAAATATCTCCTAAACCCACACAGTTTAGGAGATATTTACTAAAATCACAGGTGCCGCTGTCTACGGCGCATGCGCGCCGTAGACAACGGCGCATTCATGGGGTTAATCCCATTCACAAATTCGGCTAAGTCCCAGCAATGCTTGGGCTTAGCCGAATTTGACGGCTCCCACGCGCATGCGCGGAGTCACGTCTTCGCCGCTCTGGCCAATCACAGCGCCGGAGCGGCGCTGTGATTGGCTGGAGCGGCGATACCCGGAAGTAACATTCCGGCTATCGCCGTAGCGATGGCTGCGGCTGGAGAGAGGGACACGGACGGCTTCGGGGGCCCCGATCTAAGGTAAGTGGTACATAATGAGCTAGTATGCTAGTCATACTAGCTCATTATAGCTTTGTCTTGCAGGTGGGCTAGGAAAAAAAAAATTATATGGGTTTACAACCACTTTAACATCCAAGGTCAGTGCATTCTGGTGCCAGGGACGTCTCCCCACTATCAGAATACAATAGCTCAGTGGGAGGGATTCCCTTATCCACATCAAGTGTGTGGATGGGGTAATTGTGTAATTTTCTTTTGTTTAATCTGCTGGTTAAAAAAATTAATAATTTTTTTTTATGGCCAGCCATACAGGTGTTTTTGTATTTATTTTACTGATCTAAATGCATCCCATTGTTTTCAATTCACACAGGTGTGAAAACATGCGCTGCGTATAGATGAGTTAAAAAAATACACAAATTTAAGTTATCGGTTCAGTATTTTATGTGCCAATACGCATATGTGTGCAAATACGCACATACACGCTTAAAAGGTTAATTTGAAGAGGTGAAAATTCACAGCGCTAGAATTTATTGTGTATGTGCATATATGCAAATGCACGCTAAATAAACGCAAAAAAAAAAAAGTTCAAACCTATATGTGGAAGCACTGCGTTTAAGTTCACCACAAGCTGCTACACATGTGTGCATGGTCAGCAGGAAAGGGTAAATTGTTATTCTATTCCTAGTAACCCTTTTGTTACGCTTTCCCAAAACCCTTTTTAAAGTGTTACTAAACCCACAGCAGTAAAATCAGTCTGTATATGTAGTAAAGCATGCTTGTTATACTCACTGTGGAACCTAAGGGGTTAATCCTCTGCATTGTGGAAAAAGGCTGTTTGATCCTGTCTTCTCTGATCCTCTTCTTCTTCCACTGACTCCAGAACATGTTCGGATAACACAGAGTTACTGGAGTCAGGTTGCACATGCTCGGTTTGGTGTGTATTGCTAGAGACTTTTTTTTTTTTTTTTTGGGAGAGTGCATGTGATCAGCACAGGGCCAATCAGCACTGTCCAGACAGAGGGTCAGGAGTCCTTGATCCTGATAGGACAGCTCAGTGCAGAATGAAAACTCCTCCTATAAGCTTTAACCAGGAACTGATAGAAGTCGCAAGACTGCTATATACTGCTGATGAGAAAAGGTATTTAGCAGTTTATATTTACTAAAATAATTGCATTTCCATGTTCTGTGTACTGTGGGAGACCAGATATAGTGAATGCAGGTTCTGGATTTAGTGACACTGTAAGTGGGTGTTATCGCCAGGAGGCGGCGTCCCGATCATGTGATCTCATAATTTTTTTTTACTTTCTGGTGCTCAAAATTAGTGATAATTCTAAATGATGGCGATATCTGAAAGGCTAACCAATCTGAATAGGTGGGGTTGCCACCTGTCCAGGATTCACCGGGACAGTCTGGGTTTTGAATAGTGTGTTCAGGTTTCAGACCACCTGAATATTCAGAATGGATTGTGGCTCCCCAAGTAACCAAGTACCACAACCACCGAGTGCATAGGTGTGCACATGGGCCCCACCCCCATACATGGACAGGAAAGGAAATAGGCCTTGATCTGCTCTTCCTCCCAGGGCCGGTGCTACCACTAGGCAAACTAGGCAGCCGCCTAGGGCGCACTGCTGCCTAGGGGCGCCCGGCCGCTGGTTTCCCTCCACGTCTGCATGCTCTGCAGGATGCAGCATGTAACTAACTCAGTCCGACCGGTAGTGTAATTAGAGGTGCAGCGCAGCACTGGAGCCAGCGCTAGAGGAAGCAGAGCCAATGCTTCCTGTATAGCGGCGCCTACTGTCACATGGGCAGGGCAAAGGGGGTGGAGTCAGGGGTGGGGCCAAAATGAGGTTTTGCCTAAGGTGTCAAAAATCCTAGCACCAGCCCTGTGCTCCTCCTACCTCCCCTACTCCTCTGTCTGCCCACCCACACTCCATACCTGGCGTTCCGCTGTTCAGGAAAGAGATTGCGTGGTCTGGAAGTTTAAAGCTCGGCAACCGGCAGATACATCGTGGATGAAAGGTGTCAATGCCTGAGCCTCCATCCTCAGGTGAGTGAGCTCACCATCCAATGTCTGTGACTGAAGTCTCCCCCTCCCTCCTTCTCTCTCCTGCCTCTTAGCGAATGAGTACACTAAGTTAAAGGGGACTCAGATGTAAGGGGTGCCCTGTGGATTCTGATGTAAGTAGGAGGTTTGGTAAGCAGAAACCCCCTTTACATCAGAGTTCTCCTTTACACCAGAGTCCAAAGCGTTCCTCCTTAAAAATACAATTTTACCCTGCGAGGCTAAAGTGTTTGGGTTTGACTTGAAGAAAAGGTGGCAACCCTAGGGACAAGAGGGTCAGTAAGTAACAGCTTCTGTCTGACGCTTCTCACACAGGTGTTTAGCTTAGTCAGCATTTTCCAGCTTTACAATGTATGCATTACCAAAGTCATGGCATCACGCATTATATAGATTTGATAGTTTGCTTGCACCCTTCCGATGGAAATGCAGTAGTCACACCTCCCCGGGCAACAGGAGGTTAAAAATTGTCGCTGGCACAGATTATGAGCTTTGGGAACCTCCCCTGCTAATCTTTCTGTGGCCAGGGACACAGACCAGCCACTTCCTCCTGTTCCCTTTAATAAGGCCACTCCTGGGCCTGTCTGAGTCTGGATGACAATGGACAGTGACCAGACTTCATCCCAATCTGTCTCACTCACAATGTGCAGCTGTGATCTCCACGGGGGGGGGGGGGGGGGGGGGGGAAATCCCCTCCAAGGACAATGGCCGAAATCAAGAGACAGCGAAGGAACTGTGACCCTCCAGCCCGCATTCCCATCCCTGGAAACTTGTCCCCAAAAAAAATTCTGTGCCAGAAAGTAATGCCATCGAGTACCGTCTGTGATACTTTTTTTATTTGCACTAACATACAATTTTTCAGGACAAACGTTCAGGTTATGTCCCCTTCTTCCGGGTCCAAGGAGAAATAATTCACAAAATGTGCAAGAAACAAAATTTGGTGATGAGTATTTGATTTTTGGGAAGGCAGGAAACTATTTATTTTTTACTGTTTTTTTTAAGGACGAGATTTACCCAAAATTAATTAAAAAGCAAAATTTGCTGGAAATAATTTATTTTAATAATAATGCCCCGTACACACGATCGGACCTTTTTCCGACCAAACTTCCATCGGAATTCCGACGGAATTTCATCGGAAAAAAATAGAACAGGTTCTATTTGAAAATTCTGATGGAATTCATCGGAATTTCTCCGATGGGGCCCATACACGGTCGGAATTAACGATGAAAAAACTCCAACGGACTCTGTCGGACTTTTTTCATCGAAAATTCCTATCGTGTGTACGCGGCATTAGTTGGAGTTAGGATTTTGCAGCATATTTTGGGTACTTTATTTCAGTGTTTTTTTTTTTTTTTGTATATGCATTTTTTCTTTTCTTTTTGTATTTGATTATTTTTGAATTTTTTTAGACCTTTTGTGGCGTAAGAACTGATCCAGGATGGTTAAGGCTGGGTTCACATATATGCGAATTGGATGCATTTAAGACCACATCCAATTCGCATGACATGTAGTCGGTTCACACATGTTCGGGGTGGCCGCGGTGAAGTTTTGAAAAGGGTCCTGTGCATTTTTGTGTCCGATTCAGGTGCAAATTTTGGTAAAATTTGGCCCTGAATTGCACCTGAACCGCTGAACACAAATGCACCGGACTCCAGACTCCAACCCGCAGCCGGAGATGTGTGAACCCAGCCTAAAAGGAGCTTCTGTAACCCTTTAGATATCATTTAAAGGCCATTACACCCTTAAAAACTCTCCCCTTTGACTCCAAAGAATTTTGCCACCAAGGTGAAATTTCTCAGTTTTAAAAAAAAAAATTGGGGGAAATTAGAGCTGTTGTTGCTCATCCCTCTAAAAATACTACAAGGGAGTAGTACAGTTGCTTGGTGGTTAGTACTTCTGCCCTGCAGCACTGGGTTCCTCGGTTTGAATCCTTACCAAGACACAACCTGCATGGAGTTTTCATATTCTCCCTGTGCATGCATGGGTTTCCTCCAAGGACATGCTGGAAGATGAATTGGCTCCTATCTAAATTGGCCCCATTATGTAAGATAGGGATCTTAGATTGTGAGCTTCTTAAAGAGGTTGTAAACCTCCAGAAAGAAAACCCACAAAAAAACAACAACCTGCAAGACTAAAGCCTAGTACACACGGCCGAGATTCTCGTCAGGAAAAAACCTGTCGTTTTTACTGACGAGATTCTTGACAAGAATCTGGTCCCGGCCGAGTGTACACACGTACGATTCTAAAGAACCGCTGTTCTTTTGAATGGCACGAACGCGGTGACGTCATCGACTATGACGAGCATGCGCTCGTCACATTCGATGCCGTCGCCGCCATCTTGCTTCACTCTACCTATGCCTTGGAAGCTACCGCGCATGCGTCTAAGTCATTTCGAGCATGCGCGGGTTTCCATGGAGGCAGGTAAGTATATACACGCTCGGGTTTCTCGTCGGGAAACAGGCCGACAAGAATCCCGAGGTGAAAATAGAGAGCTGGATCTCTATTTTTCTCGTCGAGATTCTGGGCAGATTTCCCGACGAGAAACCTGAAAGCCTCGTACACACGCACGGTTTTCTCGGCAAGAAAGCTCTGCCAGCAGTTTTCTTGTCGTTTCTTGTTGAGAAAACCGGTCGTGTATACGAAGTCAAAGGCATAATGAGCTAGTATGCATTGCATACTAGCTCATTATGAAATACTTACTTTAGAACGATGCCCAGAATTGGCACCGGCACACTGCTGACAGGGCCGACATCTTTCCCGGAGTTACTTCCATGTTCGCGGGCTCTGTCGCTGTGATTGGCCGGAGCCACAAAGACATTACTCCCGTGCATGCGTGCGGGAGCCGGCGGTCACGGCGCGGGCCCTGAAGAAACTGCATGAGCAGGCCGTTCTTCAGTGCACATGCGCCGATGACGTCGGCGGCAGCGTATATAGTAAATATCTCCTAACCGGTGCAAGTTTAGGAGATACTTACAGTACCTACAGGTAAGCCTTATTCTAGGCTTACCTGTAGGTACAACTAAAGAGGAAGACTTTACTTTCTCTTTAAAGAGGAAGTAAATTCTGCCTCTTTTTTTTTTACATTTTGCTGACCTGCAAAGTAAAGGCATAATGTGCTAGTATGCATCGCATACTAGCACATTATGTGAAACTTACCTGCAAACAAAGCCCTCGTTATCACCACTGGAGATCCCTTCCATCTTGGTCCGTCTTTCTTCTGGGTCCGCGGACTCCGGCTTTGTAAATGGATGGAGCCACATGACATCACTCCCACGCATGCACGCAGGAGCCGCCGGTCAGGGCTCTGAAGAACCGGCACAGGCGGCCGTTCCTTCAGAGCGTATGCGCAGATGACATCATCGGCGGCGTATACAGTAAATATCTCCTAAGCAGTGCAAGTTTAGGAGATATTTACAGTACCTATAGCCTGGTAAGCCTTATTATAGGATTACCTATAGGTACAAACAATCCTGGGAAGTTTACTTCCTCTTTAAGGGTGAGGACTGATGTGATTGTACAAAATGAAAAGCACTGAGGAAACTGACAGCTATAAAAATGTCTGTAATAAATAAGGGCACTTTCATACCAGCAACAGCAGCACCTTGTATAATCCGTATACAAGGTATTTATAATCCATATACAAGGTCATTTCCTTTATGACTTCTGTTGCTTCAGTCACCCCAGCCTGCTGCATTGGTGTGCACTGAATAAAATAGGGCATGTTGCATTTTTACACAGCGTGTTCCGACATCTAAATGCACTGCCAGAAAGGGCTCGTTTACATGTGTGGCAGCCCTTTCCGCCCCACTGAAAAGCGATCTGCAGTGTATCAAGTTTCAGACAGGTGGCCTTGTTTAACCCTGCAAATGCCGCCCCACTAGGGTGACCACATTTCCAAACTACCATTAAGGGACACCCTCCCTTCCCAAAAATCAGCTTGTGCTGGAACAAATCACAGCACAGTGATTGGACACAAGAGGCGGGATTTATGATTTCTCCAATCACAAGCAGGGGGCGTGGATTGTGATCCTCCAGGCTTTCCCGGCCAGGGCTAGTACTGTCAGTGAGTAAAGCAGTGATGTGGCGGCCTTTTTTGGGGGCATCAGATTGGCCCGGGGGGTAGCTGTGTCAGTTTCATTCCGGGACACTGTATTGTCCTAGAATGAAGGTGCCCGGGACAGACCTGCAAAATGCGGGACTGTCCCGGGCAATCTGGGACACGTGGTCACCCTACGCCCCACTGCCGCAATAGCGTGCATTGCATGCGGTTGTGGCATGGCTCCATAGACCTGCATGGGTTGCATTTGGTGGTGGTAATACACGCTGTTCAATTTTTGCTGTGGTCGCAGCATGTGTACAGCGCTGCTCGTCTGCATGCCCTCCTTCAGACAGGCAGTTGGGAGGCAGCAAAACTGCACAAACCTTTAGAGTGTGAGGGTTAAATAAAGTTGCACGTTTAATAAAAAGTAGGAAAAAAACAAGCACTGCCATGTGTTTTAACAAAGCATTAACGTGCGCCTGGTGGTGAGAATGAGCCCAAAAGTGCATGTACTTGTCATCTGTTTAACCCTTTCTACAAGGAGACAGCCCTTATCTTTGGAGAGATTTCCTCCTATTTTTAGCTGTCTGTAGAACAGGAAATCTCCCCAATGGGACACACACAGGAAAAAAAAACTACCAGGGACCTTAACCATTACTGACTATATCAAAAACTAAAAAGTTTTGACTTTACATGCACTACAAGTCAGAACATGGCCTTCTCCCTTGGTTCACCCTCTCTCATTGGGTTTCCCTTCGGGGGAGCCCCACCTTGTACTCGTGTAGCACACGGATCCTTTACCTGCCTTTGGCTCACTTGCAGGAAAGGCACACCATGCTATGTGCCCGTACCCTCTTGTGTGAAGAGGTTGAGCGGTGTCACAAACTAGGGTCCTGCACAAGGTTCTCCCTCTAGTTGGTTCCCGTCTCTTAGAATGTAAGGACAAGTCTTTATATCCCCAAGTAACTCCAAGGTCCACACCAATAGTAAACTCCAACGTAGAGTTTATTTCTTTATATGCAAAGTCAATGAATAGAAAAGGGTGGATAGAAGACAGGACAGAAAAGCCTCGTACACACGGCCGAAAATCTCGTCAGGAAAAAACACGTTGTTTTTCTTGACGAGATTCTTGGACAAGAAACTTGTCCCGGCCGAGTGTACACGCGCTCGATTCAAAGAACCCGCGGTTCTTTGAATGGAGCAAACGCGGTGACGTCATCGACTACGACGAGCGTGCACTCGTCACATTCGATGCCGTCGTCGCCATCTTGCTTCACCCTATCTATGCCTAGGAAGCTACCGCGCATGCGTCAAAGTCAATTAGAGCATGCGCGGGCTTCCCGGAGGACAGGTAAGTGTACACACACACAATTTTCTCATCGAGAAACAGGCTGACGAGAATCTCGACGAGAAAATAGAGAGCAGGTTCTCTATATTTCTCGTCGAGATTCTTGTCGGTTTTCTTGACGAGAAACCATACACACGAACGATTTTCTCGGCAATAAAGCTATCTCGGCAGTTTTCTTGTCGTTTCTTGCCGAGAAACTCGTTCGTGTGTACGAGGCTTCAGAGTTTGGATATGAGTCCAGGCACAAGACAAATTATGAATTCACTACTCGTTCCTCAAGTAGGCTTAGCTCTCCCAGATAGTTCCCTATGAAAGCGGATCCTAGCAGCTGAAGTGATGCTCGGACGTTTCTTTAGTTTTCCCCTTTTAGATGCGACTAGGATATTCTCTGCCACAGAGCCGTTAATCCCAATCCTCTGGTGTTGGATGGATCTAATCCCTCCAGAGAGTTACCGAGCCCTTCTTTCTCCGTGAACTTTTCACCGGCCCTTCAGAAGGGTCCTCCCCCAGCCTCCTCATCTCAGAACGGGTCCCTATGCCAGAGGCACCCTGGGATTTCTCCTTCCAGGACACAGGCCTCAGCTAAAGGTGCTGGGCCCAAGGCTGTTGCTGCAGCCCCAGGACTTAAGGTGCCTGGGACTGATGCACACGTGGCTCCCTGGCCTGGAGGGCCATGCGCCACGCACTTGGACTCCGACTCCTCTCCTCCTCCGAAGACCCCTCCCAGGCGGCGTCTGCCCCTTATGTATCCTGTCCCAGCATGCACAACAGGTCGACCACACCCACCGTACCGCTGCCGAGAGAGGACACCCAAGGCACAGCACTAATACCAGTGGTTCAACCCTGACCCATTATTGCAGTGCCACCTACAGGCCACAGGGAACTTCACACCAGTATACTACCTGCGGTATAAAATAGAATGTCCTAACAATTAAGGTGGTCTGAGCCCAACTACAGCTCAAACCTTCCCCTAAATTTGAGTATAGCAGGGTTAAATTTTGGGGACCCCGCTACACTTGGATGGGTCTGTTTCGGCAGACCCTCCACAGAATATGGTCTGTCTGGTTTTCGGCCAGATGGACAAAGTATAAAGTACCCCAGTTCCCGTCTGGAGCCTAAGGCCCCAGGGGATCAGGGCAAGGCCCTCTGATTTTAGAGGGCTTGTGCCACCTGTTGCACGTTTCTGTGTTTCACTCTTTATGTGTGTGCACATTTTTTTGGTTGGTACCGGGTGAAGTTTTTGAGTGTTTCACACGCCATGGGCTTTAAAAAAAAAAAAAAAAAGAAATCGTTGTTCCAGCTCAGTGCGTGAAGTACAGAAGCCATTGGATACACATGATAGCAAAAAAATTATAAAATTCTCTCCCGCTGCTTCTGTAATTGTCTCACTGCTTTTTCACTGGCAAACTATTGCATGGAATATCTCCAGCAATCCCTGGCCATACTTGTGTCAATTTCATAGAGTGATCAAGCTGTTGAATGCAATTTTTCTCAAAACTGTAAAGCCCTCAAAGACAGAAAATGGTGGTTTGGACCGACCACAAGGGGATGGGATCTAAATTGGCCCAGTTGAACACAGTGAAAAAAGCTGATGTCATTCCTGGACCAATGAGCTGTGGGTGGAGGATTCCCTGCCCCTCCGCTGATGAGCACAAAGAGACAAGGATGACTAAGATGGTCACATGGCCATATTAGGTCAATAACTGATGTGTAGGTGTGATAGTGCTGGACTAATAGACGTGAGGTCTTGATAGTGTTGGATATAGCATAGAAGTCAGTTCTCAAAGGGGCAGATGTGCTATGAAGTTGTAGTGTAGATGGACCTTGTTTTGGTCTCAGGCTGCTTCCTCTCTAATCCCGCGTACACACGACCGTTTTTAATGTCATTGAAAAAAAACGACGTTTTTCTCGACGTGATTCTTCTCAAGCCTGCCTTGCCTACACACTATCGTGAAAAAAAAAATGCTCGAGCAAAGCGCGGTGACGTACAACACGTACGACGGCACTACGGCATTCGGATGGCACCACCCTCTGGGCTGCTTTTGCTGATCCTCGTGTTAGTAAAGTTTGGTGAGAGACGATTCGCGCTTTTCAGCCTCGTGCTCTTCAGTCCGTTACAGTGTGACGAATGTGCTATCTCCATTATGAACACTAGTTTTACCAGAACGAGGGCTCCCGTCTCATCACTTGCTTCTGAGCATGCGCATTTTTTTCACGTCGTTAAAGCGTACACACGGCCGTTTTTCAGGACGAGAAAAACGACAACGTGAAAAACGACGAGAAAAAAATAGAGCATGTTCCAAATTTTTAATGCCCATTTTTCACGTCGCGAAAAATGCTCTGGAGCCCACACACGATCGTTTTTAATGATCAAATTAAAAAATGGCATTTTTCTCGTCATGAAAAACGGCCGTGTGTACGCGGCATAAGACCCCTTTCACACTGAGGTGTACTTCAGGCGTTTTAGCGCTAAAAATAGCGCATTAATAACGCCTGAAATACTCCTGCCCCAGCATTCTCAATGTGAAAGCCCGAGGGCTTTCACACTGAGGCGATGCGCTGGCAGGAGAAAAAAAAATCTCCTGCAAGCCGCATCTTTGGAGCGGTGAAGGAGCGGTGTACACCGCTCCTTTACCGCTCCTTCTCATTGAAATCAATGTAGCCGCGGTTTACGGGCGGTATTAATCCTTTTTCGGCCACTAGCGGGGGTTAAAACCGCACCGCTAGCGGCCGATTATCGTGGTAAATACGACGGTATAGCGGCGATGAAAATCTCACCGCTATACCGCCACTGCACATGCCTGCCCCAGTGTGAAAGGGGCCTTAGAGTCTCAAGGGGAGAATGCTCAGTAGATGACAAACTCTGGGGTGAGTATTTGAGAAGCACCCAATAGAAAAGTCTATGACACTTGAGGTCAAATGGAGTTTTTTATTTACTAAAAGGTAACAAACAAAGCCAACGCATTTTAAAGGAGATGCCTCCCCCTTCCTTAGGACTAGAGTACAGAAAAAGTGATTGATGTAATATTCCACTTTTTCTAAACTCTAGCACTAGAGAAAGAAGAGGCATTTCCCAGAAACGCGTTGATTTATCAGATAACTTTATTCACTAGAAATCTTGATTTGGCCTCCAAGTGTCATGGATTTTTGTATTGGGTGCTTCTAAAATACTCACCCCAGAGTTTGTCACCTACTGAGCCTTCTCCTGGAGACTATCAGAGAGGCAGCAGCCCGAGACCAAAACAAGGTCCATCTGCACTACACCTTCATTGCACATCTGCCCCTTTGAAGGAGGACTGACTTCTGTGTTTTATCCAACACTATCAAGACCTCACTTCTATTAGTCGAAAAAAAACGGGAAATGGGACTTTAAATGAGGCTGTAGACATGGTGTGGATGAGTTGGAAAATATACATATTTATTCATCAAGAAAATGCATGGCATAAAAACAAAAACAGGGGTCACCTAAAAAGAAACAACATTGTAGTGCATATCATTTCTAAATATTCATACACACATCTATTAAGTGTATATGCAATACAGGCATTGGAGGTACAGTATTTTATAATCCAGCGCCACATGGTGGTCTGCGTTTGTAGATGGATACATAAAAAGAGTTTCCATATGTATATATATCATATAGGCAGCAAAAACAAAGGAAATCAATAATATTGTTTAAAACCAGAGAGACAAAGTGGTATAATGTCAATAGATTGAATAATTGTGATGTCTGCGTCCCAGTTGCCCGACGCGTTTCATGTGCGTATGACACTCATCAGGGGCTGATTCTTTGGGACATCTATAAAATATATGGTAAAATATAATTACTTAATCTGGTTGAAAATTGTTTAAATAAATGATAAGACAGTGAGGCCCATCAAGGGTACTTACATGGAAACAGTGTGACAGGAGTGGCAGGTATGGAGCCATGGTCAAT
Organism: Rana muscosa; assembly: GCA_029206835.1. Classification (NCBI taxonomy): domain Eukaryota; kingdom Metazoa; phylum Chordata; class Amphibia; order Anura; family Ranidae; genus Rana; species Rana muscosa. Next base: position 238,582,931 of record CM055123.1, on the reverse strand, counting down.
GGTATGGCCCGTCATGGGAGCTGAGGCGACAAACAGCCTCAAACCCGCGGGGCACACTACATGGTCCCCCCACACACACACAGGCACTGATATCAAGTTATGGGTGTTCATGTAGGAACAGGCGATACACCAATGGTGGTTGCCAAGGGGATTCTGAAACAGTGAATGTAAAGACAATGTGTCAGATAATATAATCGCCAATACAGGTGGAGACAAGCCCAAATAGAAGGGTGGTAGAGGTGGTAACCTTGTGAGGCGTCCTTATCCCATCAGGGGAGGACGGAGATGAAGGGTATTGAGATGTGGCGTCTCCAAGATGTGGCAGCTAGACTGTGTTGTGGGGAAGCCAGATATAGTCGCCCGCACAGGTGCACGCTGGCTATCACCAGCGTCACGCGGGCATGGCACAAGCAAGGAGGGACTCCGACGTAGGCGGGGAAACGCCCACGAACGGAGTTCACCCACACATTGGCCGGCGGAGATAGAGAGCACACTCTCAGCGTCATGACGCCAGAGTGTGACGTCACACGCTAGGCGGGGTGCGTGGCGCCGATGCACCATGAGCGCGAACCCCCAAAACTGCATAACAGACCGCCCGAAGAAGGGGGCGGGGAGAGGAATGCGATGACGAGGAGGCGCACAGGGAGCATCGCAGCTCCCAAAAGTAACAGACACAAACAGAAGGCCATGGACATAACTGAAACCAAACCTGGATCAAAAAGCCATGACACTGGCGTTTATTTGCTGATTGTTCTCACGGACACAAAATAATTGTGTCCTGAGTGTACAAGACCTGGATATGGTAAATGGCCTGTCCAGGGCTTGACAACCTATCACCTGGGTGGCAGGGGAGCACTGCCAGCCCTGTCTAACAAGCCTCAATCCCTAATGCAAAAGCAGAAAATGGGGAAGGGCGGGACTTTGAATGAGGCACATATGTAGTGCACCTCCATCCCTAATATGAAGGAAAAAAACGGGAAATGGGACTTTAAATGAGGCTGTAGACATGGTGTGGATGAGTTGGAAAATATACATATTTATTAATCAAGAAAATGCATGGCATAAAAACAAAAACAGGGGTTACCTAAAAAGAAACAACATTGTAGTGCATATCATTTCTAAATATTCATACACACATCTATTAAGTGTATATGCAATACAGGCATTGGAGGTACAGTATTGTATAATCCAGCGCCACATGGTGGTCTGCGTTTGTAGATGGATACATAAAAAGAGTTTCCATATGTATATATATCATATAGGCAGCAAAAACAAAGGAAATCAATAATATTGTTTAAAACCAGAGAGACAAAGTGGTATAATGTCAATAGATTGAATAATTGTGATGTCTGTGTCCCAGTTGCCCGACGCGTTTCGTGTGCGCATGACACTCATCAGGGGCTGATTCTTTGGGACATCTATAAAATATATGGTAAAATATAATTACTTAATCTGGTTGAAAATTGTCCAACACTATCACACCTACACATCAGTTATTGACCTAATATGACCATGTGACCATTTTAGGCCAATGATATCATAAGCATCTCCGCTTCTTTGTGTGCATCATCAGGGGCAGGGTATCCTCCACCCACAGATCATTGATCCAGGAATGACATCAGCCTTTTTTTTCCAGGTTCAACAGGGTCCTTTTCGATCCCATTTCCTTGTGGTCGAACAAAACCACCATTTTCTGTCTCTGAGGCCTCGTACACACGACCGAGTTTCTCGTCGTAAAAAACACGTCGTTTTTTTCGACGAGATTCTTGTTAAGTTTGTCGATTTTCTCGTCAAGCTTTCTATGCGTACATACTGTCATTTCCCAATTTCCTCGTTGTTCTCCGCGCTCACGTCCAGCACGTACGACGGCACTATAAAGGGGAAGATCTTTTTTCTTGGCGCCACCCCTTGGGCTGCTTTTGCTGATCTCGTGTTACCGCGTGTGAAGTAAAAGTTTGGGAAGAGACGATTCGCGCTTTTCAGTCTTCGTACTTTTCAGATCGTTTTCTGCGGTTCAGTTTGTGCTTGTGGGTTCATATCTTGACTTTCAGGGCGTCTAGGCAGGTCGTATCTGTTTTACAGTGCGTTCTTGCCTGTTCGTTTCTGATTTTCAGTTCGTTATTCATAGGCCTTGCTGTTCTAAAGTGCGTTCTGTTCTGTACGTTCTGATTAGACGACCGTTTCCTAGCCATGTCGCCTGGACGTTCTCGTCGTCGAGTTCATGCTGTGCGTGCGCTTGGTGTTGGTCTGCTTGTTTTGGACCAAGACCAGTCCATGAATGGTGTGAGGAGGAGTTCATGGACCAAGAATTGGTTGCTCCAGCGGGACCAATTCTGCCACATGCCTCTGCTGCGGGAGATCGTCGAGAATAATCCTGAGGACTACAGGAATTTTCTGAGGATGTCTGACCCCGTTTTTCAGGAACTGTTGGCTTTGGTGTCCCCCTATATTACCAGGAAGGACACCGTTATGCGGGAAGCCATCAGTGCTGAGCAGAGGCTCATCGCCACGTTGCGTTACCTGGCGACAGGGAGAAGTCTTCAGGACTTGAAGTTCACGACAGGCATCTCCCCCCAGGCTCTGGGCCTCATAATCCCAGACACCTGTTCTGCCATTATACAAGTCCTGCAGGAGGACTATATTAGGGTAAGTTTTCTCCATTAACATCACATTTTATGTATTACATGTATGCTAATGTATTGTATTTCTTTCATCCTTCCCTAATTACCATGATTGTAATATGCTGAGAATGTCCCCTTTGTCCCCATGCATGTTGGAAGCTTTAGATTGCCCCTTTTTTCTCCTCCCTAAATATTTCCCTTCACTAACTTTTCCAGCAGGGGCGCCTGTTGCTCCAAATGTTTGGGGGTTCAAACCCCAATTTAGGAAATAAACTTCCTCCTTTTTTGCTCTGGTGCCTATTAAACGCCCCCAGTTGTCCCCTCCAATGCAGCCATTTTGTTCCCTCAAATGCAGCCATTTAGTCCCCTCTAATGCAGCCAGTTTCCCCCCAGCCCTGCACTTACCTTCTTGTGGTCAGCGCCATCCTTCCTCTGTCCTTGATGTCTTCTCCTTCCCTTCATGTTGCATCAGCCAATCATGTTAGCATTAAACAGACTTGGTGAACATGATTGGCAGAGCAGCCTGTCAGTGTTTACCCAAGGAATGCCCCCCCCCTGCGTCCCCGATTTTTCTTTTAGGAAGCCAATTACATCCCTCAGGTTGTAATTTGCAAGACTATTTTACTACCTGTTTCTGTTATGCAATTTTAACCCCCTAAATGCCGCAATGATTCATATGTCGGTCGCTTTACAAGAGGCCATCCACCTGAATAGTGTGCGGCATAGACAATACATAGGTTCATGCAACGCATGAACCTATGTATTGTTCTGAGTGATGGGCACAGGAGAGAGGGGGCAGTTCTCCAGTGCCCACTCTGGACGCACCGCCACTGCAATGCTATCCTGTGGCCAAACACATCTCCCCCCCCCAAAATAATTTAGTAATGGCCCATCAGAGGGGGTGATGAATATGATAAATGAGCCTTCCATTATCCTTTTTTTACACACCTTAATAAACGTATAATTTGATTGATGTTGGCCTCTAATTTTTTGGCATAGAATTTCCTTGTAATGTATGACTTTGTTTTTCTAATATTATTTCATCTTGTTTCACTCCACAGCTTCCTTCCACGCCACAGGAATGGCAGACTGTGGCATCGGAGTTTGCCACGCGGTGGGACTTCCCCAACTGCGGTGGTGCCATAGACGGGAAGCACGTCCGCATCGTGCCGCCACCCCGTTCTGGATCCTACTACTACAACTACAAGGGGTTTCATAGCATTGTGCTGATGGCGGTGGTGTCAGCACGGTATGAATGTTGATGTAGGGAAGAATGGCCGGATGTCCGATGGGGGATCCTTCATCCAGACGGAGTTTGCCCTCCGTCTCCAGAGTGACGACCTTGCATTGCCACCGGATGCAGGGAATATTGAAGGACTCCCCTTTGTTTTTTTGGCTGATGAAGCCTTCGGACTCGGACGGCATCTTATGAGGCCATTTCCACAGAGGACCCTGACCCCAGAGAAGAGGGTGTTCAATTACCGGCTGGCCAGGGGCCGAAGAGTCGTTGAAAATGCCTTCGGCATAATGGCCAGCCGGTTCCGCCTTTTTATGACTTCCATCCACTTGGCGGACTACAAAATAAACTATGTAGTGTTATGCTGCTGTGTGCTACACAATTTTCTTTGCCGCAAATCGAATTCATATATGGCCTCAGTTTTGCCAGAGGCTGGACTTTCCCCTGCAAATCCCCTTCCGGGCCTGGAATCTGCCCGTCTTGGCTTGCCCCCCCAAAATGCCCGTGTGGTTCGGGACAAATACATGGAGTATTTCACGGGTAGGGGGGCAATTCCTATGCCAGCCTATGTCTAAGTATCCCAATAAAAAGCTTGTTTAAACCTTTAATTATTTGTTCTTTCCTGTCTCCTAGTTTGTCTTTGTGCATTTGTAGTGGCAAGTGTATTTTACTTTAGTAAATAACAACCATTTCACTATGTTACCTTACAAAAGAACCAAATAAGCTTAGAGGGTATTATAAAAAGAAGCTACACGTTGTTTGTGGTCAAATATTTTACTCTGTGCACATTCTCTTAATTTTTTTTTTTTTTTTTACTTTGGGGTTGGCCTGGCCCCAACCCGGCAATTTTTTGCTTATGAAAATACAAAAATAACAGTTGCATTTCAAAAATTACAACATTGGATACCTCTGAGCAATCGGAGACATTCACTTACACAAACTATGTCTCTATGTGCCCGTCCTAATATGGGGTCCTGCCACCCCTTGGCCAGCCAAAAATTGAATATGCACACATTTGTGTTTTTTTTCATATAGGAAGTTTACAATCCTGATCCCTATTGTCAACATGTGCTATCTGCCATCAGGGGTGATCAATGGACGTGTTTTGGGGGTGCATCCCCTTCCTCAGTTCACCGACTTTTGATACGAGGAAGGGGTTGCACCCACGAAAGACGTACATGGATATCCCCTGATGGCAGATAGCACATGTTCACACACTGTGTGCATATTCAATTTTTGGCTGGTTTGATAGTCAAAAAAATTCAAAAAATTACAAAAACAAACATGTAAAAACAAATGTGTTTGGATGGCTTATTGAATTCTCCCCAAAACATTGAGAATGTCTTTAAATGTTTGTTCCATCACATGGATTCTTTGTTTAATTAGGTCCAGTTCCGTGCTACATTCCATCACTTGCTGGATGAGGCGGAGGGCACTGTCAGCAGAGAACCGTGTACTATCCTTCACAACATTTATATCCCCTAAAAACAAAAAACAAAAGGTATTATAACTCTGCAGGCCTACCTCGCTTACCTGAAGCTGTGGTGACAGATACTGACCTGTTGTGGTGACCAGATCCACAACGTCATCCACCTCTCCTTCCTGCACTTCTCCTTCCTCCACCTCAACTTCCTGCACATCTTTCGGTTGTGGGTCTTTGGGAGTTTGGGGTTGCTTGGAAGTTGTGGGGTGCATGTGCTCCCTGGAGTGTCCTCCTCCCAGTCTTCTCTCCCCTATGAGAATAAAACCAAAGGTCTATTTATCACACTGTAAATCTCATTGTTAAAATAAAAACAGGCTAAATTGCTTGGAAGTGGGGTACAAGTGTGTGTTTGTGCGGAATTTAAAGAAGAATGCATTATTTATGACCCCAAATATGTTTAGTATTCACATTTGGATGTAATTTTTTTGACATGGAGGCACCACAAAAATTCTCTGATGCACCTGTGTGGGACACCCAAAAAAGGCGGGTCTGGTGGCCCACACTATAGTGCTCCAAAGTACAGATGTGGAAGCAGCTGCTGAGTGTCCTCTCCTTTACACTGATTAAAGTTTGCATTTCATTCTCTTTACAAACACATCATCTAGACTAAAAAATTATCCACAATAGTTGATCAAAAATGGCAGATGTCTAATTACTTTTGTGGCTCTAAAATAAGCCAAAACCGCGGATAGTGGCCGAACGAAGTGTCGGTAACGTAACGAACGATTACTGTGCCCAACCAAGTTCAAAATATTACATTTTGGAAGGGAGTCCAATATGAGAAAAAAAAAAAAACATGTCAGTTTATAAAAAGATTAATAGCAGAAAAGTCGACATTTTACTTACTTTTAGCGAGCATCCTCTTTATGCTCCTCAACTGCTCTGGCTCCCTCAGTTTGAGGTCTGACCACCTCTTTCTGAGCTGCTCATTTGAGCGTTTCACCCCGAACTTCGCCCTCAGACTCTTCACAACTTTAGTGAGGATTTTGGCCTTCCTTCTATTTGGTTTGCTATACGGCCCATGCTTGGCATCATAATCAGCCTTGACCAAGATGTCCACCATCTCCGCCATCTCCGCCAAAGACATATTCGATGCCTTGAATCTCCTCCTTGATCGTGACGTGTCCTCGGTCTCCGGGCTTGTCTCCTCGTTAGTTGCGGAATTATCAGACACCTGCTGTAACTCCGCCATATCTGTCTGCGCGCCGAAAGAGAAGGGGCGGGGAAAAGATGTTAGTTAGAACGTCATGGGCGGGCGACGTGTGCGGAGCGACGTGTTCGAATTTTGACGCATGCGTGGTGTGTATATAGCAAACACACATGTGACTATAGTACGTTCGGTGTGCGGAGAGAGGAGTTCAAGTGACGGACGTGCGAACGAAGGTATGTGATTTTGTGACTTGTAAAAATTGTTGGCCTATACTGTCTTGAGATTGTTGGAGGATATATATGGTGACTAGGATGTTAAGGAGGTTAGACTGTTTGCCTCACATTAGTTAAATATAATTTATTTAACTTGCAGATACAATATGAATGTCTTTATTAGCGACAAAGAGTTCCTGGCGGAATTTATTGACCGGGTAAGGGAGCTGCCGGCTCTGTGGGAGACGAAAAACCCCATCCATAAAAAAAAAGGGGTGAGAAAAGCAGCGCTGGAGAAGCTGCTCCCATTTGTGCAGACCAAGGTGCCCACAGCCACAGCAAAACAAGTGGACACTAAAATTGGGAGCTTGAGAGGTACCTACAGGACTGAACGCTCTAAGGTGCTGGCTTCTCAGAGGTCAGGAGCAGCAGCAGATGATGTTTATGTCCCGATTTTGTGGTACTACAACAGGATGTCCTTTCTGGATGACCACATTGAGACAAGGCCATCACTCTCCACTCTTCCCCCCAGACTTCCCTGCAGCCAACCTGAGACTTCTCTGGAGCAAGAGGAGGCAGCCATCCTGGATGATCCTGATTTGGCCATCTGGAGCCAGGTATAGTATTAACTGAAAATGTATTGGGATAAAATTAATGTTTGACAAATATGTCAGGATGAGAAACATACATTATTTTGGATTCCACAAGTGAAATCAAGATCTGTAGACATTATTCTGCACTTAATTGGGTGCTAAATAGTCAATCTGATGTAGTGGTAAATTTAAAGCAAGGATTTATGCATTTACATTCTAATTGCTTCAATCAGGAATACAAAGTTTGATGCAAAGATTAAACCAACATATTAAACTATGTTCCTTTTTCATACACAGGATGAAATCAGCCAGGAGGAGGGTCTGGAAACTGTCAGGCAGGAGGAGGAAGGGCCCAGTGGCAGCCAGGAGGTGGCAGGGCCCAGTGGCAGCCAGGAGGTGGCAGGGCCCAGTGGCAGACAGGAGGTGGCAGGGCCCAGTGGCAGACAGGAGGTGGCAGGGCAAAGGAGAAGCACCAGATCCCAGGTGCCTCCCATCCGGCTTCACAAAAGAGGCAGGAGGGACAGGACCACCAGTGAGGCAGCAATGGCCCTTATTAAAGAGGCCCATGCCACCCTCAAGGAGCCCACATCCCCTGAAGAGGCCATTGCCGGCCTAGTGGAGGCTAAGTTCAAGGTGATGAGCATGGAGCAACGCCTCCTATGCGAGCCCCTGCTCATCACCTTGCTCAACAAGGGGGTGATGGAGAAAATTACACCCAATACCGCCATATGTGAGGTGGCCCAACTGACCCAACCTCAACCTCCACCTCCACCTTCTTCTTCTGCCCCACCCCCTTCTGCTACACCTCCACCTTCTTCTTCTGCCCCACCCCCTTCTGCTACACCTCCACCTTCTGCCCCACCCCCTTCTGCTACACCTCCACCTTCTGCCCCACCCCCTTCTGCTACACCTCCACCTTCTGCCACACCCCCTTCTGCTACACCTCCACCTTCTGCCCCACCCCCTTCTGCTACACCTCCACCTTCTGCCCCACCCCCTTCTGCTACACCTCCACCTTCTTCTTCTGCCCCACCCCCTTCTGCTACACCTCCACCTTCTGCCCCACCCCCTTCTGCTACACCTCCACCTTCTTCTTCTGCCCCACCCCCTTCTGCTACACCTCCACCTTCTTCTTCTGCCCCACCCCCTTCTGCTACACCTCCACCTCCTCCTCCTGACAGGAGTACCCCTCCAGTGGGCCAGCCTCCAGCCAAACGAAGAAGGAAGGCTGCAGGGAAGGCTTCAGGAAAGGCTGCAGGGAAGGCTTCAGGAAAGGCTGCAGGGAAGGTTGCCAGGAAGAAGAGGAAGTGATGGCCTTGCTTCATTGTTGTCGGACAGAAGGCAGCCTGTTGTAGTACCACACACTTGGGACATATATATCACCTGCTGCTGTTCCTGACCTCTGGGAGGCCAGCATCAGATTGTGTTCAGAAATGTTGGCCTTCTCAAGCTCCCAATTTTAGTGTCCACACAGGGTTGCTGTGTGCTCTGGGGTCCCTGGGATGCACAAATGGCAGCAGCTTCTCCAGCGCTGCCTTCTCTTTATTTAATTTATAAACATGAATAAATGTGATTTTTGTTTAAGTTCATACTTGACTATGTGTATTTTTAAATAAACAAAATCAAGCTTTGGAGTAAGCAGATACATTTGACTGACAATAAAAGGCACAGATATCACCCCCCCCAAAAGAATAACTAAATCTGATTAGCACAAAAACATGGTGTGAAATTTAAATAATATAGATTCCAAAATTAAATGGGAGATCACTATCAAAACATTGTGAAATTATAATTAACATCATTTTGAAAAATCTAACCATTTAAATTATTCCTAAAAACTTGCACGATATAATACACATAAATCTTATAAAGAGCAGCATGAAAAAGGTTAAAAATAAGGCATAACTCTGTGTGAATATCAGAAGCAAAAGAAGGTCACTCGTTTTGATTAATGTAACATTCTAACGAAGATTTCAATGCAGAACATTTAAACGATGAAATATTTTTGAGCGTGACGAATATGCTCTCTGCATTACGAAGGCTTGTAATGCGCTCCCAGAACATGCGCTCCCGTCTCATAGTTGCTTGTGAGCATGCGCGCTTTTGGAAGAGTCGTAAAAGCATACACACGAACCATTTTCTCATCACAAAACAGGCCGACGAGAAACTCGACGTGGAAATCTGGAATCCTGACGAGAAAATAGAGAGCAGGTTCTCTATTTTCTCGTCGAGATTCTCGGCAATTTTCTCGTCGTAAAACCATACACACGAACGTTTTTCTAGACAAAAAAACTCTCGCGGCACTTTTCTTGACTGTTTTGGACGAGAAAAACGGTCGTGTGTACGAGGCCTGAGGGCTTTATGGTTTAGAGAAAAGTTGCAATCAACAGATTGATCACTCTATGAAATTGCCTCGAGTATGGCCAGGGCTTGCTGGAGGTGGAATATTTCATGCAATAGGCTGCATGTGAAAAAGCATTGAGCCAATTACAGAAGCAGGGGATGAGAATTTCTAATTTTGTTTGCAATTATGCTAAAGTCAATGTGTTTCTGGGTAATGTTTCCTCCTTCCGCAGCGCTAGAGTACAGAAAATGTGGAATATGACATAAACAACTTTTCTGTGTCTGAGCCCTGAAAATGTGTTGGCTTTATCTGATACCTGGATTTAACCTTTTGTACTGGGTGCTCCTTAATCCCCACCCGGTCAATGACATTGATGACAATGAAATCATGAACATCCTTGCCTCTTTAGCAAGAAATACACAAAGAGCAAAAAAAATGAGTTAAGGTGGAGAAAAATTGATCAACATCAAATTACTGAAAAATAGAAAAATGTATTTATTACATAGATAATATAAAATTACTAAAAATAATCGGGCAAGAACAGCCCTATGGTCACAATACAAAAGAATGGTTGCCTCTACATGTTTCACCACAAATGTGGCTTCTTCTGGAGCTTCTGTAGGACCTTTTTAATACAATACCACTAAAACCAAGAAAAAATACACAGTAAATGTTTACAATTAATAAACACAATTATTTATAATTTGTGTGTTTTTTCTTGGTTTTAGTGGTATTGTATTAAAAAGGTCCTACAGAAGCTCCAGAAGAAGCCACATTTGTGATGAAACATGTAGAGGCAACCATTCTTTTGTATTGTGACCATAGGGCTGTTCTTGCCCAATTATTTTTAGTAATTTTATATTATCTATGTAATAAATACATTTTTCTATTTTTCAGTAATTTGATGTTGATCAACTTTTCTGCACCTTAAAACTCAATTGTTTTGCTCTTTGGGTATTTCTTGCTATACATATAAAGGAGGTGGTGTGTTTATTACAGTAAGATCATCAAGTTTCAATACTACTATATCCTTGCCTCTTTGTGTTCATCAGCTTCGGAGCAGGGAAATTCCCCTGCCTGCTGCTCATTGGCCCAGGAGTGACAGCTTACTTCCGGGTTCAGGACCCCACACAAGCTCATCCCTAACAGCCAATCACTGTGATCACACAATCAGGAACTCCGCCTAACCAAACTTAGAACCCTTTAAAGCAGGGTTTCTCAACTCCAGTCCTCAAGGCGTCCCAACAGGTCATGTTTTCAGGCTTTCCATTATTTTGCACAGGGGATGTAATCAGTTTCACTGCCTTAGTAATTACCACAGCTGTTTCATCTGAGGGAAATCCTGAAAACATGACCTGTTGGTGCGCCTTAAGGACTGGAGTTGAGAAACACTGCTTTAAAGAGCTGTAGTGGCAAGGAGTTAGGCAGCTTTGGCGCTAGTAAAAAAAGTTTTTGCTACAAGGCAGTGGCTAAAGCGTCTTCAGCATTGGACCCTTTTGGGTGTTTTGGATCCCCAACTGCATTCTGTGGTTCCACCCGCCAGCACCTAAATCACCGCAGGAACCTGAAACTCCCTAAAGCGTTGCTGTAGGTTTCTCCGCCAGCCTGGCTCTTCCACCAAAAATTGGCAACATGGGCAGGACAGGTAGATATTTTTTCAAACTAGTGACAGAGTCCCTTTAAATCCAATTATTATTACTAGGCATGCTTCCATCATTTTATTTTTCATTGCCGGTTCCAGGGCCCTTTAATTTTAATGTGTAACTGGAGCTGTCACGAGCGCTATCATTTCCGATGAATCTAGATATTGAAGCAATTGTTTCATTCTCAGAAATTTCTTCCCAGGACCTTGAGTTCCAGGAAGTCCCAGGGCACGCTGAGTACTCTTCGTGGTCATTATGTCATGATGACCATGTTTTAACAGGTTGTAGAATTAATGGAAATAAGTATCAGTGTGTTCCTACTAAGAACTGGAGGTACTGCTCCTCTGCCACCAATGAGGATCAGACCTGCCCGGAGAGGTTTAATCTTACTGGGGGGAGGGGTGGACTGAGACGTCAGTTCTTTCTAAGAATTGGACATACATTAGGATCTTAATGATGACGGATTCCTAAAGAGGACCTGCCATAAACGTGGGCCTCTCAATAACTTTAGAAGTTTGCATGAATAAATTACTGACAATTTACAGTAACAAGATAATTTTTCAGAAAAGCTCCATATCTTTACAAAGTCATATTTAAGCTCCAGTCCAGACTTTTTCTAGGCTGAGATGATGTCATTAGTCTTCTGCAGGCAAGAGGAAGAATTTCCTCAGTCTCCTCTTCTCCAGTGATCAGACTGTACATTGTAACTTTATAGCAAGTTACAAAATGAGAGGCTGTGGCAGGGATGGATCTGTAGCAGACATGTGAACATCGACAAGAACTGCACAAGATTAACATGATTATGTCATCTCTAAACTGGCTTCTCATTTGATGGTGACCCTGGATGATGCCTGAACACAGTACCGGGATGGGGTCGTCCAGCACCCAGGACAAGGTTGCAGAATTTCACCCCCCCCCCCACTGTTAAAACATGCCATAATATAGGAAAAATTAGAACATATGGACAGCCGCACTCCCAAAAAAACATAAAGGTTGCATTTATTTAGTAAAAAACATGGAGCACTACAGGTCACAGCAAAAAGTGGGGTACAGCCGACGCGTTTCACACTACGATCTAGTGCTTAGTCATGGCTGCCATAGTATAGGTGTACCACCCTGTATCCATTCTTTGTCCCTTTACTTTTCTGCCCCTGGGGCAGCTGACTCTCCTGTCCAGGGATCGGCAAGGTGTCCGCTCACAGACACCAGTTTCTGTGAGCAGTCCTTGCAGCATCCATTGGCCGCCACTGACTTTTTTTTTATATAATAACTGACTTCTACTCACTGCTCTGCTCTCTCCTCCTGTACGTGTCTGTGTACCGTGCTGTAGATGCGAACTCCACTCTAGCGGAGTTCTGATTCTCCTACTTATGCTGCAGAGTGAACTCTCTGGGAGAGAGGGATTGGGACAGGCAGTGAGGGTCGCAGGAGAACCGGAGAACAGAACAGGAGGAAGGCAGCTCAAGCCCAAGAAGCCGAGTGATTGTCTGAGACTGACTCTAAAATGAAGCAGAGTAAATTTATGCACAGTGTGGACTCCGGAGTGTGTTGTTCTGACTTATGAAGTTCTGAGGGAGCAGGCCAGGATAGTCACAGGAGGGAGGGACTGGGACTCTGGTAGGCTGCACTGGTGGGCACAGATGCGACTGCACTTACGGGCACTGATGGGCACAGATGAGACTGCACTTACAGGGAATTGATGGGCACATATAGGCTGCACTGGTGGGCACTGATAAGCTGCACTGGTGGGCACAGATGAGACTGCACTTATGGGCACTGATAGGCACATGCTGCACTGATGGGCACAGATGAGACTGCACTGATGGGCACAGATAGGCTGCACTGATGGGCACAGATGAGCTGCACTGGTGGGCACAGATAAAACTGCACTTACGGGCACTGATAGGCTGCACTGGTGGGCACAGGCTGCACTAGTGGGCACTGATAAGCTGCACTGGTGGGCACAGATGAGACTTCACCTATTGGCACTGATGGGCACATGCTGAACCGATGGGCACAGATGAGACTGCACTGATGGGCACAGATAGGCGGCACTGATGGGCACTGATAAGCTGTACTGGTGGGCACAGATAAGACTGCACCTATAGACACTGATGGGCACAAATAGGCAGCACTGATGGACATAGATAGGCTGCACTGGTGGGCACTGATAATCTGCACTGGTGGACACAAATGCGACTGCACCTATGGGCACTGATGGGCACAGATAAGACTGCACTGATGGGCACAGATAGGCTGCACTGGTGGGCACAGATGAGGCTGCACTTATGGGCACAGATAGGCGGCACTGATGGGCACAAATAGGCTGCACTGGTGGGCACTGATGAGACTGCACCTATGGGCACTGATGGGCACATGCTGCACTGATGGGCACAGATAGACTGCACTGCTGGGCACAGACGAGACTGCACTTATGGGCACTGATGGGCACAGATAGGCGGTACTGATGAGCACAGATAGGCCAGAGAGTAGACAGAGTGTTTTTTGGTGATTTTTATTTGAAATGTACATTGATGTCCTTCACTAAGGACTGTACTTTGGAAAATATCCACCACAGCTTTGGTCCATGCCTATCCCTGCTCCTGCCCACCCCATGTCCTGGCCCTGCCTGAACAAAGATGAAGAAATTGGGGGACAGCGGAATTAAACTCTCCTATCCTTTACAGCCAAGGAAGCTGCCATTGTAGCCTCTGATCCGCAGCTGCCATGGTGCTACACAGGGTACTTCGATCATATTAGCTAAAATGTAACCGGTATAGAATGGTGAGACCCACAAAATGTCATTCTGTTCCAAAGGAAATGGAAGTATTACTTGTGAAAAAGATTTCCGCAACCTGTTAGCAAAGTAAATGTACCAATGTACCAATTTCCTGTGCAGTGCCACAGCTGGGGGAGGAGTACATGTGTGCGCTAATGACGAGGAGCAAAGAGATTGTATTTACATGTACAGGTGGTAATATAAAGACCCAGCAAGAGGATAGATAGATAGATAGATAGATAGAGAGAGAGAGAGAGAGAGAGAGAGAGAGGGAGAGAGATAGATAGATAGATAGATAGATAGATAGATAGATAGATAGATAGATAGATAGATAGATAGATAGATAGATAGATAGATAGATAAAGATTCCACAAGAGTCCCCCATAAGGCTGCACTCATTCTGCTCATACTCCAGAGTAGCTGAGCATCTCGTTACTTGCCGGTCGTGAAGCTTCTCTGTGGTTAGGATGGCCTTTGAAGTGGTGGATAATTTATTTCACGCCTTTTTATGATCACGGTCACGCCGAATCAAGGAAAGCAAATATAGAAGCATGTTCATCCCCCTTCACCCCCCTCCTATCTGACTGTAAAGCCCCATACACACTATCAGATTTTCTGCTGATTTTTGTCATCAGATTTACCCAAACCATCTAATATGAGGTCAAACCTTAAAGTGGATGTAAACCCCTGAAATTTTTATTTTTATTTTTTGCTGTCACAGTGTAGAGTATAAGATTTCCTATCATCTGTGCCCAGTCTTGCCACAAAGAGTTAATCCAGCTCTGAGCAATCCTCTTTTCTTTTTTCAGTGAGATAAGCGAACAAACAGGAGTACGTTTGTCCGTTCCGCCCCCTTGCTGTGAATGACAGGTTATTTACATATCTCATGCACTAATGCCGCGTACACACGACCGTTTTTCATGGCATAAAAAATCCAATTTTTTAAATTGATCATTAAAAACGATTGTGTGTAGGCTCCAGAGCATTTTTAACGACGTGAAAAATGGCCTAAAAAAAATTAGAACCTGCTCTATTTTTTTCACGTCGTTCTTTTTAACATTGTGAAAAACAGTAGTGTGTAGGCTTTTACGAGGGGAAAAAAAATGCGCATGCTTTAGAAGCAAGTGATGAGACGGGAGCGCTCCTTCTGGTAAAACTGACGTTCGTAATGGAGATAGCACATTCGTCACGCTGTAACGGACTGAAAAGCACGAGGCTGAAAAGCGCAAATCGTCTCTCACCAAACTTTACTAATACGAGGATCAGCAAAAGCAGCCCAAAGGGTGGCGCCATCCGAATAGAACTTCCCCTTTATAGTGCCGTCATACGTGTTGTACGTCACCGCGCTTTGCTCAAGCATTTTTTTTCACGATAGTGTGTAGGCAAGGCAGGCTTGAGAGGAAACACGAAAAATCACGTCGTTTTTTTCAATGACATTAAAAACGGTCGTGTGTACGCGGCATAAGCCTGAGACAGGCATTATTTTTTAATTCCCACCCCCACTCCTTTTCTGAAGTCATGTGGTTACTTTTCTGGATTTTGACTGGATGTTAGTGATCATAGCAGAAGGAATACACAGGAGAAAATGCATGTTGACAAGGGGAGTGTAGAGGTGGGCGGGGAGTCTACTGACATCACGACTCCACCCACCGAGCTCCAGACAACAGATCCACCCACAGAATCTGCAGTTTTTCAGGTCTTATAACAGACAGAGGGGAGACATTTGACAGATAAGGAAACATGCAGGAGGCATGTATATCCTTATAGATCAGCACTATGGCAGTAGTTTAGAAAGGATGAGAGTGGGTTTACATCCACTTTAAGAGTTTCAATTTGTATGCAATCAGGCAGGCCCTTGTACTACATGGTTTTGGTAAATCTGATGACAAAAATCAGCAGAAAATCTGATAGTGTGTATGGGGCTTAAGCCTTTTCATTGTACTCTGATAACATTGTAATAAAGGGTGGCACACTGAAAATACTGCTAAAAAAAAGTATGTCAGTATAACAGCACTGACCACAATGCTTGTGTTCTGTATAAAGTGAAGCTGTGCTTTATCCTTGGATGGCAACCCAACAGGTTCACTCAACTGCCCTCCCCAGTTGCTTTATCTCATCTCTCCTTCACTCTTCCGCTGCTCACAGCTTTTTCTTCATTCTTCCACTGCTCCCAGTAACTCATTCACTCCACCGCTGCTCTCTGCATTTCCTTCCCTGCTCCTATGCTGGTCCCAGAATTTCCCTGTTTCCTCTATTGCTCCCGGCATTTCCTTCATTCCTCTGCTGCTCCTGTTTTTTCTTCCCATCTCTGCTGCTCCCAGCATTTCCTTCACTCCTCCACTGCTTTCTGCAATTCCTTCACTCCTCCGCTGCTCCTGGCATTTCCTTTACTCTTTCACTGTTCATCGCTTTTCCTTCACTCCTCTGCTGCTCCCGGCATTTCCTTCATTCCTCTTCTGCTACTGCCATTTTCTTCATTCCTCTGCTGCTCCTGGCATTTCCTTCACCCTTCCACTGCTTCTGGCATTTCCTTCACTCCTCCGCTGCTCCTGGCATTTCCTTTACTCTTTCACTGTTCATCGCTTTTCCTTTACTTCTCTGCTGCTCCCGGCATTTCCTTCATTCCTCTTCTGCTACTGCCATTTTCTTCATTCCTCTGCTGCTCCTGGCATTTCCTTCACCCTTCCACTGCTCCTGGCATTTCCTTCACTCCTCCGCTGCTCCTGGCATTTCCTTTACTATTTCACTGTTTATGGCTCTTTCTTCACTCCTCTGCTGTTCTCAGCATTTCAATAACTCCTCTGCCGCTCCCAGCATTTACTTCACTCCTCTGCTGCTCCTGGTATTTGCTTCACCCCTCTGCTGCTCCTGGCATTTCCTTAATTCCTCTCCTGCTCCTAGCATTTCATTCTGTCCTCCGCTGGTCCCGGTATTTCCTTCACTCCATTGCTGCTCCCAGCATTTCCTTTTCTCTTTTACTGCTCATGGCTTTTCCTTTACTCCTCTGCTGTTCCCAGCATTTCTTTTGCTCCTCTGCCGCTCCCAGCATTTGCTTCACTCCTCCGCTGCTCATGGTATTTGCTTCACCCCTCCGCTGCTCCTTGCATTTCCTTAATTCCTCTGCTGCATTTCATTCTGTCCTCCACTGGTCCCGGTATTTCCTTCACTCCTCTGCTGCTCCCGAGCATTTCCTTTACTATTTCACTGTTCATGGCTCTTCCTTCACTCCCCTGCTATTCCCAGCAT
This sequence comes from Rana muscosa, assembly GCA_029206835.1. Lineage (NCBI taxonomy): Eukaryota > Metazoa > Chordata > Amphibia > Anura > Ranidae > Rana > Rana muscosa. The sequence continues at coordinate 238,565,623 of CM055123.1, read as the reverse complement.
TTCTTTCACTCCTCTGCTGCTCCCGGCATTTCCTTCACTCCTCTGCTGCTCCCGGCATTTCCTTCACTCCTCTGCTGCTCCCGGCATTTCCTTCACTCCTCTGCTGCTCCCAGCATTCCCTTCACTCATCCACTGCTCCCAACATTCCCTTTACTTCTAAGCTGCTCCTGGCATTTCCTTTACTTCTCTCCTGTTCCTTGCATTTCCTTTACTGTGTTGCTGCTCTTGGCATTTCCTTTATTCCTCTGCTGCTACAGACAGCTGCCAGGTTGAAGAAAATACCCTGTACTCTTCAGATATGGGGACATGTGTCCCACTCCCCCATCCTCTCATGTGACAGATCTGGTGTTTGGTGATTACCTACATACTGTATAATCACTAACAGGGTGACATTTAGTTTGCTAAGACAGGACATAAAATAAAATAAATGTCTTTTATTAATAAAATACTGTTGTAACCCTATTTTCTCCCTTTAACTGCTGCTGATCTTCAGCAGCCCCTTTGCAGTCACTTCTTATCTACATGCACTCCAGCAATAGCTGCATGGCATTTCTCAGGACTAGTTTCCTCATGGTGACAACAGTTGACCATGCCTGGGTAATGTACGTGGAAACAGCCTCTTGTAGTCTCCATCAGAAGCCCGGGTGACAACCCAGGAGCAAAATTAGGAGATCGAAACAAAGCGTTGTCACAAAGGATGAGCTCTTGGCGTATTCGCATAGTACACGTGCAGAGCCCGCCAGGAAGTCAGCAGCGCGCTGCGCTAATCACAGCCAGGGACACATTGTCCCGGTGCTCGGCTGCAGAGATCGGGAAATGTCTCCCTGGCTGTGATTAGCACAGCGCGGTGCCGACTTCCTGGTGGGCTCTGCACATGTACTATGCGAATACGCCAGAGCTCATCCTTAGTTGTCACCCTATAACAGAAAATTCCTGAACAACAACCTCGATGGCAGGATCACCAGGGATAAATATTATTATAACACAGGATTTACAGTATATAGTGCCAACAGTTTGAATAGGGCTTTACAAAATAAAGGGAAACAGTACAGTTACAATACAAGCTAAGAGGGTTCGGAGGGCCTGCCCGTGAAAGCTCACAATCTAAAAGGGGAGGAGCAAGTGATACAAAAGGTAAGAACTATGAGGAATAAATAGACGGAGAAAGTAAATCTTCAGTTGTTAGGTGGAGGAGGGATAGTGTCCAGTTTTCAGTGATCACCTATAGGTGGACAGATTGGGGTAGGGAGTTCCAGAGTAGGGTGAGCACGTGTCCCGGATTGCCCGGGACAGTCCCACATTTTGTAGGTCTGTCCCGGGCACCTTCATTCCAGGACAATACAGTGTCCCGGAATGAAACTGACACAACCACCCCCCGGGCCATACTAATACCCCCAAAAAAGGCCGCTACATCACCGCTTTACTCATTGACAGTACTTGTCCTGGCCGGGAATGCCTGAAGGAGCACAGTCCCCGCCCCCTGCCTGTGATTGGAGAAATCATAAATCCCGCCTCTTGTGTCCAATCACTGTGCTGTGATTCGTTACAGCACAAGCTGATTTTTGGGAAAGGGGGGTGTCCCTGAATGGTACTTTGGAAATGTGGTCACCCTATTCCAGAGTATGGAGGAAGGAGATTTTAGTGATTGGATTCACATCTACTTTAATAATATTAAGTTGCAATATGGATTTTTTAGCAGGTATAAAGATTGTAATACAATTTTCCCATGGAGTGTTCCTTTAACAGAGAAGAAATTCTTTCCTGATTCTTGATGACAGTCAAATTCCTGAATCAACATTGGATCATGTATTTTTAGAATGAGTTCCCTCCTCCTAGGATTTTCTAACGTATCGCTGTTGGGTGGTGTTAACATGTATCAGGTCTGAGCTGAGTTGCACCTGTCCCCCCCCCCCCCCCCTCCCCTATTCCCCATCATTGTCATAAGCCAATCATAATCCTTTCTGTCCCTCTCACCTGCTGTCACTCCTGTCTGCTCGCTATTTGAAGAGCTCATGACAATTGTGCTTGCCATCTGTCTGGCCGGGCCCCTGGCTCATTCATACATTTAAAGGGACAATGGGCTGAAAATATACCTATTATATGTGTTACGGGGTCATTGTCTCCAAGTAACGCAAGAACGACCTCCACCTCCCAGCATTTCCGATGGCCGAGGGGGGAGTCTTCATCCACATTCTCTTTCCACAAGCTTATAGACTTTCAGAAATATCCTGATGAACTTTTACACAAAAGATTATGGTTTTAAAGGGGATTTGCATCCTCGGATCAGGTCAATAAAGCCCCTATGGCCTCTTTCACATGGGTGGCGGGGAGTGGGGGGATGGTAAAAACAGGTGGTTGAGCTGCAGTTTTATCAACCTCTCCTACAACTGCCAACCTAAAGTCTAACACACAGGCAGAGGGAGATGTTCTCATGTCACAGGTGCAGCAAATTTAATGCAGACAGCACCCATCAAACGTGGCAATTCAAGCCAATGGGGCCATGCTGCAACATCAAAAACCAATGATTGGCTGGCAGTTTGCATAGCTTTTAAACCTTACCTCATCGTCTATGTTTCTGTTACATTATATGGCCAATAGTTGTGGAGATCTGCCCATCACACCTATATGAGCCAAACCATAGCCATCAACTAGGAGTTGAGTCCTTTTTTGTGATCATAATTATTATTGAGTCAATGATCCAGCACTGCTTCCTTCTCCACTGTTTGACAAGACGCACACTGTCATCTTATATATGACTTAGGCTGGGTTCACCCTATGTGCGGAGCGGCACCCAGCGGGGGGTCTGGTGCGTCCCGTTCACCGCTTCAGGTTCGAATTAGGTCTGAATTCTTCCCTGAATTTGGACCTGAAACGGAGCCAAAGACACACAGGACTCTTCTGCTGTGCGCTCCGCAGCCGCCCCGGAGATGTGTGAACCGGCTCCATTGAGAGCCGGTCTCACTCTCCTGTAAATGTGAATTGGATGCGGGGAAACCGGCATCCAAATCCCATAAGTGTGAACCCAGCCTTACTGATTCAGCACTTCTTCCTCCTACATCATCTAACAACCAGTCCTAGGTACTGCTTACTGATCCAGCAGTGCTTCCTCCTCCATTATCTGACAAGACACACAGACCTTATATAAAACATACAGATCCAGCACTACTTCCTCCTCCACTATCTGACAACCAGTCCTAGGTACAGCTTACTGATCCAGCACTGCTTCCTCCTCCACTATCTGACAACCAGTCCTAGGTACAGCTTACTGATCCAGCACTGCTTCCTCCTCCACTATCTGACAACCAGTCCTAGGTACAGCTTACTGATCCAGCACTGCTTCCTCCTCCACTATCTGACAACCAGTCCTAGGTACAGCTTACTGATCCAACACTGCTTCCTCCTCCACTATCTGACAACCAGTCCTAGGTACAGCTTACTGATCCAGCACTGCTTCCTCCTCCACTATCTGACAACCAGTCCTAGGTACAGCTTACTGATCCAGCACTGCTTCCTCCTCCACTATCTGACAACCAGTCCTAGGTACAGCTTACTGATCCAGCACTGCTTCCTCCTCCACTATCTGACAACCAGTCCTAGGTACAGCTTACTGATCCAGCACTGCTTCCTCCTCCACTATCTGACAACCAGTCCTAGGTACAGCTTACTGATCCAGCACTGCTTCCTCCTCCACTATCTGACAACCAGTCCTAGGTACAGCTTACTGATCCAGCACTGCTTCCTCCTCCACTATCTGACAACCAGTCCTAGGTACAGCTTACTGATCCAGCACTGCTTCCTCCTCCACTATCTGACAACCAGTCCTAGGTACAGCTTACTGATCCAACACTGCTTCCTCCTCCACTATCTGACAACCAGTCCTAGGTACAGCTTACTGATCCAGCACTGCTTCCTCCTCCACTATCTGACAACCAGTCCTAGGTACAGCTTACTGATCCAGCACTGCTTCCTCCACCACTATCTGACAACCAGTCCTAGGTACAGCTTACTGATCCAGCACTGCTTCCTCCTCCACTATCTGACAACCAGTCCTAGGTACAGCTTACTGATCCAGCACTGCTTCCTCCTCCACTATCTGACAACCAGTCCTAGGTACAGCTTACTGATCCAGCACTGCTTCCTCCTCCACTATCTGACAACCAGTCCTAGGTACAGCTTACTGATCCAGCACTGCTTCCTCCTCCACTATCTGACAACCAGTCCTAGGTACAGCTTACTGATCCAACACTGCTTCCTCCTCCACTATCTGACAACCAGTCCTAGGTACAGCTTACTGATCCAGCACTGCTTCCTCCTCCACTATCTGACAACCAGTCCTAGGTACAGCTTACTGATCCAGCACTGCTTCCTCCTCCACTATCTGACAACCAGTCCTAGGTACAGCTTACTGATCCAGCACTGCTTCCTCCTCCACTATCTGACAACCAGTCCTAGGTACAGCTTACTGATCCAGCACTGCTTCCTCCTCCACTATCTGACAACCAGTCCTAGGTACAGCTTACTGATCCAGCACTGCTTCCTCCTCCACTATCTGACAACCAGTCCTAGGTACAGCTTACTGATCCAGCACTGCTTCCTCCTCCACTATCTGACAACCAGTCCTAGGTACAGCTTACTGATCCAGCACTGCTTCCTCCTCCACTATCTGACAACCAGTCCTAGGTACAGCTTACTGATCCAGCACTGCTTCCTCCTCCACTATCTGACAACCAGTCCTAGGTACAGCTTACTGATCCAGCACTGCTTCCTCCTCCACTATCTGACAACCAGTCCTAGGTACAGCTTACTGATCCAGCACTGCTTCCTCCTCCACTATCTGACAACCAGTCCTAGGTACAGCTTACTGATCCAACACTGCTTCCTCCTCCACTATCTGACAACCAGTCCTAGGTACAGCTTACTGATCCAGCACTGCTTCCTCCTCCACTATCTGACAACCAGTCCTAGGTACAGCTTACTGATCCAGCACTGCTTCCTCCTCCACTATCTGACAACCAGTCCTAGGTACTGCTTACTGATCCAGCACTGCTTCCTCCTCCACTATCTGACAACCAGTCCTAGGTACAGCTTACTGATCCAGCACTGCTTCCTCCTCCACTATCTGACAACCAGTCCTAGGTACAGCTTACTGATCCAGCACTGCTTCCTCCTCCACTATCTGACAACCAGTCCTAGGTACTGCTTACTGATCCAGCACTGCTTCCTCCTCCACTATCTGACAACCAGTCCTAGGTACTGCTTACTGATCCAGCACTGATTCCTCCTCCACTATCTGACAACCAGTCCTTTGGCAATACCCACAGTGGTGGGTATTGCCAGCGGCTGACAATAATACCGTGGTAGAAATCCAACAGGCTGGTTGTACGCAAGTCGATCAATGGATCAACTTGGGCACAATCAGCCTGCCCATACATGGATTGAATCCATAAATCCTGCTGGATCAGTTGAGATTGAAACCATCTATGGCTGGCCTAAGGCACCCTTGAATATGATGGTGCTGTCTTATTAATAATATTACGATAGGCTGATTGTAGTAGTAAAAGGTGTTGATATTAGGGTGCCCACGTGTCCCGGATTGCCCGGGACTGTCCCGCAATTGACATGTCTGTCCGGGGTCCCGGGCACCTTCATTCTGGGACAAAACAATGTCCCGGAATGAAATAGAGGACACAGTCACCCCCTACTAACTAGTAACTACATTTCTGGAACTGGTTGCTAGGGCCGGTGACTTGTCGTTCTGGTTCCCCTATCTGTATGGTTCCAAGCTCAACTGCGCAGGCGCAGCTGAACAGCTGTTGAAGCTCGGAGATTTCCGTCAGCTTGGCTTGCGCCTGCGCAGTAAAGAGGGAACCAGAGCGATAGGAGGAACCATAGTCTCGGCAACTGTGGACGCGCTGGCCCCTGATGCTTCATTACACACGCCGCTTTCCTATTCATACAGCAAGGGGCAGCTCAGATGTCATATTGTGCAGTGCGATTTGTTTGTTTCTACACGACACTCTATCCAGCCCCTTGCTGTATGAATAGGAAAGCGGCGTGTGTAATGAAGCATCGGGAGCGAGCGCGTCCTATCGATATGCTTCCCTCCCTTGACTGCACAAGCGCTGCCGAACAGCTGTTTAAGCTCTGAGATTTCCGTCGCCTCGGATTGCGCCTGCGCAGTCAAGCTTGGAACCATACAGATAGGCGGAACAAGCTTGGCAGATCACCGGGGCTGCCTGGCGTCTTGCAACCAGTGACAATTTACTCTCGGACAGTGAGGCTGGGAGCGAGGCCTGCGCCTAGTGCATCGCTGCTGTCCCCACCCACCACGGCACCTCCTCCTTCTCTGGCACCCAGCAGGAGGGACTGGTGTGATCTTCACTCTCTAGATAGCGACTCCACTCCTTTCCTTCAATGCACGTGGCTCATGCAGAGGGAGTGACAGCAGCACTGCATCTAGCGGCAGGCTATAGGTGGCAAGCGGCACTGCATCTGGTGGCAAGTGGCACATCCACCTGACAAATAACCCGCCGCCAAATTCCCCATCAACCCCCCCCCTCATCTTTTTTTGGGGAAGGTGAGGGGGGGGGACGGGGTGTCCCTGAATGGCAGTTTGGAAATGTGGTCACCCTAGTTGATATTTACTATATAGCTCTGCTTTAACCATCAGATGATTAAATCAGCAATATCTTGATCTTCACTCTGTTGTTTGTATGAAAAGTGGAGAAAGGACAGAAGAGGGTCTTATCTCCTGTGGGTGGGTGTGAAGAGGGCGATGCAGCCATTGTATCTGCTGATAAAAGGGACTTTCAGGTAAAGGTGAAGAGCTTCATCTTCTCATTATCCGGCTGATACAAAGTTTCTTTGGCTTTTGTATTCCAGTTTCCAATGTCAGACATGTGAGTGTCTCACTTTGCACACCTGCTGCTCATGGCGGTCTAGATCCACAATCCACCTACCCATGATGCCGAGTGTAACGTGACCCGGGGCGAGTCCTGATCTCACAGTGGGGTGATGGGGAGGAGCTGTCTGGACTCCACTGTCTGCCTGATTAGCAAAATATTCTATACGGGCCAGTATAGAAAGGTGAAAGTTTATTTGAAAAAATATTGTTTCAGGCAATTTTACAAATTAGAAGTCCTAGTATAACAACCCAATGTGACTGTAGACATAATTCCCATAGCTCCAACACCATGTTAAGGCTCCTTGATATAAAAAAAAGTGACAGGTATTTTCATGTTAAAGCATCTATATCAAGCAGATATTCACCCTAAGGTGGGTTCACATGCGCATGCTGGGGGGCATTTTTAGGTATGCTCCCATTGAACTCTCTTAGAATGTGCATTCACGTAAAAGCGCATGAAAGTCGAAAATGCGTGTTCTGATAGAGGTCAATGGCAGCACGCCTAAAAACGCAAGTAACATGCACCTAAATCTACTATGTGACAAAAACGATTGAATTAACTTTCATTTTTCACTTACATTTTCATATTCATTTGATTTATTTAATGGACATTTTGTACCATACTTCTCCCCTAGACACAGCAGCTATCAGCCTCTCATAGAGTTTTAAAGACTGATGGCAGTGAGGATGGATGGCGCACCTGTGTCTGCTGCCGTCACCTAAATGCCAGAGCCTCAGGCACTGGGGATAAAACACACAGTGTGCATAGGGCTTTAGGAATCAGTCTGTGAAGGACATGGTGAAACAAACAGCAAGAAATAAGAATCTGGAACAAAGTTTACAGTGGCGTCACTAGAGTTGGTGTCACCTGGTGCAGTGAAACATGGTGCCCCCGGGGCACTGAGCAAACTAATGCATCGGCGCGGCTCTCCCCCCAGCCTGCCACAGTGAATGGAGCTGGGATGGGTTTGGGGTGGTGGATGGAATCGGAAAGAGATTAGGGTGGTGGATGGGTCCGAAATAGGATCGGGGTGTGGATGGAGCCAGAATGGGATCAGAGGCTGAATGAAGACAGATGGGATTGGGTTGGTGGATGGAGCCAGGATGGGATTGGGGGGAATGGATGGAGCTGGGATGGGATGAGGAAAATGAATGGAGCCGGGATGGGATTGGGGGGAATGGATGGAGCCGGGATGGGATCGGGGGAACCGGATGGAGCCGGGATGGGATCGGGGGAACCGGATGGAGCCGGGATGGGATTGGGGTGGTGGATAGAGCCAGGGTGGGATCGGGGGAACTGATGGAGCTGGGATAGGATCGGGGGGCATGGACAATAGGGTGAGTACATGCATTGAAAACTGGCTACAAGGGCGAGTTCAGAGGGTGGTGATAAATAGGGAATACTCGGAATGGTCAGGGGTGGAATGTGGGGTCCATCAGGGTTCTGTGCTGGGACCAATCCTGTTTGATTTGTTCATAATCGACCTGGAGGATGGGGTAAACAGCTCAATCTCTGTATTTGCGGATGATACTAAGCTAAGCAGGGCAATAACTTCTCCGCAGGATGTGCAAACCTTGCAAGAGGATCTGAACAAATGAATGGGGTGGGCAACTACATGGCAAATAAGGTTTAATGTAGAAAAATGTAAAATAATGCATTTGGGTGCCAAAAATATGAATGCAATCTACTCACTAGGGGGTGAACCTCTGGGGGAATCTAGGATGGAAAAGGACCTGGGGGTCTTAGTAGATGATAGGGTCAGCAATGGCATGCAATGCCAAGCTGCTGCTAACAAAGCAAAAAGAATCTTGGCATGCATTAAAAAGGAGATCAACTCCAGAGATAAAACGATAATTCTCCCACTCTACAAGACTCTGGTCCGGTTGCACCTAGAGTATGCTGTCCAGTTCTGGGCACCAGTCCTCAGGAAGGATGTACTGGAAATGGAGAGAGTACAAAGAAGGGCAACAAAACTAATAAAGGGACTGGAGGATATTAGTTATGAGGAAAGGTTGCGAGCACTGAACTTATTTTCTCTGGAGAAGAGACGCTTGAGAGGGGATATGATTTTCAATTTACAAATACCGTACTGGTGACCCCACAATAAGGATAAAAAATTTTCGTGGAAGGGAATTTAACAAGAGACGTGGCCACTCACTAAAATTAGAAAAAAATAGATTTAACCTTAAACTGCGTAGAGGGTTCTTTACTGCAAGAACGGCAAGGATGTGAAATTCCCTTCCACAGGCGGTGGTTTCAGCGGGGAGCATTAATAATTTCAAAAAACTATTAGATAAGCACCTGAACGACCGCAACATACAGGGATATACAATGTAATACTGACATATAATCGCACACATAGGTTGGACTTGTGTCTTTTTTCAACCTCACCTACTATGTAACTATGAAGCTGGGATGGGATCGGGGGAATGGATGGAGCCTGGATGGGATCGGGTGGGGAATGGATGGAGCCAGGGTGGGATCGGGGTGGTGGATGGAGCCGGGATGGGATCGAGGGTAATGGATGGAGCCAGGATGGGATCGGGGGGAATGGATGGAGCCAGGGTGGGATGGGGTGGTGGATGGAGCCAGGATGGGATTGGGGTGGTGGATGGAGCAGGGTTGGGATCGGGGGAATGGATGGAGATGGGATGGGATCACGGGGAATGGATGGAGCTGGGATGGAATCGGGGGGAATGGATGGAGCCGGGATGGGATCAGGGGTAATGGATGGAGCCAGGGTGGGATCGGGGTGTTGGATGGAGCCGGGATGGGATTGGGGTTGTGGATGGAGCGGGGATGGGATCTATGGGAGTGGATGGAGCTGGGATGGGATCGGGGGGGAATGGATGGAGACGGGATGGGATCGGGGGAATGAATGGAGCTGGGATGGGATCGGAGGGAATGGAGGGAGCGTGGATGAGACCAGGGTGGTGAATGGAGCCAGGGTGGGATCGGGGGAAGTGGATGGGATCGGGGTGGTGGAAGGAGTCGGGATGGGACCGGGGGAATGGTTGGAGCCGGGATGAGATCAGGGGGAATGGATGGAGCCGGGATGGGATTGGGGGGGAGGATGGAGCTGGGATGAGATCTTTGATTTAGGGGGGGTTACAGATATGTGCTATGGGGTGCTTTGGGAGGGGAAAGAAATTGTGCTGGGGGGGTCAAACATCAAATCTGCCCCCCTCCTTCTAGCAGAAGTCCTCTCCAACCCAAAACAAAGCTAGCTCCCTAACACATATCCTCTAAACCCTCCCCCCTCCCTAAAATCACTCCTGGCAGCAAAAATGCTACCTACCCAGGCCCGCCAGAACCCCCCCCCTTCCCAATCACCATGTAAGACTCATGTTGTTATTACAGACCTCGTAGGGCAGGTGTCCCTCCCCCTCTCCCTCTCTTCCTCTTGGCCTGTGTACATGAACATCAGAGCCGAGGAGGAGGTGGCTATAGTCCAGTTCTTGCAGGCTGGCGGCTGCAGCCGAAGAGAGATGCAATTGTGGGAGGGACAACCGGACCCGGGCACCCTGTCTGTCAGTGTCTCTGCCTCACTCCCTCCTCCCCTACCCTCCCCTACCCTCCCCGCACATCGCGTGGAGCTGAGGGGATAGAAGAGATCCCTGAAGGGAAAGAGTGAGCCCCTGCGTTCAGTGTCAGTTCAGGCCTTGTGTCACCCACCCTCTGGCGGGTGTCACCCGGGTGCGGGCCGTACCCCCCCCCCCCCCCCCCCACACCACTGAATTTTTTTAAAATCCTTGCAATGTATCTACAGTGTGAAAAATAGTTATTTGATCTCCTGCAGATTTTGTAAGTTTGCCCACTTACAATGAAATGAAGGGTCTATAATTTTTATCATAGGTGAATTTTAAATGATAAAGACAAAATATCAACCACAAATCTAGAAAAAACACATGATAGAAATGTTAAAAGTTGAGTTGCAGTTCAGTGAGTAAAATAAGTATTTGATCTCCTACCAACCAACAATAATTCTGGTTCCCACAGACTGGCTACAGTATGTGCTCATGTGGTACACAGATTAGTCCTGTCAATTTAAGAAGGTGCTCCTAATGACAAATCGTTATGTTAGCAGTGGCGGCTGGTGGTAATTTTTTTTTGGGGGGGGGGGGGGCGGCGGCAAACAATGCACCCGCCACCGCCATAATAATTTGCTATTCTAACACACCTGGGTGGGCTCCGAGCCCAATGCTCTGCATCTGGAGCTCACCCTGTTTTAAAGCCTATTAGAGCCTCTGACTCTAATCAGGTGCTTAAAAAAAAAAACCCAGCCGCTGTAATTCATGAGCCCGGGATGGAAAGGGGAGGTGGCGCCCGTGCGCCCTTAATGGACGGGCCGCCCCTGGTCCACAGAATCTCTTTCTTCCATTCAAACCTCACCGTCATGGGAAGACCAAAGAGCTGTCAAAAGATGTCAGGGACAAGATTGTAGACCTGAACAAGGCTGGAATGGGCTACAAGACCATCAGCAAAAAGCTTGGTGAGAAGAAGACAACTCGGTCTGGAGCTCCATGCAAGATTTCGCATCATGGAGAAAGGATGATTATGAGAAAAATGAGGGATCAGCCCAGAACTACAAGGGAGGAGCTTTTGAATGATCTTAACCACTTAAGCCCCGGACCATTTGGTAGCTAAAGGACCAGAGATGAATTCAGAATTTTGCACTGCGCTGCTTTAACTGTAAATTGTGCGGACATGCAATGTTGTACCCAAACGAAATTTGCGTCCTTTTCTTCCCACAAATAGAGCTTTATTTTAATGGTATTTGATTGCCTCTGCGATTTTTATTTTTTGCGATATAAACGGAAAAAGACCAAAAATTTTGAAAAAAAATGATATTTTCTACTTTTTGTTATAAGAAAAATCGAATAAACTCAATTTTAGTCATACATTTAGGCCAAAATGTATTCAGCCACATGTTTTTAGTAAAAAAAATGACAATAAGCGTATATTTATTGGTTTGCGCAAAAGTTATAGCGTCTACAAACTAGGGTACATTTTCTGGAATTTACACAGCTTTTAATTTATGACTGCCTATCTCATTTCTTGAGGTGCTAAAATGGCAGGGCAGTACAAAACCCCCCAAAATGACCCCATTTTGGAAAGTAGACACCCCAAGGAAATTGCTGAGAGGCATGTTGAGCCCATTGAATATTTTTTTTTTTGTCCCAAGTGATTGAATAATGACAAAAAAAAAAAATTACAAAAAGTTGTCACTAAATGATATATTGCTCACACATGCCATGGTTATATGTGGAATTGCACCCCAAAATACATTCTGCTGCTTCTCCTGAGTACGGGTATACCACATGTGTGGGACTTTTTAGGAGCCTAGCCACGCACGGGACCCTGGAAACCAAGCACCGCCTTCAGGATTTCTAAGGGCGCAAATTTTTGATTTCACTCCTCACTACCTATCACAGTTTCGAAGGCCATAAAATGCCAAAATAGCACAAAACCCCCCCAAATGACCCCATTTTGGAAAGTAGACACCCCAAGCTATTTACTGAGAGGCATTATTAGTCCATGGAATATTTTATATTTTGCCACAAGTTGCGGGAATATGACAAACTTTATTTTTTTTGCACAAAGTTGTCACTAAATGATATATTGCTCACACATGCCATGGGCATATGTGAAATTACACCCCAAAATACATTCTGCTGCTTCTCCTGAGTACGGGGATACGACATGTGTGGGACTTTTTGGGAGCCTAGTCGCATACAGGACCCCAAAAACCAAGCACCGCCTTCAGGATTTCTAAGGGCATAAATTTTTGATTTCACTCCTCACTACCTATCACAGTTTCGAAGGCCATAAAATGCCAAAATAGCACAAAACCCCCCCAAATTACCCCATTTTGGAAAGTAGACACCCCAAGGAAATTGCTGAGAGGCATGTTGAGCCCATTGAATATTTTTTTTTTTTTGTCCCAAGTGATTGAATAATGACAAAAAGAAAAAAAAAATGTACAAAAAGTTGTCACTAAATGATATACTGCTCAAACATGCCATGGTTATATGCGGAGTTGCACCCCAAAATACATTTGGCTGCTTCTCCTGAGTACGGGGATACCACATGTGTGGGACTTTTTGAGAGCCTAGCCGCGCACGGGCCCCCGAAAACCAAGCACCGCCTTCAGGATTTCTAAGGGCACAAATTTTTGATTTCACTCCTCACTACCTATCACAGTTTTGAAGGCCATAAAATGCCAAGATAGCACAAAACCCCCACAAATGACCCCATTTTGGAAAGTAGACACCCCAAGCTATTTGCCGAGAGGCATGGTGAGTATTTTACAGCTCTCATTTGTTTTTGAAAATGAAGAGAGACATATTTTTTTTTTTTCTTTTTTCAATTTTTAAAACATTGTGACAAAAAGCGAGATCTGCAAAATACTCAACATACCTCTCAGCAAATAGCTTGGGGTGTCTACTTTCCAAAATGGGGTCATTTGGGGGGTTTTTGTGCCATCTGGGCATTCCATGGCCTCCGAAACTGTGATAGGCAGTGAGGAGTGAAATCAAAAATTTACACCCATAGAAATCCTGAAGGCAGTGCTTGGTTTTCGGGGTCCCGTACGCGGCTAGGCTCCCAAAATGTCTCACACATGTGGTATCCCCGTACTCAGGAGAAGCAACAGAATGTATTTTGGGGTGCAATTCCACATATAACCATGGCATGTTTGAGCAATATATAATTTAGTGACAACTTTTTGTACATTTTTTTTTTTTTTCTTTTTGTCATTATTCAATCACTTGGGACAAAAAAAAAATATTCAATGGGCTCAACATGCCTCTCAGCAAATAGCTTGAGGTGTCTACTTTCCAAAATGGGGTCATTTGGGGGGGTTTTGAACTGTCCTGGCATTTTATGCACAACATTAGGAAGCTTATGTCACACATCATCCACTCTTCTAACCACTTGAAGACAAAGCCCTTTCTGACACTTTTTGTTTACATGAAAACATTATTTTTTTTGCAAGAAAATTATGTTGAACCCCCAAACATTATATATTTTTTTAAAGCAAAGGCCCTACAGATTAAAATAGTGGGTGTCGCATTTTTTTTTTCCACACAGTATTTGCGCAGCGATTTTTCAAACGCATTTTTTGGGGGGAAAACACACTTTTTTTATTTTTAATGCACTAAAAAACACTATATTGCCCAAATGTTTGATGAAATAAAAAAGATGATCTTAGGCCGAGTACATGGATACCAAACACGACATGCTTTAAAATTGCGCACAAACGCGCAGCGGCGACAAACTACATTCATTTTTAAAAGCATTTAAAAGCCTTTACAGGTTACCACCTTAGATGTACAGAGGAGGTCTACTGCTAAAATTACTGCCCTCGATCTGACCTTCGCGGTGATACCTCACATGCATGATGCAATTGCTGTTTACATATGACGCTAGATCGACGCTTGCGTTCGCCTTTGCGCAAAAGCAGGGGGGGACAGCGGTGCTTTTTTTTATTATTTTTTTTTATTATTTATTTTGCTTTTTTATTTTATTTTTAAACTGTTTCTTCCATATTTTTTTTTTTTTATCATTTTTATTGTTACCTCAGGGAATGTAAATATCCCCTATGATAGCAATAAGTAGTGACAGGTACTCTTTTTTTGAAAAAAAATGGGGGTTAGACCCTAGATCTTTCCTCTGCCCTCAAAGCATCTGACCACACCAAGATCGGTGTGATAAAATGCTTTCCCAATTTCCCAATGGCGCTGTTTATATCCGGGGGGGGGGGGCATTCCCTCCCACTGCTTGTAAAAGCAGTCTAGAGGCTAATTATCTGCTAGAATTGCTTTTACATGAAAGCCGGCCACTGGCTGAAAAGAATGATACCAAGATGATACCTAAACCTGGAGGCATCATTCTGGTATAAACATTCAAAGTCCAGCAACATACCAGTATGTTGCTGGTCCTTGTTGGACATGTATTGTAATCTTTTTTTTCATGCAGCCTGTTGGCTGAACGAAAAAAAGAGATTGATCGGTGGGTATGCCCACCATTAGAATACCTCCCTTCATCCACCCACTTCTAATGATGGGCATATATGCCAAAGCATGGGGGCATCCTCCCGCAAAAAAGATATGCCGCGTACACACGGTCGGACTTTTCCACGGGCAAGCCTTCGTCGGAATTTCGACCGTATGTACGCGGCATAAAAGGTTATGCCGCGTACACACGGTCGAACTTTTCCACGGGCAAGCCTCCGTCGGAATTTCGACCGTATATACGCGGCATTAGGAGCAAAATCGCTCCTCCGCCCCTGCTGCCCCCATGCTTCGGCATATATGCTCTTTTTTTAACTGTGGTGGTGAAATCACCTCCTACAGCGTTGGAGTCACGGCTTTATGTATTGTGGGAGCAAACGCTGTTGCTGTCAAGATAAATAAATCCGCGATGCAACTGAATGGCGTACCTGCTAAGCAAATGATGGTTAACATTAAAACAAAGTAACATTACAGTACAACAGTAAGACCTTACCATACCATGCCTGCAAAGCAAATACCAAAACAAAACCTAGTAAAAAATAGAACTTTTTTTAACGCAACCTGTGCCTAAAATATATATATGCCGAAGCATGGGGGCATCCTCCCGCAAAAAAGTTATGCCGCGTACACACGGTCGGACTTTTCCACGGGCAAGCCTTTGTCGAAATTTCGACCGTATGTACGCGGCATAAAAGGTTATGCCGCGTACACACGGTCAAACTTTTCCACGGGCAAGCCTCCGTCGGAATTTCGACCGTATATACGCGGCATTAGGAGCAAAATCGCTCCTCCGCCCCTGCTGCCCCCATGCTTCGGCATATATGCTCTTTTTTTTTAACTGTGGTGGTGAAATCACCTCCTACAGCACTGGAGTCACAGCTTTATGTATCGTGGGAGCAAACGCTGTTGCTGTCAAGATAAATAATTCCGCGCTGCAGTTGAATGGCGCACCTGAAAACAAAAAATGACATACCTGAAAAGCAAGCATGATAAAACATTGCAGAATAGAATACAGTAAAAAAGAGCAGAACAATAGAGAGAAAATAGAGAGAGAGAGAGAGAACAATAAAACGACAACTATTTTTGGTTTTTTTATTTTATATTTTTTTTGTGTTTTGTTTTTTAAGTTTTTTTTTTTCTTTTTTACACTTTTTTTTTAAACTTTAACAACTGTAATGGTTCGGGTCTCTCAAAATGTAATGGCATCTTGGGAGACCCTGTGTAAGTGTGTCCTAGTCTGTGAAATGCTGTACCCTACGCTAAAACGTCACTTTTGAGTGGTAGCGTTCAAAACATTCACCAAGGCAAAAACCAGGTTTGTCAGGACAGAGTGGACAATAATAACGGGTGTCACGCCTAAATTTGCGCTTGCTACAGACACGACATCTTTTTTGGGGGGCTCGTTGGGTAGGGGTACTCGGGAGGAGATGCGTATAATGCCTCTCATGCAGCCGGCTTACTGCATTTGGTAGGGGATGTTGAGGTGCAGAACCGCCTGGATACAGGAGTTCTGTGACTATCTCATTCTGGAATTTTAGAAGAGATAAAGTCCCGCCTGAAGCTCTGTATAGCACATGAGCGTTCAGCAAAGCCAATTGGAATAAGGATAGAGACACTTTTTTGTACCAGCGTCTCGCCTTACGGTTAATTAAATACGGCGCCATCAACTGGTCGTTGAGGTCCACCCCTCCCATATTTTTGTTATATTCGTGGACACAGAGGGGTTTCTCCACAACACCAGTCGCCGTAGGAATTTGGACTGTCGTGTCTGCATGAAGGGAGGTAAGAAGGAAAACATTCTTATTGTCCCTCCACTTCATAGCGAGCAAGTTATTACACTTTACGCAGGCTCTCTCCCCCAGCCTAAGACGGGCATCTACAAGCCGCTGGGGAAAGCCCCGGCGATTAGGTCGCACGGTGCCACATGCTCCAATCTGATGATCAAACAAGTGACTAAACAGTGGCACGCTCGTGTAATAATTGTCCACATACAAGTGGTACCCCTTTCCGAATAAGGGTGACACCAAGTTCCACACTAGGGATGAGCCGAACACCCCCGGGTTCGGTTCGCACCAGAACCTTCGAACGGACCGAAAGTTCGCGCGAATTTTCGAACCCTATTCGTTATAATGGACGCGAACGTTCGAAATCAAAATTGCTAATTACAACGGCCAATATGCATGTTAATGTTATAAAACAGGTTTGGGGACCCGGGTCCTGCCCCAGGGGACATATATCAATGCAAAAAGAAATTTTAAAAACTAAAGTTTTTTCGGGAGCAGTCATTTTAATGATGCATAAAGTGAAAAAAAAAAAAGTGAAATTTTCCTTTAAATATGGTACCTGGGGGGTGTCTAAAGTATGCCTGTGAAGTGGCATGTGTTTCCCGTGTTTAGAACTGTCCTTGCACAAAATGACATTTGTAAAGGAAAAAAAGAAGCCATTTAAAACCACTTGCGGCTTTAATGTCATGTCTTGTCCTGGCCGCCATATGGCTGAAAATCCTTGAGAAAAATGGCATGGCTACCCCCCCACCCCAGCCCCTTTGGGTCTTGTATGGATACTAAGGGGGACCCCGCACCCAAAATAAAACCCTATACCTACAACCCTATATACTCTGAACAGCAGTATATAGGTGGTGCAAACAAGACATGGACTGTAGGTTTGTTCTTAAGTAGAATCTGAACAGGTACATTATGAAGTGTAGCTACATCCCAAAAAAATCAATTTTTAAGCTTTTTGGAGAACATAGGGAGGGGTTATCACCCCTGTAACATTTGCTGTCTTTGCACATCTGTTCAGAACATGTCACCTCACTTTCCGTCCCAATGACAAATGTTTTTGGAAAAGTGGGGTTTTAATTGAAACAAGGATTGGTGATAAAGCATCAGTAGAGAGGAGATACCTTTTTCCCAAATTAAATCTAACAGGATAGAATTTTCCTTCCTAGGGGTAGATTTCCTCTCACTTCCTGTTTTCTCTTGCCGTTTGCAAGTAGGAGTCGTTTGTAAGTTGGATGTTTGAAAGTAGGGGCCTGCCGTATATACTCTGCAGAAATTTGCCCTATTAGATGTTGGTGTAGCCACAAGACTGGTGGGCACAGGAATGGGCCCTGCTGTGAGTTAATAGATCAAGATTTGTACTTGCATGCACCTGTTGAACCGGGCAGAAAAATTGGGCCTTTGGTGGTGGTGGTGGTGGACGGTGTTGCCACAAGACTGTAAGCCCTCACAGTTACCCTTGGTGGGTGCAGGAATGGGCCCTGCTGTGAGTTATTAGATCAAGATTTGTAATTGCATGCACCTGTTGAACAGGGCAGAAAAATTGGGCCTTTGGTGGTGGTGGTGGTGGTGGACGGTGTTGCCACAAGACTGTAGGCCCTCATAGTTACTCTTGGTGGGCGCAGGAATGGGCCCTGCTGTGAACTATTAGATCAAGATTTGTAATTACACGCCCCTGTTAAACAGGGGCTGAAAAATTGTGCCTTAGGCATTGGTGCTGGTGCCACAACACTGCAACCCCTCACAGATACTGTACTTGGAGCACAGCAGTCACACCTGTTGCGAAGCATCTTTTTAAAAAATTGTAATTACACGCCCCTGTTATACAGGGGCTGAAAAATTGTGCCTTAGGCACTGGTGCTGGTGCCACAACACTGCAACCCCTCACAGATACTGTACTCTGAGCACAGCAATGAGACCTGTTGCAAAGCATTGCCTAAAAATTGTAATTACACGCCCCAACAGGGGCTGAAAAATTGTGCCTTAGGCACTGGTGCTGGTGCCACAACACTGCAACCCCTCACAGATACTGTACTCTGAGCACAGCAGTCACACCTGTTGCGAAGCATCTTTTTAAAAAATTGTAATTACACGCCCCTGTTATACAGGGGCTGAAAAATTGTGCCTTAGGCACTGGTGCTGGTGCCACAACACTGCAACCCCTCACAGATACTGTACTCTGAGCACAGCAATGAGACCTGTTGCAAAGCATTGCCTAAAAATTGTAATTACACGCCCCAACAGGGGCTGAAAAATTGTGCCTTAGGCACTGGTGCTGGTGCCACAACACTGCAACCCCTCACAGATACTGTACTCTGAGCACAGCAGTCACACCTGTTGCGAAGCATCTTTTTAAAAAATTGTAATTACACGCCCCTGTTATACAGGGGCTGAAAAATTGTGCCTTAGGCACTGGTGTGGTGGCATGGATCATTGAGGAGGAGGAAGAGGATAGTCAGTGAACATAACAGGACAGTCACTCAGCATCAGCATAGGCAGTCTTGAAGGGATGTGACATTATAAATTATTCCGTTATATCCGCTTCAGGTGTCTGGTAGCTGGTGGTGATCCAAGACTGATTCATTTTTATGAAGGTCAGTCGATCAACCGAGTCGGTGGACAGGCGCACCCTATGATCGGTGACAAATCCTCCAGCAGCACTGAATGTGCGTTCGGAAAGAACGCTGGATGCAGGACAGGCCAGTAGCTCAATTGCATACTGTGCAAGCTCTGGCCAGTGATCCATCCTCAGGACCCAGTAAGCCAGAGGATTTTCGGTGGGAAAGGTGTCCAAGTCTGACCTTGCCCCTAGGTATTCCTGCACCATGTATATCAGACGCTGGCGATGGTTGCTGGAACCGATCATACCTTGGGGCTGCGGACTAAAAAATTGTCTGAACGCATCGGTCAGACGTCCACCTTCCCCACCGCTCCTTCTGCTACTGACCGAAGCCTCAGCAACTCGTCGTCCAGGACCAGGAGTTTGTAACCTCCCAGTTTCTGGGAACGCGTTGCACAGACCTTTCTGCAAGGCCTCCCTGAGATGTCTCATCCTCTGCTCCCTCTGCGACGGCAAGATAAGGTCCGCAACCTTACCCTTGTACCGTGGATCAAGGAGAGTGGCCAGCCAGTAATGGTCACTCTCCTTGATCCGAAGAACACGAGGATCCTTCCGCAGGCTTTGCAGGATCAGGGAGGCCATGCAGCGTAGGTTAGCTGAGGCATTCGGTCCGGAGTCTTCTGGGTCACTGAGGATGACATGATCGCCAGCCACCTCCTCCCAGCCACGTACAAGTCCACTGGTTTGTTGGGACTGTACATCATCCCTAAAAGACTGCTGCTGCTGATGCTGAGTGCCAGGCTCCACCTCCATGCTCACACAATCCTCCTCCTCCTCTTCCTCCTCTTCCTGTGTGATGGGTGGGACAGAAGGAACATTGTCTGGATAAAGGGGGCCTTGAGAGACAAGGAAGTCCTCCTCTTCCTGCCTCTGTTCTGCCTCAAGTGCCCTGTCCATTATCCCACGCAGCGTATGCTCCAACAGGTGGACAAGAGGTACAGTGTCACTGATGCATGCACTGTCACTGCTCACCATCCTCGTGGCCTCCTCAAATGGTGAGAGGACAGTGCATGCATCCCTGATCATGCTCCACTGGCGTGGGGAAAAAAAGCCAAGCTCCCCTGACCCTGTCCTGGTGCCGTAGTCGCAAAGGTACTCATTGATGGCCCTCTGCTGCGTGTGCAGTCGCTGCAGCATGGCCAACGTTGAGTTCCACCTGGTGGGCATGTCACATATTAGGCGGTTCTTGGGCAGGTTCAGCTCCTTTTGCAGCTCAGTCAGCCGAGCACTGGCATTATAAGATCGGCGGAAATGCACACAGACTTTCCTGGCCTGCCTCAGGACATCCTGTAAGCCTGGGAACCTGCCCAAGAACCGCTGCACCACCAGGTTGAGGACATGAGCCATACAGGGCACATGGGTGAGCTGCCCCTGTCGCAGGGCGGAGAGGAGGTTGGTGCCATTATCAGAAACGACCATTCCTGGCTTAAGCTGGCGTGGCGTCAACCACCTCTCGGCCTGCCCCTGCAGAGCTGCCAGAACCTCTGGCCCAGTGTGGCTCCTGTCCCCCAAACACACCAGCGCAAGCACGGCATGGCATCTTTTTGCCTGCGTACTCGCGTAGCCCCTTGTACGCCTACGGAGCACCGCTGGTTCCGAGGACAGAGCACTCGAAGAGGACATGGAGGAAGAAGAAGAGGAGGGGGTGGAGGAGAGAGGTGTGTCACAACCAGTAGTAGCATTTTGGAGGCGTGGTGGCGGAACAACCTCCAACACTACTGCACCTTGTCCTGCATCCCTCCCAGCTACCAATAGAGTGACCCAATGGGCCGTGAAAGAAAGATAACGTCCCTGTCCATGCCTGCTGGACCATGAGTCAGCGGTAATATGCACCTTACCGCTGACCGCCCTGTCCAGCGAGGCATGGACATTGCCTTCCACATGCCAGTAGAGAGACGGAATCGCCTTCCGTGAGAAAAAGTGGCGTTTGGGAACCTGCCACTGAGGAACCGCACATTGAACAAACTCACGGAAGGGGGCCGAGTCTATCAACTGAAAAGGCAGCAGTTGAAGTGCTAGCAATTTAGCCAAGCTAGCATTCAACCGCTGGGCATGTGGATGGCTGGGAGTATACTTCTTTCGACGGTCCAGCAGCTGGGGCAGGGAAATTTGCCTGCTACAATCGGACGTCGGTGTACTGCAAGTACTTGGTTGTGACACACCTAATTCTACACCTTCAGTCCTCTCAGAGCAGCTTTCAGAGAGGACTGAAGATATAGTGGGGATGGAGATCCCAGCTGATGAGGAGCAAGGAGAGGTCCGCTTTGTTCTTTGGTGTGGGTCTTTTATGTGTGCTTGCCAACGAGCTGCATGGCAGGTCGACATATGTCTGCTCATGCTTGTGGTGCCCAAGCGGCTGATGTTTTGGCCACGCGAGATACGCTTGAGACAAATATTGCAAATAGCAGTGGTGCGATCTGATGCACTCGTCTCAAAAAAGGCCCACACCAAAGAACTTTTGTGATAACGTGCAGAGGCAGCGCCCTGCACAGGCGGAGCTCTGCGGTGTGGTACAGTTGCTGTGCTGGCCTCTAGCTGGCCTCCAGGGGGCATCCTGCCTCGTTGGACATGTGACGCTGCATCCTCCTCCTCCTCCTCCTCTCTCCCTTCAGGCACCCACGTGGAGTCAGTGACCTCATCATCCCCTCCCTCTTCACCACTAGAGCAAACCTGGCAGTAAGCTGCAGCTGGTGGAACACTACTGCCAGATTGCTGTCCTTCAGCATCCCCTCTCTCTGCGCGCACACTACTGACTTCCTCAAGCTGGGTATCATCATCCGAGCCTTCGAATCGTTGGGCATCCTCCTGGAGCATGTACCCAACACTGTGCTCAAACAGTTCGGGGGACTCCTCAGGAGGACATGGTGGGTCTAGGGAAGGGGTGGCTGATGATGCCATTGAGTACGCGTTGGCAGCTGCTCTGCCAGTACCCTGAGCCTGGGTGAGAGAGGATGAGGAGGATGAGGAGGGCTTGGTCATCCATTCTACCAAGCCTTCGGCATGATGCGGCTCCACATGTCCAGCTGCCGAAAACAAAGACAAGCGTGTCCCATGGCCACGTGCTGATGACGATGCACGACCACGTCCACGGCCAGCACTGTTGTCTCTAGAAACAGAGCCTGCCTGCCCTGTGTTCTTGCCTCGGCACGCTCTGCCTCTCCTTGGCGGTCTTCCAGCCATTGTAGTCGGTAGTGTATATAGTATAAAAAATAGAACTCCTATGTGTGCTCACAACACACTGTAGGTCCTATGGGTGCTGACACTAACACACTATAGGTACTATGTGTGCTGCTGACAAGAAAATATAGGAGCTCTGTTTGCTGCCACTAACACACTAGAAGTCCTATGGGTGCTGCTGAGAAGAAAATATAGGAGCTCTGTTTGCTGCCACTAACACACTAGAAGTCCTATGGGTGCTGCTGAGAAGAAAATATAGGAGCTCTGTGTGATGCCACTAACACACTAGAAGTCCTATGGGTGCTGCTGAGATGAAAATATAGGAACTCTGTGTGATGCCACTAACACATTAGAAGTCCTATGGGTGCTGCTGAGAAGAAAATATAGGAGCTCTGTTTGCTGCCACTAACACACTAGAAGTCCTATGGGTGCTGCTGAGAAGAAAATATAGGAGCTCTGTTTGCTGCCACTAACACACTAGAAGTCCTATGGGTGCTGCTGAGAAGAAAATATAGGAGCTCTGTGTGATGCCACTAACACACTAGAAGTCCTATGGGTGCTGCTGAGAAGAAAATATAGGAGCTCTGTTTGCTGCCACTAACACACTAGAAGTCCTATGGGTGCTGCTGAGAAGAAAATATAGGAGCTCTGTTTGCTGCCACTAACACACTAGAAGTCCTATGGGTGCTGCTGAGAAGAAAATATAGGAGCTCTGTGTGATGCCACTAACACACTAGAAGTCCTATGGGTGCTGCTGAGATGAAAATATAGGAACTCTGTTTGCTGCCACTAACACACTAGAAGTCCTATGGGTGCTGCTGAGAAGAAAATATAGGAGCTCTGTTTGCTGCCACTAACACACTAGAAGTCCTATGGGTGCTGTTGGGGTGCAATGCTGTGCTAACAGCACTGCGGTTGGTACTACTGCAATACTGTACTAACAGTAAGCACGCACCAGACTAATCCCCAGCAGCAGCTAATAACACACTAACTGTGCAATCAGCAGCAATGAACGATCAATGACTTAGGTAGCAATGGTTTAGCAAAGAAACAGCCAATGGTTTAGCAAAGAAGAGCAAATCTTTCAGTATCAAGCAAAGACAGAATCAGCAGACTAATCTCTCCTAAAGCCGGAACTCATGTGACCGGGGCCGATGGCGTGGCGGCCTTTTAAATGGTGGGGCGTGTACTAAAGCCCCTGAGCTGTAATTGGCTACAGGCGTCCTGCCTGTAGCCAATTATTGCTCTCCGAGTTTCGGGCGCTGTGATTGGCCAAGCATGTGGGGTCACAGTGCATGCTTGGCCAATCATCAGCCAGCAATGCACTGCGCCGGCCGCGCCGGCCGCAATGCATTGCGGGGCCGCTCGCATCACACGAATGTGATGCGAACGGCCCAAATAGTTCTGGGCTCGACGAGCGAGCGAACGCCCGATGCTCGATTCGAACATGGGTTTGAATCGAGCACCGGGCCCATCCCTATTCCACACTATCTTGCCAGAGCTCCCTATGTAATCCGGGCAGTTGACCGACTCAATCTGACTATCTTTTCCCTCATAAACCGTAAAGTTCACTACATAGCCTGTTGCCCTGTCACAGAACTTGTAGAGCTTGACCCCGTATCTGGCACGCTTGCTGGGAAGGTACTGCTTGAAAGCCAAGCGGCCAGAAAATTTAATCAGGGACTCATCAACGCAGACAACTTGATCGGGAATAAACAAGGCTGCAAAACGTTCGTTGAAGTGGTTTATGAGGGGCCGAATTTTATAGAGCCGGTCGTATTCAGGGTCCCCACGTGGACGACAAAGTTCATTGTCGTTGAAGTGCATGAACTGCAAAATCTGCTCGTATCGTTTCCTGGGCATGGAGGCAGAGAACACGGGCATGTGGTCAATTGGGTGCGTGGACCAATAAGCACGCAATGACGGGAATTTATGTGTGCCCATGTTGAGGGAAAGGCCCAGAAAGGTCTTAAATTCGGAAACCGTAATTGGTTTACAATCTTTGGCAATGGAAGGCAACTGGGGATTAGCGGCGATGAATTGACCAGCATATAAATTACTCTGGTCCACAATAGATCTATAGAGATCTTCCGTGAAAAACAGCGAATAATAATCGATTGGCATAAAATCAGCTGTTTCCACCTGAATACCGGGTTGGGGCAGTGAATGGGGGAAGTACGGGTTCTGCAGAAGTGGTGGGGACCCAATCAGGATAGGCGAATTCTGCAGGAAGAGCACTATGGGTACGACGGGCCTGCCTTTGTCTTCTTGGTGGCAGCGGGACACTACTTGTGCTTGCCACCTCGCCAGCTTGAACTGCACTTATGGGACTCTCCACGTCACCACGTGATACTGCAGTGCTGGATGTACACCCAGGCTGTACTAGGCCGCTGGTGCTTGCCAATTCAGCAGAAGGAATAGCGGCGCTAGTACTCCTCTGCTCCATGATACGAGAGCCCTGCGGTTCTTGCTCCTCAACAACCTCAGAAGATCGGGATCGGGTACGCCTGACCTTAGCAGGGACCTCAACTTCGTCGTCAGAGCTATCTGACGTGGGGCCGCTGACGTCACTGTCTTCTACGGGAAGATATTCTGAGCCTGAATCTGACAGATACGTGACCTCCTCTTCACTATCTGTCATGCTCAGAATCTCGTAGGCCTCTTTACTAGTGTACCTTCGACTTGCCATTTTGGGCTCTAAATTTAGGGGTACACTAGTAAGATTCACAGGAAAAAAAGCACCCGACTGTCGACAGCAAATATATCAAACGCTACAAAAAAAAACTGTTAGCGGTCGCAGGGATCAGGACTGTCTCTGCGAACGCTGCAGTTATGTGTTTTGTGTTTGGTAAGTGACAGTGATCGATCGATACTGCACTTGGGTGGGCTGGGCTGGGCTGGGCGGAGGGGCTAAACGCAGGTGCTAGCAGGTATCTGGGCTGATTACGCTAACACTGCGTTTTTGGGAACCCTAAACCGCTGGGGACGCTAGTATAGATCTGATCAGATACTATACCACTAAGGGGGGTGTATGCTTTGCGCGTGGGTGTTAGCGTTACTGGCACTAACCTAACGCTGCCTGGGGCGACGCAGACCCTCTCTGGCGCTAAAACCTAATTGATCTCACCCGCCGGGCGATCAGGGGGTTAAACCTTTATTGGGTTATATACGGCGGGTGCCCTGATGCTATAAAAAGCAAACTAACCAACCAGTGTCACCCGTAACCTTTATATGGTGATCACTGGTGAAAGCGTTAACTAGGGGCAATCAGGGGGTTAAAACCTTTATTAGGTTAAATATGGGGGTACCCGACGCTATATAAAAACCTGACGGGTTACCTAAATAACTAAATAATTAACTGGGTAACCAGTGTCACCAGTGACGCTTATACGGTGATCACTGGTGAAAGGGTTAACTTTAGGGGCAATCAGGGGGTTAAAATAATATATGGGGGTACCTGACGCTCTAAAAACCTGCGGCGAAACTAAAAATAAATAACTGGCTGTCTAGGGCACCACCGGCACTAAATACAGCGATCGAAAATACGATCGCTTAGTGACGCTGGCGTTAGGGGGTGAAAGGGTTACCTGGGGGGCGATCAAGGGGTTAAACCTTTATTAGGGGGGGTTAGGGGGCTACCCTGGACCTAAAGGGGCCTAAACCTAACTGCCCTGCAACTTTTTACTATCACAGATGACACTAAAAGCAGTGATCAGTAAAATAAATGACCACTGCAATCAGTGACACTGTGATTGGGGGCTGGGGGGTGACCTGGGGGTGATCTGGGGGTGACTGGGGGGTGAAATGTGTGCCTATGTGTACCTACGTGTCAGTGGACTGTTGGTGCACTAACCTGCTTCCTCTCTCCTCGGCACCGGAATCGAAAAGACCGCCGCGAGGGAGATGACATCACTTCCTCCTGCCTGTGTTTACATCACATGGCGGAGGAAGCATTTTCATTGGCCGGGAGCGATCGCGAGGGGGTGGCCGAAATCGAATGGTCACCCCCTCATCTCTGATCGCTCCCCAACGATTAACGGCCGCTCACTGTATAGGAGGGGGGTCCGATCGGACCCCCCAACTGTACAAAGGCGATCACGTACACTCTACGTGATTGTGCCTGTCGGTGCCATTCTGCCGACGTATATATACAGTGAGCGGTCGTTAAGTGGTTAAGGCAGTTGGGACCACAGTCACCAAACAAACCATTGGTAACACAATACGTTGCCATGGATTGAAATCTTGCAGCACTGCAAGGTCCCCCTCATTAAGAAGGCACTTGTACAAGCCCGTCTGAAGTTTGGTAATGAATATCTAAATGATTCAGAGTAGGATTGGGAGAAAATGCTGTGGTCAGATGAGACCAAAACTGAGCTCTTTGGTATTAACTTGACTCGCCGTGTTTGGAGGAAGAAAAATGCTGACTATGACCCTAAGAACACCATCCCTACAGTCAAGCATGGAGGCGGAAATATTATACTCTGGGGCTGTTTCTCTGCTTAAGGCAGGGTTAGACGAACACCGGGCGCCAGGTCGCAATTGCTACTAAAATTAGCGACCTTGCGCCAGGGGCCGCACAGCTGGAGTATCCTGTGTCTCCGTGCGCCCCCCCCCACGCGCGATCGGTAATTGAGGCCGCGGCTTTGCGGCCTTCTGCAGGCCTATGTTTCCTTCTGTGATCTGGCGCCATCTTGTGGTGGCCATTTGTATGACAAGAAGAAAACCAGCAATGCTAATGCTAATGAGGCTTCCTGCCTGTTTTTACTGCTCGCCCATCTCCTTCCCAAAGTGGAGAAGAGAAGGAAGTGTTTGCGCCTTTTGCCTAATGGTAGGTGTGGGGTGGCTGGTTTAAATAGCTTCATATGGGCTTTTTTTTTTTTTGTAATAGCTTTTTTTTTTTTTTTTTTACGTAATTAAGTAATTAATTTTTTTTGATAGAAAATTACTTTGAACCCCCAAACATTATATATTTATTTTCTGACACCCTATAGAATAAAATGGCGGTCATTGTAATACTTTCTGTTACACCATATTTGTGCAGCGGTCTTGCAAGCGCACTTTTTTGGGAAAAAATACACTTTTTTAAATTAAAAAATAAGACAACAGTAACGTTAGTCCAATTTTTTGACTTTTACCCTTTAAAATCTCCATAGGCGACGTTTAAAAAATTCTACAAGTTGCATGTTTTGAGTTACAGAGGAGGTCTAGGGCTAGAATTATTGCTCTCGCTCTACCAATCGCGTGATACCTCACATGTGTGGTTTGAACACCTCTTTCATATGCGGGCGCTACTCACGTATGCGTTCGCTTCTGCACGCGAGCTCGGCGGGATGGGGCGCGTTCCTGGTTTCTAACTTTTATAACTGGCTCCTAGATTCCAAGCAAATTTGTCAAGCCCTGGCTTAAGGTACAGGCCAACTTTGCTGCATTGAGGGGCCAATGGACGGGGCCACATATTGTAAAATCGTGGATGAGAACCTTCTTCCTTCAGCTAGAACACTGAAGATGGGTCGTGGATGGGTCTTCCAGCATGACAATGTCCCAAAACATACCACCAAGGCATCAAAGAAGTGGCTCAAGAAGAAGCACATTAATGTCATGGAGCGGCCCAGCCAGTCTCCAGACCTTAATCCTATGGAAAATATATGGAGGGAGCTGAAACTTTGAGTTGCCAAGTGACAGCCAAGAAGATCTGCAAAGAAGAATGGTCCAAAATGCCTCCTGAGATGTGTGCAAACCTGGCAGGGCCGTCTTTTTTTTTTTTTTTTTTTGAGAAAAAAGTTTTTTATTGAACAATTTACATTTGGAACATAATTCTGCAAGTTACAAGGCAATACTGGAGAAATGCATAAAACAAGAAATGTGGCTTATACATATATAGGCACAGTAGATCAAAAAACTTGTTCAGATTGAACACTGGATTCAGTGACTATCAATAAGTGGAAAACCCTATGTCCACGCTATTCATGGAATTGCACGCTAGAAGGATGTATAGTATTACGGACCATCAGTGCATGTGTCTGCGGACTCAAGCCATCGATCCCAGATTTTGTAGTACTTATCTGGACAACCTCTGTTGATGTATATGAACTTTTTGTAGGGAAGAGTGTTATTTATATCTAGTTTCCAATCGTTGAAGCTGGGGGGAGTGGGTCTCATCCACTGTCTGGCTATAATTTTTCTAGCATTAAACAATGTTTCATGCAAGAATGTTTTAGTGAATTTGTCCATCTCAGAGTCGGGGAATATCCCCAGTAAGCATTGTTTGGGGTCCAGGGTCAATGGGGATCCCATGTCATCATGGAGGAAGTCAACAATCTGCTTCCACAGACCCTGAAGGACCGGGCACGCCCAGAGTAGATGGAAGAATGTGCCCGTCGTTTGGTTACACATTGTGCACAAGGTAGAAAACTGTTGTCTAAAGCGGGCGATTCTTAGGGGGGTGAGATACGCTCGGTGCACCACGTATAACTGGGTCAGCCTGTCAGAGAGCTTGGGGGATACAGTCTTGCACGAGTCTAGGGCTTCACTCCACTCCTCATCCTCCAGTGGGCCCACCTCTCTTTCCCATCTTGGTTTAAGGCTGTAAGCTAGCGTGGTAGATGATGGGGTGAGAAGCATGACATAAAAATCAGAGATCAGCTTTCGCGGGTCCACACCTTTAACCACAGCCATAATAACATTAGGCGTAGATTGTGGCAAAGGCTGGGGAAACTGAGCTTGGGCTGCGTGACGCACCTGGAAGAATCTAAAAAGCATAGAATTGGGCAGCAGGAACTCATTTTGGAGGTCCTCAAAGTTTTTAAGTGTGCCATCGGAAATTATGTGGTGCAAATAATATATTCCATATTCGCACCATATCTCTGTGTCAGGGATCAAGAGAAACTCTGAGAGTAGTCTATTGTGCCATAAGGGGGTATAGTTGTTGTGTTTAGGGGTTGTTAATGTTTTAGTGGTGATGTCCCATACGCGCCTATATTGGTATAATAGGGACCCACGGTCTCTATTGGAGTTATTCCCACTATGTCCCACTGCAATTGCAGTGAGTGGGTCAGTGGTCAGTTGTGCCCACCGTGGACAGAGGAGGGTGAGGAATCTGAGTCTGTCGGTTTTATCTATGTGGTATAGTTGAGACAGTTGGGACGCAAGGTAATAAAGATTTAAGTCAGGGAGGGCTGTTCCACCTAGGTCAGTAGGGTTCTTAAGGACTCTCCAGGCCAGCTTGTGTCTGTTGTTACCCCAAATAAATGTCTTGAGTATGGCCTCCATTGACTTGAAAAATTTCAAGGGTAAGTATACGGGTGTGTGCCAGAGTATATACAATATTTTCGGAAATAATATCATTTTAACAATGTTAATACGGCCCCACACGCCGAGCGGCAGTCTCGCCCATACCTGGGTTCTAGACTTGATGAGATCGAAAAGGGGTTCTATGTTCAGGGATATATAGTCAGCCGGTGTTCTATTCACCAATACTCCAAGATATTTGATAGTGTTCACTCGCTGGAGTGGTAACTGTGCCTGTAGCTTGGGAGAGGGGAAACTATCCATAGGCAGTATTTGAGATTTCTCCCAATTAATTTTAAGGCCAGAGAACTGACCAAAGTGTTCAATTGTATGCAACGCCTTCTGAAGCGATGTGGCAGAGTCGGCCAGGTATAGTAGCGTGTCGTCTGCGTATAAGCTAATTTTTTCAGTCAGGGAACCAAGGCAGAGACCCTGAATCTCGGGGTCCCCTCTAATGGAGATTGCAAGGGGCTCCGCCGCCAAGGCATAGAGGAGCGGAGACAGTGGGCAGCCCTGTCTAGTGCCCCTGGATAAGTCAAATGTCTGGGAGGCCCTCCCGTTGGCCACTACTTTACCCCTGGGTGCCAGATATAATAATTGAACCCACTTAATAAATTTAGGTCCAAAACCAAAGCCACGGAGGCATCCCCAAAGGTACCGCCACTCCACTGAGTCAAAGGCCTTGGCAGTATCCAAAGCCACCACCACCCGGGACCCAACATTAGTATGTGTCGCTTGTAAGTTAATATACAATTTTCTGAGGTTGAAGGAGGTGTTACGCCCCGGCATAAATCCAGCTTGGTCAGCATGGATCAGGGTTAGAATCACTTGGTTAAGGCGTAGGGCAAGTACTTTAGCCAGAATCTTTATGTCTACCTGGAGTAGCGATATTGGTCTATAAGATTCCGGGAGGCCTGGGTCCTTGCCTGGCTTAGGTATGAGGATAATTACCGCCTCGCCCATCGATGGGGGTAAGGTGAAATTGTCAAATAGATGGTTGAAGAGGGACAATAACTTGGGGGCAAGTATCTCGATGTATTGGGCGTAAAATTCTATGGGCAACCCATCTGAACCCGGGGCCTTGGATCTGGCGAAGCTCCCAATCGCTGTGGTTATTTCGTCGAGTGTAATAGGTGCGTCTAGCATAGCCATTTGGGCATCGTCTAGCTGTGGAAAGATGATTTCCGCCAGTAGATCTTCCAATTGAGAGTCAGTGGTAGAAACCTGGGACGTATATAGTTGAGAAAAGAAGTCCCTAAATTCAGAAGTGACAGCCTGGGGTTCCGTAATCTTTTCCCCATTAGGACCAGTGAGGGAAATGACAGTAGGGGGTCTATCCTCACTATGTGCCAAGTAGGCCAACAGTTTACCCGCTCTCTCCCCATGTTCATATAATTTTTGTCTGGCAAAGAAAAGTTTTTTCCTGGCCGTCTCGTGTTGTAGCTGATTAACCACCCTGGTTTGTAACCTGAGTCGGGCAGCTCCATCAGGAGAGGGGTTCGACATGTACCCCTGTTCAGAGGAGGACAGATCCCGCATTGCCCCGTCCAGCATGGCTGATGAATGGCAGGGCCGTCTTTAATATCGATTGTACCCTGGGCAAAAATTTTCTTGGGTCCCCCCCCCAATGAAATTTCGCTCTCCACCTGCTCTGAGACATACAATAAACAGCAGCTAGACTCAAAATCTGTTTACTGTATCAGATCAGGCAGCAATTGCGATTGGTTGCCAGAGGTCACAGCATATCATTACCGCTTACTTTCTGACTGGTTGCTAGAGGTTATAGCACATGATTTCTGCATTTGGTTGCTAGAGATTATTGTACAGTAATTCTGCTCACTGATTGGTTGCTAGAGGTTA
Source organism: Rana muscosa (assembly GCA_029206835.1). NCBI lineage: Eukaryota > Metazoa > Chordata > Amphibia > Anura > Ranidae > Rana > Rana muscosa. Next base: position 238,533,978 of record CM055123.1, on the reverse strand, counting down.
CAGCACATCATCGCCTCACTGCCTGCACACCATGGACTGGGGAGGTGAGTGCACCCATCAATAGACAGAAAACTCCTAGGGATCCTAGAACTCCTGGGATCAGTGGCAGTGCTGGGGGGAGTGTAGGGCGTGATTAATGGCAATGCTAATTTTTTTTACTGACTACCAATATAAATAGGAGTTTCAACACCGGCCACCAATGTAATAGAGGTTTACACTGACCACTAATGTAATAGAAGCATTCACAGTAACTACCAATGTAAGGAGGGATTTACACTGACCACTAATGTAAGGGGAACATTCACATTGGCCACTACTGTGAATGAAAGGATTCTACACCAAGCTCCAATGTAATGAGAAGATTTACACTGACCACCAATGTAGCTGAGACATTTAGCCTGTGTTCACATTTGTGTGTCAAGAACGCATGCAAAATCGCTTTCCTGACACCACAGAAATGTGCTGCTCTTTAGCAGATACACAGCAGTGCCATCAATTGTTAATAACACCCTCATGCATCTGCTGATATGTGCTTTGGCACGTGTGATTTTGAAAAAGGGTTTGGGACTTTCTTCCGCATTTCTAGCGCATAGAGCAGCCAATTGAAATGAATGGGTTGCCCTACATGTGACCTACATCTTTATCCACCCTGTCAGTACACCTTTGCATCCTAAAACCCCTGCTAACCTCTGCACCCCAAAGCTCCCCCATCCTCTCCACTCCAACATCCCCCCCCTTAACTCTACCTGTCTCCTCTGCTCATCTTTGCACCCACCTTTCTTACCTCTATACATCCCCTCCATTCCTACCTGTGCACCCCAAAGTGTAATTCCTTCTCTGCCTACCTCTGCACACCCCATACTACCCCCCCCCCCACAACAATTTGCTTACCTTTGCGGGTGTTAAGTTTATTGACCACAGTTGCAGGCAGGACTTTTAAGTATGCCCCTTTACTTCCCCAGTGGGCAGCATTCAGTATAGGTGATGGTGGATATGACCTCAGGGGGTCATGATTTACCAATGAATGCTGCCTATATTTACATATCAATGCCTCCGGCTGCCGCTATTTACATATGAATGCTGCCACTATTTACATATGAATGCCAGGTTATTTACATGTAAACTCAGGGTCTGCAGGTGAGTCATCCGTGCACAACAAAAGGACAGAGCTGGGCAGCATTAATAACAGCACTTCACACTGAGATATTGGGACACAGCAAAGGACTAAAACTTCAAGGGACAAGGGAATTGAAACCAGGATAGTTGGCAAGTATGAGGCAGCTGCTTTGGGCCCCACAACAATGTCAGGGCCCAGGACAGCTGCCCCTTTTGCCCTGCCTTAAAGACGGCCCTGAAACCTGGTCACTAACTACAAGAAACGTCTCACCTCTGTGCTTGCCAACAAGGGTTTCTCCACCAAGTACTAAGTCATGTTTTGCTTGGGGATCAAATGCTTATTTTTCTCTCTGAACTGCAACTCTATCATTTAAAATACCCCTATGATAACAATTAAAGACCCTTCATTTATTTGTAAGTGGGCAAACTTAAAAAATCTGCAGGGGATCAAGTTATTATTTTCCCCACTGTATATCACCCAAATGAGATTATTTTGTTCTCAACAAAAGTGGAGTTACACTTTAACTACCTGCTGACCGCTCACAATAAATATACTGTGAGCAGGCGGCAGGTACAGGCACAGTCAAGTACATGTACGTGGCTGGCCTTCTCCTGGGTTTGGGGTGCTCATGAGTGTGCCCCCTGCCGACCTGTGCTGTGATTGGACACAGTATGGGTTTGGCAGCAGATTTTAGCCAATGATTTCAGCTGAAACCTACTGATCAGCTGTGTCCAATGACACACAAAGTTCTGTGTTTACAAAAACATAGAACTCTGTGTACCGGGAACCACGATCTGGTTGTTTCTTCTCCCTAAAAAGCAGAGAGAAAAAACAGACAGTAAAGTAAAAGCAGCACATATTACACACACATTACACATTGTTAGACACACAGGTAACCCCTTGATTGTTCCTAGATGTTAACCTCTTCCCAGCTATTGCCATCAGGGTCAGTGTACAGTATTATCACTGATCACTGTATTAGTGTCACTAGCGATGTCAGTGCCATTTAGTGAGCCTCCCAGATAGTGTCTGTAAGTGCCAGATTGACCGCTACCCTATCACAGTCACACTATAAGTAGCTGGTCACCGCCATTACAGTATGCGTCTATAGCTGCATAAATTCCATAATATTTTATAGTTTGTAGACGCTATAACTTTCACACAAACCAAATAATTTACACTTATTTGGATTTTTTTTTACCAAAGACATGCAGCAGAATACATTTCGGCCTAAATGTATGAAGACATTTTTGATTTTTTTTTATTGGATATGTTTTATAACTGAAAGTAGAAAGTATTGTTGTTTTTTTTTTTTTTTTTTTTTAAATGTCAGTATTTTTTTGTTTATATAATAAAAATTCAAAAACCCAGAGGTGATCAAATACCTCCAAAAGAAAGCTATATTTGTGTGAAAAAAAAAGATATAAATGTTATTTGGGTACAGTGTTGCATGACTGAGCATATGCCAGTTAAATTAGCGCAGGGCTGAATAGCAAAAAATGGCCTGGTCATGAAGGGAGTAAAACCTTGCGGAGGTCAAGTGGTAAAGGGAAGCAATATGATTGAAACAGTCAATGTTGCTCCCAAGACTGGCCAGCCAGTTGGCTTCCCACCACACCAAGGCTTGAACATGTTGCATGCTGACACTGGGACACTTTGTAGTTAGCATATAGTCCTGTAAACAGGCTGCACCATCAGTCATCAGTCATCATCGGCATTGATAAATATGGGTTATTTGTGTTGGACGAGATCTAAAGATCGAAGGCCTGTGTCCTCCCATGACTTCCTCCAGCCTCCCCATCTTTCATTATTTATAAATACCACTCGCCCTTTAAAAGGATGAAATCAGCATTCTCAACTTCAAAAAAAAACCTCCTTCAAATCTCATCTCGTGCCTTTGAAGTGGGAGTCAGGAAGCGCGAGGGCTCTCCATTCCTCCACATCATAAGGACTTCTTGTTCTTGCCGAGGACACAACCAACTGCAAAACAAGTCTCTCGCCCCCACCTCGTCTAAACCACAGACCCTTCCAACACTTGTTTCACAAACCCCCTCCAGGCATCTGCGTGTCATGTTGAAACTGTTTACTCTGCAAAATTTGCTACTGACGGGGTCATAAAAGACACAAAACAAGCGAATAAAACCCAAAGAACCAAAAAAAGAAAAGAAAACAATTTGCAATGGCTGAGTCAATGTGACGTGTCTACACAAGACTAGACATCTGCTTCTTTGTACTTATCTTCATGGATGTGCGTTTGGTTCTTTGGTGCAGTTTAGGCATTTTTGGTAGTCAGTAAACAGAACCGGTAGTGTAGGAGAGCAGCAAGCTAACCATAAACTGAGGGGTTCAATGACAATTTTGACCCATGGCTAAAAGCCTTTGGCTTCCAAGTACCAAGACTCAGTAATGACCCTGCAAGTTGAAGCCCAACTCCAGGTTTTGCACTACTTTATATTGTTGGGGTCAAGCTGGCCCTAACAAACTATTTCTATTACTCAGAAATGTGGCAGCGCCAGGACAAGGTCATCAAGTGCCCAGGGCAAAGATGCCAAATGAAGCTCTCCCCGAAATATATGAGGATTATGCAAGGAAAAAAAAATTGAGCACTAATCTGTACACCTATCCCCAAGCATAAATTCCCATTGCAAGCCAAAATTCTCCCCAAACAAAAACTACTCCTCTTCCAGTACAACCAACCCGCCCCCCCCCCCCCCATTGAAATCCTTAACCCAGCACAAATCTTTGCCCCCCTCATAGCATCCTCTAACCTTCAAATTTGCCCTCTGAGCATAAATCCTTCCACCCCCCCAAAATTTCACCTCCTAACAATCCTAACAATCATCCCTACTAGCACCCCCCCCCAAATCCCCCTCTTAGTACAGACCCCCCCAAATCCACCCTTCTCAATTTAGCCATCTAAAATTAAATTGTAAGCCACTGCTGCCCCTAAATTTCCTCTTTCCAGTACAAATTCTCTACCCCCAATCCCCCCTCTTAGCACTAATCCTCTTCTCCCTCCCCCTCCTAGCACAAATACTCTCAACTTCAACACAAATGTTTCTTACTCTGAAGCTGCTGTCATTAGTTCTGCCAGCTTGTAGGTAGGAACTCCCCATGCAGCACCCCCCACCTCACATGATACCACTGCGCTCAGGGCAGCCGCCCCTCCTGCCCACCCCTTGTCCCAGGCAGACCTGGTTCCAGCAGCAGTACGGGGACTTCCCATCCTATTTCCAGAACAAAATCAAGTTGGGCTCAGCCATTACCAGGAAGTCTTGTAGTACTCTGACTCAATTTTGTTCTGGGAACGGGATGGAAAGTCTCCGTACTGCTGCCGGAACACAGTGTTGTATACTCTATGTAAGTGATGCAACATACAGTTTATACAGCGCTGATAGTATCTACATTTCTTAGTAATGAATAAAAGTTTGTTTGGGCCAGCTTAATGGGAAAGTTCTGGACCAGGAGATTTTAATTAATGGAGTAGCTTGGAACTAAAGCTGGGGGTTTGCCTAGATTTCGGAGAAAGCAAGCTGGAGCTTAACGTCTGGAGCCACTCTGTAGCCAGAGCTGGCAAACATGATGCACTGTCAACCCTGCACTGAAGTCAATAGGGAAGGTGTACTTAACCAGTAAGCAGTAATGCTGGACCAGCCCTCCCTCACCGGTGCCACCACCTTTACAATTACGACACATGCACAAGAGGGGCAGGTTTAAAAGGGGCAACTGCCCCAGGGCCCCCCTGACAGAAGGGACCCCCCTCTATACATAAATGATATAAAACAATATAAAATATATATATTTTTTCTTTTTTATGAAATATAAAAAATAAATATAAAAAAATTATATAAAATGTATAATTAAAAAAATGTACTTTCTTTTTATTAAATGTATCTTGGGAAGTAATATTTTGCTGGTCATCATCTGTAAAACCCTGAACTGGTATTTTGTATAGTTTTTCAAAAATGAATTTTGGCGGCGGAAGCAAAACCACACATAGAGCACTATGACTGCGTGTGTGTGTGTGGGCATGTGTGACCTCAGTATTAAGTTGTGCGAATTGTAAAAAAAAATTATAACTGTCATTGAGAATGTAAGCTCCTGAACCTGAAGTGCCCCGAGTCCCCCAAGGCCTAAATCTGGCTCTGATGCACAGATGTTCTGAAGGACTTTGCCCAGCCTTCAAGACCTTTGAGACCTCTAAATCTGCATATGCACCCCACCAGAACCCATGTTTTCCCAGGACCTCCAAAACTCAGTGCTTGAGCAAATGTGGAAAAGTTCTTTGCCTGGTCCTGAAGCCCTGCGTCAACAGCTGTGCGCATGCGCCATGAGGCACCACATCATTCTCACCTAGGCAAGAAAGGAGAAAGTGCTGTGCTACGGCACAAAAAAAGTTAAAAACACTTTAAGGTTTCAATGGCTCCTGAGAATTACAGAAGTATTCCAATATTTTGAACCTATTCTAGTGCCAAAAAACAGCCCCTAACTATCTTCATTATTTTACTTTTTTACTAAAAGAAAAAAAAATGAAAAGGAGAAAAAAAATAACTGATTTACAAATAACAATCATATACACGATTGAAAGGAAACAAACAAAACCAGCACAAAAGAACTCTAAATTAAATAAACAAAACTACCCTAAATAAAAAAAAAAGAGAAGTGGGGTTTTTTTCGAACAAATTTCATACAAGCAACTCAATGAGCAAAATTAAGTGTCTGAGCAACAGTGAAATTGGGAACATTTGCAGTCAAATCAGTTTTACCAACATCACTTAGCTTGGCCCTAACTTTCCATTTGTGGAGTGAGGATGATGTCTTCTTGATCGTTGTTTGGCGACATGTCAATTGGATGAGCTGTAACATCAGTCGGAGGATGGAAAGTTAGAAGGGAGAAGCCTCGTACACACGAACGAGTTTCTCGGCAAAAACCAGCAAGAAACTTGCTGGCAGAGATTTTTTGCCGAGACATTCGTTCGTGTGTATGGTTTCTCGTCAAGAAAAGCGACAAGTATCTCGACGAGAAAATAGAGATCCTGCTCTCTATTTTCTCGTCGAGATTCTCGTCGGCATGTTTCTCGACGAGAAAAGTGTGTGTGTGTACACTTACCTGTCCTCCCGGAAGCCCGCGCATGTTCGAAATGAATTTGACGCATGCGCGGTAGCTTCCTAGGCATACGTAGGGTATACCAAGATGGCGGCGACGGCATCGAATGTGACGAGCGCATGCTCGTCGTAGTCGATGACGTCACCGCGTACGCTCCATTCAAAGAACCGCGGGTTCTTTGAATCGAGCGTCTGTACACTTGGCCGGGACAATTTTCTTGTCCAAGAATCTCGTTGAAAAAAACGACATGTTTTTTTCAACGAGAATCTCGGCCGTGTGTACGAGGCCTTAGTGTTGGGGTTACAGGGAGGATTAGTGATAGCATTATAGGTATGGTTAGTGGTAGGGTTACAGGGAGATAGGAAAGAGAAGAGAGGAAGAGTAGGGCTACAGCTACGAAACGCGTTGAGCTAATAGATGCCTTCCCTGCTATCCTTTTTATCCAAGCTACCATTATTACGGTTCATTGGAATATACCTATTTATAACCTACTGTGGGAATACGTTGCAACTAGTCTGGTGTGTCTTTAATATGTTATTACTGTGGCTCTAGGCCAACATGCTATCAGTGTGTCATCATGCTATTCTGTTATTTATTACTATGTATCATGTCATGGAATAAAAGTTTTTTACTTTACTATGATGGTTACTACATGTCTATGCATTTACTATATGGCACTATAGATGGGCTCTATCACCAGACAGTATCATAGTACCATGCAATGCTATTTTCCTAATGTTGTTCTTTCCTATCAGGGTTACAGGGAGGGTTAGTGTTGGGGTTACAGGAAGCATTAGTGATAGCATTATAGGTATGGTTAGTTATAGGGTTACAGGGAGGGTTAGTGTTAGGGTTACATGAAGGGTTAGTGAAAGGATTTTAGGTATGGTTAGTGATAGGGTTACAGGGAAGGTTATTTTTAGGCTTGCAGAGATTGTTAGTGTACGAATTAATGTTAGGGTTACAGAGAAGGTTAGTGTTAGAGTAACAGGGGTATGATGGTTACAAGGAGGGATAGTGTTGGATCTACAGATTAGTGTTACAGGGAGGGTTACTGTGACACGTACAAGAAGGGTTAGTGCTAAGGTTATAGGGAGGGTTAGTGTTAGGGTTACAGGGATGGTTAAGGTTATGGGGATTAGTGCTAGGGTTACATCTAAAGTTAGGCTGCTTTCACACTGGGTCGGGGGCGGCGTCAGCGGTAAAGCGCCGCTATTCTTAGCGGTAACTTTACCGTCGTTTTTGCAGTGGTATTCAGCCACTAGCGGGGCGCTTTTAACCCCTGCTATCAGCCGAAAAAGGATTAAAACCACCCGTAAAGCGCCGGTGCAGTGGCGCTTTGCCTGCGGTTTGGCCGCGCTGCCCATTCATTTCAATGGGCAGGGGCGGTGGAGGAGCGATGTACACACCGCTCCCTCACTGCCACAAAGATGCTGCTTGCAGACGTTTTTTTAACGTCCTGCCAGCGCATCGCCTCAGTGTGAAAGCACTTGGGCTTTCACACTGGGGATGCAGGAGAGCTGTTTTTCAGGCGCTTTACAGGTGCTATTTTTAGCCTAAAAGTGCCTGAAAAACGCCTTGGTGTGAAAGGGGTCTTAGTTGAGCTGGCTATAGATGGATCAAAATCCTGCCGATTTAGCAGCAACCAGCCAAACTTCAATTCATCTAGGGGCAGGCTGGTTGTAATGAAGTCAAACAAAAACCGTGGTTGAAGGAAAGAAAATTGCATTATTTATGGTCAGCCTTTCAACCCATCTATGGGCAGGCTGGTTGTAATGAAGTTGACCAACCCATGGCTGAAGGAAAGAAAATTGCATTATGTATGGCCAGCCTTGCTCATCGGCAATCTTTTTGTGGAACTGGTGTGGTTGTTGTTGAGTTTGTTTGTTGGCAAAACCAGCCCTCCATATGGACAATCCTCATAAGTTGTCCGGACAAAATTTACAATTGTTCCTTCAAGTTGAAACGAGTTGTAAGTCTGTAGCTGCTGCTCCTGACAGCGATTCCAATTTAATGAAGAAGTGATCAATCAGTCGTGTGTTCCTAGTAAACACTGCAGCATGTTTCTGTAGCATGTTGTCAGCCCCGAGGGGGCAACAAGACAAAGATTAGAAGATTTGTACAAGTTTCTGTCTGTCAGTCTTTGTGCTCCGCAACTCTTCCCTCTTGTGACTCTTCTCCCGCCGTCATACCAAATATTCTCCACTACAATATATTGTATAGGGGCGCAGATCTTACTGTGATTGCTGAATGTTCTATCGCTAAATGTTCACTTTGAAGTGTTGAGCCTTGGACACACGGTCTGACTTTTTGCCAACAAACTTCAAAATGAGCAAGTTTAGAAAAAAAATCCGACCACGTGTACGCTCCATCGGACAAACTTTTTCGGTTTTCATCGGACAAAAGTTCGCTCTGCAAACGGACAAACTTTTCAGCAACAAAAGTCCAATGGAGCAAAGTCCTATCGTGTGTACAGAAATCCATCGGACTTTTGTCCGAAGGACAAATAAGCATGACCAGAACCAATGTTAAAATCAACCAACAATAGCAGAAGTTGACCAAAGGGTGGCGGTAAAGAGCAGAAAAACCACGTGATGTTGGAAAAGTTTTGGGAAAGTTTGCAGAAAAGTCCTGCCGTGTGTATGCTATGGGTGTGCCCGGGCCAACTCCCTTCAGACAAAAATCCACGGAAAAGTTTGTTTGAAGTCCGTCCGTGTGTACGGGGCTTTACAGTTCCATTTACTGGAAGTGATTTTTTGGGGGACTTTCTGATTTTTACTGTGCTTGTGCTTCAGTATTCTCTTATTACTGAATTTCAAATATTGATTTGCAGCTTCCATTAAGGCCTTATTTACACGGCCATAAAAATGTTACTGATGTTACCGCTATATTTTCTATGAGAAAAGTTCTTCCATAAAATACTAGCATATAGATGTGCTTTAGGCTGGGTTCACACCATTGCGAATTGGATGCGTTTTCACAGCATCCAATTTGCAATAGCAGGAGATTTAGACCGGCGCACTATGGAGCCGGTTTACATATTTCCACTGCAGGTCCGGTGCGTTTTGCACAAAAACGATGTGCGTCTTTTGGTCCGTTTCAGGTCCAAATTCAGCCCAAGATTCGGGCTGAAATCGAATCTGAAACGGTGAACCAGGACACACCGGATCCCTGCTGTGAGACGGATCCGGCAATAGTGTGAACCCAGCCTAAAGGTGTAAGAATGCGCAAAGATACATACAGACATATATGCATACATAATGATAATTTATTTTACCCCTTTGTAACCCTAACCTTATCCTCCCCTTTAATCTTAACACTAACCCTCAATGTAACCCTGATGCCGCGTACACACGACCGTTATTCATGTCATGGTAAAAAACGACTTTTTTTTCTCGACGTGATTTTTCGTGTTTCCTCTCAAGCCTGTCTTGCATACACACGTTCATGAAAAAAAAACGCTTGAGCAAAGCGCAGTGACGTACAACACGTACGACGGCACTATAAAGGGGAAGTTCCATTTGAATGGCGCCACCCTTTGGGACGCTTTTGCTGATCCTCGTGTTAATAAAGTTTGGTGAGAGACGATTCGCGCTTTTCAGTCTTCGTGCTTTTCAGTCCGTTACAGCGTGACGAATGTGCTATCTCCATTACGAACGCTAGTTTTACCAGAAGGAGCGCTCCCATCTCATAACTTGATTCTGAGCATGCACATTTTTTTTCCCCTCGTAAAAGCATACACACTACCGTTTTTCACGACATTAAAAAGAACGACGTGAAAAATGACGAGAAAAAATAGAGCAGGTTCTAATTTTTTGGAGGCCGGTTTTCACATTGTTTAAAATGCTCTGGAGCCCACACACGCTCGTTTTTAATGACCAATTTAAAAAATGGCATTTTTATCGTCATGAAAAACGGTCGTGTGTACGCGGCATAACACTAACCCATCTCGTAATGCAAACACTAACTGCCCTATAAACCTAACCCTACCTTTAACCCTAACACTAAAGCCCCATACACACGATCGGATAACCTATGGATTTTCGTCCGATGGATTTGTCCATCGGAAATCCGATGAAACTGTTTTTCATCAGTCTTGGCCACACACCATCAGTCAAAAAACCGACCGTTCCAAACGCGGTGACGTAAAACACTCCGATGAGCCGAGAAAAATTAAGTTTAATGCTGAGCATGCGTCGACTTGATTCTGAGCATGCGTGGGTTTTTTAACCGATGGACTTGCCCATAGACGATCGGAAATTCCCATCGGTTTTTTATCCATCGGAAAATTTTAAAACAAGTTCTATTTTTTACAACCGATGGAAAAAAGACTGATGGGTACCATACACGATCGGTTGGTCTGATGAAAACCATCCATCGGACGGTTTTCATCAGTCAAACCGATCGTGTGTACGGGGCTTAACTCTCCCTGTAATCCTCACACTAACCACTCTGTAAACACTTGCTCTGCCTTTAACCCTAACACTAACTCTGCTGTAACCCTAAAACTTCTATTCCTTGTAACCCTAAAACGAATACCTCGTAACCCTACCTCTTATAACCCTTACCCTAATCCCTTTGAAACCCTAAAACTATCCTTCACCTTAACCCTAACAACTACTCCCCCTATAATACTAAAGCACCAACAACACCCTATAATCCTAACCATCCCCGTAACCCTAACTTTAACCCTCCAGGTGGCTCTACCACTAACCCTACTTGTAATTCCAGCACTAACCCCCATAACTGTAACCACCTGTAACCCCAACACTAATCCTTTCTATAACCCTAACACTAACCCTTCTTGTAACTGTCACAGTCACAGTGTCACTCTCCCTGTAACACTAATCTGTAGATCCAACACTATCCCTCCTTGTAACCATCATACCCCTGTTACCCTAACACTAACCTTCTCTGTAACCCTAATATTAACTCTTACACTAACAATAACTGCAAGCCTAAAATTAACTCTCCCTGTAACCCTATAACTAACCGTATCTAAAATCCTATCATAAACCTTCATGTAACCCTAACACTGATCCTCCCTGTAACCCTATAACTAACCATACCTATAATGCTATCACTAATGCTTCCTGTAACACTGATAGGAAAGAACAACATTTGGGACTTTGAATTGAAGTGTGCAGCCACACTGATCCTCCCTGTAATCCTAACACTAACGCTGACTGTAACCCCAACACTAACCCTTCCTGTAACCCTAACACTAACTCTCCCTGTAATCCTTACACTAACCACTCTGTAAACACTTGCTCTGCCTTTCACCCTAACACTAACCCTGCTGTAACCCTAAAACTTACATTCCTTGTAACCCTAAAACGAATACCTCGTAACCCTACCTCCTATAACCCTTACGCAAATCCCTTTGAAACCCTAACACTATTCTTCACCTTAACCCTAACAACTACCACCCTATAATCCTAAAGCACTAACCCTCCCTATAATCCTATCACTAATCCTTCCTGTACCCTAACACTGATCCTCCCTGTAATTCTAACGCTCACTGTAACCCCAACACTAACTCCCTGTAACCCCAACACCAATCCTCCCTGTAATCCCAACACTAACCCTTCCTGTAATCTTAATAATAACCTTTCCTGTAACCCTAATGCCGCGTACACACGACCATTTTTCTCGTCGGGAAAAATGTGTTTTATTTTCTCTCTGTATTCCTGTTGGAGAGATTTCCCCTGATTTCCTGTTTTCTTGTCACCCATCAATAGACAGGAAGTGCAGAGAGCAAATGAAGAGAAATCTCCCAGATGGGGACACTGACAGCAATAAAAAGCTAAAAGAGGTTCTAAGCATTCCCCTTTCCACCCGTAACTGAAAAAGTTTTGTCTGGAGATAGACTTCTTCTAAAAGAAGAAAAGTTTGGGCTGACGTCCCACATGACGTTATTATTGGTTGTTGGTATGTAGAGGTTTTAAAAGCTTCCAAGTTAAAATGTCCTACTAAATAAGCTGGAGATCGCGCTGTCTCATCACATTTTCTTTGGTGACAAATCTTGACCCCTGACCTTCTGTCCTGCTGTGTTGACTGTCACTTGGAAGAAGAATTTACAGTTTGTGTATGGATAATGCATGGTGACATGGTGACACCTCATCCAGTGTCAATACCAGACTGAAAAGAGGGACATTTACTTGGTGGAGGGGGATGGGGGGAGGGGACATTTATCAATTCTTTCGCACAGAAAAGTAATGGAGCAGTGAGACTATGGGACGGGTTTACTATGAGTTCAGCTTCATTCATATATTCCTGCTGTAAAATAACACTGAGAGAAAATAAATCCCACCCCGATCACTACTTTGGCCTCATTCACACTATGATGTGCGGGCATTGCGTATATGCGCTACATGCATAGAGTATCCCATTCATTTCAATGGGCTTCCCTACACGTAACAAACATGGCAGACTAGCTCATGCACCATTTTTTAAGCATCGAGCTCTGGGCGTTTTTTACCTGGCGTTTTAAAGCGTGTATATTCCCATGAAAAAAGCGCGACACACTTTTTTTGTGCATTTCTCGACTATGCGCAATATGAAACGCGATAGTGTGCATTCAGCCTTTTTTTTTTATTCACAGTGCTACTTTAGGCTGTATTCATACAGCTTAAGTCGTGGGCAGGAGCAGCCGGTCCATAAGGGGTGCAGGGGTGCCGCCCCCCTAGTTTGCATGTGATTTGCATGTGGGCCGCCGGACTCATAACTTGCTATGAGATTATTTTTTTTTGCAAGCACATGATTAGAGTCTGAGCCTCTAATTGGCTTTAAAAAGGTTGGTCTTGTGGCGCAGAGCACTACGCTCTGTACCCATCCACTTGTGACACTAGCGAATCAATATTCTCTATTGGTTTCCAGCTTCTCCTACGGCCAATCAAGGCAGGAGGTAGATCTGAAGAAGACCGGGTTGGCCAGTAGGAGAAGCCAAGGAAGCCATGGTGGTGGAGGTGGAGGGGTGAGTGCGGACCTGGGGGGGGCAGGGTTTGTTTGCCACTCCCCCAAAAAGTCACGCCTACAGGTGCGATCGAATGTGGGTGCATGCTTTTCGCATGTTGGGCACTTCATTCATTTCAATGGGCTTCCCTACATATGAGAGACATGGAAAAAAAGTCCCTGACACTTTCCAAAAATGTGCTGCACCAGAGGCATAACTTCAACCTTCAGGGCCCCGGTTCAAGAAACCATGAAGGACCCCCATGACTGCCAGAGCCCTTTCCATTTCCTCTGGTCCCGGGCTCTTCCCATTGATCCCAGGGCCCTTTACTCCCATTGTGGGGCCCTGTATAAACCCCAGTTCACACTACTGCGACATCATGGGACGTGACAAGTCAAAACACATTTCAATGGGTGCCTTATGTGACTTTGGTGTGATTTGAGTGCCTTAAGCCTCATACACACGATCGGATTTTCCGCTGACAAAGCGTAGGACTTTCGTCCGAAGGGCGTTGGCCATGAACTTGTTTTGCATACAAACGGCAAAGAATTGTCGGCCAACAAACACGAAACGATGTGTTTTTTCGGCTCTTTAGTGCCAACCTTTGGGCAACTTCTGCTAATGTTGTGTTATGGTTAGCATTGCTTCTGAGCATGCGTGTTTGTACTTTGGATTTTTGTCCGAAGGACTTCTATACACACGATCGGATAATCCGACAACACACATTTGTTGTGGGAAAATTTTAAAGCATGCTATCCAACATTTGTTGTCGAAAAATCAAACAACAATTGTCCGATGGAGCGTACAAACAGTCAGATTTTCCCACAACAGCCTTCCATCACACAATTCCCGTCGGAAAATCCGATGGTGTGTACGGGCCTTTAGACTGCAATGTTAAATCATAAAAGTCGCAAGGAAATTGCAAGCAAGGGGCACAACTTTGGGGTTCAAGCAGTCTGAACTGAATCATACGTTCCTGCAGTGTTCTGCAGCAAGCCCCCCCGCAGGCGGAACACCAGGGCTCCGTCGCAAGTGCGACCTGTGCGACCCTGGTAGTTCCACCACTGCGCCGCACAGAACCATATGGTGCTGCGGCAGCATGCGATTTGGCACGCGCGAAGATGTGTGCCTTTGCAGATGCGTGGGGATGCCATTAACACTTAATAGGACCGCTGCATGCTTTCTAAATGACAGCGCATTTCTCTGTGTGTCGGGAAAGCGAGCGATTTTGTGCAGGCTTAAATAATTTCACCACTACCTCTTATCAGAATAGCTGAAGGGAATGAACAATCCCCATAAATAGTAATATTTATAATAATTATGAAATAATATTAATAAATAATAAATAATCTTCTATCAGTCAGGCGGCTTCTCCTTGTGCTGCAGCTGGTGTAGAACTCATTTGCCTATTTTATTGGCAGCCGTTGCGGTGAGCGAGTCGGCGGTCACGTTTCCTCAGTTGACTCTTCAAGGAATGACAATCGTGTTATTTTCTTTTAATTCCGGACCAGCAGATCTTGCAGCATCGCAGAAAGAGAGAAAAACTGCAAAGAAAGCTGAAAAGCAACTCGTGACTATATAGAGAAACTCAGTTGTGAGCGCAGAACCTGAGTCATCGATGGAAAGTATTCCTTTGAGTCATGGAGATAAATTTCCATCATTATATTGTGTATAATGATTTGTAGTGGCTACTATGTTTCAGTGCAATCACTCACCCCCCCCCCCCCCCCAACTGCTGAGCTACAATCTCACATAGAAGAGACATTCCAGCATTTTCATTTCATACATTATTTTAAATCCAGTGATGTCATCACTGGTTCTCTGTGCTTTTCTATGGAATGCAGGCAGATCATGGCTGGTGGGAGGGGTCAGAAAAGTACTGTACTTAGTTTCTGAAAACATCACTGCACCCTGCCTCATTACTCCCCTCAAGAGCCCCCAGTCCTGGTTCAAGCAGTGGCTGTTTTCTTTTCTTTCTTTTTTTTTGTTGGGGAGGGGGGGAAGTTATGCAAATATCAAAATGTGGGTGGATATTTCAGTCTGGAGGAGTGGGTGTTCCTAGGCATGTTGTATTTGCATGTAGACTGACCTAACACCAATGTGATGCTGAGCCTCCATGATTAAAAGTAATGAAATCCAATGAATGAAAGGGGCAGGCCAGAAACAGTCGGGCTGGAGAGGAAAGGGCTGAATGATGCTGGACGAATGAGGCGGAGTCTATCTGATTTCCAGCAGATTCTACTGCACACTGTGAGAAGTGGTAAAAGGCCAATGACCAGCGTAGTCATCTGGGAGGAAGAGGTGTGAGCAGGGTTTATTTTCAGTGGGAATGCAATTCCTGCACCTCCAGCTCTGAATGTATGTAATAGAAAGGGGTGCTGGGGTGATCCTGAATGCTGGGGGACAGTGGCAGCCCGTCCATATGGGGCACAGGGGCGCCACCCCCCTAATCCATGTGCCCGGCCCCTAATCTACATGCAGGGCACCGGACACATGGATTCCAACAGGGTATTTTTTTTTTGAAGCACATGATTAGAGCCAGAGGCTCTAATAGGCTTAAAAAAAGGGTGGGTTCGGGGCACAGAACACTGCGCCCCAAGCCCACCCAGTTGTGTGACAATATTATTAATATTTGTTTTTGTCTGAGACCCGATTGGCCAGGAAATCTCAGGACTCGCCGCCTTCCCGTTCACCGTCCCTCTCCCTGGGGGGGGGGGAGGCTTGCGGTGATCACCGCCATCCCGTCCGTGTCCCCCCGAAGGGGGGGTTACATGGCATTTGTTTGCCCCCCCCCAAAATATTTAGCCGCCACGGCTGGGGGATCTATGTAACAAATTGAAGCTGAACTCCAGCTCACACTTTATAATCACAGCACACAGTTGTCTTTTCCTTTTGGGATAAAGGTTTTACATGAATAAATAAAAGCAGATTATTATTTTTTTTTTTTATATATATATATAATCTTTATTTTAAAGTGTTATACAAATCAGATCAGAAATAAACAAAGAAGGAAAAGTAAACAAGTGTGACCTCCTTTTCCATGTGGGGTTTTGTTTTTTTGTCCACCCCTATTGTCTGTATTATCCTGGAAAATGAAGAGATAATTAGATCTGCACTTTATTATTAGTCCCAATTGTATTCCTGGGATGCTGAGTGAGCAGGAAATAACCGGAGAACACCATGTACTTGGCATCATAGCGTCACCCCTGTTGGAAATATCATTAGAGGAGACTGAGTATAATGTATTTTCAGACAGCATTTTTCTTTTCTCAATCAAAGTTTTTTATTTCAGCCAGCATTTATTTGGAGCAAGCATTTCATTTACTATGACATGGACCTGTCATCAAATGTATATGAAGTACATGCATGCTCAGTGTAAAGCCTCGTACACGCGGTCGGACTTCCATTGGACTTTTCTGTGGATTTTTGTCCGAACGGAGTTGGCCGGGCACACCCATAGCATACACACGCTCGGACTTTTCTGCAAACTTCCCCAAAACTTTTTCCAACATCACGTGGTTTTTCTGCTCTTTTCTGCTCTTTACCGCCACCCTTTGGTCAACTTCTGCTATTGTTGGTTGATTTTAACATTATTTGTTTTGTCCATTGGCATAGCATACTAGCTCATTATGAATGACTTACCTGAGATCGAAGCCCCCGAACTGCTCCTCGTTCCCCTCCCACGCCGCCGCCATCTTGCTTTAATGTCCCTTCCGTGTATCGCCGTTCCGGCGCTGTGATTGTCCGGAGCGGCGATGACGTCACACGCATGCGCGCGGGGCCGGCATTCTCCCATTCAGAAAACCTGCACCGCTCAGTGCGCCTGCGCTGTTGTCTTGGTGCAGGGTTTTCTGCAAATATCTCCTAAACCGTGTAGGTTAAGGAGATATTTCTTGCACCTACAGGTAAGCCTTAATCTAAGTTTACCTGTAGGTGCAGGTTGTGTGGTTGGGTTTACAACCACTTTTACTGCTTCTGGACCACCCCACACACATATACTGCGGCAGGGCGGCCCTTTAGCGCGAAATCACGTAACTGTACGTTATTTTTTTTTTCCGGGTCGGGGGTGCACATGCACGCCGCCGGCGACCCCTTCCCGCTGTGATTGGACACGATGGGAGCCAATTAGCAGGTCCAGTGGACCCGATGTCCACCGGGACCCACCAATTGTCCCGAGGCAGACAGAACGGGGTCTGCCTATGTAAACAAGGCAGAAGGCTAATCAGGAACACGGATTACTCTCTTCCCGCAGTCAGACCATCCCCCACACAGTTGAGGCTCGTACGCATGATCAGATTTTCTGACGGGAATTGTGTGATGGAAGGGTTTTGTTGGAAAATCCGACCGTTTGAACGCTCCATCGGACAATTGTTGTCGGATTTTCCAACAACAAATGTGGGATAGCATGCTTTAAAATTTTCCGACAACAAATGTGTGATGTCGGATTATCCCATTGTGTGTACACAAGCCTATTGGAAAAAAATCCAAAGTACAAACACGCATGCTCGGAAGCAATGCTAACCATAAGACAACATTAGCAGAAGTTGCCCAAAGGGTGGCGCTAAAGAGCTGAAAAAACACATAGTTTTGTGTTTGTTGGACGACAATTCTTTGACGTTTGTATGCAAGACAAGTTCACGGCCAATGCCCTTCGGACAAAAGTCCTACGCTTTGTCCGATGGAAATCCGATCGTGTGTACGAGGCTTTAGAAAGTACTCCAAGGGAACACAGTTTGAACCCTTTGATCGCCCCTGATGTTAACCCCTTCCCTGCCAGTGTCATTAGTACAGTGACAGTGCATATTTTTTAACACTGATCACTGTATTAGTGTCACTGGTCCCCAAAAAGTGTCACTTAGTATCCAATTTGTCTGCCGCAATGTCGCAGTCCCGCAAAAAAACGCTGATCGCCACGATTACTAGTAAAAAAAAGTAAAAAAAATAAAAATTCCATAAATCTATCCCATAGTTTGTAGACACTATAACTTTTGCACAAACCAATCAATTTACACGTATTGGGATGGAGCAGACTGCATATTGCCCTAAACTGATGAAGAAATTACAATTTTTACATTCTTTTTTAGGGTATGGTGATCAAATACCACCAAAAGCTCTATTTTTGGGAAAAAAAAGGACATTCATTTTATTTGGTTACAGAATCGCATGACCCCGCAATTGTCAGCTAAAGTAACGCAGTGCCGTATTGCCAAAAATGCACTGGTCATGAATGGGGGTAAATCTGTCAGTACCCTATATTTTCCATAGGCGACGCTTTAAAAGTCCCCTATAAGTCATCAGTTTAGCATTACGAAGGAGGTCTGGTGCTAGACGTATTGCTCTCATTCCGGCGTGTGCGGCAATATGTAACACGCGGATCGTCGCAAGCAACGTTTTCAGGCATAGGCGCACCGCCACGTGTGTTTACGTTTGTATGTGCGTGTATGTGGGGCCTCAAATTTTTTGGGGGGAGGGGGGCTTATGTGCTAGGGTGTAACATTTTTTTTTTTATCGCCTATGGGACAAAAATGACCCTGCATGTCTCCCCGTTATCGAATGCGGATCGAGCTGCATTACAATCGCTCCTGGCCTTGATGGTCGGGAAAACTGTCGACTGGGACACGTCACTTTCAGGTCAACAACTAGAAGGGTAGGAGAGCGGACATGTGTGCAACTGCCACGCGATTTGGGATTTCGGGCATAATCGGAGAGATTCTGCCCATGATCCCAAATTACGAGATGTGAACAGGGCCTTAAAGTGGAACTTCAGTCATTTTTTCATCTATTAAATCTTCTGCTCTTGTTGTTTTACCTTTGGATAGTAAATGGATTTTTTCTGCCAGTAAATACCTTATACAGCCCACTTCCTCTTTCTTGTCTGGTCATTAGCCTAGGCTTATGACATCATCATGCACAGCTCTCTCTCTCACTCTTATGAGAGTTTTCCAGGAAGGGAGGGGGGTGAGTCATAAGAGGGCCAATGAGAGCTGCAGAGCTGGAGGTGTGCCTCTGTAAATCCAGGAAGTGAACAGGCAGCAGCTTCAGCTGCCCACAGTTAAAATGGATGCAGCCAGACTTAGTGGAGGGAGATTTCTGCAGCATATTTGGCAAGTACAGAATCACAGTATTTATAAAATGATATGCAAAGTGGTTGGAGGGAAGCTTCAGAATGGCAAAGATGCTTTTATTACAAATTATGTGAGCAGACTGCAGTTCCTCTTTAACTTGCGACAAAGTTGCTAGGTCTTATCAATAAGTGAGAAGAGACTGAAGAAATGCTTCCTCTACCCTCAGCAGAATTATCATCTTACCCTAGGCAAAGTCACTGGAATGGATTAAAGTGATATGCCTAAATGTTTTATTCTAAAATTTAAAAAAATACGTTTATTTTTACCTGGTATTGCACAAAGCAGTCCCTTATATCCTCTTCTGGAGTCCCCCGCTGGCGTAGGGTGACCACATTTCCAAACTACCAATTATGGACACCCCTCCCTTCCCAAAAATCAGCTTGTGCTGTAACGAATCACAACACAGTGTTTGGACACAAGAGGCGGGATTTATGATTTCTCCAATCACAAGCAGGGGGCGGGGATTGTGCTCCTAAAGGCATTCCAGGCCAGGACAAGTACCGTCAGTGAGTAAAGCGGTGATGTGGCGGCCTTTTTAGGGGGCATCAGATTGGCCCAGGGGGTGGCTGTGTCAGTTTCATTCCGGGACACTGTATTGTCCTGGAATGAATGTGCCCGGGACAGACCTGCAAAATGCTGGACTGTCCCGGGCAATCCGGGACATGTGGTCACCCTACGCTGGCGCTGTCCGCTTCTCCTCTTCTCGGTAAGCCCCCATAGCAGGCCGCTTGCTATGGGGGGCACACGAGCCACAGGCACTCCAGAGCCAGGCTGTGTGCGTCCATAGACCCCCACAGCGTAGCTCGGCCCTGCTCCCTCCTCACAGGATTTAATTGACAGCAGCGGGAGCTAATGGCATATCTCTGGAGGTACTGGGAGCACTAGGCAAGAATGGAGAGTGGGGGATGGGTCGAAACCTGTACACTGAAAAAAAAAGGGAAGCCAAAAAACAAAAAGAGAGATATTTATGTAGCAGAAAATTGGAAGGTTGGAAAGGAGGAAAGTTAATTTACAGGGTGAAGAACCCCTTTAAGCATGGCAAGCTCATTCTTCCATATTTTTGTCACTTTGTTAAAGAGCTTTTTAGATTAGCCACTAGAAGGCGCTGTGAGCTGCTCAGTGCAATTACTTAATCTCTCTTTAAAGCGGAGGTTCCGTGGCAAAACTTTTTTTTTTTTTTCCTGCATTCAATGGGGTTTCCCAATAATAAAGTACACTTACTTGTTTCGTTTTTGCTAGTATCCGCTGTCCGTTTTCCTCGTAAAGAAGGAGTTATAAAATACGTTTCTCTGTGTTTCCATTTTGCTTGTGGGCATTGTGAAGCCCACAAGCAATCATTTCCTGGAGTAGCGCCGTAAACTCAAAGGTTGCCATCACAACGGGGCCGCGTCATTGAAAGTTCACGCCCCGTTGTGATGAAATGCACAATCTAAATAGAGACGCCCTTGTCACGTGACTGGCGTCATGCGTCACGTCGTATGTGAAATCTCTAGAGATTTCGCAGCACTGCATACCAAGTCCCTGCAGCCAAGTCCCACATTGCATTGCGGCGCCGGAGAAACGCCTACTCCCGCGGGAGGGAATCCCGGAAGTCGCTTTATGAAAAGGCAAATACAAGGTATTTATATATGGGAAAAAAAAAATGTTTTGTCCTTTGATGATATACATATTACAGCGGTTGTGTTACAGTATAGTTGTGAATTTGGGTGAACCTCCGCTTTAAGGACCATACCGTGAGAAACATGGAGGCTGTCATTGCTGAGTCACTGGTTTGGAGCAAGTCTATAGATGGGGAATTCTGTCTTTTAGTTATTACATGCTTTTTCCAGGTCTCACCACAGTCCAGGAATCAGCATTTTTATAACATGTTTAGCAATGGAAACCCCTCCCCCCCAAAAAAAATTCTCATGACAGGTACACTTTACCAACATGTTGGAGGAAAGTTGTCTTTGTGGAGTCTTGTGGGAAGTGACTGTATAAGTTTCCATCTTCCTTGATTATATTAAAGAACGCCAGTCTAAACAACAACTGGTCTTTGATTTGTCGGCTATTTAGATTTCTAAATATAACCCAATAACAGTGTCTGGGTTTCTATACCAGAGAAGTCTGCTAAGCTAGAGACCCTGATTCATGCAGTGTTAAAGTCATCCCCCCAGTGCATGTGGTACATTGGCAGGATTTTTAAATTCTTACCATTTCTGTTTTGTAGATAATGATGTAATCAGCGGTGTGCGCACAGGGTGTTCCAGGTGTGCCTGGGCACACCCTAATCAGCCTGTGTGGCATAGAACCCCTCCCCCTCCCCACACACACACACACCTTTGAAGCTATGATATTTCACCAAAGCCCCCTAACGGGGATCCTAAAAATATTGTAAAAAATATAAAATAATAAAAAGTCAAGTTCCTCAACCCCAAAGTCGCTCATCCATGTCTTTATGGACCTTTGGGGTGCACACCTATGCATGGAATCTACATTTTTTATAAATCAAACTGCCTAAAACATGGGAGAATCTCGTTATTACCTTCTGTTTAGTCTCCATTTTAAGAACAATTTTCTAATTGGTAGTGGGATCAATGTTCGTACATTCGGTATATACTGTATAATCTATCTATCTATCTATCTATCTATCTATCTATCTATCTATCTATCTATCTATCTATCTATCTATCTATCTATCTATCTATCTATCTCTCTATCTCTCTATCTATCTATCTTTTTTTCAGAGAGTAGGTGCAGGTACACCCACTTTTGAGTCACTCCTTGTCTCTGCCCCGACCCACCTCTAAGCACCATCCCTTTGTTCCACCCACCTCCCATTACTACCCTTTTTAGGGAATACAGAACCAAGTATCATTTTATAGTGCAAAGTAATTTGTATGGAATGTGTTAATGTTAACAAAAAAAGCAGTAAATCCGATCCCCTGCAGCTAGCAGCAATAGACCCCCAGCAGCAACAATAGATCCCCCAGCAGCCAGCCACAAAAAATCCCTCCCTCAACTATAGATCCTTCTCAACAACAATTGACTCTCCTGCAACATAAGACCTCCCCTCAAGCAACAACAGACCCCCCCACCAGCAACAATAGTTCTCCTTAGCAACATTAGACCCCCACTGCATCAATAGCTCCCCCCCCTCAGTAGACCCCAGCACTCCTTCCCAGTACATGAATTTAGTGCTGGAGATGCGTTCCCCTGTGGTCCTGCTGACAAAAAGCCATATATACTATATATATATATATATATATATATATATATATATATATAGTTGTGGCCCTAAGACCAAGACTGACATGGATCGCATAAACACGTGGCACTGGCAAGACATACAACATAAATAGACCTGAGGTGTGCCTTGGTGGTCTGGTCGGTATGCCAAGAAAAGGGGGTATACCCAAGGTTAGGGATGAGCTCCGCGTTCGACTCGAACATCGTGTGTTCGATCGTTTGACGAAGATCGAACGTTTTGGGTCGTTCGCACCAAATTCGAGTGACGCGAACGGCCCAAAATCCTGGCGCTGTGATTGGCCAAGCATGCACTGTGACCCCTGCATGCTTGGCCAATCACAGCGCCGGCAGCGAGGAGAGCCATAATTGGCCACAGGCAGGATGCCTGTGGCCAATTATAGCTCAGGGGGGTTTAGTACACGCCCCACACTATAAAAGGCCGCCAGCGCGGCGGCCTTGTGTAGTGTGTTGGCGTGCAGGGAAAGACGTACATAGGCAGGGACAGTGTTAGAGAAATTGTGTGTAGGGAGAGAGAAGGATAGGTAGGGACAGTGTCAGTGATATTGTGTATAGGGAGAGAGAAGGATAGGTAGGGACAGTGTCAGTGATATTGTGTGTAGGGAGAGAGAAGGATAGGTAGGGACAGTGTCAGTGATATTGTGTGTAGGGAGAGAGAAGGATAGGTAGGGACAGTGTCAGTGATATTGTGTGTAGGGAGAGAGAAGGATAGGTAGGGACAGTGTCAGTGATATTGTGTGTAGGGAGAGAGAAGGATAGGTAGGGACAGTGTCAGTGATATTGTGTATAGGGAGAGAGAAGGATAGGTAGGGACAGTGTCAGTGATATTGTGTGCAGGGAGAGAGAAGGATAGGTAGGGACAGTGTCAGTGATATTGTGTGTAGGGAGAGAGAAGGATAGGTAGGGACAGTGTCAGTGATATTGTGTGTAGGGAGAGAGAAGGATAGGTAGGGACAGTGTCAGTGATATTGTGTGTAGGGAGAGAGAAGGATAGGTAGGGACAGTGTCAGTGATATTGTGTGTAGGGAGAGAGAAGGATAGGTAGGGACAGTGTCAGTGATATTGTGTGTAGGGAGAGAGAAGGATAGGTAGGGACAGTGTCAGTGATATTGTGTATAGGGAGAAAGAAGGATAGGTAGGGACAGTGTCAGTGATATTGTGTGTAGGGAGAGAGAAGGATAGGTAGGGACAGTGTCAGTGATATTGTGTGTAGGGAGAGAGAAGGATAGGTAGGGACAGTGTCAGTGATATTGTGTGTAGGGAGAGAGAAGGATAGGTAGGGACAGTGTCAGTGATATTGTGTGTAGGGAGAGAGAAGGATAGGTAGGGACAGTGTCAGTGATATTGTGTGTAGGGAGAGAGAAGGATAGGAAGGGACAGTGTCAGTGATATTGTGTGTAGGGAGAGAGAAGGATAGGTAGGGACAGTGTCAGTGATATTGTGTGTAGGGAGAGAGAAGGATAGGTAGGGACAGTGTCAGTGATATTGTGTGTAGGGAGAGAGAAGGATAGGTAGGGACAGTGTCAGTGATATTGTGTGTAGGGAGAGAGAAGGATAGGTAGGGACAGTGTCAGTGATATTGTGTGTAGGGAGAGAGAAGGATAGGTAGGGACAGTGTCAGTGATATTGTGTGTAGGGAGAGAGAAGGATAGGTAGGGACAGTGTCAGTGATATTGTGTGTAGGGAGAGAGAAGGATAGGTAGGGACAGTGTCAGTGATATTGTGTATAGGGAGAGAGAAGGATAGGTAGGGACAGTGTCAGTGATATTGTGTGTAGGGAGAGAGAAGGATAGGTAGGGACAGTGTCAGTGATATTGTGTGTAGGGAGAAAGAAGGATAGGTAGGGACAGTGTCAGTGATATTGTGTGTAGGGAGAGAGAAGGATAGGCAGGGACAGTGTTAGAGAAATTGTGTGTAGGGAGAGAGAAGGATAGGTAGGGACAGTGTCAGTGATATTGTGTGTAGGGAGAGAGAAGGATAGGTAGGGACAGTGTCAGTGATATTGTGTGTAGGGAGAGAGAAGGATAGGTAGGGACAGTGTCAGTGATATTGTGTATAGGGAGAGAGAAGGATAGGTAGGGACAGTGTCAGTGATATTGTGTGTAGGGAGAGAGAAGGATAGGTAGGGACAGTGTCAGTGATATTGTGTGCAGGGAGAGAGAAGGATAGGTAGGGACAGTGTCAGTGATATTGTGTGTAGGGAGAGAGAAGGATAGGTAGGGACAGTGTCAGTGATATTGTGTGTAGGGAGAGAGAAGGATAGGTAGGGACAGTGTCAGTGATATTGTGTGTAGGGAGAGAGAAGGATAGGTAGGGACAGTGTCAGTGATATTGTGTGTAGGGAGAGAGAAGGATAGGTAGGGACAGTGTCAGTGATATTGTGTGTAGGGAGAGAGAAGGATAGGTAGGGACAGTGTCAGTGATATTGTGTGCAGGGAGAGAGAAGGATAGGTAGGGACAGTGTCAGTGATATTGTGTGTAGGGAGAGAGAAGGATAGGTAGGGACAGTGTCAGTGATATTGTGTGTAGGGAGAGAGAAGGATAGGTAGGGACAGTGTCAGTGATATTGTGTGTAGGGAGAGAGAAGGATAGGTAGGGACAGTGTCAGTGATATTGTGTATAGGGAGAGAGAAGGATAGGTAGGGACAGTGTCAGTGATATTGTGTGCAGGGAGAGAGAAGGATAGGTAGGGACAGTGTCAGTGATATTGTGTGTAGGGAGAGAGAAGGATAGGTAGGGACAGTGTCAGTGATATTGTGTGTAGGGAGAGAGAAGGATAGGTAGGGACAGTGTCAGTGATATTGTGTGTAGGGAGAGAGAAGGATAGGTAGGGACAGTGTCAGTGATATTGTGTGTAGGGAGAGAGAAGGATAGGTAGGGACAGTGTCAGTGATATTGTGTGTAGGGAGAGAGAAGGATAGGTAGGGACAGTGTCAGTGATATTGTGTGTAGGGAGAAAGAAGGATAGGTAGGGACAGTGTCAGTGATATTGTGTGTAGGGAGAGAGAAGGATAGGTAGGGACAGTGTCAGTGATATTGTGTGTAGGGAGAGAGAAGGATAGGTAGGGACAGTGTCAGTGATATTGTGTGTAGGGAGAGAGAAGGATAGGTAGGGACAGTGTCAGTGATATTGTGTGTAGGGAGAGAGAAGGATAGGTAGGGACAGTGTCAGTGATATTGTGTGTAGGGAGAGAGAAGGATAGGTAGGGACAGTGTCAGTGATATTGTGTGTAGGGAGAGAGAAGGATAGGTAGGGACAGTGTCAGTGATATTGTGTGTAGGGAGAGAGAAGGATAGGTAGGGACAGTGTCAGTGATATTGTGTGTAGGGAGAGAGAAGGATAGGTAGGGACAGTGTCAGTGATATTGTGTGTAGGGAGAGAGAAGGATAGGCAGGGACAGTGTTAGAGAAATTGTGTGTAGGGAGAGAGAAGGATAGGTAGGGACAGTGTCAGTGATATTGTGTGTAGGGAGAGAGAAGGATAGGTAGGGACAGTGTCAGTGATATTGTGTGTAGGGAGAGAGAAGGATAGGTAGGGACAGTGTCAGTGATATTGTGTATAGGGAGAGAGAAGGATAGGTAGGGACAGTGTCAGTGATATTGTGTGTAGGGAGAGAGAAGGATAGGTAGGGACAGTGTCAGTGATATTGTGTGTAGGGAGAGAGAAGGATAGGTAGGGACAGTGTCAGTGATATTGTGTGTAGGGAGAGAGAAGGATAGGTAGGGACAGTGTCAGTGATATTGTGTATAGGGAGAGAGAAGGATAGGTAGGGACAGTGTCAGTGATATTGTGTGTAGGGAGAGAGAAGGATAGGTAGGGACAGTGTCAGTGATATTGTGTGTAGGGAGAGAGAAGGATAGGTAGGGACAGTGTCAGTGATATTCTGCTAAACCTTGTGTGCAGGGAGAGAGAAGGATAGGTAGGGACAGTGTCAGTGATATTGTGTGTAGGGAGAGAGAAGGATAGGTAGGGACAGTGTCAGTGATATTGTGTGTAGGGAGAGAGAAGGATAGGTAGGGACAGTGTCAGTGATATTGTGTGTAGGGAGAGAGAAGGATAGGTAGGGACAGTGTCAGTGATATTGTGTGTAGGGAGAGAGAAGGATAGGTAGGGACAGTGTCAGTGATATTGTGTGTAGGGAGAGAGAAGGATAGGTAGGGACAGTGTCAGTGATATTGTGTGTAGGGAGAGAGAAGGATAGGCAGGGACAGTGTCAGTGATATTGTGTGTAGGGAGAGAGAAGGATAGGTAGGGACAGTGTCAGTGATATTGTGTGTAGGGAGAGAGAAGGATAGGTAGGGACAGTGTCAGTGATATTGTGTGTAGGGAGAGAGAAGGATAGGTAGGGACAGTGTCAGTGATATTGTGTGTAGGGAGAGAGAAGGATAGGTAGGGACAGTGTCAGTGATATTGTGTATAGGGAGAGAGAAGGATAGGTAGGGACAGTGTCAGTGATATTGTGTGTAGGGAGAGAGAAGGATAGGTAGGGACAGTGTCAGTGATATTGTGTGTAGGGAGAGAGAAGGATAGGTAGGGACAGTGTCAGTGATATTGTGTGTAGGGAGAGAGAAGGATAGGTAGGGACAGTGTCAGTGATATTGTGTGCAGGGAGAGAGAAGGATAGGTAGGGACAGTGTCAGTGATATTGTGTGTAGGGAGAGAGAAGGATAGGTAGGGACAGTGTCAGTGATATTGTGTGTAGGGAGAGAGAAGGATAGGTAGGGACAGTGTCAGTGATATTGTGTGTAGGGAGAGAGAAGGATAGGTAGGGACAGTGTCAGTGATATTCTGCTAAACCTTGTGTGCAGGGAGAGAGAAGGATAGGTAGGGACAGTGTCAGTGATATTGTGTGTAGGGAGAGAGAAGGATAGGTAGGGACAGTGTCAGTGATATTGTGTGTAGGGAGAGAGAAGGATAGGTAGGGACAGTGTCAGTGATATTGTGTGTAGGGAGAGAGAAGGATAGGTAGGGACAGTGTCAGTGATATTGTGTATAGGGAGAAAGAAGGATAGGTAGGGACAGTGTCAGTGATATTGTGTGTAGGGAGAGAGAAGGATAGGTAGGGACAGTGTCAGTGATATTGTGTGCAGGGAGAGAGAAGGATAGGTAGGGACAGTGTCAGTGATATTGTGTGTAGGGAGAGAGAAGGATAGGTAGGGACAGTGTCAGTGATATTGTGTATAGGGAGAAAGAAGGATAGGTAGGGACAGTGTCAGTGATATTGTGTGTAGGGAGAGAGAAGGATAGGTAGGGACAGTGTCAGTGATATTGTGTGTAGGGAGAAAGAAGGATAGGTAGGGACAGTGTCAGTGATATTGTGTATAGGGAGAAAGAAGGATAGGTAGGGACAGTGTCAGTGATATTGTGTGTAGGGAGAGAGAAGGATAGGTAGGGACAGTGTCAGTGATATTGTGTGCAGGGAGAGAGAAGGATAGGTAGGGACAGTGTCAGTGATATTGTGTGTAGGGAGAGAGAAGGATAGGTAGGGACAGTGTCAGTGATATTGTGTGCAGGGAGAGAGAAGGATAGGTAGGGACAGTGTCAGTGATATTGTGTGTAGGGAGAGAGAAGGATAGGTAGGGACAGTGTCAGTGATATTGTGTGTAGGGAGAGAGAAGGATAGGTAGGGACAGTGTCAGTGATATTGTGTGTAGGGAGAGAGAAGGATAGGTAGGGACAGTGTCAGTGATATTGTGTGTAGGGAGAGAGAAGGATAGGTAGGGACAGTGTCAGTGATATTGTGTGTAGGGAGAGAGAAGGATAGGTAGGGACAGTGTCAGTGATATTGTGTGTAGGGAGAGAGAAGGATAGGTAGGGACAGTGTCAGTGATATTGTGTGCAGGGAGAGAGAAGGATAGGTAGGGACAGTGTCAGTGATATTGTGTGTAGGGAGAGAGAAGGATAGGTAGGGACAGTGTCAGTGATATTGTGTGCAGGGAGAGAGAAGGATAGGTAGGGACAGTGTCAGTGATATTGTGTATAGGGAGAAAGAAGGATAGGTAGGGACAGTGTCAGTGATATTGTGTGTAGGGAGAGAGAAGGATAGGTAGGGACAGTGTCAGTGATATTGTGTGCAGGGAGAGAGAAGGATAGGTAGGGACAGTGTCAGTGATATTGTGTGTAGGGAGAGAGAAGGATAGGTAGGGACAGTGTCAGTGATATTGTGTGTAGGGAGAGAGAAGGATAGGTAGGGACAGTGTCAGTGATATTGTGTATAGGGAGAAAGAAGGATAGGTAGGGACAGTGTTAGAGAAATTGTGTGTAGGGAGAGAGAAGGATAGGTAGGGACTAGGGATGAGCTTCGTGTTCGAGTCGAACATACGTTCGACTCGAACATCGGCTGTTCGATCGTTCGACGAAGATCGAACGATTTGGGCCGTTCGCGCCAAATTCGAGTGACGCGAACGGCCCACAATGCACTACGCCATCGCAGTGTCATCCAGGCGCTGTGATTGGCCAAGCATGCACTGTGACCCCGCATGCTTGGCCAATCACAGCGCCGGCAGCGAGGAGAGCAATGATTGGCCACAGGCAGGATGCCTGTGGCCAATTATTGCTGAGGGTGTTTAGTACACGCCCCACACTATAAAAGGCCGCCAGCACGGCGGCCTAGTGTAGTGTGTTCCGGAGCAGGGATAGAGCAGCATAGGCAGGGACAGTGACTGTTATTTCTTTCTTGCTTAACCTGGATTCCTTTAGTTTAGGGAAAGAGAAGGATAGGTAGGGAGAGTGTCAGTGTGTTTTGTGCTTGTGCTATAGTGTGCTTAAAAAAAAACATTTATTCTAGGGACAGAAAACTGTAGGTAGGGACAGTGTCAGTTTCTTTCACTCTGCAAGTCCTTGTTTCCAGGGACCTGGAAGGACAGTGAGTGAATTGTCCTTGTGCTATATTGTGCTTAAAAAAACATTTATTCTAGGGACAGAAAACTGTAGGTAGGGAGAGTGTTTTTTTTCTTTCACTCTGCAAGTCCTTGTTTCCAGGGACCTGTAAGGACAGTGAGTGAATTGTCCTTGTGCTATATTGTGATTAAAAAAAACATTTTTTCTAGGGACAGAAAACTGTAGGTAGGGAGAGTGTTTTTTTTCTTTCACTCTGCAAGTCCTTGTTTCCAGGGACCTGTAAGGACAGTGAGTGAATTGTCCTTGTGCTATATTGTGATTAAAAAAAACATTTTTTCTAGGGACAGAAAACTGTAGGTAGGGAGAGTGTTTTTTTTCTTTCACTCTGCAAGTCCTTGTTTCCAGGGACCTGTAAGGACAGTGAGTGAATTGTCCTTGTGCTATATTGTGATTAAAAAAAACATTTTTTCTAGGGACAGAAAACTGTAGGTAGGGAGAGTGTTTTTTTTCTTTCACTCTGCAAGTCCTTGTTTCCAGGGACCTGTAAGGACAGTGAGTGAATTGTCCTTGTGCTATATTGTGCTTAAAAAAAACATTTATTCTAGGGACAGAAAACTGTAGGTAGGGAGAGTGTCAGTTTATTTCACTCTGCAAGTCCTTGTTTCCAGGGACCTGTAAGGACAGTGAGTGAATTGTTCTTGTGCTATATTGTGATTAAAAAAAAACATTTTTTCTAGGGACAGAAAACTGTAGGTAGGGAGAGTGTTTTTTTTCTTTCACTCTGCAAGTCCTTGTTTCCAGGGACCTGTAAGGACAGTGAGTGAATTGTCCTTGTGCTATATTGTGATTAAAAAAAACATTTTTTCTAGGGACAGAAAACTGTAGGTAGGGAGAGTGTTTTTTTTCTTTCACTCTGCAAGTCCTTGTTTCCAGGGACCTGTAAGGACAGTGAGTGAATTGTCCTTGTGCTATATTGTGATTAAAAAAAACATTTTTTCTAGGGACAGAAAACTGTAGGTAGGGAGAGTGTTTTTTTTCTTTCACTCTGCAAGTCCTTGTTTCCAGGGACCTGTAAGGACAGTGAGTGAATTGTCCTTGTGCTATATTGTGCTTAAAAAAAACATTTATTCTAGGGACAGAAAACTGTAGGTAGGGAGAGTGTCAGTTTATTTCACTCTGCAAGTCCTTGTTTCCAGGGACCTGTAAGGACAGTGAGTGAATTGTTCTTGTGCTATATTGTGATTAAAAAAAACATTTTTTCTAGGGACAGAAAACTGTAGGTAGGGAGAGTGTTTTTTTTCTTTCACTCTGCAAGTCCTTGTTTCCAGGGACCTGTAAGGACAGTGAGTGATTTGTCCTTGTGCTATATTGTGCTTAAAAAAAACATTTATTCTAGGGACAGAAAACTGTAGGTAGGGAGAGTGTTTTTTTTCTTTCACTCTGCAAGTCCTTGTTTCCAGGGACCTTTAAGGACAGTGAGTGAATTGTTCTTGTGCTATATTGTGATTAAAAAAAACATTTTTTCTAGGGACAGAAAACTGTAGGTAGGGAGAGTGTTTTTTTTCTTTCACTCTGCAAGTCCTTGTTTCCAGGGACCTGTAAGGACAGTGAGTGAATTGTCCTTGTGCTATATTGTGCTTAAAAAAAAACATTTATTCTAGGGACAGAAAACTGTAGGTAGGGAGAGTGTTTTTTTTCTTTCACTCTGCAAGTCCTTGTTTCCAGGGACCTGTAAGGACAGTGAGTGAATTGTTCTTGTGCTATATTGTGATTAAAAAAAACATTTTTTCTAGGGACAGAAAACTGTAGGTAGGGAGAGTGTTTTTTTTCTTTCACTCTGCAAGTCCTTGTTTCCAGGGACCTGTAAGGACAGTGAGTGAATTGTCCTTGTGCTATATTGTGCTTAAAAAAAACATTTATTCTAGGGACAGAAAACTGTAGGTAGGGAGAGTGTTTTTTTTCTTTCACTCTGCAAGTCCTTGTTTCCAGGGACCTGTAAGGACAGTGAGTGAATTGTTCTTGTGCTATATTGTGATTAAAAAAAACATTTTTTCTAGGGACAGAAAACTGTAGGTAGGGAGAGTGTTTTTTTTCTTTCACTCTGCAAGTTCTTGTTTCCAGGGACCTGTAAGGACAGTGAGTGAATTGTCCTTGTGCTATATTGTGCTTAAAAAAAACATTTATTCTAGGGACAGAAAACTGTAGGTAGGGAGAGTGTCAGTTTATTTCACTCTGCAAGTCCTTGTTTCCAGGGACCTGTAAGGACAGTGAGTGAATTGTCCTTGTGCTATATTGTGCTTAAAAAAAACATTTATTCTAGGGACAGAAAACTGTAGGTAGGGAGAGTGTTTTTTTTCTTTCACTCTGCAAGTCCTTGTTTCCAGGGACCTGTAAGGACAGTGAGTGAATTGTCCTTGTGCTATATTGTGCTTAAAAAAAACATTTATTCTAGGGACAGAAAACTGTAGGTAGGGAGAGTGTTTTTTTTCTTTCACTCTGCAAGTCCTTGTTTCCAGGGACCTGTAAGGACAGTGAGTGAATTGTTCTTGTGCTATATTGTGATTAAAAAAAACATTTTTTCTAGGGACAGAAAACTGTAGGTAGGGAGAGTGTTTTTTTTCTTTCACTCTGCAAGTCCTTGTTTCCAGGGACCTGTAAGGACAGTGAGTGAATTGTCCTTGTGCTATATTGTGCTTAAAAAAAACATTTATTCTAGGGACAGAAAACTGTAGGTAGGGAGTGTGTTTTTTTTCTTTCACTCTGCAAGTCCTTGTTTCCAGGGACCTGTAAGGACAGTGAGTGAATTGTCCTTGTGCTATATTGTGATTAAAAAAAACATTTTTTCTAGGGACAGAAAACTGTAGGTAGGGAGAGTGTTTTTTTTCTTTCACTCTGCAAGTCCTTGTTTCCAGGGACCTGTAAGGACAGTGAGTGAATTGTTCTTGTGCTATATTGTGATTAAAAAAACATTTTTTCTAGGGACAGAAAACTGTAGGTAGGGACAGTGTCAGTTTCTTTCACTCTGCAAGTCCTTGTTTCCAGGGACCTGGAAGGACAGTGAGTGAATTGTCCTTGTGCTATATTGTGCTTAAAAAAACATTTATTCTAGGGACAGAAAACTGTAGGTAGGGAGAGTGTCAGTTTCTTTCACTCTGCAAGTCCTTGTTTCCAGGGACCTGTAAGGACAGTGAGTGAATTGTCCTTGTGCTATATTGTGCTTAAAAAAACATTTATTCTAGGGACAGAAAACTGTAGGTAGGGAGAGTGTCAGTTTCTTTCACTCTGCAAGTCCTTGTTTCCAGGGACCTGGAAGGACAGTGAGTGAATTGTCCTTGTGCTATATTGTGCTTAAAAAAAACATTTTTTCTAGGGACAGAAAACTGTAGGTAGGGAGAGTGTTTTTTTTCTTTCATTCTGCAAGTCCTTGTTTCCAGGGACCTGTAAGGACAGTGAGTGAATTGTCCTTGTGCTATATTGTGATTAAAAAAAACATTTTTTCTAGGGACAGAAAACTGTAGGTAGGGAGAGTGTTTTTTTTCTTTCACTCTGCAAGTCCTTGTTTCCAGGGACCTGTAAGGACAGTGAGTGAATTGTCCTTGTGCTATATTGTGCTTAAAAAAAACATTTATTCTAGGGACAGAAAACTGTAGGTAGGGAGAGTGTCAGTTTATTTCACTCTGCAAGTCCTTGTTTCCAGGGACCTGTAAGGACAGTGAGTGAATTGTTCTTGTGCTATATTGTGCTTAAAAAAAACATTTATTCTAGGGACAGAAAACTGTAGGTAGGGAGAGTGTCAGTTTCTTTCACTGTGAAAGTCCTTGTTTCAAGGGACAGAGAAGGACACCTGAAGGTAGCCCTTATTGCTTTTTTCCCATCTCCCTGCAGGCCATCTATTAGAATGTCTGGAAGGCAAACAAGGAGAGGCAGACAGTCAGGAGGCAATAAAAGAGGGCAAGCAGGCTCTGTGTCTGGGGGCAACAGTGCTGGTCGTGGACGCGGTGCATTGTCATCAGCACATGGCCATGGGACACGCTTGTCCTTCTTTTCGGCAGCTGGACATGTTGAGCCACATCATGCCGAAGACTTGGTAGAGTGGATGACCAAGCCCTCCTCCTCCTCCTCATCCTCTCTCACCCAGGCTCAGGGTACTGGAAAAGCAGCTGCCAAAGCGTCGTCTTCCCTGGTATCAATGTCAGACAAATCATCAGTCACTCCTTCCCTAGACCCACCATGTCCTCCTCCTGAGGAGTCCCCCGAACTGTTTCAGCACAGTGTTGGGTACATGCTCCAGGAGGATGCCCAGCGTTTCGAAGGGTCTGATGATGAAACCCAGCTAGAGGAAGGCAGTAGCGTGAGAGCAGACAGAGGGGATGCTCAAGAAGGACACCAATCTGGCAGTCATGTTCCAGCAGCTGCAGCATACTGCCAGATTGGCTCCAGTGATGAGGAGGGAGGGGATGATGAGGTCACTGACTCCACGTGGGTGCCTAATAGGAGAGAGGAGGAGGAGGAGGATGAGGAGGAGGCACATCTCCAACGAGGCAGGATGCCCTTTGGTGGCCAGCGTAAGGGCAGTACACCGACGGAATCACACCGCAGAGCTCCGCCTGTGCAGGGCGCTGCCTCTGCCCGTCATTCAAAAAGTTCTTTGGTGTGGGCCTTTTTTGAGGCTAGTGCATCAGATCGCACAGCTGCTGTTTGCAACATATGTCTCAAGCGTATATCGCGTGGCCAAAACATCAGCCGCTTGGGTACCACATGCCTGACCAGACATATGTTGACCTGCCATGCAGCTCGTTGGCAAGCCTACCTCAAAGACCCACACCAAAGAACAAAGCGGACCTCTCCTTGCACCGCATCAGCTGGGATCTCCAACCCCACTATAACTTCAGTCCTCTCTGAAACATGCACTGAGAGGAATGAAGGTGTAGAATTAGGTGTGTCACAGCCAAGTACTTGCGCCCAATCTGCTAGCAGTACACCGACGTCCGATTCTAGCAGGCAAATTTCCCTGCCCCAGCTGCTGGACCGTCGAAAGAAGTTCACTCCCAGCCATCCACATGCCCAGCGGTTGAATGCTAGCTTGGCTAAATTGCTAGCGCTTCAACTGCTGCCTTTTCAGTTGGTAGACTCGGCCCCCTTCCGTGAGTTTGTGCAATGTGCGGTTCCTCAGTGGCAGGTTCCCAAACGCCACTTTTTCTCACGGAAGGCTATTCCGGCTCTCTACCGGCATGTGGAAGGCAATGTCTTGGCCTCGCTGGACAGGGCGGTCAGCGGTAAGGTGCATATTACCGCTGACTCATGGTCCAGCAGGCATGGACAGGGACGTTACCTTTCTTTCACGGCCCATTGGGTCACTCTTTTGGCAGCTGGGAAGGATTCAGGACAAGGTGCAGTAGTGTTGGAGGTTGTCCCACCGCCACGCCTCCAAAATGCTACTACTGGTTGTGACACACCTCTCTCCTCCACCCCCTCCTCTTCTTCTTCCTCCATGGCCTCTTCCTGTGGTTTGTCCTATGAACCAGCGGTGCTCCGTAGCCGTTCACGGGGCTACGCAAGTACGCAGGCAAAAAGATGCCATGCCGTGCTTGCGCTGGTGTGTTTGGGGGACAGAAGCCACACTGGGGCAGAGGTCCTGTCTGCTCTGCAGGGCCAGGCCGAGAGGTGGTTGACGCCACGCCAGCTTAAGCCAGGAATGGTGGTTTGCGACAATGGCACCAACCTCCTCTCCGCCCTCCGACAGGGACAACTGACCCATGTGCCCTGTGTGGCTCACGTCCTTAACCTGGTGGTGCAGCGCTTCTTGGGCAGGTACCCGGGCTTACAGGATGTCCTGAGGCAGGCCAGGAAAGTCTGTGTGCATTTCCGCAGATCTTATAATGCCAGTGCTCGCCTGGCTGAGCTGCAAAAGGAGTTGAACCTGCCCAAGAACCGCCTTATATGTGACATGCCCACCAGGTGGAACTCAACGTTGGCCATGCTGCAGCGGCTGCACACGCAGCAGAGGGCCATCAATGAGTACCTGTGTGACTACGGCACCAGGACAGGGTCAGGGGAGCTTGGTTTTTTTTCTCCACGCCAGTGGGGCATGATCAGGGATGCATGCACTGTCCTGGCACCATTTGAGGAGGCCACGAGGATGGTGAGCAGTGACAGTGCATGCATCAGTGACACTGTACCTCTTGTCCACCTGTTGGAGCACACGCTGCGTGGAATAATGGACAGGGCACTTGAGGCAGAACAGAGGCAGGAAGAGGAGGACTTCCTTGCCTCTCAAGGCCCCCTTTACCCAGACAGTGTTCCTTCTGTCCCACCCATCGCACAGGAAGAGGAGGAGGAGGAGGAGGAGGAGGAGGAGGAGGATTGTGTCAGCATGGAGGTGGAGGCTGGCACTCAGCATCATCAGCAGCAGTCTTTTAGGGATGATTTACAGTCCCAAGAAACCAGTGGACTTGTACGTGGCTGGGAGGAGGTGGCTGCGGATCATGTCGTCCTTAGTGACCCAGAGGACTCCGGAGCGAATGCCTCAGCAAACCTACGCTGCATGGCCTCCCTGATCCTGCAAAGTCTGCGGAAGGATCCTCGTATTCTTCGGATCAAGGAGAGGGACCATTACTGGCTGGCCACTCTCCTTGATCCACGGTACAAGGGTAAGGTTGCGGACCTTATGTTACCGTCGCAGAGGGAGCAGAGGATGAGACAACTCCGGGAGGCCTTGCAGAAAGGTCTGTGCAACGCGTTCCCAGAGACTGGGAGGTTGCAAACTCCTGGTCCTGGACAACGAGTTGCTGAGGCTTCGGCCAGTCAAAGAAGGAGCGGTGGGGAAGGTGGCCGTCTGACCGATGCGTTCAGACAATTCTTTAGTCCGCAGCCCCAAAGTATGATCGGTTCCAGCAACCATCGCCAGCGTCTGATAAACATGGTGCAGGAATATCTAGGGGCAAGGTCAGACTTGGACACCTTCCCCACCGAAAATCCTCTGGCTTACTGGGTCTTGAGGATGGATCACTGGCCAGAGCTTGCACAGTATGCAATTGAGCTACTGGCCTGTCCTGCATCCAGCGTTCTTTCGGAACGCACATTCAGTGCTGCTGGAGGATTTGTCACGGATCACAGGGTGCGCCTGTCCACCGACTCGGTTGATCGACTGACTTTCATCAAGATGAACCAGTCTTGGATCACCACCAGCTACCACACACCTGATGCTGATATAACAGACTAATTGATTTTACCATGTCACATCCCTTCAAGACTGATGCTGATGCTGAGTGCCTGTGCTGTTATGTTGACTGGCTATCCTCCTCCTCCGAGTCCTCAATGATACGATTGATGATGATAGCTTGGAAGATCATTTTTGTTTATGGGTGCCGCCACCAGTGCCTAACGCCCAATTTTTCAGCCCCTGTTTAACAGGGGCGTGTAATTACAATTTTTGAAGCAATACTTTGCAACAGGGCTCATTGCTGTGCTCCAAGTACAGTATCTGTGAGGAGTTGCAGTGTTGTGCCACCAGTGCCTAAGGCCCAATTTTTCAGCCCCTGTTTAAAAGGGGCGTGTCATTACAATTTTTGAAGCAATACTTTGCAACAGGGCTCATTGCTGTGCTCCAAGTACAGTATCTGTGAGGGGTTGCAGTGTTGTGCCACCAGTGCCTAAGGCCCAATTTTTCAGCCCCTGTTCAACAGGGGCATGTAATTACAATTCTTGATCTAATAATTCACAGCAGGGCCCATTGCTGCACCCACCAAGAGTAACTGTCAGGGCTTACAGTGTTGTGGCACCAGCACCACCATCAAAGGCCCAATTTTTACTACCACTGTTCAACAATTATATGTAATTAAAATTCCTGATATAATAGTTGACAGCAGGGCGTTCCAGCACCAACCAAGAGTAACTGTGAGTGCTTACAGTGTTGTGCCAACACCAACAACTAAGGGGCCTATTTCTGCAGAGTATATACGGCAGGTCCCTACTTTCAAACATCCAACTTACAAACGACTCCTACTTGCAAACGCAAGAAGACAACAGGAAGTGAGAGGAAATCTACCACTAGGAAGGAAAATTCTCTCCTGTAAGAATAAATATGGGAGAAAGGTGTCTCCTCTGTACTGATGCTTTATCAGCAATCCTTGTTTCAAGAAAAACACCACATTTCAAAAACAGTTGTCATTGGGACGGAAAGTGAGGTGAAATGTTCTGAACAGGGGCACAGACAGCAAAACAAATGTTACAGGGGTGATAACCCTTACCTATGTTTTCCAAAAAGTTTAAAAATAGATTTTTGGTCTGGAGCTACACTTCAACAATGTACCTGTTCAAAATTACAAACAGATTCTACATAAGAACAAACCTACAGTCCCTGTCTTGTATGCACCGCCTGTATAGGGCTGTTCAGAGTATATAGGGCCTTTTTTATTTTATGTGCGGGGTTCCCCTTAATATCCATACAAGACCCAAAGGGGCTGGTAATGGGCTGGGGTAGGGGGGGGGGTCATGGGGTAGCTATGCCATTTTTCTTAAAGAATTTCATCCATATTACCGGGACCAGACATTACATTAAAGCCGCAAGCAGTTTTAAATGGCTTTTTTTTTCTTTAGAAGTGTCATTTTGTGCAGGGACAGTTCTAAACACGGGAAACACGTGGCACTTCACAGGCATACTTTAGACACCCCCCAGGTACGATATTTAAAGGAATATTTGACTTTTTTTTTTCACTTTATGCATCATTAAAATGACTGCTCCCGAAAAACGACCGTTTTTAAAACTTCTTTTTGCATTGATACATGTCCCCTGGTGCAGAACCCGGGTTCCCAAACCCTTTTTAGGACAATAACATGCATAATAGTTGTTATAATTAGCACTTTAGAATTCGAACGTTCGCATCCATTGTATTTAATAGGGTTCTAATGTTCGTTCGAACTTTCGGTCCGTTCGCGGGTTCTGGTGCGAACCGAACCCGGGGGTGTTCGGCTCATCACTAGTAGGGACAGTGTCAGTGATATTGTGTGTAGGGAGAGAGAAGGATAGGTAGGGACAGTGTCAGTGATATTGTGTGTAGGGAGAGAGAAGGATAGGTAGGGACAGTGTCAGTGATATTGTGTGTAGGGAGAGAGAAGGATAGGTAGGGACAGTGTCAGTGATATTGTGTGTAGGGAGAGAGAAGGATAGGTAGGGACAGTGTCAGTGATATTGTGTGTAGGGAG
Source organism: Rana muscosa (assembly GCA_029206835.1). Lineage (NCBI taxonomy): Eukaryota > Metazoa > Chordata > Amphibia > Anura > Ranidae > Rana > Rana muscosa. The sequence goes on along the minus strand of CM055123.1, from coordinate 238,495,383 downwards.
AGAGAAGGATAGGTAGGGACAGTGTCAGTGATATTGTGTGTAGGGAGAGAGAAGGATAGGTAGGGACAGTGTCAGTGATATTGTGTGTAGGGCAGTGGCGTCTCCAGCTTTCATATTTAGGGGGGGCACATGGGGGGACAGGGACAAAAGTAGGGGGGCCAACTATAAAATGCAAATATATATATATCCTCGGGCCCTTTACTACGGTCCCACAACGGGCCCTTTCACATGTTCTGTAGTGAGCTCCCTTCCTACTATACTGGGGCCCCACCAGGGTGGCAGAAAACAAGAGATATATGTCACCAGCACACCAAGAAAATATAAGGGTCCAAAGCAGTGGGAGAACTATCAGGGTTGCAAAGGTTGTCTTGCCACCGGGCCCTGGTGTTCTGCCACTGTGGGGTTCTCCAGCTGTCCTGTCCCTGTTATTGACAGCGCTGGTCTGGCATCTGTCTCCTTGGCACCGGCGGCAGTCTATTAGGACTTTGTGCTGGTGACATTATGGGTGCATGCAGGGGAAAGCTGGCACTATTGGTTATAGAGAGACGAGCCCCCAGCTGGTCAACTAGCAGCAGAAATGCTGTATAACCATCTCTGTTGACATGCTGATCGGGATGTGATCCTAGTGATGCTCCCAGTCAGATCTAATAAACACAGTATTTATTAGCATCAAGAGTACAACCACATATATATATATATATATATATATATATATATATATATATATATATACTGTATGTTCAGCGGCCATGTGGGCTCTATGCCTGTAAAGTGTGGGCTTTGATCAATAAAATCACTGATATTTAACACTAGGATTTGACTAGGAGCATCACCTGGATTGCATCCCGATCAGCATGTCAGAGAAGGCGCCACTGCTGCTAAGCAACCTGCAGGGAGCTCAACTGTCTACAACCAATAGAGATGGGCTCGGGTGTGTTTAAAATCCCACATGCCCGATCTCCCACAAGGAAGCCGACACTCCACAGTGATAATCACAGACAGTGAGACATTTCCTGATCTGTGGAGCTGCGGAGCGGGAAATGTCTCATTGCCTGTGATTAGCGCTGTGCAGTGTGGGCTTTCTGGCAGGCTCTGGCATGTGGAATTTTGAACATGCCCAGCCCATCTCTAACAACAAATTGAGCTGGCCCTCCTGTACATCAGCCCCATAAAGTAACCAGCACTGGGTTCCAATGTGCTGCCGCCGCTGCCATGGAGACAGAGACCAGCGCTGTGAATAGCCGGGACAGGACAGCAACTCTGGTTGTTCCAGCACTGGTCCACACTGGGAACATTCCACCATCCACCTATAATGTGTAGATGGGGGAATTGGATCATTTCCTTTTTTTTTTCATTCAACCTAATAGTTGAATGAAAAAAAGTGATCAATGTATGGGCTGCCTAAGAGCTAAGACCAGCCATAGACAGTTTAAATCTCAGCTGGTTCAGCAGGAACTGGCTGAGATTTGAACCATTAATGAGCAGATTCTCTTATGATTATCACTAGTGGTTGCTATAGTCACTAGTGATAATCACTGTTTGTCGGGGGAATACAATTGCTGGGCAGGAGGGATATTCCCCTGTCAGCACTGTCTGTGTTGATGGGGGAATCATGCCAGTTTCTTTCCTGCAATCTGTGGATGCGTATATTCCCTGCCTAACTGAAAGTAAATTGTGAATGTCTTGAAAGAACAGGAGAGGGGGAGGGAGACAGATGGGGGAGAGAAGGGATGGAGATAATGCAGTTCAGTGATTACAGTGTACTGCAGTCTGCAGTGCACACACTTACCCATGGTCTACGCTAGAATCTCAGGCATCATTCACACACAGCCTGGAATGCTGCTGATTTTCATATTTCCCGCCCACACATCCCCTCTCTTCAGATACAGCACGCTGGGACAGTGTGGGCGGGACTGGGAGGAGGAGGAGCTGTATTCCTCCCTGCTAGTATGTGAGGAGAGTGAGGGGGGGTGGCTGGACTCGCTGGGCTGTGAAAGAGTGTCATAGACTGACACTCGGCTCAGCTTGCAGTCACCACTCTCGGAATTTATAGGCTGGTTCTCCTGTCCTAAGGACGGGAGAAATCAGTCTGTTTTTTCAGTAACTGAGATGAAGGCTTGGGCCCCCCTCCCCCCCTCCCACAGTGCTTGTGGAGTCCTTCCTGCAACTCGCTCTTCTCCATGCCAATGAGGATGCAGGGAAAGGAGCAGATTGAGCGGCTGTGGTTGTGTGAGCGCTCGCATTATGCAGTGTCAGCGAGCAGAGGGAGGGGGAGGAATCCCCCACAGGAGCTGACTGGGGACGCTCTCCCTCTCAGGAGAGACTATGTTACCCCAGCAGAAGCCCGAGCAAAAAAAAAATTTTTTTTTTTTTTTTGGGGGGGCACATGGTGGGGCACAGCATAATGTTGGGGGGGCCAGGGCCCCCTCTGGTCCCCCCCTAGGGACGCCATTGGTGTAGGGAGAGAGAAGGATAGGCAGGGACAGTGTTAGAGAAATTGTGTGTAGGGAGAGAGAAGGATAGGTAGGGACAGTGTCAGTGATATTTTTGCTAAGCCTCCTGCACAGTATACAACCGAAGCTAGCCCTTAGTGCTGTGATTTCCTGTTGTGTAACACAGGCAGGCATCTGCAGCACTTAAAGCAGGCGTAGTGTGATTCCTGCAAAATATACACCTGAAGCTAGCCCTTATTGCTCATAGTTTTTTTTCTTTTGTGTTACACTAAGGGCTCTTTCACACAGGACGGATCAGTAATGATCCACCCCGTGAAGCTCCGCTTGCTCAGCGGGGATCGCTCCGTTGATCCCCGCTGAGCCGGCGGATGACTGGGCGGTTCCCGCACACTGTGCAGGGACCGCCCTGTCAGAGCGCCGCTCTCCCCTATGGGGGGATCGGATGATGACGGACCGTAGAGTCCGTTGTCATCCGATCCGCAGACGGAAGGAAAAATAGGGTTTTCCTCCGTCACACTTTTGCGGATCGGAGCAGGTCGAATGTCAGCGGACATGTCACCGCTGACATCCGTGGCTCCATAGGAGGACATGTAGCATCCGTTCAGGTCCGCCTAAAAAACTGACAGGCGGACCTGAACGGACCCTCCGTGTGAAAGAGCCCTAACAGGCATCTGCAGCACTTAAAGCAGGCGTAGTGTGATTCCTGCAAAATATACACCTGAAGCTAGCCCTTATTGCTCGTAGTTTTTTTTCTTTTGTGTTACACTAACAGGCATCTGCAGGGGCATATAAAAAATATATAATGTGGCGCTGTGAGAGAAGTAGTAAAAAAACTACTTTATGTATAGCACAATGGTGCACATAAAAATATGGTGTCAAACAAAACGTTTGTACACAATAGGTGTACACAAATGAATGTGATAAAAATGTAAGTGAATACTAACAGTGAAATAAATGGTATGGGGTATAGGTGCACAACAAAAACCAGCAATTAAACTGGAATATTGATCATACCCATAATAAACAAAAATAAAAATGAAAATATAATGTAGGTGGAGACAAACTCATATAAGGCGTCACAGATGAGTATGTAGAATAATGTCCAATCTTATCACATATGAAAAGAAGTTCATAGGTCAAAATCCAACAAGGAGCTGCATAATACCAATTATTTCACTGTTAGTATTCACTTACATTTTTATCACATTCATTTGTGTACAAACGTTTTGTTTAACACCATATTTTTATGTGCACCATTGTGCTATACATAAAGTAGGGTTTTTTACTACTTCTCTCACAGCGCCACATTATATATTTTTTATATGTTCTATATATCCTGTCTGATTTTATGTTTGGCTGCTTCATTTAGTAGAGTTGGCGCAATTATTATTTAATCTTCATGCCCACTGGCGTTTTTACAGCTGCGTTTTTTGCAGCTTAAAAACGCCTGTCCATGTTATTGTATTTTTTATTTTTTTTTGAAAAAAAACAAAAACAAAAAAAAAAACGTCGGAGTTAAAAACGCGACCGCACGTTAGTGTTTTTTGACGCTCACGTTTTTCCCTGCCTAAGGCCCCATGCACACGAGACGCAGGTGCAAACTCTGCTGAACACACGTTTTTAAACGCTGAAACCAGCGTTTATAAACGCGCGTTTTGCCGCGTTTGCGGCCGCGTTTAGCGGCGTTTTACCGCATTTGCGTTTATAAGCGTTTCATCATAGACCCTCCCTAAGCTCAAAAAACAGTAAATTTTAACCATTTCAGCCAGTTTGTGAGACCAGAGTGAGTAGCAGCAGCTGAGAGAGCAGCAGTGTACTTGTATTTAGCGTATCACTTGCCACATCATCTGCCACAAGTTGTGGATTGTCCACTTGCCACGTCACCTGCCACGTCACCTGGCCACATCACCTGGCCACATCACCTGGCCACGTCACCTGCCACAAGTTGTGGATTGTCCACTTGCCACGTTACCTGGCCACGTTACCTGCCACGTCACCTGGCCACGTTACCTGCCACGTCACCTGGCCACGTCACCTGCCACAAGTTGTGGATTGTCCACTTGCCACGTCACCTGGCCACGTCACCTAGCCATGTTACCTGCCCACATTACCTGCCACGTCATCTAGCCACGTCACCTGCCACAAGTTGTGGATTGTCCACTTTCCACGTCACCTGGCCACATCACGTGCCACGTCACCTGCCACAAGTTGTGAATTGTCCACTTGCCACGTCACCTGCCACGTCACCTGGCCACGTCACCTGCCACAAGTTGTGGATTGTCCACTTGCCACGTCACCTGGCCACATCACCTGGCCACGTTACCTGCCACGTCACCTGGCCACGTCACCTGCCACAAGCTGTGGATTGTCCACTTGCCACGTCACCTGGCCATGTCACCTGGCCACATCACCTGACACAAGCTGTGGATTGTCCACTTGCCATGTTACCTGCCACAAGTTGTGGATTGTCCACAATGCAATGCAAGCAATTACAGTTTTCTTTTATATTTTTTAATAGTTTTTCATCATTTGCCATCATTTTTGAGATTTCTAATGTTAAAAAATAGGTCACCTTTAAAAACGCTTATAAACGCAAACGCGGCAAAACGCCGGTACCGCGTTTAGCCGCGTTTAGCCGCGTTTAGCAGCGTTTAGCGTCTGAAACGTGGAAAACTTTTGCGTCTGAACCCATTTTTTTGCTTCTGGAAAAACGAGGTTAAACGCAACTGCTTGTAAACGCCAAAAAACGAGAGTGTGTGCATGGACACATAGGATAACATTGAATGGGTTCAGGAGCAGTTGAAAAAAGCGTCCAACTGCCTCTGAACGCGCGTTCAACAGCAAATAACAGCGTCTCGTGTGCATGGGGCCTTATTCTGACTCTGAGGAACGCACTGGTCCTGGTTTTTTTTTACAGCTTACAAACGCCTATGCTCTTTACAGCTCAAAAACGCCTAGGTGGGCATGAAGCTATAGACTAACATGGACAGGCGTTTTTAAGCTGTAAAAAACGCTCAAAACCGCGGCTGAAAAAACGCCCGTGGGCATGAGGCCTCAGGGGCATGTAATTACAATTCTTGATCTAATAATTCACAGCAGGGCCCATTCCTGTGCCCACCAAGAGTAACTGTGAGGGCTTAAAGTGTTGTGGCACCAGTACCAACACCAAAGGCCCAATTTTTCAGCCCCTGTTCAACAGGGGCATGCAATTACAATTCTTGATCTAATAATTCACAGCAGGGCCCATTCATGCGCCCACCAAGAGTAACTGTCAGGGCTTACAGTGTTGTGGCAACACCAACATGTAAGGGGCAAATTTCAGCAGAGTATATACGGCAGGCCCCTACTTTCAAACATCCAACTTACAAACGACTCCTACTTGCAAACGGAAGGATACAACAGGAAGTGAGAGGAAATCTACCCCTAGGAAGGGAAATTCTCTCCTGTAAGAGTTAATATGGGAAAAAAAGTTTCTCCTCTCCACTGATGCTTTATCACCAATCCTTGTTTCAATAAAAACCCAAATTTTCAAAAAACATTTGTCATTAGGACGGAAAGTGAGGTGAAATGTTCTGAACAGGTGCACACTGCACAGACAGCAAAACAAATGTTACAGGGGTGATAACCCTTACCTATGTTTTCCAAAAAGCTTAAAAATAGATTTTTTGCCTGGAGCTACACTTAAACAGTGTACCTGTTCAAAATTACAAACAGATTCTACATAAGAACAAACCTACAGTCCCTGCCTGTCTTGTTTGCACCGCCTGTATACGGCTGTTCAGAGTATATATAGGGCCTTTTTTATTTTGTGTGCGGGGTTCCCCTTAATATCCATACAAGACCCAAAGGGGCTGGTAATGGGCTGGGGTAGGGGGGGGGGTGTCATGGGGTAGCTATGCCATTTTTCTTAAAGATTTTCATCCATATTACCGGGACCAGACATTACATTAAAGCCGCAAGCAGTTTTAAATGGCTTTTTTTTCCTTTAGAAATGTAATTTTGTGCAGGGACAGTTCTAAACACGGGAAACACGTGGCACTTCACAGGCATACTTTAGACACCCCCCAGGTACGATATTTAAAGGAATATTTGACTATTTTTTTTTCACTTTATGCATCATTAAAATGAATGCTCCAGAAAAACGGACGTTTTAAAACTTCTTTTTGCATTGATACATGTCCCCTGGTGCAGAACCCGGGTTCCCAAACCCTTTTTAGGACAATAACATGCATAATAGTCGTTATAATTAGCACTTTAGATTTCAAACGTTCACATCCATTGTATTTAATAGGGTTCTAACGTTTGTGCGAACTTTTGGTGCGTTCGCGGGTTCTGGTGCGAACCGAATCAGGGGGTGTTCGGCTCATCCCTACCCAAGGTAAGTAATGGGTAATTATGGAGAAGGATGTGTTAAGAAGTGCCCTGAAAAAGGGAAGGGAGGGTATCGTGCACTGGAACCAACAAAGAGCATGGGCTCCTCCCATGAATTCAGGCCACCATACTGGCATTTTTACTTATGGTTCGTGGCCCTTATGCCCCGTGCACACGACCGGTTTTCCTGTAGGAAAAAGACTGATAAGAGCTTTTGGTCGGGAATCCCGACTGTGTGTATGCTCCATCAGACTTTTTCCAACAGGAAAACTGCCGGGAAAAAAAAGAGAGCAGGATCTCTTTTTTCCTTGTTGACTAGACTAGAAGGATCCTGACATGTCTGATGAACTGGCTGCCACTCAGGGGGCCATTCGGAAAGGGTAGCAGGGGGCTACTATCAGATTTGCTGGGTAGCTGGGACAGTCGCCAGTCAAGTATCGACACTGGGCACCAGGCGTTGTTGGTTTGAAACAGGTTGATGTCAACCCCAGGACTGGTTTGTTGGGTTTTGGAGACTGTAAGATGCAGAGAGTAGCGGTCCTGAAAACGAGTTAGGTGACGTCCGAGCAGTGTTTGACTGCCGGTGCCGTTAACGGTAAATTCACTAGGTCGCAGAAAACCATAGAAGGTCAAGTAGATGGCCGCTTGGATGACCAGGCTGGGCAAAAGCCCAAACTAACAATGTGTAAGGATTTCAGACATGCCTCTGAAGATGGCACTCGTGACAGGTAGGCGTTTGCCACTGGCAACAGGCCGGTGTTTCTGGACGCCCCATAGGAGAGACCTGACAGCATGGGCCGTGAATACTGATGGTTTACTGGGGTTCTGTAAGGACAGAAAGTGCTGGACACCAGCTAGGTACAGTGGAACCTCGGATTGCGAGTAACGCGGTTAACGAGCGTTTCGCAATAGGAGTACTGTATTTTAAAAAATCCTAACTCGGTTTGCGAGTGTTGTCTCGCAAAACTAGCAGGATTCAATCCAAAGCGGTGTGCAGTACCACGTTTGGCCTGAGGTGGTGGGGCGCTTGAGCTGAGCGGAGTCGAACGCCGCTGATCGGAGCTGTTCGGAAATGCTCGGAAATACTCCATTCCCGAGCCTTTCCGAGGTTTGCCGAGGTCAGCCGAGCTGTCCTCTGGCCTTTCCGTGTGTTTCCGAGGCTCTACGGCGCCCCCCACCTCTGGCCACATGCGCTATTGCATGCCATTGAAGTCAATGTGGAACAAATTATTTTCGTTTTCATTGACTTCAATGGGGAAACACGCCTTGATATGCGAGTACTTTTTAGATTACAAGCATTCTCCTGGAACGGATTATGCTCCTAATCCGAGGTTCCACTGTATAGCCTGATGGTAGTGTAAGAAAAGGGCCAGCTGCGTGTGGCAATATGAAATTAGGGCTAAGACGTGTCTAACGTCACCTATCGCTGCCCCAGGGCAAGGGTCCAAAAGGAGCCAGGGAGTCGTTAATGCGTTGGCGAGGTGCGGCTTCAGTCCATCGTCAGCAATGACCAGGGTGGGACAGGAGTAGTCCTTGGGTAGGCTCCAGGAAAAAAAAAGTAAAGAAGAAACGGGACAGCGCATTAGCTGCGATATTGCATTTGCCTGGAACATGTTTGCAGAAAATGTTTAAACTGGTGATGGAGTGACAGCTGCATGAACCTGCGCAGGAAGGACATAATGGGGGATGACTTGGATCTGCCTTTATTGATGATGTTGGCCTTGGCCTGATTGTCCGTGGTGAAGTACGCCGTTTGCTCAGTCCAGGTGTGGCCCCAGACTTGAGCAGCTGCCGCGATGGGATACAGCTAGAAAAGTGATGAGGACTGGGTGAATTCAGGGACTAAGAGGATTTCTGGGGGCCAAGGTTTAGCAAACCAGTGACGGCCGAAAATGGCCGCAAAGCCCGTGGAGGCTGCGGCATTGGTGACCACCTGTGGTGACTGAGCTGCCAGGATGAGCATTCAAATGCCGTTCCAGTTGGTGAGGAACTCGTCCCACATAGCTAAGTCTGCTACTGCTGCTTGGTCTAGTTTGAGAACTCGGTCTGGATCTTGCACTGGTGTGAGGAAGACTAAAAGCCATAATATAAAGGACCGCCCTTGAGGAATAATCCTCATGGCGAAGTTAAGCATCCCTAGTAAGGATTGCAACTGTCTTATGGAGCACCCTTAGGACAGGGTGAAGTTGTGGATAACTGTCCTGATGTGGGCTAGTTAGGAGGCAGGCTAGTTTGCATGGCACGCATATATCCAGAGTGACATCTAGGAAGTTTGATAGAGTGTGCCGTGCCTTCCACTTTATGCTCGGCTATGGGCACGTTGAGGTTCCTGAACACCGTACTGAACTTGTCTAGATCTGCCATGGGGTGTGCCTGGTTGTTCGATGAGCAGGAAGTCATCGAGGTAGTGGATGACCATCTGACAGTGGGCCTGGTGTGACAGAATCCATGTGAGGGCCGGGCCTGAGCGAAGACGTCGAACAGCCACGGGCTTCTCTTGGACCCCATTGTAATCTGTCCTGATTGTAATTTGCGTGGTTGCAAGGGTCTCACTGAGTGTTAGGTTGCTGAGGCGATTTGCGTGATTGCAAGGGTCTTGACGAATGTGAGGTTGCTGAGACGATATTGCAGTTGCAAGGGTCTTAAATGAGTGTCAGGTTGCTTGAGACTATTTTGCATGGTTGCAAGGGTCTCAACGAGTGTCGGGTTGCTGAGACGAATTTGCATGGTTGCAAGGGTCTCAACGGGTGTCAGTTTGCTGAGATGACATTGCGTGGTTGCGAGGGTCAAAGAGAGTGATGTTACTGAGATGATATTGCGTTTGCAAGCTGCCTCAAATGCGTTTCAGGCTGCTGAGATAATATTGCGTGTTTGCAAGGGTCTGAAATGAGTGTCGGGTTGCTGAGATGACATTGCGTGGTTGCAATCTTGACGAGTGTGAGGTTGCTGAGACGATATTGCGTTTGCAAGGGTCTCAAATGAGTGTCAGGCTGCAGAGACGATTTTTGCATGGCTGCAAGGGTCTCAACGGGAGTCAGGTTGCTAAGATGATATTGCATAGTTGCAAGGGTCTCAAATGAGAGTCGGGTTCCTGAGACGGTTTTGCGAGTTTGCAAGGGTCTCAGTGTTTTGCGACTCAAAATGGGATAAGGACAAATTTCGTACGATTCGTAATTTCTTAGGGGGAACTAACGAATGACATGGGTGACAACGAATGGTAACGAATTGATATGACATAAAAAATGTGGTAATGAATCTAACCTGCGACAGTGAGCTGTGCGAGTGAGTTTGCATCAGACTGTAGCGGGTGTGCAATGTATTGGGGAAGTGTGGCGTGGTGCCATGCATGAGGCACTTAAGAATAAGTATAGTAACACAGATCAGAGAAGAAGTGCATACAAATGATTCGTAAGTTCCGCTACGGAACCTGAACACGACATGGGTGACACAACGAGTGGCCACGAATTGACATGACAAAACATGGTAATGAATCATACCTGCGACAGTGAACCGTGTGACTTAGTTTGCATGGGACTGTAGCGGGTATGCAACGTAGCAGAAGAGTGTGGTGTGGCACCATGCATGACGCACACAAAATAACTTTGTTTGGCAAATAAACGGGAGAAGAACCGTGGATGAACAATTCGTAAGTTTCCCGGCGGGAAATGAACACATGGCATGGAGGATACAACAAATGGCAACATTTAGGACATGATATGAATGCAAAGTAACAACTCCTACCTGCGTCAGTGAGCAGTGCGACTAGGCTCGAATCGGACTGTAGAAAGTATGCAATGTATCTGATATGAATCGGTTGTAGAGAGAAATTACTCCGATACGAATCGGTTGTAAAATGTATGAAATTAATCCGATACGAATCAGTAGTAAAGAGGATTAAATGAATCTGATACGACTTGGTTGTAGAGTGTATGCCAGCCCTTACTCTGAAACTGAACACATACCAACCACTCAGCCTTCCTCTTGGCAAAAAGCCTCCAGGTCCTGTAAATTATTGGGCTGTCTTGCATGAACTGCACGTTTGAGATCTCCCCAGAGTGGCTCAATGATATTGAGATCAGGAGACTGAGATGGCCACCCCAGAACCTTCACTTTATTCTGCTGTAGCCAATCACAGGTCGACTTGGCCTTGTGTTTTGGATCATTGTCATGTTGGAATGTCCAAGTACGTCCCATGCCCAGCTTCCTGGTTGATGAATGCAAATGTTCCTCCAGTATTTTTTGATAACATACTGCATTCATCTTGCCATACATTTTGACCAAATTTCCTGTGCCTTTGTAGCTCAAACATCCCCAAAACATCAGCGACCCACCTCCGTGTTTCACAGTAGGAATGGTGTACCTTTCATCATAGGCCTTGTTGACTCCTCTCCAAATGTAGCGTTTATGGTTGTGGCCAAAAGACTAAATTATGGTCTCATCACCCCAAATGACTTTGTGCCAGAAGGTTTGAGGCTTGTCTCTGTGCTGTTTGGCATATTGTAAGCGGGCTACTTTGTGGCATTAGCGTAGTAATGGCTTTCTTCTGGTGACTCGACCATGCAGCTCATCTTTCTTCAAGTGCCTCCTTATTGTGCATCTTGAAACAGCCACACCACATGTTTTCAGAGAGTCCTGTATTTCACCTGAAGTTATTTGTGGGTTTTTCTTTGCATCCCGAACAATTTTCCTGGCAGTTGTGGCTGAAATTTTAGTTGGTCTACCTGACCGTGATTTGGTTTCAACAGAACCCCTCATTTTCCACTTCTTGATTAAAGTTTGAACACTGCTGATTGGCATTCTCAATTCCTTGGATATCTTTTTATATCCCCTTCCTGTTTTATACAGTTGAGCTACCTTTTCCCGCAGATCCTTTGACAATTCTTTTGCTTTCCCCGTGACTCAGAATCCAGAAACGTCAGTGCAGCACTGGATAAAAGATGCAAGGGGCTGTCAGGAGTCCAGAAACTCATTGACCTTTTATGCACACACACTAATTACACTAATTACAAGCAAATGGATCACAGGTGAGGATGGTTACATTTAATAGCCATTCAAACCCCTTTGCGTCAACTTGTGTGCATGTTATCAGGCCAAAATCACCAGGGTATGTAAACTTTTGATCAGGGTCATTTGGCTAGTTTCTGTTGTCATTATGATTTAAAAAGAGTAAACACAGTTGATTGATAATAAATGGTTTTTGTGTTATTCATTGTCTCTGAAAAATGGACAAGAAATCGTAAATTCTGCCAGGGTAAGAGCCCATTCACACAGGGGCAACTTTGGATCGGACTTCAAGTCGCCCCTAGTCGCCTCAAGTCGCGCTGCATAAGAAAATCAATGTAAGTGAATGGAGCCGTCTTAATGTACACTACTGCAGTTGCTCCGACTTCAAAAAAGGTTCCTGTACTACTTCAATCCGACTTCTAGGCGACCTGTACCCATTGATTTCAATGGAATCCGCCTCAGAAGTCGGATCCCCTGTCTTAACAGAAGCAACTTTCCAGGAAGAGAACATACATTTCTCAGGCAAACCTCTCCCTCCCCTCTCCCACAGAGCTGATTCTTGTTTGATTGGCCACTGGAATGTCTCCTGTCCTGGAGGCAACTTGAAGTTGCCTTGTAAGTAGCTTCATGTCGCGCTGTGATTCATACTCAAGTCGTGTCCAAGTTGCCTCCAAAAGTTGCGCTGGAAGTCGTGTTGCCCCTGTGTGAATGGAGTCTTAGTAAAATTATGAGCACAACTGTGTTATATATAAACACTTCAGCTCCAGAAGATTTTTCCCCCTTCATGACCAGGCCATTTTTTGCTATTCTGCAGTGCGCTGCTTTAACTGGCAATTGCGCAGTCATGCAACACTGTATACTAGAGAAATTTATATCATTGTTTTCACACAAACAGAGCAAATGTGTTACTACATAAAAAAATAAAAAAACAAAGTCGGGAAATAACATTGTAAAGAATCTCAATTATAAAATTATAAAGTCCAGCCTTACATCCCAGGGATGAGTGTGTGTGTTGTTATCCACTTGTATTTTCTCCCTGTCAGATCCGATACGCCATTCCCTAATTACATGACAATAATTTGAGTTTCAATTGACATCACCAAGCTCAGATATAGAGAGGTGACAGGGAGAGAATACAAGTTAATAACCAAAACCCAAGTAATCCCTGAGTGGTACAACTTCACTGTTCTAAAAACACAAGGGTTGAGCTTCAGATTTTCTTTTTCGTACATCACGGGACACAGAGCGACTTAGTCATTACTAATGGGTTATATAGATACCTTCAGGTGCTGGCACTGGCAACTTCCAAAACCGGAAGTACCCTCCCCTATATAAGCCCCTCCCATCCGGGAGCACCTCAGTTTTTTGCCAGTGTCTAAGGTGTTGGCCAAAGAGTAACATGTGTTTTCACTGGGCTTGCGTACAGGTTCTTTTATGGGCCTCAGTAAGCTATTCCGGATCCGACCAAAAAAGCTTCATAGCTAAACGGTCGGTACCCGGGCCTTGCAACAGAAGAGCAAGGTTTTGCCTGTAATGCCTCTCTTAGGAGGGCTGGACCCTGGGATCCAGAGCTCTGGTCATACCCACGACCAAGATGTTGTCTGTGCAGGGTGCTATACAGGTCCAGGGGAGTGGAATCCTTGGGAACCCGGTCCCTGAAGGTTTAAATACAATGCCTGCCGTGAGAGGTGAAGTTTGGGCTTCTGTGGACCAAACAAAGTCCTGCGGCGGGGAACAGGTAAGTGGGGGCCCCCAGGAACTTGGTTCTATTGGGGGACCCCCAAGCCTAATTTGTCTTTCTGTCTGTTACCTAACGGTATTCCCGCTAATATCTGTGCATGCCTGTAACTACTGGAAAATGTAAAATTTTAATAGTAGTCAAGAAAAAAAAAAAAGGAGACCGCGGTACCTGTGTTAAACCACTAGAGGCCGCTGTGGTCCATTTTTCTTGTCATGTGGATCCTTGGCTTTTTCAAGTCAAAAGATCCAGGCAGTTGGTAAGTTTCTCTGTGGGAATCCACTTCCTCTGCCCTGTTGCTGCGCTCATCCACCGCACAGGCCCTCCGGCAAAAAGGGCCCTGGCTCCTAGTCCCTGCTTGTTTTCAAACAAGAGCGCCGAAGGCACACGGGCGTGCGCGCGGGCGCGTGCACGTGCCTCCTATGAAAGGAAAGGGGCGGGTGGATGACGCTTGATGCGCGCCGCGGCGCTTCTGCGCATGTGCAGGCGTCCCAGCATGGATAAAAGACACAGTACAAGTGTCAGCTGGATGCAAGCAGAGCTAGCAACAAAACGGTGGCACACAGAGGCGGTTGATGCAGGCATCCCCATAGAAAGACACTTTAGTGGACACCAGCTGGTATATAGCAGCAACTGTGTTAGACTATTACCAGTAAAATTAGTGTATGACGACGGGAATACCTCAGCTTTGTGCTTGAAGGATATGTCGTCCAGACGCTCTGGAAATAAGTCTTCCAAGAAGCCAAAGGGGTCTCCATCGGGCTCTGAGGATTTTGGGCATGCTTGTACTGCACCAATCTCCCCTGAAATTTCCGAGGTTAGTAGCCGTAGGAACCCCGCAGGAGTACCTGGTGCTGCAGCTGTCCCCAGTCCACCTGCTCCTGTATATATAACAGAGGAGGTTTTTTCCTCAGCTCTGGGAGGATTGGAAGAGAGATTAACAGCATTGATCGCTGCTTCCCTGTCACAGGGAAAGCGCGTCCGATCTCCGTCTCCTCCTTCAGAGTACTTGTTAGTGGAGGAACAGCCCCACACAGAGATCGACCTCCCTGAAGGGGATCAGGATGAGGTTGATTCGGTTATAGAGGAATCAACAGTGGAAGAACCTTTCTCAGCATCTCAGGCTGAAAGATTATGGGTTCAGTCTCTGACTAACATGGTCCGATCAGCATTTAAAATGCCTCTTGCGGAGCCATCAACCACTACTGTCTCCTCGCTGGGGTCGCTGAAAGCTCCCCAGACTGTCTGTTCCTTCCCAATCCACCCTTTATTGGAAGGGCTTATTTACCAGGATTGGGAGCATCCTGATAAAATATTTACTCCCCCCAAGAGATTTCCGGTGATCTATCCCATGGAGGATAAGTTCATAAAAAAATGGAGGGTCCCTACAGTGGACGCAGCCATCTCTTGTGTGAATAAATCACTGACATGTCCAGTAGATAATTTTCCAATGTTCAAAGACCCAATAGATAAAAAATTGGAGTCTTTACTAAAATCTGCTTTCTCTACAGCAAGCATGGTGACACAACCTGCAGTAGCAGCGATTGGGGTCTGCCAAGCAGTGAAGGATCAGTTGAAACAAGTCTTAAGGGACTTACCAGATCAGCAGGCTCTTGCCCTAGCTGACCTACCTAGAGCCTTGTGTTTTACGGTGGACGCCATAAAGGATACAATCCAACAGGCCTCCCGCTTTACGCTGTCTGTAGTACATATGCGTAGGCTTCTTTGGCTCAAAAACTGGTCTGCTGAAGCTCCTTGTAAGAAATTGCTGATTAGCTTCCCATTTCATGGAGAACGCTTATTTGGAGACAAGTATATCCAGAAAATTTCTGCCGGTAAAAGTACACTCTTGCCGGTTCAGAACAAGGGTAGAAGTCCTTCTTTTAAGAGGCCTACTTCTCCAGTCCCTGGCACATCGGCTGTGAAACAGTTCAGACGGCCTCCGCGGTCAAATCCAGGGGGCAGAAATCAGGGAGAAACCCTGGGTCAAGAGAGGTACGAAACCTCCCCCCAAGTCATGAAGGGTTGCCCCTACTCAATCGGGTGGGGGGAAGACTTCAGTTGTTCACAGAGACCTGGCGGGACACCATCAGAGACAGATGGGTGATCTCCGCAGTAAGTCTGGGATACAAGCTGGAGTTAAAAGACACTCCTCCTGCCCATTTTATGAGGTCAAACGTGCCAAGCGATCCCCAGAAGAGAGGATCCCTCCTTCTGGCACTAGAACAACTATTGCTCCAAGGTGTAATCATGAAGGTTCCCTTGGAAGAAAGCGGGTTCGGGTTTTACTCGAACCTTTTCACAGTCCCCAAACCAAATGGGGACGTGAGGCCCATATTAAATCTAAAAGGGCTAAACAAATTCCTACATATCAGGACTTTTCGGATGGAGTCGATCCAATCGGTGGCCACCGCCCTACAAGGGCAGGAATGGTTAGCCTCGATCGACATAAAGGATGCTTATCTGCATATTCCCATCTTTCCGGCCCACCAGAAATTTCTACGCTTTGTAGTAGAAGGGCGCCATTTTCAGTTCAGAGCCTTACCTTTCGGTCTGGCCACAGCACCACGAGTGTTCACAAAAATTCTGGCCCCACTATTGGCCAATCTAAGAACACGGGGTGTAACGATAATGGCATATTTAGACGACCTGCTACTAATAGACCACTCAGTGGAAAAACTGGAAGTAGCTATTCACGAGACAATCAAGTATCTGGAATATCACGGTTGGATTATCAACCGAGACAAGTCAGCTCTAAGACCAGTCAAAAGTCTGGAATACTTGGGGCTAAGGCTGGATTCAAATCAGAGAAAGATTTTCTTACCTCCAGAGAAGGTGTCATCTTTGAAAGATTTGACCCACTTAGTGGGTACAAAAAGAAAACCATCCATACGCCTGTGCATGAGGCTGCTGGGAAAAATGGTGGCTTCATTCGAAGCAGTACCCTACGGTCAATTCCATTCAAGGAACTTGCAGAGGGCCATACTGTCAGCCTGGAACAAAAAAGTTCAGGCTTTAGACTTACCAATGTCCCTGTCCCCTTCCGTTCGCAAGAGCCTCCATTGGTGGTTGGTGCCCCAGAATCTGGAAAAAGGGAAAACCTTCAGTCCGGTTTCTTGGAAGGTGGTCACTACAGATGCCAGCCTCATAGGCTGGGGGGCAGTACTGGAGCAATGGTCTCTCCAGGGCAAGTGGTCAGAAGCAGAGAAGGCCCTGCCCATCAATCTCTTAGAGATACGAGCAGCCCGGTATGCCCTAGTAGCATGGACATCCAAACTCCAAGGGTCCCCTGTCAGAATTCAATCAGACAATGCCACAGCAGTGGCATATATCAATCACCAGGGTGGCACCAGGAGTCGTGCAGCCCAGAGGGAAGCGAATTGCATCCTGGAATGGGCAGAAAGATATGTCCCAGCCATATCCGCGGTTTTCATCCCAGGAGTGGAAAATTGGAGAGCGGACTTTCTAAGTCGCCAGCAATTATGCCCGGGGGAATGGTCTCTTCACCCCGAGGTTTTCCAGGCAATATGCCAGCGGTGGGGAACACCGGATGTAGATCTGCTAGCATCCAGATTCAACGCAAAGGTGGACAGATTTGTGTCTCGCACAAGGGATCCCCTAGCTTGCGGCTCGGATGCCCTAGTGTTCCCTTGGGATCAGTTCAAGCTGATATATGCATTCCCACCGCCACAATTGTTACCGCGATTAATCCGCAGAATCAGGGTAGAAAAGAAACCAGTGATTCTGGTGGCTCCAGCGTGGCCCCGAAGAGCATGGTACGCGGAGATCTTAAAGATGTCAGTGGGGAGTCCTTGGACCCTCCCACATCGTCCGGACCTGCTTTCGCAGGGACCGATATACCACCCTTCCTTACAAGCCCTAGGTTTGACGGCCTGGCTATTGAAGCCCACATTCTAAAAAAGAGAGGTCTCTCTAATCCTGTGGTATCTACCATGATCAATGCCAGGAAGCCGGTATCCAGGCAGATCTATTATAGGATCTGGAAGGCGTACATCGCGTGGTGTGAGGCCAAGAAATAGCATCCGCGTAAGTACATAATAGGTAGGATCCTGGACTTCCTACAGTGGGCTGTGGATAGGAAGCTTGCCTTGAGTACTATCAAGGGTCAGATTTCGGCCTTGTCAATATTTTTTCAAAGGCCCTTGGCTTCGCATTCACTAGTCAAAGCTTTCATACAAGGAGTGATGCGTATTAGCCCTCCGGTTAGTATTCCCATATGTCCATGGGACTTAAACCTGGTTCTGTCGGTTCTACAGAAACAACCATTTGAACCATTGCAGCACATTTCCTTGGTTCTTCTCACCAGGAAATTGATTTTCTTAGTAGCCATTTGTTCGGCTAAAAGAGTATCGGAATTAGCCGCCTTGTCCTGTAAGGAGCCATATCTGGTTGTCCATAAGGACAGAGTAGTATTACGTCCTCATCCAGCCTTTCTTCCTAAGGTGGTATGGAGGTTTCATTTGAACCAAGATGTGGTTCTTCCTTCTTTTTTTCCCCAAACCTACCTCGGTAGAGGAAAAGTTATTGCATTCTTTGGATGTAGTAAGAGCAGTTAAAGCTTATCTAAAAGCCACTGCTCAGATTCGTAGAACGGATACTTTGTTTGTTCTGCCGGAAGGCCCCAGAAAGGGTCAGGCAGCATCAAAATCTACTTTAGCCAAGTGGATTCGACAGGTCATAATACAAGCCTATGGCTTGAGAAGGAGACCGCCTCCGTTCAAAGTTAGGGCGCACTCCACAAGAGCAGTTGGAACTTCATGGGCAGTGCATCACCAGGCCTCCCTGGCTCAAGTCTGTAAGGCCGCAACATGATCTTCAGTACACACGTTTACTAGATTCTACCAGGTAGACGTTAGAAGTCAGGAGGATGTCGCCTTTGGGCGCAGTGTGTTGCAGGCCGCAAAAGATCCTCATGGCTGATGGCGCCCAGCTTATGTATAGTGTATCCCTCCCCTCATTTGGCGTTGCTTTGGGACGTCCCATTAGTAATGACTAAGTCGCTCTGTGTCCCGTGATGTACGAAAAAGAAAAAGGGATTTTTATAACAGCTTACCTGTAAAATCCTTTTCTTGGAGTACATCACGGGACACAGAGCTCCCACCCCTCTTTTTGGGACACTTATTGCTTTGCTACAAAACTGAGGTGCTCCCGGATGGGAGGGGCTTATATAGGGGAGGGTACTTCCGGTTTTGGAAGTTGCCAGTGCCAGCACCTGAAGGTATCTATATAACCCATTAGTAATGACTAAGTCGCTCTGTGTCCCGTGATGTACTCCAAGAAAAGGATTTTACAGGTAAGCTGTTATAAAAATCCCTTTATTAAAGAATACTGTATGTAAACTCAACATTTATTATTTTTGATATCAGTGGCGTAACTAGAACGTTCAGGGCCCCGATGCAGGAAACCATGAAGGACCCCACTGACCCCCGGACAGGGCCCTTTCCTCCGAGCCCGGTGGCGGAACAACAGGGCCTGGTCACAAGTGGGTGGCTGAATATAAAGGAGCCGATTTCTCCATTTCCCCCTGCAGGAAAATGGGGAGATCGGTTCCTCTATGCCAGTATTTCTCAATATTTTTCCAGTCAGGGAACCCTTGAAGTATACCCCTAGGTAAATGGGGCTGCACTGCACCCACCCTGTAACTGTGTGCATTGCATGCAGTTGCAGCATAGTGATGATGCATTTAAGGGGTTAAAACAGGCGGTCAGGAGGAAAAATATTGCCTCTTTACCGGCATTTTTTTGCTTGTACTATGAACAAGCAAAAAAAAAAAAAACATATAGGGGGTCAGGATTAAAAGCGCATACATAAAATGTGCATACATACATGTAAACACACACACATACATACACATCTATACGAAGACAGAAAAGGGTCGGGACTTTGTATGAAGCATGCGGATTGAAAGCAAAAAAGAGCTAGTAAATCAGATAATGTAAATTTATTAAATATTATACAGTAAAATACATAAGACACCATGGTACATATTCCATCACCCAACATGGTTAGTTAGTTCATTAGCATTTGTTCATAAATAAATTGAGTAAAACAGTAAAAACATGAGGTAGAACTGCATGGTAAATATTATTTGGCATCTGAAGCTCGACGCGTTTCACGGCTGTCATGCCGCTCATCAGGAGCTGATAGTTAATGGATGTCTATAATACAAGAACATTGTATCAAATGATAGGTTAGGCTTGTTAGGGAAAAATTATATATAAGGGGGAGAGAAATATGCACTTAAATCGACAGCCCATACTTACAGGTCGGGTGATGGTATGGGCACGGCAGGGGGCATGTAGGCGGCAGGGGGCACCGTCCGATATGGGAGCTGAGGTGGCATAACAGGTGGCGCAGCAAGGAGGCAGGCATCATTGTGTGAGCTGAACATGTGATCTTCACCAGAGTCAAGGGGCACATGCAAAAAGACTCCTGGGCCATCTGAAAATGAATGTGAAATGCAAAGAATTTGTGTGTTAGATTGCTGAAGGGTGAGGGACCCTATGTACAGCAGTGGAAGGGTAAAAAGTAAATGTGAATAAGAAGGGGTGGTGATAAACAAGATAACTAAAATATGTGGTAGTGTAGCTATGTTGAAAGCAATAAAGTACTCCAACGTTGAGAACGCTATCATTGAAAAGTGAGAAAAAGGAAAAAATGAAAAAGGGTAAATGTGTGATGGTGAGCTTGTTGAGGGCAATGAGGATGCTCCAACATGAAAACACCGTCATGGGGGGATTAAAAGAAGGGGGGGGAGAGGAGAAAGGGGGGGCCCAGCCTAGGGTGTGTGATAGTGAAGCTATGTTGGAGACATGGAAATACTCCAACATTGTGAACGCTATCATTGATATGTGATAGTGAAGCTGTGTTGCAAACTTGCAAACAATAAAAATGCTCCAACATGGTGAACACTGTCATAGTGAATAGAGGGGACTGTGTGCCAACAAAAATGTGCATGAAGAAAAATAAGAAAGGGGAAGGAAGGAAAGGAGTGTATGATTAGGGACAATGAATTTACCTGAATGGATGGAGTTGAAGGTGCATTTTGCCTAATGCAAGATGTTCCTGGTTCCTCAACCCCTGACTATGTGTGTTGGTGCCTGTGCCAGAAAGTAAATGCTTGCCTCGCCGCGAACGCCCTGTAGCTGCCAACGTCACAGTGGCGAGTATGAGTGAGGAGAGGCGTCATCTCCCAGGCAGCGGATGGCCGGCGAATGGCGCCAAAAGAAGAGACTCACTCCCTCATGTCAACCGCCAGATGGAAAACACGGCGCTCATGTGATGACGTCGACCAAGGTGGACATCAGACATGAGGCGCCGGATGCGTGGCGCCGATGCGCAGCTGGGCGACCGCCCCATCCCCCAGGGGGAGGGGAGAAGGGGGAAGGCCCCCGATGTGCATCGCAGCTCCCAATGTCAGAGTTGGGGCCATGCACACACATACATATAAACACACATACAGTAGATAGCCTTATAAACACACATACAGTAGATAGCCTTATAAAAAACGTCAGTCCATTACCTTAGCTCTTCCTGCCGAGTACTGCACTGTAGGGGGAGACAAAGAGCACAGCACACAGTGTTCTTTTTACTTTAGGTCAAATCAGTGTGACCAGCTCCCTGTAGTGCCGATTACAGTTCGGCTTAGGATCGGGGAGCTCGGTCTCAGCCGCCCTTGCCGCTCCTCCTATCGAAGTATACAGGGGGCCCTCAAAACTGACAACACTAAGCTTGAGGGCACAGTGTGGTCAGTTTTTTGGCTGTGTTGGGAAATCACCAATGATCTAGCTTGTGTTGGAGACCACGCTGGACTAACTTGATTGGTCACTGGTCCTGAATGGGTATTCGTGTGGGCAAAAAAGCAATGAATGCCTTCCAGTGGATAGTGCCCAGTGATGGATAGTAGCGATGGGCCCTCTTGGGGATAGGGCTACTGCCTTTTCTGTGTGATCTTATGGTCGTTTCAGCATGTAGACTTGGATAAAAGGAAAGAAGCACCCAGTGTCCAGAGTGGTGCAACTTCTAAGGTACAGCCAACACGTTTCAGGGGAATAGAATCCCCTTCTTCAGGGCTAACAAGCAAAACAAAAGGTGGATAAAAGTTACATACAGTAATATATATATATATATATATATATATATATATATATATATATAACAAACACAGTTTAGTGTCAGGGGGGCTTTGTACAAGACCGTAGCATAAAACAAATACAATATTTGCTTGTCTGAGCTCCTATTCAAATTTATACCAGTTCTTGACTAACATGGTGCCCACTAATGGCTTTCAGACTACAAACAGGCAGCACTTGTACCTGTTTAGACTTCATGTACACATAGTCTATTATGACTGCTGGCCGCAGGAAAACGCAGCAATTCCCCCCCCCCCCCCCCCCCATTGACATCTATGGCATGCCAGTGAGGAAGAGCGGCTACATACAGTTCCTATGACTCTTTGAAGGTGTGAAAAACCACCTAATCAGAAAACTGTAATTTTGCTAAAATTAAACAAAATTAAGAGTTTGATATCCAAAAGTGACATGACCAGCACTAGTCAAGATACTTGTGATTATCAAATTGTTTGGAGGTTGATAATGTGCATACATCAACATTGGGAGTGCTGATAGGGGCATGCAGAGATTATATTTTGTGTCATGCTCAAAAATCTCTATAACGTAATCGGGATCATTCCCTTGTCTCTGTAGAAAAGGGAACGGGAAGAAAATTTATTGAGATTGATCAGTGCTTGGATTCAATGATATTTCCAGGAACAAGGCCATAGGACATGAAAGTCATGCTGGGGTGGACACTTTGGTAGATAATATCAGGTAACGCGTTGCCAACATATGTCTCTGTCAGTTGTTATTTAGATCCTCCAATAGTAGTTTGGTCTTCTAACACCCAACCACTGTCATACATCCCTGCGTGCCTTAACTCTTGGGATGGAAAAGGAAGGCCGCAGCTTCAGGAACGCCAATTGACAGGCCGCTTGGGAAAGTGAGACAGGATTAAGTGACAGGTTAACAATGACCCCGGGAGAGAAGTCTGTCCTTCGAGGAGGGGGAAGTGCCAATTTTAAGCCCCCTATCAATAGTCTAATGATAGCTTTCACTCCAGCGGCATCTGCCACCCCACAGTGGGCCTTTGAGGACCTCCATGTCGCGTCTGTTGAGAAGACGTCCTGGGGTTATAATCTTCCCCCTCGTGTCTCCTGACGAATGCTGGGAAAGGAGTTCAAGAGATGAGCACATGGCCTATCTGGTGTACTAAAGACACATTAAAGTGGGCATGCCATTCATGAAGCCATGGTGGCCATGTAGTTTGGCTAAGCCAACCAGCCAGCCAACCAACCAACCAACCTCTCATTTCAAATGGGTCTAATGGTGTCCCTTGTGCAGAATGTTCTTTGTGGAAGTATCTGGGCAATAAATACATCTACATTAATGGCCCATTTACTGGTTTGCTGTGTTAATGCGTGTTAGGTCGACCGTTAATGTGCATTGCATTAAGGGAGGCCATTGAATATAATGGGCTGCCAATGTACCCTAAAGAAAAGCACATGACCCTTTTTTAAATGCATCGCACTACCATGCATGGTAGTGCGCTACTACGCAGGTGTATCGCACTACATGTTGGGTTGCAATTCAAAATGTACACCACCACAATGCAGTAACACGCGTTTCATGGGTTACTGCACGTTACCGCAATTGCAAAATGTAAAAGAGCCCTAAATGTTTCATTTATTATTTGTAAATTCTTCATGTGATGCCAATTTGTAAGTTAGACTATGACAGGGGGGCTTCTTAATTCATAACCATCTATGAGCTTTATGTCACTAGTCCCCACATTATACTTATGCACTGATATGGGATATACTACATTCCCACTTTCTGCAGGTTTAGCACGTTTGGCTATTTTATTTATTCATATTTTTCTTATTTTGGAATATATACAGTATATCACAATAGTAAGTACACCCCTCACATTTTTATAAATATTTTATTATATTTTTTCATGCGACAACACTGAAGAAATGACACTTTGCTACAATGTCTAAACCGCTGGCAACAAATGTGAGTACACCCCTAAGTTTTCCCTCCCTGGTGTCATGTGACTTGTTAGCGTTACAAGGTCTGAATGGGGAGCAGGTTTGGTAAATTTGGTGTTATCGCTCTCACTCTCTTATACTGGTCACTGGAAGTTCAACATGGCACCTCATGGCAAAGAACTCTCTGAGCATCTGAAAAAAAGAATTGTTGCTCTACATAAAGGTGGCCTAGGCTATAAGAAGATTGCCAAGAGCCTAAAACTGAGCTGCAGCACAGTGGCTAAGACCATACAGCGGTTTAACATGACAGGTTCCACTCAGAACAGGCCTCTCCATGGTTGGCCAAAGAACTTTAGTGCACGTGATCAGCGTCATATCCAGAGGTTGCCTTTGGGAAATAGACGTATGAGTGCTGCCAGCATTGCTGTAGAGGTTGAAGGGGTGGGGGGGTCAGCCTGTCAGTGCTCAGACCATACGCCACACACTGCATAAAAATTGTTCTGCATGGCTGTCGCCCCAGAAGGAAGTCACTTCTAAAGATGATGCACAAGAAAGCCCGCAAACAGTTTTCTGAAGACAAGCAGACCAAGGACATGGATTACTGGAACCATGTCCTGTGGTCTGATGAGACCAAGATAAACTTATTTGGTTCAGATGGTGTCAAGTATGTGTGGTGGCAACCAGGTGAGGGGTACAAAGACAAGTGTGTCATGCCTACAGTCAAGCATGGTGGTGGGAGTGTCATGGTCTGGGGCTGCATGAGCGCTGCCAGCACTGGGGAGCTACAGTTCATTGAGGGAACCATGAATGCCAACATGTACTGTGACATACTGAAGCAGAGCATGATCCCCCCCCTTCGAAGACTGGGCCGCAGGGCAGTATTCCAACATGATAACGACCCCAAACACACCTCCAAGATGACCACTGCCTTGCTAAAGAAGCTGAGGGTAAAGGTGATGGACTGGCCAAGCATGTCTCCAGACCTAAACCCTAATGAGCATCTGTGGGGCATCCTCAAACAGAAAGTGGAAGAGTGCAAGGTCTCTAACATCCACCAGCTCTGTGATGTCATCATGGAGGAGTGGAAGAGGACTCCAGTGGCAACCTGTGAAGCTCTGGTGAACTCCATGCTCAAGAGGGTTAAGGCAGTGCTGGAAAATAATGGTGACCACACAAAATATTAACACTTTGTGCCCAATTTGGTAATTTTCACATAGGGGTGTACTCACTTTTGTTGCCAGCAGTTTAGACATTAATGGCTGTGTGTTGAGTTATCCAAGCTGTACACTCACTACTTTACATTGTAGCAAAGTGTAATTTCTTCAGTGTTGTCACATGAAAAGATAGAAGAAAATATTTACAAAAATGTGAGGGGTGTACTCACTTTTGTGAGCTACTGTGTGTGTGTGTATATATACCGTATGTAGAGATACCTCCAACTAAGAAGGCCGCAGATTTAGTTGGGCCCTGAAGACAGCTCCGCCAACCCCCGGCAATATGCTCAACCCCCTACTGGCACAGCTAGTAAGGGGAGATAGGACCGTGTGACCGCAACTCTAGGTGACGCAGTCCTATGGCAAACACACACAGTGATATACTTTAAAACTTCTATTAAAGTAAGTGAAACTGACACCAATGTACTTGACCCAGATATTTTACTGAGGCTAATGGGCAAGTAATAAACAACAGTATAACAAGTTGCAGATCCCTGCAATAAACAGTAATATAGATAAACAGAGTAATCAGAATAATTAAGTATTGCTATGCAACTCTAGCGCTGCCCTTTTACAGCTACTTCCCCTCATGGGTAGACTAACACCCAGCAATGTCTACCTATGCAGTCAGGCCTGACTGATCTAAATGGAAGTTCAGTGAAACAATATTCGCTAGCAATCTTTCGGTGGTGCACTTGAAGAACAACTTTGTAATCCCAACGAATAGTAAAGATAAAGTATCTGTCTTTAAACAGCTCTCACCACCCGGACAAGTCCAAGTCCGTTTCCTCCATCGATTCGTCTAGGAACAGGAATCCACCGACATCCAAGTCTTCAATCCTTCTGGTATACTGCAGCAAGGATGAGAAGATGTCTCTAAGGTTCTGCTAGGCTGGCAGAGGGGCTCTTTGGAAAGGAACACAAGGCCCAGGCTTCAGGCCTTGTGCACACAGCAGTTCAGCACAGAGATCCTCTTGCTAGGAGAGGGGGTGTCCAAAGAGACCGAACAAACTCCACCTCCCCTTTATAAAGTCTGCCCCAGCAGTCTCTGTTCCGGAGCAATGTACCCTGGGTGCTGCAAGATGTACTGGGAGATGTAGTCTCTCTCTCTCCTCTGCTTTCACTTCCAGTAATGTCTCTTTACTTCCTCCTGACTCACCTCTCACCTGGAACTTCTTGTCTCTCTGTCTTAAAGGGGAATACCCCGCTACACACTCCCCCCACTTTGAATCTTTGGTCCCCAAAGACATTTTTTTTAGGTCTGCAAAACATTCTAGATTCAATGCGGTTGCATAGGGTTGACAGAGGAGCCTCCCACCAATCATCATCAGATGGGGAGCTGTCCTGTCTACAGGTCGCTTCAGTGGCGCGACCTGTCTAGCTGTGCCAGAGAGTGAGCTGGGGTTGCCCTCCACCAAATGGACCGTGGAGGGATCCGGATTCTCAGCATTCCTCCTAGCAGTAACTACAGAGTCTTCTGAGCTGTTCCCCATCTGTGGGCAGGTCAGCTTCTTAGGAGGCCGGATGACTCTTCGAGCTCTTTGCTCTCTTGGGATTTCTGGCTCTGGCGCCACAGGCTCCTCTTCCTCTGAACAACCATCATGGGCATCTTCCCAGTATTCTGCTGAAGGACTAGAAGGGATGAACTCTGTGGCTTCTGGGTTCAGTGTTTCATCTGTGGTGTCTTCAGTGGTTGGAAGATTTATGGTAGAAGTTCCTGGAGTTGGGGAAGGCCACAGCCAATCAAGTTCTCCCTCCTCACTTCCACTAAGTTGAGAGGCCTCTCCATCTTCAGCTCGGGAGGTCTGCAACCGAGTGTTCGGCCTAGGAGTATCCAGGATAGAGGCCGGTTCAAGGGAGTCTCCCACGGGAGGTATTCTAACTGCCTCAGCAAGTGGGAGAAGGTGGTTTCGATGCCACGTCTTCAGTGGGCCTACCTTTCCTTCTGGCTTCAACGTATAGACAGGTAGGCCTGGCAACTTCCTGCAGATGACATAGGGTTCAGATCTCCATCTGTCTGCAAGTTTGTGCTTTCCAGGGACCCCCAGATTGCGTAACAGTACTCGATCCCCGGGCTGTAGGTCTTGTACCTGAACCTTCAAGTCGAAGTTTCTTTTATTTCGAGCTCCCCTTTGATCTGAGGCCGCTTGAGCATGTTCATAGGCTACTTTCAGGCTGTGTCTGAGCCTGTCCACATATCCTTTGTGGGATGTGGCTGAGGAATGGTCCAGAGAGGTGCCAAAGGCCAAGTCCACCGGTAGTCTCGCTTCTCTCCCAAACATGAGTCGATATGGGGAGTAGCCTGTAGCATCACTGATGGTGCAGTTGTAAGCATGTACTATGGCTGCTATGTGTTGGCTCCAATTTTGCTTTTTCTCGCTTTCCAGAGTCCCCAACATGTTGAGCAAGGTTCGGTTAAACCTTTCCGGCTGAGCATCTCCCTGTGGATGGTAAGGTGTAGTTCGAGTCTTCTTAATTCCCAAAGAATCCAGGAGCTTCCGGATCAGTTTACTCTCAAAGTCCCTCCCTTGATCTAAATGGAGTCGCTGTGGCAGCCCATAATGGACAAAGTACTTCTCCATAAGTACCTTGGCTACGGTGGAGGCCTTCTGGTCTTTGGTGGGGAAAGCCTGGGCATACCTGGTGAAATGGTCGGTTATCACCAGAACATTTCCTAGTCCACTCAGGTCGGGTTCGAGGCAGAGAAAATCAATGCATACCAGATCCATTGGGCCTTGACTCTGTAGATGGCCCATTGGGGCAGCTTGATGGGGTAAAGTCTTCCTCTGGACGCACCGTGCACATGAGTGGCAGTACTCTTCTATCTCTGCCCTCATGCAGGGCCAATAGAACCGACTTCTGACAAGTTGAAAGGTCCTTTCAGCCCCTAGGTGGCCATGGTTGTCATGCAGGGCAATCAGAACAGTCTCTCGATATTTCTCTGGGAGGAACAGTTGCCACTTATCTTCTGAGTCATCAGAGGGGCCCCTTCGGTAGACCACTCCCTGATGTAACTGCAACCTGTCCCACTCTTTCCTCAGCAGGCGAGCTTCTTTTGAAGGTTGACGCATGAGTCTGTTTGGATCCTGATTCTCCAGGGCCTCCAGGACCAATCTCCCCATGGGGTCTTCCAATTGGTCACACCTAAACTCCTTCTTGGACAGTCTTGGCAGGTTGTCCTCTCCCAGTTGAGCTACTCCACAGTAGTGTTTGGGGACTCCCACCATGGTAACTCCTATTTCCTCTGCTCTGGAACCTCCTCGAGCTTGGAATTCAGCTCCTTGACAAAGGGCCCGCACCCCGTCCGGTGCCACTTGGGTCCAATCTTCTACGTCACTGGTGAGAGAATGAGATCTCCTGGACAGAGCGTCTGCATCTCGATTCCCAGTCCCTGGCCTATACTTTAGGCTGAAGTTGAATCCAGAAAGTGCGGCCAGCCACCTGTGTCCAGTGGCGTCCAGCTTGGCCGTGGTGAAAAGGTAGGTAAGGGGGTTGTTATCGGTCTTCACAGTGAACTCCGCCCCATACAGGTAGTCTTTAAGCTTGTCTACTACCGCCCACTTAAGGGCCAGGAACTCCAGCTTGTGAGTGGGGTAGTTCTTCTCAGAGGGGGTCAGGCTCCTGCTCACGTAGGCAACAGGCCGCAGTTGTTCCTCGTGTTCTTGGTAAAGTACTCCTCCCAGACCGTCATGACTAGCATCTACGTGTAGTTCATAGGGCTTGGTTGGGTCTGCATAGGCCAAGACTGGGGCAGTGGTTAGGCTCTCCTTTAAGGCCTGGAAGGCCTCTTCACACTTCTGGTTCCACTGATCTCTGACTGACTCTCCCGGCTTCCTGGGCCCTGAGTCGTCCTCTTCCCCCTCGGTCTTGAGTAGTTCATTCAATGGCCTGGCAATTCGGGCGAATCCTTCCACAAACCTCCTGTAATAGGAGCAGAACCCCAAGAAGGATCTGAGTTCGGTTACTGTGGTGGGTCGTGGCCAGGAGGTAACTGCCTCCAATTTCTCAGGGTCTGTGGCCACCCCTTCTTCAGACACTATGTGCCCCAGATAGTTCACAGAAGACTGATAGAACCGACACTTCTCAGGCGAAAGCTTGAGTCCTTCCTCACTGAGTCTTCTCAACACTTTTTCCAGCCTCCTTTCGTGTTCTTCCAAGGTTCTCCCAAAGACAATGACATCGTCCAGGTATACAAGGACTTCAATAAGGTTCATGTCTCCTACAGTCTTCTCCATGAGACGTTGGAAAGTCGCTGGGGCTCCAGACAGACCTTGGGGCATCCGGTTGAATTCAAAGAACCCTACTGGGGTTATGAAGGCTGTCTTCTCCCTGTCTTCTGGGTGCATAGGAATCTGATAGTACCCGCTCTTGAGATCCATAACGCTGAACCATTTAGCTCCAGACAAGCTCTGTAGGGCATCCTCTATCCTCGGAGTGGTGTATTGGTCAGGTATGGTTCTCCTGTTGAGAGTCCTGTAGTCGATACAGAGCCTCAATGATCCATTCTTCTTTCTGACCACCACGATGGGAGAGGCATAGGGGCTTCTGGACTCCCGTATCACACCAGTCCTCTTGAGTTCTGCAAGTTGTTCCCTTAGATCCTCCAGATCTGCTAGGGGGACCCGCCTGACCCTCTCTTGGAAGGGCTTGTCTTCCTGGAGGCGGATCCGATGGGTGGCACTCCTTGCACACCCCACATCGAACTCATCCTTAGAGAAGATCTTCTCCCATCTATTCAACTGGGCCTTGGCTCTCTCCTTCCAAGCTCCTGGCAGATTCGGGTTTTCCATGGACAGCTTCTCCCAAGCATCTCCTCCTTCACCTGTCCTCTTTACTTCTGACAGGGTAACAGGGGCCGCAGGGCTCACCTGGCCTAGCAGCATTCTGGCTGGGATTTCCATGGGGTCTCTGGTAGTGTTCCTAACACTCACTGGAACTCTACAATGGGCCTTCTTCAGGACCTTCAGCGGAATCACTTCCGGTATCACTTCCAGACCTGAGGACTCACCCCTTGGGTCTGACTCCAGCACGACAAAGGGACCAGGCTGCTCCCAAGTAAGCTTCACAGTGGCTCTGAGACAGGTTACTTCGCCGGGCTGCAACACTACCCCTTTTCTTCCAAGTCTCCACACCTTCCCTATCCCTTCTCCAGGGGTCTCCTGCTCTTGGACCAGCCGTTGGTAGGCCGTCTTCAGCATGGGATGGATCTTGGTGGCTGTTCGCCCCTCTTCTTTTACTAGAGGGGTCAGGAGTCTTCGGACCAGGTCCGTGTTCGTCCCTATTGTAAGGGAATTCTTGTTGGCTCCAGGCGGCCTAGGGCACACGACTGCCAGGGTGTCAAACACTTCGGCCTTCCCAGCCACGGATGGGTCAAAGGTCATCTTGATGGGAAGATAGCCGTCCTAAGGGAAACTCTGGGTTCCAATTCCCCATATTTCCAGCTCTTCTATCTTCTGGATAGGCAGATGACTCAAGTGCCTATCGTAGAAGTCCCGGTATAGTAGGGTCACTTGTGCCCCGGTATCCAAGAGGGCCCTGGTGTAGACTCCCTCCACTTGAATGGGCACTATAGGAGATGGGCCCACCAGCTTCTCCGGATATGGCCCGGCAGGGGTCGCCTTCTTCAGACCTTTTCCTTTTGGACTCTCTCTTGTCCTATTCCCTTTGGACTTGAACCTTTCTTGAGCCTGGTATGCATTGACTTCCCTCCTTTTTATGGGTGTAGGAACCCGCTGAGGGATACTGTTATTTTTCTTAGGTGTGCACCCCCTCTGGGGAGTGCTGTGTCTCTTCTGAGGGGTCTTGCCCCCTTTCTCTGCGGTGTATCTCTGTTGGAGAATGTTGTGTTTCCTCTGAGGTGTTCTGTTTTCTCTCTTCTTCTGTTTTTCATTCAGTTTGGAGCTCACTGAAAATGATGGGCACCCGGTTGACTCCTTCACCGGGGCCCTCTGAAGTTTTCCGCCGGCTGGCGGTTATTTATCTTTTTCTTCCTGGGACTGGAACATATGTTTGCAAAATGACCAATCCCTCCGCAGTTGTAACAAATCACCTCTTCTTCACGATCCTGTAGAGAAGCGGGCGCTGAGGTATTCGGGAACAACTCCTTTCTTGGACTTTTCTTTTCTGGTTTCCTTTGATCTTTCTCCATCAAAGAGGTCAGTATCTCCAACACTTGGGACATCTGCGATTTCAGGGTGTCCACTTCTGCATCTCTTTCGGGGGTCATGGCCGGGCTGACCATCACCACCAGAGGTTTGGTTGGCTCGACTGGCTGTTCCCTCTTTTTCTCCTCCCACATGGCCTCTTCCTCTCTGACCATTCGAATGAGGTCGGGGTATTCCAGGTTCTTCCCGTCCTGTCGGGTGCGTAGTGCCAATGCAATAGGATCCAGGGGCTGAGCTCCCCTCAATACCTGCTGAGCCCGGGCCTCGTCTACCTTCCCTGGGTCGATCCCCTTCTTCAGAATAATTCTATGCAGGATCTTGTCTAGACGTCCCATATATTCTGACAGTTTCTCTCCTGTTTTCTGGTAGCAGTGCTCCAGCTGATAGGTGAGCTCGGTAACTTTTTCTGTCCCACCGAACACATTCTGCAAGATGTCCAAGTAGTCCTGTGCAGTACAGTCTTTCCTGCTCATCTTCAGGTTGCGTATGGCATCCAGAGCAGGCCCCTTCAAACTTTCAGCAATTCGCTGTTTCTTGCTGCGTTCTGGAACTTCCCATTCCTCTAAGGCCTGAGTGGTGCCATCTAGCCACTCCTCAAATCCTTCTTCCCCTGAGGGCACAGGTTTTCTCCCTGAGAATATCCAGAGCTTTCTGTACCCCGACATTGGGTAATCTGTGGGATTCTTCTTGCACTGGGCCACAATCTCTCCCAGTACAGCGCATAGTTCTGTGCTGAGGGTGGCCGGTGATGATCTGGGACTCTCTGTATCCTCCTGCTCTTGTGCCGTAGGGGATGGTGAGGGAGGTATCTGTGGAGATGATGACTTTCTTAGTTGGAACCGATCTCCCTTATGTGGCAGCGCATGTGTCAGATGGTAGGTCTGCCCATCCATAGCTTGTATGCTCTGGCTTTTAAAATGCTCTGGAATTTCGTCTTTCCACTCTATTAATGCGTATGTACACGAAGCATGTGGTCTCACATCCATCACCCATGATTTCTGGCATGGTGATAGGGATGTCATTAACTGCTTTATCGCATCTCTTTGCCAGATCCCCGGGAGTTCAATAACTGCCGCCGCGGCCGGATCTGCGCCAGCCATTGTGTACCACTGTCCTACTTCTAGCGGGTCCATGCCGGTCTTTTGGCGTGTTCGCTTGCTGTATCAGGATCCCGGACGAGAACCCCCACGTGTAGCGATACCTCCAACTAAGAAGGCCGCAGATTTAGTTGGGCCCTGAAGACAGCTCCGCCAACCCCCGGCAATATGCTCAACCCCCTACTGGCACAGCTAGTAAGGGGAGATAGGACCGTGTGACCGCAACTCTAGGTGACGCAGTCCTATGGCAAACACACACAGTGATATACTTTAAAACTTCTATTAAAGTAAGTGAAACTGACACCAATGTACTTGACCCAGATATTTTACTGAGGCTAATGGGCAAGTAATAAACAACAGTATAACAAGTTGCAGATCCCTGCAATAAACAGTAATATAGATAAACAGAGTAATCAGAATAATTAAGTATTGCTATGCAACTCTAGCGCTGCCCTTTTACAGCTACTTCCCCTCATGGGTAGACTAACACCCAGCAATGTCTACCTATGCAGTCAGGCCTGACTGATCTAAATGGAAGTTCAGTGAAACAATATTCGCTAGCAATCTTTCGGTGGTGCACTTGAAGAACAACTTTGTAATCCCAACGAATAGTAAAGATAAAAGTATCTGTCTTTAAACAGCTCTCACCACCCGGACAAGTCCAAGTCCGTTTCCTCCATCGATTCGTCTAGGAACAGGAATCCACCGACATCCAAGTCTTCAATCCTTCTGGTGTACTGCAGCAAGGATGAGAAGATGTCTCTAAGGTTCTGCTAGGCTGGCAGAGGGGCTCTTTGGAAAGGAACACAAGGCCCAGGCTTCAGGCCTTGTGCACACAGCAGTTCAGCACAGATATCCTCTTGCTAGGAGAGGGGGTGTCCAAAGAGACCGAACAAACTCCACCTCCCCTTTATAAAGTCTGCCCCAGCAGTCTCTGTTCCGGAGCAATGTACCCTGGGTGCTGCAAGATGTACTGGGAGATGTAGTCTCTCTCTCTCCTCTGCTTTCACTTCCAGTAATGTCTCTTTACTTCCTCTCGACTCACCTCTCATCTGGAACTTCTTGTCTCTCTGTCTTAAAGGGGAATACCCCGCTACACGTATATATATATATATATATATATATATATATATATATATATATATATATATATATATAATTTTATATAATCTGGATTTGTATAGACACGCTATTTATAGTTTATTGCGTGGGGTTATGTTGGTTATTGGTGTCACTTTATTTCATATTTTTGTACTTTGTAATATACACATTTCTATAAGGGCCCTTTCACACGGGACGGATCCTTGATGATCCGCCCTGTGAACCTCCGCTTGCTCAGCGGGGATCGCTCCGTTGATCCCCACTGAGCCGGCGGATGACAGGGCGGTCCCCGCACACTGTGCAGGGACCGCCCTGTCAGATCTCCACTCTCCTCTATGGGGGGATTGGATGAACACAGACCGTCTGTCCGTGTTCATCCGATCCGCTCTGCCGGATGGAAAAATAGGATTTTCCTCCGTCTGCAGAAACTGACCATAGCAGAGACAGATGATATCGGGTGTCAGCGGATTTTCATCCGCTGACACCCGCTATCCCATAGGGATACATGTATGTCCGTATTTCATCCGAAAACTGACATACGGTCCGCACGTGTGAAAGGGGCCTAAACATTTTATTTTGTATTTATTTATATGGTGATTTATGCTTATGGTAATGGCAGCCTTAATCAGTTCACTTGCAATAAAACAGATAAGTGCTATCCATGAAACCTTTTTTATTAAAATTTTTTTATTTTATATTATATTATTTTTATTAACGCTGATAAAAAAAGTATCATGAACAGCACTCAAATGTAGGAAGAATTTCAATACACATAGGGGGAGATCTTACTATGCTGTGCTTAGTAACCAATCAGCTTCCAGGCTTTATTGCCAAAGCTTAATTGAACAAGTTAAAGTTACAATATGATTGGCTACCATGCACAGCTGCACCAGATTCTGAGTGCTCCAGTTTTAGTAAACCCCCCCCCATATTATGTGTATGGTTTACTGACCTGGGGTTGGTGTCATCCAAGGCTCTATTTAGAGATGGATTACATAGGATTATATATGGATTAATGTATTATATACATTGTCTAGGGGCTGGTGTATTATTATTTTTTTTTTTTGGGGGGGGGGTGGCAGGTAGTTGTATGTTTGATTGTAGTTTCTTTTTTTTTTTTACATATTTTATAATAATGTTACTTTTTGTTTCTTCATACAGTTTGTGTGGTAGGGACATACTTTTTCTTGTAAACTGTATAAACATCCACAACCGGTCTGAAACGAGCGTGCATGTTGATGTCACGATATTTCGAATTGCCGCCGTTTCATGTCCGTGGGCAGGTTCAGTCGACCAGACATGAGGCCATCCACATCTAGGTGAGGTTAGGAGAGGTGAGGGTTTCTGCCACAGCAGCAAAAAAGGACAAGAAGCAGATGCCGTCCCCCACCGCCATTGACCATCTCCTGCATTATGCAGCTATAGTCGGGGCGGGGAGATGCAGCTGCAGGTCCCACAATGGGGACATTTAACTTGTCCAAAGCCTTTTGTTTTTAGACTTAAAAAAAAGTCTCTAATAAGATATGAAGCAGAAGTGTGGAGACAAGACTCTATGGAGAGATAAGGAACCAGAGAATGGGGAGGGGAAGAAATTGGAGGCTTGCTAGAAAACCTCATTATACAATTTGTTTGCTTACTAGAGCACAGCGGATTCTGGTTCATCCTCAAGCTTGCCATACACGAGAAGATTTGTGGACGAATGTCGTTTGAAAGAACTTTAAATTTCGTTTGCTTTTAACATTCGATTTTGGAACGAATGGAATCAACCAAAAAAAAAATTCCATCCTGCTCCTTTGAATTTCCTCATCACTGCAGACGAAAACCAATGTCAATTTGACCCCACTAATGATTAGAGAATTAAACAAATGTTCTTAAAAAAAATTATTTTTTTTGAAGGAACTTCTACTAGTGTATGGCCAGCTTTACACCCCAAACTGCAATCTGATTGGGACCCATTGGCGTGGATTTACTATAGGCAAATAGACTGTGCACACTTGCTCCAGAACTTAGTAAATGAGGGGAAGCTCTGCTGACAAAAATGCTTTTTTTTTTTTCCTTGCGTGTAATTGGGTATTCTTTGTAAAGTGAAGCTTTACCATACGCTGCATCCAGGAAAGTATTCACAGCGCTTCACTTTTTCCACATTTTGTTATGTTACTGCCTTATTCCAAAATGGATTAAATTCATTATTTTCTTCAAAATTCTACAAACAATACCCCATAATGACAACATGAAAGAAGTTTGTTTGAAATCTTTGCAAATTTATTAAAGCGGCGGTGCAGCCGAAAAAAAAAAAAAAAAGTCAGCAGCTACTAACAGTGTAGCTGCTGACTTTTAATAAGGACACTTTCCTGTCCTACTCGCCCGCGATGTCGGTCCCGCCACGGCGATCAATCGCTGCTGGCAGGCTCCCGGCTCCTCCATCCTGAGTAAGGGAAACAGGCAGTGAAGCCGTAAGGCTTCACTGCCCGTTTCCTACTGCGCATGCGCCACTCGCGCTGCGCTTTGTGAATGGGCGGCTTGCCTCCTGGGATACACACAGTTCCTAGAAGGCAGCGCGCCCCATTCACAAGAAGAGGAAACGTAAGGAGACCCCAGATGATGACTTCTTAGTCGAAACTAGTCGGGTGGATTTGTCCATATACATCGCTCTTGTACCTGCATCCATGCTTTTAGACCATCCTAAAATGTGAGTGTTACATTGTATGATTTTTTTATTAAATTCTTTCCAAACGGAATTATGCTATGTGAGCTTTTCTATCTCTACACATATGCATTGGATACCGAGTCCCCACATGAATTGGTGTTTTGTGTTATTGGATGTCCCATCTGATTGAAGTGCTAAACCCCTTTGACTCCAGACTACCCCTCCACTCAAGACCATCTCTATTGGCGTCCATTAACCCCTAAAGCAATCTCAGATTTGGGCGGCGTATGCCTCTCCAAATCCGAGACCTCTGGTAAGCCTCCTCAACATATACTTGGTGGCGGATTTCACATCACATCTATATATAATTATTGTTTGAGTGTTTACACTCTTTAAGTTTATTTGATTTGGGTGGCTCATGCCCCGCCAAATCCATAACTTCTGGTAAGCCTTCCTCTATTCACCTTGGTGGTGGCTACTTTCTCCCACATACAGAAGACTGTGGATTATAATTTCACGTTTTGATTCATCACGTTCTCTCTGGACTGATTTTCATCACCTTTTTTCGTTTTATGGATTACATTTCTAATGGACATTCATTTGCATTTATTTGCATAATTTTGTTAATATAATTTGAGGACTTTATCACTGGAGTCACCTAGCACGTTATTTTGGGTGATACACGTGTTTATC
This sequence comes from Rana muscosa, assembly GCA_029206835.1. Classification (NCBI taxonomy): domain Eukaryota; kingdom Metazoa; phylum Chordata; class Amphibia; order Anura; family Ranidae; genus Rana; species Rana muscosa. Next base: position 238,458,832 of record CM055123.1, on the reverse strand, counting down.
ACTATATTATCATATCCAATTTTTTGTGTATATTTTCACATTTATACATATTTATTTAGATAACGCTACACTTTTATTTTTCGTTGGACCTCCGCTTTAAAAATAAAAAATAAAAAAATCACATGTAAGTATTCACAGCCTTTGCCATGACACTCAAAATTGAGCTCAGGTGCATCCTGTTTCCACCGATCATCCTTCCTATGTTTCTAAAACTTGATTGGAGTCCACCTGTGGTCAATTCAGTTGATTGGAGATGATTTGGAAAGGCATACACCTGTCTATATAAGGTGCCACAGTTAACAGTGCATGTCAGAGCACAAACCAAGCCATGAAGTCCAACTAATTTTCTGTAGACCTCCGAGAGAGGATTGTATGGGGGCAAAGATCTGGGGAAGGGTAAAGAAACATTTCTGCAGCATTGAAGGTCCCAGTGAGCACAATGGCCTCCATCATCTGTAAATAGAAGAAGTTTGGAGCCACCAGGACTCTTCCTAGAGCGGGTCGCCCAGCCAAACTGAGTAATCAGGGGATAAGGGTCTTAGTCAGGGAGGTGACCAAGAACCCGATGGTCACTCTGACAGAGCTCCAGCATTTCTCTGTGGAGAGTGGGGAACCTTCCAGACGAACAATTATCTGTGCAGCACTTCACCAATCAGACCTGTATGGTAGAGTGGCCAGACGGAAGCCACTCCTCAGTAAAAGGCACATGACAGCCCACCTGGAGTTTGCCAAAAGACACCTGAAGGACTTTCAGACCATGAGAAACAAAATTCTCTGGTCTGATGAAACAAAGATTGAACTCTTTGGCCTGAATGGCAAGCGTCATGTCTGGAGGAAACCAGGCACTGCTCATCACCTGGCTAATACCATCCCTACAGTGAAGCATGGTGGTGGCAGCATCATGCTGTGGGGATGTTTTTCAGTGGCAGGAACTGGGAGACTAGTCAGGATCGAGGGAAAGATGAATGCAGCAATGTATAGAGACATCCTTGATGAAAACTTGCTCCAGAGAACTGGGGCGAAGGTTAATCTTCCAACAGGACAACGACCCTAGGCATACAGCCAAGATAACAAAGGAGTGGCTACGGGAAAACTCTGTTAATGTCCTTGAGTGGCCCAGCCAGAGCCCAGACTTGAACCCGATTGAACATCTCTGGAGGGATCTGAAAATAGCTGTGCACCGATGCTCCCCATCCAACCTGATGGAGTTTAAGAGGTTCTGCAAAGAAGAATGGGAGAAACTGCCCAAAAATAGGTGTGCCAAGCTTGTAGCATCATACTCAAAAAGACTTGAGGCTGTAATTGGTGCCAAAGGTGCTTCAACAAAGTATTGAGCAAAGGCTGTGAATACTTATGTACATGGGATTTTTTTTTTTTAGAAATTTGCAAAGATTTAAAAAAAAACGTCTTTCATTGTCATTATGGGGTATTGTTGAATTGTTTGTAGAATTTGGAGGAAACTAAAGAATTTAATCCATTGTAGCGGCCTCACTCTCTCTCCATCTTTATCGGTTACACACCAACTCATGTCTAGGGGTTCCTGGGTTGTGAGAGTGAGATGCGCCACGGCCCATGTCCTCCCCATTGTAGTAGGGAGGTGAAGGCCACTTACTGATGTTTCCTCGGGCCGGTGTGTTCTGTGAATGCACTGAGTCTGTAATTGCAAGCTCACCAGCCTCCCCTTTGCTTCCAGTAACTGGAGTTCACACACCGGAGAAAGGTCCAACACTTGTTTATTTGACACTCCAATAAGCAAAGCACAATAAACAGTTCTTTTGCAGCAAACTGGTTGGGACCTATAACCTTGCCAACGGTGGGGCGAGCAGATCGAGGCACTTCCTAAAGTTTAAGTTCTATGCCACTGTACTATGACCAGCGGCGCCTAAGCCAATCCGGCTGTTACAGAACAGGAAAGATGGGGTCTCTTCCAGCAACCCCTATGAACAGCAATGGAGCCCTCTTCGATACGCTGTGGCCCCTATCAGGGGGATGTGTCCTCCCAAGAGAGTTCCCAGAGGCCCACTGTCACCGGGTTGGTGCTGCTCCGGGTCTCCAGTGGGTAACCTCTCTGGCCTCCTCACCTCAGATACGAGTCCCTCCGCTCAGGGACCCTCGGACAGTCCACCCTAGCGGGACCCAGTCGAAGGTACTGGGCCCCAGGCCTCCTCGATAGTACCTCACCCCAGGCTAAAGGTGCCTGGGATGGACGCCAACATGACTCCGGACCAGGCCATGGGCACCTGGACCAGACTCCTGGATCTCCAGCACCCAGGCCTGAGGGGCCTGGGTGCGGACCGCAACCCTCCTCCTCCGAGGACCTCCTTCTCCGCAAGACCTCGTGGTAAGGGCGTCTCCCCCTTTTATCTCCTCCCATCAACGGCCCGGCGGGTTCCCCGCCCCAGCCATACCATCTCCGGGAAGGGACAAAACAGGGAGCACTGCAGGAGATGATTCTACCTGAAGCCTGTGGGCACCCCGCCACCCACAGGCAAAGGAGAATACTACATCCTCCAATCCTCCACGAAACAAAAAGGGGTCTGAACCCTAACACAATTATACACCTGGGTCACACTATTCCCCAGGTGTATCCCATCAATTTGAGGACCCCGCTACACATTCCCCCCTGTGATTGGACGCTGGTCCCCAGCGTCAGGTGCACACCCATGCCTCCCATAAAGTGGTGACATGGAGTGAAACCCCTGAGGCAGTTCCTCTAAATTTTTCCCAAGTGCCAAGACCTGCTCAGGGAATGGGGAACATATAAAACAACTTATGTCATAAAACACTTTAAACATCTGCATAATCACAACCCCTCTCCCACACTGTCTAAGAGCCACCCACTCTCAATGATCTTGATTGACGATTCTCCTGCAGGGGAAAGAAAAAAACAACATCCTAACATAATTTCGTGTCATTGGCATGAGTGGGCCCGTCAGCCGAGAGACCCACTCACTCCAACAAGCGAGGTGATGTGTGTGTGAAACATTTTCAAACATTTGTTGCGCAACACTGCCACCTGGTGACAACGCCGCGGTCATGACACTCAACGAGTCTTCGTTCTTCCAGCTTTTCCCTACTCTGCCACTATTCCCAAATGTCCTTGCCTTTGGCACATGAAGAAAAGGGGAACACAAAAAAAAACACAACAGCCCCAAGTCTCCGATGAGAAAAAGAAAAACCCAAATAAAAACAAAAGCAGGGCACAGTCCTGGGTGTCTGGGAATGGCTCTTCCAGAAAGTTCAAGTGCACAAAGGAAATAAACAGGAGTTCTTTTCTCCTATAAGTAAAACTTTGGATCCGGCAGATACAGGGGTTTCAGGTGTTTGTCAAATGCCTCTATCGAATACTCGACATCTTCTCCTTCTCTTCTGCAAATGACTATCTTGTCAGCATGGATATGGCGCCCCAATTTCCATTCAGCTCTGCAGTCCTCAAACCTCTTAGACACTGCCGGCACACATTCCAGGTGCCTGCGAGCATGAGGCACCTTCAACTTGTCCCACACAAACTCGTCATACCATCTTGCTCTCCAGACTTCCACCTCAAACAGCAAGTCCCGGGGCAGATACGGGTACTCCCACCCATATTCCCGAGCTACTTTGTGGCAAAACAGTCTCTGCAAGCGGGCCAAAGGTGGCATAGTGGCTTTCTCTCCAGTTTCAGGCAGCACAATAGCTTCCGGATGCCGAGGTGCCTTTACCAGCTCCCTGAAACTGACTTTCGGCGCTCTCAGAGAAGCGCGGGGTGTCCCCACAACCAAAGCAGGTGAGGTAACAGTAGGTGAGGACACCGGTGGAGGGGTAGGTTCCCTCGTAAGCTGCGGGTCTTCCACCCGAGGTGTGCTGTCTCCTGTGTACATAGGTGAATCCCGTACCGCACGGGAAACAAGAAGTGGCATTCTATCCCAGCCCTTGCGGCTGAACAGTTCGTCTATCTCGCCATCTTCTCCACAGTCAGACAGCGACTCTAGGTCGGAGGTGTCATACATCTCCGCAGGCAGATATCTTCCGGTGGACACAGAATCATCCTCCCTGGGGGGCTCCACCTCCAATGGGCCCCCGACACCTCCAACCACCACCACAGTCCCAGCCCCTGGCTCACCTGACCCTTGTAGAGGACTGGGATGTCCGGGACTTCCTTCTCGACCGGCGCCATCCAGGCCAGGCAAGCAGCGGGGTGAAGCTCGACCACGTCCATAGGATGCCTGTACTAGGCCAACTTTCCTCTTCGGGGGTGGGAGCAGAGAACTTGTGGCGACCGAGGCAGCATCCTCTGATTTTTCTCTGTTGGGCAGTCCATCGCCCTGGTCAGCGCGCACGGGAACCTCGACAAAGGCCTTGATCTCCCCTTCCGGAGTAGCGGTACCCGTGAGGTAGTTGAGGCGAAGGGCCCGGGGCCTTGCTGTGGACGACTCGACCTCAAAAAGGAATTCTCTGCACTCCTCACATCGCCCGAATGGCTTCAGGGTGACCACTAGTCCCGAGCAGCCGGGACAGATCACACCGAGGGCCTCCGTGTCTCTGCAAGTGTACAGAGCCAACCGCCCTCGGGGCCTAAGTCTTATCCCCGTGTCTGTGATGGGGGCAGCAAAGGAAGTCATTCTCGTGGGGTGAGGAACCATAATCCACGGGGCACTTGAGGTCATCCCGACTATCTGCTGCTCCATCATGCACTGACCCCGCGCCGGAGTCTCCACGTGTATCCCCACACTTGGCCAGACTCCTCCCATGAGCTGTACATTTTCGCGGGCTTCCTCTTGACTCTGCCCACGAACGATGTCGCCATGGGGTGCCTCGTGGCGCAGTGCGTTAACAGTCCCCACGTGCAGTACGTCACACGGCTGGACCTCTCCCTTTTTCCGCTCCTCCGCATGGGCCTTTCCCGTGTTAGGGTCATTTCCACAACTCCGAGCAGGGACGCACTTTGGCCAGTAATATGGCCGATCTGCTCGGAACTCCTCTGGGCAGCAAAGTTCAAATGTAGACATTCTCAAGTCCATCTCTAGAACACACTCTATCCCGGACGAGCCCCCACGTGTAGCGGCCTCACTCTCTCTCCATCTTTATCGGTTACACACCAACTCATGTCTAGGGGTTCCTGGGTTGTGAGAGTGAGATGCGCCACGGCCCATGTCCTCCCCATTGTAGTAGGGAGGTGAAGGCCACTTACTGATGTTTCCTCGGGCCGGTGTGTTCTGTGAATGCACTGAGTCTGTAATTGCAAGCTCACCAGCCTCCCCTTTGCTTCCAGTAACTGGAGTTCACACACCGGAGAAAGGTCCAACACTTGTTTATTTGACACTCCAATAAGCAAAGCACAATAAACAGTTCTTTTGCAGCAAACTGGTTGGGACCTATAACCTTGCCAACGGTGGGGCGAGCAGATCGAGGCACTTCCTAAAGTTTAAGTTCTATGCCACTGTACTATGACCAGCGGCGCCTAAGCCAATCCGGCTGTTACAGAACAGGAAAGATGGGGTCTCTTCCAGCAACCCCTATGAACAGCAATGGAGCCCTCTTCGATACGCTGTGGCCCCTATCAGGGGGATGTGTCCTCCCAAGAGAGTTCCCAGAGGCCCACTGTCACCGGGTTGGTGCTGCTCCGGGTCTCCAGTGGGTAACCTCTCTGGCCTCCTCACCTCAGATACGAGTCCCTCCGCTCAGGGACCCTCGGACAGTCCACCCTAGCGGGACCCAGTCGAAGGTATTGGCCCCAGGCCTCCTCGATAGTACCTCACCCCAGGCTAAAGGTGCCTGGGATGGACGCCAACATGACTCCGGACCAGGCCATGGGCACCTGGACCAGACTCCTGGATCTCCAGCACCCAGGCCTGAGGGGCCTGGGTGCGGACCGCAACCCTCCTCCTCCGAGGACCTCCTTCTCCGCAAGACCTCGTGGTAAGGGCGTCTCCCCCTTTTATCTCCTCCCATCAACGGCCCGGCGGGTTCCCCGCCCCAGCCATACCATCTCTGGGAAGGGACAAAACAGGGAGCACTGCAGGAGATGATTCTACCTGAAGCCTGTGGGCACCCCGCCACCCACAGGCAAAGGAGAATACTACATCCTCCAATCCTCCACGAAACAAAAAGGGGTCTGAACCCTAACACAATTATACACCTGGGTCACACTATTCCCCAGGTGTATCCCATCAATTTGAGGACCCCGCTACACCATTTTGGAATAAGGCTGTAACATAACAGAATGTGGAAAAGGTGAAGCGCTGTGAATACTTTCCGGATGCACTGTATTTACTAAGCTCTGGCACAGCTGCACTCGCAGAGTTCACTGTCTATTTGCCTTTAGTAAATGAACCCCTATGTGTTTGCTCTGGGCCCATCATCCTCACCTATGAAGAGCATTAGAGTATATCTAAAGCTAAAGCTTTTTTTCTTTTAAAACGTGGTGAATGGTTCAAAACCTATCAGATTTAATACGCATTAGAGAGATTTTTCTTAACTTCATATCCAATGGATACAATATGAAGCCAGAAGAAATCTCTTCAAAGTTAAAGTGGATGTAGACCCGATTCATGAAATTTGAGCTGGGCACATACATCTGTAGTGTTTTATTATCTCTCTCCAAGGCCCTGGGTCCCATATCTTTCTCCTGCTCCCTTCTCCTGTTATCAGCCTGATAACTTCTGACAAGTTCTCTGTCAACTGTGATAAAACCAGCCTGAATTTTGTGTCAGGGTGGGTGCTATAAATAGATTAGCAGAGAGCTGGTCATTTCACAGCACAGCTTTGCAAGTCTCTGCCTATGTGGAGAGGGGGTGTGTGCCTTTCCTCCAATCAGCTGTCTCACAGTGTATGGCAAGAATCCACACCCACAGGTGAATCAGGAATAGAGAAAATTCTAACAGGACGTGCACTTTCTGAACAGTATATAAAGCTGAAGACTGCAGACATGTAAAACTCATGTTGCGAGATTTGTTTAATCTCTGTGTATCATCTGAGGCTGTTCACGTCACTGAGTATATGTGAGGGTTTACATCCACTTTAAAGTTACATTAAACAATATCCTAAGGCCTCTTTCACACTGACAGACTGATTGGGCCTATCTGTTAGTCTTTTAGGCGGACCCGATTGGACTCTCCAGTCTCCTCTATGAAGCGGCAGGTGACAATGGAAATCCGATACGCTACTGTCCGCTAAAAACAGACCGATGGGGGATTTGTTCCCCATCCCTCTGGCGGATCATATGGGTATCGAGTGTAAACGGACAGGCAGTCCGTTTTAAATATGACCGCCCATAGATGAGAGCAGGCTGTGTCTGTGTCTACTGCATAAACGGAGCAGACACGAGCCAGCCACCTACTGCTCAGCCGAGATCAGCGGACAGATTCCCTGCTGAGCAGGCAGAATCCAACTAAACCCACCCTGTGTGTAAGGGGCCTTGAATACACATCCACTACTTAAAGAGTTTTTAAAGGCTTAAGGCCCATACACACGATCGGATTTTACGAAATAATTGTCTGACGGACGTGTTGTGTCGGATAATCCGACCGTGTGTATGCTCCATCAGACAATTGTTGGCGGAATTATCGACAACAAATGTTGGCTGTTCATGCTCACCAACTGTCTGACAATAAATGTGTTACGTCGGATTATCCGATCGTGTGTACACAAGTCCGTCGGACTAAAATCCAAAGTACAAACACGCATGCTCGGAACCAATGCTAAACATCAGACAACAATAGCAGAAGTTGCCCAAAGGGTGGCGGTAAAGAGCTGAAAAAACACGTAGTTTCGTGAATGTTGGCTGAAAATGTTCTGCCGTCTGTATGCAGATCACAGACAACGCCCTTCGGACAAAAATCCACGAAAAAGTCAGATGGAAGTCCGATCGTGTGTACAAGGCTTTAAGTTTTTTTTTACCTTCATGCATTCTATGCGTGAAGGTAAAAAAAACTGTGTGCGCAGCTCCCCCCCCAATACTCACCTGAGCTCCCTCTTGATCGAGCGATGTGCACAAGAGCTGAGATTTTCCTGGGTCTTTCATTCCTCATTCCTCAGCCATTGTCTCCTGCTACTGTCAATCACAGCCAGTGAGCCAATGAGGAGCGAGCATGTACCAGTGCCCCAGAGGAAGTGGCTTGGTATTGGGGGCACTGGCTGAAGAGGAGGAGCCAACAGGGGACCTGAAAAGAGGAGGATCAGGCTGCTCTGTGTAAAACCATTACCAGGAAGTCAGAGCCACGAAATCAGAGTTTAGTGGCACTTTATGGAAATGCTCTCTTAGTTGTTACTGAAATAGGAAATCTTCCAATGGAGACATCTGTCTCTATCTGCTCTGGAGAAAAGTCAAAAGGGGTTTAGAAAGCCAGGCAGGGTTTATGATTGGCTGTCACGGCGGTCGCATGATCGGCAAGCAGCGATCGTGAGATTTCCGTTAGCTGTTGGTAACTGTGCCATTGGCGCCAGCTGTACGCAAATATGCGGCCTCTCGGCAGGTGGACCTTGGCGCTGAGCGGCCGCATATTTGCATGAATTGGTGGTATACAGCTGTGCCCAGAGCACGCGTTCTGCATGCTCCCGCCACAGTTACCAACAGCTAACGGAAATCTCTTGATCGCTGTTTGCTGATCATGCGACCGCCGTGACAGCCAATCATAAACCCTGCCTGACATTCTAAACCCCTTAAGGGACTGGGAGACACCAGCTCCAAGGGGTTAATTCATTCAGTTCTGGTGACATTGGTAACACCCAGAGCTTGTAGAAAAAAGTTTCCACGTGACCTAAAATCACGAGATCGGGTGACCATATAAAAGTTCAGAAATTAAAACAGTTGCTGTGGACATCTTTGGTTTTTTGGTGAACGCAAGGCGTTATCCCGTGGTGTCATTGTGACACCGGCGGTGTGTGTGTAGAGGAATATTATTGTCCACAATGATACTGATAGTATGAATTTTGTTGGGGTCCACTGAGCTGAACTGAACTCTTGGCAAAAAGACCCAAATCCCGAGACTGGAAGATAAGTTGAGCTGGCTTCGTCCCACACACGTGACCATTATGAGCAAATTTTGCCTATAATGGAGTGAAATAATGTGCCCACATTTGGGCATCTGGGTGAAGACACTGGCCTCCCTTTTCATCCCTCCAAGTGCAGATGGTCAGAGCGGAGGATGCTGGGAGCTTTGGGAGATGTCAATCACAATCAGTCATTGTTATGTAGATCAGAAAAGCTGACCCTCCACCAGCCCAAGGACCCTTTAATTATCACCGAGCCCCTCTTCTGTGTCACATTGTCCTATGTGCTTATCACCTCATTTCACCCTTTCAGCACCGGCCACGTACTGGTTTTTAATGGACTGATGGGACATTTTTACCTTCCATTAAATGGCAATGGGAATTCCTTCAAAGAGGAGTGATCAGAGAATGGGACTAGAACCATATGTGTAGGGGATCCTCACAGTGAACTAGAGCTGTTTCCATGAAGGGCAAAGCAACATATTCACTTACATGCCCACCCCACACTCTTAGGCCTCATGCACACGTGACGTTATAATTACGTTATAAAAACGCTAGTAGCTTTGCAGAGAGTTTTTCAACATTTTTGCAAATAACGTTTTTTAGCTTCAGTTTTTTATTTTTTCAATGGGATCAAAAAAGTTTAAAAACGCGATTTTGAGCATTTATCTGCGTTTTTCTGCATTTTTTGACGTTGGACCATTTTCACAGCTGAAAAACTCCTTTCAGAAGCCACTAGTTTTGGGTTTTTTTACAGCCAAAAAACGCGCTAGCCAAAAACAGTTGATAATAGCCTATGTGTGCATGGACACATAGGATAACATGCTGGAAAGTTTATTGACTGTAGAAAAAAATGTCTGAAGCCAAAAACAGCAGCTGTAAAAACATCCAAAAACGTCTAGTGTGCATGAGGCCTGATACTCACCATATCTTCGATATCCTGCTGTTCCATTTGTCTTTCAGAGTGAAAGGGAATACCCTGTACTGTATGTCCGAGTATGGAGGAGCATATGACTCTTTCCCCTTCCTTCCTTGATGCAGCTCTAGGTGCTCCAAAGTATAGGGAATACCCTTGGCATTTTAGCAGAATTCTCTGGGGAGGAAGGGAGTGGAGCCCCCCAACCCCCCTTATCTATGCAGCTATGCATGTGACTCTCTTTCCTTCCTTCCATGATGCAATGGGTGCTACGGAGTGATGGGGAATACCCTGTACTTCTGAGTATGGAGAGGGCATGTGACTCCCTCCCTATCCTTCCATGGCGTAGTACTGGGTGCTGGAGAGTAAAGGGGAATACCATGTGCATTTGAGCAATGGGAAGAATGAGACTCTTCCCTCTGCCTTCCATGATGCAGTGCTGGGTGCTTCAGGGTGAGAGAAATACCCCATACTCTCGAGTATGGGGGAGCATGTGACTCTTCCCTTCCATCCATGATGCAGTGCTGGGTGCTCCACAGTGAAGGGAAATACTTTCAATTATGAGGAACATGGGACTCCCCTTCCTTTCATGGTGCAGCCCTGGGTGGCCCATAGTGAAGTGGAATTCCCCCGTACTTCTGAGTACATGGGAGCACGTGACTCTCTCCCCATACTTCCATGATGAGTACTGGGTGCTACAGAGTGAGGGAGAATACCTTGTACGTCTGAGTTTCGGGGAGCATGTGACTTTCTCCCCTTCTTTTCATAATGCAGGGCTGTGTGCTCCAGAGTAAAATGGAAACACCCCTAGCTTTTAAGTATGGAGGAGTACTCGACTCTCTCCTCTTCCTTTCAAGGTGCAGCACTGGGTGCTTCAAAGTGAAGGGGAATACAATGTACTTTCAAGCATGGAGGAGCATGTGACTCTCTCATGTTCCTTTCATGATACAATGCTGATGCTCCAGAGTAAAGGGGAAAACCCTGTACTTTCAAGTATGAGGAACAGGCAACTCCCCTTCCTACTTTGGTGCAGCACCGGGTGATCCAGAGGGAAGAGGAATACCCTATACTTATGAGTATGGGGGTGCATGTGATTTTCTCCCCCTCCTTCCGTGATGAGTGCAGGGTGCTACAGAGTGAAGGAGAATACCCTGTATTTTCAAGTTTCAGAAAACATGTCTCCCCTTCTTTTCATGACACAGAGCTGGGTGCTCCAGAGTAAAAGGAAACATCCCTAGCTTTCAAGTATGAGAAACACTACTTGATAAGAAAAAATGAAAGTACCTTCGTCCTATTATATAGAAAAATGGGATATTGTGGAGACAATATGGACTTTCCTGGTACGGTAGGAATTACAAAGTCAATTTACAAAAATATTAATTTATTTTACAAAATCATACATAATAAGATTAGCCTTAAATACATAGATCCTAGAGATAGATCCTAGACATTGGATGCTGCTATATGTGGAACATCCATTTATCTGACATACAAGGGACATTAGATCTAGATGGTCAGTCCGTACTGGATGAACGGATACTAATCTTCCCGTTGTACACTCGGAAGATTAGTATTCGTACATCCAGTACGAACTGACCATCTATATCTAATGTCCCTTGTATGTCAGATAAATGGATGTTCCACATATAGCAGCATCCAATGTCTAGGATCCAATGTCTAGGATCCAATGTCTAGGATCTATGTATTTAAGGCTGATTTTATTATGTATGATTTTGTAAAATAAATTTATATTTTTGTAAATTGACTTTGTAATTCATACTGTACCACGAAAGTCCATATTGCCTCCACAATATCCCATTTAGCTTTGAAGTATGGAGGAGTACTCAACTCTCTCCTCTTCCTTCCAAGGTGCAGCACTGGGTGCTTCAAAGAGAAGGGAAATACCCTATACCAGGGATATGCAATTAGCGGACCTCCAGCTGTTGCCAAACTACAAGTCCCATGAGGCATAGCAAGACTCTGACAGCAGCAAGCATGACACCCAGAGGCAGAGGCATGATGGGACTTGTAGTTTTGCAACAGCTGGAGGTCCGCTAATTGCATATTCATGCCCTATACTGTTGAATATGAGGGAACATGTGACTCCCTCCCCTTCCATCCACAATGAAGCACTGGGTACTACAGAGTGAGGGGAAATACCCCCAGGGGAGGGCTGGGCCAGAGGGCAGGGTGGCAATTGCCTTCCAGGCCGCCCTAACTTATGTTTAAAATGACCGGCAGCCGCTGCCCGCTACCATTTTCTTTTTTATTCTGGTCTAGGAAGTCGGGCCGGGGGCATGGCCATGGCGGCCGACCACTAGCTGTTGCATTCCAGGAGTTGTAGTCCGCACTCAAGCTTCTGGTGGGTGGAAAACACAGCAGCGCAGAGGAAACTACACCTCCCTGGGACCGGATTCTTGGAAGCAGGCAGAGGCAGGGCGTGCCAGGGAGTCGGGACGCAGGGCTTCAGAGCTGGGTGCTGGCTGCAACTTGACCCCAGGATCAGAAGCGTTACCCCCCAGGAGACCGTGGCATGCAAGGACCTGCTGAGCTGAGATCGCTGAGGTGAGAGACCCTGACAGCCCTAGCTGACCCCCCATTTCCCCCCCCATACACCCCATGTAACCTGCCCCAGTGATCAGGCTGCATTGATGGGCACTGGAGTTGACTGCACTGATGGGCACTGGTGAGGCTGCATTGAAAAACCAGGTGGGCCATGGATGGTGAGCTGATTCGGCGGTTCAATGGGCCACTTGACTGGACTTGCCCCCCAGGCCTAAGGCCGCCAGCCCTCCCCTGAATACCCCATACTTTCAACTATGGAGGAGCATGCGACTCCCCTTCCTTCCATGCTGCAGGCTGGGTCTCCAGAATGAAGGAAAATACCCCATACTTTCAAGCATGGAGGAACAAGTAACTCCTTTACATCCCTGATGCAGGCTGGGTGCCTAAGTGGCCAATCAACAGCCCCAAAATCGCTGTCATATGGTAGGGCAGGAAAGTGTCCTTTGCCCTCTGTAAGCTGAAGAAACAATTGAGTACAGTCCTTGATACAGTTTTTTTATTTGCACTAACATACAATTTTTTTAGGACAGTGTCCCCTTCTTCAAGGGCCTAGTCTCTGTAAGCTACAGCCAGAGAGACTTGGAGGTTGTACAGTGCTTCTTCCTTTGGCTCTGGTGGATGAATGGAGCAGCAGGGAGCAAATAGGTGAGTATAAGCACATGGTGTGAGGGGCCATTAATTGAACCTGTTGCTTTACAATGCATTAGCAAAGGCTCACTTTGAAGTGTACCTGTCTCACTCACTATTGCTATAAGTCAAATACCTTGCAAATACTGTTGAGAGTGTTTTTAAAAGAAAAAGGTGGCACAGAGAGCAAGAGCAATAGACCTACTATATTGTAAAAGACCATAGAGATTTAAGTGAGACATTGAGATATACATTTACCGGCCACTTTAATAGGTACACCTGTTCAATTGCTTGTGTAGCGCCCTACTCCTTTTGGGTAGGCGCTATGTGTTAAATTTAGTTATCTGAGCTGTAGTTTAGCTCAGAAAGAATTATGCTAAATTGTTGTCTCTGTTTCAGTCCAGCTGGGCTGCGCGTTTTCCACCTGACAGTAGGTGTCACTGTCACCACAGGTCAGGGTTGGAAATGCAGCAGGCTAGGTGTATTGGGTATTCCTTTCCCAGAAGTGGCTCAGGGGGTGTGGTCAATATTCTGGGAGGGTATACTTAAGAGACAGAGACCGCTCTATCGGGGTTCGTTGCCGGATCCTGACCTGAGGGCCCTCCTGGCCTCAGGGATGTACGAGACATTTTCGGCCTCGGGGCCTGCTGTCCCGAGGCTCTGCGACTGAGAAATAGGCCCAGGAGTTGCTGGGGCCTACTAGTCCAGGGATGGTCCTACACGGTCTTGCCTGTGGAAAGAAGCGGAACAATTGGGGACTCAATTGAAGGACGCATCCTGGCCAGTTTGCCTCACGGTGCTGCCGGATGGCTGAAATATTCTGGCACCGTGAGCTGTGTACTTTTTGAAGGAACTTTTGCAAAGTGTCAGTGTGGTTACACGATCTTGTGGCAGAAGATTGTGAAACGACTTGACGGCAGTCATCAAGTCTGTGGCAGAGACTTTTGAACAAGATTCGCACCGGCTGCTAGGCCAGTGAGAGTAGGCCTATCCGGTGGTTGCTGAATCCAGTGTGGAACTTGTGTCCTCTGGATCTAAGATTGTGCCCATGATCCGCAAAGCAAAGTACCTGAACCTCGCCTATCCCTCTACCCCTCTGTTGGAACTTATATAATAAAGCTCTTGAAGAAAAGTAACCAAGCGTTGGTGTGAACATTTATGGAAGCTCTACAAGAGGGATCCCTGACACGAGTGCGGTGAACAGAAAAGGTAACGGTAGGCCCAAAACTTTAAACCAGCAGTTCCTACGGGGGTAGTGCTACACTTGGTAACACAAATTGCTAATCAGCCAATCAAATGGCAGCAACTCAATGCATTTAGGCATCTAGACGTGGCAAAGACAACTTGCTGAAGTTCAAACCGAGCATCAGAATGAGAAAGAAAGGGGATTTAAGTGACTTTGAATGTGGAATGGTTGTTGGTGCCAGAATGAGCTGGTCTGACTATTTCAAAAACTGCTGATCTACTGGGATTTTCAAGCACAACCGTCTCAAAGGGGTTACAGAGAATGGTCTGAAAAAGAGAAAATATCCAGTGAGCGGTAGTTGTGTGGACGAAAATGCCTTTTTAATGTCAGAGGTCAGAGGAGAATGGACAGACTGGTTTGAGATGATGGAAAGGTAACAGTAAGTCAAATAACCACTCACTACAACCAAGGTAAGCAGAATACCATCTCTGAACGCACAACACATCGAACCTTGAAGCAGATGGGCTACAGCAGCAGAAGACCACACTGGGTGCCACTCCTGTCCGCTAAGAAAAGGAAGCTGAGGCCACAATTGGCACAGGCTCACCAAAATTGGACAATAGAAGATTGGAAAAACGTTGCCTGGTCTGATGAGTCTTGATTTCAGCTGCGACATGCAGATGGTCGGTTCAGAATTTGGTGTAAATAACATGAGAGTATGGATCCATCCTGCCTTGTATGAACAGTTCAGGCTGGTGGCGGTGTAATGGTACCAATTGAGCATTGTTTAACTACTTGCCGCCCGCCCACCGTCAAATGACAGAGGGGCGGTGCGGCTCTCGTTCTGGGACGACGTCATATAACGGCGTTCCAGAACGGCCGCTCTCGCGCGACCGCGGCTCTTTTACCATGTGAACGGTGTCCAATCACAGCCGGTCACATGTAAACACGGAGATGCCGTTAATCGGCTCTCCTCGCTTCACACTGACAGTGTGTGAGGAGAGGAGAGCCGATCAGCAGCATCTCCTCACAGGGGTACATGTAGGAATGTAATCAGGGCACTGATCATCAGTTCTGGCTATCAGTGACGCCTGTCAGTGCTGCCCATCAATGCCCAGCACTGTTGTCAATCAATGCCCATCAGTGTCGCCCATCAGTGCCACCCCTCAATGCCCACCAGTGCCGCCTGTCGGTGGCCACCAGTGCCGCCTGTCAGTGCCCACAAGTGCCACCTATTAGTGCCCACCAGTGCCACCTAACAGTGCCCATCAGTGCCGCCTATCAGTGCTTGTCAATGCCACATATCAGTGCCCATAAGTGCAGCTTATTAGTGCCTCCTCATCAGTTCCACCTAATCAGTGCCCATAAGTGCCACCTCATCAATGCCCACCAGCTCAGCCTATCAGTGCCCATCAGTGCCGCCTCATCAAATTTTTGGTATTTTTTATATTTTTTTGAAAGGAAAAAAAAAAAACCCAGCAGTGATTAAATACCACCAAAAGAAAGCTCTATTTGTGTGAAGAAAATGATAAAAAATGTGTTTGGGTACAGTGTTACATGACCGCGCAATTGTCATTCAAAGAGTGACAGTGCTGAAAGCTGAAAAATGGCTTGGGCAGGAAGGGGGTGTAAGTGCCTAGTAGGCAAGTGGTTAAGGGCCACGGCCTACCTGAGTATTGTTGCTGATCATGTCCATCCCTTTATGACTCCAGTGTCCCCATCTTCTGATGGCTCCTTCCAGCAGGATAATGCACCATGTCACAAAGCTCCAATCATCTCCCCACTGGTTTCTTGAAGATGACAATGAGGTCACTGAACTCCAATGGCCTCCACAGCCACCAGATCTCATCCAATAGCGCAGTGGTCATCAACCCTGTCCTCAGGGCCCACTAAGGCCTGATTCGCACCTATGCAGTTTTACTGCTTTTTGAATTTTGCAGATTTGCACTACAGAACGTGTTCTATAGGAAACTATGGTAAATGGACTGTAGTGCAAATCTGCAAAATGCACTAAAACTGCATAGGTGTGAATCCAGCCTTACAGGCCAGATTTTATGTATTACCTTGGGGAGATGCAGACTAGAATACTGCAATCACTGAGCAGCAAATGATATCACCTGTGATGTATTTCAGTTATCTTGCAAACCTGGCCTGTTAGTGGGCCCTGAGGACAGGGTTGATGACCACTGCAATAGAGCACCTTTGGGATGTGGTGGAACGGGAGATTCGCATCATGCAGCCAACAAATTAACTGCGTAATGCTATCATGTCACTATGGACAAAAATCTCAGAGGAATGTTTCCAACACCTTGTTGTATCTATGCCACGAAGAATGAAGACAGTTCTGAAGGCAAAAGGGGGTCCAACCCGGTACTAGCAAGGTGTACCTAATAAAGTGGCCGGTGAGTATATACTGTATATCAGTATTTGTGCATTGGGTCCCAGGGGGAACTGTTGCTCTGTTTCTGTCCAGAAAAATAATTTTGAAATCACATTCTTTCTAGTTTTGTGTCCTTTGTCTCACTTTATTGCAGGCCGTAGATCTTGGCAGTTGCGATTTATAGGGATTTTCTGTGGATTTGGTTGGTCTCCATCCGCATGTTGAAGTCAATCATTGGATAATGAATGAGTTCTGTCATTCCTGTTTGCAAGCTGCTCCCTGAATGGTCTTGCCGCTTACAAATACCGAACGCGGTATGGTCGGCCTTGCTGGCCCAAGCTGGAATCTCTGATTTAATGAAGGATTATTATTCACAGGCACAACTGTCCATTGCCATAAAATGGGTTAATGAGTTTCTCAGGCCCCTCTTCTAATTAAAGCTGCACATCTGCTTTCACCTGCAACGGCCTGTGAAGTGGAGAGGGGGTTTCCCGATGGCCCAGGCCTGCTTTGTCTATACACAATGGCTGGATGTCAGGTCACACGGCAGAGTCAGGAGTAAGGAGGATGGCAATGAGCCATCTGGTGCCCCCCCCCCCCCCCCCACCTCATCGGCCCGGGATCAATGTCTGCCATTCCCTGCAGGGTGGGGAGAGATCTCCGGGTTCCTTCTGTGCTGCAATGTGTAGATTGCTACAACCTGCAGCAACCTGTCGCAATGTGACAAAATCGGTGGTCTTTGACATGCCGGATATGTTACATAGGTTGAAAAAACACATCAAGACAAAAATACAATCAAAACCTCACATCTTTAGAACCAAGATATTGTGCAGATTTATTTTTCCTGAAATTTGGGGAAAATTTCAGCAATTTGGCAAAATTACATTGGAGTTCATAATGAAGGCAAAATGAAACAGTTTTTGGTGGTTGTTGGGAGTGCAATGAGCTTTAAGTCTAGGTTCACATCTATGCGCTTGATGCGTTCTCCAGGCACATTTTGCGGTGCGATTAAACCCATGTTTTTGCATAAATTTTTTATACACTTTGTATTTTTTTTTTGTTCCCTTTAAGAACACTGTATATAGCTGGTTGCTAAGGAGGGGGTCCGGAAGCTAGCCGTCACGTCCTTAACAACCGACAGCGGGGTTGTAGAAACATAGAAAAGTGACAGCAGAAAAATACTGAGTCTGCCCATTTTTTCCTTTTGGGGGGTGGAATTTGTTGTGTTTATTTTTCATTAATTTTTTCTGCATTAACCTCGTTGTCTGACGATAGATCTATGTTTATCCCAAGCATGTTTGAAGCGGTTTACTGTTGACTGTCTCACTACAGCTTCAAACATGCTTGGGATAAACATTTGCTGACAGCTAAATGTAAAAAAAAAAAGAATTTCCGGCCAAAAATTAATTGGGAAAAAAAACGGCGTACAGGTCCCCCCCCCCAAGTCCATACCAGGCCCTTCAGGTCTGGTATGGATTTGGAGGGGAACCCTACACCAAAATGTAGGAAAAAACAAACAAATGGCATGCCCCCCCCAAAAAATTCATACCAGACCCTTATCCGAGCATGCAGCCCGGCAGGTCAGGAAAGGGATAAGAGAGTGCCCCCACCCCCCCTCCTGAACCATACCAGGCCACATGCCCTCAACATGAGGGCATGGTTCGGGGCAGGGCAGGAGGGGGAACCCCAAAGCACCTTGTCCCCATGTTAATGGAGAGAAGGGCCTCTTGCCCACAACCCTGGGCTGTGGTTGTGGGGATCTGCAGACAGGGGGTTTATCGGAATCTGGACGCCTACTTTAACAGGGGGGCCCCCAGATCATGCCCCCCCATGTAAATGAGTATAGGGTAGTATAGGGTAAAGTGAATAAAGACGGAACAAGAGTTTTTGACAATTCCTTTATTAAAAAATAGAAAAACAATGTCCCCCCAAGATCCATCGTCAATCACGCTTCTGCCACCACCGAACCTGAAAAGAGAAATAAAAACAAATGCTCCGCTCGCCACATACGCTCCCGCGGTCTGCCTGCCCCGCCGTGTGATATTTTCCAAATAGCTATGGGTTGGCACCCCCCCCTGCGACATCGGCAGCCCAGCATGCACCGGTTGAGGACGTCACAGGGGGGTGTCAGTAGAAAGTGTTCTGGCAGTGGAGTAAACAAAGCCATAAGCTTGGTAGTCAGTTGGAGTAACTAATTACATTTTTGGTGTCAGTGGGAGGAATCGTGCCCCATCTGTGGTGTTAGTGGGAAAATGAAATCCCCATCATTGGTGTCAATGGGAGGAATCGTGCCCCATCTGTGGTGTTAGTGGGAAAATGAAATCCCCATCATTGGTGTCAGTGGGAGGAATCATGCCCCATCTGTGGTGTTAGTGGGAAAATGAAATCCCCATCATTGGTGTCAGTGGGAGGAATCGTGCCCCATCTGTAGTGTTAGTGGGAAAATGAAATCCCCATCATTGGTGTCAATGGGAGGAATCGTGCCCCATCTGTGGTGTTAGTGGGAAAATGAAATCCCCATCATTGGTGTCAATGGGAGGAATCATGCCCCATCTGTGGTGTTAGTGGGAAAATGAAATCCCCATCATTGGTGTCAATGGGAGGAATCGTGCCCCATCTGTGGTGTTAGTGGGAAAATGAAATCCCCATCATTGGTGTCAATGGGAGGAATCGTGCCCCATCTGTGGTGTTAGTGGGAAAATGAAATCCCCATCATTGGTGTCAATGGGAGGAATCGTGCCCCATCTGTGGTGTTAGTGGGAAAATGAAATCCCCATCATTGGTGTCAATGGGAGGAATCGTGCCCCATCTGTGGTGTTAGTGGGAAAATGAAATCCCCATCATTGGTGTCAATGGGAGGAATCGTGCCCCATCTGTGGTGTTAGTGGGAAAATGAAATCCCCATCATTGGTGTCAATGGGAGGAATCATGCCCCATCTGTGGTGTTAGTGGGAAAATGAAATCCCCATCATTGGTGTCAATGGGAGGAATCGTGCCCCATCTGTGGTGTTAGTGGGAAAATGAAATCCCCATCATTGGTGTCAATGGGAGGAATCGTGCCCCATCTGTGGTGTTAGTGGGAAAATGAAATCCCCATCATTGGTGTCAATGGGAGGAATCGTGCCCCATCTGTGGTGTTAGTGGGAAAATGAAATCCCCATCATTGGTGTCAATGGGAGGAATCGTGCCCCATCTGTGGTGTTAGTGGGAAAATGAAATCCCCATCATTGGTGTCAATGGGAGGAATCGTGCCCCATCTGTGGTGTTAGTGGGAAAATGAAATCCCCATCATTGGTGTCAATGGGAGGAATCGTGCCCCATCTGTGGTGTTAGTGGGAAAATGAAATCCCCATCATTGGTGTCAATGGGAGGAATCGTGCCCCATCTGTGGTGTTAGTGGGAAAATGAAATCCCCATCATTGGTGTCAATGGGAGGAATCGTGCCCCATCTGTGGTGTTAGTGGGAAAATGAAATCCCCATCATTGGTGTCAATGGGAGGAATCGTGCCCCATCTGTGGTGTTAGTGGGAAAATGAAATCCCCATCATTGGTGTCAATGGGAGGAATCATGCCCCATCTGTGGTGTTAGTGGGAAAATGAAATCCCCATCATTGGTGTCAATGGGAGGAATCGTGCCCCATCTGTGGTGTTAGTGGGAAAATGAAATCCCCATCATTGGTGTCAGTGGGAGGAATCGTGCCCTAAGTGTAGCCAAGTCCCGGGCCTCTGCCGGCCTAATGGTGACCTCAAGAGTTAGGGACAGCTGACATCCTTCTGTGTAGAGTGGGTTTCGAGGCATGGTGGGTGTGATGCAAGGTAGATTAATGGGAGTCAGACACTCCTTGAATGCAAAGAGATTTATTGTTTCTTAAACAGAACAGGACGCCCTTTAGTAGTTGCAATGTTAATTTAGCAGACTCTGATGCCGCGTACACACAACCGTTTTTAATGTCATTGAAAAAAACGACGTTTTTCTCGACGTGATTCTTCTCAAGCCTGCCTCGCCTACACACGATCATGAAAAAAACGCTTGAGCAAAGCGCGGCGACGTACGAAATGTACGCCGGCACTATAAAGGGGAAGTTCCATTCGGATGGCGCCACCCTTTGGGCTGCTTTTGCTGATCTTGTGTTAGTAAAGTTTGGTGAGAGACGATTCGCGCTTTTCAGCCTCGTGCTCTTCAGCGTGACGAATGTGCTATCTCCATTACGAACGCTAGTTTTACCAGAACGAGCGCTCCCGTCTCATCACTTGCTTCTGAGCATGCGCGTTTTTTCACATCGTTAAAGCCTACACATGGCCGTTTTTCATGACGTGAAAAACGACGAGAAAAATTAGAGCATGTTCCAAATTTTTAATGCCCAATTTTCACGTTGTGAAAAATGCTCTGGAGCCCACACACTGTCGTTTTTAATGACCAAATTAAAAATTTAAATTTTTCTCGTCATGAAAAACGGTCGTGTGTACGCGGCATGAGACTTCTATAGGTAGACAGCCACGCAGGGAAAGGCATCCAGCAAGACACCACATCTGCGTGAGTAGGACCGCTGTCTCCTATGGCAACAATCTTGAAACAGTTTCTAACCAAGGTTATAATGAACTTATTTACTTCTTCTACATACTCCTATTGTAGATCTTCACTCAACTGAGCTCCCAGTCTAAAGCCTCATACACACGACCGTTTTTCTCTGCAAGAAAACTGCTGGGAGAGCTTTCTTGCCGAGAAAACCGTTTGTGTGTATGGTTTCTTGTCGAGAAAACTGCCGGGAATCTCGATGAAAAAAAATAGAGAACCTGCTCTCTATTTTCTCGCCAGGATTCTCGTTTTTCTAGCTGGGATTCTCATCGGCCTGTTTCCCGATGAGAAAACCGGTCATGTGTATGCTTTTCAGAGTCTTCAAAAAAACACGCATTCTCAGAATCAAGTATGAGACGGGAGCGCTCCTTCTGGTAAAACTAGCGTTCGTAATGGAGATAGCACATTCGTCACGCTGTAACGGACTGAAAAGCGCCAATCGTCTCTCCCCAAACTTTTACTAACACGCAGTAACACGAGATCAG
This sequence comes from Rana muscosa, assembly GCA_029206835.1. Taxonomy (NCBI): domain Eukaryota; kingdom Metazoa; phylum Chordata; class Amphibia; order Anura; family Ranidae; genus Rana; species Rana muscosa. The sequence continues at coordinate 238,437,127 of CM055123.1, read as the reverse complement.
CAAAAGCAGCCCGAGGGGTGGCGCCACTGGAATCGAACTTCCCCTTTATACTGCCGTCGTAAGTGTTGTACGTCACCGCACTTTACAATGACGAGATTTTGGATTGACAGTGTGTATGCAAGGAAAGCTTGACAAGAATCTCGTCGAGAAAACCGATGTTTTTTTTTTTACGACAGGATTCTCGGCCGTGTGTACGAGGCTTTAGACTAGACCTGTCGATCCACTGCCGCTGGATCCCCTGAGCTCTTCCAATCTTCTCATGCAGTATCCTCCTCAAGCTTCACCCCACTACCCTGCTCGGTTCCTGGCTTGGCACACAATATTGCTCTGCAAGCGTCACCTCCAATGGCTGGGTCCCTGGCTTGGCATACAATATTGCTCTGCAAGCGTCACCTCCAATGGCTGGGTCCCTTGCTCGGCACACAATATTGCTCTGCAAGCGTCACCTCCGATGGCTGGGTCCCTGGCTTGGCACACAATATTGCTCTGCAAGCGTCACCTCCAATGGCTGGGTCCCTGGCTTGGCACACAATATTGCTCTGCAAGCATCACCTCCAATGGCTGGGTCCCTGGCTTGGCACACAATATTGCTCTGCAAGCATCACCTCCAATGGCTGGGTCCCTGGCTCGGCACACAATATTGCTCTGCAAGCGTCACCTCCGCTGGCTGGGTCCCTGGCTTGGCACACAATATTGCTCTGCAAGCGTCACCTCCAATGGCTGGGTCCCTGGCTTGGCACACAATATTACTCTGCAAGCGTCACCTCCAATGGCTGGGTCCCTGGCTTGGCATACAATATTGCTCTGCAAGCGTCACCTCCGATGGCTGGGTCCCTGGCTTGGCACACAATATTACTCTGCAAGCGTCACCTCCGATGGCTGGGTCCCTGGCTTGGCACACAATATTGCTCTGCAAGCGTCACCTCCAATGGCTGGGTTCCTGGCTTGGCACACAATATTGCTCTGCAAGCGTCACCTCCAATGGCTGGGTCCCTGGCTTGGCATACAATATTGCTCTGCAAGCGTCACCTCCAATGGCTGGGTCCCTTGCTCGGCACACAATATTGCTCTGCAAGCGTTACCTCCGATGGCTGGGTCCCTGGCTTGGCACACAATATTGCTCTGCAAGCGTCACCTCCAATGGCTGGGTCCCTGGCTTGGCACACAATATTGCTCTGCAAGCATCACCTCCAATGGCTGGGTCCCTGGCTTGGCACACAATATTGCTCTGCAAGCATCACCTCCAATGGCTGGGTCCCTGGCTCGGCACACAATATTGCTCTGCAAGCGTCACCTCCGCTGGCTGGGTCCCTGGCTTGGCACACAATATTGCTCTACAAGCGTCACCTCCAATGGCTGGGTCCCTGGCTTGGCACACAATATTACTCTGCAAGCGTCACCTCCAATGGCTGGGTCCCTGGCTTGGCATACAATATTGCTCTGCAAGCGTCACCTCCAATGGCTGGGTCCCTGGCTCGGCACACAATATTGTTCTGCAAGCGTCACCTCCAATGGCTTGGTCCCTGGCTTGACACCTGCTGAAGTTTCCCAATTCTTCACCATCCCAGGTTGGTGAGAACACTGCTCTGGTACTTGCTTCAGCTGCTCATTGTGGTCCCTGCTACAAGGTAAATGGTCCCTTAGTGGCAACATCTTCCCCTCTACCTCCAACCACGACAGGTTCTCCGGCCAGCAGAACCGTCACTTCTGGTTGGACTGTAAGCTGCAATCCCAACCCTACGCTGCTCTCTTGCTTTTGGATAGGCCCTCAGACAGCCTAGCAGCCAAATGTGCTCGGGATAGGCCTCAGGCTCTGGCCTAGCAGCACAACACATGTCCACCCAGACAGGCGTCCAGGTGGCACAGAACCCCAATCACCTGACTTTACCCAAATACATAGGCTCTCCCAGCAGGCCAAGGGGCCTAAGAAAATCCCTGCCCATTGGCTGAGACACCCAATTCATCCCTAACCTGTCCTTGCAATGCCCTCGTCTTATCTAATGCCACCAAATACCCAGCCATCTAGTGACAGAAGAGAGAAGTGCAGCAATTCCAGAATTAGGGTCAAATCAATTGACGTCCTATCAAATGGCCAAGGCAACTATCACTTGGCAAATGAATTTACCAGCACCCCTGCCTAAACATCAGGGTGCTACACAAGGGCTGGATAAAGGCAAGTAAAGGGCCACATCTGGCCGCAGTTTGGAGACCCCTGGGTTAAAGTAAAGGCAGGACCTCCCACTAGCGCTGAGTAAGGTGCACTGAAATGGCCAACATGTACCATATAAAAAGACAAAGTCCAGGTTCTCGCTGACCCTGCGTGTATTTGGACAACATGGCGTGTTTAATCAGAGCGTTGGAATGTGGCCGCAGAGGGGTAAACAACATGTGCTGGCTTATTATTAGGGAAATTTATGGCCCGGGGTGAACTTTTGATCCCCGACTGTCCTTCCCTTGAACCCCCCGATGATGGCTCAGCTAATAATACCTGCGTCATAGAGGCCTCGTTTTATGGCCTGGACAACCGACGCTGGACAATGGCTGCCAGGGTCATCACACAATGCCGAGAAACTAGGAGGGGGTCACTGGAGGACTAGGTGAGTCGGCCAATTCTAGAGTGACCCAACGGAGGAAGAAGGACGACCTCAGGCTACCCATTGCGATGAGACGCCCCCGGCTGGAAAAGAATGCGGTCAGCAACATTTCAATGATTCTTCCATGTATAGGAGATGGTCTCCTATACAAACATAAGAAAAGATCGACTGGACGATAAGAAATGCCCATTGATACTTCCTCCAGCCCCATAACTGAAGGTACATACCTGAGCAAGAGGAATAGTCTGCAGGACATGCCAATGCTTTGCAGGCTCCAATACACAAAGATTATAAATGCACATTTTTTTAAAAATCAATGTGGGTGCATTTAGAATTTTTGTTACCAAAATATCCATTCCCGAAAGTCGTATTAAACCCAAAGATATAATATATTGCAGCTTACAATTTATTAGATGTAGTGGCTGCATTAGTCTTTTTTAGTCTTTTTTCACCAGCTGATCTGGCCAGTAACACACCTCCTGTATTAGAGTCCCAATCTGGATGAAGGAGCACAGGGAGCACCATTGGACAGTAACATTGTCAGTTTGAGGGAAGTGTTAGATGGACTTGCAGATTTAAATACACTAACGAATTGAAGCCAAACTCCAGCTCACACTTTATAATAAGTTACAACCGTTTTTTTTTTTGTTTGTTTTTTAGGGATAAAAGGTCTTTAGTGATGCACCAAAATTTCGACCACTGGAAATTATCGGACAAAAGTAGGAATTTCAGCATGTGCCAAAAAAATAAATAAAAAAAATGCAAATAACGGCTGCCCGAAAACACTTGTGATTTTACCATGCTTAGCCCTGGTTCACACTGAATGCAACTTTGAAATCCGGCTACTTCACTTGAAGTAACCCGGTTTCAAAGCTGCATGTTAGTGCGATTTCAGGCTGCCTGACTTGTCATGCACAGATGTCTATGCAAGTCGCACCTAAAATCGCAAAAAAAAGTGTAGGAACCTTTTTTTTTCCAAGTCGAGTTGCACCAATTTTGAGTGGCTCTATTGCCGACAATAGGGTATGACTTGTTATGCTATTGGGATCTGTCAAATCACATGACCAGTCTGAACAGGGCTTATGCTGTGTTTTTCATAGGTCATGTGACTCAAAAAATGCATTAAAAAAAAAAGCAACACGTGCATTTTGATGCATTCTTGCTGCGTTTTCAATGCAATTCAAAGGGGAGGTACGTTTTTGGTGCAGCAAGCAGGATTTTTAACAACGCTTTAAAAAGTGCCGATAATGGCCAACAATAAATTCACATTCGTTTAAATTCATGATATTAATTTGAAATTCAAATATAATACAATTAAATAAATAAATATATATATATATATATATATATATATATATATATATATTTTTAAAACGTCAATTTCGGTTTTGGCCCAGTCCATCCTGAATTTTCAGTTTCGGCACACCACTAAAGGATTTACATCAATAGAAGCTGATCATTGTAAGCACCCCTATCAGTGGTAAATGGTTTGTCTCATCCCTCCTAATTGCTACATATGAAGAACAGCTTGCACTGTTGAAAAACCAACAGACATACTGGCTGGATCACAATGGGGAAAATAAAAGAAAGTGACCAGTTACACTTACCGGTAACGGTGTTTCTGGGAAGTCTTCCAGGACGGCACAATGAGAGATGACTGGCTCCACCTGACAGGAAACACAATCAATTCAAAGAGGTTAAAGCACCCTCCCCTCCCCATGCTCCTCAGTTATGATAAAGTACAGACCCACACCAGTGCACGAGAGAGAAAACACACACCAAAATAACTCTATACAAACCAATGTATTTACCAAAAAGCGGTGGGAAGTAGGCCTGCCGTCCTGGAAGACTTCCCAGAAACACTGTTACCGGTAAGTGGTCACTTTCTCAAGTCGTCTTCCAGGACGGCACAAGTAGCTTCAGGCCTACCTTAGGGTGGGACGACTGCTTGCAGGACCTTTCTACCAAAGGACAGATCCTGAGGTGACAGCAACTCCACTCTATAATGCCTTAGGAATGTATTCTGGCTTGACCAAGTCGCAGCTTTACAGATCTGTTCAACCGAAGCTCCGACTCTTTCTGCCCAGGAGGTTGCCAGAGAGCGAGTGGAATGAGCTTTAACTTTTGGGGCTGGCTTACCAGCCTGGTCATAAGCTATGGAGATTGTCTGTCTGATCCATCTAGATATGGATGCTCTAGATGCCTGTTGGCCCTTTTTCTGTCCAAAAAAATTAATTAGTAAATGGCTGGATTTCCTAAATTCACCCACCCTATCCAGATAAGCTAGCAGACACCGTCTGACATCCAGACAATGAAAGGAGGCCTCTCTTTCATTCTGTGGACTTGAACAAAAAGAAGGGAGAATAATTTCTTGTGATCTATGAAACTTCGACACTACCTTAGGGAGGTACAGGGGGTCCTGCCTGAGAATAACTCTGTCCTCGAATAAACTAAGGAAAGGCTCTTTAATCGTCAGAGCCTGCATATCGCCTATTCTTCTGGCTGTAGTAATTGCCAGAAGAAAAGCAAACTTAAACGTCAGTAATTTAACTGAAATATCTTCTAGTGGCTCAAACGGAGCTTTAGTTAATTGTTCCAAAACTAAGGTAAGGTCCCAGGGCGGAACTCTAGAGATCCGCACCGGGGACAATCTATCCCTGGCCATTAGAAATCTTTTAACTAGAGGGTCCAGTGATAACTTCTTGTCCAAAAAATAAGATAAGGCTGCTACCTGCACTCTTAGAGTCTTGGTAGCGAGACCTAAATCAGCGCCATCCTGGAGAAAGTCCAGGATGTTCAAGGTTTTTTGCTGGGATACCTTTCTCACTAGACACCAGTGAGAGAAGACTCCCCACACCTTCCTGTAGATACGTCTGGTGACTTCTTTTCTACTTGAAAGGAGAGTGTTAATCACTCTCTCGGAACATCCCCTCTCCCGCAGGTTCTGCCTCTCAAGCACCAGGCCGTCAGCTTGAAGAAGCTGGAATCTGGGTGAAAGACCGGTCCCTGCCGAAGAAGGTCCACCCGAACTGGTAGATGGAGGGGAGGTGCTACGGACCAGTTCTGTAGAGCGGGGAACCAGGCTCTCTTGGGCCACCAAGGGGCAATTAGAATGAGTCTGGTTTCTGAGAGACCTAGTTTTTGTAGGACTCTTAGAATGAGACTCAGAGGGGGAAAAGCATAAGCCAGGTGAAAACTCCATACCTGAGCTAATGCATCCACCCCCTGCGAGCCCCACTCCCGGGACAGGAAAAAGACTCTTCTTGCTCTCCTGTTTTCTTTGCGGGCAAAGAGGTCTATTTCTGGCCTTCCAAACTGTTGGCACACCAGGTTGAACACCTCTGGGTTCAGCTCCCATTCCCCCTGGAGAATTGGATGGCGGCTTAGATAGTCCGCCTCTATGTTGTACATTCCCCTTATGTGTACTGCCGTAATAGAGGCAATCCGAAGCTCTGCCCAGCCCAGAATTCCGAGAGACAAGGCCAGCAGGGAGGGAGACCTGGTTCCCCCCTGATGATTTATGAAGGCCACCGTGGTCGCATTGTCGGACAGGATCCGGACCTCCTGGTCTCGGATCCTTTCCTCGAACGCTTTTAGGGCCTCCCCGACCGGCAATAATTCCCGGAAGTTCGAGGAGGCGCGCCTCTGATCCTGATTCCAGGAACCCTGGGCTCGGAGCTCGCCTAAGTGGGCCCCCCAACCCCAGGAACTTGCGTCTGTCGTTATCCTGAGGGGTTCTGTCTGAGTCCAAAGATGACCCACCTGCAACTTCTGAGGAAGAAGCCACCAGCTCAGAGAGTCTTTTACTACCTCTGGGATGGAGATTCTGTGGTCTAATGTCCGTCTTGCTCCGTCCCAGGAGGATAAGAGGAATTTGCTGGAGAGGTCTGGAGTGGAGCTGAGCCCACGGGACCGCAGTAATACAAGAGGTCATTAGACCCAGTACCCTCATGATGTCTCTGAAAGAGAACTCTCCTGGCTCCAACAGAGACCAGACCGCTGCCATGAGGCCCTGGGCCTTCTCCTGGGGTAAGAAGAGCCTTCTCTGTAGGGAGTCTATCAGGAAACCCAGGTAAACTTTTCTTTGGTCCGGGATCATCGAGGACTTCTCCCTGTTTATGATCCAACCTAGGGATTCCAGGGTACTCACAACCTTGGCCAGGTCTGCGAGGAGGAGATCTCGACTCTGGTTGTAGAGTAGAAGATCGTCGAGATAGGGGACTATTGATATACCCTGCAAGTGTAGGAAGGCGACCACCTCTGCTACGCTTTTTGTGAACACCCTTGGGCTGAAAGCCAGTCCAAAGGGAAGGGCAGCAAACTGCCAGTGTTGAATCCCTTGAGGAGACTCGACTGCAAATCTGAGGAAGGCCTGATGTCCTGGAAAGATCGGGACATGTAGGTAGGCGTCCTTTAAGTCGATCGTTACCATGTATACCTCCTTCAGAAGGAGTCTTCTGAGGGTGTATATGCTCTCCATGCGAAATTTCTTGTGACGCAGAGAGGTATTCAGGGGTCTCAGGTTTATTATCAAACGATATTTGCCTGAGGATTTTGGGACAACGAAGATATGGGAGTAGACCCCCATTCCGCGTTGACCCGCAGGTACCGGAACTACAACTCCCTGTTCTGCTAGGTCTGAGATGTTTTGCCGAAGACCTGTTTCCTTGAGGGGGTCCCTGGGGAGATATGTTAATAGGAACTTTGAGGGGGGGGTGAAGAAACTCCAGCCTGTAACCCTCTCTTACAATGTTGAGAATATGAGGGCTCTGAGTAATACTCTCCCACCTGGAAAGGAATTAGGAAAGTCTTCCCCCTACCCTCACGTCACTTAAAGTCTTTTTCATTTGATTTTTGGTTGGAAAAGAGGATACTTCCTTTCGGCTTATCCTTCCCAACGTCCCACTTCCTATTACCGGCAGGCTTCTTGTTCGAGAAGCGGTTTCTACCCTGGGGGCCTCGAAAAAATCTTTTTTGGTCCCTTTTAGGTTTGGTGGGAAACTTCTTGCCCTTTTCAGTAGATCTTGACAGAGCTTGATCAAGCCCTGTACCAAAAAGGAGGGAGCCCTCAAATGGGAGTCCACATAAGCGGGTCCTGGATGCGTTATCACCGTCCCATGTTTTGACCCATACGGCTGTACGAGCCGAGTTTACGAGGGCCCCTGTTTTTGCGGTGGCCCGCACAGTCTCTACTGCAGCATCTGCTAGGTATGCCACTGCGCTACCCATCACCTGTAGAGAGTCTAGGACTTCCCTGGACTTGGACACACGGGAAACATGTTCTATTAGTTTGGCTATCCATGTATCCGCGTTCCTAGCTATACAAGCTGAAGCCAACGCGGGGCTCATTGCTGCCGCATTGGCTTCCCAGGCTCTACGCAAGGTCGTCTCAGTACGGCGATCCATAAGATCCTTGATATTACCCGCGTCCTCAAAGGAGAGGTCGGATTGCTTTGACACCTGTGCCAAAGAGGCGTCCAATCTGGGAATTTTAAAGAATTTCTCCTCATCCTCCTGCTTAAAAGGACACCTACGCTTCCAAGTTTTATATTTCAGAAGCTTCCTCTCAGGTTCCTTCCACTCTCTAAGGATCACATCTTTGAGAGTCTGATGAACCGGAATGGCTCTGGGTTGGGCCCTTACCAGGCCTCGGTACAATCTATCCTGTGCGGATACCTGCTCCGTCGGCTCCTGAATTTCTTCAGAGGCGTAGATTGCACCAAGGAGGCCCTCCATGTCGTCAGCTGAGAAGATGTGTCTTCCTGACCTAGAGCCTTCTTCCTCCTCCTCAGCCTGACTATCAGGCCCTCATCGGATAGTCCCTGATCAGGGATCTCCGAGTCCTCTTCTGCCTCTGAGTCCTGAGATAAGAGGGATCTCAGGGATTCTGAGTGTCCTCTCCCTAATCTGGTTGAGGAGGAACCCTCCTGTGAGGAAGGGCCCTCCCTGCTTGTCTGGGACTCTGGTTCCTTAGCTTTAAGGGAGGCTTGAAAATCCTTAAGGGTGGCAAGCATCTGGGTTTGGACAGAGAGAAAGTCTCTCATAACCTGAGATGTTTCCTTCCCAGCCAGCTTCTGGATACACTTGAAGCAGAAGGGCTTGGAATGGGTTGAGGGTAATTTCTCATTACAGTAACCGCATCTTTTGGAGCGGGCAGGGGGTGTAGAGGAACGACTGGCAACCCCCTGGGCAGTGACGTCCTCTCCTGCAATGTAAGGGTACACAGGAATGCATTAAAAAAAGAACCCTGTGACCGGCAAGGGGAAAGAGTCGGGGTACCATCCCCCATCATGACCTCTGCTGGCTGGGTTGACTCACCCCCTGTGGTCTCCTCTGTAGCCGCGGCCGTAGTCGGCCTCTCCTCATGCTCCATGCTTAGGTGAGATGTCTCTGCTAGGTGTGCACCGAGTCTCTGCAGAGCCACTGGAGGAGAAAAGGGCGCCTCTCTTCCTGGCGTCCCTCCGTTTTGAATGCGGCAACAGACGCCGGCCGTCGCCATTTTGCCGGAGACCGGAACCGGAAATGACACGGCACGCGATGGCGTCATCCCTGACGCTAGAGGACGAATGTCCTAGACGCCGGGAAAATGGCGCCGCAATGCTATGCACATGCATAGAGCGACGCCCTGAACGAACGAACCGCGCGAGTGGGGATTACACGGAGGGACCTGCCAGCCCCCCCCTCCAGAATGGACACCCAAACAGGTAGGGGGGAGGAAGGAGGATATCTGGCCCCTGAAGTCCCGGGTACAGCCCTGCACCTAGGGTCCTTCAGTGTTCAGGGAGGCTCTTCAACTGCCCTCCCTGAGAAAGGAATGGGATACCCCCCAGGACGGACAAACAGAGTCCTGCTAGGCCCAGAGGCTTCCCAGGCATGCGGGGCTCAGCTCCCGGGGGGGGGACTTCCAGCCCCAGGTCTTCAGTCTGTGGAAAAAAAGAAACAGTTTCGCTGTGGGGAAACACAATCAAGAACTGAGGAGCACGGGGAGGGTGCTTTAACCTCTTTGAATTGCTTGTGTTTCCTGTCAGGTGGAGCCAGTCATCTCTCATTGTGCCGTCCTGGAAGACGACTTGAGAAAGAAAGCCTAAAAGAGAAAATAAATGCAGCCATCACATCTAAGAATTGGTAAGGTGCAATGTAATAGATATTTGCTTTTGGGTTTGTTACTGCTTTAAAAAGGGAAAAGAAAAAAAAAAAAAAAAAAAACGAGACACGTTATATGAAAGCCATCAATCCATAGGATTAGGGAGATTCACTTCACTTCCTGCACCATAACACCTTACATGACAACAGGGTGTCACCATGACAGGAAGTAAGCAGAAATCTCCCCAAGGGGCATGCAGCACTAAAAACCCAACTGAGGATCAACACTTCTCAACTCTACAGAAAATAGAAATCTGATAGATTTGGGCTTTAACCACTTCAGCTCTGGAAGGTTTACCCCCCTTCCTGACCAGGCCATTTTTTGCGATACAGCGCTGTATTACTTTAACTGACAATTGTGCGACGTTGTACCAAATAATATTTCTGTCCCTTTTTCCCCACATATAGAGCTTTTTTTTGGTGGTATTTTATTTCTTGCGCTATAAACAAAAAAAGACCGGCAATTTTGATAAAAAAATAAATAAATAAATAATATTTTTTACTTTCTGCTATAAAACATATCCAATGAAAAAATGTAAAAAACCTAAATCATCAAATTTAGGACAAGATGTATTCTGCTACATATTTTTGGTCATATAAAAATCCCAATAAGTGTATATTGATTGGTTTTTGCAAATGTTATAGCGTCTACAAACTATGGGATATTTTTATTAATTTATGTTTTTACTCATAATGGTGGCGATCAGCGACTTATAGCAGGACTGCGATATTGTGGCGGACAAATTGGACACCTGACTTTTTGGGGACCAGTGACACTAATACAGTGATCAGTGCTAAAAAAAATAGGCACTGTCACTGTACTAATGACACTGGCAGGGAAGGAGTTAACATCAAGGGCAATCAAAGGGATAAATGTGTTCCCTGGGAGTGCTTACTAACTGGGGGGGAGGGGGGGCGGGTGCTTAGAATGTAAAGATCTGTGTTCCCGTTTAGCAGAAACCCAGGATCAGCACATTCCCCTCTCACAGAGCACCGTTCTGCCTTTCTCCTGAATGATCGGCGGGTCTCGGCAGACATTGCGTCCGCCGGACCCACTGATTGGCTCACACTGTGTCCAATCACAGTGGGAGTGGTTCAAGAAAAGAAGGGTGACCCCTGGAAGTCGCACATCTATGCTGTCCTGCTGCAATGAATGGAGTGGCAACCTCAGCCTGGACTCCGACGAGGCCACGCCCCCAACGCTTTTCACTCCACCCCTCCGGAGCCTAGTCGTGAGGCTCACAGTGGGAGTGGGTTTCCGGCGGCACGTGTCCCAGAAGTGTCAGATTATGTACTAGGTAGGTGATCTGGCACAGAGTGGCCACCGCATATATATGTACGTGGAGTGTCACTGTCCGCTAAGCAATGTATCTGTTGGCGCTGAGCGCTTGCAAATATGCTGCCTTGGCGCTGAGTGGCCACATATTTGTGTGCAATAGTGCAAAAAAAGCGGTGCCGAGAGTGCGCGCTCCCGACACATTGACTGGCGGCTAACGTATACAAGCAGCGATCGGGAGTTTTCCAATCATGTGAGCACCGTGACAGCCAATCACATGGCCATTCAGCCCCAGCTTGCCATAGACCCACCTGGGCACACTGAAAGGTCAGGAGGAAAGTACTGCATCTAGACAGCCCTGTGTGCAAAGGGCCCAAGATCACTGCCTGGAACTAGAATGTGATCTAGGAAATGGCAACTTCCATCCGAGGCTTTTCACACATGTATGTTTCATATCAGATCACCTCTAAATTTGATCCCCGGCTGGGGTTACCACCTGTCCAGGATTCACCCAGACAGTCCGGGTTTTAGACTACCTGAAACCAGGACACATTATTCAGCCAGGAATGAGGCTCAGAACAGGGCCTGACAGGAGGGTGAGGGGGGCGCTTAGCGCACCACATTACTATTCTCTTTGGAGAGTCCAAGGTCTGTTACAATCCTATAGTGTCTACTAAAACAAAACAAAATTTACCCTCCTATTGCACAGTTGTACAGGCTTCTCTCTTGTTCCAAAATAACTTATTCTGATTTCACTGCACACTGTGAGCTGCTCACAATGTGCATTAGAAGCTGCAGCAAGTCCGATAGAGCCGCCTCTTTTCCTGGCTGGAGGACGTCCAGTATCATCTAGCCCTTTCCTCCCCTTCCTGACTGTCCCCGCCCACCCTTTCTATTCATTGGATTTCAGTTGAATCTTGGAGGCTCAGCAATGTGTGGGTTTTACCTTGGATGGTCTCAATGCAACTACAGCTAAGGAACGCCCATTCCTCCAGACTCCCATCCACTTATCAAGTCATTTGCATAACTCCTCCCAAGAGCCAGCCTACTGTTTGAATCAAAGCTTAAGACTCGAGGGTGGTACCAGTGGCAGCTGTTTTTTTTGTGGGGGGGGGGGGGTGGCAAACCATCACCTCCCCCCCGGCAGCACCTCAAACCACTTACCCCATCTAGGTGCCGGGCATCATCATTGGGCAGTGGCTCCCGTGTCCTTTCCTCCATTACGGCAGCCGTGCATCTCCTCCCCTTCTAGGCATCCAATAGGATCGCCTGTCCCTTCAGCCAATTGAGTGACGGGTCCAGGGAAGACCTGCTTCCTTATTGGCCAGGAGGAGGATCAGTGTTACAATAGCGAATATTCATTCACTATTGTAACACACCTGGGTGGGCTTGGTTTCCATTCTCTGCGCTCTGAGCCCCCACCCTATTTTGAAACCGATTAGAGCCTCTGGCTCTAATCAAGTGCTAGAAAAAAAAAAAAAAAAAAAAAAATAAATAAAAAAAAATCGCTGCTCACATTGGAATTCATGCATTCGGCGACCTGAAAGGGGCCAGACGCATGGATGGGGGGGTGGGGGGGCGCGGTTCGGTGCCCGTGCGCCCTTAATGGTCCCTGGGTAATACTGAGGCAGGGTGCTGTGATAATATAGAAAGCTATACACAGCACACCGCTGGCCCCTCCCACCAGTCAAGATCTGCCTGCATTGCATAGAGATAAAGAAACAGACTTATTTTCTGGATCACCAGATAAAAACAGACAAAAGAAAGCCTAAAAAGAAAACTAATGCAGCCATCACATCTAAGAATTGGTGAGCTGCAATATAAGAAATGTTTGCTTTTGGATTTAAGGGTCAGTGGGGAAAATACCCCTTTGGCAGTGGAAAGAATGCTAATTGGTGGCATGCATCCGGTTCTGCCAAGTGGTGTCGGCTCTGGGTCTATGCAGGACAGGTACCATCAGATGGTACGGGAATCAGACACGCAGCTTAAGGAACCCGAGCAACCTCTGAAGGAAACCTGGCTGGAAAAAAAAAAAAAGACAGATTTGTTTTTTTTATTGAATGTAGAAAAATGTACAGTTGATCCAGCAAAGAAAACTTGTAGATCCAGTTCAGGCCTCTGTTCTGCGCTGGTCAATGCCCCCTGCATGCCTGTCTGTTAGAGGAAGCTCACGGTTCATTGCAATTTAAACCAAACTGGCTTTCGGATGCCACCTAGTGGAAAATCATGTGTACTGCCAAAGAACCCACAATAAAATGTTGCTGCCATAGGTAATGAAAACTGTACAACAGCCTTTCCTAAACTTTTCAACCCAGACGAACCCTTGAAATAACTATCTGGTCTAAGGGAACCCCTTATAATTACTATAGCTACAAATCCTAGTACATTAGTGTGACGGTCAGTGGAAACAATGCTCCTTACACTTGCAGTCATTGGGAAGAGTTACCCCATTACAGATAGTTAAAAATCAGTGGCGGCCGGTGCTCCAAATTTTTTTGGGGGGCGCAAACAAACTGAAAAAAACAAACACCAATTGCTGCCACTGTGCCCAAACGCCACCAGTTTGCCTCCCCCAAGTGCAGCCAGTTTGCCCCCAGCCCGGCACTTCCCTTCTTCGGGTCAGCACCGTCGTCCTCCACGCTCCCTCAGGTCTTCTCCCGCCCTCGATGTCGCTTCAGCCAATCAGGTTACCAGTAACCAGACCCGGTGAACCTGATTGGCTGAGATGCGTGTCAGTGTTAACCAGGGAATGCACAGCCCGTGCACCCCCTGGTTAACTATTTGGAAGCCAATTAAAGCCCACAGGCTGTAATCAGGAAGCTTATTAGAGCCGCTGGCTCTGATGGACACTTCCAAAAACCAACCAACTGCTGTTATTCAGATAGCCGGCACTCGCCAGGAGGCCGGCCATCTGAATAGTGGGCGGCAGCAACAATACATACATTCATGCAGTGCATGAATGTATGTATTGTTGACTTGAGTGACGGTGCAGGGGGTAGAGAGGGGGCGGCGCTCCTGTGCCCACTATGGACGCACCGCCACTGCTAAAGAGATCAATGGTGTGAATGGGAACTTACAGTATCTGATAGACAGAAATTTCTCATTGCTCAAGGAACCCCTAGCAACCTCTGGAGGAACCCTGGTTGAGAAACCCTGCTGTACACTATATGGCCAAAAAGATGGACACCTGACCATCACCTGGACATCCCAAAACTATTATGCATACAACCAAGCAATCTCTGTAGAGTGTGTAGACCAACATTAGCGTACAAAGACATGTTAGAGAATTCCGCACTTCCCATCTTGTGGCATCATTTTAAAGAATATAACAAGATCTAAAAAGGTAGCGCTGAGTAAAAAAGTCTGGAATAAGATTTATAAATCTACAATCTGGATTGTAGCTTAATGAATCTTATTTGCACATTGGTATGAGTTGAGCGCTACCTTTTTATATCCGAGAAGTCTTTGTCGGGACATTAGACTAGCAGCAGGTCTTCACAATCTATGATTTTTTGAGTCCCACATTTTTTTTCCGCTTTGTTGGTGAGCGCGGTCTTGCTTCACATTTTTTTCACAGCATTTTAAATCTTTGTTTCAGAATGTCTGTCCATAAAGACATCGGTTGACCAGTTAGGTGGGGAGAAACTTGGGCGGCCTACACAGAGCCCAGAGCTCAATCCTACTGAACATGAATGAGCTAGGTCTTCACATCCACCAGTACCTCACAAATGTTCCAAGGCCCCTTTCACACTGGGGCGGTGGGTGCGTCGGCGGTAAATCCGTTAATTTTGCACTGATGTTTGGCCGCTAGTGGGGCTCTTTACCCCCTCCCCCACTAGCGGCCAAGAAAGGGATAAGACCACCGCAAAGTGCCTCTGCAGAGGCGGTATAGCCGTGGTGCCCATTGATTTCAATGGGCAGGAGCGGTATACACACCGCTCCAAAGATGCTTGCTAGCAGGACTTTTTTTTACCGTCCTTGCTAGCGCACCGCTTCAGTGTGAAAGCCCTCGGGGCTTTCACATTGGAGAGACAGCAGCGGCTATTTCAGGACGCTTTGCAGGCGCTATTTTTAGCGTTATAGCGCCTGCAAAGCGCCCCAGCGTGAAAGGGGTCTAAATGAATGGGTATACATTTCCAAAAGAGACTTTGAAATCTTGTGGAAAGTCTTCCTAGAAGAGGGGAGTTTGTAATATGATAGGAAGGGAGCGCTGTGTTAAAGGTCTTGTAATGGTGAGATGGTGATGTCCACCAACCTTTGGCCATTTGTTTTTTTTTGTTTTTTTAATGCAAATTTTCCTGTTTTTTTGATTCAGCACCTCAAATATTTGGAAGCCGAATAAGCCCCTTTATAATCAGAGACTTCATCATCTACATCACATGTCAAACACAAGGCCCACGGGCTGAATTTGGCCCGCCAGGCCATTTCACGTGACCCTCACACATCTCCTGCAGCTGGGGCACCTCCCTCATCTCTGCCCCACCTTGTCTCAGCAGAGGGGATGACAGAACTACTCTGTCAGATCCTGTGTTTGTCCATGCAGCCACAGCACCCCCTTCATCTCTGCCTCCCCTGGTCTTAGTATTCAGCAGACTCCAGCAGCTTTAGCCCTCCTCTGGTCCTCATCCAAACCTTGAAATTTCTGCTTCCCAGCTTCTTCCTAGCATCAGCACAAGGCAAGAGGGGTGGCACTGTGATGTAATGAATGGTGGGGGGGGGCTCTTGACATCTGATGTAAGGTGGGGTGGGGTGCTCTGGACATCTAGTCATACAGACACAACCAGCACTTTGAGGGCGACCATAATGCAGACACAGCCCATGATCAAATTGCATTTGACACCCCTGATCTACATCAAACATACAAGAACTCTGAAATTTCAAGATTAACTCATCTTTATTAAAAAGGTGAAATTACAAAAATGTATCTACTTAAAATACTGT
The DNA here is from genome assembly GCA_029206835.1 of Rana muscosa. NCBI lineage: Eukaryota > Metazoa > Chordata > Amphibia > Anura > Ranidae > Rana > Rana muscosa. Next base: position 238,421,173 of record CM055123.1, on the reverse strand, counting down.
TTTATTTGTGATCCAACATTAATTAGCAATACAACTAATCGGCAAATTTCAAGGTAACATATTTATAGTTCCACAGGACAGAATTCCAAATGGCTCATTCTTTAGGCTGAAGCAGGAATACAGAGGCATTTGCAGAGGGGGGGAAGGTGCATACAGCATGAGATCACATTTTTTAAAAATATTTATGAACATTGCATCCATATAGATATATATTTATATAGACATTTCTGTATATATTTTTTTATTTAGAAAAAAAAGTTATAAGTAGCATAGTTCACAGACTCTTGTTCCTACAAGTTGTAATACAACGTAAAAATAACACACGAAACAAAAAAAAAAAAAAAAACGTTTGAGATAAAGCAATATTCAAAAGGCATCTCACGAGATTGGAGCCTAATGCACTGGTAATGCATCAACAAAGGAAGCGGTTCAAATTATAATCCAGTATCTAACCAATGGGTTAAAATATAGTATACATATAAAAAAAAAAAAACACTTATTTTTAACAAGTCCTTTCAGGCGTGTCCTGCAATATTTTCCAGTAAAAAATAGAATTTGCTGTATTTACAGAACTTCTCAAATGCTTTGGCTAAAACATCTGTTAACATCCAATAAAAAAGAACTTTGGAGGGAAAGCATAAGATGCAGTCTGTCAATAGCATTAACAGATATTTATGTTTTTCAAAGTTCCCCGTACCATAGTTTTATTATCCACCAAGAAACCATACTGACGCGTTTTGCCCTGCCCACAGATGACAAAATGTGTCAAGGTTGTGGTTTCTTGGCTGAAGCATGTAGCAGATCCTCATACACAGGTTATGGTGGCTGATTGGGGGACCGGAGTTTCCTTTTTTACTGTGCACATTACTCTGGATGGGCATATTGACAGCCTGCACCCCTTCAATGAATGGAATCCCTGGCTTTGAGCAGCGTTTTCAGCTCAGTCTATAGTTTTATTATTCGTTGATCTTGCAGGTACACATTTTATTTTTCTACTTCCTTTTACCACTTGTGGACCGCCCACCGTAGATTTACTGCACCAGGGCGACCGCTCTGATCACTTAGACCCCTTTCACACTAGGGCGCTTTCAGGGCGCTATTTTTAGCGTTGTAGCGCCTGCAAACAGTCGCTGCTGTCTTTCCAGTGTGAAAGCCCTTGGGGCTTTCACACTGGAGCGGTACGCTAGCAGGACGGTAAAAAAAGTCCTGCTAGCCGCATCTTTGGAGCGGTGAAAAAGCGGTGCGTTTACTGCTCCTCCACATTGAAATCAATGGGCATCACAGCTATACCGCCGGCAAAGCGCCTCTGCAGAGGTGCTTTGCGGTGGTTTTAACCCTTTCTCTGCCGCTAGCGAGGGTAAAAGCTCCCCGCTAGCGGCCGAATAGCGCCTAAAAATTGCGGCGCTTTACCGCCGACGCACCCACTGACCCAGTGTGAAAGGGGCGTTACCCAGTACATGATCTGACAAGTCTGGGGTGTGCAAGCACGCCACTGCCGGCCCATTCACGCTGCAATTACACACAGCGGAAGCCCAGCGACGGGCGCAGCAGACTCCATGTCCGATGGTTCAGTACACAGGCAGAAGGGTGATCTGCGTATGTAAATAAAGCAGATAGGATCTATGTCTTCCCTACTGGCTGTGTTCCTATGGATCTATGTCTTTCCTTAGTAAAAGCACCTCCCGCGCAGTACACTAAAACACTGGCTAGGAACACATTTAACCCTTTGATCGCCCCTGATGTTAACCCCTTCCCAGCCAGTGTCACTAGTACAATGCATATTTTTTAGCAATTGTGCCAACCTCCATGATTGTCACCTTTGCTGGACAGCTTGGCCCAGTAATGGAAGTGGAAAAACAAAATCGATCTACCGGCAAGATCAACAGGTGATAAAAGTATGTTACGGGGGGGGGGGGCTCAGAAAAATAAAAAAAAGGACTGTATAATGTGTAATTTTAAATTTTGCCCATAGTTCCACTTTAAGTGTAATCATCGTACATGTGCTGGAAGAGCTGAAATTTTCACCCTATCGAAGCACCAAAGTTTATTAAAATATTACGGGTAAAAGAATAAGCCAAATACAATTTATACAAATAATAGGATTTTTTTTAAATATACAAAATTTTAGGATTTAAAAACTTTACCAGAAAAAATAATAATAATGTGGTACCCATTGTGAGAATACTTTAGTTATACGGTACATTATACCATTTTTTTTATTTGGCATTCATTTAAATTTTCTTTTCTAAAATTTCCAATTTTTTTCCCCACAAACGTTGGATTTTAGTCACACAAACCAAATCAATGCAGCTGCTTTTAAGAGAAGGCATGGTTGGAGCATAGAGCTGGTCATACATGTAGTGAATTTCAAGTCATGCCAACAGTTTTCGACCCAATAACAATTGTAAATACGATTACAAGAAACTGAGCAATCTACCAGCCACACATTCGAGCAACCTACCAAAATTTGCCCGACTTTGAAATCTAAACTGGGAAAAATGTTTAGATTTTCAAGTGGAATTTAATAGGGAAAAAAAATATGGTTATTTATCGAAGACCAGATTTTCTGCAATGTAATATCATCTCCTTTCTGTCGACTGAAACTACAATCTTATACCTTCAAATTGTTTTGCGATTTCAACAAAGAATGAAATCAAAACTTTAATTAAATTACCACCTGCATTGTGTTAACGTAACGCTTTATAATGGTGGTAATCGCCCAGCGTTTCTCAGGAGACTCTGAATTAACACTTAATGAAGAGGGGAGCAAATAGAATACATTAATGCTATTCCCAGACATATAAAAGAACAAAAATTACAACAGAAGCTGGTGAGATAAACACAACTACAATATGCACCAAAATACAAAATGAGGAATTCAAATTAAAAATTCATATTTAGGTTCAGCAGAACCATGTGTTTTTTTTTTGTACAATAAATCTGGGCATCTTTGGCATTATTAAAAAATAATAAATTTATTCTTGCATTTTTCTAACCTCTCAATAACCCGAAAATAATTCCTTGCTTACTGAACCTTCTAATTTGCTAGCGAAAAAAAAAAAAATTATATGCTACCATACACTAAATAGAGGCAATGCATTTAGGGACTCCTAAGCGAAAATTCAACAAGTTTTATTGAAAAAGAAGAGGCAATCCATTTGTTCCTCTCTTTCAATGCGATTTTCCCCCGACTAGGGCTTAACTAAAGAATTAAATAAATCTACGATGAAGCCCCAGGAAAGGGGTACAACCAGTCAAGATTGAGTGGAGCTTTCAATAAAGCTTTTTGGATTTGCATAACAAAAAAAATAAAAAAATCCTTGCTTACTGAACCTTCTAATCTGCTAGCCAAAAAAAAAAAAAAAACCCTATATGCAACCATACGGTAATTGGAAGGTAAAAATGGAGGCAATGCTTTTAGGGACCCATAAGCAGAAATTCAACAAGCTTTATTAAAAAAAAAATGGCAAAAGGACCCCATTTGTTCCTCTCTTTCAACACCATTTGCTCCCTACTAGGGCTTAACTGTAGAATGAACAAATAAATCTATGATAAAGACCCAGGTACGGGGTAAAACGCGTCAGTGGGATCGAGTGGAGCTTTCAATAAAGCTGGTTGCATTTGCATAACTGGGAATGGGCATATGGCCTCACATTGTTATATTTACATAGACAACGAATGGTATTGCCTCTATTTCAACTTCCCACAACTAAGGCCAACAGCATAATACATTACTGTGCACACTAACCGAAAACCATCTCTTCAATAAATCTTCACATACCTGTAAACTCTGAAATTCATACCCACTGAATGGTAAAATATCAAATTCTATTTCTATTTGGAGTTTATTTTTTAAAAATACGTTATTCCTATTAAAAATAGTCTTTCCCTCCCCTAACCTAATTTTTATGACCAAACTTTGTGGCACACTCGAGAGACATAACACCAAGTGCAAAAATAAACGCTTTCATTTAATTTTTTTTAAAACTAGAATTCCCTGCAACACTACTCGTAAATTTTTTTTTTTTTCTTTTGCCAAAAAAAAAATAAAAAAATCCACATTTGGTGTAAGCTGTACATTCTAAGATCTTCATAAGCATGTAAAAAAAGATAATCTGGAAAAGAGGCATTCTATAGGTCTACCATTACATCCAAGCACAGCAAAGTTTCTATTTATGTGCAGTTCAAAGTTTGAAAAAAAAACAAAAAAAAAAACACACAACCACAAAAGTGAGAAATAAAAATTCTACTAAACACCCTACCAACACCCCTTGACCTTATTGTGCAATTTTTTTTTTAAGGAGCCCTTTGGCAGCATATTGGTAAAATTTGATATTTGGCAAAAAAAAAAAAAGAATGCTAAAATGCTTCTTCCAGTATAAAATTCCAATACCTACATTGAGTGAACTGGTAGTTCTGAAGTATTTACAATAAAAGGCTTGGACAACACAACAGGGCATGCTGAAATTTGTAGTTCCTCAGTACCTGCTGTGCTGCTGGATATTAAAATTCCATGGAATAAAATAAAAAAACCTGAAAAGACCTGAAATAAATGCTTATGTCCAGTTACATGGCCCATCACAGCCACTCAGGGGAACATAATGAAGTGGGGGGGGAATAAAAAAAAATATATTTTTATTTCCCCTTTTTTTAATGGAACAAGCCAAGAGCAACTGTAAAATCACATTCTAAATTTTCCGGGTGCAGCATATCAGACAGTATATCTAGGCTCCTCTGTACTCAGAACATACAATCAAAGATACTTTCTTCCAGTTTATGCTTAACAAAAAAAAATTACAAAAAATTCCCGATTCAAAAACTGACCAGACAAAAATAGAAATCATAGATGAGCATATATTTTGAGTACACACCCAATCTGGGTTCATTTCGGATGTGTATGCAGCAACGTAACTTGTAAGAAAATAGGTTGAAGCTCAGTAAAAAAAAAAAAAAAAAAAAAAAAAACACACTGGTTCGTATTTTTTCGTGTCTTTTTGTAGCATGAATCACATGAGAGTAAGGAGCTGGTTCTGCTTACAGTCCAGAGAGAGGGGGGTGTCATGGGCTGAACGTCTTCTAGGCAGAACTGGGTGGTGAAGAAGCATGGAGATAAGGCTGAAGGATCAACTTTCTTTGGTGCACCTTGAAAAAGCCGATGCGGCAGAAAGTTGGAAAATTCGAACCCGCTGCAAACTCAGGACCATGCAACGTCCATCCGGCACAAAACAGGCGTTGCCTACATTTCCCTCTTTGAAGCACACCATCCTGGCGACGCGTTACGCCTCCAGTTTTTCCTTCTTTTTGTTCTTCTTCAAGAAGGACGGAGTGCGGAATTTCTTCTTCTTTTTGTTGGGGGATTTAGAGGGAGAACCCTCGGGGGTCAGTTCCCCTTCGATGATTTTCTCCGTGGTCCGGACTGCGATTTCCACCGTGTCCCCGACGCTGAGCTGGTGTACGCGCATGGTCAGGTCTTTGTCGGCCTCGTGTCTGACGCCCTCCTTACCGTTTAGTATAATGGGAGAGTGGCACTGAAACACGGAGTCATCCAGGGGTTCTGAGAAGGCAGAGAATTTTCGATTAGCAAAGGGGAAAAAAATAAAAAAAGTGGTTGTAAACCTCAAACATTAAATATGAACAAAGCATATCCCTCTATAGCAGGGATCTCAAACTGGCAGCCCTCCAGCTGTTGCGAATCTACAAGTCCCATAAGGCACTGCAAGGCTGACAGCAGTGTTAATTTAGTCGACTAAAATGACTAAAACATTTTAGTCGACTAAATGAATACTATTTTAGTCGACTAACATACGACTAAAACTAAAACAACTGAGATGACTAAAATACAACTAAAACTAAAATGGCATTTTAGTCAAAAGACTAAAACCAAAATGGCATTTTAGTCAAAAGACTTATGCTGTGTATACACATGATCGATTTTCTCGACGGTGAAAACACCGCCGAGAAAATAGACATGAAAAACGAGGACCGGCTTGTTTCCCTACACACAGCCGGTTTTCATTACATTTTTTCTTTTGTCGAGAAAAACGACTGTATGTAGGCTCCCTGGCAGTGTTTCCCTATGGGAAAACTGCCGCGGAAAAAAATGACGTAAATCACGACGAGAAAAATTAGAGCATGTTCTAATTTTTCTCGTCGTGATTCTTGCCGTTTTTCTCGTCGGGAAAAATGCTGGAAAGCCCACACACGGGCGTTTTTCTCGTCAGAGAAAAATTTAAAATTTTCCCGACGAGAAAAATGGTCGTGTGTACGCGGCATAAGACTAAAAGTAAATTGAAATTTGACTTCAAAATGAACAGTGGTCTGTAGTTCATGTTCATACCTCAATACCGTAAATAATAACATTTTAGATTTTTCACTCCAGCAGTATATAATGAGTTTGGAAATTGTAGAGAAATGTTAACTAATGCATTACAATTTAATTAGACCCAATAGATTTTAGACGACTAAAATGTACTGGAGATTTAGTAAACTAAATACCACTAAAACAAAAACAATTGCAGAAGACTAAAATGGGACCAAATCTAAAATGCAATTTTAGTCCCAAGACTAAAACTAAATAGAAATTTGCTGCCAAAATTAACACTGGCTGACAGTTACAAGCATGACTCTCACAGGCAGAGGCATGATGGGACTTTTAGTTTTGCAACAGCTGGAGGGCCACCAGATTGAGACCCCTGCTAGTGTGTACTTGTCTCAATTCAGAGCACCAAGTGTTATTTCTGTCTGCTGCCTCCATCCTCTGCCATAAGCATGGGTCACTTCTGACGAGTTTTTCTGACATCAAAAAATAAAGGCGACAGGGGAGGGAGCTCCAGCACACAGCCTGTGATTGAGATCTTCAGCTCTGTTTCTGTGTAAAAGGGGGGGGGGGTGTCTCTTCCCTCCAATCACCTGTCAGAGCTCTCCTCAATGATCTCTGCAGTGTGTAATTTCAGCTCCCCACCCCTTTTTTTCTGAAAGCCCAGACAAATTCTTGAATTTAAACAGATGTAGAGAATGCTGCAGATAAACAGGTACAACCTATGTAGAAGGATTTTGTTTTTTCATCTCTGTGTATTCCCCTAAAGGCCCATCAATTCACTGGGTATATGTAAAAGTTTGCAACCACTTTAAAATGGAGCAACTGATACCATCTGACACCATTAAAAGTGAAATGGACAAAAGATTTTCTAGATTTGGGGCGGAGGGCAGGAAGTTTTAGAACCTCTGTTCTGTCTGTGTCCCCATTCTGGTGATTTGCCCTCACTTCCTTTCCTGGTGTCCATTGTCTCCCAGGCAGAAAATGAAAACGAAAGCAAAAAAACATACCCCCAGCTCAACCGCTGGTGTCTAAAGTGAAAATGCTGAAGACTCGTGTACAGGCTGGGGTGTACGTGGTCCCATGCAATAAAGTCCAATGTAGAAAGAAGCCGACAACTCAATGCTCCTCTTATAAATCTTTATTGGCTACATAGCATGATTACAGAACAAAATGCTAACTTGTTTCGGCCACTGCAGCCTTCCTCAGGCTGCATTGGCTGAAACGCGTTAGTATTTTGTAATGTATCCATGCTATGTAGCTAATAAAGAAAAATAAACAGAGCATTGAGTTTCTGGCTTTTCTACAGTAGAAAATAAGGAACAATGTACAACGTTTTATAGTTGTCACCAGAAATCACCCGAATAGGGACACCTGCCAAAGGTGGGAATTTTTCCATCTTCCCATTGTGTCTCTGGGACAGGAAAGGACGACAAATCTCCCCGATGTGGACACAGAAAAACAAAAAATCTGAGTTTCTAATCCTTCCCTACTCCACCCAAAGCTACAAAAAAAAAAAAAAAAAAAGTTTTGCCATCAAGGATTCGTTTTTGGTAGATACTGGAGAGCTAAAGTAGAGCAATTCCATTGTGGATAGACTAAGGGAGGTTTATAACCCCGTCGGGTTTTTTGCAATCTCTGTCCCCAATTGCGGAGATTTCCCTTCACTTCCTGTCTTATAGCACAACAGGAAGTAAGAGGAAATCCCTCTAAACTTGGTTGTCACCAGAACTAGTGTCCCCAATGGAAGATTTCCCCTCCATTACTGTTCTAGTTACAAGCCAAAGTTTGGGATTATCAAAACTTTCAATGATTTCAGTAAACAGGACAAATAGAGAGAGTGAATCTCCCCAACAGCGATAAAAAAACTGGACAGGGGTTCCAATCCCTCTCCGCTATACTTAAAGCTAAAAAGAAAAGTTTTGCCTTTAGTTCTACTTTAAAGTATATCTAGAGAGAGAAAGATTTTTTCTTTAGTTTTAGATCCTCTGTCAGGTTTTTATTGCTGTCTGTTTCCCCATTAGGGAGGCAGAATTTTGTGCTGAAGTTTCAGTAAGAGTGTCTGAAAGTAGGGTTGTACCAATACCGTTTTATCGAAGAGTACCGATACTTTTGGTCAATTACTCCCGATGAGTAAAAATATTTCTTAATGCGATTTGCGTCAATACTAAAAAAAGGTTCTTCATTGCAAAGAATTGCATGCGATTAGAACGGGAATACCGTGCAATTCCTGTCCGAATTGCATGAGATTTCCCCCACTGCTCCTGTGTGAATATAGAAAAGGGAAAAGCGCCATCTAATGGGCAGTTTAAATAAAATGTTAGAACTCACAGTACATCTCTGGCCAAATACAAAAATCTTCATAGGTGTCCTGGTCTCGCCGATGAAAGCAAATCACGGGTGCTGGAGGTGCTCACAGGGATAGAGGAGATGTTCCGGCACTCTGTGGGTATAGGGCGGAAGTGTTGTCAGATGGGAGGTAGACCACCTCTACATCCCCTCCAGCCCTGCTGAGAGCGCCTCCAGTGGCCCTGATTTCCCATCATCGGCGGGACCGGGACAACCATGAAGATTTTTGCATTTGGCCAGATATATACTGTGAGTTCTAACATTTTTAAAGTGATATTAATGTTGTGTTTTTTATCTTTTGTTTAAAAATAACAAACGTGTCATACTTACCTGCTCTGTGTAATGGTTTTGCACAAAGCAACCCGGATCCTCCTCTTCTCGGGTCCCGTACCGGCTCTCCTGGCCCCTCCCTCGTTCCCCCACAGCAAGCAGCTTGCTATGGGGGCACCATTCAGACAAGGAGCTGTGGCTCGGCCCCTTCCTCATTCTCCTCTCATTGGCTCACTGACAGAGCAGCGGGAGCCAATGGCGCCCACTGTGTCTCTCAGCCAAACAGGAGGGAGAGTCCAGGACAGCCGAGTCTTTTGTGCTGGATCGAGATGGGGCTCAGGTAAGTATTAGGGGGGCTGCTGCATAGAATGCATTAAGATAAAAAAACGTTCTGCTTTTAGAACCACTTTAATAAACTGCCCACTAGACGGCGCTTTTCTTTTTTCTACACGCGCGAGCGGTGGGGGAAATCGCAGGTGATTCGCAACACATTCCTGTTCAAATCAGGTGCAATTCTTTGCAGTGTGATTTGTGTCCATACATTTTGTATTGACGCAATTCGCACCGCAAAGTATCAGTTTTGGTATAGGGAGTATTTGCGCAAGTACCGATACTCGCGCAAATGCTTGGCATCGGCACCGATATTGGTGCATCCCTTTCGGATAGCAAAACAGCTTCAATTCTTATATAGTCAATAAAATTTCAGTTGCGCTTACTAAAACAGCATGAGCTAAAATATTGAGTCTCTCTTGTCTGCCAAAAATTACCACACCAATTTTCAGAAACCAAAAAAAAAAACAGCATGTCACATTTTGGATTACTGTACAATGCATTTTACTTTTGAATGTGCTCAAGATGAAAAAAATTTAATAAAATGTATGTCAAACAAATATGACACTAATATCTACACTATATTACCAAAAGTATTGGGACGCCTGTCTTTACACCTACATGAACTTTAATGGCATCCCAGTCTTAGTCCGTAGGGTTCAATATTGAGTTGGCCCACCCTTTGCAGCTATAACAGCTTCAACTCTTCTGGGAAGGCTGTCCACAAGGTTTAGGAGTGTGTCTATGGGAATGTTTGACCATTTTTCAAGAAGTGCATTTGTGAGGTCAGGCACAGATGTTGGACGAGAAGGCCTGGTCTCCGCTCTAATTCATCCCAAACATGTTCTATCGGGTTGAGGTCAGGACTTTGTGCAGGTCAGTCAAGTTCCACTCGCTCATCCATGTCTTTATGGACCTTGCTTTTTGCACTGGTGCGCAGTCAGGTTGGAACAGGAAGGGGCCGTCCCCAAACTGTTCACACAAAGTTGGAAGTATGAAATTGTCCAAAATGTCTTGGTATGCTGACGCCTTATGAGTTCCCTTCACTGGAACTAAGGGGCCCAGCCCAACCTCTGAACAACCACTCAACATCATAATCCCCCCTCCACCAAATGATTTGGACCAGTGCACAAAGCAAGGTCCATAAAGACACGTATGAGCGAGTTTGGGGTGAAGGAACTTGACTGACCTGCAGAGTCCTGACCTCAGCCCGATAGAACATCTTTGGGATGAAGTAAAGCGGAGACTGCGAGCCAGGCCTTCTCGTCCAACATCAGTGCCTGACCTCACAAATGTGCTTCTGGAAGAATGGTCAAGCATTCCCATAGACACACTTCTAAACCTTGTGGACAGCCTTCCCAGAAGAGTTAAAGCTGCAAAGGGTGGGCCAACTCAATATTGAACCCTACGGACTAAGACTGGGATGCCATTAAAGTTAATGTGCGTTTAAAGGCAGGCGTCCCAATACTTTTGGTAATAGTGTATTTCTAAGCGCTAGACCAGAGCAGGACCACCAGATGGCAGTTAAATACCTGTAGTGGCGGTTGGCGTCGGGGGTGGGGACTGAGTTACAGGGATAGAAGATTCTTCCTCTGAGATTAACTCATGCTCGGCATCTGCAGGGTTAAGAGCGGTGTTAGTTATCATGCGGGTTGTCATGCAGGTTGAGTAGACACAGCGAGGTGACGAATCGAGTTATAGAAATGGGAGACAAACAAAACGTCAGCAAAAATGTGACGGGGAGAAGGAAGTAAAAACTTGAGAAGAGAAAATGAGAAGACAAAAGATGTCATTGGCATGTTATATATGGAAACATAGGAGGGAGTCAGAGAAGCATTTCCATAGGATGGTGACAATGTTATCGTTACAAAGCTTTTATGGTGAAAGAGTAGAAGACGCTGGGGATGGATGGAGAGGGAACGACACGAGGGACAAGAAAACTAAACACAACTTCAACCAACAATAAATCTGAACATAAATAACGTGACTTTTCTTTTCTTAAACCTGAGCTCCAGCTTTCAGGCTTGCACAGTTGTAAAGGATCCTCTCCTGCACTGAAATGGCTTACTCTGATTTCTCTGCACACTGTGAGCTTGGTACATTGTGAATAAAAATCTGGAGGACTTCCAGCATCATCTAGCCTCCCCCCAGCCTGACTGCCCACCCATTTCATTCACTGGATTTCAGTACTTTCAAATAATGAGGCTCAGCCACATGTGGGCATTGCCTAGAGCAGTCTGCATGTCCCTAGTCTTTGAAGACATGCTGTAGGAGACGATCTCCAACCATTCCTGTAGAACAGTCTCTGACTAGCTAATGAATAGATGTCAAAACACAAGGACCGCAGGCCGAATCCAGCCCACCACGGCCTCGTCCCGTGGCCCTCGCACCCAGATTTAAAGCCGGCACATGGTGGAACTCCATTCTGCCACCTCCAGCTCTCACCTTCTGCTCCCTGCTGTCACTCACAGAAGCCTTCTGTGTTTACAAAAGACAGCTTTGCTCTCAGCGGCTCCTGGATCTAACAGTTTCCTACACGCACTCATGGCAGGGACAGATCTCCAGAATCAGAGAGAGAACAATCTTCCTGCAAGGTGAGGCAGGGAGGTACTCAAGTCGAATACACAGGCAGTAGAACCGCCTACACAGTGAGGTACTACATCCAGGCCAGGTAGGAGCGAGAGATGCAAGGAAGCTTTTTGTGCACAGCACACCCCCAAACCCTGCACTCTGTACATAGAGCACCCCATAAACAGCCGTCTCCCTGCCGATGCGGCCCCGCAATGAAATAGTTTGACCTCCCTGATCTAATGCATATTATATGCAGCCTTTTGGTGACATCTGGGGAGACATTCAGGACCCCCTATAGTTCGTTAGTTGGCAACCACAGCATCAGAATGTCCTGTATAGTATGGAACCCCAAGACAAGTAAACTTATACAGAGAAGGCCATTGGTCAGGTTTCCTCCCCTTTGTAAGAAGGTTGTGGTGCCGTGTTTATGTCACGCTTCCTTCTGTGAGTGGGTAAGGTCTATGCTGAACCCGGCTGTGAGACTTACCCACAGGCATTGATTGGCACAGCACTGATTACTGGGAACACACCTTAGCAAAGCCCACAAATCCACTGCATTTCTATTTATTCTTGGGAATTGTAGTTGTTAACCCCCCCCCCCCCCCCAAGTAAAGACATATGTGATGCGTAGCACCTGTATAGACCCTCCGCTAGATGCCTTAGCACAGAACAGTTATCGGAAGAACACGAAAACATCACAAGGCAGAAAATATATAATATTACTAAAAGACTACGCTTACAAATTTTTAAAAGCTTATGTGCCTGGGGGCGGGGAGCTAGGAGCACAAAGTAGGCCGGATCCTGGAGTTGAGCTTTAAAAAGGTTACGAAGGTGAGCTTTCCTCATTTGTTGAAGTGTCCAGACTGGACCTCTTGGACTGTATATGATTTTTAATGTAACCAGTAATTTTATAAAAAAAACTTTTTTTTAATTGACTAGTAATAGCAATAGTCCATCCTTAACAAAAGGCTGCAGTAAAGTATAATTAAACAGGAAAGGTAGTCAGAATTCCAGGGGGAGCTCATTCCTAAGAACTCAATGGGATGTCCTGGAAGACCAGACCCCTTTGTTGTATCTGGTTTTAAAGGACTAGTAATAGTATAGCTGATTTTTTTTTTAATGGACTAGTAATGGCAATGGTCTGTCCTTAAAGAGGAAGTAAACCCTGGTGGGGTTTTCTTCCTTTCTTGCCTGCAAAGTAAAAGGCATAATGTGCAAGTATGCATCCCATTATGTCACAATTGCCTGCCAACAAAGCCCGCATTGTCCCTGCTACAGGCCGCATCCATCTTCACCCGTCTTCCATCCGGAGCCCCGGACTCCGGCTCTGACTGGCCGGAGCCGCGTGAAGTCATTCCCATGCATGCGCACAGGCGCCACGGTGCACAGCACACTCGCCTGAAGAAATGGCACGCTAGGTTGTTCCTTCAGAGCGCATACGCCGATGACATCATCAGCGCAGTATACAGTAAATATCTCCTAAAAACGGCACACGTTTAGGAGACGACTACAGTACTTATAGACAAGCCTTATTCTAGGCCTACCTATAGGTACAACTGCCCCATGGAGATTTACAAACTCTTTAACAAAAGGCTCCAGTAAAGTAATATAAAACAGGAAAGGTAGTCTGAGTTCTTGGGAGCGATCCGCTTTCAGAATTCTATGGGATGTCCTGGAAGACTGGACCTCTCTATTTTAACGATTTTTTTTTTTTTTTTTTTTTAAAGGTCCAGTAATAGTATAGCGGATTGTCTTTAAAAATGGAACAGTAATAGCAATGGCCTGTCCTTAAAAAGGCTCCAGTAATAGAAAACAGGAAAGGTAGACTGAGTTCTTAGGAATGATCCCCTCCCAGAATTCTATGGGATGTCCTGGAAGACTGGACCTCTTTGTTGTAACAGATTTTTTTTAAATGGACTAATATCAATGGTCTGTCCTGAACAAAAGGCTCCAGTAATACACCCTGTCCCAAATTATTATGCTAATGATATTTTTCTCATTTACTAAATAATTGATGTAAACAACAGTCAGCATAATTCTCATGTTATCAACTATTAGGAGTACAATTCTAATTTTATTGAACAAACCTAAACATTTATTTTTATTTTTATTTTTTTTAAACTTACAATGCACTGTTCCAAAGTATTACGCACAGTAAGTTTCAAAACAGTTTATAGGTTGTAAAGAACTGAAAATTGTCATTTGTTGTGTTTGCAGCATATTTACTGGAATCAAAAGCAATTTCAAACTTTGAACAACATTTTAACCTTTTAAACATTTTAACAGGTCACGTTACATTATAACATAGGACCCCTTATTTGATAGCAGCTTCACAAGTCTTGCATCCATTGAACTTGTGAGTTTTTGGACAGTTTCTGCTTGAATTTGCTTACAAGATTTCAGAATAGCCTCCCAGAGCTGCTGTTTGGATGTAAACTGCCTCCCACCCTCACAGATCTTTTGCTTGAGGATGCTCCAAAGGTTCTCAATAGGATTAAGGTCAGGGGAGGATGGAGGCCACACCATGACTCTCTCCTTTTATCCCCATTGATGCAGAGGTATTCTTTGCAGCATGAGATGGTGCATTGTCATGCATGAAGATGATTTTATTATGGAAAGCATAGTTCACTTCCTTCCCTGGTACAGAAGGAAGGTCAGTCAGGAACTCCACATACTTTGTAGAGGTCATCTTTACACCTTCGGGAACCCTAAAGGGGCCGACCAGCTCTCTTCCCAAGATTCCGGCCCAAAACAGGACTCCACCACCGCCTTGCTGACGTCGCAGCCTTGTTGGAACAGGGTGGCCGTCCACCAACCATCCACTACTCCATCCATCTGGACCATCCAGGGTTGCACGGCACTCATCAGTGAACAGGACTTTTTGAAAATTAGCCTTCATGTATTTTTCTGCCCAATGCAGCAGTTTCTGCTTGTGAGCATTGGTTAGTGGTGGCCGAATGGAAGGTTTATGCACAGTTGCAAGACTCTGGAGGACTCTAAACCTTGATGTCCGTGGGACTCCAGAGGCACCAGCAGCTTCAAATATCTGTTTGCTGCCATGTAATGGTGTTTTAGCAGCTGCTCTCTTGATCCGATGCATGGATCTAGCAGAAATCTTCCTCAATGTGCCTTTATCTGCACGAAACCCGTCTGTGCTCTGAATCAGCCACATATCTCTTTAATAGTGCGATGATCACGCTTAAGTTTTTGTGAAATATCTAATGTTTCATACCTCGTCCAAGGCATTGAACTATTTCACTCTTTTCGGCAGCAGAGAGATCCTTTTTCTTCCCCATATTGCTTGAAAATGGTGCTCTGCTTAATAATGTGGAACACCCTCCTTTAGGGCCAGTTCACACCAGATGCAGTTCCGTGTACATTTTTTCTGCACTAAAAATGCATGCACAGTGTTTTCCATGTATTCCAATGGCTCTAGTTCACACCATGCAGTCAGTTTCCGGTGCAGAAACTGACTGCATGGTGTGAACTAGAGCCATTGGAATACATGGAAAACACTGTGCATGCATTTTGTGCAGAAAAAAAGCACACGGAACGGAACTGCGTCTGGTGTGAACTAGCACTTAGTAGTTTTTCCTTTAATTGGGCTCACCTGGCAATCTAATTATTACAGGTGTCCGAGATTGTTTACAGTGATCAAAAGAGCCCTGAGACACAATGCCATCCATGAGTTGGGCCCCTTTCACACTACTGCGACTTCAAAGTCGCACGATTTTACCGCGATTTCAGGGAATGCCTGTGTAAGTGGCATCAAAATCGGACCAAAGTAGTGCAGGGACTACTTTGAAGTCGAAACAACTTGAAGTCATATTAATATGAAAGGTTGTCATTGGAAATCATGGGAAACGACTTGTCATGCTACTTTGCCATCACAAATCGTGGGACAAGTCGTATAAGTGTGAAAGGGGACCTTAAACTAAAAAAGAAAATATTTAATCTTTGTGACACTGAAATATCATTGGCATAATAATTTGGAACAGGGTGTATAAAACAGGAAAGGTAGACTGAGTTTCTAGGAGTGATCTTCTCCCAGAATTCTATGGGATGTCCTAGAAGACTGGACATTTATTGTAACAGATATTTTTTTAAAGGGACTAGAAATAGTATAGCTGATTTTTTTAAATGGACTAGTAATAGCAATGGTCTGTCCTTAACAAAAAGGCTCCAGAGTAAGTAATATAAAAACAGGAAAGATAGACTGAGTTCTTTAGGAATGATCTGCTCCCAGAATTCTATGTCCTGGAATGGGTGACGCAGATAATTTTACTGGCTAGAGCTTACCTTTTGTCCCATTATCTTCACCCCTTTGATCGTGTGTCTCCTGTTCCAACAACTCGCTGAATGGATTGGGGGGTAAGGGAGGAGCGTTCTCATCCTCTATGAACTGCATGGGCTGCAGAGGACAAAAAAGACATTCATCTCTGCACATAATTGAGCAACAAAGTTGAAAGTTAAAAAGGTAGGAAAAAAAAAAAAAAAATGCGCTAATGTGCATTGTATATAGAAATAGTCCCGTAAAGCAGCAACTTTTCTGGAGATATATACACAGTTCAAATCATACAATACAAATTGAGTTGCGCTAACACAATATTGTTAAATAGTGTACCAGATTGAATCATCAAATTAACATAAAAAAATAAAGTCCTCGTGTGCTAAAGTAGAAAGAATTTGATTGGATATCATCCGCCACCAAAAACAGAGGATCCTGTTGTGATATCACCACCAAAAAATGCTTGCTTACCAGCTACCATTGACCTCGTATTACAGGAGGTCAATCACGCTTTGGCTATGAACCCTCCTAGGTGCCTACAGCAATCCTCCTGGCAGCAGTGTCATGAGGGCATCCCAGAACACAAAAGAGCTCCACATAGTGTAAAAATGTTACCACTTTATTCTAAAACTATTAAAGGCGTAACTTACCGTATAATACTTGAGTTTTTCAGCCCTTTTTTTAGGGCTGAAAACACCCCCCTTGGCTTATACTCGAGTCAGTACCTGAATTCTTGACAGGCTTCCATTTTTTTATTTTTTTAAAGTCGCAGCTTCCTCCTGGCGTTCCGTTCTGTGATAGGCATTTGACACAGTGTTCCGCCTATCACGGAGGTCCTCTCATCCTCAGACAGTTTCCCAGCAGACACTGTGTTCAGTGTTCCGCCAATCACGGATGTCCTCTTGTCCGAGGATGAAAGAATGTCCGTGATTGGCGGAACACTGAACACAGTGTCTGCTGGGAAATGGAGTCCGAGGATGAGAGGACCTCCCTGATAGGCGGAACATAGTGTCAAATGCCTATCACAGCACTACAGGAGGAAGCCGCAACTTTAAAAAAAATGGACGCCTGTCAAGAATTCAGGTACTCGGGCACAGTGAGACTGCAATGGGCACAGTGAGGTTGCAATGGGCACAGTGAGGTATGGCACAGTGAGGTATGGCACAGTGAGACTGCATTGGGCACAGTGAGGCGTGCAAATGGGCATTGTTGACCCTCTTTTCCGCTTACAGTAGCTGCTGCATTCTCACCCTAGGCTTATACTTGAGTCAGTCAATGTTTTCCCAGTTTTGTGGTAAAATTAGGTCCTCGGCTTATACTCTGGTCGGCTTATACTCCAGTATATACGGTACATCTGATCAATATTAAAAATGCCTTAAAAGGGAAATGCCGGCCGGCACATACGCAACAACCATCCTCCCGGGATTCCACGATCGCGGTGACGTAGCTGGTAAGAAAGCATTTTTTGCACTTGGTGGTGATATCACAAGAGGATTCTTTGTTTATGGTGGCAGATACCGATGATATCCAATCAAATTCTTTCTACTTCAGCACATGAGGACTTTATTTTATGTTAATTTGATGATTCAACCTGGTACACTATTTAACAATGTTGTGTTTGTTACAATACAAATTGAGTCGCACTAAGATGAAAGTCCAAGGAATTGTAGATGCGGACATTTTCCTCAGTGCACCCCTTTAAACAAACGCCCTGCCCATTGTGTCTTTTAAAGGGGAACTTATGGGGGACGCTATTGCCAACTTGTTTCTGAAAATGCAAGTTTGCCCGGCTGCTGCAGTGCTTTTGACTTTGAACAAGTATGAAGATCTGGAGCCCTGGCTTTATTCTCTGCATGCTTGTCAGTGACTCAGAGCCAGCCAAACAGGCCTTAAAGGGGAATCTATAGTGTATTGCTGGCGAGGGCATATACTGAGTCTTTACTGTAGATATGCTTATTGTTACACGCAGTTCCTCATTTGTATTACAGAGCTGTAGATCCATAGATACTCCCTCTAGTGGCTGCATGAGTATCAGGCAATCTGTCAACGTCTTTGCTTTAAGTATATACTGTATGCGATCTCATCTCAACCAGAAATCCACTTACCGCACTTGGTTTATCTACCACAATGCCCGCCAGGACTTGTGACTGGGGCCCAGCGGTCTTTAGATCGTACCGATTCTGCTCCCTGATCTATAGAAGGAAGAGAACAAGTCAATAGTCATATTGACAGCAGGTGCTCACATCACTAATCTGTTGCACCAACATAACATCACCAGTGTTTTTCTATTTTTTTAGTTACTAGGTCTGCACATCTATGTCTAATATGAGGGGTTCCCACCACCCCTGCACTCAATGCTCAGCTTTGAACACATGCTGTGCTCATTATGAGGGGTTCCCACCATCCCTGCAAGAACGTTGCCAGATCTGTACATTAGATGCACTCATTATGAGAGGTTCCCACCATCCCACTGCCAAGTTCCTGGGTCTGCTTCCCTGCTGTGCCCATTCTGAGGGGTTTCTGGCATCCCTGCACTGAGGCCTGTACACCTGCTGTGTCTATTATGAGATGTTCCTACTATCTCTGCCTTGAGTTTCCATGTCTAGAACCTGCTTTTCCCATTATAAGGTGTTCCCACCATCCCTGTGCCAAGTTCCTGGGTTGGCTTCCTTGCTGTGCCCATTATGAGGTGTTCCCACCATCTCTGCACACCTGCGTTTTGTCTATTATGAGATGTTCCTACCAGCTCTGCCTTGGGTTTCTAAATATGTAACCTGCTGTGCCCATTATAATGGCTTCCCACTACCCGGTGCTAAGTTCCCAGGTCTGCTTCCCTGCTGTGCCCATGAGTGGTTCCCACCATCCCTGTGCTGGGTTTGCGGGTCTGCTTCCTTGCTGTGCCCATTATGAGGGGTTCCCACCATCCCTGTGCTGAATTCACAGGTCTGCCTCCCTGCTGTGCCCATTTTGAGGGGTTCCCAGCATCTTTACACTGCACACCTGCTGTGTCTATTATGGGATGTTCCTACCAGCTCTGCCTTGGGTTTCTGAGTATGTAACCTGCTGTGCCCATTATGATGGCTTCCCACAATCCCTGTGATGAGTTCCTGGGTCTGCTTCCCTGCTTGTCCATTATGAGGGGTTCCCACCATCCCTGCACTAAGGCCTTGGATCTGCACACCTGCTGTGTCTATTATGAGATGTTCCTACCATCTCTGTCTTTAGTTTCCTGGTCTGGAACCTACTGTGCCCATTTTGAGGGATTCCCACCATCCCTGCACAGAGTTCCTGGTTCTGCACCCCTGCTCCACCCATTATAAGGGGTTCCCACTAGCCCTGTGATGACCTCCCAGGTCTTAACATCTTCTTTGCCCATTATAAGAAGCTTCCAAAATCCCTGAGCTGATGAGAACATACAAACTCCATGCAGACCATGGTAATAGCTGAACCCAAGATCGAAGGGCTAAATCGCTAAACCACAGCTCTGCCCTGCCAGGAACAATGGAAAGCCACAATTCAGTAGTAAAATTGTTCAGTCTTTCCAGAATTGTCAGATCCTCCAAGTGTTGCTCGGGACACTGCAAGCCACATAGTAAACATGACAATATAAAGCCGGCGGGACATCCTGACCATAAAGCAGCAGCAGGAAAAGTCCCGATTATTATGGGATTCAGAAATAAACGTCACCTTATTCCTCTTCTGCAGGACGTCTGTGGGGTTAGTGTTCAATGGGACAAACTGGTTGGGGTCTTCTATTTTAATGGGATATCCGCTGTTCTTGTTCAGCTCATTGGACTTCATCCACTGCAATAGAGAGAGGGAGAGGTTATCCGAGGATGGGGGGAGGTAAGGAATTCCGGAGGGGACACAAGGAATGTTCAACAAGAGGAAAAGATGAAAATGTTTTATGGTTTCTGATATATAAAGGAGACTGGTTGGCACCATTTTTATGGATTTAAAGGGGAACTCTCATCAGGTACTGTATATCGTCGTCTGTCAGTGCAGCAAACTTATATGGAATTGTAAAAACTTCCAGGTATTCAGTGTTCATTTTGGCAGCAAATTTCCATTTAGTTTTAGTCCCATTTTAGTCTTTAGTCGACTAAATCTCCAGTACATTTTAGTGTACTAAAATCATTTTACTTGACCAAAACTCATTTTAGTCATCTAAAATCTAATGGGTGTAGTTAAATTGTAATGCATTATTTAAGCATTTCTCTACAATTTCCAAACTC
This sequence comes from Rana muscosa, assembly GCA_029206835.1. Classification (NCBI taxonomy): domain Eukaryota; kingdom Metazoa; phylum Chordata; class Amphibia; order Anura; family Ranidae; genus Rana; species Rana muscosa. Next base: position 238,400,814 of record CM055123.1, on the reverse strand, counting down.
ATTATATACTGCTGGAGTGAAAAATCAAATATGTTATTATTTAAGGTATTGAGGTATGAACACACACTACAGACCAGTGGTAATTTTGACGTCAAATTTCAATTTAGTTTTAGTCTTATTTTTTTTACTAAACAGCATATTAGTGTTAGTCGTATTTTAGTCGACTAAAATGTTTTAGTCTGTTTTTGTCAACGAAATTAACCCCTGGTATTAATGACAGCTCAGAGATCGTACAATGTCTTCTTCTACTTTTCTCTCTAGCAGTATGGAGCCATCTTTGTCCTGGACTGAAATGTCGGCTCAGAGGGGAGTTATGTAAACTCTGCAGTTCTTGGCAGTGTTTACAGATGCACAACACAGATCTGCCCCTGCTCCAGCCTCTTATCTTGTGACTTATGTAGCGGACCCCCCATAATTGGGGGTCGCTATGCTTAAATTTAGGGGGTAGCCTGAGCCCATAGTTAGACTCAGGCTATTGAATTCTTTAAAAACTGGCTTCTGCTCTGGGGTAATGTTGCCTGGCAGTACAGTTCCCTGTGGCCTGTGGGTGGCACTGTCACCCCAGGCTCAGGTTGAACCATGGGTAGCGTTGCAACGCCATTGGGTGTCCTCTCTCGGCAGCCGTACAGTGGGCGTGGTCTACCTGCTGTGCATGCTGGGAGAGGATACATAAGGGGCAGGCGCCATTGGGCGCGGGCGTAGGAGAGGACCCCTCGGTCCGAGAAGAACAAGCACGGACCCCACCTTCGGTGGCCCTCATGGCCAAGGGTGCATGCGTGTGCGTGCTCGGTCCCGGGCACCTTTAGCCCAAGGCTGTATCGTTCCAGGTAGGCACAGCACCTTTAGCTGAGGCCTTCACCAGAAAAGGAGTCCCAGGGCGCCCAAGTGAGGGTGGCCCGCTCTGAAGGAGAGGCAACCAGGGGAGGATCTACCCAAGGGGATTGGTGAGAGAAGTCACTGTCTGGGGAGAGGCCTGGTTACCCATCAGAGGGAAGGATTCCATAGTCCGCCACAAGCCTAGTAACGTGCCCCATTGGCACCTATGGACTCAAGTGTTACTAGACTGGGAAGTTCGGGACTTAGGGATTATCTCCTGATCGTATCCCTAGGAAACCACAAGGAAATGTTCCGTGCTCCACACCGGCTGCTGGGGCCACTATTGGGGGGACTATCCGGGTGAGCAAGACCCACTCCTGAGTGGTGACGAGTGATAGTGAAGTGCCGCGTTCCTGAACCTGCCTCCCTGTTCATTTCTCTTTATCTCCAATTTTCCTGTCAAGTTCTCAAGCAAAGAAAAATAAACCTTTTTATTGGGTTTTAATACTGTCTGGACACTGGCCTTCCTTTAAAGAGAGAGAATAGACTTCTTCCTACACTCTAGGGTGAAGAGCTAACGGAAGGAGGTAACTCGCTGCAGGACCCAAATTAGACATCACCGCTCACCCTCTTCATCAAGGAGGATACTGGGCATGTGGCATGGTGTGTCCCACCTACTAGTGGAGGTAAGCAAGGAAGGGATCCGTGTGCTACACTTACTAAAAGTTATAATGTACTATCTGATCACTGGAGGAAGGAGGAGACTGAGGAAATGCTTCATCCTGTCTGCAGCAGACTGGTGACATCTCAGCCTAAGCAAAGTCACTAGACTGGAGATCAGAGATGGCAATTAACCACTTCACGACCGCCCTATAGAATTTTACTGCTACAGGGTGGCCGCTATGTACAGGATCATGTATATACACACACACACGTGATCCTGCACTTCCAGGTAGCGGGTGTGAATGCGTGCAGCTGGCGGCTCGCACCCGCTGTGATTATGCACAGTGGGAGCAGATAGGTGGGTACCACAAACCTGATAATCGGCGGCACCCACTGATCAGTCGTTACAGGCAGAATGGCAGTCTGCCTATGTAAACCAGACAGATTGCTGTTCTGTCAGTGGGGATAGCATTGATCCTGTGTTCCTGTCTATGCCCGGAAGTGGGCGCAAATACCTGTATTATACAGGTATCTCTGCACCCCCCTCCCCCTGAAATGTGCCAAATGTGGACACCGGAGGAGGGGAGGGTTCCGAAAGGCGGGAGGTTCAATTTTTGTGTGCCTGTTGCTATGTGGTCCCTTGAAATCTTCCTCCTTCCTCTCTTAGGCTCCTTACGTCACTTCCCTCGGCACCTCCGCTCGCTACTGCTCCGGCGAGGACTTTGTTGCCATCACAACGGGGCGGACACTTCCGCCGCCGCCCGTTGTGATGGCAACCTAGTAGTTGAAGGCGCTGCGAGAATCCCCGATCTCGCGCATAAACTGAAAAACAAACCGATTACTCCATTCATGCTATACAGTGCAGATGACTGAATTGTCAGCTATCAAAATACCCAAACAGCAGCTGCATCTGATGGGATGCAGCTGCTGTTCGGCTGAAAAATTCCCAGCAAGTTGATCAAAACGGAGCAAGGCCAGCAGAGCCACCCACTGAACCTATTAGCACCGTGTATGGCCAGCTCAACACTATTAAGCCAGTGTTGGGATTCACAATTACCAAATAGCGCAGCCAGGTCCTGCATTCCCCTAAATGCTCTTTGTAATCTAGGGCTCTGCAAGTCCAGGATTCACCCCAGTATATCAAGTGTACACAGCAGATTTTTAACTTACTCCAAGTGGCGCCCCTCATACTCCCAGTATAAAGGCTTGATCACACGAGCAGATGCATAATTTTTTGGCCAGAACACAGGTGCTTGCTGGCAGCGCTAGCATGAGATTCTGTGTAAAAGAGCAGTCCCCAACCTCCCTGGCACCGGTCTCAGCAAACACAACCCCTCATAGGCTGTGGGGGGGCTTGGTGCTACCCTTTACCTCTGTGCAACCTGTTATCTCCAAAAGGAGGAGGGAGGACAGCCTGTATGTAAAGTGACCACAGAGGGGGGGGGGGGGAGAGCAGCGGTGCCCAGAAAAGGGAGGGGGGGGAGCAGCGGTGCCCAGAAGGGGGGGGGGGAGCAGCGGTGACCAGAGAAGGGGGGGGCAGCGGTGACCAGAGAAGGGGGGGGGCAGCGGTGACCAGAGAAGGGGGGGGGAGCAGCGGTGACCAGAAAAGGGGGGGGGAGCGGTGGGTGCCCAGAAAAAGGGGGGGGGAGGGCAGCGGTGCCCAGAAAAGGGGGGGGGGAGGGCAGCGGTGCCCAGAAAAGGGGGGGGGGAGGGCAGCGGTGCCCAGAAAAGGGGGGGGGGGCAGCGGTGCCCAGAAAAGGGGGGGGGGGGAGGGCAGCGGTGCCCAGAAAAGGGGGGGGGGGAGGGCAGCGGTGCCCAGAAGGGGGGGGGGGCAGCGGTGCCCAGAAGGGGGGGGGGAGGGCAGCGGTGCCCAGAAGGGGGGGGGGAGGGCAGCGGTGCCCAGAAGGGGGGGGGGGAGGGCAGCGGTGCCCAGAAGGGGGGGGGGGAGGGCAGCGGTGCCCAGAAGGGGGGGGGGAGGGCAGCGGTGCCCAGAAGGGGGGGGGAGGGGCAGCGGTGCCCAGAAGGGGGGGGGAGGGCAGCGGTGCCCAGAAGGGGGGGGGGAGGGCAGCGGTGCCCAGAAAGGGGGGGAGGGCAGCGGTGCCCAGAAAGGGGGGGAGGGCAGCGGTGCCCAGAAAGGGGGGGAGGGCAGCGGTGCCCAGAAAGGGGGGGAGGGCAGCGGTGCCCAGAAAGGGGGGGGAGGGCAGCGGTGCCCAGAAAGGGGGGGGGGGAGGGCAGCGGTGCCCAGAAAGGGGGGGGGGGAGGGCAGCGGTGCCCAGAAAGGGGGGGGGGAGGGCAGCGGTGCCCAGAAAGGGGGGGGAGGGCAGCGGTGCCCAGAAAGGGGGGGAGGGCAGCGGTGCCCAGAGAAGGGGGGGAGGGCAGCGGTGACCAGAGAAGGGGGGGAGGGCAGCGGTGACCAGAGAAGGGGGGGGAGCAGCGGTGACCAGAGAAGGGGGGGGAGCAGCGGTGACCAGAGAAGGGGGGGGAGCAGCGGTGACCAGAGAAGGGGGGGGAGCAGCGGTGACCAGAGAAGGGGGGGGGGAGCAGCGGTGACCAGAGAAGGGGGGGGGGAGCAGCGGTGACCAGAGAAGGGGGGGGGAGCAGCGGTGACCAGAGAAGGGGGGGGAGCAGCGGTGACCAGAGAAGGGGGGGGGAGCAGCGGTGACCAGAGAAGGGGGGGGGAGCAGCGGTGACCAGAGAAGGGGGGGGAGCAGCGGTGACCAGAGAAGGGGGGGGGAGCAGCGGTGACCAGAGAAGGGGGGGGGGAGCAGCGGTGACCAGAGAAGGGGGGGAGCAGCGGTGACCAGAGAAGGGGGGGAGCAGCGGTGACCAGAGAAGGGGGGGGAGCAGCGGTGACCAGAGAAGGGGGGGAGCAGCGGTGACCAGAGAAGGGGGGGGAGCAGCGGTGACCAGAGAAGGGGGGGGAGCAGCGGTGACCAGAGAAGGGGGGGGCAGCGGTGACCAGAGAAGGGGGGGGGCAGCGGTGACCAGAGAAGGGGGGGGGGCAGCGGTGACCAGAGAAGGGGGGGGGCAGCGGTGACCAGAGAAGGGGGGGGGCAGCGGTGACCAGAGAAGGGGGGGCAGCGGTGACCAGAGAAGGGGGGGGGAGCCCTCTAGAGGTGGGAGCGTGGCAGTGTAGGTTGCGCTGGCTAGCTCCCCTATGACTCACCCCTAGCTGCACGGCCCGCAACAGGCCACGGTCCAGAACCGATCCAAGGCCCGGGGGTTGAGGACCACTGCTTTAAAAATGCATGCGTTTATATACAATTTTAGTGACTTTAAATGCATATGCTTATACAAGATTAGGCTACATTCGCATGGGTAACCAGCGCCAGTGCAAGTGACAGCGGGAGGGATCTGTTGATACCTGTGAGCAGCTAGTTCCGGCCGCCGAGCCTTGTACACTTCTATGACAGGTTGGTGGGGGCCGCAGCTATCCGTGGCTGTCCGCCTAGCCAGCAATTAATTACCTTTGGTGATCACTCATGGAAGCGCACAAAGTGCATCCAGCGTGTGCACCCTCTTCTGTTTCCTTTATAAAACGAAAACCTGTATACATCTAAATGCTGCGTTTTAGATGCCCGTGTGACTGAGCTTTAAGTATTGCTGTGCAAGGGAAGGACCAATACCAGGATAGATTTAAAATGATTTTTGCTAAATGCACATAAAATACTTTCATTATTCCCATTAAAAAATGAATGTAAAGAATTCGCTTAAGAAAACTTTTTTTTTTTTTTTTTTTTAAGTATCCGATTGGCTGTTATGCTGATTTAGTAACTTTTCTAAATGACTCGCAGGAGAAAAACCCAGCAAACCACAAAAGTCTGAGAAAAAAAATCACTACCTGCATTCTTGTTAAAGTGGTTGTAAACCCTCACATATACCCAGTGATGTGACTGGCCTCAGATCATACACAGAGATGAAACAAATCCTCCTACATAAGTTGTAACTCTATCTGCAGCATTCCTAGCTCTATATCTGTTCAAAGTCCAGAATATAAAAAGCTTGTCTGAGTTGTCAGAAAAAAAGGGGGCAGACAGCTAAAATTACACACTGCAGAGCTCAGCGAGAGGAGCTTTGACAGCTGATTGGAAGGAAGGGATACACCCCCTTCACACAGGAACAGAGCTGAGGCTGTCAACCACAGGCTGTGTGCTGGAGCCCCCTCCCGTGTCACTTTTTTTCTCTTGGTGTCAGAAAAACCTGTCAGAAGTGACTTGTGCAGATCGCAAAGGAACAAGGGAGCAGACAGCAAAGACTTAGCTCTCTGGACTGAGACAAGTACACACTATAAAGGGATATGCTTTGTTCACATTTCATGTCTGAGGTTTACAACCACTTTAAGTTTTGATACAAGATTACCATGAAAGCCAGGCAGCCAGCAGTTACAGAAGCAAATGTCAATCATAGCAGCCTCCAGGTATCTCTCTTTATAGGTTGCTTTCATGTTCCCAGGAAATGGCGCTGTACATGTGAGACCAGAGCTTAGCTCACCGTGATCTTAGTCCTTGGACTCATCTCGCCGTTAAATGACTCCTCAGGAACCCGGACCTTCATATACGTGTTTGGTGAGTTCAGCCACCTCGTCTTCTCCCTCTGCTGCTTCTGGGCGAGGAATTTCAGAGGAGAGCACGGCATGGACTGGTCGTCCTCAAATGTGAAGGCCGTGACCGTAGCGGGGATCTCTACTTCGCTCTTGTGGCGCGGTTTATCTCGTGTCAGCGGCTGCCTGTAAGCGAAGCCGGTCCGGTAACCCTGTGGAGGATGGAGAGAGAAAAATGGTCAGATGCAAGCCGTACAGTAAAGGGTTAGCAGGGCCACTTTTAAACCCAAGAACAGGAAAGTAACATATTGCAGCTTGTCAGGGTTTAGATGTGGTGGCTGCATTAGTTTTGCTTTTCAGGTTTCTGTCCCCCCCCCCCCCCTTTACTTTCACCTGGTGATCCTGCCAGTAACACACTTCCTGCCCTAGGGTGATAACAGTCACCATACTGGAGGAGCAGCATTGTCACCACAGTACAAAAACTATATATACCTCTGAACTACAAAACATCCCCACATATGTTATGCAGAAGAGGAGGGGGGGGGGGTTCTGTAGTCCTAATATACTTTTTTGTTCAGTTTGGATAGAGAGTTATAACCCCATCAGGTTTTCATAGTGGTCTGTGCCTCTACTGTTAGGGATTCATCTCTATTTGTCCTGGTGACCACTGTTTTTGGGAGAGGCAGCAACGAAAGATCGAAAACTTTACAGTTGTCACTAGAAACAGGTAGAGGAGAAATCAGTAAATAGAGACCATGTGACCAAAAATACAATTCTGTATATATAATATATATATATATATATTTTTTTTTTTTTTCTTTATTGGGAGACAGCTAACCAATGACATTGAAAGGCTCAATGCCAATTTACAGACATGCAATGATCCCAACAGCCAGTAGGTGGCATCATAGACAAACCTGTGTAATATAAAGAGAAAAGCACGAAAGTGTGGAGGAACCGACAGCCAACACTGCCCCGTCCACCGAGGACCGCCAACACTGCCCCGTCCACCGAGGACCGCCAACACTGCCCCGTCCACCGAGGACCGCCAACACTGCCCCGTCCACCGAGGACCGCCAACACTGCCCCGTCCACCGAGGACCGCCAACACTGCCCCGTCCACCGAGGACCGCCAACACTGCCCCGTCCACCGAGGACCGCCAACACTGCCCCGTCCACCGAGGACCGCCAACACTGCCCCGTCCACCGAGGACCGCCAACACTGCCCCGTCCACCGAGGACCGCCAACACTGCCCCGTCCACCGAGGACCGCCAACACTGCCCCGTCCACCGAGGACCGCCAACACTGCCCCGTCCACCGAGGACCGCTGACATTTTTACTGATGAAAATACTTCCTACTGATGACAACCTATACTTACAGTATAAAGCAGGGGTCTCCAAACTTTCCAAACAAAGGGCCAGGTTACTGTCCTTCAGACTTTAGGGGGGGGCCAGACTGGGCAGTCGAAGCAGAAAATGTCCCATCATTAGTTTTAGTGGAAGGAATAGTGCCCTATTGTTATCAGTGGTAATAATAGTGCCCCATGGTTAATAGTAGGATCAGCACCCCATCATTGGTGTCAATGGGAGTAATGGTGCATCATTAGCACCCCATCATTAGTGACAGTTGTGGATAGAATAGTACCCTAAGGGCCAGATAGAGGCAAGCTAGGGGTCACATCTGGCCCCAAATCTGCAGTTTGGAGACCACTGGTATAAAGGAATGGATGTACAATACTCCCTATTAAAGGCAATCAATACCCTTTGTTAGAACAATCAATACTTCCTACGGATGACCACCATACTTTCTATTGATAAGCAATACTTCCTATATATACACCATTTCAATGTTAAAAAACTCTAATGTGATCACCTATAGAAAACAGTAATGTGAAAAGAGCTTAGGAACTCTGCACCCAGGACCCCAGTGCTGCACTGACCCAGTAATCCCTTTTCAGCAGCCAATTCCCAAAATCGCTGTATTTTTTTTTGCCCCGAATTCCCTTGTAAAATCTTCAGCACTCACCAGGTTGTCCAGCATTCTCATGAGCGATTCAAACTCCAGCTCCCCTACTTTCCACTTGTGCTGGCCTTCCATGTTTACCCCTCCTCCGCCAGTCGCAGCCACTGAATGCGTGACGGCTTTATACGACTCCAGGTCCAGAAGGAGGAGGTTGTCGATCCCTCCGGAGCCGGCCAGAGCGTGGACCTGCAGGAACAGGGAAGACGGGCGTTAGCACTCACCGTATGAGTGATTGTGTACACACACACACACACACACACACACACACACACACACACACCTCCAAAAAACTAAAAGGAACACTTTGAAAACACATCAGATCTCAATAGGGAAAAAATCTCATGCTGGATATCTATACTGATATGGACTGGGTAATGTGTTAGGAATGAAAAGATGGCACATCAATTGATGGAAATTAAAATTATCAACCTACAGAATCAAAGACACCCCAAAAATCAAAGTGAAAAAATTATGCAGCAAGCTACTCAATTTTGTTGAAATTTCATTGCAACAACTCAAAATGGTACAGGCGGTCCCCGGGTTACAAACAAGATAGGGACTGTAGGTGTCTTACGTCAAATTTGTTTGCAAGTCGGAGCAGTACATTTCTAAGTGTAACTCCAGCCTGTGCAGTGATGTGGGATGTTCCGGGTGCTTCTGCGCATGCAGTCATGTTATTTGAGGCTCTTGTGGCCATGCATTACTGCAGTGTGGGATGTGTCCGGCGCTGCAAGATGGTTGCGTGGATATAACCGGGACCAGTGTGGAGCGCAAGCGGCCGGCAGTGACGTCAAGCCACCTCCGTTTGTAAGTAGGAGTCGTTGGTAACTCGGATGTTCGTTATTCAGGGACTGCCTGTACTCCATTTGTATGGCCCCCCAAGTGCCTGACAGCGTCAGGACTACGGATGGTGTCCTGGGGTATTTCCTCCCAGATCTGGTCCAGACTGAGGTGCAACCTGGTGGCGTCGGATGGACTAAAACATAATATCCGAGAGGTGTTCTATTTGATTTAGGTCAGGTGAGCATGGGGGCCAGTCAATGGCATCAATTCCTTCATCCTCCAGGAACTGGCTGCGTACTCTCGCCACATGAGGCCGGGGCATTGTCATGCACCAGCAGGAACCCAGGACCCACTAATAAGTATGTACATCGTGAGTGATATGAACATTAAAGAGGAAGTAAATCCTGATGGGTTTTACTTCCTCTTTATTCCCCTGCAAAGTGAAAGCATAATGGGCTAGTATGTGCCGCATACTAGCCCGTTATGTGTCACTTACCTGCAAACTAAGCATCCATCTTCGCCTATCTTCCTTCCGGGGCCGCGGACTCCGGCTCTCTCTCTGACTGGCCGGAGCGCACGGGAGACGCCAGTCATGGCACACGCTGGGGAAGAAACGGCACTACAAAGTACAGTGCCTTGCGAAAGTATTCGGCCCCCTTGAACTTTTCATCCTTTTGCCACATTTCAGGCTTCAAACATAAAGATATAAAATTTTAATTTTTTGTGAAGAATCACCAACAAGTGGGACACAATTGTGAAGTGGAACGAAATCTATTGGATATTTTAAACTTTTTTAGCAAATAAAAAACTGAAAAGTGGTGCGTGCAAAATTATTCGGCCCCTTTACTTTCAGTGCAGCAAACTCACTCCAGAAGTTCAGCGAGGATCTCTTAATGATCCAATGTTGTCCTAAATGACTGATGGTGATAAATAGAATCCACCTGTGTGTAATCAAGTCTCTGTATAAATGCACTGCTCTGTGATAGTCTCAGGGTTCTGTTGAAAGCGCAGAGAGCATCATGAAGACCAAGGAACACACCAGGCAGGTCCGTAATACTGTTGTGGAGAAGTTTAAAGCCGGATTTGGATACAAAAAGATTTCCCAAGCTTTAAACATCCCAAGGAGCACTGTGCAAGCGATCATTTTGAAATGGAAGGAGTATCAGACCACTGCAAATCTACCAAGACCTGGCTGTCCCTCTAAACTTTCAGCTCAGACAAGGAGAAGACTGATCAGAGATGCAGCCAAGAGGCCCATGATCACTCTGGAGGAGCTGCAGAGAACTACAGCTGAGGTGGGAGAGTCTGTCCACAGGACAACAATCAGTCGTACAATGCACAAATCTGGCCTTTATGGAAGAGTGGCAAGAAGAAAGCCATTTCTCAAAGATATCCATAAAAAGTCTCGTCTAAAGTTTGCCACAAGCCACCTGGGAGACACACCAAACATGTGGAAGAAGGTGCTCTGGTCCGATGAAACCAAATCGAACTTTTTGGCCACAATGCAAAACGGTATGTTTGGCGTAAAAGCAACACAGCTCATCACCCTCAACACACCATCCCCACTGTCAAACATGGTGGTGGCAGCATCATGGTTTGGGCCTGCTTTTCTTCAGCAGGGACAGGGAAGATGGTTAAAATTGAGGGGAAGATGGATGCAGCCAAATACAGGACCATTCTGGATGAAAACCTGTTGGAGTCTGTAAAAGACCCGAGACTGGGACGGAGATTTATCTTCCAACAAGACAATGATCCCAAACATACAGCAAAATCTACAAAGGAATGGTTCACAAATAAACGTATCCAGGTGGTAGAATGGCCAAGTCAAAGTCCAGACCTGAATCCAATCGAGAATCTGTGGAAAGAGCTGAAAACTGCTGTTCACAAACGCTCTCCATCCAACCTCACTGAGCTCGAGCTGTTTTGCAAGGAAGAATGGGCAAGAATTTCAGTCTCTCGATGTGCAAAACTGATAGAGACTTACCCCAAGCGACTTGCAGCTGTAATCGCAGCAAAAGGTGGCTCTACAAAGTATTAACGCAAGGGGGCCGAATAATTTTGCACGCCCCACTTTTCATTTTTTTCTTAGTTAAAAAAGTTTCAAAAATCCAATAGATTTCGTTCCACTTCACAATTGTGTCCCACTTGTTGGTGATTCTTCACAAAAAATTTAAATTTTATATCTTTATGTTTGAAGCCTGAAATGTGGCAAAAGGATGAAAAGTTCAAGGGGGCCGAATACTTTCGCAAGGCACTGTATATATCTCCTAAATGGTGCACGTTTAGGAGATATTCTCAGTACAAATAGGTAAGCCTTATTATAGGCTTACCTATATGTAAAAATGTCGGGGGGGGGGGGGGTTGTGGTTACAACCACTTTAACTACCCTGAACCTTCTACAACATCAGGGGCACTTCACATTTTCAGGTAGAAGCATCTTTTCCTACATTCCTTTAAATTCTCCATTGATCAAATCTGGGTGAAGTGACTGTATAAAAAAGGAGTTTAGTGTTACCTGAATTTCACAGGCCAGCTGTACATTGAAGATGTAATGAAAAGCTTCCTCCAAGGTCTCTCCCAAAGCCATCACCCCGTGATTCCGCAGAACCAGAACCTGCACATAGAAAGCCAATATGATGTCATTGAATATTGTCTGGGCTTAGGATGGTCAAGGTCAATACAACAGGTATATAACAATTATAGTATAATAGCGTACAATAAGTACCGGTACGTACTATGCACGTACAATTCTGTACAATAATTATGTACCATGCAAGGATAATACTAAACAGGTATGTACAAAGAGTATAAAACTGTACAATAGATCCGTATCCTGCGAGTACAATATAGTACAACAGGTATGTAGTATGCAAGTAAAACACGTTACAATAGGTACGTATGATGAAAGTTCAATAAGTATGCAAGATGTCTGTATAATGTGGTACAACAGATACATACAATATGAGCACAATACTGTACAATAATTACGTATGATGAGTGTACAAGGAGGTACATGCGGTGGGAGTACAAGACTGCACAAAAGATACGTACCATGTAAGTAGACTACTGTACAATACGTATGTTGTACAACAGACATGTACCATTTGAGTACAATACCGTATGATACTGTACATACCATGCGAGTACAATACTATAAAATAAATACGTACCATGTGAGTACAATACTGAACAGATACATTCCATGCAAGTATAATACTGTACAAAAACAAGGACCATACAATAGGTACGAGTACAATGCTGTATAATAATAGGTATGTACCAGGTGAGTACAATGAGAATACAATACACACAATAGTCAATACAAAGTAGAATGTCAGTACAACACCACACAATAGGTAGGGAGGGAGTACAATACTGTACACTAGATAAGTATGGAGGTAGTATACTGCACATAAAGTACTACTATCAATACAATACTGCTGTAGCAGCAATCTGGTACATATCATGTTGCAACATATAGAGTAGCCCAAACCAGAGGATACACCATTGTTGCCAGTGCAGGCTTGAGCCCAATCCAGAAGAAGCACATACATGTACCGAAACAGAATCAGAAAAATCATACCTTGGCACTCGGGCCCAGAACTTTCTGCAGCTGGATTCGCTCTTGCTGCTCATCCAGGGAGCCCTGGTAGTTGTAGTAAGCAACATCCCCAAGGATTAAAGCCTCCTGAGAGATGGGGAGGATGCCACATTTCATGGAGGAGACCTGAAATTTAAAGAAGATTCTGAGTATCGATCGTACACAGGACTTGTATGCCCATCAACTGATTTCTCTTCTCTTGTTGACAAGCTGACCAACAGGTTGCGGAGCAGTTGTGGTGTGGCTCACATTCAGAATACAACATGCTGTTTGGTTTTTGCAGTGGCCGTGAAACACAGCATAGCAGCCGCGCGCCGTGTTCAGCCCTGAGCAGTGGACATCTGCATTCAGATGGGCAGTCAAACTGCCTCCTGGCCACTCATATAAAAAGGAACTGTCACTCTAGACATTGAACAGAGAAACAAAAGAACTCACAGCGGCCGTGGCGGGGGTGTGAATGTGGATGACGCAGCGCACGTCAGGGCGCGTGGAGTAAATGGCTGCATGTGGGCTGAATCCTGATGGGTCAACGAGCAGGTTGGTGCTTCCCTGATCGACCACCTCGCCGACAATGTTCAGCTTCACCTACAGGAAAAAAAAGAAAAAAAAGAGGGTGTGGTCAGAGAAGAAGGACACATCTGGCAGGACGAGGCAAACTTTGCCAATGGCATTATAGTAGGAGGCTGTAACGCTCGCTCACCAGATTGGAGGCCGATGCTTCGGAGAAGGAAAGGCCTCTGGGAATGATGAGAATGTGGTCCTGTTCCTTGCTCACTCTGACCTATAAAAAAGACAGGAATTAGACAGGAGACATCATGAAGGCACACAGGCCAATGACCAAACACCAGTGCTGTCACATTTGGGGGGGGGTTCAGCCCTGTACAAGGTCCAACCAGACAAAGCTTCTTCCCTTAATTCCCAGTGGTTGGATGGACCAACAGGGCTGTGAAGGAAATGGGAGTAAAATCAGTTGCAGTCTACTATCTAGCCACCAGGAGGAGCTCTTTCTCTCCCCCCCCCCCCCCCCCATCAAAGGCAGGATTGGGCCCCTGGTTACAGGACTCAATGGATTTTTAGACTAGTGGCTCCATCCTCCAGATACCTGTGGTTTCACCTAGACAAGGGAGGCTACAAAGCAAGATGCTCTGCTGTGATGTCCCTACATAAACCATGGTAGCCTGTCTCCCTACATACATAGACACAAAACTAGAAAGGTGAATTCCTGTGTTGGCTTGTGTACACATTGTTTATGTTGGGGTGTGTATACATTATTCTTTCAATGGTTGCTTTGTTTGTGGCCGATATGTTTGGAATTGTTGCATTATGCATGACAATGTACATCAGGTGAACAAACCCTTGAAGACTTGACAGAGTATCAACTCCACCCCATCCCACACCGCCATGAATAATGTATTCTGGGTGGGGATTTAGTACTACGGTGGAAGATCTGAAAATTCAGGTCAAAAGCTATAAATATCTGCGGCATTTGACAGTTGTGAAGGCGACACCAGGATAAGGTATGTAGAAAAAGAGTGCCAGAGTACGGTTGATGCTCCAGATAAAGTTTATTTGTTGCATTGCAGAAATTGTATAAAATTAACTAACACTTTTTGGGGGTTCCAAGGCGCCCCCCCTCCCTTTATTAGGAGTAGGCTAGAAAACCAGGACTGGGCAACAGGGTCTTCTATTTACCATAAATTCCCTTTCTCAGAGTTCAGTGAAGGACACAGCTTGGCAAGATTCTTGAGCACTGGGCTGAGTCCTCCAAGGAATGTAAGGCCTCGTACACACGACCGATTTTCTCGGCAAGAACCAGCAAGAAACTTGCTGGCAGAGAGGTCTTGCCGAGTAAATCGGTCGTGTGTACGCTGCTATCGGGTTTCTCGTCGAGAAAACCGACAAGAAACCTCGACGAGAAAATAGAGAACCTGCTCTCTATTTTCTCGTCGAGATTCTCCTCGGCATGTTTCTCGACGAGAAAAGTGAGTTGTACACTTACCTGTCCTCCCGGAAGCCCGCGCATGTTCGAAATGAATTCGACGCATGCGCGGTAGCTTCCTAGGCATACGTAGGGTATACCAAGATGGCGGCGACGGCATCGAATGTGACGAGCGCATGCTCGTCGTAGTCGATGACGTCACCGCGTACGCTCCATTCAAAGAACCGCGGGTTCTTTGAAACGAGCGTGTGTACACTCGGCCGGGACAAGTTTCTTGTCCAAGAATCTCGTCGAAAAAAACAACATGTTTTTTTCAACGAGAATCTCGGCCGTGTGTACGAGGCCTTAAAGAAACATTTGTTGGGAATACTGCAGGTAAAATTTGAAAACCTCACAAAGTCCACACCACCCTGAATGTGCCGAATCTCTGATCTCAGAGGCTCACCAGAGTTGGGTCTGGATGGTACTGGGATTGGAGACCAACTGGGAACACCAGGTGCTGTAGGCCATCACAGTTTAGCTCCAAGGGAAAAAAATAAATAAGCTTTTTTCTTTTTTACCCAATGTTTTTTAGCTCATCCTGAGGAAGAGGCCCATGAAACCCTGAAACGCGGTGGGAGTTTTTAAACAATTACTGTGGTGAATAGACTTTATCTGGACAGTCAAATGAACTTTGGCACTTTGTCTGCAAACATTGAGCCGATATGCACACAAGGCCCGGATCAGGGTCTGTTGTGCCGCAGAGAGCTGCCAAAAAAAAAAACAAAAAAAAACCCAAACAGTCATATCGGAATGGAATACGAATATACACCAGTGTCAATCACTCTACTTCTCCCCAGAGAGCGAAGGGCTGGTACTGGTTTCAGTAAACCAGAAGATGCGCAACTCACCGTAATGTAGGCGTTGCTCAGGTGCGCCCATCCAAAGAGATCAGCTAGGCGGTACATGCTGGCCAGCTTACACCTTGTGAGCTTCTCCCCTTTCGCCATCGCGGCCTCTACGGCAGGGTGGATGTCATTGATTGGCATGACCATCCCCAGACCTGAGGGAGACAAGTGTAGAATTACTCTTAAAACATGGTTCACTTGTGATCATGCCCGTTTAAATATTGTATTACACATTTTAGGATCTTTAACGTCTCCATTTTAAGATTTTTGCCACAACATGCATCGATTGTGTTACCAGTTTCATAACCCATAAAACCTCTCCTATGAGAATACCCTTAGGCATCCATTCATAAAAAACATTCATCTAGTGCAGAAGTCGCCAAAATTTCTAAACAAAAAGGGCCAGTTTGTTCTCCTTTAGACTTTTGGAGGGCCAGATTTTGGGCAAGGGGAACTGGAATTATTTTGGCATAAGTGGAAGTAAACATCGCCACATAGGATATTTGGGGGAGGAGAAACATTGCCCTATTGTTGGCATCATTGAGAGAAATGGTGCCCCATTGTTATCAGTTGGCAGAGTAGTGTCTCATATCACTGGAAGGAATATGCCCCAAGGGACGGATAAAGGCAAGCAAAGGGCCGCAGTTTGGAGACCACTGATCTAGTGGCACGGAGGTATTTCAGAAAATTATACCGCATTTTAGCCACTAGCTGGAGCCGACGATCATATGGAGTACTGTTAGAGAAATTACAGTTAAAATTCGTGCAGCATGCCCAATTATCAGGGGCTCACACCATATGCCTGCAATGAGTTGCTAGGTCTGAATATCTGCTGTGCCCATTATGAGGGGCTCCTACTATCCCTGCAGTGAGTTCCCAGGTCTTCACACCTCCTGATTATGAAGGGAACCCACCATCCCTGTGCTGAATTCCCAGGTCTGTACACCTGATGTGTCCATTATGAAGGGTTCCCACCATCCCTGTGCTGAATTCCCAGGTGGCTCCCTTCCCTTCAGGTGGCGCACCTGATGTGTCCATTATGAAGGGTTCCCAGCATCCCCGTGCTGCTTTCCCAGCTCCTTACACCTGATAGGTCCATTAGGAAGGGTTCCCACCATCCCTGTGGCGATTTCCCAGGTCCTCACACTAGAAGTGTCCATTATGAAGGGTTCTCACCATCCATGTGCGGAGTTCCCAGGTCTGTACACTTGGTGTGCCCATTATAAAAGGGATTTCCACCATCCCTGTACAGATCCTTTAAGTTTCACAAGAATTCCTGAAACTGCAAGAGTTATTCTACCTACATTTGTTGTTTTATCTTATGATAAACTTTTTTTTAAACCTTTACACACATAAAAAGGTGTTTGCATGAAGCAGCTATAACCATTAAACACTTTTATTGCTTATGGTGTTTCAACTCATTTATATTTGCTGCAAACACAGCCCCGCCCCCAACAGATACCTCATAGAAACTCAGAGAGCAACACCATTCAGAAGCCAAAAAAGGTATTTTCAGGATTGATATTCTTTATGAACAGACTTGTATATTGACATTAGGATTGGACTTTTATACCGATAGGTTTGTTTTATTAATGGACTTTTATACACAAAATTCCACAGAAATCAATACATAAAAACTTCTATACCACGTGTTTGTAAAGCTCAGCGCAAACCAGGGTTGCCAACTTTGAGTAAATTTAAGAACAGTTTGTAAAATCTGTACTTTTTGCATCTGTCCATGAATGTCCATTGCGGACATGTAGGCTGCATGTTCATAACTGACATTCATGGACAGATGCAACAATTATGGATTTACAAACTGTAAATATATTGAAAGTTGGCAACCCTGGCGCAAACTATTGGTGCTAAATAATAAATTTGACCTCCAGCCTTTCACAGTTGTAGCGACTCCTCTCCTGTACTGAAACTGCTTACGCCGATTTCACTGCACACTGGGAGCTTCTCACAATGTGCATTCAAAGCTGCAGCAAGTCACAGAGCCCACCCAATTTCATAATACATACATACACACACACACACACACACACACACACACATATAGACACAGACAGACACACAGACACACAGAGACACAGACAGACAGACACAGACACACAGAGACACAGACAGACAGACACAGACACACAGAGACACAGACAGACACACAGACAGACAGACACAGACACACAGAGACACAGACAGACAGACACACAGAGACACAGACACACAGACAGACAGACAGACACAGACAGACACAGACAGACAGACACAGACAGACAGACACAGACAGACAGACAGACACAGACAGACAGACACAGACAGACAGACAGACAGACAGACAGACAGACAGACAGACAGACAGACAGACAGACAGACAGACAGACAGACAGACACACAGACACACAGACACACAGACACACAGACACACAGACACACTATTACCAAAAGTATTGGGACGCCTGCCTTTGCACGCACATGAACTTTAATGGCGTCTTCGTCCATAGGTTCAATATTGAGTTGGCCCACCCTTTGCAGCTATAACAGCTTCAACTCCTCTGGGAAGGCTGTCCACAAGGTTTAGGAGTGTGTCTATGGGAATGTTTGACCATTCTTCCAGAAGCGCATTTGTGAGGTCAGGCACTGATGTTGGACGAGAAGGTCTGGCTCGCAGTCTCCGCTCTTATTCATCCCAAAGGTGTTCTATCAAGTTGAAGTCATGACTCTATGCAGGCCAATAAATTTCCTCCACCCCAAACTCGCTCATCCATGTCTTTACGGACCTTGCTTTGTGCACTGGTGTGCAGTCATGTTGGAACAGGAAGGGGCCATCCCCAAACTGTTCCCACAAAGTTGGGAGCATGAAATTGTCCAAAATGTCTTGGTATGCTGACGCCTTATAAGCTCCTTTCACTGGAACCAAGGGGCCGAGCCCAACCCCTGAAAACCAACCCTACACCATAATCCCCCCTCCACCAAATGATTTGGACCAGTGCACAAAAGCAAGGTCCATAAAGAAATGGATGAGTGAGTTTGGGGTGGAGGAACTTGACTGGCCTGCACAGAGTCTTGACCTCAACCTGATAGAACACCGTTGGGATGAATTAGAGTGGAGACCAGGCCTTCTCAGCCAACATCAGTGCCTGACCTCATAAATGCGCTTCTGGAAGAATGGTCAAACATCCCCATAGACACACTCCTAAACCTTGTGGACAGCCTTCCCAGAAGAGGTGAAGCTGTTATAGCTGTAAAGGGTGGGCCAACTCAATATTGAACCCTACGGACTAAGACTGGGATGCCATTAAAGTTCATGTGCGTGTAAATGCAGGCGTCCCTTTTTTTGGCAATATAGTGTGTGGGGCCTTCTGTATTGTACTGTAATTGTGCTCTCCCCCCTCTCGTAAACTGTTGGCGCTATATAAACCGTGACTAATAATAATATTACACACACACACACACACACACACACACACACACACACTTTGCCCTGCTGCAGGTATTCTGCCCCAGTGACCACACAGGAAAGAAGGATAAATCTCTGCAACAAAGACCCAGACAGCATAATAAAATCGGAAATTCCCGGCCATTGAAGATAATCGCTCACCCTGTGCTGTGATCTTGCCACCAGCTGCCCCATGTCCGCACTTAATAACTTCCTCCAAATGCTGTCGTAACATGACCAGATCCAGAAGATTTTCTCTTTATTAATAGTACCTCCCCTACGTGTTTCGACCAGCCCAGGGCTCTTATAAAAGCGGCATCAACAGATCTCTTCAAAATGTGTTTAAAGACTTAAAATTAAAAACATTAAAAATAAAAAATAAAATATCCAAAAGGAAGCTGCAAACAGCAGAAAATTTCCAGAGTCCGCAAAATGCTGGTTACACCTCCCTAGATATAAATCGGCTTGTATATTCCGGACGTATGTGAAGGATGTAGAAGGGATCGGTGAAGAGATCTGGGCTCAGAGAGGGATCCCTGGGCCGGCTTGTATATTCCCGACGTATGTGAAGGATGTAGAAGCGATCGGTGAAGAGATCTGGGCTCAGAGAGGGATCCCTGGGTCGGCTTCTATATTCCGGACGTAGGTGAAGGATGTAGAAGCGATCGGTGAAGAGATCCCTGGGTCGGCTTGTATATTTTCCAGACGTATGTGAAGGATGTAGAAGGGATCGGTGAAGAGATCTGGGCTCAGAGAGGGATCCCTGGGCCGGCTTGTATATTCCCGACGTATGTGAAGGATGTAGAAGGGATCGGTGAAGAGATCCGGGCTCAGAGAGGGATCCCTGGGCCGGCTTGTATATTCCCGACGTATGTGAAGGATGTAGAAGCGATCGGTGAAGAGATCCGGGCTCAGAGAGGGATCCCTGGGTCGGCTTGTATATTCCCGACGTATGTGAAGGATGTAGAAGCGATCGGTGAAGAGATCTGGGCTCAGAGAGGGATCCCTGGGTCGGCTTGTATATTTTCCAGACGTATGTGAAGGATGTAGAAGCGATCGGTGAAGAGATCCGGGCTCAGAGAGAGATCCCTGGGTCGGCTTGTATATTCCGGACGTATGTGAAGGATGTAGAAGGGATCGGTGAAGAGATCTGGGCTCAGAGAGGGATCCCTGGGCCGGCTTGTATATTCCCGACGTATGTGAAGGATGTAGAAGGGATCGGTGAAGAGATCCGGGCTCAGAGAGGGATCCCTGGGCCGGCTTGTATATTCCCGACGTATGTGAAGGATGTAGAAGCGATCGGTGAAGAGATCCGGGCTCAGAGAGGGATCCCTGGGCCGGCTTGTATATTCCCGACGTATGTGAAGGATGTAGAAGCGATCGGTGAAGAGATCCGGGCTCAGAGAGGGATCCCTGGGTCGGCTTGTATATTCCCGACGTATGTGAAGGATGTAGAAGGGATCGGTGAAGAGATCCGGGCTCAGAGAGGGATCCCTGGGTCGGCTTGTATATTCCCGACGTATGTGAAGGATGTAGAAGGGATCGGTGAAGAGATCCGGGCTCAGAGAGGGATCCCTGGGTCGGCTTGTATATTCCCGACGTATGTGAAGGATGTAGAAGCGATCGGTGAAGAGATCTGGGCTCAGAGAGGGATCCCTGGGTCGGCTTGTATATTCCCGACGTATGTGAAGGATGTAGAAGCGATCGGTGAAGAGATCCGGGCTCAGAGAGGGATCCCTGGGTCGGCTTGTATATTCCCGACGTATGTGAAGGATGTAGAAGCGATCGGTGAAGAGATCTGGGCTCAGAGAGGGATCCCTGGGTCGGCTTGTATATTTTCCAGACGTATGTGAAGGATGTAGAAGCGATCGGTGAAGAGATCCGGGCTCAGAGAGAGATCCCTGGGTCGGCTTGTATATTCCGGACGTATGTGAAGGATGTAGAAGTGATCGGTGAAGAGATCCGGGCTCAGAGAGAGATCCCTGGGTCGGCTTGTATATTCCGGACGTATGTGAAGGATGTAGAAGTGATCGGTGAAGAGATCCGGGCTCAGAGAGGGATCCCTGGGTCGGCTTGTATATTCCGGACGTATGTGAAGGATGTAGAAGCGATCGGTGAAGAGATCCGGGCTCAGAGAGAGATCCCTGGGTCGGCTTGTATATTCCGGACGTATGTGAAGGATGTAGAAGTGATCGGTGAAGAGATCCGGGCTCAGAGAGGGATCCCTGGGTCGGCTTGTATATGCCCGACGTATGTGAAGGATGTAGAAGCAATCGGTGAAGAGATCCCTGGGTCGGCTTGTATATTTTCCAGACGTATGTGAAGGATGTAGAAGCGATCGGTGAAGAGATCTGGGCTCAGAGAGGGATCCCTGGGTCGGCTTGTATATTCCGGACGTATGTGAAGGATGTAGAAGCGATCGGTGAAGAGATCCGGGCTCAGAGAGGGATCCCTGGGTCGGCTTGTATATGCCCGACGTATGTGAAGGATGTAGAAGCAATCGGTGAAGAGATCCCTGGGTCGGCTTGTATATTTTCCAGACGTATGTGAAGGATGTAGAAGCGATCGGTGAAGAGATCTGGGCTCAGAGAGGGATCCCTGGGCCGGCTTGTATATTCCCGACGTATGTGAAGGATGTAGAAGCGATCGGTGAAGAGATCCGGGCTCAGAGAGGGATCCCTGGGTCGGCTTGTATATGCCCGACGTATGTGAAGGATGTAGAAGCAATCGGTGAAGAGATCCCTGGGTCGGCTTGTATATTTTCCAGACGTATGTGAAGGATGTAGAAGCGATCGGTGAAGAGATCTGGGCTCAGAGAGGGATCCCTGGGCCGGCTTGTATATTCCCGACGTATGTGAAGGATGTAGAAGCGATCGGTGAAGAGATCTGGGCTCAGAGAGGGATCCCTGGGCCGGCTTGTATATTCCCGACGTATGTGAAGGATGTAGAAGCGATCGGTGAAGAGATCCGGGCTCAGAGAGGGATCCCTGGGCCGGCTTGTATATTCCCGACGTATGTGAAGGATGTAGAAGCAATCGGTGAAGAGATCCCTGGGTCGGCTTGTATATTTTCCAGACGTATGTGAAGGATGTAGAAGCGATCGGTGAAGAGATCTGGGCTCAGAGAGGGATCCCTGGGTCGGCTTGTATATGCCCGACGTATGTGAAGGATGTAGAAGCGATCGGTGAAGAGATCCCTGGGTCGGCTTGTATATTTTCCAGACGTATGTGAAGGATGTAGAAGCGATCGGTGAAGAGATCTGGGCTCAGAGAGGGATCCCTGGGCCGGCTTGTATATTCCCGACGTATGTGAAGGATGTAGAAGCGATCGGTGAAGAGATCTGGGCTCAGAGAGGGATCCCTGGGCCGGCTTGTATATTCCCGACGTATGTGAAGGATGTAGAAGCGATCGGTGAAGAGATCCGGGCTCAGAGAGGGATCCCTGGGTCGGCTTGTATATTTTCCAGACGTATGTGAAGGATGTAGAAGCGATCGGTGAAGAGATCCGGGCTCAGAGAGGGATCCCTGGGCCGGCTTGTATATTCCCGACGTATGTGAAGGATGTAGAAGCGATCGGTGAAGAGATCTGGGCTCAGAGAGGGATCCCTGGGCCGGCTTGTATATTCCCGACGTATGTAAAGGATGTAGAAGCGATCGGTGAAGAGATCCGGGCTCAGAGAGGGATCCCTGGGTCGGCTTGTATATTTTCCAGACGTATGTGAAGGATGTAGAAGCGATCGGTGAAGAGATCCGGGCTCAGAGAGGGATCCCTGGGCCGGCTTGTATATTCCCGACGTATGTGAAGGATGTAGAAGCGATCGGTGAAGAGATCCGGGCTCAGAGAGAGATCCCTGGGTCGGCTTGTATATTCCCGACGTATGTGAAGGATGTAGAAGCAATCGGTGAAGAGATCTCTGGGTCGGCTTGTATATTTTCCAGACGTATGTGAAGGATGTAGAAGGGATCGGTGAAGAGATCCGGGCTCAGAGAGGGATCCCTGGGCCGGCTTGTATATTCCCGACGTATGTGAAGGATGTAGAAGCGATCGGTGAAGAGATCCGGGCTCAGAGAGGGATCCCTGGGTCGGCTTGTATATTCCCGACGTATGTGAAGGATGTAGAAGCAATCGGTGAAGAGATCCCTGGGTCGGCTTGTATATTTTCCAGACGTATGTGAAGGATGTAGAAGCGATCGGTGAAGAGATCTGGGCTCAGAGAGGGATCCCTGGGCCGGCTTGTATATTTTCCAGACGTATGTGAAGGATGTAGAAGCGATCGGTGAAGAGATCTGGGCTCAGAGAGGGATCCCTGGGCCGGCTTGTATATTTTCCAGACGTATGTGAAGGATGTAGAAGGGATCGGTGAAGAGATCCGGGCTCAGAGAGGGATCCCTGGGCCGGCTTGTATATTCCCGACGTATGTGAAGGATGTAGAAGCGATCGGTGAAGAGATCCGGGCTCAGAGAGAGATCCCTGGGTGTCCCCAGCCGCACATCGATCGGGAGAGGAAGGAGGCGCAGTGCTATCCACCTGTGAAATCCATCGCCATGAACGATTTAGTGTCTCAGAACACAGAGGCTTCCCCTGATTCCTCTTCTATCACACGGAAGTGATCCATCCCTCGGGGCGTCTTCACTGCACCACACTTTGTACCTTCACACTGTGCCCTTCCATAAACCTCAACCTGCTTCTGAAAGGGTGTGCCTGGCGGCAGCAGAGAGCCGAGCGATCCAGGACACACCGACAGGAGAACAGCCACGAGATAAGGATCACTGACATATACGTTTTAAAAAAAGGGAGGAATTGAACTTTCTTGCATTAAAGTTTAGCTGTACTACTGCTTACATTTTCTAAAAGTTTTAAACCTTCAGTCTTGCTCAGATGTACAGACTTCTCTCCTTTATGCAAATGATTTGCTCTAATTTCATTGCACACTGTGAGCCTCTCACAATGTGCATTAGAAGCTGCAGAGAGTCAGCTAGAGCTCCGCCTCATTTCCAGGCTGAAGGACATCCAGCATCATCTAACCCTTTTCTCCTCCAGCCTGACTATCCCTAGCCCTTCTTTTTCATTCACTGTATCTCAGATCTTTTAATCAGAGTATCAGCTTCACATGTGGGCATCAATCAGAACAGCCCCCGGCAGGGCACTCCTTTACTCCTCCCCTCCAAGCCAACAACTGACTCCACTGTTAAAGTGGTTGTAAACCCCATTCATGAAATCTGACCTGGGTACATATCTGTAGTGTTTACTTGTCTCTCTCCAAAGCTCTGTGTGCTATGGGAACTTAGAGATAGATAAGCAGAGAGCTTGTCTATTCACAGCACAGCTCTGCAAGTTTCTTTGTTGCTCTGCCTATGTGGAGATGGGGGGGGGGGGGGGGGTGGTGTGCCTTTCCTCCAATCAGCTCTCACAGTGTATGCCCAGACTCCACCCACTGCTGAATGAGGAAACAAGATTTGTAAACAGTGTAGAAAGCTGAAGGCAGCAGATATACATGTAAAAAACGTATGTAAGGAGATTTGTTTCATCTCTGTGTATCATCTGAGGCGGTTATCTTCTCTGAGTATGGGAGAGGGTTTACATCCACTTGAACTCTTTTCCTTAAAAAAACAAAGTTCAGGGAAGCAGTCGTAAGATGGCAGCATTGAAAGCTATAAATTGCAAGTACTGGGCTAAGAATTCTAAGTCTTCATGTACACTAACCTACACTGGCAGCTCCTAAACTTGAGTTTAGGAGCTTGTGGCGTTTGTTTTTTTGCCAAAACTCCTAAACTTAACTCCATAAAAGCCTATGTGTCGAAGTACACAGTTGAATGAATGAATCACACAGTTGGATTGATTTACTAAAACTGGAGAGGGCAAAATCTGGTGCAGCTGTGCATGGTAGCCAATCAGCTTCTAGCTTGTTCAATTAGGCTTTGACAATAAAACCTGGAAGCCGATTAATTTCTAGGTAGAGCTGCACCAGATTTTGCACTCTTCAGTGTTAGTAAATCTCCCTCAGTCTTTTACCAAAGTTTAGGCGCTGCTGCGGTCAGGAGAACTTCAACCTCCCTCTCCTAAACGTGGAAGAGTCGTGTTCAGCATAGAAACGTTTTGACCGCCAGCCGCAGAAAAACGCAAATCGCGGCATAAGTGTACATGAAGCCTAACAAATAAGTCAGTTAATACAGGGAAATTTTAATTTTATTATGCTCAATGTGTTACAAAACTTATAGGGTTTAGTACTACATTAAACCCCCCTTCAATACTGGGCACATTTACCCCCTTCCTGCCCAGGCCATTTTTAGCTTTCAGCGCTGTCGCATTTTGAATGGCAATTGCGCGGTCATGCAACACTGTACCCATATTAATTTTTATCTTTTCTTCACACAAATAGAGCTTTTTTTTGGTGGTATTATATCACTGCTGTTTTTTTATTTTTTTTTAGTAAATAAAAAGTTTGTATTTGTCAGTAAATTTTGTAAACAAGTACATTTTTCTCCTTCACGGATGTGCGCCGATGAGGCAGCACTGATGAAGAGGCACCAATATGCCGTACCGATAGGCGGCACTGGTGGGAACCGATAGGTGAAACTGGTGGGCACTGATAGGCAGCACTGACTGGCATCACTAATGGGGACCAATTGGTGTCCCTGATGGGCACTGCTGGGGCTTTCCTGTAATTAGGGCACTGATGATCAGTGCCCCCTTTACCTGCCCTGGTTTCCCCTGTTAGGGGGATACTGATGATCTTGTCTCCTCACCACACTGTCAGCGTGAGGCGAGGAGAGCCGATTAACGGCACTTCCGCATTTACATGTGACCGGCTGTGATTGGACACAGCCGGTCACATGGTTAAAGAGCTGTGTCATCTGCCTCATATGACGGCCTCCCAGAACGAGAGCTGCGCCAATCTCCGTCATTTGACGGTGGGCGGGGGGAGTGGTTAAAGTGGTAGTGAACTGCTGCAGAAGAAAAAAAAAAAAAACTAAAAAAAAAATAATTGTATACTAGCACATTATGAAGTACTTGCCCTACAACAAAGCCCTCGAGTGACACCCACACACTGCCGACAGGGCTTCCACCAGCTGTGTGAGTGGCCAGAGCCACTATGATGTCACTCCTGTGCATGCACGCGGGAGATCTCGGTTCTGGTGCAGTATACTGGGCCTTCAGAGTGCATGCGCCAGTGATGTCACCGGCTGCATCCAGTGTGAACATGTCTAAAATGGGCATTTTACCTACAGGTAAGCCTTACCTGTATGTTAAAATCACAAAGTAGACTTTACTACCGCTCTAATCTGCATAAGTGCCCTTTAAGACAAAGGGTCCACGGATGCACACTTACCTCAATAAAAAGGTGGTTTGTTTAAATCCAATGCCACGTCTTCACTGTCTTGGCCACTCCTGTGTATTACAGCCCCATGGACTTCTATGGGACAATCTGTGGCCATGGGACACAACCCTATAGAAGTCTATGGGGCTGTAACACACGTGTCACACTTTTACTGACATTCTGAAGCAATCTGACAACAGGCGAGCAACACATTTTAACCAATCCTGCTGCTGGCGCGTTATCTGTGTGGTGCAAAAACCAGCGCGTCTTTCCATACACAGACAGAATACAATATATCTACCCCCACGTCCCTATACAGTAGCTACATGCCCCGATGAAGGGCAATGCTTAGCTCTGAAACTCGTAGAATTTGGATATTTTTCAGTTGACTTTGTATTGGAACACTTGGATTCAGACTACAATATCACAGTGCAGAGCTTTAAAAGAGATGTATGGCTTTTTTTTTTTTTTTTTTTTTTTTTTTTTAAGAATCGTACTTAACTAGTGGGATGCTGCATCTGTCCCCTGGCACCTCCAACACTGAGAACCGAGTGATCAAACACCGCCGATCACTCAGTTCCCAAAGCTTTCCGAGCAGAGAGCTGGTGACTGTCACCGTCTCTGCTCTGCCCCCTCCTCGCTCACTGGAGGGCTGGGGAGGGGGTAGGAGTGGCCGGCTCAGACTCTGAAGAGAAGGTGTCCCCCTAACTAGGGGGCTGGGACTTTCACGGCAACAAAAATTATAAACAAAATCTGTGGTTGAGCCCGGACGCGTTTCAGGGAATGTTTCAAGACATGGTCTGTTTTTCTTGTTACCGACCAGGTCTTTGTATATATATATTTTTTAGATGCTATTCAAATCTTTAACAAGGATACGCCCCTGATGAAAGGGAACATTCCCTGAAACGCGTCGGGCTCAACCACAGATTGGAAAACAATTTGTATCTGTATTTGCTTTTATGCACCTTACTGTATATGAATTTTATTCTACAGTCAGCTTTGGTCACCACATGGTTGGCTTCTTTTACATCAAACTACTTTATACTCTAAGTTTTTTGTTTATAATTTTTGTTGCCGTGAAAGTCCCAGCCCCTAGTTAAGGGGAGACCTTCTTTTGTTCCAGTAACATACGGGATGTTGGCAACTCTTTAATCTAGTCCTGGTGTAAAACTTCTTTCAGTTATAGACTCTGAAGAGAGGCTGAGCCGAGTGCTAGTCCAGGCATGTGGGCGGATCCCAACTCCATGGTTGCAATCTTGCTGGACCAGCTCTGTAACATCAGCCGTCAGCGAGCTTCAGTCCGCTGAAACCAGGTCACAGGGGTGCAGAATGAACTGCACTCCCAGGATCCACAGGACAAGTACAGCCAAACGAGCTTTGGCTGTACTTCTCCTTTAATTTTGGGAGTGTCTTATAAATCGCACTTCCGCCATATAGTCGATCGCTACGCCGCGAAACCGTACAGCCCTTCCAAAAGAATGCAGATTTAAAGGGGCACCCCACCACATTTCTATTCTTCTGTTACTTACTGAGAGGAGAGGAGGCAAAACCAGCAAAGGAGCTGGCCATGATGTAATCGGCAATCTGCTGCAGGGCCAGGAGACCGGTCGGGTTGTTCCCCTTCTTCATCTGATCCTGGATCAGGCTCTCCAGATCCTCCCGAAAAGCCTGCAGAGACATAAAGAGATCCATTATAAGTCATTACAAATCACTAAACAGGACATGGGTGTCCCCCACCCAACATTCACTGCTCCAACCCACCCAGATCCCTGATAACCTAGAAAAATGGTTTCCACCGGACACCATGGGCCCATTTGTATTGTTATCAGGAGCCCTCGGACCTGTCCAGGAGGTTTTGGTTCCAATGATATGCAAAGCTACTCATGCAGACGTGTTATATGTTCTTTTATTGCTGTTGTGAGTTTATTAAAATCAAATTTATTTTGGCTTCTATAAAACCAAGTAAAAAAAAAATACATAGAAAGTTTATCCATTTATTGTGATAACATTAAAAAGAATGAATAAAGCCAAATATAGGCTGAACATTTCTCAAGGATATTTGTACTCTCCTGAACATAGACAAATTCATGTAAAAATGTAATCAACATTTCATTCTCCCTTTCCGATGCGTTTCGGTATTCTCTTCCTTGGGGGCACAGATTGTCATATACCCCTCATGGACATTGTTCAATCAGCCTGAAAAGGTTCAAATCAAGCAATGATTAAAGTGGATGTAAACCCTCACATATTCACCCAGTGAAGTGAATGACCTCAGGTGATGAAACAAATCCTCCTCCATAGGTTTAACATGTATATCTGCAGCCCTCTTTCCCCCAAGGAGCCATTTACACCTCAGCGTTTTGTAGCGCGACGCTTGAGGCTCCAAAACACTGGAGGAGAACAAAATCAATTATCCTCTATGGAGACGGTTCACATCCACTTCAGGTCGCCTGAAGCCAAACGCCGGAACTTCAAAAAGGTTCTGAAGCTTTACTTTGTAGCGCAAAATTAGGCGGGTTTGTGCGTTTGTGCATTTCCATTCATTTCTATGGGAATACAATGTGCATTTTTGTGCGATTTTCAAATGAAAAAAAAAAATAAAATAAATAAATAGGAATAAATGTGCAATAGTTAACCCTTAATCTTAAAAAAATATGTTAAATACAATAAAATACACCCAAATCTGAAAAATTATTTGTTTGTGTTCGGATTAGTGTTTTTTTTTTAAAGGGTTGGGGTTATCTATTACATACATACCGTAGTATTTATGATATTTATTGGTGTATTTTACATTTATAAAGTATTAACACCCTAACAAAAATAATAAGACAAATAAAATATTAACCGCTAATCCTAACATTAACTCTAACCCCTTACCCTAACAAAAAATTAAATAATTGAATAGTAATAAAAAAATAAAAAAATTGGTGGAAAAGCTAAAAAACCTACCAACAAATTATAGTTTTCTCTATTGGCTAGTAAAAAGAAATGGCAAAGCTCAAAAACGCTGTATAAAAATGAGCAAAAAACACACGCCAAAATCGTGCATAAAAATGTGTGAAAAAACGCCGCAAAGATGCTACGCTCAGGTGTAAATGCAGCTTAAACCCATTCAAAGTGCAGAATTTACAGATTTATCAGCTCTGAAAAGCAGGGGGGCGGAGAGCTGAAGTTATATCAGTGAGGAGAGCTCTGAAAGCTGATTGGAGGGAAGGGACACGCCCCCATCACACAGGAACAGAGCTGAGGCTATCAACTGGAGGTTCCTCCCCTGTCACCATTTTTTTCTTGGTGTCAGGAAAACTTGTCAGAAGTGACTCATGCCGATAGAGGAAGGAAGGAGCGGAGAGACAGTGCTATGGATTGAGACAAGTACACACTATAGAGGAATGCAAAAGGGAAATCGATGCCAATTTCCATCTTCATTATTATCTTTATTCATTGCTGCAATTCAAAGCCCCTAGGGGTACCTTTTCCTTTTCCACACTATAGAGGGATATGCTTTGTTCAGATTTCATGTCTGAGGTTTACAACCACTTTAATTTTGGTTCTGAGCACTCAGGACTGAAGGGAGTACAGATTCTGCTTTGCTTTAGCTGCCTGCCCACCGACATGCAGGAATAACCAAAACTGCTGCCGGGCTCTACCACAGTAAGTGCACAATACGAGACCCTTCTGTCTTTCCCTTGTTGCTCTACATGCGGCTTCATTTCTATATCTTCTGTCCTTATCTCAGAGGACGGTCTCCACCTATGAACCGTATTGGCGTTATTAGTAATCCGCCGCTGAAAGTCGTAATTTACAACTAGAAACTTTTTCAAGAGCCGCCCGCCTATCCTAGCAATGAATATTTATCAGCGCAATCAATAAATTGTTGGCTTGGCATCAAAGGGGATACAGAGTGTGCGACAACCATCAAGATATTTATTAACCCCTCGCCAAGAGCTGTTAAAATAATTCCTAACATCGGAACCCGATCTGTGATTGGTTGTCAGTGATCATGTGATCGGAAGTTGGTGTTCTGGGCGCACGGTCGTCCCTCTGGGACCAGCAGGGGTCAGTGCGGGAAGTGATTGAGTGGTATGGAATAATGGCCACATATATCTACGGCCAATAGGAAGGGGTTAACATGTATATAAACCCTGACCATTACCCGTTAACGCCGACTGTATGCAAATATGTGGCCTCTCGGCGCTGAGCGGCCGCATATTTGCGTACCAATTAGTAGACTCCGCTATGTGGAGAGCGCACGCCCTGCGCACTCCTGACACACATACCGATGGCTAATGGAAAGCTAGGAGCAATCGGGAGCTTTCCAATCACCTGATCATAAAACCCACCTCCTGGCATCTGAAACCTCCTAAAGGCCAGGAGACACCGGCACAAAGGGGTTAACTTATCTGATTTGTTCCGTCTGTTGGTATACATTCAAAAGTCTATTGTTGGAGCTTTTCAATAAATGCAAAACAAAAACAACTGTTGATCCCGCCAGAAATCTTGTGAGCCGATAACTTCCTGTACTGCACGCTTACATTGTTCCCAGGGCTCCCTGTGTACTACAAAATATCCCTGTCCTAATGTGACAACGCCGCTCCTCCATACAATACAGTGAGTGAACGTTGTCACTCTAGGGCAGGAAGTGTGTTACTGGCCGGATCGCCAGGTGAAAAAAAAAAAAAAAATGAATGCACCCATTACATCTAAGGACTGGTAATCTGCAATATATTACATTTTTGTTCTTGGGTTTGGATACACTTAAGTTTCCATCTTGTTGGAAATTCTCATTAAAGAATATGCAAATGCAATTCTGCAATGTCAGGTGATACAGAGAGATTAAACAAATCCTCCTACATAAGTTGTACCTGTTTCTCTACCATCCATCTCTTCTCTACATCCACTCAAAGCACAATGTGTAAAGCTTGTCTGAGCTTTTAGAAAAAGAGGGGGAGCAGACGAGAGAGGGGGGGAGGGGGAGCAGACGAGAGAGGGGGGGAGGGGGAGCAGACGAGAGAGGGGGGGAGGGGGAGCAGACGAGAGAGAGGGGGGAGGGGGAGCAGACGAGAGAGAGGGGGGAGCAGACGAGAGAGAGGGGGAGCAGACGAGAGAGAGGGGGAGCAGACGAGAGAGGAGGGGGAGCAGACGAGAGAGAGGGGGGAGCAGACGAGAGAGAGGGGGGGGAGGAGGGGGCAGACGAGAGAGAGGGGGGGAAGCAGAGGGCAGACGAGAGAGAGGGGGGGAAGCAGAGAAGAGAGGGGGGGAAGCAGAGAAGAGAGGGGGGAAGCAGAGAAGAGAGGGGGGGAAGCAGAGAAGAGAGGGGGGAAGCAGAGAAGAGAGGGGGGGGGAAGCAGAGAAGAGAGGGGGGGGGGGAAGCAGAGAAGAGAGGGGGGGGGGAAGGAGAGAAGAGAGGGGGGGGGAAGCAGAGAAGAGAGGGGGGGGAAGCAGAGAAGAGAGGGGGGGGAAGCAGAGAAGAGAGGGGGGGGAAGCAGAGAAGAGAGGGGGGGGGGAAAGCAGAGAAGAGAGGGGGGGGGGAAAGCAGAGAAGAGAGGGGGGGGGGAAAGCAGAGAAGAGAGGGGGGGGGGGAAAGCAGAGAAGAGAGGGGGGGGGGAAAGCAGAGAAGAGAGGGGGGGGGAAAGCAGAGAAGAGAGAGGGGGGGGGGGAAAGCAGAGAAGAGAGAGGGGGGGGGAAAGCAGAGAAGAGAGGGAGGGGGGGGAAAGCAGAGAAGAGAGGGGGGGGGAAGCAGAGAAGAGAGGGGGGGGGGAAGCAGAGAAGAGAGGGGGGGGGGGGAAAGCAGAGAAGAGAGGGGGGGAAGCAGAGAAGAGAGGGGGGGGGGAAGCAGAGAAGAGAGGGGGGGGGGGAAGCAGAGAAGAGAGGGGGGGGGGGGGGAAGCAGAGAAGAGAGGGGGGGGGGAAGCAGAGAAGAGAGGGGGGGGGGAAGCAGAGAAGAGAGGGGGGGGGAAGCAGAGAAGAGAGGGGGGGGGGGAAGCAGAGAAGAGAGGGGGGGGAAGCAGAGAAGAGAGGGGGGGGGAAGCAGAGAAGAGGGGGGGGGGGAGCAGAGAAGAGGGGGGGGGGAGCAGAGAAGAGAGGGGGGGAAGCAGAGGGAAGAGAGGGGGGGAAGCAGAGGGAAGAGAGGGGGGGGAAGCAGAGGGAAGAGAGGGGGGGGAAGCAGAGGGAAGAGAGGGGGGGGAAGCAGAGGGAAGAGAGGGGGGGGAAGCAGAGGGAAGAGAGGGGGGGGAAGCAGAGGGAAGAGAGGGGGGGGAAGCAGAGGGAAGAGAGGGGGGGGAAGCAGAGGGAAGAGAGGGGGGGAAGCAGAGGGAAGAGAGGGGGGGAAGCAGAGGGAAGAGAGGGGGGGAAGCAGAGGGAAGAGAGGGGGGGAAAGCAGAGGGAAGAGAGGGGGGGGAAGCAGAGGGAAGAGAGGGGGGGGGAAGCAGGAGGGAAGAGAGGGGGGGGGAAGCAGAGGGAAGAGAGGGGGGGGGAAGCAGAGGGAAGAGAGGGGGGGGGAAGCAGAGGGAAGAGAGGGGGGGGAAGCAGAGGGAAGAGAGGGGGGAAGCAGAGGGAAGAGGGGGGGAGCAGAGGGAAGAGGGGGGGAGCAGAGGGAAGAGGGGGGGAGCAGAGGGAAGAGGGGGGGAGCAGAGGGAAGAGGGGGAAGCAGAGGGAAGAGGGGGGGAGCAGAGGGAAGAGGGGGGAGCAGAGGGAAGAGGGGGGAGCAGAGGGAAGAGGGGGGAAGCAGAGGGAAGAGGGGGGAAGCAGAGGGAAGAGGGGGGAGCAGAGGGAAGAGAGGGGGGAGCAGAGGGAAGGGGGGGGAGCAGAGGGAAGGGGGGGGAGCAGAGGGAAGAGGGGGGGAAGCAGAGGGAAGAGGGGGGGAAGCAGAGGGAAGCAGAGGGAAGAGAGGGGGAAGCAGAGGGAAGAGAGGGGGAAGCAGAGGGAAGAGAGGGGGAAGCAGAGGGAAGGGGGGGGGAAGCAGAGGGAAGAGGGGGGGAAGCAGAGGGAAGAGGGGGGAAGCAGAGGGAAGAGGGGGGGAAGCAGAGGGAAGGAAGCAGAGGGAAGAGGGGGGGAAGCAGAGGGAAGAGGGGGAAGCAGAGGGAAGAGAGGGGGAAGCAGAGGGAAGAGGGGGGGAGCAGAGGGAAGAGGGGGGGAGCAGAGGGAAGAGGGGGGAGCAGAGGGAAGAGGGGGAAGCAGAGGGAAGAGGGGGAAGCAGAGGGAAGAGGGGGAAGCAGAGGGAAGAGGGGGAAGCAGAGGGAAGAGGGGGAAGCAGAGGGAAGAGGGGGAAGCAGAGGGAAGAGGGGGAAGCAGAGGGAAGAGGGGGAAGCAGAGGGAAGAGGGGGGAGCAGAGGGAAGAGGGGGGAGCAGAGGGAAGAGGGGGGGAGCAGAGGGAAGAGGGGGGGAGCAGAGGGAAGAGGGGGGGAGCAGAGGGAATAGGGGGGGAGCAGAGGGAATAGGGGGGGAGCAGAGTAGGAGTAGCCGTACACCCCAGTCTGGAGCACATAAGCAGAGGAACACGCACAAAGAACCAAATTATAAATGATATTGAATAAACAGAAAAGCAATTCTCTCTCTTTTAGGAGCACACAACACAAAAGCATTCATTTTAATCAGAGGGTTGAGTTCCACTTTAAATGTTTTTCAGTTCATCACTTGTTTTGCAGTCAACTTTATACAAAAAAAAAAGGCAATAGTTTATGGCAAGCCTAAGAAACTGTCAGAAGGCGCAGCCCTATACGGAACCAACCCACATGGAATTGTGGGAGTTTGGGTGGGGGCTGGCCCTTTAATTAACTGCCTCTGGCACAGGACCAGCTGATTATCAGCTCCGGTCAGTGTGGGAGGCACTCCGCCTGGAACACAGCCCAGTGCTAAATCATCCTCAGTGTAAACAGCTTAGAGAGCTTCCCTCCTCCACACACAGGAAGGCTGCACTCACATTATAGTAGCGTGTGAATGTGCGTAAAATTATGTGATTTTGCGTGTGTTCGGTTTCAAATGCGGCTTTATGCACCGACATACCTCCTTAGACCCAGTCTGCTCGGACATTACGGTCACCTGCTGACTTGGCACTATCCACAGGCAGCTTGACTCTTCAATAAGACACAAAAGTTGAATCCAACAGAATTTTTTTTTAGCTAATGGCAGTATAGAGGATATTTTTCCAGCATTTTAAAGTGGAACTTCACTCTCTCAATCAACTAACTATTCTTAACCCTTAGGTTGGGTTCACATGTATGGAACCGCAGGAGTTCAGTCCTGCTTACTGGTTCAGGACTAAACCTGAACAAAAAAAAACGCACAGGACATTTTCATTATTATTTTTTTAAACTGCACCGTGGCCGCCCTGCACACGCGGTTCAAAAATGCATCCAAATCGCATACATGCGAACAGAGCCTTATCCTGCTAGTATTAGTAACTAGATAGAAAAGTATATTATATTTACTTGTTTTAACCTTTTTTTTCCCCCTTTTACACATTTCTTCAGTTACTTAATGGTTTCCACATCTAGGCAAATGATGTCATACATCTCAGATATCTTCAGGAGGGGCTTTCTCCACTAAGCACACTCTCCTGCTTTCACGCCTGAGCTAAGGGCAGATGAATTCCAGATAATAACATATGAATCATCTGCCCTTACTCAAGATGG
This sequence comes from Rana muscosa, assembly GCA_029206835.1. Lineage (NCBI taxonomy): Eukaryota > Metazoa > Chordata > Amphibia > Anura > Ranidae > Rana > Rana muscosa. The sequence continues at coordinate 238,366,175 of CM055123.1, read as the reverse complement.
TTACTGCTAGAAATGCTAGGGGGGTGTTTATCAAAGTGATTTCTCAACATAATAAAGCATTAAGACATAGATGGATGGGGGAATTTGCTTTGATTATTAAAAATGAATTAAATGGCATTTTTGGTTTGTGGTTCTCAGATGCAGTGAAGATCCACTTTAAAGTGTAAGAAGCCAATGGGGTCGATCTACTTAAACTGAAGTGCAAAATCTGGTGCAGCTCTGCATGGTAGCCAAATAGCATCCAACTTCAGCTTGTTCAGTAAAGCTTTGACCAAAAAACTGGAAGCCGATTGGCTACCATGCAGAGCTGCACCAGATTTTGCACTCTCCAGTTTTAGTAAATCAACCCCAATGATTTACTTAAGCCCCGTCTCTGCAAATAACCAACACCGACTGAGGGAACATAGAAGAAATAGGGACGGTCTAGCTAGTACGAGACTAGCACTAGACAAGAGGGGAGGACAGAGGGAGAAACCAAAATCAGAGTAAACAAGTTGCAGTGTGGCGTCCGGGCACCACCACACACGAGGCAGCACAGCCTCCAGGAGTAACGCCGCGGCCCAGAAGGGGGATGAAGCCGATCACCCGGAGCTGATGAGGGACCCATTCTCATCCCAATCATCGGGAGACTATGAAGCAGACCAGAGGGGTGAGTCCGCACTACAGTCCCAGGGCACCTTTCCTGTCCTGCAGAAACCAATAGACTCCCCGAATTCCTCCATGGACGGGGATATGGCGGGGATAGCGGAGGCCTTATTCAGCCAGCCCAGCCAGGAGATAGCAGCTGCTCCCCAGCTAGCCCCTTACTCCCCTGATGCACTGCTTTTAGCACGCTTTTCCACTATGCTGCAGCAGGAGCTTTCTAAAGCCTGCACCTTAATTACAACAGATCTCAACAACAGATCTCAAGAGGGACATTCACAACCTGGGGGAACTTTTTGAACACATAGAAACTAAGGTGGACAATACAGTAAAAAAGGTCAATCAAAATGCCCGCTTGATAACTGACCTCCATGATAGGCTAGAGGAGGCAAACTCTAAAATTGAAGATTTGGAGAACCGTTCTCGTAGGTACAATATACGCATACGAGGCCTCCCTGAGACATGTACCGATCTGGAAGAGGTCATGTACGAGTTGATGAAAGAACTGATCCCCGATATTTCCCCTCATCACATGGAGATTGACCGCATACACAGGGCACTGACTGATGTTAGCGGCCCGTAACAGACAGGATCTACAAATCCATGGGACCTCAATCCAGCTATTTACAGATTTGGCCCCTTCTACGGTCCAGAAACGCAGAAATTTAAGACCACTACTCCAGCAGCTGATGGCAAAACAAATTAAATACCGATGGGCCTTCCCCTTTAAATTATCCTTCACCTATAAAGGACGATCCCATTCATTCTCAACGTTCCAAAACGGGTGAAGAACTCCTGACTGAACTTGGCATCGTGACTCATGATTCTACGGCACTGTCCCCCCAAAGTGAAGAACATCGTCCTCTCTCTCCGCTCTGGCAAGACCGCAAACAATCTCAGTCTAGGAAATCGCAACGAAAGACATGACTACTACATAGGCCCCCATTGATACCTTTTGGGACTGGCTAAAGTCCCGTTGTAGGGAAGGGCCTCCTGTTCGTTGCCTCCCTGGGTCCCGGATGGGACACATTTGTTACACCCTTGCGGTGCTGTTCATCAACCTTTATTGCGAGTAGGACGGCTACTTAGTTGAATGTTAAGCTGGTGCCCCCCCCCCCCTTTTTTTTTTTTCTCTGGAAAGATTTAGCTGGGGGCACTGTTTGGTGAGTTTTGGCCGGTTGGAGGGGGCTGATTGATCCCCCTGAGGTGGGGACTCCGGGACGGGGGTAACCGATGGGGGACCTGTCTGTCCCGGGGTCTTGACCCTGACCAGAGATTACAGCTAGCCTTTAGCAATGTTCATAAATGGTATTTACATTTAGGTTATATGTTTATTTCCAGCTGCCTGCACAAGGAAGCATATATGTTTTGGGCCGGGGCGGCATTACATACCGCTCACTAGCAAGACTATTTATCCTCTGTGGAGGATGATACCCTTGCAAACTTCGGTCCGGAAATTTGATCCGGAGGGGATCACTCCCCATACAGTTACTATTTTACTCAGGAACTTCGAGTTTATATGTTACGGCCTAAGGCCGATCTGTTATTGCTATGCTCTTTATTGGTCTCTTATTTTCTCTTTTTTTTTCTCCCCCTCCCAACGAGCTCCGGTCCAGGGTCCCCCACCTACAGCATGGTTCAGACGCTCGAGGAAGTGGTCGCACCCAATCTCAAGAGCTTTTTTGAATCATCTTGTGCTTCAAGGTAAGAGTTCTCTGCCCTACCACGATGGCTAAGCCATATTCTACTGACTATTCGGTGATTACGCACAATGTACACGGTTTCAATTCCCCTATCAAGAGGACCAAAGCCTTTCAAATTCTATCATAGGCAGAGGGCTGACTTTCTCTTGATACAGGAAACTCATTACTCTAAGTCCTCAGCCCCCAGATATCTAAACGCGAGATACCCTCAATTTTTCCTTGCTTGTGGCCCACAAAAAAAGGGGGGAGTGGCGATCTGTTTTTCTAAGAGGATCCCCTTTACACCCATTACGATAATTAAAGATAAGGGTGGTAGATACCTAATGGCGGTGGGTCATCTCCATGATCAATTAGTTTTGTTTGTTTCGTACTACGCACCAAACACAGGTCAGCCTGAATTTTTTAAGAACATGCTCAATGTTCTTATGCCAAAAGGTCCAAGGGCAAATAGTCATGGGAGGTGATAGTAATATCCCTATGGATAGGACAATGGATAAATCCGATCATACGAAACCACTCTTACGGCGCCCACCTAAAGACAGTAGTAAGGTTTCACACCTATTTCACCTCCATGATTTGATGGACACTTGGCGAGAATACAACCCCACAGTTAGAGATTTCACGCATTTCTCGCAGGTGCATCACACCTATTCCAGGATAGATCATCTCTTGGTGCGTACCCCTCTACTCCCATATATAACGTCGGTTAAGATCCTGGCTACCCCCTGGTCTGATCATTCGCCGGTTAAACTCGTCACCAAAGGGCTTTGGACTAAAGCCACCCCCTCCCCATGGCGACTTAATGTTAGCCTACTGAACGACCCTATTATATATGTGGAAATTCAGAAAGAACTCCAGGCGTACTTCGACACTAATAAATCCACTGACACCTCGCCTACAATTAACTGGGCCGCTCACAAAGCAACGATTCACGGTAAGCTGATACAAATAGCGGCTAGACGTAAACGGGAGCGAGGGCAGGTAATTAAAGGCCTAGAGGCGGATCTGGAGGCGTTACTAGCGGAACAGCGACAAAATCCCCTGATTGATATTAGCCATAAAATAGATGAAGCAAGACTTACATTGAATCTTAGCCTAACCATGCAAGCTGAAAAACACATCAGCTGGTCCAAACATAAATTTTATACCATGGGCGACAAACCCACCACTATGTTAGCTAGGAAGCTGGTACCCCGACCCTATGTGCCAACTTTACCTAAACTAAGACTACCAAACGGTCACCTTACTCAAAATCCCGAATTAATAATCAAGGAATTCCATACCTTTTATGCCAAATTATATAGCCAACAGACAGTATTTGAGCCGTCAAGGGCTGAAGCATTTTTTCACGACGTCCAATTACCCAAATTAACTCGAGACCACGCAGACTTGATGGACGAGGCATTTACTGAACCTGAGCTTAGGGCAGCCATAAAAATGCTCCACCCTTCCAAGGCCCCTGGGCCGGATGGTTACCCCGGCCATTATTATAGGAAATACATAGATATCCTCTCACCTCACATGTGCACATACTTTAATGATCTGAGAGGGGGCAATAAACTCCCGGGACAGGAAAATGCGGCCTTTCTTAATGTCATACCGAAACCAGGTAAGAATCATGGAGATTGCGCAAATTACCGCCCGATCTCCCTGATCAATACTGATTTGAAGATTTTAACTAAAATCCTGGCCATCAGACTGAACACATTCCTCCCATCATATATCCACCCCGACCAGACTGGGTTTATTCCTAATAGACAGGCGTCTGACCAAACCCGCAGATTAATAAACCTGATATCGGCAGTGCAGTCTGACTGGGATGGTGGGGGTAGCAGACCTAGTATTTTTCTCTCGTTGGACGTCCAGAAGGCGTTCGATTCCCTATCCTGGTAGTACCTATTTGACGTACTAAATCGCTATGGCGAGCGCTTTCTGGATCTCCTTAAAGGACTGTACGATTCTCCAACTGCCACACTAATACTAAGGGGATACTCCTCTCAACCCATTTCTATTAGACGGGGGACTAGGCAGGGGTGCCCGCTATCACCAAATTTTGTTCGCCCTAGCAATAGAGCCGCTGGCGATTAAAATTCGCACTTGCCAGGATATCAAGGGGATTGTTTGCGGAGGCTATGAACATAAGTGTCTGCTTTTTGCAGATGACTTGCTGCTCACCTTGACCTCCCCGATAACTTCACTCCCTAACCTCTACGCGGTATTGCACCCATTTTCGGACATTTCGGGACTGTACATTAATCATGGTAAGTCGAGGGCACTGAATGTAACACTACCAAGCTCCACCCAGAAGACAATTGAGCTATCCCACCAATTTGTATGGGAAGCTGAGGCTCTTCCTTACCTCGGAATCAATTTGACCTCCTCTATTCAAACACTATATAAAAGGAACTACCCCGCTCTTATTAAAAGATTAACGGAAGATATGGCAAAATGGCTGATTCACCCCCCGTCGTGGTTTGGCAGACTTCACTCGATAAAAATGAATATCCTACCTAGGCGGTTATATTTTTTTCGCACCTTACCTATAGCATTGCAACGCAGCGACCTGCAAATGTTCCAACGGAAAGTACTCCAGCTTGTCTGGGGAGATAAGAGGCCTAGGGTGAACAAAAACACAATGTATGCCCCTAAACGGATGGGTGGACTTGGACTACCTGATCTGCAGAAGTATTTCTATGCGGCTCAGGTGGCCCACCTATCTAGGTTTCACTCACAATCACCACCCGCAATATGGATGACGATGGAATCCTATTCCTGCCATCCGGACCCGATATCCCACTTAATGTGGCTCCCGCCTGCAGACAGGCCGACGATACTATGTCCTTCCTTATCCTTCTCACTGGATATTTGGGACAGATTGTCCAGGTCCAAGAAATTTAAATCGCCCCATACTCCCTTAGCACCTATTTTAAAAGAACAGATTGTTCACCCCGGGTCTCACTCCTCTTGCTTTTTCGTGGTGGACCAATAAGGGATTACTACGTACTGCAGACCTATGTGACCATAAGGGTATGATATCGGAACGCTTTATGGCTGAGAAACATCAAATGCCACCAATAGAACGCTATAGATATACTCAATTACAACACTTTGTCCAAACATTAGCTCGTAAGGGCGACCTAGCGAAGCTGACCCCCATGGAACATATGTGTAAGCACTATGATAGACTTAAAGGATTTATATCTACTATATATACAATACTGATGGCTGTTACGAATAAGCTGAATTACATGCTTCTATGGGAAAGTGATTTTCAGGAAACATTGGACTTGGACAATTGGTTGGCAATTGCAGACACAGCGTCCCGTTCACTCCTGAATACCTCAATCATAGAAGCTAATTACAAGGTTCTACTACGATGGTATATGGTACCAGCCAGACTGGCCACCTTTGTGCAGGGGGCCACCTCTAGATGTTTTAGAGGATGTGGTCAGGTGGGAACCACCTATCATATCTGGTGGTCATGCCCTAAGGTTAGGAGGTTCTGGCTCAGGGTCTACAATTTTATATATACCCTTACACAGATCAATTTAAAGAAATCGCCCAAACAGGCTCTCCTGGGTGACAGGGTGGCGGAAATCTCCAAGTCCCAAAGAAGGCTACTAAATTTCATTTTTCTGTCGGCTAGAATAACTATAGCCAGGAATTGGAGATCGGCTGCCCTGCCATTCGGCCAGCTGAAAAGCAAATTGTCCTGGTTAATGCTGAACGAAAGATTGACGGCCCTGGTCCAGGACAAGATGGAACTATTTCATAAGGTTTGGGACCCATGGTTCGATTTTCTTACCAATGACCCGAGGACACTGGCTACTTAGTTATCCTCACTAGTGCTGGGTGCTTGGGCTCTGGACCGCAGCTCCTCCTTATCCCCCTCTCCTGACTCTCACATCCCAACCCCCCCCCCCCCCCATATTTTACCTTTTTTTTTCCCCCCCCTCTCTCTTTCTTCCTTTCCTTCTTGTTCCGCGTTTCTTTTTCTCTACTACGTCTTCTTCTCCCCTTACGTTCTCACATTAGAGTACTTATTAGAATGTTACAGTATATCCTCATACGGGTTCGAGAAGTTTGAACAGCGAGTGGTCTGGCCCTTGGGGGGATCGCTCCCGTGGGGGGGGAGGCCGCCTCCCCCATTTGTTGGGTGGGCTCTCCCTGGGGGGGGGGGGTTCGCTTGTCGGGCCGGTACTATGTGCTATAATGTGTGAACCCATGATAGAGGTGGCTTGCACAAGACTGGTTACTTTGGTCTAGACGACTGATCCCCATAATGGGATATTATTAGCTAATATTTATAGGATGGGATAGGTCTGTGTTATACAATGAGCAATAACAAGTTACCCTCCAGAGGTTTTCTATTACTGTATGATAATGCACTGTGATACTATTGTATTTGTTCTGAAAAATGTCTTTAATAAACATCATTGAAACATAAACAAGTTGCAGTGGCCCAAAACTGCCACTAGATGTCAACATACTACAAAAAAGTGCAGGTCAATACAAGGCATAAAAAATACATGAAAGTGGGGCAAAACCGCGTGCATTCATGGAACCTGCAAAAAACGCACGCCACACTTGCGATGCCAATCATTGTTAATGGCACCCGAAAATCTGGCAACACACAAAAGGTAACAAACGTGCCATTAAAATACAAGCACAGTTTGAAGCCTTGAGTGTAAGTCAACCTTTGAAAATGAATGAGCTTCCCTATGGGAGGAGGACAATAACATGCAAAAACACAGGCAAACGCATAGTGTGAATGGGGCCCAAAAACTTTAAGGAAACAAAAAGGAAACAAACCAAAAGGAAAAGAGAAATCAGAAAAAATATTTAATTGTTCATAAACGGCTCCCATAACAAAGACCAAACGCGTTTCGGAGATAAGACACCCCCCCCCCCCTCATCAGGGCTCAATACAGGATAAAAACTTGAATAGGCTTAGAATGACCACACTGCTCTAAAAACAAGCTCTCCACACAGTCACTTCACAAGGAGAGCTTGTTTTTAGAGCAGTGTGGTCATAGGGAGATTTTATTACTTTATCACAGATAAAAAGGTTCTGGAACAAAAAAAAAAAAAAAAATGTATACTGTTGAAAAGCCAAGAAAATTGATCGGGGGTTAAAGTATACAATAAGGGGAATTTGGGGAGTTTTAGTTATAGGTCAGCCGGCAGGGGTCATCTGAAGTTAAGTGCCCATTATGAGGGGTTCCCACCCTCTTTGTGCTGAGTTCCCGGGTCTGTATGCCACCTGTGTCCATTTATGAAGGGTTCCCACCATCCCTGTACTGTGAGAAAAAAATGGTCCGCAACTCCTTGCTTGCTCTTGGCTGGTGAATAGCGAACCAGCGGTCTGATAATGACAGAACCAGAGAACTTGGCAGCCTGTAATACTGAAGAATGGCCAGCAGAGGGCGCTCCTAGAATAAATTCTACACCAACTTCATTCAATGCTCAAAATGTAAAGCACACCATCGCAGAAAATGCGGCCGTGCTGGACTGCGGCAGAAAGGAAAGCCTGAAGTCGGCTTCTTAATATATCAAAACTTTGACTGTCATGCAGATCCTAACTGTCATACTGAACCCATATTTCAGTATTTTCTAAACTCCTCCAACCTTACTCTGACCTGCATTCTTGCTCCAGGTTAGCGACTTATAGAATGGCAGTCAGAGACGGCCGTGGGACATCAGCGTTTAAGGCTTCATGTACACGGGACGTATTTACAACTGCTTAAAACGTCCATTGCGCCGCGTTTGCGTTTAGAAGCGTTTACATTTTTTTTTTTTTTTAAAACGCCTATAAACAAAACGCTGCAAAAATGCGGGTTACCGCATTTAGCCACATTTAGAAGCATTTGGCGTCGGAAACTTCGGCGTCTGAACTAATTTTTTTGCCTTAAAAAAAAAGGCCTATAAAACACAACTGCCTAAAAACGACAGTAAACGACCCTGCGTATGTGTACACATAGGATAACATTGAAGGAGCTCAGGGGCAGTTGAAAAAAAGTGTCCAACTGCCTCTGAACGTCCGTTTAGCAGCAGCAGTGTACATGGGGCCTTAAGGAGAAAAACGGCCCAGCAGGTTTGCATTGCTCTCAGTACAAGTTTGTTCAAGTTCTTTTGAGGCAAAACTAAACTTGCTTACGAGTTACATATACAGGAGATGTTTAACTGCCAAAAGATGTGTACTTCTGTCTATCCAGTCCTCAGATTTACACAGCTCTGCCATACGGCACAGCCGTGACTGGCAGGGCAGGAGACTTGATTTTTCTCTGCTGCAGTTCAGTAACACTTACAGATCCGGTTTCTCCCATAGCCAAGGACTGGACAGTGAAAAGAGAAGCAGCAGACAGATGGGACTCATCCCTCGGTCACTCTCTCTCTCCTACAGTAAAGCGCTCTACACTGCAGTATACCTGGCTTTGTGCTTCTTCCTTCCCTCAGTCTAAGCTCTGCTGTACAGGGACTGCAAAAGACTGATAAATCAGGTCAAACTCCAGTACTTACACTGCTTGAATATAAAATAAAATATTACCGAATTTCAGAGCTGAATTGGTTTGTGGCTTTTATATCTGCCTGGAGTTCAGCTTTAATTCACCATCAGGAGGACAAGGTGGGACCATTATTGGATTTATCAGCAAATCTTTCTCCGGTCCTTCAATAGTGTGCTGGAGTGCTCTGCACCACAGAGCAATAAAATGTAATCAATTTGTTTAGTGCCTTGGCATTTACAGCACATTGATAAGAACTGTCACCATTAAATCTTGCCTGATGTTGAGCAACATAGTCTAGTACCGATAGTGTGTAAAGTTCAGTAACCCAGAGCAGCCAATCAAAATCTACTGTGTCAACATCAGACCAGTGTAAGATTGATTCTGATTGACTGGTGTTGGTAATTGCACTTGATTCTTCTCGCCACTTTAAAAAAAAGAAAAAACACCCGAACAGGCCCATAAACAAACGTTTCATTTAATGTGGAAATTTGGAAAAATGTACAGAATCTTTTTACTAGTGGTCGTTCCTTTAGGAATTTTGTACTCTTGGGGACCATTGATCATTAACTGTTGGGTTATACTGCTGCCTACAGGAGACTATGGACACCAACAATCTGTAGACAAGTCAAGGGATAACCTCTAGGAGTACCAAGAGCATGATCGTGAACACAGAGCGGTGGGACCTGTTCAAGAAAAGGTGAATACAACATTTTTTTTTTCTTTTTGGTCTACCGAGGAGTGCTGGAAATCTAACAATTGAGACGTCCAACTGAGGGGTGGGCAGCCAACAACAGGTGCAACAAAATTTACTTGGACCTGCAGCTCAAGAGTTGCCTGTAGGACATGCATCTGAAAACGGACACGGGTAGAGGCGGAACCCACTGGCTTGATAGGGGAAACCTGTCAACGTGATAAAAAGGAGGACAAAGAATCAACCGGATGCCCAAGATCAAGAAGAAATGGCCACCCACCAGACAGAAATGGCTCAACATGGAAGGGAGCACACAACCATAGAACAAGCTAGAGCTGGACAACCCAAACCCACCACTGGTTGGAACAAAAATCAATTCCTGTTTGGGAGGGAAAACAACCAACATGGTTAACATCAAAAGGGAACAAGTCTCTGGTAAAACAAGTAAGACAATGGACCTGAAAAAAGTCACACAGAAAAGCTAAAAGCAAAGAGTGGAATAAAAGATCCTTCTAGAACACTAGATAAAAACCTGGGTTGGGTAGAAGAGAAGTTATTTTGAGCTGGCCTAAATATTTTTTGTTTGCCAGTGTCCAAATCCTCCAATAGGCATCAGTAAAACCCGGCAGTACACAAATTCCTGGGTCTCTCAATGAATGAGAAAGACATGTATTGACCATTTGGGTTAATGAAGGCAACACTAAAAAGTAAAGTTAGCCTCCAGGTCAGCCACAACCAGAGTTCCATGAAACCCTAAGGTTCCTCCAGCGGTTGCTAGAGGTTTTTCTGTTGCCGATTGATCTCCCATTGATAGCCCTGCCAGGGTTCCAGGACCAAATCCAAAAGGCATGGCATGGGTCCGGGTGATTTAAGGCAACACGGAAATAAAAAGTTAGCCTCCAGAACAGTCACTCTCAACCAGAGTTCCATGAAACCCTAGAGTTCGTCCAGAGGTTGCTAGGGGTTCCATGAGTTTTTGCCAATTGATTTCCCATTGATGGTTCCAAAACTGGGTGAATTGGGGCAACATTTATGTAAAAGGTTATCAACAGAACAGTCATTCTCAACCAGAGTTCCATTAACCTCCATGGCGGTAATTCAGAGTGTGACTCAAGATTACATTTTTTTAGTACCAAAAGCAGTAACCCCGAGCCACACTCAGGGTTACACCATAGTATCCCTCTAATTTACTTAGCTTGTCCCTATGATCCCCCGATGTCCTCCCACTGTGTCCTCGGCTGTGTCCTCCGGGCGATGCATCGGTCTTCCGGGTTACGTTCCCTGCGAGCGCCACGACGCATGGGGGCAGAACCGGCAGGAAATTCAAAAAAGTTCAAAACATAACATACACACAATACATTGTAATCTGTAGATTACATTACTTCAAAACCATTTCACCTCAGTTTTGTCCCTAGTGCTTTGTTCGGTGCCCTGCCTGCACTTTTACCATTCTTACCGCGTGGAAACTTGAGAACGTCCATGGCAGCCAAACAGCATCTTTTAAGGTCAAAAGTGGTTTTAGACCAGCTAGAAAACCGCAATAGTGAATTAGAATCACTTACAGAATTGAGCGATAGCGATTTGTGGTGAAATTCGTCATCAGACACTGAAAGTGACACCAGCAACTATTCTGCAACTGAGCTCAGCGATGTGCGAACTTGGTGCTCTACTGACTGCGGTACAGATCAGGCAGCGCCCCCAAGATTTCCATTTACTGGAGCATCTGGTATGAAAGTAGATGTTGAACACGACAACCCCTTGGCATACTTACAATTATTTCTGACCGATGAGGTTATTGAAAGAATGGTTACTGAGACAAACTGGTACAAAGCGCAACAAATAGCTACTACGCATCAGAAGTTTCCAAGAAGCAGAAAACGGGAACCAGTGACCAAAATATGCCATTTGGAAACTTCTGGGCCTAATAAGACTTCAGGGAGTGGTGGGGAAACTCCTGCAGAAGTGGTATTGGACAACTAATAAAATGACTTGTCACTCCATTCTTGCCACGGTCAAGTCAGTACAGATTTTCCCTGCATATGAAATATTTACATTTCGAAAACAAAGAATTTGATGACACTACTCATCCCACACCAAAACTAAGGAAAACTTTGGAAGTATCTCAAATGATTCTAAAGAATTTCCAACGGAGCCATGTGCCAGAAATAGATATCAGCATAGATGAAAGGTTTCATGGCCTACAAGGGAAGGCTCAGCTGGGTACATTAGATTGCATCAAAGAGCACGATTTAGCATACAATCCAACATGCTATGCGAATCGTCAACTGGCTACATTTAGCATTCAGTCCTATTCACTGGAAGAGGAACAAAATTTAATCCAAAATACAGCAACTATGGAATGGCAACATCTTACATTCTTTCACTCATTGAGCCATTGCTAAATCAGGGCCATTGCGTAACAACCGGCAACTTTTAAACATCTCCTGAACTTTATGAGTTTCTTCTGCAAGACAAAACAGATGCCTATGGAACCATTAGGGCTAACCGGCGTGACATGCCGCCAATGTTTGGCAATAAGAAGCTGAAGAAGACTGGAGAAATGGTTGCCTGGCAGAAGGCTAAATTTTGGCACTGTGATGGCGTGACAAGAAAGATGTGTGCCTAATGAGTACAGTTCCTAATACCCCCACTGTTATGGTACACACAAAAGGTGGGAAAGAAATCATGAAGCCACAAGTAGTGATAGACTACTATAACACCATGGGAGGTGTTGACAGAGCCGACCAAGCAATGATATTCTATCCAGCAATGAGGAAAAAAAAGAAGCACTACAAGAAGATCTTCAGGCATCTTCTTGATCAATGCTTGTGGAATGCATAGATTCTGCTCAAAAAAAAGAAAAAAAGTGACAAGCCCGATTCATTCTGACTTCATTTGGAAAGCCGAACGTATCTTTGTGAACCACCAAATACCATCAATGGCTATGAATAGAGCTGGACATTGTGCTGTCGGCGGTGTCAACCCGGAACATCTGACTGATCATCACTTCATGGACTACATCCCACCAACTGAGAAAAAGTCAGCACCTACAAGGATGTGCGTGGTTTGTTGCTTGAAGAGAGATGACAGTGGAAAGAAAAAAAATCAGACTTTGTGTAGTCCCATGTTTCAAAAGGTTTCATACTCTGGATGTTTACTTAAAGCAGTTGTATATCCGCTATTTTTTATTTTTTTAACGCCTGTAAAGGAAAAGGCATAATGAGCTTGTATGCACAGCATACAAGCTCATTATGAAATACTTACCATAGAACGAGGCGTCGGGAACTTACCTGGTCCACGCCGAGGGAGATGTCATCTTGCCTCGGTGTGTCTTCCGGGTATCGCGGCTCCAGCGCTGTGAGTGGCTGAAACCGCGATGTCTCACTCCCGCGCATGCGAGGGGAATATCTCCAAAAACGGTAAAGGTTTAGGAGATATTTCTTTTACCTACAGGTAAGCCTTAGTATAGGCTTACCTGTAGGTAGAAGTTTAAAAAATGACTTTACAACCACTTTAACCACTTGTCCCCCACCAAATGACAGCGGGGGGGGAGACCCTGTTATTCTGGGTGGACGCATATGAAGTCGCGCCTTCCGAAGCCACTAGAGGGCGCACGGGCCCGCTGCGTTACTGGGGACCCGATGCGCGTGCCTGGTGGCCACTATGGCCGTCGGGCACCCGCGATTGTCCAGTAACTGAGCAGGACCGTGGATCTCTGTGTGTAAACACAGAGATCCACGTCCTGTCAGGGAGAGGAGACCGATGATGTGTCACTTGTACATAGGGACAACCATCGGTCACCTCCCCCAGTCAGTCCCCTCCCCCCACAGCAAGAATCACTCCAAGGGAACACATTTAACCCCTTGATCGCCCCCTAGTGTTAACCCCTTCCCCGCCAGTCATATTTATACAGTAATCTATGCATTTTTATAGCACGGATCGCTGTATAAATGTGAATGGTCCCAAAAATGTGTCAAAAGTGTCAGATATGTCCGCCGCAATATCGCAGTCACGATAAAAAATCGCTGATCACCGTCACTAGTGTAAAAAATAAAAAATGTATAAAAATGCTATAAATCTATCCCCTATTTTGTAGCTGCTATAACTTTTGCGCAAACCAATCAATATACGTTTATTGCAATTTTTTTTACCAAAAATATGTAGAAGAATACATATCAGCCTGAACTGAGAAAAAAATTAGTTTAAAAAAAAAATAAAAATGGATATTTATTAATTATAGCAAAAAATAGTGTTTTTTTCAAACTTGTCCCTCTTTTGTTTATAGCGTAAGAAATAAACGCAGAGAGGAGCAAATACCACCAAAAATAGGATTTTTTACTCACCGTAAAATCCTTTTCTCTGAGTCCATGGACCGACACAGCTTCTCTATTGACAAAGTGGGTATTATCCGTTAATTAGGAGTGACTAGGCAGAAAAACTTGTAAAAAGTGTTGCATCACACCTTCTACAGTACCGCCCAGGGGGCGGACCCTCTGGGTATACCCTCTCAGTCTGCACATCGCAGATCAGTTCGTCAAAAAGCAGTACAAACTTAAAAAGGAGGGGTGGGTGCTGTGTCGGTCCATGGACTCAGAGAAAAGGATTTTACGGTGAGTAAAAAATCCTATTTACTCTTTCGTCCATGGACCGACACAGCTTCTCTATTGACAAAGTGGGACGTTCCAAAGCAGTGTCAGAGAAAAAACGAGGGGTGGTAACAGCATAAAAACAAGCTTCACCCCAAAACACAAAACAGCACTCCTCCAACGGAGGAGTTGCAACTCTAAACAGCCGCCTGCAAAACCTTGCGGCCGAAAGAGGCATCCGAAGATGCACCTACATCAACTTTGTAGAATTTTGTGAAAGTGTGAGCGGACGACCAAGTCGCCGCTTTACATAGTTGGGAAACAGACGCTTGATGTCGGAAAGCCCAAGAGGCACCTATTGCCCTGGTCGAATGCGCCGTGACAGGAAAGGGGGGCGCCTGACCCTTTAAGGCGTAAGCCTGGATTACTATCTGTCGGATCCACCTAGAGATGGTGGCCGATGAGACTGCTTGGCCCTTCTTGGGACCAGCCACCGAAACAAACAGTGAGTCTGACTTCCGGAACAGGGAAGTAGCAGATATGTATACTCTCAAAGCTCGGACAACGTCCAAGGAATGCAACGCCGACTCCTTAGGATTCGACGGCTGAGGACACAAGGATGGAAGTACAATGTCTTCGTTGAGATGAAAAGCCGAAACGACCTTCGGAAGAAAGGAAGGCTGCGGCCGCAGCACCACCTTATCCTTGTGGAAAATCAAATAGGGAGCCTTGCAGGACAAGGCTGCCAGCTCAGAGACTCGTCTAACGGACGTAACAGCCACCAAAAAGACCACCTTCTGAGAAAGTGTCAACAGGGGAATATCTCTAATATTCTCAAACGGTGCCTTCTGAAGCACCGAGAGGACCAGGTTCAAGTCCCACGGAGGTAACGGGGGGCGGACCGGAGGGGCCACATGTCGAACCCCCTGCACAAATGTACTCACGAGAGAGTGAGTCGCCAGGGGTCGCTGAAAAAAGACAGCCAGGGCAGATATCTGTCCCTTAATCGTACTTAGGGCAAGCCTTTGGTCTACCCCATGCTGTAAAAACAGCAGGATTCTGGAAACCAAATAGGTACGCGGATGCCATTTCATTTCCTCACACATGGAGATGTAGGCCCTCCAAGTGCGGTGATAGACCTTCCTAGAGGACGGTTTCCGAGCACTTCTCATAGTAGAAATTACTGAGTCTGACAGGCCCCGGTCTCTCAGTACCTGGTTCTCAACAGCCATGCCGTTAAAGCCAATGACTGTAAAGCAGGATGGAATATGGGACCTTGCGACAGCAGGTCCTTCCGTAGTGGTAGGCGCCAGGGGACGTCTGCTACCAGACGTACTAGATCGGCGTACCAAGGACGCTGAGGCCAATCTGGAGCGATTAGGATCATTGGAATTCCCTCTGCCTCCACTCTGCGGAGCAGAAGAGGAAGAAGCCTTAAGGGAGGGAAGGCATAGATTAGCCGATACTGGCCCCACGATGCTACCAACGCGTCCGTTGCGTCTGCCCATGGGTCTCTTGACCGGGCCACAAACCTCAATACCTTCCGATTGAGTCGGGAAGCCAGAAGATCTACGTCTGGTGTGCCCCATCTTTGGCAGAGGAGTTGGAACACCTCCGGGTGTAAGGACCATTCTCCCTGGTCCAGCATCTGGCGGCTCAGGTAGTCCGCCTGCCAGTTTTCCACACCCGGAATGTACACGGCCGACAGTGCCGGTACGCTCCTCTCTGCCCACTTCAGGATGCGAGCGATCTCCGATGCTGCAGCTGAGCTTCTTGTTCCTCCTTGATGATTGACATATGCCACTGCTGTGGCGTTGTCTGACTGGATCCTGACTGGACGCCCTTGCAGTCTCTGAGACCATTTGAAGAGGCACAGCTTGATCGCCCGGATCTCCAGGACATTGATCGGCAGGAGGGCTTCCTCTGGGGTCCAGCGACCTTGCGCCGACTGGACACCCCAGACTCCCCCCCAACCTGTAAGGCTGGCGTCCGTCGTGATCACTATCCAGTAAACCGGAAGAAATGACTTCCCGGCCATTAGAGCCGGTGCTGTCAGCCACCATACCAGGGATCTCCTGACTAGGTGGCTCACTCGGACTTGATAATCCAGAGATGAAGGGCATCTGTTCCATCTGGACAGAACTTCCCTCTGTAACACTCGAGTGTGGTATTGAGCATATGGGACCGCCTCGAAGGAGGCTACCATGAGGCCCAACACTCGCATGCAAAAACGGAGTGACGACCAATTCCTGGAAGTCAGCTGCCGTACTGCAGCCCGGAGGGTCTGCAACTTCTCCACAGGGAGGAATACCTTTGCCTCTGAGGAATCCAGAATCAACCCCAGGTACACTAGGCGTTGAGTGGGCACCAATACTGACTTTTGCGTGTTTAGTATCCAACCACAGTCTCGAAGAGTCTGACAGGTAATGGACACGCTTACCTCTAATTCTGAGCTTGAAGGGCCCTTCAGCAGAAGGTCGTCCAAGTAACCTGTGATAGCGATACCCCGCTGTCTTAGAAGTGCCAGAATCGGAGCGAGCACCTTGGTGAACGTCCTGGGTGCTGAGGCAAGGCCAAACGGGAGGGCCACAAACTGGTAGTGGTTCTTCCCGATAGCAAATCGCAGAAACCTCTGGTGTCTGGAGTATATGGGGACATGCAGGTATGCGTCCTTGATGTCCAAGGAGGCCAGAAAGTCCCCCGGATGGAGAGCCGTGACTACGGATCGAACCGACTCCATCCGAAATCTTTGTACCTTCACAAAGCAATTGAGGGCTCTGAGATCCAAGATTGGACGAACCCCCTCCTTCTTTGGCACAATGAACAGATTTGAGTAAAAACCCTGACCCCGTTCCTGTTCTGGAACTGGAATAACTACCCCGCGTTCCAGTAGACCCTGGACCGCCCCATACAGAGCCTCCCGACGGGTCGGTAGTAGCTGGAGATTGGAGGTGATGAATCTGTCTGGTGGACAAGAGAGAAATTCTATCTTGTAGCCTGAGGAGATTACTTCGCAAACCCACCTGTCGGAGACTAGAGCAGTCCACTGAGTCGCGAATTTGCGAAGACGTCCCCCCACCCGAGAGCTGGGTGGGGGCGGACCTTCATGTGGACGCAGATTTGTCCACAGGCTTGTTGGGTCTGCGGGACCAAGGACGCTTTTGTCCTTGGGCAGGCGCTTTATCGGCCTGGGGTCTTTTCCCTGTCGCCTTAAGAGGGCGAAAAAAACGCTTACGTGCAGTAAAGGAGGGCCCTTGCCCTTGGCGTGGTCCCCTACCCTTGCTAGTTTGGGGAAGCAAAGTGCTTTTACCTCCTGTAGCATCCTTGATGATGTCATCCAGAGAAGCCCCAAAAAGTCTGTCGCCCTTAAAAGGCAGATCCAATAGGGCTTTCTTGGAAGTCTGGTCCGCAGACCAGCCCTTTAGCCAGATCAGGCGGCGTATTGCTACTGCATAAACCGAAGCTCTTGACAGCAGGGGAATAGTATCCATGTCTGACTCGCAGACAAACTTAAGGCCCTGGACCAACTGGTCGGCCAAAGTTATCTCATTAGGAGGAGCATCTCGCTCCTTTAACCCCTGGAGTAGCAATTTTGCCCATTCAGTAAGTGTCTGAGACACTAGGGCCCCCGCCAATGCCGGGCGTACTGCTGAGCCTACCACTGAGTATAGGTAGCGAGCGAGTGCTTCAGCCTTCTTATCCACAGGGTCCTTGAAAACAGGAGCCCCTTCTACTGGAATAGTGGTGGCTCTATTAAGTCTGGACACCGAAGGGTCCACTATAGGGGGAGAGGTCCATATCTTCAGAAAACTCTCCTCAAAGGGGTACCGTACTGCAAACCTCTTTGGGGCTGTAAAGACCCTCAGTGGGTTCTCCCATTCCTTGTATAAGAGTTTGTCAAAATAAGACACACAAGGGAACACCTTAGCAGTGCGGGCAGGTTTACGAAACCCAAAGGGGACTGGAGTATCTGCTACTTCTTCAGTCCTTTCCAACTTTAGCGTATCCCGCACTGCAGTAATAAGGTCAGATACCAAAGCCGTCTCGCGTACTGACCTGGACTTGGAGTCCTCCTCACTGTCCGATTGGTCACGGTCTGCAGTCTCTGATGCATCAGAATCTGGGCCATGAGCCGTAGCTGGACCTGGTTCTGCATCAGAAATATCCCCAGAAGATTGCAGGGGACGGGGGCGTTTATTACCCCCTGTATTCCCGTGTGCTGCTTCCACCCTGGCAGCAAACGCCTCTAGGATTGCCGACATAGCGTCCATAGACACCTCAGGGACACCAGCTGCTAAATCTGGTGTTTCAGGGGAGAAGACATCTGGCTCAGATGCCATGCTGACCACACGCTGACACTCACAGGGCTCCAGGCAAGATATCAATAGGCCACCCTCCTGCGCTGCAGAGATGCTGGGTTACCCAGAGGACTCACCACCCTGGATAGGTACTGCTATGCTGCGCCTATGATGCTGTCCCCTTGCTGCTGTGTCAGTCTGCTTCTTTTATCAGCACTTCCTGTGTGAATTTTCGTGCCAGTGTAATGCACCCTAGAGGCCGGAGGCTCTCGCAAAATGGTTGCCAAAACCGTCTGTATGGAAGATAATGTGGGCTCTAAGAAAATGGCCGCCGACAGAAGATAGAGGTCAGGCAGCCATAGCCCACAAAAAAGATGGCCGCCGAACGGCAATATCTGCATACAGGGTGGACAAACATGGCCGCCGATCACCTGATAGGGGCCAGTGGGTGTGGCCGAACTACAGGAAGATGGCCGCCAGGCAGTTACAAGAGGCCAAACTTGGCATGGACCACCTCAAAATGGCCGCCGACAGCATGGAGACACAGAAACACAGGTAAGCAAAAATGACATTTCTTTTAAATGTTAGTTACAGCCAGCCCCGCTCCAGTGGGACCCCCTAGGTGACCCCCAGCACCCAGCAACCTTTAGCTAGAAGCCCAGGGAGGAGGGAAAGGCAGGGAGAGAGGGAAGAAAGGGGCCACAACCACTTACTTGATCTCTCCAGGAATGTCCAGCTAAATCACCCAGCCGAGGCAGGGGAGTTTTACTTACCTATCCTGCATGTATTCTGCTGGAAGACATTCCAAACAGATCATCGTCCGCGCACGGAAGGTGACTGTTGGCCAGGCATGCTGTGATTGGACCCAGAAGGGACGATCATATGTATGCCCTGGAGCATGACGCTCACCGGACAGGCTGCTGCGACTCGGCCGTAAGGTCAGCCGAAGCTGAGCGGTCCGATGCAAGCCTTGGAGCGTAAGCTCACCGGCCAGGCTGCTGCGACTCGGCCGTAAGGTCAGCCGAAGCTGAGCGGTCCGATGCAGGCCCTGGAGCGTAGGCTCACCAGCCACCCGTGGAGCGACGGGCATGTCGTGGAAAACCCAGCGCGTAGCTAGGGTCGGCACACGCTCGATGGCCTAAACTGGGGAGACTACAAGGATCGAGGATCCAGCCTGTCACCCAGTCGGCAGTTGATCGAAGATCGCAGGAAACAACAAATGTAGCAAAAAAATATATATATCTTTTTTCCCCGGACCAATGAGCCCGAAGGGAGCCATGTCCTACTCCTTGCTAGACAGAAAAAAACTGATCTGCGATGTGCAGACTGAGAGGGTATACCCAGAGGGTCCGCCCCCTGGGCGGTACTGTAGAAGGTGTGATGCAACACTTTTTACAAGTTTTTCTGCCTAGTCACTCCTAATTAACGGATAATACCCACTTTGTCAATAGAGAAGCTGTGTCGGTCCATGGACGAAAGAGTAAGTAAGCTATTTGTGGGAAAAAAAATTATAAAAATCTTATTTGGGTACAGTGTTGCATGACAGCGCAATTGTCAAAGTGTGACAGCGCTGAAAGCTGAAAAATGTGTTGGGCAGGAAGGGGGTGAAAGTGCCCTGTAGGCAAGTGGTTAAAGTGGAAGTAAACCCTCCTATCGTTTTCAGCCAAGGAAGCTGCCATCTTTGCCTTTGTTTAATCTACAGCTACCATGATGCTGCACATGTGATCAGTTATGACACCAGCCATTGGATAGTTTGACAGTTAGGTTGAGAGCACAACCAATGGGAGTGTTACGTTTCTGGCACGTGCTGGAAATGAAACTGTTTTATGGATGGTTTACCTTCGCTTTAACCAATGGATGCAGTGTCTAGTATTACAGTGACTAGGAACATGGCACCCTTGTTTGGACAAATTTCAGTGTTTTTGGTTTGATTACATTATTGAATAACTAGTATTTTTTATATTTATTATATTATAAATTTATGATTTAGTGTTTCAAACTTTATCATACCCGGGATGTCTACTAGACTCTTGTTTGGACAGATTTAAGTGAGCTATTCTTAAGAATTACAGGCCTACAATATAAAACGCCACATTTCCATGCAAAACAATGTACCACTTTGGCCCCTGTCACACGGTCGGACCGTTCAGGTCCGCCTGTCAGTTTTGTCGGCGGACCTGAACGGCCACTCCATACATCTCTATGGAGCGTCGGATGTCAGCGGAGACATGTCCGCTGACATCCGACCCGATAAAATCAGACGGATGTCGATACGTCCCCATCCGTCCATGGCGGATGGGATCGGGTGAGATCTGATGAAAACGGTCATGCTGCCCGTTTTTGTCCGATCTCTTCATAGGAGACAGCGGCACTCAACAAGCCCCTCCCCGCTCAGTGAGCAGAGAGGGACCCGTCATCCGCCAGCTCAGCGGAGATCAACGGATTGATCTTCCGCTGAGTTGGCGGACTCCGTAGCGACGTGTGGAAGGGGCCCAAGACATTCAAAAATACTGACATAATCCGACCGCCAGGGAGGTTAAACCCTAGTGTTCCTCCAGCGGTTTGCTAGGGGTTTCTTTGCTGATTGACCTCATATTGATAGCCTGCCAGGGTCCCAGGACCAAAACCACAGTCAATTGCATGGCCCCATGCGCATGGGTTTTGGTGAATTTAGGCAACACTGAAGGAAAGTTGACCTCCCATTGATGGTCCCTACATGGTTCCAGGACCAACACCACCTGGCAGAGTCAATGACATGGCCCCAATGAGCTCTTTTTTGCTACCTTTTTGGTTCTTAGCATTGACCCCCAAAGCAAAGGGTATTTTACCCACTGATCCCTGATGAATTGGCTTTAGCTGGGGTTCCACAAGACCTGAAAATTAGGGTTCACCCAGAGTAAAAAAGTAAAAGTCTGATCTAGAAATTCAGCAAAATGTGGCTGCACTAGTGGGATTTGTATCCCAGATTTTCAACTCACTCAAACACCATGTGAGGACTGGGCCTTGGTCGGGAAGGGTTAATGTTCTGAATATCCCTCCCTGCTCCCCCCCACCAAACTCATGTCCCCCCCCCCCCCCCCCCCAGCCTGGTCACTCTTGTGATTGTGTAATCAAGCGCACCACTCTGAGCGCAGCTCAAAAGAATGAATTTGAAAGCCTTGCAAGTCCGCCCGAGCCAGCAGCCGTTTGAGGGTCTGCAGTGGAGGGGTGGCCGGGCGTAGAGTCCGCATATAATACTTTTTAAGAGGGATTAGAGCTTTCAGGAAGGAGAAGTATTAGTGGTCAGGTCGGAGAGCTAGAAATTGTTACTCTGGGATAAAAGAAGGGGGACAAGCCTCTTATCCAACCACTTAATAACAGGACCATAAAAGCAGCTCCGGATATCAACGGCATATCGGAAGCGCTTTGTCCGCAAACTTTACGAAACAAAGACTCCTGCGCAGTCCCGTGTGACCCCGTAAAACAGACAGCTTAGAGCAAGCTGACGCAGCATGCCGGCTACTTACTGGGCTCTTAAGTATCTGCGTCACTCGCTTCTTCTGCTCCATCATGTTGAAGTCCTGCCGGAGGTCCGGAGACATGTTCCTCTCCCGCAAGTAGTTGGGGTCGTTTTCGTCAATGCGGTCGAAGTACCGCTCTTTGTGAGGCATGCTGGGAAGAGGAGGGGTCGTGATCACCCCTGGGCTGGATCCGCCACTCATGGTTCAGCTTGCAGCAGAGCTGGGTCTCACCTTGAAGAGAAGAGGAGGCAGGTCAGCGGGGCTGTAGAGGCATCAGATGCAGACACACACCTGACGGCAGACAGGCAGAGACCTCAGATGCAAACACATGACTGACTGCAGGCATACAGACCTCAGCTGCAGACACACGCCCAAGCACAGACATTTGCAGAAACCTACAGAGATGTACCTGGCCACAGACATTAGATGCAGACACACATGCCCGCAGAAACGCAGACATGCAGCGATCTCAGACGCAAACAGACATTTTACTGCAGACACACACCTAACCATAGATATTCACTGCAGACACATACCTGGCTGCATACATGCAGAGACCTCATCTGCACTCACATGCCTGGACTGCAGAATTGACATCTGCTGCAGACATACAGCTGACTGCAAACATGCAGAAACATCCACTGCAGACATGCAGAAACAAACCTGACCGCAGACATGCAGAAACATCCGCTGCAGACATGCAGAAACAAACCTGACCGCAGACATGCAGAAACATCCGCTGCAGACATGCAGAAACACACCTGACCGCAAACATGCAGAAACATCCGCTGCAGACATATCAGCTGCACACAGGACTGCAGACGCATACCTGACCACAGTCAATCAGGAACATCCACGGCAGACACACATGACTGTAGACATGCAGAAACATCCGCCACACACAGCCCTGCAGACATGTGAACATCTGCTGACGACACACAAAATGCAGACATCAGACACAGACATATTGACATGCATTGGCAATCAAGATGAATGGCACCCCAAAAGAACTTGGTATCATGCATTACTATAATACACAACTTGTAGGTCTTAATAGATCTGGAGGGTCTTTAATTGCACCTTCTTGCTTATGGTACCGCCTCCCCCTTTCTTGCGCTGGTGTCACAGGGACAGAAAATAACAGTAATCGCCCCAATGGGGCTCACCAAGGAAAGTAATTAGTATTAGTATAGCGGGTAGGTAAACTTACTTTTAGGACAGGCGTAGGAAAACATGCACCGCAGCTGTTGTAGAACTACAAGTCCCATGAGGCATTGCAAGACTGACAGCCCTAGGCACAACTCCCAGAGGCATGACGGGATTTGTAGTTTGGCCACAGCTGGAGTGCCAAAGTAGCTGACCCCAGTTTTAGGTTATAAAATGAACGCAGAAAGATTTGTTTTTACCCCAACACAGACAACGTTCTCATATAGCACCCATGTTATGTTCTATGGTCAGCAATGACTTATTTTTTTTTCATGCATTCAGCGACAGCAGTGATAAAAAAATAAAAAATAAAAAAAAATGTGCGGATGATATCCCCAGCAGCCACCACAACCCAGTCAGTGTAAAGCTTTTCCATTTATAAATATGCTATAAAAGAATTTGGTGGGCCACTCAAGGTCACAGAAGGAAGACGATAGGGCACGCTGCCCGGGGGGCCATATACGTGCACAACGCATACAGCGACAGATCGTCCCGAGGATCCCAGAGGACAGATGGCATGGCCCTCCAGCCCCAGGAATGAGCCAGAGATTTGTTGTGAAACCTGATCGGGTCACATGGCAAAGATGCCCGATT
Organism: Rana muscosa; assembly: GCA_029206835.1. Lineage (NCBI taxonomy): Eukaryota > Metazoa > Chordata > Amphibia > Anura > Ranidae > Rana > Rana muscosa. The sequence continues at coordinate 238,342,449 of CM055123.1, read as the reverse complement.
AACTGACAAGGAGCGATTTGTGATGTGTGCGCAGCACAACCCATCTTTGTGTAAACACATCACCCACGGCCTTTGGCCGACAGTGCGGCTTTGTGTATACAAATAACACACACACACACACACACACACGCCGCATGTACCAACAACTTCTTATAGCAAAACACATCACCTAAATACTTTGCATTTATAACTTGCCACTTGCATACAAGCATGGCGGTGCATTAAGGTGCAAACTAATCACTTGGACCAGACTTAAAATGATGTGCGGTCACATCACCTGGACACACATAGTACTCATTATTTTAGTCCCCATTCACATTTGTGAGCGTAGGCTGGAGATACGCATTTTTGTGTATTTGTATATGTGCATTTTATGGAGCTGGAAGCAGAATCACGCATTTTTTTACCTCATGACTTTTAAATGAAATTTTTGCAGGTGCTCAGACATTAACTAATTTAGGACGGTCCTGTAGTAGAGATGCACCAAAATTTTGGCAGCCGAAACATAAAATCGCACATAAGTGGGTTATTGGCATTTTGCCGATGAGAAAAAGGCGCCGATAATGGCACCAAATTGCATGCGATTCTACCACTATTTTACTGTGTACGTTGTTCATAGGTCATGTGACTCAAAAACTGCATCCAAAAACGTGTGCGTTATTGATGCGTTCTTGCAGTGTATTCAATGCACTTCAATGGAGGAGGTGCGCTTTTTTTAAACTGACCAAAAATGCAGCAAGCAGGAATTTTAACACCACAATGGAAGCGCAACGGACCAGTGTGAAGACATGCAAACACGGAGGGCAAGTGGATATATTAAAGCCCAACTCCGCACAAAAACATGAACACATGCTGTAAAGCCATCGGCTGAAGGTTTTTTACATTCCAAGCGTTTAGGTAAAACACTGTGCTGCTCCCCCGCACTGAGCCCCCCCCCCCCCCCAAGACTACATTCACACCTCAGTATTTTGAATCACAGGCAGATTTGCCGACGATTCTACCCGTGATTTAAAAGTGTAAATGACAAATCGCAGAATGCACATTTGAGATACCATTAATCGGAATGGCACCTAAAATCCAGGTGCACTGCTGTTCTGCCGCGATAAAGCGAGCTGCAATTGCAGCAACCCACATTGCGTGAAGCTTGTCGCCCGGAAAATAAGTTCAGGAGCTACTTTTGGGTGACATGCTTCACGTGATTGCAGCAGAACCGCACCATGATTTTAGGTGCCACTCAGATGAATGGCATCTCAAAAGTGCGTTCTGCAATTTGTCATTCACACCTCGGCGCTTTGAAATCGCCGACAGAATCTAGGCAAATCTGCCCGCGATTCAAAACGCTGAGGTGTCCATGCAGCCGTAAATTCACCAGAGTCCCCTCTCAATCCAGCGAGGTGCATGAGCGCCTCACCTGCCCCAGGACCCCCCTCATTGGCTGAGACGGCAGCGGGAGCGAATGGCCAGTGAGCCAATAAGAAGAAGGGGGGGGCGAGCCGTGGCTCTATGTCTAATGGACACAGAGCAGGGCTCAGGAGAGAGTCCTCACCAGTGTCCCCATAGCAAGCGGCTTGCTGTTCGGGGCTCTGGTCAATGGGGAGGAGCCAGGAGAGGAGAGGGAGAGGAGAGAAGGGCCGCTCTGTGTAAAACCACTGCATAGCGATGGTAGTTATAATTTTATTTTATTTTTTTAAAGCAGAATCTTTAACCATTTTAGGGGCTCTTTCACACATGTGGTGTAATGTGATGCCAGCTGAAGAGCGATCTGCCTTCAGAATGCCATTCAGAGGGTATTTCAGAGGCATCGAGGGGATGCTCAGACCGCAGCATCAGATTTAACCCAATAATGCCACACTACCATGCCGCAATCGCATGCACTGCATGGGGTTGTAGTGTGCCCCCACTGAACGCAATGGGCGAGTTTGACGAGTGGTGCCACGCGTCAAACTCTGTACCATGACTTAAAAATGCAGCAGCTGAGAAGCAAAACAGCCTGGCGACAGCATGTGAGGAGCCCTGTCCAGTTATTGAACAGTTTGGGTGGGCAACTGAGGAGGGGTAGGTAAAGGTAAAACCTCAGCCCAGTCAACGGTTTTTTACCATCCATCTGAAAACAGATCGGAAGGCAGGCCAATCAATAGGAATGGGCTGTCACTGCACCAAAAATAAAAAATAAATAGCACGATTGTGGTGTGGTGCATTGGGCTCTACTGTATAATGTATTGGGGTGCCAGTCACAATTACTGGCACTCCAACACAATGCACAGAGCAGGTGCGCTGCAATGTGTAAGGTAAAGCAAATTAACATGCACAGAGTATAAATGGGCCCTTAACACAATGCATGTGCTGTAATGCATTTTAATGTATTGCAATGGAATGCATAAGTGTGATTGGGTCCTGAAAGTTTAAGGTCTAAGCTACAATTGGAAAGACAGAATTCTGCAGTCTCTGATGAGGTGTAACCTCCACAAGGTGACTGGAGGCCCAGCGACCGCGTGACTGGAGGCCCAGCGACCGCGTGACTGGAGGCCCAGCGACCGCGTGACTGGAGGCCCAGCGACCGCGTGACTGGAGGCCCAGCGACCGCGTGACTGGAGGCCCAGCGACCGCGTGACTGGAGGCCCAGCGACCGCGTGACTGGAGGCCCAGCGACCGCGTGACTGGAGGCCCAGCGACCGCGTGACTGGAGGCCCAGCGACCGCGTGACTGGAGGCCCAGCGACCGCGTGATCTTGCTCAAAGTGGATTTTCTATTCGTAGGTACTTTTTTTAGTTGTAGTAATATTATTTGGCAATGCGGAAACGAGTCCTATGGATCTAAGAAAATTAGTGAATGTTCGGGAGGGACAGAGTGCAACAAAGCAGAATGCTTATTCATCTGCTGAGCTCATAGATAACAGTGGGAGGAAGGTCGCTGTCATGTGCAGATGGTGTGAGAACAATGGAAAAGGAAGCAGACAAGAAAAGTAAATAAACACTCTGCGATTGGGGCCAGTGATGGAAATACTGGAGTATGGGGAAGTGGGCGGAGCCAACTAACGTGACCGCGTCAGAGGATAAAAATGAACCAACGTTCGGAGGGCGGCATGGCTTCAAAGACACACTCAGGAGACAGAATAAATCTTAAAATAACTTTGTGCAACTAAAGCCAACTTTTAGTTTTGAATAGAAATGGGAAGGGTTAGGACCCCCGTCAAGACTTGAGGTCTGTGTCCTGCTGGGGAGATTCATCCTCTCCATTTCTCTTGGTGATCATGGTCAGAGAAAGGGATGGGAAATCCACAGGAGAGAGCAGGGAAAGAAAGTAAGTAATAGGGCAGAGAGGGGAGGGGATAGCCAGCATGTAGAAGGGAGAGCAAAGGGGAGGACAGCAGGAAGGGAGAGCAGAGAGGGACAGAGAGCGCGCAACGGGGAAGAGGGAAAACGACAGAGCGTGCAATGAGCGGGGATAGAGAGCACACAATAGGCCGGGGGTGGGGAGATAGTGAGCGAGACAGAGCGTGCGCGCAGAGGGAAAGAGCGAGACAGAGCGTGCGCGCAGAGGGAAAGAGCGAGACAGAGCGTGCGCGCAGAGGGAAAGAGCGAGACAGAGCGTGCGCGCAGAGGGAAAGAGCGAGACAGAGCGTGCGCGCAGAGGGAAAGAGCGAGACAGAGCGTGCGCGCAGAGGGAAAGAGCGAGACAGAGCGTGCGCGCAGAGGGAAAGAGCGAGACAGAGCGTGCGCGCAGAGGGAAAGAGCGAGACAGAGCGTGCGCGCAGAGGGAAAGAGCGAGACAGAGCGTGCGCGCAGAGGGAAAGAGCGAGACAGAGCGTGAGCGCAGAGGGAAAGAGCGAGACAGAGCGTGCGCGCAGAGGGAAAGAGCGAGACAGAGCGTGCGCGCAGAGGGAAAGAGCGAGACAGAGCGTGCGCGCAGAGGGAAAGAGCAAGACAGAGCGTGCGCGCAGAGGGAAAGAGCGAGACAGAGCGTGCGCGCAGAGGGAAAGAGCGAGACAGAGCGTGCGCGCAGAGGGAAAGAGCGAGACAGAGCGTGCGCGCAGAGGGAAAGAGCGAGACAGAGCGTGCGCGCAGAGGGAAAGAGCGAGACAGAGCGTGCGCGCAGAGGGAAAGAGCGAGACAGAGCGTGCGCGCAGACAGAGGTAAAGAGCGCGCAATTGGTGGGGGGGAGGGTCAATAAGTAAGAGCAAGCCCAATGGGCACAGAAAATAGGATTTTTATAACAGCTTACCTGTAAAATCCTTTTCTTGGAGTACATCACGGGACACAGAGCGACATAGTCATTACTATGTGGGTTATATAGATACCTTCAGGTGCTGGCACTGGCAACTTCCAAAACCGGAAGTACCCTCCCCTATATATAAGCCCCTCCCATCCGGGAGTACCTCAGTTTTGTAGCAAAGCAATAAGTGTCCCCAAAAGAGGGGTGGGAGCTCTGTGTCCCGTGATGTACTCCAAGAAAAGGATTTTACAGGTAAGCTGTTATAAAAATCCTATTTTCTTTCTCGTACATCACGGGACACAGAGCGACAGTCATTACTATGTGGGACGTCCCAAAGCAATGCCCAATGAGGGGGGGATACACCATATATAAGCTGAGCGCTATCAGACATGAGGATCTTTTGCGGCCTGCAACACACTGCGCCCAAAGGCGACATCCTCCTGACTTCTAACGTCCACCTGGTAGAACCTAGTAGACGTGTGTACTGAAGACCATGTTGCGGCCTTACAGACCTGAGCCAGGGAGGCCTGGTGATGCACTGCCCATGAAGTTCCAACTGCTCTCGTGGAGTGCGCCCTAACTTTGAACGGAGGCGGTCTCCTTCTCAAGCCATAGGCTTGCATTATGACCTGTCGAATCCACTTGGCTAAAGTAGATTTTGACGCTGCCTGACCCCTTCTGGGGCCTTCCGGCAGAATAAACAAAGTATCCGTTCTACGAATCTGAGCAGTGGCTTTTAGATAAGCTTTAACTGCTCTTACTACATCCAAAGAATGCAATAACTTTTCCTCTACCGAACTAGTTCTGGGGAAAAAGGAAGGAAGAACCACATCTTGGTTCAAATGAAACCTCGATACCACCTTGGGAAGAAAGGCTGGATGAGGACGTAACACTACTCTGTCCTTATGGATAACCAGATATGGCTCTTTACAGGACATAGCGGCTAATTCCGACACTCTTTTAGCCGAACAAATGGCTACTAGAAAAATCAATTTCCTGGTGAGAAGAACCAAGGAAATGTGCTGTAATGGTTCAAATGGTTGCTTCTGTAGAACCGACAGAACCAGGTTTAAGTCCCATGGACATATGGGAATATTAACCGGAGGGCTAATACGCATCACTCCTTGTATAAAAGCTTTAACTAGTGAATGCGAAGCCAGGGGCCTTTGAAAAAATATTGACAAGGCCAAAATCTGACCCTTGATAGTACTCAAGGCAAGCTTCCTATCTACAGCCCACTGTAGGAAGTCCAGAATCCTACCTATTACGTACTTACGTGGATGCCATTTCCCGGCCTCACACCAAGCGATGTACGCCTTCCAGATTCTATAGTAGATCTGCCTGGATACCGGCTTCCTGGCATTGATCATGGTAGCTACCACAGGATTAGAGAGACCTCTCTTTTTTAGAATGTGGGCTTCAATAGCCAGGCCGTCAAACCTAGGGCTGGTAAGGAAGGGTGGTATATCGGTCCTTGCGAAAGCAGGTCCGGACGACGTGGGAGAGTCCAAGGACTCCCCACTGACATTTTTACAATCTCCGCGTACCATGCTCTTCGGGGCCACGCTGGAGCCACCAGAATCACTGGTTTCTTTTCTACCCTGATTCTGCGGAGTAATCGAGGTAACAAGTGTGGCGGTGGAAATGCATATATCAGCTTGAACTGATCCCAGGGGAACACTAGGGCATCCGAGCCGCAAGCTAGGTGATCCCTTGTCCGAGAGACAAACCTGTCCACCTTTGCGTTGAATCTGGATGCTAGCAGATCTACATCCAGTGTTCCCCACCGCTGACATATTGTCCGGAAAACCTCGGGGTGAAGGGACCATTCCCCTGGGCATAATTGTTGGCGACTTAGAAAGTCCGCCTTCCAATTCTCCACTCCTGGAATGAATACCGCGGATATGGCTGGGACATATCTTTCTGCCCATTTCAGGATGTAATTTACTTCCCTCTGGGCTGCACGACTCCTGGTGCCACCCTGATGATTGATATATGCCACTGCCGTGGCATTGTCTGATTGAATTCTGACAGGGGACCCTTGGAGTTTGGATGTCCATGCTACTAGGGCATACCGGGCTGCTCGTATCTCTAAGAGATTGATGGGCAGGGCCTTTTCTGCATCCGACCATCTGCCCTGGAGAGACCATTGCTCCAGTACTGCTCCCCAGCCTATAAGGCTGGCATCTGTAGTGACCACCTTCCAAGAAATCGGACTGAAGGATTTCCCTTTTTCCAGATTCTGGAGAACCAACCACCAACGGAGGCTCTTGCGAACGGAAGGGGACAAGGACATTGGTAAGTCTAGGGCCTGAACTTTTTTGTTCCAGGCTGACAGTATGGCCCTTTGCAAATTCCTTGAATGGAATTGACTGTAGGGTACTGCTTCGAATGATGCCACCATTTTTCCCAGCAGCCTCATGCACAGGCGTATGGATGGCTGTCTTTTTGTACCCACTAGGTGGATCAAATCTCTCAAAGACAACACCTTTTCTCGAGGCAAGAATATTTTTCTCTGGCCTGAATCCAGCCTTAGCCCCAAGTATTCCAGACTTTTGACTGGTTTTAGGGCTGACTTGTCTCGGTTGATAATCCAACCGTGAGATTCCAGATACTTGATTGTCTTGTGAACGACCACTTCTAGTTTTTTCACTGAGTGGTCTATCAGCAACAAGTCGTCTAGATATGCCATTATCGTTACACCTTGTGTTCTTAGATTGGCCAATAATGGGGCCAGAATTTTTGTGAACACTCGTGGTGCTGTGGCCAGACCGAAGGGTAAGGCTCTGAACTGAAAATGGCGCCCTTCTACTGCAAAGCGTAGAAATTTTTGGTGGACTGGAAAGATGGGAATGTGCAAATAAGCATCTTTGATGTCGATCGAGGCTAACCATTCCTCCCCTTGTAGGGCAGTGGCCACCGATCGGATCGACTCCATCCGGAAAGTCCTGATATGTAGGAATTTGTTTAGCCCTTTTAGATTTAATATGGGCCTCACGTCCCCGTTTGGCTTTGGGACTGTAAAGAGGTTTGAGTAAAACCCGAACCCCCATTCTTCCAGGGGAACCTCCATAATTACTCCTTGGAGCTATAGTTGTTCTAGTGCCAACAGGAGGGATCCTCTCTTCCGGGGATCCCTTGGCACGTTTGACCTCATAAAATGGGAAGGAGGAGAGTCTTTTAACTCCAATCTGTATCCCAGACTTACTGCGGAGAGCACCCATCTGTCTCTGATCGTGTCCCGCCAGGTCTCTGCGAACAACTGGAGTCTTCCCCCCACCCGATTGAGTGGGGGCAACCCTTCATGAATTTGACTTTGGGGGAGGTTTTGTACCTCTCCTGACCCAGGGTTTCTTATTACCCTGCGATTGTCCCTGATTTTTACCCCCGGGATTTGACCGAGGAGGCCGTCGGAACTGTTTCACAGCCCTTGCCCCAGGGACTGGAGAAGCAGGCCTCTTAAAAGAGGGACCTCTAACTCTGTTTTTAACCGGCAAGAGTGTACTTTTACTGCTGGAAATTTTCTGGATATATTTGTCCAGGTCTTCCCCGAATAAGCGTTCACCATGAAATGGGAAGCTAACCAGCAATTTTTTACAGGGAGCTTCAGCAGACCAGTTTTTGAGCCATAGAAGCCTGCGCATATGTACTACAGACAGCGTAAGGCGGGAGGCCTGATGGATTGAATCCTTTATGGCGTCAACCCCAAAGCATAAGGCTCTAGGTAGATCAGCTAGGGCAAGGGCCTGCTGATCTGGCAAGTCCCTTAAGACCTGTTTCAACTGATCCTTCACTGCTTGGCAGACCCCAATAGCTGCCACTGCTGGTTGTGTCACCAAGCTTGCTGTAGAAAAAGCAGATTTTAATAAGGACTCCAATTTTTTTATCTATTGGGTCCTTGAACATTTTGGCATTATCCACTGGACATGTCAGTGATTTATTCACACAAGAGATGGCTGCGTCCACTGTAGGGACCCTCCATTTTTTGATGAACTTATCCTCCATGGGATAGACCACCGGAAATCTCTTGGGGGGAGTAAATATTTTATCAGGATGTTCCCAATCCTGGTAAATGAGCCCTTCCAGTAAAGGGTGAAGTGGAAAGGAACAGACAGTCTGGGGAGCTTTTAGCGACCCCAGCGAGGAGACAGTAGTGGTTGATGGTTCCGTAAGGTGCATTTTAAATGCTGATCGGACCATGTTAGTCAGAGACTGAACCCATAATCTTTCAGCTTGAGATGCTGAGAAAGGTTCCTCCACTGTTGATTCCTCTATAACAGAATCAACCTCATCCTGATCCCCTTCAGGCAGGTCGATCCCTGTATGGGACTGTTGCTCCGCTAACAGGTACTCTGAAGGAGGAGACGGAGATGGGGCGTGCTTTCCCTGTGACAGGGAGGCAGCGATCAATGTTGACAATCTAATCCTCCCAGAGCTGAGGAAAAAACCTCCTCTGTTACATACACAGGAGCAGGTGAACTGAGGACAGCCACAGTACCAGGTACTCCTGCGGGGTCTCTACGGTCACTAACCTCTGAATTTTCAGGGGAGACTGGTGCAGCAGAAGCATGCCCAAGATCCTCAGAGCCCGATGGAGACCCCCTTCGCTTCCTGGAAGATTAAGTTCCGGAGCTTCTGGACGGCATATTCCTAAGCCCAAAGCTGAGGTATTCCAGCCGTAATACACCACTTTTACTGATAATAGTCTAGCACAATTTGCTGCTATATAACAGTTGGTGTCTACTAAAGTGCCTTTCTAGGGGATGCCTGCATCAACCGCCTCTGTGTGCCTTATTTACTGTTGCTAGCTCTGTCTGTGCACTTCAATAGCCAGCTGTGATTGTGCCTTTAAACACGCTGGACGCCCGCACATGCGCAGTAGCGCCGCAGCGCACACCGAGCATCATCCACCAGCTCCGCCCCTTTTTCCAGATCGCCTCTATATATAGAGGCGCGCGGGCACGTGCGCCTTCGGCGCTCTTTTTTGAAAAAATAAGGAACTAGATGGGAGCCAGGGTCCCTGCCGCAGGGCCCGGGGATGGATGAGCGCAGCAACAGGGCAGAGGAGACAGCTTCCCAGCAGAGAACTTACCAACTGCCTGGATTTGACTTTGGAAGAAAAAAATCCACATTACAAGAAAAAAGAACCATAGCAGCCTCTACTGTTTAACACAGGTACCGCGGTCTTACCATTTTTTTTTTTCTTGCCTACTATTAAATTTTTTTACATTTTATAAGTAGTAACAGGCATGCACAGAATATTAGCGGGAATACCTTAGGTAACAGGCAGAAAGACAAATTAGGCTTGGGGGTCCCCCAATAGAACCAAGTTCCTGAGGGCCCCCACTTACCTTTTCCTCGCCGCAGGACTCTGTTTGGTCCACAGAAGCCCAAACTTCACCTATCACGGCAGGCATTGTAATTAAACCTTCAGGGACCGGGTTCCCAAGGATTCCACTCCCCTGGACCTGTATAGCACCCTGCACAGAAAACATCTTGGTCGTGGGTATGACCAGAGCTCTGGTTCCCAGGGTCCAGCCCTCCTAAGAGAGGCATTACAGGCAAAACCTTGCTCTTCTCTTGCAAGGCCCGGGTACCGACCGTTTAGCTATGAAGCTTTTTTGGTCGGATCCGGAATAGCTTACTGAGGCCCAAAAGAACCTGTACGCAAGCTCAGTGAAAAACACATGTTACTTCTTGGCCAACACCTTAGACACTGGCAAAAAACTGAGGTACTCCCGGATAAGAGGGGCTTATATAGGGGAGGGTACTTCCGGTTTTGGAAGTTGCCAGTGCCAGCACCTGAAGGTATCTATATAACCCACATAGTAATGACTATGTCGCTCTGTGTCCCGTGATGTACGAGTAAGAAAGTGCGCAGCTGTAGAGCGGGCAACGGGACAGAGCAAAAAAAAGAGCATGCGCGCAGCGGGCAGAGAGGCACAGGGCGTACGCGCAGCGGGCGGAGAGGCACAGAGGGTGCATGAGAGAGCCACACACAGAGTGTGCACGCGGCGGGCAGAAAGCGAGCGTTTAGGTGTGTGAGAGCAAGCCCAACTGGCAGAGAAAGCATGCAGCAGCAGGCGAGGAAAGAGCAGGGGGGGGGGGGTCCTTGCAGCTACCGAGAAGGAAATTTGGGTGTGGGGAATGGGGTTGGAGAGAATGAGTAGTGGGGGGGGGGGTGAGAGGGTAAGCTGTAGAGGTAGGTGCACTCCCATCTTCTCCGGGAGGTTACTGGATTGGACCCTCTGCAGACCTGACAGGGTCTCTTGGCCTGGTACCCCTCCCAATTTCACCCACACTCCAGGTGAAATGTCGGTCAGGAAATCCTAAACAGGCACACAGATGACATAATCCAAAAATCAATGGCGGAATTGAGTGAGAAGAAATGTTCTGGTGTCCATCACATGGCAGACACACATGGACCCTGCTATGAGGAGGGAAATCCAAACAAACCCCTGGTGGGTCACAGAGGACACTTCAGAAAAAACACATGATGATATGGATGAGGCATCCAGAGGTCATCACCATCAGATGACAGAAACGGAACAAAGGAAGGAAGACGTAATGGTTGCCAGTGGCAGCTGGTGTTGTGGTAAATAAAAACGACCATAAAAATTGCAACAATGTCACCATTATCTCTGTTCTGAGGGCAGATAAACACGGATCACACCATCTAAATAGGGAACCAAAGTCATTCACTTCCAGCACTGATTAGGAGTCAACCACAGCCTTCAGCTTCTGGGGGACCACAAAGCCCAGCATTTCCTGTCATAATGTGGACCTGTCAGACATTGTTCCATGTTATGTACATGCATGCTATATTATCAGTGTAAGATTCCAGATAATAATTACCTCAGAGATCATTAATATGATATTTTAGTAGGCCGCAATCACATGCATGCCTTAAAATAAAAAACCCTGTTAAAAAGCTTTGGGGCGAGTGACAAGAGAACGTCCGATGGCACTTTCAAGGTGACCGATCCGCGACGCCCCCCCCTTTAATCTGGCCTGCCAGGAAACACTTCGCTTCCCTGTGCTTTTCAGATTTTAATTAGAGGGGAAAATCAAAGGAGCCGTAATGATCTGGGACAGGGCACACGTCACGTAGTCGATGTCACATGCATGCTGCGACCTTCCTGCTGGACGACACGTGGGCGCCGTTTCTGCGTTAGTCTGCGGAGAGTAAAAGGACTCTCACCCCGGGTACGGCGGACACAGACGGCCCTTTGTGAAATAACGGGGGGCTGTACCAGTCACTGCGTGTGCCATGAAGTCATGGTAAAGCCATTCGCAGAAGATTTAACCCTTTACAGACCGGAGGAGGGCATAAAAAGTACCTGTCCTGGCTAGGCTTAAAGGATATCCAAAGCTACAAAACTTTTTCACTTTATAAGGAATAAATGGGTCAAAATGTTTATATTATATTACATTATATTAATATATAGATAGAGAGGATCACACACACACACACACACACACACACACACACACACACACACACACACACACACACACAGTAAAACCTTGGATTGCGCGCAGAATTCGTTCCAGAAACATGCTTGTAATCCAAAGCACTTGTTTATCAAAGCAAATTTCCCCATAAGAAATAATGGAAACTCAAATGATTTGTTCCACAACCATTTATTCATAGGTCCTTCAGTCTATAGTCCATATAAAAAGATTTGAGCAATGTGACGAGGTGGTGTAACCATGTCCACAAGGGGAGGATTAGAAGCAAAATCCAGCAGAAGCTACAGAGTATAAAAGAGAAGAGAGGCGCCTCCAAGTGTAGGAATATGTTGCTAAATGTTGTACCGTCATTAAATGTAACCATATTGCTACACTTAGAGGCGCCTCTCTTCTATTTTATACTTGGTTCTGACATGAGGCTGCTTGTATATCAAGTGAAAATTTATTTAAAAATTTTGCTCGTCTTGCAAAACGCCCTCAAACCAAGGTTGTATATATGTATGCCATGTGTCCCCACTGGGGAGATTTCCCTTCACTTCCTGTCGAGCCAACAGATCTTTCCAATGTGAGGGAAATCCCATCTTAGGACAGGTTGTCACCGCAACAGGTGTCCCTAGTGAAAGATTTCCCCTCTACTCCCGTTCTAAGATTTATGTTTTCTGTTTTGTCTACATCACTGGAGTCTGACTGAGAAATCCATTTATTGGAGCAGTCATACCTGCTTGAAAGCACAGCCAGGCCGGTGACCTGACTTTTCTCTACTGCAGTTAAGCAATATAGTCAGGTCACAACCCCGCCCCTAGTCTGTGACTGGACACTGAAAGAGCAGCAGATTGATGAGCTCATCTCTACTCCCTCTGCCAATCAGCACATGTGTATGAAGCAGAGCCCTTGGTTGGCTCCTTGCATATACTGGAGTTGGTAAATGAGTGCACAGCCAGGCTGGTGACCTGACTTTTCTGTAGCACAGTAGTTAGGCAATAGAAAACAGGGTCACATCTCTGCCCCCAGCCTGTGATTGGACAGTAAAAGAGCAGCAGTAGATTGATAAGCTTGACTTCCTCCCTCTGCCAGTCAGCACATAAGCATTCAGCAGAGGTCTGATTGGCTTTTAGTATATACTGGAGCTGGCAAACCCACTGGAAAGCACAGCTAGGCTGGTGACCCGACTTTCCTCTACTGTAGTTAAGAAATATAGCAAGGGCACATCCCCGCCCCCAGACTGATTGGACAATGAAAGAGCAGCAGCAGACTGAGGAGCTCATCTCTCCTCTCACTCCACCAGCCAGCACATGTTCATTTATGCAGAGCCCTGATTGGCTCCTAGTGCTGCCCCTCCTTTTACAAGCTTGAATGCTGCAGCACAGAGGACTACAGGAAGCCAATATGAACACAGAATTGGGTAGTTGTGCGTTTTTTTTTTGTTTGTTTTTTAATGAACACGCAACTGAGCCAAATGGTGATTACGTCATCCTGGAGTTATTCCAAAAAAGCTTCCAATAAAAACAAACAATTGCGCAAGGTTTAACCCATCGCTATCCACCCACAACTGAAATACTACTTTTGGATGGAGCCATCTTTCTTTCTGGGATGATGCGCTGTCCGGAAGACATGGTCAGCTGGCACGTCGCCCGCAGGAGCCGTGTCCCCGGTGCGGGAGACTTTCGCTGTTGCCAGGGGTGATGAGAACAGTCTGTCTCGGTCTGGTTTTGCTCACAACTCAGCCGGGTTATGTAATCTTATGGAGGTGATGTCATCCGCCCAAATCCCCGCAAGACCTTCGCCCGTCACTTTAAACATAGCCAGCTGCCAGCACAGCGATTAACCTTAACCCTTCAGCTGCTGGCTCTGCAAACAAAACCCCCCCCCCCAATGCCTGAGCAGCTGCCGAGCACAACACTGATCAAGACTAACACACATTAGGCCTAAAGGGGGAGTCCACCCAAAAATGATACTTCAGTGATTGGTAGAAGCTGCTGAGGTAAAATTCACTTCTCTTCTATCTCAAGGACTTTATTGCTGAGATCTGCAGTGAATTTCCCGCTGTGCCCATTATAAGGGGTTCCCACCATCCCTGTGCTGGGTTCCTGGGTTTGCATACCCGCTGTGTCCATTATGAGGGGTTCCCACAATCCCTGCGTGCCTGCTGTGCCCATTATAAGGGGTTTCCACCAGTCCTTTTACCAGGTCTGTACATCTGCTGTGCCCATTATGAAGGGGGTTCCTACAATCCCCACGTCTACACATCCACTGTTCCCATTTTGAGGGTTTCCCACAATCTCCACAAGGAGTTCCAGAGTCTGCACACCTGGTGTGACCATTATGAGGGGCGGGGGGGGGGGGGTTCCCACCATTCCGTTTGAGTTCCTGGGTGTGTACATCTGCTGTGCCCATTATGACCACCATTCATGCACTGAATTCCTGGGTTTTCACACCAGCGGTGCCCATTATGAGGGGCTCCCACCATCACTGTGCGCCTGCAGTGCCCATTATGAGGGCATCCCACCATCTCCACAATGAGTTCCCAAGATTGCCCACCTTCTGTGCCCATTGGGGGTTACCATCATCCCTGTGCTGAGTTACTAGGACTGTACATCTGCTGTGCCCATTATGAGGGGTTCCCACCATCCCTGTGCCGAGTTTCCAGGTCTGTACACTTACTGAGCCCATTATGAAAAGTTCCCACCATAACTGCTGAGTTCCTGGGTCAGTACACCGGTTGTGCCCATCAAGAGGGTTCCCAGCATTCCTGTGCTGAATTTCTAGGACCGTACACCTGCTGTGCCCATTATGAGGAGCTCCCACCATCCCTGTGCCGAGTTTCTAGGTCTGTACACCTAATGTGCCCAATATGACGGTTGCTGCCATCCCTGTGCCGAGTCCCTAAGTCTTCATACCTGCTGTTTCCATTATGAGGAGATCCCACCATCCCTGTGCTGGGTTCCTGGTTCTACACACCTGCTGTGCCCATTATGAGGGGTTCCCACGACTCCTGCTGGATCTGTATTAGATTTTATATTATGAAGAATGTAATGGAGAATCCGGACCACATAACGGTAGGTAGGAACACCCAAAACTCCCAGGTGGACAGAAGCAGAGTTAAGAACTAAGCCATAAAAGGAAGCCTGGGGAGGACTCCGTCCACCAAGCTCCACCTATACCTAAAACTCTGCTTTTTTGGTAGGAAGACCCTTTAAATCACATCTTTAGTTAATGGAAAAAAAAATGCATATTGTGACGCTATAAAATTCTAATCAATAAGCTGCACCCGTTACATCGAATGCGGCATTAATTAGAATAGCATCAGGTCCATCAGAAGTTCGGACCACCATGGTGGCACTCTGAGCCTCATACCTCAGCAATGACACCAGCTCAGGGTACGTTCACACGGCCCCCTCCGTCAGGTGGAAGCAATTAAAGTTCAGTTTCCTGGGAATTCCGGCCAAGTTGAGCTAAAACAAAAAGCATGCTGGATCTTCATAGCAGGCCGGCGGGATTTACACAACACTCAACTGAGTCGTGCGCCTCAGGGGGGGAAAAAAACGCAGAAATTGAAGGAAACGTCCACCCTGCCACAATCACAGACCTACAGAATCGCCAAAGGCGCAATCCGGACGTTTGGAGGATTGTGCCAAATGTCAACCACCAAG
Organism: Rana muscosa; assembly: GCA_029206835.1. Taxonomy (NCBI): domain Eukaryota; kingdom Metazoa; phylum Chordata; class Amphibia; order Anura; family Ranidae; genus Rana; species Rana muscosa. The sequence continues at coordinate 238,327,114 of CM055123.1, read as the reverse complement.
GAGACAACCCTGACAAAAGCCCTATGCTTTAATCTTTAGGGACTCATTCACACTTGCCGGGGCGTTACCGCAAACACGTTAACATCCACAATTTTGCGTGCCAACATGCATTGCATTGAGGCATGAAGACATGAATGGCACCGTACAGAGCAACGAGTGCAACGTTAATTTGACTGTGCGTTACTGCAATGTTCAGGTGTAAATCCAGCCCAAGGCCTGGTTCACACCAAAGCGTTTTTCAGTGCTTTTTTTTAGTAAAACACTTCATTCCATTTGAGATTGTTTCCTATGGGTCACGTTCACCTCTTAGTTTTCTACCGATGCGTTTTTTGGAAAGGGTCAGACACTTTGCCGCAGCAGGTTGCGTTTTTGGTTCCATAGACTTCAATGGAAACATTGCATTTTTTATGCATTTCTGCTGGTTTGTCTTGAAAGACAACAAACTCATCCCAAAAATGCAAAATGCATCAAAAACACGTGAAAAAAAAAAAAAATGCGAAACACACCCGAAAAACGTTTCAACCGCAACCTGCATTAGGTGTGAATCGGGCATAAGGCTAAATTCACACCTATGCAGGTTGTGGTTGATGAGTTTTCCTAAAGAGTTTTTGATGTGTTTTTATTGCGCTTTTGGGAGGGGTTGTTGTCATGCATGATAAACCAGCGGAGACGCATCAAAAACACAAGCACTGCATTTCCATTGAAGTCTATGGAACCAAAAACGTGACCTGATGCAGGTAAGAATAGTCCCTGACCCTTTCCAAAAAACGCACGGATGTAAAAAGTAACCCATAGGAAGAAAGAAAAAAAAAAAAAATAAGAACATTAAAATGGACTTTATTGTGATTTCACAAAACTGAAAATGCACAGCGAAATGCATTTTTTGCCCTCCCAGATTCCTCCCTTCCCCCTCATTAACACGCTGAAGACATTTTTAAATAAAACCCTTCAGTTTTCATTATGTACCTCATTTTAGACTCAGTGATATCATGGGCCTCCGTGCTTCTCTATGCAATGCAGGCAGATCATTGCTGGTGGCAGGGTGCTGTACTTCGATCCCTGAAAACATTACAGCACCCAGTCTCAGTACTCCTCAGCTCTGCAGTGGGCTGGCATTTGGGAGGAGTTATGCAAATATCTAAATGCCTTGATGGGTGTGTCAGTCTGGAAGAGTGGGCGGTTCCTAGGCAGGCTGTACTTGCAAGCAGGCCGTCCTAGATGACACCCACATGTGACACTAAACCTCCACAAAATGAAAGAACTGGAGTTCAATGAATGGAAAGGGACAGGCTGGTTGGGGGCTCTATAGGATGCTAAATATAGCCAGGAAATGAGGCGGCTCTACATGATTTGCTGCAGCTTCTAATGCACATGGTGAGAAGCTCACAGTGTGCAGTGAAATCAGAGTAAGCCATTTCAGTCCAGGAGAGGAGCCGGTACAATTGTGCAAGACTGAAGGGGGATGCCGGAGGACAGATTTATCTTTAGTTTGAATACAGATCAGCTTTGACGGATGAGTGTACCTTATAAATTGTGAGAGGGAAGGCAAACTAATGCAGCTCTACACTTTAGTATATGCATGTGGAACGTATTACCTACCAAAAGCACTTGCAAGTCTGTACAGACACTCCTACCAAACAGCACAGCCAGTTCCTGGACCTTCCTGCAGACTACACTGCAGGCAAGCAATGCAGACTGGTTGAGGACCCGCCCCCAGCTTGTGATTGGGCAAGCAGAACATAGCAGCACACTGAGGAAGCCAACCCCCTCTCCTCCTGTACGCACGTTCAGTGTTAGACTGGCAGTGCTGGGTCTGCTTTTCCTTCGTCCAGTGCACAGGATACAGCGAGCTCCAACCAAGACTAATTCAGCTCCTTATCTTGGTTGTTTAATAACAAATGTAATGATTATTAAGTGGCTTTCATATCCGCCCAGAGCTTCAATTCCAGGCGCAGAATCATTCCATGCAAGAGCCAATGTCCTTCTCCCTAGACACAGCCATCCGTCCAATGAGGCGTCAGCTAAGAAGGGTTAGATAAAGGACATCCTGACTACTTGGCAGTCAGGCGTTGTCCATCATCGAGACGTTGTGAAAAAAAATGGTAATATTTTCCCTGTAATTACAAGCATCTGGACGATTCCAAAGGGTGTCTTCTAGTGGGAAGAGAAGGCCTTAAGTAATAGCAGCAGTACGGTGATTGGTGCGGGGTGCAACAGACTCGACCAATCCTGGGCTCAGACACAACGCATTAGGGCAGAAACTTTGTTCTGGTAAGAAATTAAACCATTAGGAGTCAATTTTTTTGCATAAACCGATCAAACGCGCAAGGGAATTAAAGTTGACATCCAGGACGATTATAAAAAAAAAAAAAAAAAAAAAAAAAAGTGGCGTCACTCTAATCTAAAAGTAAATAATGCATACATTACGTACAGCTAGCACAAGTACCTATATCAGTCTTAAAGAGACCTGATGTCTACAGTGCATGTGCCTTCAGGGAGCCTGCGGTCTTTCTGGTTCTTACAGCCAGCCCCCTGATAAAGCGCAATGGCGCGCACGAGTCATGGGAGGGCCATCTGGAAGAACCTGGAAGGCCTTACCCATTTGGGGCCAAGGGACCTTCAAATTCCCATCCACTTAGTGCTGCAGTATCGTTAGGAGTCTTGCGCCCTCCTCCTGGATCTTGTAGTCAGCCCTCAATGACGTTCTGCAGCATGTGCACATCATCAAGGAGGCCGTCCGGAAGAACCTGGAAGGCCTTACACATTTAGTACCAAGGGACTGGGTCTCTTTTAAAAAAAAGGGACCTTCACATCCACTTTGCACCGAAGCGTCTTTAGGAGTCCTGCAGCCTCTACCTGGTTCTTGTAGCCAGCCCCAGATGACGTGACGCAGCGTGTGCCCATCATCACAGGGGCCATCTGGAAGAAACCCAAAGCACAGTTGGCGTCCGATGATGTCGGAGAAGAAAATGGCAGCACAGGCCTGGTGTAAAGCAGCAAAGATAACACCAGAACAGCGCTGGACAATACATACATACAGCTAGCATAGCTAAATCTGTCTTAAAAAGATCACATCACTTTCATCCATTTAGGACAAAGTGACTGGGTCTCTAAAGACAGCCATCACCACTCGCCCACTCATCTCACCCCTACCACCCCTCCTTTCTCAGAATTTGACCATTTCAAGGAACCTTCCCCCACACGTTGATTTTTACCTATAAAAAGGATGACATTCAGTAGCCCACAGCTTCCCGAGAATCCCAAGAGGCCTCTGGGTCCTCCACAAGGCTTGCACCACAGCACGTTATCAAGGGGCCTGCTGTCTCTTGCTGGTTCTTGCAGGCAGCCCCCTGATAAAGCGATATGGCACGTACGCGTCATAAGAGGACTGTCTGGAAGAACCTATAAGGCCTTACCAATTTAGGAAAAAAGGCACTGGGTGTCTTTAATGTGGACCTTCACCTTCCCATCCACTTTGTGCTGCAGCAGGTCTTCAGGAGTCCTGCAGGCTTCTTCCTCATTCTTGTTATCCCCAATGACGTGCTGCAGGGTTCGCCTGTCATGAGAAGAACCCCAAGGTATAGCTGGCTCCCGATGTAAGAAGAAAATAGTAGCGCAGGACCAGGTGTAAAGCATCAGAGAGGCGCATACCTACAGGACAGCGCTTGACAATACATACAGCTAGAATAAGTACCTAAATCGGTCTTAAAAAGACCACATCGCCTTCATCCATTCAAGGCAGTGATCGAGTCTCTTCAAAGACGGCCTTCAACCCCCCCACTCACTTTTAGCCATCTCACTTTTAACAACCCCACCCCCCCAAGAATGACTTTTTATGTCAGGGCTTTAAAGAGACTTGACCACTTTGCCGTAAACGGGTAACGTGACAGGGTCTCTTTATTGTCGGCTTCGGTCATCCTCTGTACAGCAGACTGGGATCGAAGGAACCAATCAGGATCTGCTTGTGTACTGATGGGAGGAAGGGGGTCAGCAGAGCTGATAACCTATCAGTGTTCTGCTGCTTCTTTATAGTCCAATCAGCAGGCTGTAAGCAGGAAGGTAGCACCACTGTTTTCTTCAACTCTAAAAGAGAAAAAAAAAAAAAAAGTGTTGTCACCCTGCTTGCTGTGCACTGGTCAAATCATAAAATTGGCCAGGCAGCATTACAACCCCAAATCCTTTATCAAACTGTCCTCTTAAAGGCCCTCTGACACGAGAAGGCAATCTTCCGTCATGTTGAATTACCCAATTGGAGAAATGCTCTTTATCAAACATTGCGCCGTGGGTCTGCTGCCAATAAATGGAGGGAATAAATAAAGAACACAAATAGCATGTGGGAACAGACGGACACGTCCCATATTCCTTTTTTATCTCTCCGCTCCATCTGAGCAGCTCCAGGACTTGGCAGGGGCTCCGGGGAAGCCGGCACAGGGCCGCGCTCTTGGAACGGTCAGGCCAGGAAGCAATTATGGTTATGAGTGTGGTGTAAGAAAAGCATACTTAAGCTGATGTATAAAAATACAATTTAGAACTTGCGGTGGGTAGACTTTCAGTCTAATAATAATACAGAATATTAAAAAGTTGGCCAGGTTGTGCGGGGAAGCAGACGGAAATGGACACAGGATGGAACAGGAGCATCTGTGAGCAACAGTTTCCTGAATCCAAGATGGAGGGACAATTCTATACGCCTACCAGGGTCATCTTCATTATATAATAAGTAGGAGACCTGCAGGTTAGAAAAGGCCCAGTACGCAATCTACACCTGACACATGGGTTAAAGGAAGCCCATCGGACTATATTACTTGCAGAGCTAAAATGGCATTTAACTTTGTTCATACATCATTCAGGGGCCGCATCTAACAAAATCGAATACTGCAAATATCTGAACTTGATTTTTTTTTTTTTTTAACCACACGGCTGATCCTTCCTCTAGACTAGAGCAACCAGGGGTCCATTGAATACTGGTGCTCCACAAGTTGTAAGGGGTTCTTACAGCAGCCACTAACTGACTTCCCATTTGATAGTGCCTACAGAGTTCCAGGACCAACGCTACTTGGCAAAGCCAACAGCAGGACACCAATTATCTTTATTTATCTTTTTAACTGTCAGTAAGGATTGCATTCTTCCTACTGGCCACCAATATAAAAATACATTTTAGCCATTGGCCACCAAGGCAAGGGCCGCGCTCTTCTCAGGGACCACCAAGGCAAGGGCCGCGCTCTTCTCAGGGACCACCAAGGCAAGGGCCGCGCTCTTCTCAGGGACCACCAAGGCAAGGGCCGCGCTCTTCTCAGGGACCACCAAGGCAAGGGCCGCGCTCTTCTCAGGGACCACCAAGGCAAGGGCCGCGCTCTTCTCAGGGACCACCAAGGCAAGGGCCGCGCTCTTCTCAGGGACCACCAAGGCAAGGGCCGCGCTCTTCTCAGGGACCACCAAGGCAAGGGCCGCGCTCTTCTCAGGGACCACCAAGGCAAGAGGCATTTTTGCCAATGACCACCAATGAATTTAGTAGGGTTTTAGTACAGGTTCCTTGAGACCTGGAAATATTACATGGGGTTCCATTGTGAAATACTGCTCTAGAGAAAAGGGACATTTTACACTGAGGTGTGCTGTTTCCAAGTCAAGGAATCCAAACCTACAAAGAAAGAGGTTCAGCCCAACACTGATGCTACAGGGTGAGGGAGAGCACACTGCACACGCATGGCTTTTAGAGAAGCTCTTGATCCACTGATGCTAGGGGCAAGCGTTCAACATACGGAGTGTCCCAGATTCTGGACAGGACTGATTTTACAGTAGAAATTTTTCGGGCAGGCTTTGGGAATGCTGCTAATGGCCTACTGGTGAGTCAATTACAAAGCTGCAGTCCCTCGACCGCAAAATGTATTTTATTTGAAAAGGGAAGTATTTTCAATATGTAGCGAAGACCAGATCCTCACACTAGCAGGAAAATAGTTCAGAAGTAACCTTAGGAAGTATTGTTTTCACAAAAAAAGTGGCTAATGTTTGAAACAGACTTCCAGCAGAGGTGGCTAGCCAGTCACCATTAGGCATGCTTGGGATACACAGCTTTTATATTTAGTGAAAAGGGAAAAAAACACAACAAAAAAAAACAGTACCTTGATGGACCACATGGTCTGTTCCTGCAGTCACTCTCCGCTTCTATGGAATGGAGGTCCAGTTCCTGACAAAGATGTCACAAGCATGTCATCTCATCAAGTCCCATTTCTCTACTTTGAAACTGAAGTTCACTTTTATGAGCCTGAAATCAATGTTTCCAAACTGTTCAGAGATAAAGTCCATACCCCAACGTTTAGTTATTACCAAAGGTGTGGGTACCCAATGGGTCAGTGGTCCTTCCAAACCATCTCTATGTCACTACAGGGGAAAGTAGAGATGCTGAAATGTTGGCAGGAGGAACCACAGAGCCTAGCAGAGGGATCAAGAGATTGACACTCCAGGAAGTGACAATTTCGGAAAGATCCTCAAGCAGAGATTTCTCTTCAATGATAATTTTTTATTTTCAGGGAGCTGGTTCATTGGCAAGTACAGTATAGCGAGAAAAAGGGAAAAAGTAAAAATAAAGAAGATTCAACTTTTTACCTTTTGAAGACGGATGCAGAGAAGACTACCAATTACAAGCGTCAAGGTGGATGAAATCTCCCAGCATGCTGAGAAATTGTTGCCTGGACATCAAAACCCCTCAATATAATGAAGATCCTTGCTCTGCGCAGGCATCAGAATGGGAAAGACTGAATCTTGACGGAGCCTCACTTGGGGGACCAGCATGACCCAGAGGAGCGGCAGATATAGGCACAGGATACAGACTGAAGCCGTGGAGACAGACGCCTAGTAGTCTCACATTTAAGTGGCCCAGATTTCCCCAGGAAGAGAGTTCTCTGCAGAAAAAGTCAACTTCCTTCCATGACAGACACGGCATTAACATCCCCCTCAACCCTCCCACTAACCGACCATCCATCACAGAGGTGACGGCTCTGCCTTGTATCAGCAGAATTGCAAGGAAAAGTCAATGAATATTTAAACAAAAGTGAAAACGTACAACAGTCATCAGCGATGGGCAGGACCGGCTATAAGAAAAGATTGCCTCGGCCTTCTCCGGACTGTCCTTCCTGACCTACACAATTGAAGGACAACTCCAAATTCAAAAATGTAATACACTGCAGCTTACCAATTGGATGTGGTGGCGGCAAGAGTTTTTTTTTTTTTTTTTTTAGGCTTTCACCATTTTAACCTGGTGATCCTGCCAGAAACATTTCCTGTCCTGGGGTGACAACAGTCACTTTTTTGTGTCAAAACCGTAGAAACAAAGTAAGACTACGCGCTCTTCAGAGAACAATGTAACAGATAGCTGTAGGCACAGGAAGTTATTATAGTTTCAGCAAAACCAACAGTTATCAAAATACTTTCAATGGTATATTTAACAGACCAAAAAAGACCCAATAAAAAAGGGGAGCTCATTGTTAAAGCGGAGCTCCGCCGTAAAAAAAAAATATTAAAAGCCAGCAGCTACAAAATACTGCAGCTGCTGACTTTTAATAAATGGACACTTACCTGTCCTGGAGTCCAGCGACGTCGGCAGCAGAAGACGAGCAATCGCTCGTCACTCTGCTGCCCCCACCACCATCCTCGGTGAGGGAATCAGGAAGTGAAGCCTTGCGGCTTCACTGCCCAGTTCCCTACTGCGCATTCGCGAGTTGCAACAGGGGGGGGGGCGTTATAACCGCAGTTTCCCACAGAGCCCTTTCCCGGAACTGGGTGCAAATACCTGTCAGACAGGTATCTGCACCCCACCCTCCCCCCTGAAAGGTGCCAATTGTGGCACCGGAGGGGGGGGGGAATCTGATGAGCGGAAGTTCCACTTTAGGGTGGAGCTCCGCTTTAAGGCTTACATACACTTTAATTGCCATGTGTATCACAGGAAGAGAATGTATATCTCAGCAGGGAAACACGTAAAAATACTCCAGTGGAGGTGGGAGCGGGCACTGCATGTGAATTCTTTGCCGGTAGGTAAGATGGGGGTTCCCCCAGAGTGGCGTGAGCACAAGATCAGAGATGGATGAGAGGACTGATCTAGGCGAGGGCCCAAACCTTGTGTGATGGCGACACACTGTCTGCTGGGCGATCCTCATTTGATGGGTCATTTGACTTTAATGGGGGGGCCTGATGTAATGGGAAGACCTCTGATGGAGTTTGTTTCATCAGGTTTACCACCGATTAGCAAGTTATGTTTTTTTACATTTTACATATAGTCTGGTTGGAAAAAAATAAAAAAATGAAATTATACAATCCTATATCCAGTTGATCCAGAGGAAAGCAAAAACAAAACCCCAGGAAAGCATGATCCAATTTGTCTAGCAGGGGAAAAAAAATCCAAGAGGCAATCAGATATTTCCTGGATCAACTTTACCTATAAATGTCAGTACCCAGTTATATTATGTACACCTAGGAAAGAATCCAGGCCTTTCTTAAAGCAATCTACTGAGCTGGCCAGAACCACCTCTGGAGGGAGTCTATTCCACATTTTGCACAGCTTTTACTGTGAAGAAGCCTTACTGTATTTGGAGATTAAATCTTTTAGACATAAAAAGTGCCCCCTTGTCCTCTGTGATGACGTTAAAGCGGGGTTTAACCCACGATTTTTTTTTTTTTTTAAGTCAGCAGCTACAAACACTGTAGCTGCTGACTTTTAATAAGGACACTCACCTGTCCTAGGCGCCCGCGAAGTCGGCCCCCCTGAGGCCGATAGCGGCAGGTCCCTGCGCCGCCATCCTCACTAAGGGAAACAGGCAGTGAAGCCTGTTTCCTACTGCGCATGTCGCTTTGTGAATGGGCCGGCTGCTCTCTGGGATACACACAGTTCCCAGAAGGCAGCGTGCCCCATTCCCCAGAAGACACCGCGAGTAGGACGAGGAAGAAGACCAGCCGCGGGCGATGAAGAGGCAGATTAGGGACTTCCGCATGGCAACCGCTATTTCTGGTAAGTAAAAAAAAAAAAATTTTTTCAATTTTTTTGTAGATTTTTGTTAAAAAAAATAAAAAAATCAGGGTGGAACTCCACATTAAAGTGAATAATTCAACACCAAAGTTCACTATATGGACCACTTATGTATTTATACATGTTGATCATAGTCCCCCCTTAATTTCTTCTCAAGTGAATAAATTCAGTTCCTCTAATCTTTCCTCATAGCGGAGCTCCTCCATGCCTCTTATCAGTTTGGTTTTAGACTTTGTACACTTTTAAAAGGGCGCCGCTACACAAAAGAAAAAAACGAGAAGTCTATATGTAGCTGAACAAGAAACAGATTGATGTGTGTGGAGGGATTTTATTGGTTCAACAAGAGAAAAAAAAAAATATAAGCATCCAACGTATTTCGGGGCCAAACCATCACCTTCATCAGGGCTACAAATAGATACAAGAAAAAATATATAAAAATAGAGAGACATTATCGCTATTAGCTTAAGTTTTTGTAAGCTTTGTAGTCTTGATTAAGGGGGGAATGGTTTGGCCCTGAAATGAGAAAGCCACTTTTTGTTTGTCGTCCCTTGCCAAGATAATAAAAATGACTGAATAATGTGTTTAGCACTCCTTCTAGCTCAACTACATACAGTTGAGAAATAAAATAAAAAAATTTAAAATAAAAAAACAACAATGACTGGTTGTAAATCTTCCAAAACACCCCCAACACTAATTTTGCATGAAGTTCTACTTAAAATGCTATAAAAAAAAAAAAAAAAAAAAACAGTTTCCGTTTAAGGCTTTGCATGGAAGCAGTAAACAGCCTCTGTATGCTGCCTTCCCTGTCCATCATACGGGGTCAGTGCCTTGCAAGGGACCAGAAAACACAAATTAGAAGAAAAAAACGCATCGGACATGCAGAACAGACAGAGCCAGGACGAGCGGACAGACTCCATCCCATGGCGGGGGCTCCTCACTGAACTCCAGTAAACTCTCCACAAAGCTGGAAGAGAATACTTGGAGCTCTATGCCTGTTATATAACACTGGGTGTGGTCTGTGCAACAGAATCTGGAGAGCCCTATAGACAAATACTTGAAACTGAAGTTTAATCCGCTTAGATTTTGCCTTCTCTGGTTCCTCTCTACCCCCCCCCCCCCGGCCCTCACCAACATAATTAAATAAAAACCTTTCCATGTACATTCAAAACCTTTTTTTAGATCCAGTGGTTTCATCACTAGGTCTCTGATTCTCTATGCAATGCAGGCAGATCCTGGCTGGTGGGAGGAGCCTGGCAGGGTGCTGTACAGAACTTTCAGAATCACATCACAGCACCTGGTGTTCTATCAGTATGGGTCCCCCCCCCCCCCCCATCAGATTGCGCAGTCCAACCTGTGCACTTTCGCAAGCGGAGATCACGGAAATCTCCAAGACTAACATCTGTTCCATCAGCAGTTCTTGGAGCATGCGCAGTTAACAGGCCGGGTCCAGGGCGAAGTGGAATTCGCAGTAAGTGGCTTTGCTCGGACGGCCTCCTGGCTTTTTTTTTTTTTTTTTAACATCTCCATTGGGATGGAAAAGAAGGAGCCTGGATAGCTGATCAGGTTCAGAGATTTCCGTGATCTCCGGCTGCGCATGCGCAGTCCAACCCAGGCGCTATCTGATGGGGGGACCCAGAATGATAAGACACCGGCCTCAGGGCTCTTCTCGAAAGCCCTGTCCTGACACAAGCAGTGGGCGGGCTCTTGGGAGGAGTTATGCAAATATCCAAAAGCTTTGATGGGTGGATGTCAGTCTAGAACAGTGGGTGTTCCTAGGCAGGCTGAATTTGCATACAGACTGCTCACAAATAATGCTGAGCTTAGAAGCTCCTTAGAAAAAAACGAATGCAGCCACCACATTTAACGATTGGTGAGCTGCAACAGGGGCCGACTGGCAATTTTTGGCTGGGGGGGCGCAAGTAAAACCCAGGGGCTCATGGTGCAGCAACTCGGCAGCCCCCTCCAGCTCTCCCTCATCCCTACCCCCATCCTAGGCTGAAGCTCTGCTCCAGGTACTCTGCTCACTGGATGGATCGGGCTGGACAGGGTCTACTGCACCAGCTCAAAGTTCCAAAACTGGCCAGCAGGGGGCGGCCAAGGGCTAAAGGGGGTATCCCAGGTGGCTGAGTCAAGGCTGGGGGGGGGAGTAGCGCCTCCAGCGTACACCATCCATGCTGGGGGTTGTGGCTTGTGCTCTGTCCTCACTTTTTACTCCTCTTCACCAGGAAGTTTTTAGGCATGAAGCTGTGCAGCTTTTCCACAGGGCATCAGAGTGGCCCAGTCCAACCCTGAGCTGCAATACATTACATTTTTGGGTTTAATACCGCTGTAATTCCCGTAATAAAAACACAGACAGACAGACCGACAGACCTTTTAGGCCAGTGTGAAGTGTATTTTATTGGTCCAGCATAGGACAAACAAAAAAACAGTAGGCACTGCGTTTCGGGACCAAACCATCACCCTTCATCAGGGCTACAAAAATACAGAAGAAATAAGAATAGACATTTACTCAGTTATTTTACTTTGTGTTCCTTGTAGCCCTGATAAGGAGGGGATGGGGTCTAAATGCACTCAAAAATGCAGCGTAAAAATATGGTCCAGTGCTTTTTTTTTTTTTTGTTTTATCAAAGTTTAATCTTTTTAAACTATATTGAAGCCATCAATTTATTGCCCACTTTCAATTGAATTCTGGTGGTCGATTGAACTCTGGAGTGATCAATGCAACGCTTTATACAGATAACTTGTGATCAGATCTGTGATTACCATTGGCTTGAAATTGGTTAAATATAAACTTAAAATTGGCCAATATTCAGGCATCCAAACAGAAAGAGGTCTTAAAGGAAAAAAAAAAAAAAAAATTCCTTCTAACTGTCGGAGTATTTTTCCCAGGGGTCTCATATTTCCAACAAAAGGTTTCCCTGACACCGACGCCCCCGGTGGTTATACCAGATAATAGGTTCAATATTTGGTATCTGCACCTCCAGCGGCGTATGGGAGGTCACATACACAACTATTTGAGTTTGTTTTTTTACAAGTGAAGTGACCGAACACAGCGCTGCTGTCGATGATTGGCGGAGCAGGGCGACCCATGTATGCCTGAGCCTCAGATACTGGTCACTGCGCTCACAATGTGTACAACGCGTTAGATTGACATTTCATTTCTCCTACGGCTCAGAAAATTATTAATTGGCTTCAGAAGGCGATTCCTTCCCAGCAGAGATGGACGTCACCTTGCTGAACATTGTGACAGATATGTGGACAATTAAAACTGAGGTTTAATTTGATTATATTTTGCAATCCCTGGTTCCTCCTTACCCCCCTTATAAACATTAATTTATTACAGGTACTCATACACACTCTCTGGCCACTTTATTAGGTACACCTGTTCAATTGCTTGGTAACACAAATTGCTAATCAGCCAATCACATGGCAACAACTCAATGCATTTAGGCATCTAGATGTGGTGAAGATGACTTGATGAAGTTCAAACGGAGTATCAGAATGGGGAATTAAAGTGACTTTGAATGTGGCATGGTTGTTGGTGCCAAGCGGGCTGGTCTGAGTATTTCAAAAACTGCTGATCTACTCGGATTCACCCCCAACCACACACACACCCAACCACCCCCCCACACACACCCCCCCAACCACCCACACACACCCACCCACACACACACCCACACACCCAACCACCCACACACCCACACACCCAACCACCCACACACCAAACCACCCACACACAAACCACCCACACACAAACCAACCACACACACAACCACACACACAACCACACACACAACCACACACACAACCAGTGTTTACAGAGAATAGTGGTTCCAAAAAAGAGAAAATATCCAGTGAGCGGCAGCTGTGTCTCAGGAATGTTTCCAACACCTTGTTGTATCTATGCCATGAAGAATGAAGGCAGTTCTGAAGGCAAAAGGGGGTCCAACGAAGTACTAGCAAGGTGTACCCAATAAAGCTAATTAACCTACCATGACCTGAGAGAACTGAAATCCATTGAAATAGAGGGGCAAGGCCAAGGACTGTCAAAGTTGGAGAGGAAAGAACTAGATAATGCTGGACATCCTCCAGCCAGGAAAGGAGTCTGGCTCCATCGACCAAGGCATGTGCTGTATGGATATGACGATTGAAGATTACAAGGGTGGGTATTAGACACATGCAGTAAGTACTGTGGTTGACACAGAAGACCAAGGGCCCTTTGTTTGTAACTTACACCAGGGTCCACATTTCTCAAGCTGTGCAGGCACTTCGCTGAAGGCATGTGCTTTATGGATAGAACAGTTGAAGATTACGGGGGGTGGGGCTTAAATACAGGCAGTAAGGGGGTTGGCATAGAAAACCCAAGGGCCCCTTACACCAGGGTCCACATTTCGCAAGCTGTGCAGGTACTTCACTAAAAAAGACATCTGTCTTTCCTCCCCATTACCAGGCACTTCACTTAAAAGGGTTGTAAAGGTAAAAGTTTTCTCACCTTAAAGTGGTTGTAAACCCACTTTTTCAACTTGCACCTACAGGTAAGCCTAGATTAAGGCTTACCTGTAGGTGCAAGAAATATCTCCTAAACCTACACGGTTTAGGAGATATTTACTAAAAAGACAGGCGCCGCTGTCTACAGCGCATGCGCGCCGTAGACAACGGCGCATTCATTGGGTTAATCCCATTCACAAATTCGGCTAGGTCGCAGCATTCGACGACGTAGCCGAATTCGACGGTTCATGCGCGCATGCGCAGAGTGACGTCTTCGCCGCTCCGGCCAATCACAGAGCCGGAGCGGCGCTGTGATTGGCTGGTGCGGCGATACCCGGAAGTAACATTCCGGCTATCGCCGCAGTGATGTCTGCGGCTGGACAGAGGGACGCGGACTGCTTCGGGGGCCCCGATCTAAGGCAAGTGGTACATAATGAGCTAGTATGCTAGTCATACTAGCTCATTATGCCTTTCTCTTGCAGGTTAACAAAAAAAAATAAAAAAATAGTGAGTGGGTTTACAACCACTTAATGCATTCTATGCATTAAGGTGAAAAAACATCTGCGGATTAGGGGGCCCCACGAGCCCTCGTTTACTTACCAGACCAATCGAAAGTCCCGCGCCGTGAACGCGCTGGCTTCTCGGCGCATTCATTGGTTGATTGAAAGCAGCGCAGCCATTGGCTTGCGCTGCTGTCAATTACATCCAATGACGCAGCACGCCATGGGGGCTAAGCCGAGCGATACAGTGAGCGGCTATGGCCACCGGCTGTATCACGGGAGTGCGCCCACAAGAACTCACCATCCGAGCTCGCTCGCATAAAGGTGAGGAGTTCTTGTGGGGGGGAACCCGAGACAGCCGCCGAGGGACCCCAGAAGACCAGGTTCGGGGCCACTCTGTGCAAAATGAGCTGCACAGTGGAAGCACAACATGTTTGTTATTTAAAAAAAAAAAAAAAAAAATTGTACCTTTACATACCCTTTAAGGCATGTGCTGTATGAATATAAAAAGATTGAAGATAACAGGGGGTGGGGCTTAAATGCTGATGATACAGAGGATGGCATAGATGACATATAAGGGCCGTGGTCTTTTAACAGGGCCCACATTTCTCCAGCTGTGCAGGCACTCCACCTAAGGCATGTGCAGTTTGCATATAAAGGATTAAAAATAACAGCAGCTGGCACCAACCAATAGAAGTTCATTTCATTTGAACCCCAAGGATCCATTTACTCTTTCATTTCTAAACCACAAGCCACCACACTTGCTACAAAATCCTGCAACTCCCGAAGTGCCCAAACCAAACCAGAGGCGTGCCACGACTCCAACTGAACGGAGATGAACTTAAGAACAGCTGAGCGGCCGAGTTCATTAATACCCATGTGCCCAGATGTTCATTCCTGATCGTGCCCAACAAGCTGGTACCTGAACTCCTCCCGATGTGCAGGAGGAGACAACATCTACAGATGGAGGAGAGCGCCAGACAGAAAGTTTCCTTCCTTCTCGAAAAAGGAAACTTTTTTGTTGCGTCTGCATCTGCCCAGATGTCGGAGCAACTTTTTTTTCTTCCACAGACCCTGAAAAGTGATACCCATAAGGCTGGAGACGGTTTGCAACACGCTAGGAATGTACGTGAGCTCACGCAGAGCGGAGAAAGCACACAATCCAAAGAGCCCAAAGGGTGGGGGGGATCGAGGATGGAGTGGCGCAGTGCCAACGCTGTACCTTAGATCCAGTGTGAGCGCCGCTGACACCGCGGTGACTTCCTGGCTTGCAGAGGGTGAGAAATTCCCTTTAGAATCAGAAGGCAGATTAGATTCCACCAAGGAGAGGGGATTTACCAGGAATTCTGCCAACTACGCCACTTGGACAGCCTTCGCTCGCTCTCTCCGGGAATAAAATGCACATGAAGAAACGGCACGCCGAATGGACAGGAACACACGGCCAATTTTCTAGATATTTTGTGAATGGTTCAACAAAGGATGGGTCACTTTCTGGGGGGGGGGGGGGGGGGGCGACAGGGAAGAATTGGCAGGAAATACTAATCAAACGCAGGAAAGCATTTTGAGACATGAGGCAGACTTATAACAGTGAATGTGATCTTCACCAATCACCAGTAATGAACCAATCCCCGTCATTTATAATGCATGCACTTGGAAGATTCCCCTGCGGTGGCGAATGTCAGAACCATTGCTTTATAAATATTCTCCTTTCAATGTCACGTGGAACTCAAGAGTGCCGATGGAACGTTCACGTTTTTACATATTTACTGTTCCGTAGTTGATGACCAATTCCCGTCTGGAGTAGGAACCATCCATTTGTTAGGATATGTTTTTTTAAATCTGCGCTCTTTTAGGTCCATGTAGAGTGGCTACAAAATATCACGCTTACAGATCTTTAGGTTCTTCATCAAAGGATTAGTACGATATTAGCAAGAACGGATGAGATAAACTCAATTAGTCAGAGGTTACCCATGATTCACCCTCTTCCTTCCTCCCACCAACCCAGTCCTTTAGCACCCAAAGCCATAGAGGCCAAAGTGTGCCCTCCTTCATAAGCTGTGAGAACCAATTCAGCAAAATAGGTTGCAGATGCTGCCGTTTTTGTGCACCCTTCTGCTAAAGCTCCCAAGGCAGCAGACTCATCTGCCTACCCCCTTAGACCCAGCCTGGCTCTATCCCCCTGTACCCCTCCATACATCAACCTCTTTCTACCCCTAACCTCCCCACTTCTCTTCCAGTTGTCCTCCTTCCTCACCCTCCTTCCTCAACCCTGCCATCTCTCCCCCTCCTTCCTCAACCCTGCCATCTCTCCCCCTCCTTCCTCAACCCTGCCATCTCTCCCCCTCCTTCCTCAACCCTGCCATCTCTCCCCCTCCTTCCTCAACCCTGCCATCTCTCCCCCTCCTTCCTCAACCCTGCCATCTCTCCCCCTCCTTCCTCAACCCTGCCATCTCTCCCCCTCCTTCCTCAACCCTGCCATCTCTCCCCCTCCTTCCTCAACCCTTCCATCTCTCCCCCTCCTTCCTCAACCCTTCCATCTCTCCCCCTCCTTCCTCAACCCTTCCATCTCTCCCCCTCCTTCCTCAACCCTTCCATCTCTCCCCCTCCTTCCTCAACCCTTCCATCTCTCCCCCTCCTTCCTCAACCCTGCCATCTCTCCCCCTCCTTCCTCAACCCTTCCATTCCTCTTCTCTCCCATCCTTCATTCACTCCTCTCCCCCCCTCTTATCTCCCCACCTCCCACACCACTCTGCATACCCCACTCACCCCCCCCCACCTACCATCCCTCCTTTACAACCTTCCATTCCCCCCCCTCCTTTGTTCTCAAAATCCCCCCCCGCACAATCCCTCCTTTACCTTTCATTTCCCCCCCCCCCACCCCTCCCATTTAGCTCTCCCCCCACCTTCCATGCCCCTCTCTCTCTCTCTCTATTTCATGAATTCATCTTTCTGCCCCTCTTTCAATCCATCCCTCATCCCTCCCCCCCCCCCACGTCTTCTTGCAACCCTCTGCCCCCTCCTCCCATCCCTCTTCCCACCACAGTATCCGCCACCCCTTCAATGCCACATTCTGTCCCTTAATCTACCCCCCACTCCCTTTCCAGCTCTCTTCCTTTTCCACTCCCCCCGAAAAACAACTTTTTAGGCTCAGTTTACATATATGTTAATTGGATGCGTTTTCTGACCCCATTCGATTCACATAACATGTAAACCAGATCGGCTTTCAATGGAGACGGGTTCACATATGCAGGTCGGTTGCTGAGGGATTTACAGAAAGGGTCCTGTGCATTTTTTAGCCAGGTTTAGGTGCGATTTCAGTGTCAAATTTGTACCTGAACCACTCAATGAAAACCGCACTGAAACCCGACCCGCATGCAAGTGAACCCAGCCTTAAAAACACAATATCATTTTATTTATATTGCCAATTTTTTTTTAACCACACCCACTTTTTAAAACTGGCAACGTCTTATGATCCGGTTCATGTCACAGTGGGGGCTTTAAAAGTCACAACTTCTAATAAATAAAAATCAAATGAAGAACAAAACCAGTACTGTTCCCTTTTAAAATACCAATATTGCTAAACAGCTTCTCCTCTAGCTCTTTCCTCCCCAGCCCATCTCCTTCATTCATTGGATTTCAGCGCTTTCAATCCTGGAGGTTTATCACATGTGGGCGTTACCTAGGATGGTCTACATGTAAATTCATACTACTCAGGAACGCCCATTCCCACAGACTGACATCCACCCTGTGACAGGGGGGTCACTTTGGACACAGGGTGAGCCAGGAAACCATGGACATTAAGAATATGGCTTGGATTGCTTGAAATTGAAATAGTAATATTAGTCCACAAAATGTACCGATTGTTTTATTCTGAACTCAACAGGTTAATTGAGAGATGCGTTACCTGCCTGTTGTGATGTAAATGAATCTAGAAGGGCTTCTGAAGACCCTTTTAGTGTGAATAGGGATAATTAACTATACTTGTGTGTATTGTACTCAGACAGACAGGCTACAAATCCTTTCATTGGGAGATGTGTATTAAAGGTCGTTATGTTTCTATTGTGTAAAGTCTTTTGATTGGGAGACAAAAGCTAGCCTAACAGGTCATGCATAGTCATTTAGTCATTTAAACTAAAAGGGGATTAGAACCTGTTGTCTCCTAACAGACGTCAAAATAATGTGTATTGGGTCTTATGTTGTGGGTGGAGCCGGACCATTGTTCATTTTAAGTTAATGCAGTATTGGATGTGTATAAAAGTTACAATGTTTTTTCAATAAAGTGAGTCTATCCTGGAAAGATACAGAGTGCGTCTCGTTCTTTCAGAAGGATTAATTCCTATGGGAAGTGGTCATCTGACTGGTGGAGGATCGACAGTGAATTTGTGTCCAGGAGAGGGAAGATATCTAAAACGGCGTTAACCTCTTTTGTATTTGGGGTGCCGTTACACACCCATTAAAGCATTTCGATATTTGCATAACTCCTAAGAGCCAACCCACTGCTTGCATCAGGACTAAGGGCTCTTGAGCCGAGTACTGAAGCAGGGTGCGGTGAGGTCATCAGGAAGCTATGTACGCCCCTGCTGGCCCCTCCCACCAGCCATGATCTGCCTGGATTGCATAGAGAAGCACAGACCCAGGGATGACATCGCTGGGTCTAAAAAAAAAGGAAATGGACAGGATTTAAAAAATGTAATCAACAAGTTGAAGGAACCAGGGAAACCAAAAATATAAGCAGCCTAAACTTGACTTTAACAAATGCATCAAGCTGAAACCTGATCGCAGCGACTGAAAGTAAAATCCCTGAGTACTGACCATACACACGATCCGCGACGGGGCAGCACCGCTCAGCTCCTCTTCCAAGAAATCAGAATGTAAAAAGTTGACGTTTATTTGGAGAGTCGGTTCCCACCCTCCGATATTACAGAGCTGGCGAGGTATCTGTGCAAATCAAAAAGCATCAGATGAGCCGAGCTCTCCAGCTGGGATTCAACAGCGTCCAAAATGACATCACAAACTGGGAATGCCGCCAAAATCCCTCCCGCTGACTGCACCATCAAAGCAGGATTGGGGAACAGCGTGTACCAACACCGGAGCTCTCCATAGGCCATCGCTCAGTTCTGGGGAGCTGGTAAAGTTCTCCGGGATAAACTTATCACTGTTAAAGTGAAAAAGAGAACAACTTTATGTAAAATGAGGCAATCACCAAGAAAAAAAACCGCAAATTTCACCATCGTGGAGCTACACTCCGCCCAGTCTTCTGAATGGCACCATGACCTATGGGTGCCGCCTTATGACAGGCGCAAGAAAGCCCGCCTCCTGTACGTTGCCTCTAGAATTTACTTCCAACAATTAACGCATGGGTGTCCAACCTGTGGCCCTATAAGTGTTGCGGAACTACAAGTCCCATGAGGCATTGCAAGGCTGACAGTTCCAAGCATGTCTCCCAAAGGCAGAGGCATGATGGGACTTGTAGTTCCACAACAGCTGATGGGCCACAGGTTGGACACCCATGACTTAAAGGATCAATCCACCCAAATCTGACTCGATGTTTGGTGGATGATAGATGGTGAACCCACCTTATGGTGCATTACACCTGTCAGCCCTAACATCATGACCCACCATAACCCATCACTGCATTGACTCCACTAGACCTCTGAAGGTATGCTGGGGTATCTGGCACCAAGCCATCAGTAGCAGATCTGTTGAAGTGGTTTTACCCCCCCCTACATATATCCAGTGATGTGACTGGCCTAAGGTGATAAACAGATGAAACAAATCATCCTACATAAGTTGTACCTGTCTAGCGGCAGTCTCCTTCTCTACAGCTGCTCAAAGTGCTGAATTTTAAAGCTTGTCTGAGCTTCAAGAAAAATAGGTGGCAGAGAGTCAACTTTACACAATGTAGAGCTCAGTGAGGAGAGCTCTGAGAGCAGATTGGAGGGAAGAGACACACACTCCTTCACCACAGCACACAGGAACTAAGTGGAGGCCGTCAATCTGTTCGAGGTCCCTCCAGTCACCATTTTTCAGTTGTCAGGAAAACTTGTCAGAAGTGATTCATGCCAATAGCAGAAGAATGAGGCCGCAGACAAAAGTGACACTTAGTGCTCTGGACTAAGACAAGTACACACTTTAGAGGGATATGCTTTGTTCATATTTCATGTTTGAGGTTTCCAACCACTTTAGGTCCTGTAACTGAGGCCTCCATGGATCAGACTGGTTCTTCCAGCACAACCCACAGACGCTCGAGTGGATTGAGATCTGGAGAATTTGAAGGCCAACACCTGCAAAACGCATCGTGTTCCTCAAACCAGTCTTGAACCATTTTTGAAGTGGGGCAGGGTGCATTATCCTGCTGACAGAGGCCACTATCAGGGAATACCATTTCCATGAAGGGGGTGTACTTGGTCAGCAACATTGTTTAGGTAGGTGGTATGTGTGAAAGTAACATCCACGTGAATGACAGGACCCAAGGCTTCCCACAGCAGAACATTGCCCAAAGAATCATACTAATCTGGAGAATTAGGAGGCCAACTCAACACCTCCAACGCATTGTTGTGTTCCCCAAACCATTCTTGAATTCATCAGACCAGGCCACCTTCTTCCATTGAAAAAATGTGAAGAACCCACGCCAACAAAATAATAGTACTATTTGTAAATTAAGCTACTCCTCAAAAATTCAGTGGTGGCTGAAAAACAGTGAAGAATTAACAAGTAGTGAGGGCGCTAAAAAATAAATTGTATATGTAATAACCCCTAAATGAATAGCATGAAAGAGTTATAATTGCACCCACCTAATACTGTAGTGGTGTATGAAAATCAAAAAATCTCTCCCAAAATAATGAATGATAAACACAAAAGTATATATAAACCAATGAAGTGACCAATGAGATGACTCACAATCTAAACCATTGTAAGATATAGTGTGCAACCAAGGCAAAGAGAATTGATACGCGATTCCCCACAATGACAGTGCACAAACTGAATCAAATAAAAACTAATACTATTAGTGATTAAAATTAATGTGCAAAAAATTTCTAAGAAATTTTAATGAAGTAGACACAAAAAATCCCCACAATACAGTGAACGGTCAAACAGAAAAGGGAGCTTTTTCTGCATATGTTGGAATTCCTTCAAGTGCTGAATGCTGTGTAGTTTTCAAAGTGAATTCTTGTGACTTTTGAAATCCTTGTGACTTATTAGGATCCACCTTCACCAAAAGCAATATCACCCGAAGTGTTATGATAAAGATGGCAGCTTACCCCAACAAATAGACCCTTTTAACTAAAAAAAGAGGTCAAACAGGCTTTCTGCAAGTCTCCGCTTGCTGTATGGAAAATGTCAGCTGGACCAACGATGATAATGCCTAGGAAGCTCCGGTCGTATGCAAATAGAAGAGAGAGGCCAAAATAGTGCAATCCTATTTATTGCAAAAGTGTAGTATAAAAAAGCCAAATGCACGCTTACTTTAAAAAGTGCCCCGAACCCGGCACTGAGGCTGTATCGCATGGACAAGGTTCCTGATGACGGAATCCGAAAACGTACGTCGAGGCGTAATACAGGTCACGCA
This sequence comes from Rana muscosa, assembly GCA_029206835.1. Lineage (NCBI taxonomy): Eukaryota > Metazoa > Chordata > Amphibia > Anura > Ranidae > Rana > Rana muscosa. The sequence goes on along the minus strand of CM055123.1, from coordinate 238,305,543 downwards.
ACTGACGTTACTTCCGGTCCCGCGGGCTGTCTGTTCCTAGAGGTGGAACGCACGCCAGCTTCCACAGGTTCAGGACCGCTACTTACCTTGTCCATGCAATAGGATTTTTTAGCGCCCTCACTACTTATTAATTCTTCACCTTCTTCCATTGCTCTGTGGTCCAGTTCAGATGTTCACGTGCCCATTGTAGGCACTTTTTGCTGTAGCTATGGGTCAACATTGGTAACCTGACCGGTCTGCAGCTACGCAGCCCCATACAAAAACTGTGATGCTCTGGGTGTTCTGACTTCTATCAGAACCAACATTAACTTTTTCAGAAATTTACATAGCTCTTCTATTGGATCGGACCACACAGGCCAGCCTTCACTCCCCACATGTATCAATGAGCCTTGGCCACCCATTTTTTCCTTCCTTAGAACACTTTTGGTCAGTTCTGACCACTGCAGACCAGAACATAATCAATATTATTCACTTTACCTGTCACTGGTCAGAATGTGATGGCTGATCGGTGTATATTTTATTTATCAAGGACTCTATTGGTGAGATCCCTGCGCCGATTTTTTGGTCTGCACAGCAGCCGTGGCCATTATTGGAATTCCCATCCTCCCTGCTGGATTCTTTTTTTTTTTTTTACATTTTATGACAGAGAAAGCAACAGCAGGATCGGAACACCCACAATTCCAAGGCGTGACCCCAAGAACTCTAGCTGCCAGTAGGTGACTCCACCACCTACAATGGAAATACCATTTTCGGGTGGGATAAACCTTAAAGCTGAAGTTTATTCTGCTTAGATTTTGGCTTCCCTGGTGTCTCTGTAACCTCCTCATCAACATGATGATGGCATTTTAGAATAAAACCCTTCCATTTTTATTACATAACTAGGTTCCTATGCAGGCAGATCAAAGCTTGTGGGATGGTCAGAAGGGTGCCGTCTTAAATGAGATGTGCTCTGACTTGTCTGAACAGCTCAAGCTGGCCTAAGCCACTGAATGGAGCGCAAGAACCATTTAATAAATAATATTGTTGGTTTATTGTGACATTGGCATCATAATACAGAGGTCTACATGAATTATCGGTCAAATGCAGAACCAGAAAGGTTCCGTGTTCAATAAAAAGCCATTGTTCAGGGCCATTTATCTCTTCAGAGTTAGAAAAGAACTCCAGGCAATCTAATGTCCCATTGGCAGAAAGCCAAAATGCCAATCTGCCGGCAGTGTCGTATGGCAGTAGTGTGTGGATCACGAGACCTGCTGGACAGAATTACAAATCTCTTGGCAAGAAAATCAGTTATGGATTTGGCTGGTTGCCTGGAGTTTGGCTTTAAAGGGTGATTGCCGGAGCAGGGGTTCCAAGTCTATAATAAAACTCCAGAAGTATTTCAGGGAGCGGCTGTCGGGATAAATCCTCCATGTAGTATGACGGACGATGACAGAACCAATGACCAGCTGCTTGGAGAAATGCACAGAGACTGAAGACACATGATCCTCATTAAAACCAGAGAATGTCTCTAAAAAACGGGCCTTGTAAAAGGGTTCAAAAGAGTGACACCAGGGGGACAGCTTGTGGCTCCGCTAACACCAGAGGGAAACATTACGGGTCCGATCACACCATACGAGGTTGGTTACAAGGAGGGGTGGGGGGATCCTGGGGACACCAAGTGGGGGGGTTTTGCTGGGTAGGGTTTTTTTTGTTGTTTTTTTTAAGGGCTTCAGTTACCCTTAAGGTCTGGTCACATTGGGAGTGGCACTTACATCATGAAGATGGGGACCACCCTGAAGGCCTGGTCACACCGGAGGGACAGCCAGACAGCCTGGTCACACTGGAGGGGTCTAGCTACACCAGGGTTATTGGTTAGGGGCATTTACTCAGCATAACGCTTGGGGGGGGGGGACCCTGAAGATCTAGTCACCCTGGAAGAAACCCTTAAGGTCTAGCCACACCCATATAAGAACCCATTCATTCTGGGGGGACCCCCTGCACGTTGGGTCACTCTGGTGGAACTTCTACAAATCCGGTCTCACCGAGGGACACTCTGCGGGTCTGTAATATGGAAAGTTCTGCATAAAAAGGGACGACATTTCTAGTCTGGAAATCAAAGACAAAGAATTGATTCAGAGGGAGAAGCAGAGAACAGTCGCTGGAAAGAGATAAAACCAGAGAGGACACAACTATCTTGTTTATTGGAAACCGGGAACTGGCAGTACCTCATTCCAGGAAATAATTATCGGCTGGAACGACAGGAGTTCAAGAGGGCGGTAAGCTGGCCATGGATCCAAGAGGACCTGTCAGACATGAAGTTCAACCCAACACCTGGGAGGCCTGTCAACCGGCCCACCAGGATATAAACATGTGTACAGGGATCTCTTGCGCATACAAGAGAAACAATCAGTAGAAAAGTTTTATAAAGTGATGATCAGTCCCACCAAGATCTGATCTTCATCGCTATTCCAAGACCAGAAGGCAAGCATTGCGTGAAAAAAAATCCAGAGTTAAAACTTCTAGCAGTCTTTTTTTGGTCTGTGATCCCACTGGGGAGATCTTCCCTCACCTCTTTGTGACACCTACATATAAAAAAAAAAAAAAAAAAAAGGGTACGGTGGTGGTCGACAGCTGGACAGGTAGAAACAGTTGCCAACAAAAACCATTGGCAGAAGATCTTCACTACCTTCACCGCTCTACTAAAAAAAGCGATTGATGTCCTTGGAGAAAATTTCTCATCACTTCTCAATACACAGAGTGTAAAGCTCCCCAATGGATGACGACAGAACCCTTTCCCTACTCTATCCAATGTAGCTGAAGTTGAGCTTTGAGGGCCAGTTCACACCACATGCAGTCCAGTGCGTTGTTTTTTCTGCATCAAAAACGCATGGAAAGTAGGTTATATGGTTTTCAATGGCATAGTTCACACCAGTGCTTGCCGTTCCAGAAAAAGTAGAAGATGCTGCATTTTACCTGCACTGGAATGCTGTAAAATGCATCAAAACGCACTGGAATGCACCCAAAACGCACTGGAACACACTTGTCCTTATCTAAGGTTAATAAAAGAAAAAGAGGGGTGAAAAAAGCACTGGACTGCATTAAAAACGTACCAAAAACGCACTGGAACGCATGCAAAAAAGTACCTGAAACGCATCCGGATTGCGTTACTATGCTGTGAAGTGGCCCTAAAGGCAAGTTATCTGCGTTTTTTGGGAGACCTTCTTCCTGATCAGTGGTTGTACCTTTCATCTTGCTGATTTGCTACATTCCTACAGCTGCGGTTATCCTTCTCTTCCATACATCCCGAGTCCAATAAATAGACACTGTGTTCCTGGGTTCTAGCTTCGCTCCCTGCGTCCACTGTAGGCACACCACACACTAGGGCAAAGAATCACGCATTGGGAGGTTACACCCCTGAGTAGAGGCGTCATGTGAGGCTTGACAAAAATTCAGTGAGAGTCCATTCCCATGTAAGCAGTTAATTGCAGTGTGTTAGAACATAAATTAACACATGTTATTGCAGCTAATTCATTATAAACTGGCTGCCAGTGCAACACAATGGATGAGAAGAAGAAAAATACACGTGCATAACCTTTTTTTCAAAATGCAATGCAACACGAATTGGGCTATAATGTAAAATGTATTGGGGGGGGGGGGGGGCTTATTGACAAATGAATGGCACCCACAATGTACTGCATACAGAGCAGGTGCATTGCTGCAATATGCATTAATGTGGATGTTTTAATCCTAATGCCGCGTACACACAACCGGAATTTCCGACAGAAAAAGATATTCCGACCGTGTGTATGCGCCATCTGACATTTTCTGTCGGAAATTCCGACTGACTTCGATAGAGAGCAGGCTCTCCATTTTTCCCCGACGGAAAAAGTTCCTATCGGAACATCCGTTCGTCTGTATGCAATTCCGACGGGAAAAAAAACATGCATGCTCGAAAACAATTTGACGCATGCTCAGAAGCATTGAACTTCTTTTACTCGCCTCGTCGTAGTGTTGTACATCACCACGTTCTTAACGTTTAAAAGTTCACAGAACTTGTGACCGTGTGTATGCAAGCCAAGCTTGAGCGGAATTCCATCCAAGTTTTTGCAGACGGAAAATCCTTTCGTGTGTACGCGGCATAAGGCTTCCTTCACATCTATTTATCTTAGGAACCTGCTGCTTTTTAGCAGATGCATGAGGTTTCCATCAATTCTTATTAGCACCTCAACGTAACGGCAACCACGTGCGTTTTTGCAGGCGCTAAACTGGATGCCGCAGCACCATGTGGTTGGGTACGGCGCAATAAAAAAAAAAAAAAAAAGAAAAGAAAAGAAAAAAAAAAGGCGGCCAGGGACTTCTTTCCCAGCGTTTCTCGTGAGTAGGGCAGCCTATTGAAACAAATGAGCCAACCTACATGCAACAAGCGTGCACGCGTAGAGATGAACCAAGGCTAAAAGGGACAACACATGCAATAATGAGCATTGTTACAACACATGGCAACGCACCTGCTCTATATGGTGGTGCTTTGGGGTGCCAATCATTGCAAAATGGCAACCTAATGCATTGTGGAGTGCAACACACCGCAGTGCACATCGTGTATACTAAGCAGCGTTTTTGGATCTGATGTGATGCATTGGCAGCTCATTCATAATAAATGGGCTGCTTTAACACAGGCGTGTTAACACATGACGTAATGCGCCTAAAACGCACCACAAAAGATTGTTTAAAATGAATGGGCCCTAAAGTTTTTTATCCAGAACAAAAAAATGGAAGAATTGCAGCCCTTGTCACCAAATCCAGCTGCGGCTGGTAGAGGGTCTCCCACGCTATATACATGAACAGGCTATGAAAGCCGACCATCCTCGGTGCACACCCAGCACCTCGTCCACGCTCAGGCCTCCTCGCTGGACGGGAGCCAGCCCCGGCTCGGAAATATTTATAAAAACAGCTCTGGGTTTGGGAGCGAACAGATGTTCCTCGTTAATACAAATAGATGGAAAAATGATAACAGCCTCATTTATATTAACCCCATCGTCGCTACCCAGGGCGGCCACAGGACATTTAAAATGCATGTACAAAACACCTAATCTCTTGGTTTTTTAATGGGTAGTTAAAAAATTAAGAACCTCAGCTGGGTTTCTAGTGCTGCCTGTGCTCCCGCATGGAGAGTCATCATCTCTGTTAACCCTGGTGGCCGATGTCACAGAGACAGGAAGTGACGGGAAATTCTAAATTATACAGCTGTTACCAGAACAGGAAGTGATGGAAAAATCTGCCTTTGGGGACATCTGTTCTGGTTCACAACCATCTAAGAGGGGAATTCACCTTATTTTCTACACATTTATTCCTGTTGCATCTCCTTGACAGAAAGGTAAAATACCTTTTTTGGGAATGGGAAGATGACAAAAAGGTTGTAATCCATGCAGACTCAAAAATAAATAAATAAAAAAGAAGGAGTATAAGTAGTATTAGGTGTATACATACATACATACATACATACATACATACATACATATACACACACACCCAACATTCAGTCAATAAGTAAACAGAGAAAATTAAGTCTTAAAGCTAAACTCCGGAGACGAAACGTTTTCAACTTAAATATATTACCTTGTAAACGCATCAGTGACATCACTGTACTGTGCACGGCCTGTGTAGAGAGCAGAGCTGTGGGAGGAGCCCAGCAGACCGCACCCACTACAGGCTGCCTGCAGAAAACTACAGGAGGGGGCGGAGACAAGACCAGTCACCCTGCACAAGGAGAGAGCGCAGCAGTGAGCAGTCTTTATTACAGGAAGCTTTGGAAGAAAACTACATTTTGAAAAAAAAAAAAAAAACTGAAAAATAAGGGTGATCATGCTGTCAATCATTGTAAACAGCTACTTTTCTGGCTGCAATGCTATTCTTCACATAGGTGACAAAGTTTGAGAATAGCCAATTTGATCCAGCATGCATATGGAAATATTTTTTTCCTTGCAAGAAAGCTTGTAGCAAAAAATAAATAAAAAATTGCATCAAAAGTGGTCACTGACCTGAGGTCCGAGGATTTCATGGGGAGGCGTCAGTCTCCTTCAAACCGAGAAGGTGGCACCCCACAGTAAGGGATCTACAGGGAGCGACACACAGCCTCTCCCCTGCACAGGCTGTGGCACAGTTTGGGATGAAGATGGTGGGGGGAGGGAGCAGGGAAAGGGCTGGAAGCTCTCCTTCCAGGAATACAAGCTGCAGCTGAGATAAAAAAAAAAAAAAGCCGCACTCACCAGATTCCAACACAAAACAAGGAGCAGGCACTGCCCAGAGGAAACCATCACTGCAAGTCACAACTGCTGTCTGATTGTACTGGTTTACAATGGTCTTCAATTATCCAAATTCTAAAACTGGCATTTGTTTTTAGTGGATGCCGAGAAGTTAAACCACCTGATGGTTTCCTCCATCGCTCCAATGATGGGATGTCTGCATACCTGCTATGCCCATTGTGAGGGGTTCCCACCATCCCTGTGCTGAGTTCCTGGTTCTGCACACCAGCTGTGCCCATTATGAGGGTTTCCCCATCATCCCTGCACTAAGTTCCCAGGTCTGAACATCTGCTGTGCCCATTATGAGGGGTTCAAGGTCTGTACGCATGCTGTGCCCATTATGAGAAGTTCCCACCATCCCTGTGCCGAGTTGCCAGGTCTGTACACCCGCTATGCCCATTTATGAAGGTTTTCCACCATTCCTGTGCTGGATTCCCAGGTCTGCACACTTGCTGTGCCCATTATGAGAGCTTTCCACCATCCCTTTGCCGAGTTCCTAGGTCCGCTGTGCCCATTATGAGGGGGGGTTCCCACCATCCTTGCTGTTTTTTTTCTTATTTCATATTACAGAGAACAGGAGGAGCTTGCACACAAAAAAGGTGAGCGAGGACAACCAGAACTCCCAAGCAGACAAGAATCATGGCAAGGAGATCTCATTGCTGAAGATTCTAAGATACATAGGACGAGATGTTGGAGGCCGGCTCAGCCCATCAGGGTCCACCTATCCCGAAAATATGACTTGGGTAGACTGACCCTCTAAGAGAGAAATTGTGTATTCTACCCAATAATTACATATACTGAACAGTTACTGTATATATCTGAGAACCTATCAAAAAGCTTTATTGCGCCCCCCAATAGGGAGATCCGCCTCCCCCTGGTGACACAAAAAAGAGAATACAGGTAAACAAAAGCCAGAAAGAGGACCCAACCCATCTCTACCCAAAAAGTTCAGATGCGTTTTATGTGCCATTAAACCTGTTCCAAACGTGGGCAACGGAAATAAAACAAAAAAAAAAAAAAAAAATAAAGAAAAAAAGGGGGGGGGGGGGGGTCGTCATCTTCACTAAAAAACACACATGTCAAAACCATTAACGGATCCGGAGATATGAGCAGCTGAAGTTCTAGGACGATCCTGAATTTTCCTATAAAAGTCAGTCTTCCCAAACTCGCCTTACTGGTCAGTGAGGCCATAAATCACAATAAAGAACCAACAGGAAGGTATAAAAGAAAGGAGGGGCCAACAGGTCTTTACCTTCATTGACTTTCCATAATTCCACCCAATTTTTTTTTTTAAACCAGAATCTGTCCTCCCACTTCCGACAACATTGGCATGTCTTCAGGGAGGCAGCTGCAAGAACCAAGAGACAGCCGACCCCCTGATGGAATAGGAAGAGAAGATGGCGGCGTGGTACTTCAAGTCGCACCGACTTCAAAAAGTAGTCCCTGTACTACTTTGGTTCGACTGATGCGAGTTGAGGTCCACAGACCTCAAGTTTACACAGGCATTCCCTAAAATGGTGGCAAAAATGGCGTGACTTTCAAGTCGTGGCATTGTGAAAGGGGCCAAAAGGATTTGTAGACTTCAACAACTGTGCAAGTCTGACAGGAAGGCTGGGAGTTCTGCTTTAATTCCGTAGGATTGGATTGTGCCGGAGTTCTTGATTAAACGCAGGGAAAACCTTGAAAATGAAACTTTTCGACCAACGCTGATTACGGATTGGAAACATCTGCAGGAATGTCCTGAATGCAGATTACGATGCAGTGAATGTCGGGTCAATGTAACAATTCTGATGATCCGTACAGATGGGAGGACCACTGACTGCTATGACAATAATGGGCGAAAACCCAACCGCTAACGTCTCGCTGAAGACTCTGCATGTTCCACGCCATTTTCAATCTTTTTAAAGCTGCAATTTTTTCAGCCGGTAGGGGCACATTTGCAGCGTGGGTTCCCTACAACCAAAACTGGCAGCAAATAGGGATCTGGAAGGCAGACTTGCTTCGCAAAAAAAAAAAAAAAAAAAAAGAAGAAGGATGGGTTGGGCTAGTCGCCTAGAGCGCAGCTTTAAAAATACCTGGTGATCCTGCCATGAAGGTCCTTGCACAGGCACTTCCTGTTCTAGGGTGACAACTCTTGCTCCCTGTATTGTGTTGTCACCCTGTTACTCTTCCAGTGGATATTTTGAGTGGCTGTTGCAATGTCTCCAATGAATGTTGTCACCTTCAGAAAACCCACCCTCAAATACCATGCAACTATCATTGGAGTTCACGTAGACGAAGTGGCTGTAAAGAGGCAACAGAGATAAGCAGGGGAAATTTTTTTTATGTTTTTTAAATATAAAAATAAAATAAAAAATAGGATACTCCGTACTTTGGCAAACTTAAAGCGGCGTTCCACCCAACAGTGGAAGCCTCGCTTATCAGCCTCCTCTCCCCCCCTCCGGTACCACATTTGGCACCTTTGCCGGGGCGAGATCACTCAGAAGTTCTGCTCCCCTCCTCCTTCCCCCACCACTGGGCCATTCAGAAAGCGCTGTAGGGAAATAGGCCATGAAAAGCCTAAAGGCTTCACAGACGTTTTTCCCCTTACTATGAATGGCGGCGGCAGTACCGAGAGCCGATGGAAATAATCGGCTGGGGTGACAACATCGCTGGATTCCAGGACAGGCAAGTGTCCCAATATTAAAAGTAATTTTTTTGCTGGGGGGGGGCGGAACTCCGCTTTAAAAGTGGTAATAAACAAAAAAATAAAATTTTTAGTAAGGATAATAATATCTTAACTCCACACAAAAGAACAAACCAAACAAAACAAACACATGCACAGACTGTAATGGCGTTCTACCTTTTTTCATTTCTTCTCCCAGTTCAAGCCAAATCAGCCACGCCAAAACTACTAAGATAAGATAAAAAAATTCATACAAAAGGCCTGCATTTCTACACATTGATCTGATCTCAGCAGCCACAGGGACACTCATGCCACTGCTTGAACTACAGTCAGTGGGAGAAGATACCAAAACACACACACAAATTATAAAATGCACTGCTCCAAAAATAATTAAAGGAAAACTTCAGTTAACTTTTAATCAGGAGTATAGCATCAAGTCAATTAAACTCCTGGGATATTGATCTGGTCAGATAAGTAGCAGGAGGGGGTTGTTAATTACAACCAAAGCAGCTGAAACTGATTAACAGGTGCACTAGATGGGTAACGCAGACGACCTCCAAAACAGGAATGGTTTTACAGGTAGAGGCCACTGAATTCTCTCCCCCCCCCCCCCCCCCAATCATCTTTTCTGACTTTCTCACTAGTTTTGCAGTTTGCTGGGGTCAGTGTCACTACTGGTAGCACGAGGCGATACTTGGACCCTATAAAGGTTGCACAGGCAGTCCAACTCCTCCAGGATGGCACATCAATACGTGTCATTGCCAGAAGGTTTGCGGTGTGTCTCCCAGCACAGTCTCAAGAGCATGGAGGAGATTCCAGGAGAAAGGCAGTTACTCTAGGAGAGCTGGACAGAGCCGTAGAAGGTCCTTAACCCATCAGCAGGATCGATATCTGCTCCTTTGTGCAAGGAGGAACAGGATGAGCACTGCCAGAGCCCTACAAAATGACCTCCAGCAGGCCACTGGTGTGAATGTCTCTGACCAAACAATCAGAAACAGACTTCATGAGGGTGGCCTGAGGACCCGACGTCCTCTAGTGTGCCCTGTGCTCACTGCCCGGCACCGTGGAGCTCGATTGGCATTTGCCATTGACCACCACAATTGGCAGGTCCGCCACTGGCAACCTGTGCCTTTCATAGATAAGAACAGTTTCACCCTGAGCACATGTGACAGATGTGAAAGGATCTGAAGAAAGCCATGAGAACATTATGCTTGCCTGTAACATCGTTCAGCATGACCGGTTTGGTGGCGGGTCAGTGATGGTCTAGGGAGTCATATCCATGGAGGGACGCACAGACCTCTACAGGCTAGACAATGGCACCCTGACTGCTATTAGGCATCAGGATGAAATCCCTGGACCCATTGTCAGACCCTACACTGGTGCAGTGGGTCCTGGGTTCCTCCTGGTGCACAACAATGCCCGGCCTCATGTGGCGAGAGTACACAGCCAGTTCCTGGAGGATGAAGAAACAAAGGATGAAAGAATTGATACCATTGAATGGCCCCCCCACGCTCGCCTGACCTAAATCCAATAGCACGCCTCTGGGACATTATGTTTCGGTCCATCCGATGCCACCAGGTTGCACCTCAGTCTGTTCAGGAGCTCAGTGATGCTCTGGTCCAGATCTGGGAGGAAATACCCCAAGACACCATCTATCGTCTTATTAGGTGCCCGTCCCGACGTTGTCAGGCATGCATACAAGCACATAGGGGCCATACAAAATACTGAGGACCATTCTGAGTTGTTGCAATGAAATTTCAGCAAAATGGACTAGCTTGCTGCATAATTTTTTCCACTTTAATTTTCAGGGTGTCTTTGAATTCAGCCCTCTGTAGGTGGATAATTTTAAATTTCCAATCAAACAAACAATGTGACATTCTTTTATTCCTAACACATTACCCAGTCCATATCAGTATAGATATCCAGCATGAGATTTTTCCCCATTGGGTTCTGATGTGTTTTTAAAGTTTGTTTTTTGAGCAGTGTATTTCGATAATGGCTGGTACTGTAGGGTATGGATTTAGATCCTCTCTAAAGCCCCCCCCCCCCGCCCTCACTCACCCCACAGCCAGCAATTCTCTCCCACCCAGGCAGGATACAGTGTTGGGAGATAAGAGTGGAGTATGGAATCTACTGACCTCACACAGATAACAGGGAAAGTGCTGAGTGCAGGGGGACGTGACACAGAACAGACCACTACAGGGCTCACAGTCCTGCTGGGACACATCTATGGGGACCAGGACACAAGCCGAATCTCTATCCTGACACTCGCCAAGAACCCGCACCCCTTCAAAAATAGTATTTAAAGTGCACCTCCACCTAAAAACTTTTTAATATTTTGGATGCAGTGTGCAAATACAGGTTTTTGTTGCTTCAGGACATTTTTTTATATATAGACAAGATGAAATATATTATATAAAAATTAAAAGAATTATACAATTTCTTAAATATCTTATATAGGCCCCATGCATATGGGACCATTTGCCTGCCCAGTGTGGATTTTTGGTGACGGGAATGTCCTGAAGCTGCTTATAGCCACCCGCAGTCCAGAAATGGTGAAGACAGCTGTACGCAGCTATGTGTATAAAATAAAAAACGAAAACAACGTGGTTGCATAAGTGTGCACACCCTCATAACTGGGGATGTAGCTGTGTTCAGAATTAAACAAGCTCATGTTAAAATAGGAGTCAGTACACACCTGCCATCATTTAATGTGCCTCCGATAAACCCCAAATAAAAGTTTAGCTGTTCTAGTAGGTCTTTCCTGACATTTTCTTAGTCACATCCTACAGCAAAAGCCATGGTTCGCAGAGAGCTTCCAAAGCATCAGAGGGATCTCATTGATAAAAAGGTATCAGTCACTTTTGTATTATATGCATATGTACCATGTCAACCTTTATATTTGATAAAATAAAGAATTACAAAAAGGCATCAGTCAGGAAAAGGGTACAAAAGAATTTCCAAGGCACACAGTGAAGACAGTCATCGTCAAGTGGAGAAAATAAGGCTGAACAGTGACATTACCAAGAACTGGACGTCCCTCCAAAATTAATGAAAAGACGAGAAGAAAACTAGTCAGGGAGGCTGCCAAGAGGCCTACAGCAACATTAAAGGAGCTGCAGGAATATCTGGCAAGTAGTGGCTGTGTGGTACATGCGACAACAATCTCCCATATTCTTCATCTGTCTCGGCTATGGGGTAGAGTGGCAAGACGGAAGCCTTTTCTTATGGAGAACAACATCTAAGCCTGGCTAAATTAAAAAAAAAAATTCACATCTGAAGTCTCCCAAAAGCATGTGGGAAAATGTGTTATGGTCTGATAAAACCAAGGTTGAACTTTATGGCCTTAATTCCAAAAGATATGTTTGGTGCGAAAACAACACTGCACATTACCAAAAGAATACCATACCCACTGTGAAGAATGGTGGTGGCAGCATCATGCTTTGGGACCGCTTTCCTTTAGCTGGAACAGGGGGCTTAGTCAGTCAAGGTAGAGGGAATTATGACCAGTTCCAAATACCAGTCAATACAGTATTGTACAAAACCTTCAGGCTTCTGCTAGAAAGCTGAACATGAAGGGGAACTTCATCTTTCAGCATGACAACGACCCAAAACATACATCCAAATCAACAAAGGAATGGCTTCACCAGAAGAAGATTAACGTTTTGGAATGGCCCAGCCAGAGCCCAGACCTGAATCCGTGGGGTGATGTAAAGAGGGCTGTGCACAGGAGATGTCCTCCCAATCTGACAGATTTGGATTGTTTTTTCAATGAAGAGTGGGCAAATATTGCCAGGTCAAGATGTGCCATGCTGATAGACTCATACCCATAAAGACCGAGTGCTGTAATAAAATCAAAAGGTGATCCAAACAAAGTATTAGTGTAGGGGTGTGCACACTTATGCAACCATATTTTATTATCTTCCCTCAACCTAAAAGATTTTAGTTGTTCAGTTTATAGGTCACATTAAGGTGGGAAAAGTTCTGAAACGATTTATATCTGTCTCATTTTTTTACATCACAGAAACCTGACATTTTAACAGGGGTGTGTAGACTTTTTACATTTACTGTATATAGTAGTTATCCATGATGTTGATAAGTACATGTAGTAGTATATTGTGGTAATATGAATGCAACATTCTGTTCTAACTAGACATACATATATGAAAATAGGACCCCAGATAATCCCAGAGCTGAGGAATATCCAACAATAGATCACTCACACCCCCCCACCCCCCCAGGAGCACTAATGGACTCCAGATCTCCAGTAATGTGCAGGTTGGCAGCAGCTGATAAGGTGGAATGTTAAATGTTCTCTCCCCAGGGCCAAGATTTACTGCAAATACCTGGGACTACCCCAAGATGGGGCCCCTCCATGTGTACAGCCTACACAGCATCACCCCAGATGGACCAGTTCATGAACCCCATTGTAGCAAGGACAGCCCCAGCCTGGTCTTCTACACAGGAACTCCGACAGCAATACTGCGCCCCAAACATCACAGGGGGTATCATTTTTGTAGGGGTCACAATGCAAATCACTGCGGCAGTACCAGGTAAACAACTCACGGGAGGGGGGGGGGGGGGGGTTGTGGCAAAACTAAAAATAGGCTTGAATTCCTATTTTTACTACCCGTCTGCAAGCCTTTAAAAAGGGGTTGTAAACCCTTTACAACCACTTTAACCTACAGGTAAGCCTAGATTAAGGCCTCGTACACACGACCGATTTTCTCGGCAAGAACCAGCAAGAAACTTGCTGGCAGAGAGGTCTTGCCGAGTAAATCGGTCGTGTGTACGCGGCTATCGGGTTTCCCGTCGAGAAAACCGACAAGTAACCTCGACGAGAAAATAGAGAACCTGCTCTCTATTTTCTCGTCGAGATTCTCCTCGGCATGTTTCTCGACGAGAAAAGTGAGTGTGTGTACACCTACCTGTCCTCCCGGAAGCCCGCGCATGTTTGAAATAAATTCGACGCATGCGCGGTAGCTTCCTAGGCATACGTAGGGTATACCAAGATGGCGGCGACCGCATCGAATGTGACGAGCGCATGCTCGTCGTAGTCGATGACGTCACCGCGTACGCTCCATTCAAAGAACCGTGGGTTCTTTGAAACAAGCGTGTGTACACTCGGCCGGGACAAGTTTCTTGTCCAAGAATCTCGTCGAAAAAAACGACATGTTTTTTTTCAACGAGAATCTCGGCCGTGTGTACGAGGCCTCAGGCTTACCTGTAGGTGCTTGAAATATCTCCAAGACCTACACGGTCTAGGAGATATTTACAAATCACCCCTTACGGCAATTTCTTCTGCGCATGCACCGGAGTTAGAAAGGGCACGCTGTGCTGTTTCTAGCTCGGGTCATGCTGTTAGAGGCGGCATGCGCAGGAGTGACGTCATGCGACTCCAGCCAGTCACATAGCCGAAGTTTGCGGCCCCCGGAAGAGGGGTGAAGAATGGGGGCTCGCTGCTAGCGAGGAAGACAGGGACATTGCGGGCTTCTCCTGCAGGTGTCACATAATGGGCTACTATGCGATGCATAGCAGCCCATTATGCTTTACCTTTGCAGTGAAACAAAGAGGAAGTAAAACCCATCAGGGTTTACTTCCTCTTTAACCACTTAACCACTGGGCACTTAAACCCCCTTCCTAACCAGACCAATTTTCAGCTTTCGGTGCTCTCACATTTTAAATGAGAATTACTCAGTCACGCGACGTTTTACCCATTTTTGTATTTTTTTCCCCCACGAATAGAGCTTTCTTTTGGTGGTATTTAATCACCGCTGGGTTTTTTATTTTTTGCGCTATAAAAAAAAAAAAAGACTGAAAATTCTGTAAAAAAAAAAAAAAAAATGCATTTTCTTCGTTTGTTATACAATTTTGCAAATTAGTAATTTTTCTTAATAAAATTTTGGCCAAAATCTATACTGCTACATATCTTTGGTAAAAATAACCCAAATCGTGTGTATATTATTTTGTCTTTGTGAAAGTTACAGAATCCACAAGCTATGGTGCCAATCTCATTTCTTGAGACCCTAACATGCTAGGACAGTACAAATACCCCCCAAATAAACCTCTTTTGGAAGGTATTTAGAAAGAGGCATTGTGAGTTTTTTGAAGTTTTAATGTTTTCCCACAATTCTCTGGCAGGATGGATGAGTGCTGCAGTTGTCACCGAGCAGCGCTTTGGGCACTACACATCCAGCCCACAGCGCTGCTGCATCCGATCTCTCCGCTCACACTGTACGGAGAGGGGGGAGAGGAACCGGACATGCCGGTTTGTTTATATGTGATCGCTCCGTCATTTGACGGAGCGATCATGTGGTAAACGGACGCTGTCAGCGGCCATTTACCGTGATGCGCCTGGTCCTCTGGACACCCTCGTGTGTGTGCGCGCCGCAGGGGGCGCGCGATTCTGGGAGGACGTCAATGTACGCCCTCCCAGAGTTAGAGCCGCACTGTAGCCGGCATTCGGCTAAAGTGCGGTTGGCAGGTGGTTCAAGAGTTTATGAAAAGCCTAATCATGAACTTATTTTAATTTATACTTTTGGTCTACAATATACCTTTGAAGTTTTTTTTTTTTTTTTTAAAGATAAAGTACAGCTGTTGATCCTGCTAGAAACCCAGCACTGTCCTATGCACTCTGCAATCTTAGCTCAAATTTTATCCTGAAGTGTTAAAACTACAAAAACACCTCCCCCTATTTTATGGAGAAGACAAGTTTGGGGAGAGGGGGTGTTCTGTAGTTCCAACATACTTCCTGTTCTAGGTTGACAACCTTGTTGCTCTATAAATAAAATACAATGAGTGAGCATTGTCACCTTAGGACAGGTAGTGTGTTACTGGGAGGATAACCAAATGAAAAAGAGGGGAAAAGCCTTAAAAAAAAAAAACAAATGCAGCCACCACATCCAAGGACTGGTAAGCTGCAACATATTACATTTTTATTTGTGGGTTTAGGTACTTTTATACCAAACTGGTTAAACTTTTTTTGTAATCACTGCCTGAGGTCACACTTTGAACTGTGTACTCGCTGCAAACAAGTATTTGCCTAGAATCCCTGAACATAATAATGACAGCGTCCCAAAAATGGAAAAAAACGAAGAAAGGAAAAAACTAGTAATTGGATAAATCCCAGATGCTGCACCCAGAATGAGGAGCCTGGATTCTGTACACATAATGAGGTCAGCAGAACTCCGAAAACTTGTAGGGGGGCCGATACACAGCACAGGCATCTTACACTGCTTTTGTTTTTTGTTTTTGCTTTTTTTACTTTACTATAATAAAATGATACAAAAAAAAAAAAAAGAAAAAAAATCAGGATGGTCATACTGACACTGGCTGGACCTGAAAGCCCCTTTCACACTGCCATGACTTAAAAGTCGTGCAATTTTGACGCGATTTCAGGGAATTCCTGTGTAAACTTGAGGTCTATGGACCTCAACTCGCATGAAAGTCGGACCAAAGAAGTCGCATATATATGAATGGTTATCTTTGGACTTGTAATGCGACTGTTCTATAAATAAAATGATCAAATTTAAAACTAAGTTTTGTAATCAGCATATAATTTAGAGAGGGGAAAAACACACACACACACACACACACACACACACACACACACCATCAGAGCCCCCTTGTATTTGAAGCACCAATACATGAGTCCCAATCAGAGTTCTCCCCTTCCATCAGAGCCCCATCCACCCCTTACATTGTCCCCAAATGAGTCCCCATCAAAGTCTACCCCTAACATCAAAGTCTTCATTAGAGTGTCCATCAGAGGGCCGGATAAAATCTTGCAGTAGGCAAATTTTGGAGACCCGCGGACTATAGGGTGGCTACGTTGCCTTGCTGGTTCCCAATTGAACCCCAGCGTAGCCACCCTTTGCGTGCCGAGACTACACACCGTCAATCCAAAATCAAGCGTGTAAAAGCAGCACCAAAGCCCGAGTCCCAAGCCCCTCCTCAAGATCACAGGCCTTGTTCACACAGGCAGCTCTGAAAAGCGATCCGCAGGCTATCACAGTGAGAGGACCTATGTCTCCGGAGGTGATGTGCCGCCTCCTGGATGCCTCTTTATTTGGGGGAAAACACACCGCCTGAACTCCAGGATAAGGAAATATAGTCTGAATACATTCATGTATATTCTTCCTGGAATCTCGGTGTGCTTCGTGTATTTCTTCCAGATCTGAGCAGTAATCCAGTGTGAGACTTTTCCTGTAATAAAGACCTCTCACTGCTGCTCTCTCTCCTTGTGCAGGGTGACTGGTCTCGTCTCCACCCCCTCCTGTAGTTTTCTGCAGGCAGCCTGTGGTGGGTGGTGCCTGCTGGGCCCCTCCCACAGCTCTGCTCTCTGCACAGGCTATGTACGGCTGGGTTTGCAAAGACATTTGGTGCATGCAATGTGGAAATATTATTATAATTATTATTATTATGTACCGAGTAAAATATGTGAATGAAAACATTTGTGCTCAGGGTGGACCTTTAATACCCAGCTAGGCAGCCAGGTTTGTGTTGATCTCAGTCTTGTGTCACACACACACACACACACACACTACAACATCAGCCCATAGCTTCTCATATCAACACCAACAAAACAGGAAGCCAAGAGAAGTGCAAAATATACCCAGAGCTCACCCCACCCAAACCACAAACCGACCGAGGAAACCCCACATCACTCTTCTGTGACCTCTGCGGGAGAATATAAAGAGACCACCATCCCGCCCATCCTCCGCCCTAGTAAGCCCGTCTACTACGCTGAGCCTGAAGGGAGGGCACAGGGTGTTTGTATAAAATATTATGCCCAGGACTATAAAATGAAAAAGAAAAAAGAAAGAAAAGATCCTAATTAACTCCCATCCTCCCATCTCAAAAGCCCCCCCAAGGTAACCAATCCTTCAGGGTTTTTGTTGTTAGTATTACAAATAATAATAAATACCAATATATATTTTCCCTCTCTCCTCCCATCTCCCCCCTCCTCCTTACTCTATCCAAAATGGAAAAGACCTTGCCTTTATTTTCATTTTAAAAACAAGAGAAGAGATATATAAATCAACACAACATGAAAAATAAAGAGGAAAAGGTTTGATAGACAAAAGACGAAACTCACTCAGTGTGTGTTCCTCCGGGATTGGTTCAGCTTTTCACCACCTACAAGAAAGAACGGCATTGAGACATCAGAAACACACGAGCAACACAAGCCAGAAATAAAGTTACAATTTAAACACACCAATCAGAAACCAAACCACTCTTTTTTTTAGCCCATGGCGTGTGAAACACACCCAAAAAATCCACCTGCTGCCAAAAAAAGTGCCCACACATAAAGAGTGACACAAAACGTGCAACGGGTGTAACACTTGTCCTCCACAAAGAAGGACCTTACCCTGATCCCCCCGGGGCGTTAGGCTCCAGACGGGGACTGAGGTACATCACGCGGTCCATCTGGCCGAAACCAGACGGACCCCTTTCTCTGGAGGGTCTGCCGAAACAGACCCACCCAAGTACTAGGTGGGGCTCCCCTGAAGGGAGACCCCATGAGAGCAGGCGAACTAAGCCAGAAGGCCATGTCCACCCCCTCCCAAGAATTTCAGGGTAGGCCTGAGGACCCACACCCTACTAAACACACTGTGACAAACGTGCAGACAGCCAACAAAAAAAAATACAAAAAAAAGTGACAAACACAGGGTTAAATTAAAAGAAAGTGGGGAGAAGGAAGGTGGGAGAGTGAAAAGTGCCCATTGTGCAATACAATGGCCAGGCCCTCCAGGCCAGAAACCAAACCACTAATATACAGAAAACACTGAGCTGTTCACATCTTTCCTAAGCAGCTCACGCGTTGAGGATGTCACCGACACTGAAATCAGATCTTTCGAGACATTTATGGAGGACATCCGCATCATCTAGCTCTCACCTCCCCAGCCTGACTTGTCCTTGGCCTGCCTCTTATTTATTGGATTACAGTCCTGTCAATCATAATCACATGTGGGCGTTACCAAGGTCAGTGTGGAAAGTAGAAGCTGGCCTAGGAGGAGTGCCCACGCTGGCATCCACCCATAAAAAAGTGCTCCTGGCTCCTCCTTTGTGGACACCCGTGTGGACGCGCTCTCAAGTACTGCATCTGTGTCCATTCACACAGAATGCAGGACTCGGCCCCACCCCCCGGCGCCACGGCATTGGCGTGGCGCCAAGAGCTGGCCCACTGCTTGCATCAGGGTTGTGAGGAGCACTTGGAGAGGGTGTGGGATGTGTTCAGTAGGCTCTCTACAGCCCCCTGCAGGCAAATCCCACTAGCTAGAAGCTACCTGCACTGCACAGAGACCCAGTATGTGATGAAAAGTGAGAAGATTTAATATGGGGGGGGGGGGGGGCCCAGGGAAGGCAAAATATAAGCAAATTAAACATCAGCTTAAACGGCATGCTGGGTAGTGTCAGCATTTTCCACCTTCATATTTACAATTAGCACTCGTCAGCCCTGCCACCTCCGCGCCATACTGTGTTCAATGATCTGTCAGACTTCCGTCATCCTGAAGATACACACAGATATCCTGATAACATATTTACTTCATTTAATAAGATATTTTTTATTTTTTTATTTCTGGAAAGTAGATGCAGGGTGTTAATATGCAGCGCAGTGTCCGAAAAGCGCGTCCGTCACTTTACCAGCAATTACTCGGCCGCAGCTGAACAAGTTTTGACAAATTTATTATTACAGGCTTAGGTTTTATTAATCTTAGATCTCAGCGTGGGCAGATCACATCTAATTTCCCCACCTCATTAAGACAGACTTACAGCGCAGCTTTACAGATTAGCTGCAAAATCACTTTATCAGCGAGCTGCCGGGGGCGCTCTTCAAGGGCTTTTCCACGTTACCAAGGGGCACGCTAGTACAGCCGAGCGCCAGGAAAACTGCCAAATACACACCTGACCAAGGAGCTTTAATTCTGCCTGGCTATTGTTGTGATTGCCATGGCTGACCTTTTATTATAAAGCCATCAGTGACATTACCTAGGCTGAGATGTCACTAGGAGGAAGCATTTCCTCAGTAATCAGACTATACATTGCAACTTTGTAACAAGTCACAATTTGTTGGCTCTAGCTGGTGTCTCGTGTCCCGATTGGATAGACAGACAGCAGCGCAGCCAGTGACTCCGGCTGCTGTCAATCAAATCCAATGCCGTGGCGCCAGGGGGTGGGGCCGAGTCCTGCATTCTGTGTGAATGGACACAGATGCAGTACTTGAGAGCGCGTCCACACGGGTGTCCACAAAGGAGGAGCCAGGAGCACCGCTGAGGGACCCCAGAAGAGGAGGATCGGGGCCACTGTCTGCAAAACCAACTGCACAGTGGAGGCAAGTATGACATTTTTCTTATAAAAACAACAAATGGATTACAATCCCTTTAAAATCAGAAAGGTGCCGAAACATATCGGCTGAACAAAAAAATAAAAAAAAGTTTGCCATTTTGCAGAGAAAAAACAAAACAAAAACGAATGGCGTAAAAAAACGCGATTTTACTGTGCTTATGGTGTATTTTTCATAGGTCACATGACTCAACAAAACACGGGTGCATTATTGATGCGTTTCAAACGGGGGGAGGTGCGTTTTTTTAATTAACTTATTACAAATGCGTGTGAAGACATACATTGAATTTAAAGAGATGCATTTTCTAGCGCTAAAAACGTACCGACAAAAAATACATATTCACCTAAAATTCATGATATTTCGGTACCAAAATTTATATTAAAAATTATATTAGAATATATAATTTATATATTAAAATTTTCAGCTCCTTGTTGGCAAGGACTGAAGTGCATGTACAGTATATGTAAAGTGCCGTGTGCACACACACACACAAATCCCTGGAATAAATAAATAAAGAATGAACACGGGGTGCACACAACTGTTGCGGATCTAAAGACTCGGGGACTCACAATGACCTGAAATGTCTTCATTTCATTTCCTGATGGTTAACCACAACCAAACACTTCCCCATCCCCGGCCAGGTACACCCATCGCCCTCCTCCTCCATCATCTACCACTTCATACAGGAAGATCGCACCTCACTGAGCTGCTCTGTAAACCTCCCGGCTATTCCGCACTTTACCAAAAGTCACCGATTCTTGAAGCCGTATTAAACCCAAAAGCAAACATTTATTATATAGCAACTTACCAATTCTTACATGTGATGTCTAGTTCTCTTTAGGTTTACTTTCTATTTTCATCTGCTCTCCAGCAGAATGTATCAGTTTACAGGGGATGGGACAAACCATGGCAGGGGTGCGGTTAGAATGATCAGCTTTTATGTAAAACCTTAATCCCCCCCCAAAGAAAGCACGTTTTGCTGTAACCAATTATAAAGTGTGAGATGAAGTCAAGCTAAAATGTGTTTAATAAAAGTTGAATTATCAAAAAAATAAAGATTTTCTTTACATATAAATTTCATGACATTTAAACATTCCATATATTCACTTTTCTTATGGGGGGAGTTTCCTACTCTACCGTTTTAGGCTTCTCCCCTCTTATCCCGACTCTATAGATTCCCCCCCCCCTCCAAAAAAAGGGAAATGGGGGGGGGGGGGTGAAGACCCCCTCCTTCCCCTTAGATAAGCTAAAATTTGTTGGTGTATTTAAATCTGCTAGTACCTCCAACACTCCCCTCCCACCGGACTAACAATGCTGCTTTCTGCTGTGCCCCGTCATTCAGAGTGGGGGCGCTCTAAAAAAGTAAGATCACCAGGTGAAAAAAAGTTTAAATAAAGAAAACAAATGCACCCACCACATCTGATTGGTAAGCTGCTATATAATTACAATTTTGGATGGAGGAATCTCGAGTGCCGGCCATTGTACTCAGACAGCTGCTGCACCCACAGCTGTCAGAATAACTGAATCTGATTGGATGCAGTTCAGCTGACGATTATCCCGCCCCTTCCATTTTCAGATTGAAGAGTATCAGGCCTGAGGGACGCACCCAGAACTGGATTCTGCAGCACACATTTATCAGTCACTTTTTACACAGCATTTCATGCCTTTTATAGAGTTTTCTGCCTATTTTCTACCCGTTATCCAGTCACACTGACACAGACCGCAGTCTTATCAGCAAATGACAGCTTCCCCCCTGTGTATGAAACAGTAACCCTTCCAAAAACCAGCCATAAATCCGACCCTCAGCCTTGCAGTTGTGCCGGCTCCTCTCCTGGACTGAAATGGCTTATTTGGATTTCACTGCACACTGTGAGCTTCTCACAATGTGCATTAGAAGCTGCAGCCATTCAGATAGAGCCCGGGTCATTTCCTGGCTGGAGGATGTCCAGCATCTTCTAGCCCTTTCCTCCCCAGCCCGACTGTCTCTGACCGGCCCTTTCACTTCCAAGAAGTGAAATACAACAAATGGAGAGGAGCTGGAAAACACACAAGGAGGAGGAATGACTCCCAAAAGTCCCAAGTGAACAGGAGCAGAGCTGGGAATTCTAGAAGGGAGAATTCACAGAAGAATGACTTGGCCCACCTATAAAACCAACAACCGATCCTTTAAATAAGCAGCACAGGGATCATTTAGACTGATAACAATCCCAACAATCAAAGATTTAAATGCTGTACCAACTTAAAGCAGAAATAAACCCAAAAACAATTATATTGCAGCTCTTCAGTCATTAGATGTGATGGCTGCATTCGTTTTATTTTTTAGGCTCCCCCCCCCCCCCTGTTTTCACTTGGTGATCTGGCCGGATGAAGGGGCACAGCAGACAGCAGCATTGTTAGTCTGGGGGGGGGGGGGAGTGTTAGTGTATTTAAATATGCTAGTGCATCTAACAAACTGAAGTCAAACTTCAGCTCACTCTATAAGCAGTTACAGGAATGGTTTCTTTTTGAATATTGTTTTTTTTTTTTTTCCTTTATTTTTACCTAGCGATCTGGCCAGTAAGTCTTCGGTTTTTTAAAAGAACAAGCTCTCCTGCAGATGTATCAGTTAAAGACATGGGACAACTCATTTACCACTGACAGGGGTGCTTACAATAAACAGCTTTCATTTATCTATCAAAAAATAAAAAAAACACACAGTTAGCTCTAACCGCTTATAAAGCGGAGGGCTGGAGTTTGGCTTCAATTTGCTAGTGTATCAAAATCTGCTAGTCCAGAGGGAGGCAACCTTTTAGGAGGTGGAGATCTACCTAGACAACATGGGGGGGGGGGACAAAAGGATACCCGGGGAGGTGGGTCTATTACGCGGCAATTTCACATCACCCCCCTACAGTAGTGTCCTGTACACCCAATTGTTTATAATCAGCCCCCTTCACATCATCCCTCCCCCCATTGTAGTGTCCTATACCCTAGGAGCGCCTAGCAGCCAATCACTGAGCAGCTCCCACCTCCCGCTCTCCGATCTGCAGTAACAGGAGAGTGGCGGAAGGTTGGGGGAGGCAGAGTCGTGATCATGATCCACCTGTCTGCCCCCCCGCAGTCAACTGATCGCTTGTGATCAACGGCTTGCCAACCCCCTTGCTAGTCCATCTAACACTCCCCTCCACTCCAAGACTGACAATGATGCTGTCTGTTGTGCCTCCTGTGCTCCTTTATTCAGAGTGGGGGCGCTGTAATACAGGAGGTTAGTTACTGGCCAGATCACCAATAAAAAAAAACAGGGGGGGGGGGGGGACACCAATGCACAGCTGCCACATCTGACGACTGGTAAGCTGCAATATATTACATTCATGGTTTGGGGTTTAAGCCCAGGCTCAGGTTCACACGGAGCTGCGGGAATGAAGCCTAAACTCGCACTATTTCACTCCCACCTGTCAATCCCGATTTCGGCCGCGATTACAGAGACATCTCTGCAGGTTTCTGCATGTCAATGTAAATTGCAGCCCGAAATCGCCAAACAATACAGAAACTACTTTTTGAAAATCGGCGCAGCGCAGCACGATTAGGACGGTGCCATTGCTGGCAAATGCCGCTGATTTGACATGTCAAATGGTACCAATGTGAACCAGGCCTAACACTGCTTTAGTCATAAATCACCTCCCTTGCTGGGAAAAGACATTCATTCACTTACAGACAAAGCTCTCATTGGTCACACAGCTGCCGCTCTCACCCTGGGGTCACTATGCAATCTGATTGTACAATCTTTAGATCTACCATCAACGACCTAGTGCACAGGCCCGTCTGATTGGCTACAACCCGTTTAGATCGGTTCTCCTATTCCTATATAGTTTTGGTAGATCTAAAGTTGATTGGTCAGGATGCAATGTGTATGTTGAACCTTAGGCTGGCGATACATTATACAATTTTTAGATTTACCAAAACCGTATAAAGCGAGGGCAAACCTAAACACTTTGGATTTGTATGAAATCAAGCAGGCCCTTCCCCCTACATAGTTGAAGGTAAATCTAAAAAGGAAATTGTGCAAGAAAGTTGTATAATGTATGGCCAGCTTGAGGAGCTTTCTCGCCATAGATGGCATCAGGGTCAGTTCATACCACTTGCACTCCAGAGCTTTATTTTCTGCATCAAAGACGCATGGAAAGTAGGTTATATGGTTTCCAATTGCATAGTTCACACCAGTGTGGTTAGTTCCAGTTACAAGAAAAAAAAAAAAAAAAGAAAAGAAAAAGGAACATGCTGCATTTTTCCTGCACTGGAATGCAGTAAAAAACACATAAAAAAATGCACTGGACCACAGTACAGTGAAAATAAACAAACAAAAGCAAGAAAAAAAAAAAACACACGCATCTGGAACGCATAGAGAACAGCATCAAAAATGCAATAAAAACACGCATGCAAAAACACATACGGAACTAATCTGGAGTGCGTTTTTAAACCCAGGAGCCTGTATTCCCTAGATCTGGACTCCCACAGTATACAGAACATGGAAATGTAATTATTTTAGTAAATATAAACTGATAAACTTAGCAGCAGTATATAGCAGTCCTGTGACGATCAGAGTCTGGTTAAAGCTTGTAGGAAGAGTTTACATTCTCCTCTGATTGCCCTATCAGGATGCAGGACCCCTGACCCTCTGTCTGGACAGTGCCAATTGGCCCTGTGCTGATTACAGGAACTCTCCCAAGAAAACAAAAACACTCAAGCAATACACACCAAACTGAGCATGTGCAGAGCGACTCCAAAGCTCTGTTCTATCAGGAGATGGAGTGGGGACAGTGGAAGAAGGGGCGGATCAGAGAAGACAGGATCAGCCAGCCTTTTTACACAATGCAGAGGATTAAAAGGGACACTAAAGGTTCGTGTTTTTTCACCTTAATGCATCCGATGCATTAAGGTGAAAAAACATCCGACAATACCGCCCCCCCCCCCCCCGTTTTACTTACCTGAGCCTGTTAACCTGCTGCGCTCGCCCCCGACGTCCTCTTCGCCGCTCAGCCTGGCCATTGATTGCGCTGTTTTCAATCCATTCACTCTAGCCAGTCATTGGCTCGCGCTGTCAATCACATCCAATGACGCGGCGCGCCGGGGCCAAGTGATAGTGAGCTGCAATAGCTGCCGGCTGTATCACGGGAGCGCGCCCGCAAGAACTCACCACCATGCGAGCCCGCTCGCATAAGGGTGTTCAGTTCTTTCGGGGAGGAGCTGAGACAGCCGCCGAGGGACCCCAGAAGACCAGGTTCGGGGCCACTCTGTGCAAAACGAGCTGCACAGTGGAGGAAAGTATAACATGTTTGTTATGTAAAAAAAAAAAAAAAAAAATCCCTTTACAACCCCTTAGGTTCCACAGTGAGTATAACAATAACAAGCATTCTTTACTACATATAAAAACTAATTTTACTGTTGTGGGTTTAGTAAAACTTTAAGGAAATCTTCCGCTCTAACAGGAAAAAGCCTTTTACAAAAATGGACAATGAAAATCTATGGTTCAGAGCCGTGGTTATTATACACGATTCATGATGGGTTTACTAGTATTTGGATGCACTTAAGCGTGTAAAATGCTCATTACACAGAGGGGAAAAAAATAAGCATAACATGAAGACGGCGCGTGCCGACACCGCATTCCAGGAGAAGGGTCATCCATACACCGGCCCTTTAAATATGGACTTCAGTAAACATCTGGTGGAAAGGAATGAACACAAAACTCGCCGCACATCCAGAGGCACCCCTGATGTCTTCTGTGATCTCAGTCTATGGACATGCAGACAGGTGCCTGTAAACAATGCGATGCTTAGGCCTCGTTCACACGGGGGGGGGGGGATTAATGTGTACACCTGTATGACGGGCGTGTCTATTGGGATGCAGCGGCTGCACAGACACAGCTCCCAAGGTGACGTCGGTGCGGGTGCATGGCTCTGAACGCAGACAGTGCAAGTTCTGGGACACAAAATTTCACCCACATGGATGTCATATGGAGCAGCGGCCGTGTCCCTGCAGCTGCTGCTTTCTAATTGGTCTGTCTGCATTCAGGGCCATGCACCCGCAGTGATGTCACATGGGGAGCCGTGTCTGTGCAGCCGCTGCTTCCCCCCCCCATTGACATGAATGGGATTGCCTGCACGGGGATGTATGGAACACCTGTTCATCCCATGCGGGTAAACACGCCCCTCGAATGGCGTATGCATGGAAGCGGATGGTCCCCGGTCATCTCTGATTTGGAGGGCGGTTGGGATGTTATGACGTCACGTCCAGCCCCGGCAGTTTTATTTTATTTATTTTTTTAATCTCAGGATTTGCAGCCCAGAGGAGAGATGTGGAGTTATAGACACCACATCTCTGCATAAAGAGGACCTGTCATGCACTATTCCTATACACCACATCTCTGCATAAAGAGGACCTGTCATGCACTATTCCTATTACAAAGGGATGTTTGCCTTCCTTGTAATCGGGAGAAAAAAAAAAAAAAGTGCCCCCTCGCATGCAGAAGTGAGCACATACGCAGGTCACGTCTGCATTTGTAAAACAACTTTTAAACCACATGTGAAGTTTTGCCGCAAACGTTACAGCGAGAGCAATAATTCTAGGGCAAGATCTTCTCTGCAACTGAACAGGTAACCTGTAGAAAAGGTTAAAACGTTACCTATGGTTATTTTTTGGTACTGTAGTTTGGCGCCATTCCACGAGTGTGTGCAACTCCAAACAGCAGATAACAGACTCATACATCCGACCATCAAAGCAATATGAAATACAGTGGGACACATAGAAACACACATCCCCTTATGGCCGTCTGTATATGTGTATTCCCCAAGGGGGGGAACCACCTCAGGGCCGCAATGTTCCTATCTGCAGCCGATAGGGATATGCCTGTCTGGGGAACGTAGGCATGAGAGTGTCCGAGTCCCATGGATACAGCCTCCCCTCTAGTTTTCCCATTTATCTAGAGAAGACAGATACAAGAGGTGTAGTACCTCGGAAAGAAGAGAACAGGAGGGAGAGAGAGGGAGAGAGGGAGAGATATTTTCAAGCAAAACAAATTATGATTTTTACATGTAGGAGAGGAAAGCCAGAATTAGCCCGGTACGCAAGCAGTTAGAATTACTTTTTAATCGGCACCCCTCACGCATAGGCAACTGTAGCGTGTCTTTGCACACGCCAAACCGTATGTCGTTCGGGGCGCTTAACTCTGCGTTTTGCTGCACAAAACAACGCGGTTCTTTTGTGGCACACTTGTGATGCCATTAACAACAGGACCACAAGCGTGGTTTATTTTTCCTGCATGTTTTATAACCATGCAAATTTGTGTGAATTTACGCGCTACAAATAGTGAATGCTGCCTTCATGAGAGACAGAAAAAAAATAAAAATTAATAAAAACACACAAATTTGCACATATTCACAAACTGTCACCAGGACAAGTTCATCTAGCGCCCAGGTTAAGAATGTGGAACTGCACTCCTCCCCCACTGTTAATGCATGCCGTAGAATGGGTTTACTACCCTGTGTCCGCTCTCTGCTCCGCCGTGCCAAGGGCAGCTGCCTCTCCTGCCCACCCCTTGCCCTGGATGCTACAGCAAGGAAAGAAAGATATGCAAAAAAAGAAAAGTGCAAAGCACAAAATACTTATTACTTTGCCACATGTACGGCAGCCCAACAAAATTAATGTTCCGCCCCATGTGCGAAGCGTGACCATGAAAAACACGCAATCACAATGGATCTGCATTGGACTCTGAAATAAAAAAAGTCCTCCTTCTGGAAATACCAGAGGAGGAAAAGGTCGGAGTTTCCTTTCAAATAGATTTTCTGGTCCTGAGGCCGGTCTCAGCGGAGGCCTGCGGAGTGTTTTTCTTATAGATCACCACTAGGCAGCCAGATCTCCGGGGAAAATAAAAGCGTACTGCTGGAAGCAAAAATCGATTGTCAGGGAGGGCTGTGGAACGCATTAGCGCTCGTGAAAGTGGTCTGAAAAAATACATAAAAAGAAAGAAAAGAAAAGGGGCTCCATCAGTCACTAGACAGGTTTAGGGCCAGTTCACAGCACAATTTCTGCATTGCTGATGCGTTTCTGCATTGTTTCTGGTCGCTTTCCTGTGCATTCCCCCCCCCCTTTTATCCTCAGAACATGTGCAATCTGGTGCATTTCGAATGCACTTTGCCCTCTTTTTTTCTTCATCTCAATTCAGGACGTGTGTTTTCATAGGGGGGGGGGGGGGGGGGGGATTTTCGGCTGCCTTTAAGGATGATCTTAGGTGCCGATATTCTGTAGTTTTAAAGTTTCACACTATACTTTTCCTTTTTTTTTTTATCACTTTTATTGCTTTTACAAGGAATGTAAACATCCCTTGTGACAACAGTAATAGGCAGTGACAGGTACTCTTTATGGAGGGATCCCAAACCCCTCCCCTCTGCACTTAAAAGTATTCAAAAACGCCAAGATCAGCGTTTTTGATTACTGTATTTTTTTAAAACTGGCGTCTTTAGGATGCCAGTAATCTGGAAGTGATGTCATGACATTGCTTTGTTCAGATCTAGTAACCCGGAAGCGATCGGCTTTGTTCAGGTCTCTGGCCAGCAGGCGGATGTGGCGGCTGGTCGCTTGGGCCTCTCGGTGGGACGGGTGACCGGGGCTTGTGATAACGGTGGAGAAGCTGCTTAGCTATGAGTAAGCACTGATTTCGTGCGAAACGCGTCAGCTATCCTGTTCTAGCTGGTTTTTGTAGTGCCTGTTCATTAAACACACGTTGGATTGGAGTGCGGCTGTCCTCTTTTATCTAATTTTTTCCTCAATAGCCGCATCGGTTGTTATAAGAAAGCCGACAGTCCGCTCTAAAGAATGGTACCGGGTGATGCCTGCAGCTGCATATCACCCCGGTACAACTACTTGAAGTAATATCGGTAACAAACTTACCAATTCCTCAAAAAAAAAAAAAAAAAAAAAAACGTGACTAATCGGCCGCTGTTGAATCGGTTGATCCTCAGTGTTTTTGATGCATTTTTTCTACGTTCCAGATGCGTTCCCATACAGAAAAACTGCAGCATGTTCCACTTTTGTTGACTGCACTGGAACGCACTCTGCACTGTTGTGAACTGAAGCCATTGGAATCCATGGAAAACACAGCAAATCCATTTTTGATGCAGAAGGGCCCTTTCACACTGCTCTGTAGCAAAAGCTCAATAAAAACGCATACATGAGTTATTACCACGATATTGCTGCGTTTCGGAAGCGGTTTTTGGATTGCCTGCAACGTGGGGGGGGGAAATGTGTGATTCAAAAACGCAGCATAAAAACGCAAAATGCGGTTTGTTTTTACCGCAATCTTGAAGCCTTTTCCATTAATTTCAATATTTTTGGTGTAGTTTTCAAAACTGCACGAAAGATGCAGCATGCAGGACTTAAGGGAAACATTTTTTTTCTTGCATTTCTCTTGCAAAGTAAAAAAACACAGGGAAAATATATCAGTGTGAAAAGTGCCCGTTCCTGTGTGATTCACATGCGAACCAGATGCAATGCGATTTCAGCTCATTCATTTGAATGGGCTGAATATTGCGTTGGACTGCACTAAAGGTAGTGCATGCACGACTTCGTAAATCGCACAGCAACTCAATCGCATGGTACTTCTGTACCATGTAATCTTGTTCAGGCTAAATGCACTGCGTTTGGGGTGTCAACACCAATGCCCTCTGCAGGTCGCAAGTCCAGTGCATTTTAAATGCAGTGTGGGACATGGCATGTGGGCTTCCCGCACCACATTCTGGTGTGAAACAGCTGAACCTTTTACATTTCTGTCACTACTCTAGTAGGATGAATAGATCTGTCTGTTGTACTCGCAGCAGTATTAGAATGTTTTCATCTATTCCTGCAGCAGTGACTGGGGAGTTCTCTGCTCCCCTGTCAGTGCCCAAGCATCTATTGCATGGGAGAGAGGAAAGTGGGTACACGTTTGTCTGCAGAGTAAGGAATACCCTGGCCCAAAAAACAAGGGTCCTTCTGTGAAGCGTGCTGGCAGGGAATGGGCTTTTCTACCCAAGCTGTGGCTGCTTTCTAAAAAAAAAAAAAAGAGAAGAAGAACTGTAAGCCTTTCACACGCCGTGTTCACCTGGAAAGTATTTATCCAACTGCACTGCCACTCATTTTCACCCCAGTGCACTATAATACATGCTAAGGCTCCATGTACACAGAAGCTCAAAAACGGTCGTTTTTAAAGCAGCAGAAAAAGCTAGCTTTTATCAGCGTTTTTTTACTAGCTTTTATTAGCTAGTTTCAGTGTAGCTTTTTTTAGCTTTTAAAAAAAAAAAAAAAATTTCAATGGACCTAAAAAACGCCCGCGGCCAGCGTTTGAGCGTTTTTCTGCGTTTTTTTCTGCCGAAAAACGGCACTTTGAACGCAAATTTCTTGCGTTCAGAAAAAAGCCCATTAACTCCACTGCTCATTAAAGCTAAAAAACGTTATGTGTACATGAACACATAGGCTAACATAGAGTGCAGTTAATGGGCTTTTTAAAAAAAAAACGGCAAAACGCCCATTAACTGCAGTTTATCAGCTTCTGTGTACATGGAGCCTAATGCTCTACCATGCACCGCTTTTTTTACATGTCCCTATTTTGCTGTGTTTTAGTGCATTAAGAAGCCCAATCGCCCTATTTTTTTTATCTGCTGCTATGAAGGCGCCCTGTAGACACAGCATACATGCAAACTGAAATATTTCGAAGGCCATCAATGGCAGCACCAAACCCACAAGTTAGTGACTGTAGGAGGGGGGGGGGGGGGGGAGGAATTCGGGACAGTTATAAATGGCAGAGACCATTTCAGAGCTCCTGATCACATTACACACTTATCTGAAGCTCAGACGCCAGGAATACACACCCGACCCCTGCCAGGACTAAACGGGCAACTCATCCCAGGAATCCTGCGCACGGTTCAACTGGGAAAGCGCGACAAAAAGGATCCCGTGACCGATGAGCCGGGCCGATACCGACCTCCAAAAAGAGAAAACGCCATTTTTACTAAAGATAGAAAAACTTTAATCCTCGGAGCGTATAGGAAAAATCACTGGAGACTGCGGCTAGTAAAAGGTCATAGCAAGATGAAATGCCAATCTAGATTACCCAATAAATTGAGGCGACTAAATTCTCCTTACAGCAATCTGATACATTGGCCTGGAGGACAGCAAAACACGCACACTTTTTTTTTTGTTATTTATTTTTAGTAATTACATTAATAAAAAAATGATTACTACCAATATTATAAAACACACAGAAAAAGTATACAACTATAGGTAGTAAAAATATTTCCTAAACATGTACAGTTTAGGAGATATTTACATTACATGCAGCCAGTGACATCACTGGCGCATGCGCTCTGAATGAAGGGGCGCCATTCCTTGCCAGCTCTGTGCTGTGAACGGCGGCTCCCGCAAGCATGCGCGCGAGCGTCATGGCGGCTCCGACAATACACAGCACCGGACACCGCGAACCTGGAAGAAAACTCCAGGTAAAATGTCAGCCGTCTCAGCGGTGTGCGGGCGCCGCTGGAACAGCTTTGTTCTAAGGTGAGTATTTCATAAATGGAGCTAGTATGTGATGCATACTAGCTCATTATGCCTTTGTTTCGCAGGGTTTGTTTTTTTTGTATCCGAGTTAGGGCTGGGCGATTTTCTCCCAAAAAAAAAAATCTGCGATTTTTTTATAAAAAACTCGATTTACGATTCGATTTTTTTTAAAATTATATTAAAGTGCATCAACAAAGAAAATTGCAAAGGCAAACCCTTTCTCTAACTGCAAAGTCCGTGTGCAACAAAGACTGTTAAACATCCAAAATTATTAATACTGTATTTCGATTTAGCTAATAAAACAAAAAATCTTGAGGTTACTCTTAGTTGAATTGAACTGTGCCCGTGCCTCACTGTGCCCATTCTTCACTGTGCCCGTGTCTCACTGTGCCCAATCTTCAATCACTGTGCCCGTACCTGATGCAGATTTTCATGGGATACGGATTTTACTGCTACACCGGCGGCCATTCCAGTATTCAAAAGCCGTGCCTCCTCCTCGTCTGTGATAGGCGGAACACTCAATTTCCCAGCATTCAGTGTTCCGCCTATCACAGACATCCGCTCATCATCATAACACAGACGAGGATGAGAGGATGTCCGTGATAGGCTGAACACTGCCTGCTGTGAAATTGAGTGTTCCGCCTATCACAGACGACGAGGACTCGGGAGGCGCGGCTTTTGAACACTGCAATGGCCGCCGTCTGTCTGCATGACACGCTGATCAGGTAGGCAGACGGCGGCTTGTGGTTAGTTAGTGTTACATTACATCTACTCGCGGCGGCTGCGGCGAGTAGATGTAATTGGGGTAACGCCACCCAGTGCCATTCCGGATAAGCCCCCTGCAGCCCTGCTACGGAAACTTTGAAGAAAAAAATAAATATATAAAAAATTTTAAAAAAATCGATTTTCTTCAAATCTGAATCGATTTGAACTCAAAACTCGATTTAAGATTAAAATCGATTTTTTTCCCAGCCCTAATCCGAGTTTACAACCTCTAGTCTGACCTATAAACTGTACAACTCAATTGAAAAACAAAAAAATAAAATATAATATGGTTGCCTAAGTGTGCACACCCTCTTATAACTGGGGATGTAGCCGTGTTCAGAATGAGACCCCTTTCACACTGGAGGCGTTTTAGCACTAAAAAATGGCGTCTGTAAAAGCGCCTGAAAAAAACAAAAAAAAAAACAAAACACACGACTCATCTGCAATCCCAGTGTGAAAGCCCGAGAGCTTAGACACTGGGGCGCTACGCTGGCAGGACGTCAAAAAGTCCTGCAAGCAGCTTCTTTGCAGCGCTTTAGGAGCGGGGAATACCCCGCTCCTAAAGCGCCCCTTCCCACCGAAGAGCCTGCAAAGCGTCTCAACAGCGATGCTTTGAATCCTTTATTCGGCCGCTAGTAGGGGTTAAAAGCGCCCCGCAAAAACTACGGTAAAGCGCCGCTAAAACTAGCGGTGCTTTACTGCCGAGACCCGGGCTATGGCAGTGTGAAAGGGCTCTTAAAGTGGAAGTAAACCCTCCTATCTTTTTCAGCCAAGGAAGCTGCCATCTTAGCCTCTGTTTAATCTTCAACTGCCATTGTGCTGCACATGTGATCAGTTATGACACCAGCCATTGGATGGTTTGGCAGTTTGGTTGAGAGCACAACCAATGGGACAAATGACCTTTCTGGCATGCCGGGAATGTAACTGTTTTTTTTAAACTGTTAAATTGATGGGTTTACTTCCGCTTTAAAGCGGAGTTCCACCCAAAAGTGGAACTTCCGCTTAAACCACTCCTCGCCCCCTTACATGCCACATTTCGTATGTAATTTTTTTTTGTGGGTGGGGGGGGAGTGGGGGCTTCAGTAGGAGTGGGACTTCCTGTCCCACTTCCTTCTTCCGCCCAGGGACCGCTTAGGCGACTCGTCATATCGCCTAAGGCGATCACCTGGGACAGGTCCCAGGCGATCGTCTGTCCACTCAGCTTGCGCATGCGCAGTGAGTGCCTGGCCGTGAAGCCGAAAGCCGTCACGGCCAAGTGCCCACAGTTAGAATGGAGGCGCTGGCGGAGTGGAGCGAAGCTCCGTTCGGCCGTGTCGATAGACAGTGGAACAGGTAAGTGTATGTTTATTAAAAGCCAGCAGCTACACTTTTGTAGCTGCTGACTTTTAATAAACATAAAAAAGGCTGGAACTCCCCTTTAAGCAATCACATTCAAACTCATGTTAAAAATAGGAGTCAGTACACACCTGCCATCATTTAAAGTGCCTCTGATTAACCCCAAATAAAGTTTAGCTGTTCTAGTAGGTCTTTCCTGACATTTTCTTAGTCGCATCCTACAGCAAAAGTCATGGTCCGCAGAGAGCTTCCAAAGCATCAGAGGGATCTCATTGGTAAAAGGTATCAGTCAGGAGAAGAAAAATTTCCAAGGCATTGGATATACCATGGAACACAGTGCAGACAGTCATCATCAAGTGGAGAAAATAAGGCTGAACAGTGACATTACCAAGAACTGGACATCCCTCCGAAATTGATGAAAAGACGAGAAGAAAAACTGGCCAGAGGCTGCCAAGAGGCCTACAGCAACACTATGACCCCTTTCACACTGGGGCGCTTTGTGGGCGCTAGAACGCAAAAAATGCCCTGAAAGAGCAGCTGCTTTCACACTGGAGCGGTGCGCTAGCAGGACGGTAAAAAATAAATAAATAAAAAAAAAAAAAAAAAGTGCTGCTAGCAGCATCTTTGGAGCAGTGAAGGAGTGGTGTGTATACCACTCCTGCCCATTGAAATGAAGCGCTTTGCAGTGGTTTTTAACCCTTTCTCGGCCGCTAGCGGGGATAAAAGCGCCCCGCTAGCTGCCGAATAGCGCCACAAAATTGACGGTAAAGAGCCGCTAAAAATAGCGGTGCTTTTCTTTACCGCCGACGCACCCACCGCCCCAGTGTGAAAGGGGCCTAAAGAAGCTGCAGGAATATCTGGCAAGTACTGGCTGTGTGGTGACAACAATCTCCCGTATTCTTCATATGTCTGGGCTATGGGGTAGAGTGGCAAGATGGAAGCCTTTTCTTACAATGAAAAACCACCAAGCCCGGCTAAATTTTGCAAACACACATCTGAAGTCTCCCAAAAGCATGTGGGAAAATGTGTTATGGTCTGATGAAATCAAGGTTGAACTTTTTGGCCATAATTCCAATAGATATGTTTTGCGCAAAAACAACACTGCACATCACCAAAAGAACCACACCCACTGTGAAGCATGGTGGTGGCAGTATCATGCTTTGGGGCTGTTTTTCTTCAGCTGCAACAGGGGCCTTAGTCAAGGTAGAGGGAATTATGACCAGTTCCAAAATACCAGTAAACATTGGCACAAAACCTTCAGGCTTCTGCTAGAAAGCTTAACATGAAGAGGAACTTTATCTTTCAGCATGACAATGACCCAAAACATACATCCAAATCAACAAAGGAATGGCTTCACCAGAAGATTAAAGTTTTGGTATGGCCCAGCCAGGTGGAAAAAGTTCTGAAATGATTTGTTTTTGTCTAATTTTTTACATCACAGAAACCTGACATTTTACCAGGGGTGTGTAGACTTTTTATATATCGTGTGCACATTTTTTAAACCATTACAAAAATTATTAATAGCTATTGTATATGTATCGCTTGAGCAATCTCACAATGACAAAAAGATCGTCCCCTGGAAGGAGGCACCTACGGAACTTTTAAAAATGAATAAAAAAAATAAATAAAAAAATTAAGTATGGATTTTAAAGCTGAACTTAATTAGAGCTCCGTTTTAATTAAAACATTAAAGTACATGCATTTTTTTTTTTTTATGCAAGTGTAAGTAGCAGTAGTTGACCTGGTATCAGCCTTCTTGCAGCCCCTGTACAGACTGGGAGAGGGCGAAAAACAGCACAAGGGAGCCAATCAGCTGTGCAGGGAGCATGCTGATAGGAGGAGAGAGCAAAGTGACAGATGAGCTCATCTTTCTGCTTCTCCTGTTCAATCACAGACTGCGGGAGGGACAAAACCTGTAAGGAGTCCTTAACTGAAGCAGAGAAGAAAAAGATGGGCCTGTGCTGTGCGGCAGAGTGGTGTCAATTTCAGGACTGGATGGACATAGAAATCCTTTGGCAGGTAAATCGGCTCCCATGAATGTATTTCTGCTTTTTTGTTTCTAGAGCTGGGAAGGGCAGAATTATTCTACACCCGTCCCTTCCTCCTCCTCCGACTGCTACATGAAAGAGGAGGGGCCAGGAATTCAATTTAGAACTAGAAATTCTTCCACAAGTCTGTGACTGTTAGAAGTTTGAGAACTCCAAGTAGATTTCACGGAGCCGCCACCTTTCAGAATTTTCTGCGTTTTAATAGAAATCCCTCATCGGGGTTCTTCCTTAACCGGTCTTTTTTTTTCTCCATATAATGACAATTGTTTTTCCGCCAAATCAATTCCGAAGAATGCAGAGCGGAATTGCAGCCACCTGGAGTTCACCAGAACCTGCTGAGCCGTCAGAATTACCGAGCCATAATGTTCCTCTAGGCGATCCGTGATTCATAAAACGGTAATCACCGCGACAATTATACCCGGCGCCTCCGGACGCAGATTTCACATCTAAAAGACGTACGCCCTGTTATTACTCACACCCGCTTTCTGGAGACCTACGGCGAAGCCAGAATACTTCATAAACCAAACCAGAGAACCCGGAAGAAACCCACACAGGGAGAACATGCAAACTCCATGCAGATTGTGTCCTGACCAGGATTTGGAGCGGATGACCCCAGTGCTAGTCACTGTGCCAAGTGGAAGCCAACTTGCCCTATGAGCAGATCTCTAGGGTGTGGGAGGAAACTGGAGTACCCACAAGAAACCGACGCAAGCAAAGGGAGACCATGCAAACTCCATGCAGCTAGTGTCATGACCAGGATTTGAACCAGGGACTCCTAGGGCTGCAAAGCAGAAGTGATAACCACTAAGCCACTGTGCCAAGAGGAAGCCATATATACCCTACCAGCATGCATGAGTGTAAAAAAAAGAACGGAATTATTGGAGGAAAACGTGCAAACTCCATGCACATTGTGTCATGACCAGGATTTGAGTGGATGACCCCAGTGCTAGCCACTGTGCCAAGTGGAGGCCAATTACTCTATGAGCAGGTCTTTAGGTTACTGGAGTACCCCGAATAAACCCATGTATGCAGAGTTAGAAAATACAACCTCCATGTAGCTAGTGCCGGACCTGGATTTGAACAGAGGAACCCTTTAGCGCTACCAAACAAAGCCACTGTGCCAAGAGGACGCCAATTACTCTACCAGCCTGTCTATGGAGTGTGGGAGGAAACCCATGCAAGCACATAGAGAATATGCAGATAGTGTCCTAAATAGATTTTAACCAATGACCCCAGTGCTGCAAGGCAGAAGTACTAGCCAATAAGCCACTGTGTCAAGAGGAAGCCAATTAACCTACCAGCCTGTCTGAACATGATAGGGAACAGGAGTACCCAGAGAAATTCCATGCAAGCATGGAGAGACCATGCAAACTCCAGGCAGATAGTGTCCTGACCAGGATTTTAACAAATGCCCCAAGTGCTAACCACTAAGCCACATGGAAGCCAATTCCCCTACCAGCTTGTCTTTGGAGTGTGGGAGGAATCCAGAGTACCCACATGCAGGCACAGGGGAGAATATACAAACTCCATGCAGATAAGTGTCCTAATGGGATTTTGACCATTGACCAGTGCTGAAAGGCAGAAGTGCCAACCACTAAGCCACTATACCGAAAGGAAGCCATATACCCCGGTCAGCAGGTCGGCGTATAAAAAGGAAGTAGTGAAGAAAAGGCACAAGCACAGGGAGAACATGCAAACTCCATGCAGATAGTGCACGAATGTGTTACGAATACATTTCCAATGACCTTCATCTGATGATTTGCAGAGTGCTGACAAGTCCTATCTGTATACAAAATATTCTTCAAAGGGATCCAATGACAGCAGCATGCGTGGTCTTCCCCCTGTAATTACTATAGAAGAAGAAAGCGCTCTGCGGAGTCATTGTTTATGACTTGGCTCGCTGGTCGGAGCGGACGGCTGCAGGAAGTCCATGTGGAAGTGTCGGGGGGGTCCTCCAGCTCACGACAGGAAACCCTCGGGAGAGGAAGCCAGGTGCGCATTAGAGGGGAAGGGGAAAAAAAATAAAATAAGGATCGTTCCAACAAAGTGGCCATTCTGGCCGTTCCAGCTGGCACCGACGCAGCCGCCTCGCTCATCGCGGTCCCTTTTAAAAATTCCACAAAGGATGGGAAGAGCGAATGTCAGAAGGTCACAGATTCTCACGCTGCGCGACTCCATCGCACAAAGCTTCCTCCAAGTTCATATCCTACAAGGACACCATTCACTACGGCCCACGAGAAAAGGGAAAAGTCCAATTATAAAAGGACATGGAAACCCAAAAGTTTACTAGATTGCCACTTACCCCCTCCTTACAAGGGGCTTAGTTACACCCCCCCCAGACAGTTTCCATGGCGCTTCCTGTGCGCTAAACTATCTCAAACAGCATCAGCTTTTCAACATTTGTAATGCTACCGAAGGTAGCATCACGGAACAGGACGGGACCAGGAGGAAGCCGCGAGTTTTAAAAAAAGTGGACGCCCAAGGTACACGGACTCGAGTATAAGCCGAGAGGGGTAATTTCAGCCCTAAAAAAAAAAAAAAAAAAAAAAAAGGGCGAAAAACTCGGCTTATACGGTAATATAATGCGATTCTGTACTTGCCAAATATGTTGCAGAAATCTCCCTCCACCGAGTCTGGCTGCAGCCATTTTAACTGTGGGCAGCTGAAGCTGCTGCCTGTTCACTTCCTGGATTTACAAAGACACACACCTCCAGCTCTGCAGCTCTCATTGGCCCTCTTAAGACCCCCCCTCCCTTCCTGGCAAACGCTCACAAGAGAGCGCGTTAGCTGTGCATGATGTCATAAGCCTAGGCTTTTTACCAGACAAGAAACAGGAAGTGGGCTGTATAAGGTACTGTATTTATTGGCGTATAACACTCACTTTTTTACCCTGAAAATAGAGGGTAAACTGTGCCTGCGTGTTATACGCAGAGGGCTGTGGAACGTTTTTTTCCTGAAACTTCCCTCTTAAAGTTAGGGTGCGTGTTATACGCCGATAAATACGGTATTTACTGGCAGAAAACAAAAAAAAAAATAATGTTTTACTATCCAAAGTTAAAACAAGGGCAGAAGATTTAATAGATGGAAAGATAAAAAAAAAAAAAAAAGTCTGAAGTTACGCTTTAAGCTCCATTCACACTTGTGTGACTTGTCATGCAACTTTGGACATCCAAGACGCATGACAGGTCGCTCCCCATGTGTTACCAATGATAACCATTCATACTGTATATGTGCGACTTTAAAGTTCAAGCACTACTTTGGTCCGACTTTCATGCAACTTGAGGGCCATAGACTTCAATGTTAACCCTCAGAAGTTGCATGAAAGTCGTAGCTGAATGTTATACAAATGCAACACTTGTCCGTTATCACTGGTCAAATATCCTTTGAATATCTACTCATGTACAGCCAACTTTACACAAGGAAACCTACTCAAACCTACTCAACTCACAGAAGGGAGAGCAGAAGGATGATCACTTTATTGTGCTGCTGCTCTGTCACTGTCCAATTAGATCTTTTTGGGGGCGGGTCTGTGACCATGCCCTCTCAGTTAACTGCAGCTCAGAAAATTGAGGTCAGGGACCCGGCTTGGTCACAAGCATGGAAAGTAAAACCAATACATATCTGTATGCCACACCTTGTACAATTCTGCTTCAGATTCAAGGCAGGGCATTCAATTTCGCAAAATAAACTTGTTTTTCTGGAACAAACGCTGAGATTTTTTTGGGTTTAGATGTAAAATGTCGCTCTCGCCCTGATCACGTAACAAAACGCTGTCCTCAAGTGAAGCCATGAAATGAAGCATTGAAGAGACTTCCTGTGAGGGGAAGCGCAGATCGCTGACCTTCTTCGAGGGTCTCTGCCCGCTCTCTGATCTCGGCTGGGAACGCGGGCTTCGCTAGCCTGGAGGGTAAACACAAGCCTCTCCAAGAGGCCCCAGCTGTGCGCTCTTTACAGACAATCGGTAAACAGACGCTCACTGAGTGAAGTGCCCACTACAGACGCGAAAACTGTGGGGGGCCTCCGCTCTGTAAACAAACACGCTTCGCCGAGCGTAGAAGAACCCATCGTTATGCGTCCCTAAAAGGGTCAGTCCACCCAAAAAACATTTCACTGTTCGCTGGAGAGTAAAAATGCCAAAACACCACCACAGACTAAATTCAGTTTCTTTGATATTCCAATCGGAAAAAAAAATGTTTATCTAAAACAAAAATCCAAACTTCAACCTAAAAAAAAAAAAAAAAAAAAAAAAAAAAAAAAAAGGGGATTGGAGAGGTTGTAAAAGTTTTGACCCACTCAAGTTTTTCAGGCCATTTTGAAGCTTTTGCGAGGGGGTTTCAATTTATTTTTTTTAAACTTCAGGCGTTATTTTGGCCAACGGAGAGCAGTACCATCAATGACATCATAGGTCAGGTTTCTCCTCAGTAAACTTCACACCATCATCCGAGTGGTGTGGAGTCAGCCAGAACAGTTTACTGAGGAGGAACAGGAAGTGAGAAATTCAGACAAATAAAAAATAAATTTAGAAGGCAAATCGAAGGAAAAAGGTAAGTCAACCAACAATGCACTAGCTTAAAAGGAGCCCATTTAGAAAATAAAAAACAAACCTTTACAACCCCTTTAAGTAGCAGCACAACACTTGGGTTCCTTTCACACATGAGGACTGTTTGATCAGTTCAGTCACCTTTTTCCCCCAAAAAATAAAAAAAATGGATGAAGTTTACATCAGTTTCTCATCCGTCAGCTAGAGTCTTTAACCACTTGAGACCCGGAGTAATTTTTTAATGCAAAAAAGACAGACCACTCGCCCAATTACATTGTTTTTTTTGTAGATTTTTTTTTATTTTATTTTTTAACGGATGAAAAATAGGGCTTTCATTTGTCCAAAAAAAAAGGGAGGGATGTTGACGGAAACATGAAAATAGATGGTCATCAGTTTTTCCATAGGAATGCATTGATCTCCAATTTTTATCCGTTAACGGATGGATGAAAAAACGGATGAACTTATGTGTGAAAGGGGCCCAGGGTGTGAATGGGCACCAATAAATACAAAAGGGAATCTCAATGTTGAGGATTGTCGCTCTTCAAACAACATGCAATAAAATTGCTCTGGTTGGAATGGGGGCTTCAATGGGGTTGTGATTTTTATGGGATCTTCAAAAGAGTTTTTCAGGATTTGATATTTTAGAAGGTGCAGAAAAACAACCCCTCAACCTCTCCTAGCCCTCGCCTTGGAGCACATAGGTCTCCACAATCCTTTGACCAAAAGCCAAGTTTTTATGACTCTCTCCTTGAGGGCAACGTTCAACACCTCCTCCACTTTGTATTTCCGAAGATCTGGGCAGCTTGAGCCACACCAATGGTCCGAAATCTGGGACACATCTGCACATGGCTTGCTGAACTGGTCATTCAGAGGCGCAAAATTACAAACTAAAAATCGGATGGTACATGGCATCCTATAAACTAGTGGTCTCCAAAACTGCAGCCCGGGGCACCATTCCTCCCATTGACACCAAAGGTGCTTTATTTACTCCCACTGCCGCCAAGAGAAATTACATTTCCAATGGCCACAGTCCAGCCTCCCTAAAGTCTGAGGCCGGGTTCACACTATTGCGAATTGGATGCGGGATCCCTGCATCCAATTCGAAATAGCAGGAGAATGTGAATGGCTCTATGGAGCCGGTTCACACATCTCCGATGCGGCTCCGGTGCGAATTTGCACAGGAGCCCTGTGCGTCTTTTGGCCCGTTTTAGGTCAGAATTCAGTAAAAAATTCAGGCTGAAATAGGACCTGAAACGGTGAACCAGGACGCACTGGACCCCTGCTGGGAGCCGCATCGGCATTAGGCGTGAACAGAGCCTGAAGGACCTTTGTTTATAAAGTTTGGAGACACATGCTGTAGACAAACAAAATTCATGGAGGGCACCTAGGATCTTAGTGCCCGTGCACACTACCGCAACTTGGGATCAGACTTGAAAATAGTTCTCAGGCTAACCCCTCCCTCCCACAGAGCCGATTGGCCACTGGCAAAGTCGCCTGTCCTGGAGGCAACTTGAAGTTGCCTCGCAAAGTCGTGCCGACTTTCCTATCGCTGTAGTGTGAACCGGCAGGGGTTGCAGACCATAGGGTACACCAACACACATCTACCTCAGAATCAAACGACTTTGCATAGGAATCTATCAACTAGCATACACTGTCCGAGTACAGCATTCCCGAAAACCCATATGAAGATCTTCTTAATCTGTCAACCAACTGGCATCACCACCAACACAATTCAGGTTTCTTACTTTGATGGCCAAGCATACTCTGGCTAAAGGTTGGTGGTCTGAAACTCAAACAGTCACACAAGTTAACAAAAATTACGTTGTATCTGGTCAGGAAACACTAGTGGCCATTCTTCACAATAAAGTCAAACTCAAAATGTGGACTCCGTGGATATCACATTGCTTTCCTGTAGACTTCATTGGCTCACTATGGACCATTTAAAACTGATGGTACTTGAAACGGTGGTAACCATGATGGGCCAGCTCCATTCCCCACCCAATAGCCTCCCTATCCCTTCCTACTGTCCCTTTCTTCTCTCTACTTCACACCAGGGTTTCTCTAGGAACTTAGGGTTCCCTCCAGAGAAAGGCAGAGTTAAACTAATCTTCCTTGTTCTGGAAAAGAAGGAAATTGCCTGGTGCCAAGGGCCGACTATGCAGATATCTCCATACCTTGCCAAGTAGCATATAGTTTTAACAATTGGATACCCACCTGTTCTCTACTTGCTCAAGCCAATAGGCATAACAGTAATAAAAGCAAAATCCCAAACAAAAATGTAATCGTATTACCTGCAAGGCCAGAATCTTATGACTTAGCAGTACAGAACAGTGCTTTTTAGCATCGGATAAATGCCTAAAGTGTCTGAAGACCTTCAGTCGTAACCTTGAACAAGCAATCTCTATTATAGCCAAGTGCTGTACATAGGTCGGGAACTTTGTCCGTGAGGAGAATGCTAAGCGAGTCCAAGAATAAATCCCAGGAACTTCAATAATTCCATTACGGGAATAAGTGACCATTAGCCTGTAGATGTTTCCATGATGAACCCAAAGAAAACATCTGCTCATCCGCCAGACAGCGCCTCCAGAATCAAATCTCAACTCGCTTATGCAAGCCATTCAGGAGATAGATGTTATGAACTCAAAATCGATGGAAAAGCCATAGGAATGACAGCAGAACGCGACAACCTGCATTCAGTTCTTTCAGTCCAGGCACCACTGCCAGACAGCACAGCCATATCAATTATCTCACTTTTCTTTACTTGGAGGCAAGCAATGTAGCTTAGTCGTTGGGCCATAATGCTTATCCACAGTGCCAACAATGAATAAGAACCTACCTGCTGATGTGCAAGTATGCTCACAGTGATAGATCATTCTGAGGCCCTATTCTTTTACGACTAAGAGGCACTCCAAGGGGCCGCTGGAGGATGCCATGAGTATGTATAAAAAAAAAAAAAAAAAAAAAAAAAAAGGAACCAGCTCCCTTCATGCCCAACCCAATCCCCATCACATGTTCCCCCTCTCTACCATGCCCAACCTTTCCCAAGACATTTCTGGTCCTAGGGTGACAACGCCTGCTGTACTATATCAAAAGCTACAGAGCAGCATTGTCACCCTATTTCCTGGCCCCCACCATTTTCATCCCAATCCCATTTTCCCCACTCCACTATGCCCAACCATCCCCAAGAAATTCTTCCAGTAACACATTTCCAGTTCTAGGGTGAACATGCTTGCTGTACTATATGTAATTTACAAAGCAGCGTTGCCTCCATACTACCCCCGTTAGGTCCAGCCCATCCCATGTTCCCCAACCTTCAAATTCTTCCAGTAACAACAATGTCCGTCCTAGAGTGACAACGCTTGCGGTACAATATCTAAAATCTATGGAGCATTGCTGTCCCCCTAGGACAAGTTTGTGTGTTTGGACTACAGAGCACCCACCTCCTCACATAGAGGGAAGGAGAACCGGTAGCCCACAGAGTGGCCTGAGACCAATGCTACCCAATAGTACTGCAGCAGAGGCAGAGAGTCAAAGACATCAGCTTCCTGGATTTCCAGTAGGATCAACAGGTATGCCTTCCACTGATCCAATGGAACAAAGAGCTTTCAAAAATGGTATATTTACCAGACCAGCAGGGAGCAAATAGGAGAAGTTCATTGTTAGGACATACAAAAAAGGAAAAGCGCAGGGACACCAACGGTCTAAACTATTGGCATAA
This sequence comes from Rana muscosa, assembly GCA_029206835.1. Taxonomy (NCBI): domain Eukaryota; kingdom Metazoa; phylum Chordata; class Amphibia; order Anura; family Ranidae; genus Rana; species Rana muscosa. The sequence continues at coordinate 238,261,288 of CM055123.1, read as the reverse complement.
CCAAGTCTAAATTTGTGACAATGCACCAAATTCTCAGACCTTGGGTGGTCTTCTCCTAAAGAGCCATGGATGTAAGCAGAATACCCCCACAGCTGCAGATTTTACACCGCCGACTACTCAGCACTGCTGGCATGCACAGTTTAAATTTTCTTCAACAACACCAACCTGGCTCCAAGTGTGACAAATCTGTACTGAACGCCTGCAGCACACAGATTAGTGCTGAAAACATCTCAGGGCGTCCATTTGGGTTATTAGTGTGACCTCTCTAGTGAACCGGGAACCGGTCCTGAAAAGCTTTCAAAGCCACCATCGGAGTCTGGAGGTCTCCGCTCACCAGCCCAACATCTGGCTTTCATTTGTTTGAGCTGGAAACTTGACCTTGCTTACCAATACAGAAAATGGCATTACAGAACGACCGGCGCCCCTCCGCCCCTTTAACCGCTTGCTTTCCGGGCCGATGAGATCTCAGAAGAGGGGGTGTCACAGCCCCTATTATTGTTTGCACTGGCGCGTTCTCACATTGCACACCGCTGGCCTGCGAAGAAGGAAAACCTGTTCCAAGACCTTCGAGCAGATGGGGAAAAAAATCATCTGAGCGGAAAACCAGCTGAACTGGTTTCAATCTCGGTTTTCTCAGCTTTGAGGGTTCGCTTACAGGAAACCGTAAGCTCTTCAGGCAAGCTGCGATTAACGCGGTCAGTTTTTGGGAGGCTCCACGCTCGTGAATATAATAGAATTTTCACTCCTGGCAAAATGGCCAGATAGGCAACTGAAAAAATATTCACCTGAATTAATTCTGTTTGTCAAATCTTGTGATCCAGGTACCCCCTTACAAGCTTAGCAGGGAATGAACCAACAAGATCCCCTGTCACTGAACACAGCTCTTCAGAGTTGTTTGGTGAAGCTCAAAGTGGATCACCAGGTGCCTCCGCTCAATCATTGGCTGGGACCCAGTGATCGGCATGTGCTGCGATGAATCACAGCACAGCCGGCGCGCATGCATGCCCTCTACCAGGAAATGCAGAATCACATAATATAAATTACACACAAATTCTGTGCACAGCGGCCACCCTGTAGCAGTAAAATCTACAGGAAGTGGTTTTTAACTGACTATCTATGCCTCCTCTATGGTTCAGAGTTTTCTGCTCCCCTGTCGCCGACCAATAAAACACCTCCCAACCACCTGACCAGTAACATGGTGTCTGCCCGATTTTTTGGGGGAGATATAGTTCTTAGGAGCCAGAAAACAGCGCTATCCTGTGACCACAGAATTTAGAATGCATAAGCCTCCTACCCCTGTACAGGTATGTACAGCAGGACCGCCATTAGAAATCAAGGGGCCCCATTACGCCTGCCTGCCAGCTGCCCACCCTCCACTCTAGGAGGTTCCAGAATATTAGTAAAAGTCCCTTCTCTTTTTTTCCAACCCCTTAACAGTATATAAAAAAAAAAAAAAAAGTCCTCTTCTCTCTCTGCCCCCTGATCCCATTGCTGAACCGATAGGGGGTAGAGCGGGCCCAATACAGGAGGGGCCAGCTCTACCCCCATCTGTGGCCCTGGTGTACAGGTTTCAGCTTTGTACACATCTGTAGAGGGCAGCGGCAGTCAAAGTCTATTGGTCTGGCCACACAAATGGGTAAAGCGGCGCCGCTTTCAGCAGCGTTAAAAACATAGAACAAAGCTGCGCCCGGGGCTGTAATTTCTGTATCATTTACACCAATCCTTCAGATTTAGCCAAGGATCTTATGTGACGCCACATAATTGACTCACTCAGGGCCAATAAGTAAATATTAATAATGCATAAGCAGCGGGGGCGCCAATAGCTACATCCTGTTGATATTTACACATCAGCCCTGATTAACAGCAGCTGCCAATAGGGTCAGGTATGCATGTAAACATCAGCACAAGCTTTACATGTATACAGACAGGATCTTATTGCCAGCGCTATAAAAACCAAGATTATTAATAAATACAGTCACGCTAATGAGGCCTTAAAGCAGCTCTACGGGCAAAAATTCTCACGCAAATACTCCACAATAGCCACATAGGATATTGATCCACTACGGTTTATGCCTTCCAAGTGTCTTTGTAAACCCAGATATTGCCTTGTAAAAAAGTAGCAGTGACATCGAATATGGGCTGCCCGCAGAAAACTACAGGAAGGGGGCGGAGACCAGACCAGTCACCCTGTACAAGGAGAAAGCAGAGCTGTGGGAGGGGCCCAGCAGGCTCCACCCACTACAGGAGGGTGCAGAGAGACCAGTGCTGTGGGAGGGGCCCAGCAGGCTCCGCCTAATATAGGCTTCCTGCAAAAAAAAAATACAGGAGGGGGGGTCGAGACAAGACCAGTCACCCTGCACAAGGAGAGAGTAGCAGTGAGAGGTCTTTATTACAGGAAAAAGTCTCACACTGGATTACTGCACAGATCTGGAAAAAATAAAAATTACACAAAGCACACTGAGATTCCAGGAAGAATACACATGACGAATGGATTTTGAAATTATCTTAATAATATTAACTTATCCTGGAGTTCAGCTTTAATGGTCACCCCTGGCTGTACTACATTTCAGTGGGAGGCAGCGCTACAGATTTCATGCAACTGCCTGATCTTTGTTTTCTTCATATCGAGTGATAGCGACAAACACAAATTTTATTTTTTTATTATTATTATTAAGAATATTATGAGAGTTTACATGGAATACTGCAGAGGAGGAGGAAAGGGAAGAAAAGAAAATGGAGAAAATTTTTTACATATCAGAAAAACATGAAGCGAAAAAATAAAAAAATAAAAACCCTAATCCTTTCCATGACCTGCTGGTTGGGTCTATGCTCTTATCTCAACAGGAAATCGTGATGATTTTACAGGAAAGGTTTCTGAGCGAATGTTTATTAAAGCAAAACACTGGATGGAATCCATCTATTTCTCAGCCCGTAAAAAGTGATATCCGTGTGAAAATATTAGGTAGTTACATTTCCGCACACAGAAAATTATAAAATACATGGTTATAAACATGCAACTAAAAAAATATTTATTTTTTCAATATTAAAAAGTACATGTAAACCATCATACCCTGCAAAACAACCCACTCAGTGTAAAATAGAAATGAAATGCAAATATTTATGTATAAAAAGTTTTATAAAGTGGTCACATTCCCTCTGTTCTTAAAGTGGAGTTCCACCCAGAAAAACCAACTACATACCGGCACAAGCAGAACACTATCACCAAGTAAAAGGCCACATAAAAAAAAAAAAAAAAAAAAAAAGAAGAAGTATAGTGTAAATACCGTATAGTTTTTAGCTGCCACTTCCGGGCTTTCCCTCCCACGGGAGTAGGCGTTCCTACTCCTTTCCCCGGCGCTGCAATGTCTCCTGGGAGCACAGTGTCATGTTTCCCAGGAGACAATATGGAACGCCGTTGTTCCATCGAGCTGGTTCTGCTATCGGATAGGTCCTGGGATGGTCTGCACAGGCGCAATTGAATTTGACGGAAATCCCAGAGTCTGAACAGTTCGTCAGCTGGGGATGCTGCTCGTCGCACATTGGTTAGACACGCCGCTCACTCGTTCTATACAGCCAATGCTTTTCTCATAGGGGCGGTGTTCTATCGATACGGCTACTCGCCGTAAACACTGCAGGCGCTTCCAGGAAATGATTGCTTGTGGGCTTCACAATGCCCACAACCAAAATGGAAACTGTTAGGAACCGATTTTAAAAGTTCTTATTTGCCATGAAAACGGACAGGGGATATTTGAAGACACCAAACAAGTGAGTTTAACTTTGTATTGTGAAACCCAATTGAATGCACCAAAAACAAACAATCGCCGCAGAACCTCCGCTTTAACTGCATAAGAGCTGGGGGGGGGGGGGGGGGACAGTAGTAACACTGATCTTCCCAGTAAATGGCTGTGCGGGGGCAGGGTGTCAGGAGAAGTCTGATCATTGGAGCAGAGCAGGCTGAACTCTCAGCATGGCTGATAAAAAAAGAAAAACACCTGACCACACTGTGCTCTCCTGCAGGAAGGAAAAAAAAAAAGAAAAGGAAGATTATTAGTACTACAAAAACAAAAATAATATGTATGTATGTATGTATGTATGTATGTATGTATGTATGTATGTATGTATGTATGTATGTATGTATGTATACACACACACACACACACACACACACACACTAGGGCTGGGAAAAAAAATCGATTTTAATCTTGAAGCGAGTTTTGAGTTCAAATTTGAAGAAAATCGATTTTTTTAAAAATATTTTTTTTTTCCCCTTCAAAGTTTCCGTAGTAGGGCTGCAGGGGGCGTATCCGGAATGGCACTGGGTGGCGTTACCCCAATTACATCTACTCGCCGCAGCGAGTAGATGTAATGTAACACTAACCGCAAGCCGCCATCTGCCTACCTGATCAGCGTGTCATGCAGACAGACGGCGGCCATTGCAGTGTTCAAAAGCCGCGCCTCCCGAGTCCTCGTCGTCTGTGATAGGCGGAACGCTCAATTTCACAGCAGGCAGTGTTCAGCCTATCACGGACATCCTCTCATCCTCGTCTGTGTTATGAGGATGAGCGGATGTCCGTGATAGGCGGAACACTGAATGCTGGGAAATTGAGTGTTCCGTCTATCACAGACGAGGAGGCACGGCTTTTGAATACTGGAATGGCCGTCGGTGTAGCAGTAAAATCCGTATTCCATGAAAATCTGCATCAGGTACGGGCACAGTGAGGCACAGTTCAATTCAACTAAGAGTAACCTCAAGATTTTTTGCTTTTATTAGCTAAATCCAAATACAGTATTAATAATTTGGATGTTTAACAATCTTTGTTGCACACTGACTTTGCAGTTCTTTGTTGATGCACTTTACTTAATATAATAATAATAAAAAAAAATAAAAAAAATTTTTTTGGAGGGGGAGGAGGAGAATCACCCAGCCCTAATTTATATATATATATATATATACACACACACACACACATACATATACACACACACACACACACCTCAAAAAAATAAATAAAGGAACACTCTTTAATCAGGAGTATAGCATCAAGTCAATTAAACTCCAGGGATATTGATCTGGTCAGTTAAATAGCAGGGAGGGGGGTTGTTAATTTCATTACCACCAAAAGCAGCTGAAACTGATTAACAGGTGCACTAGATGGGCAAATTCCTTCAAAAACAGGAATGTTTTTTCAGGTGGAGGCCGCTGACATTTTTTCCCTACTCATCTTTTCTGACTGTTTCTCACTAGTTTTGCATTTGGCTGGGGTCAGTGTCACTACTGGTAGCACGAGGCGAGACTTGGACCCTATAAAGGTTGCACAGGCAGTCCAACTCCTCCAGGATGGCACATCAATACGTGTCATTGCCAGAAGGTTTTCCGTGCGTCTCCCAGCACACAGTCTCAAGAGCATGGAGGAGATTCCAGGAGACAGGCAGTTACTCTAGGAGAGCTGGACAGAGCCGTAGAAGGTCCTTAACTTATCAGCAGGACCGGAATCTGCTCCTTTGTACACAAAAGGAACAGGATGAGCACTGCCAGAGCCCTACAATAAGACCTCCAGCAGGCCACTGGTGTGAATGTCTCTGACCAATCAAAAACAGACTTCATGAGGGTGGCCCGACGTCCTCTAGTGGGCCCTGTGCTCACTGCTCGGCATCATGGAGCTAGATTCGCATTTGCCATTGAACACCAGATTTGGCGCCCTGTACTTTTCACAGATAAGAGCAGTTTCACCGTTAGCACATGTGACTGAAGTGAAAGGGTCTGGAGAAGCCGCGGAGAACTTTATGCTGCCTGTAACATCGTTCAGCATGACCGGTTTGGTGGCGGGTCAGTGATGGTCTGGGGAGGCATATCCATGGGACGCACAGACCTCTACAGGCTACACAATGGCACCCTGACTGCCATTAGGTATCGGGATGAAATCCTTGGACCCATTGTCCGACCCTACACTGGTGCAGTGGGTCCTGGGTTCCTCCTGGTGCACGACAATGCCCGGCCTCATGTGACGAGAGCATGCAGCCAGTTCCTGGAGGATGAAGAAATTGATACCATTAAATGGCCTCCACGCTCACCTGACCTAAATCCAATAGAACACCTCTGGGACATTATGTTTTGGTCCATCCGGTGCCGCCAGGTTGCACCTCAGTCTGTTCAGGAGCTCAGTGATGCTCTGGTCCAGATCTGGGAGGAAATACCCCAGGACACTATCCATCGTCTCATTAGGAGCATGCCCTGATGTTGTCAGGCATGCATACAAGCACTTGGGGGCCAAACTACTGAGGACCATTCTGAGTTGTTGCAATGAAATTTCAGCAAAACCGACTAGCCCTGCTGCATAATTTTTTCAATTTGATATAGGGGCGTCTTTGAATTCAGCCCTCTGTAGGTTGATAATTTTCATTTCCATCAAATGATGTGGAATCCCTTCATTCCTAACATTACCCAGTCCATATCCAGCATGAGATTTTTCCCTATTGAGATCTGATGTGTTTTCAAAGTGTTCCTTTAAATTTTTTTGAGCAGTGTATACATCTATCATTTTTTAAATATATATATAAAAATAAGTTTATTACTTGGTACTACAAAAAGATATGTATGTATGCGGTCCAATTTAGACTGATTATAGGATTACCAGTTCAAGGGACAACTGATCGCATCCTTTTAGAGACAAGTACAGATTACAAAAAGACAACCCAATGGGGCGACAGGACTTTAATGGATGCGAGGTTGTCCACTGAGGTAGACACGTACAATTTTTTGTTAGAATAAATCTTTATTCTACATATAGGTTAAAAATCCATTCATGGGTTGTCAAAGCCATACCACTCTTAAAAACATGAATATAATGTACAGGCGTAAAGCTATATCAGCGGCTTAACACAGATCCATATTTTGGAGTTAAACAGTAAATTTTACACATTCGTTTCCATAACGCATTGGGTTCCAACACGTTTCGCAGAGCACTTCTGCTTCTTCAGGAAACTTGCGTGTGTGTCAATTGACCCTCAGCAATCCACCAAGAGACAGTCACATTAACACTGGACCACCCAAGGCGGAGCAGACGGGGCCACAGCCGCACTGTCCACGACTGCTTTAACGTCCAGGTGGGTTGGGTAACAAATCTGCTGCAGCAAAGTCCAAATCCCATGTTTTTTTAAGCGTGGTATGGCTTTGACAACCCATGAATGTTTGGGTTTGTTTTTTTTATTACATATTTGTACAATAGAGAGGATTTTAATAAAAACTGAACATGTCTACCTCACATCCATTAAAGTCCAGTCACCCCATTGTTTTTTTTTTTTGGAATCTGTACATGTCTTCAGACTGGTCAGCCACCACATTCCGAACCTTGAGTAGCTAAATCCTGGTTGTACAAGACATGGGGGAGCGGTAGTCACTGGGGTATGCTGAAAAAACCCTGCAAGATCTTTAAGAACAAAAAAAAAAAAACACACACAACACACACAACACACACACACGATGTTGCGTCTCTCGTCACCGCCATCTGAAGTTCCGGCAGATCACCGGGCAGCTTATAACGAGCCTTGTTAAACATAAAACCCGAATTTCACCAGCTCCATTACCAACACTTTGAAAGGCGAGAAGCCTACATGATGGCTGTCATCGGGTTCCGTAGCTCCAACTGGCCCGGTAGGCCGGACTATTGAACTGTCTTATGTACACAACGTCCTCAATCCCAAAACAAACACGTTACATTTAGAGCACACATACGGGACACTGATAACAGCCACACACGCAGATAACAGGTGTGAGAGACAAAGAAAAACGGCTGCAGACGAGACGGCGATTGGACACGCAATATTGCAGTGAATGGGACTTTAACAAATCAGGACGGCACTGGGGAATAGTGGTCAGCCTGGCTTCAATGGGGCCTGCCATCTGCATGGAGTTTGTAGGCTCACCTCTAGTCTCTGGGTGGGTAAAGGTCCACCAGTTTCTTCCCCCTAAAATATACAGACAGATCAATAAGTCCTACACAATTGTGCCTACTTCATCCAGAGCATACGCACACAAATTTTGTTCTAGAATTTAAATCTTAGCGTTAATGCAGCTTATTAGTTGAGGGCGCAGGTGTCTATGGCTGCTTAGTGTCCTCTGTTAAGACGCAGGTGGCTATGGTGACATAGCATCCACTGTTGCCAGGACTCATGAAGTTATGGTCACCTAGTGTCCTCCATTGCTAGGATGCAGGCAGGCATTGCTGCCTAGCAGCCTTCAGGGGCAAGATGCAGGTGGCAGCCTAGTGTTCTCCGTTGCTAGGATGCAGGCAGGCACTGCCACCTAGCGTCCTCTGCTTCAAAAGCAAAAAAGGCGATAATGGTCAACATTTTCAGTTACTAGGATGCAGGCAGCTAAGAACCCCCCCCCCCCCCCATCACCCTCCACTGCTAGAACCCAGACACTCTGCCTAGTGTCCTCCATTGCTGCCTAGCATGATCCGTTGCCAAGATGTAGGTAGCTATGGTCACGTAGTATCCTCTGTTGCTAGGAAGGAGGCAGCTATGATCACCTAACTTTATCTTTTGCTGGGAAGCAGGCAGCTACTTCATTTAGACACAGGTGCCTATGGCCACCTAGTATCCTCTGCTGCCAGGATCCAGGCAGCCAAGGCCACCTAGTGTGCTCCATTGCTAGTAAGCAGACAGCTATGGCCGCCTAGCATTCTCCGTTGCTAGGATGCAGGCAGGCATTGCCACCTAGATTCCTGTATTTAGGATACAGGCGGCTATGGTCAGCTAACACTCTGTTGCTAGTACACAGACAGCTATTACTAATGAGTGCCCTTTGTTGCCAGGATGCAGGCATTGCCAGCTAGCGTCCTCCATTGCTAGGACCCATGCAACTCTTGCTTTTTAGTCTTCTCAGTTGTTGGCACACAGGCAGCCAATACCCCCTAGCATCCTCTGTTGCTAGGATGCAGACAGGCAAAGTGACATACCCATACGTTGTTGTCTGCTTCTGGGTATTGAGTATATGTACTGTATCTATACGCACTTGTAGACTGACCACCCATGCTGCCGTTTCCGTGTTTAGGGCGCATGCATGCGTGCCCCTTCCTGCCGTCACCCACTGTGATTGTACACAGCGAGAGTCTCAGCAGGTCCAGGTGTCCTGTCGAGAAATGCCCCCCTGATACTGCACATGCGCAGCACGGGGCCGCCGAAAGCTTCCGAACATCGGAATTTACGATCAGCTGTAGACAGTGCCTGCGCACAATAGGTAACATTGTGCCACACGCTCCCGAAGCTCTGCAAGGGGCGGATTTCATGATGGACGCGTATGAGGGGCCGATGCCTACAGAAGGGGGTGTATTTTGTAATGATAGGCGGTGCTGTCAAGATGTGGGTGGAATTTTTCACAAACCTCAAATACATCTCCGCTATTCTTCTTACACCTAAAAAAAAAAAAAAAAAAAAAAAAAAAATGTATATGTTTTGTAGATGTATGTACACACACACACACACACACACACACACACACACACACACACACACACACACACAGTTTATGCCAGGTTTTTCAGCCCTTTTCTAGGGCAGAAAATACCCATCTCGTCTTGTACTCGAGTCAGTGTACCTTGGGCGTCCATTTTTTTTTATAAAACTCGCGGCTTCCTCCTGGTCCCGTGATAGCCGTTTGACACTGTGTTCAGTGTTCCGCCTATCACGGACGTTATTTCATCCTCAGACAAGAGAAGGTCCATGATAGGCGGAACAATGAACACTGTCTGCTGGGAAACTGAGTCGGAGGATAAGAGGACCTCCGTGATAGGCGGTAGCGGAACAGTGTCCAACGACTATCACGGGGACCAGGAGGAAGCCGCGAGTTTTAAAAAATGGACGGCCGCAGCGCAGCCCGTCAAGAATTTCAGGTACACTGCAATGGGCACAGTGAGGCGTGCAAATGGGCATTGTTGTCCCTCTTTTCCGCTTACAGTAGCTGCTGCATTCTCACCCTAGGCTTATACCTCAAGTCAATAAGTTTTCCCATTTTTTTGTGGTAAAATTAGGTGCCCCGGCATATACCCGAAAAAATAGATAGATCTATCTCTCTCCCCCCCTCCCATAATTGATTTTTCGTTTAGATCGCAAAAAAATTGTTAACATCCTTGTACCTTATGTGCACGTCTATGTTGTAACTTAGACATGTTGCTGCATTTTACAATAGTCACATGACAACAGAAATCTTCGTTCTGAACACGTTTCTGGCTCTGATCTGAAATCCACATGCTTGAATCTGGGGGGGGTGGGGGGGGGGGGGCTTTCCTTCTCAGGTTTAGCTCTACTACATTTAGTGGTACAAGAATGAAAATCCCCCCTTATATACGGAGTATGTGTCCTTCTAGATAATGTACAAGGCACAAACTAATTGTCCTTACTTTCAGGACCCTGCAGTAGCCCAAATATCAGAACTGCAGCTTCCATTCATAGCTTCTCACACAGATGGGTTTGCCATTACGGCAGGTCCCTTTAAATCGCCCTCATTCTTTTCTCAAGGAATGAAGCAGCGAGCGTTCTTGTGGTTTCTGTTTACCAACACTGAGCTTGCCCTGATGTAATCACTGGATGAATTATTTGTATTTTGCGATTGCTAAGCAGGAAACAAAAACAGGCCCAAAGTCACGGCTGATCCGAGGAGGAGCCAAATAAGCAGGCTGAGGGCCGGAGAGGGATCCAAAAAAAGCTCCTGGACTGAAACGGTTTATTCCGATTTCGCTGCACACCGAGCTTTTCACAATGTGCATTAGAAGCTGCAGCAAGTCAGATAGAGCCGCCCCTTTTCCTGGCTGGAGGAAATCAAGCTCAGGGGTCTGTTACTAAACAAAGAGCCAGTTTACTGTCCTTTAGACTTAAGTGGGGCCAGACTGACCATTGGGGGGGTAGAAAAGCTCCCGATACCAGTGGGGAGGAAGTGTGCCCCATCTTCGGTGTCAGTGGAGAGGAAGTGTGCCCCATCATTGGTGAGGAAAATAGTGCTTCAAGGGCCAGACAAAAAGCAAGCAAAGGGCCACAGTTCAGAGACGACTAGCTCTTTCCTCCCCAGCCCAACTGTCCCTGGCCTGCCCTTTCATTGGATTTCAGTTCTTTCAATCATGAAGGCTCAGCATCAACATATGGGTATCAAGGACGGCCTGCATGCAAATACAGTGGAAAGGTCCACTCTTCTCTACCAATATCCACCCATCAGGGCATTTTGATCATTTGTATAGCTCCTGCCAAGAGCCAGCCCACTGCTTGCATCAGAGCTGAGAGGAGCACTAAGCAGATAGCAGATAAGGCAATCTTTTATGCTACACAGTGCTTCAGCAAACAAAATATATCTTTCATTCAGAGTCAAGATGTAGTTTAAGCGACTCCCACCAGCTGCCGTAGGCGTATAATCGTTACCATGCATTAGCCGAGTTGTAAACGTGACGGTGGAGCTATACTCAGCACATAATTGCAGTAAAGCGCATCCCAGCTGAGTGTCGCCACCTCGCCTGCCTTCCACAGCAATTGGGGCAGTTTGTTTCTCATTAGGTACATACATGACCTCAAACTGCTCTTCGCTTCTCCAACGTCTCCAATCTCCAGAACAATGGAAAACATCGTTATGGCTCCAAAAAGACACAGACTCCATAAAACTTGCAACATGCTTGGGGTACAAGGGAGCGCCTGCCAAAAACATTTTTATTTAAAATGTAACTAAAGCCAAAAAGCTTTTGGATTTAGGTTTCAGATAGCATAGAGAAGGGCGATTGTGGTCTGTGTCCTTGTTGGAAAGATACTCTCTAAAGCCTGGTTCACTCCAGTGCGTTGCATCGAACTTTCCTTATTGCGCGTTTACGTGCATTTAGTTAAGAATAAGGTTAAGAAGGGCAGTCTTAACGAAAAAGGCAGCTCGAAGGTTGAGGGTCCCGAGCCAAAAAAAAGGCAGCCCGAAGGTTGAGGGTCCCGAGCCAAAAAAAAAGGCAGCCCGAAGGTTGAGGGTCCCGAGCCAAAAAAAAGGCAGCCCGAAGGTTGAGGGTCCCGAGCCAAAAAGGCAGCCCGAAGGTTGAGGGTCCCGAGCCAAAAAAAAAAAGGCAGCCCGAAGGTTGAGGGTCCCGAGCCAAAAAAAAAAAAGGCAGCCCGAAGGTTGAGGGTCCCGAGCCAAAAGAAACCAGTGGATGAGTGCCCAGAGGTGAAGGCAACCAGGAGGAAGTTGAGGGCCCAGAGCGATGGCAGTCTGAAGTTGAGGGCCTTGAGTCAAAAGGCAAGCAGAAGTTGAGGGTTCAGAGACAGCCAGCCAAAAAGGTCCCAAAAAACAAAAAAAAAACAAATACCAAAAGCCGAGGGCATTTGACAACCAGACATTTGCATATGTGTGCCACTCTTGTGATCAAAGATTTTAGCCAGAGACGACAATGTTATAATATAGATATACAGCAATTAAAGTGGGGGGGGGGGTCACCATTTGTGCGTGTGTGGGGAGACATGGCTGGTTGTAGGACTTGGTAAATCACTGGGGCGTTTTTCTTATTAAACCTCAATTACATAGAGAACAACCTGGAGTTCCTGGACATATTTCTCATCACAGGAGATTGAAGAACACAACAGAATGTGCTCGCCAACGCCGCGCCGCCTTATCTGTCAGACATCATGGCTGAGTCTTATCGGCTCAGAGAAGTTTATTATCTAATGACTGGATAGCCAAGAGGATCCCAAAACACCTCAGCGCCAATCTCTCATACTTCATCTGGATTCTCTCACTGGGAAGGGTGGGATCCTGATAACAGACGCCCCATCCCTACACAGAGCTGAGAGAGGGCCAGGAAAAGGAGAATACAAACTTAAAACAATGGGGGAAGGGAAAAACAATGGGAGGCAGAGAAAAAAAAAAAAAAAAGGGAACAGGGGTGTGGAGGAGCAAGAGTATGGTGAAGGGAAAAATGGAGATGAGGGAGCATATGGGAAGAGGGGGGAGTGAAGAGTATATAGGGTGAAGAAGAGAAAGGAGAAAGGGGGGGGGGGTAGAGAAAGTAAGGGAAGGGAAAAGACATACAGATTGTAATGCAATACCGATATGAGAGGGTACAACTATTCAGAATCGGGATTGGTTTGTTGCAGTCCAGAGGGCAATGGTGCCTCCGTCTCTCCCATCCCGGGGAGTACCCCGTGTAGTCTTAGGATTTTTGGGGTAAAGCCAGCTCTGAGGACATTCCAATGTCGTTCTTTCAGTAGAATGGGCGGGATGTTAGTGAACCTGGTGTCACGGTCCTCCAGGGTGGCATCTGTTCAGAGTGTCAGTGAAGATGACAAGACCAAGCCAATGACAGCAGCCAATCTTGGCGAGGACAGAATTACCATCTGTGTGCCGACAAAAATACATCCCGTGTGATTTCATCTGTGACCGACATCTCAGGCATCCCATTCCTCCACACCGGGACGGACCTCATTATACATGGCAGGTCATGTCTACAAAACAGAATCCTCCAATGGACTCCACAATCCCAGAGAGGGGGTGGTGGGAGTAAAATACTGACTTGGGTTCCAATTCCCCCCCCCCCCCCAAACTCCATCCAAACCTAGAAAACAAAGATCTGAACATACAAGGGCCCATTCACAACATAGCAACACGTACGCTCCGACATGTTAAGCGCACGTGTTTTAGCAGCACACGCTAGGTGCCTTACATTGCATTCAAAGTCTATGGCACCCCAACACACCTGCCAAGGAAATGCGTTTTTCAGAAGCTCAACGTATGGCAACGCAATAACGTGCGTATGCACTACTTTTCTTCCATCGCACCACAACGCACGTTCGGTCTCTTGCACACAGCCACAAAGAGCAGTACAGGGGCATGCAGTGTAAAATACATACAATCGAATGCTTTGACACCCGGGAGCTGCAGCATACTTTTGCCCAAAAGAGTGCATCAAAAAGGGCACGCCTGAGCAACTGGCAACACCGGCAGCAAGCATTGTACGCTCATATATGTGCGCAAATAAACGCACTGTGCTTTGGTCAATAGAATTAAATGAACTGTGACTTGTAACACCAATAAAGTTTTTTTTATTTTTGTATAAAAAAAACACACACACACACACACACACACACACAGCGCAACATGCAGTAACGCATTCTAATGTACTGCGCGTTTTTTTTGGGGGGGGGGGGGGTTTCTGTGCATACCAACCTATGCATGGGCTACCTTGCTGAAGGGCACGTTCGTGCGCGACAAAAACACACTAGGAAGCCCTTATAAAAAAAAAAGTGTTTTCCTTTAAACGTACTCTTTATTGCCAATAATGCCAACATCCATGTCCCATCACTGACCCTTCTGTCGCCAAGGCCACTGCGCAAGCACCGCGTTGGGAAAAACGTATGCCGGAGGCCACTGCAAGGCGGGCGGTGACACGACGTGCACGAACTGACATAATCTCTGTAATTTGCTAGAGGGGAATTCCTGCCAAAAAAAGCCGCAGATCAAACAGAGCAATTACAGGAACGCGGCTCGTTAGGAGGAAAAGACTTTAATGATGGACAGGTTTTGGGATAATTGCGGCGGGATACGGTTTTCTGAGCTGGTTCGCCCCGTTGACAGATGCGCCCAAGCGAACTTTACATTGCAAAGCGATCAACGCATGGACAGGGTTGCAGGATGGATTACAAAAAATAATGCCCCTCCGCCCGCCAAAAAATTACATTTAAGATTAAAATAATTGTGATAATGAGCGGTCGGACAGACGCGGGATTGTGCCCGCTATAGGAGGACGAAAATTGGACCAATCATAACTCATTATGTTTTATTACACTGATGAGCTACTGAAAGTACCTAATCGTATTAGAGCGGGGGCTGGGTTCAATTAGCGCAGTGATTTCATTATGAAGGGTCAGCTGGCTCTTTTTTGCTGCGTCATGCACAGGCAAGAGGCGTAGCGATGGCGGCAGAACTACAAGTTCCAGCATTCCAGATTTTTTGAACTGCAATAAAGAAGGAGGAATCCTTGAGATTGCTGTAATTGTTCACGCACCATTGTTTGGCAGTGCACTGCTCCGCAAGTGCATGATGCAGCAATGCATTTCTGCCCGCAGGTGTATTGGGTGCCATTCAAAAACTAAAGGAACTGCATCACACCAACCCGTTTAATGCGCGTTGCAGTAAGGAGATTGTACGAACTACCTTTAGGGCCAATTACATTGTTTTGGGTATGTTAAATGTGCGTTATGTTGCACATACCGTTTATCCACCCCAAATAAAAGCAATGAGCTGCCAATGCACCAAAATGTGTCAGTAGTATTTTAAATACTATGGTGCGTTAGAAGTGCCATAAGAAATGAATGGCAACTCATGTAACATGCAATGGTCTAAGGCAGGGGTCTCCAACCTTTTTACATAAAGTGCCAGTTTACTGTTCTTCAGACTTCAAGAGGGCCAGACTGTGGCCAGCAAGAGTAGAAGATGCCCCGTCACCAATATTATTGGGGGGGGGGGGTATCGCCCCATTGGTGGTATAATGGGAAGGAACAGTCCCTCCCGTCATTGGGGGGCATAGTGCCCCGTCATTAGTGCCAGTGGTGGGAGAGGTATAGTGCCCCGTCATTGGTGCTAGTGGTGGAGAGGTATAGTGCCCAGTCAGTGAAGGGGGGGGGGGTGTATAGTGCCCCATCATGTCAGTGAAAGGAATAGTGCCCTATTGTGGGTATGAATGACAGGAATTAAGAACCATCATTGGTGTCAGTGGGAGGACTAGTGCCTGGTGCCAAATATGAAGATGCATATTATATGTATTTATTCTGTCCAATGGCTGCTCGTTATAAAACAATGTCAGGTGATGGAGAAAGATAGAAAGATGCTCACGGAAAAAGTTACGCCTCGAGTACAACTATTTTTCCCTCCTCCAATCATCCAGCTGGATAAAAAAAAAAAAAAAAGGAAAAAAGTCTTTCCACAAAATTCAGAAGAATCCCGGAATTTAGGTAAAACGTCAGAACTCCCAGCAGGAGGAGAGCCGACTATCTGACCTTAGTCGGACTTATCCAACCCCCCCCCCCCCCCAACAGACAAATCTAGACCCCCACCCCCATTTATAATCACCAACCCGCGGGTGGTATGGCGTATTGGCACAATGTGTAATCACCAACATGTAGTTGGTACAGAAGACTGGCAAATCATGTAATCACAGACTTTCAGCTGGTACGGCAGAGGGGCGTGACGTGTAATCACGGTCATATTCCGTGCCTTGAAAAAGTATTCACACCCCTTGAAATTTTCCACATTTTGTCATGTTACAACCAAAAACATAAATGTATTTTATTGGGATTTTATGTGATAGACCAACACAAAGTGCCACATAATTGTGAAGTAGAAGGAAAATTATAAAATGGTTTTCAATTACTTTTTTTTAATTATAAATAAATATGTGAAAAGTGTGGTGTGCATTTGTATGGCGCCCCCCTGAGTCAATACTTTGTAGAAGCACCGTTCACTGCAATTACAGCTACAAGTATTTTTGGGGATGTCTCTACCAGCTTTACACATCTAGAGAGTGACATTTTTGCCCATTCTTTGCAAAATATTTCAAGCTCTGTCAGAGTGGAGGGAGCGTGTATGTGAACAGAAATTTTCAAGTCTTGCCACAGATTCTCAATTGGACTTAGGTCTGGACTTTAACTGGCCCATTCTAACACATGAATATGATTTGATCTAAACCATTCCATTGTAGCTCTGGCTGTATGTTTAGGGTCCTTGTCCTGCTGGAAGGTGAACCTCCGCCCCAGTCTTAAGTCTTTTGCAGAATCCAACAGGTTTTCTTCTAAGATTGTCCTGTATTTGGCTCCATCCATCTTCCCATCAACTCTGACCAGCTTCCTTGTCCCTGCAGAAGAAAAGCATCCCCACAACTTGATGATGCCACCACCATGTTTCACGGTGGGGATGGTGTGTTCAGTGTTTTCCGCCACATGTAGCATTTTGTTTTTAGAACAAAAAGTGAAATTTTGGTCTCATCTGACCAGAGCACCTTCTTCCACGTTTGCAAGAAGCCATGTGGGGAACAAAGCAAACAGGAATTCTTATGGCTTTCTGTCAACAATGGCTTTCTTCTTGCCACTCTTCCATAAAGGCCAGATTTGTGGAGTGCACGACTAATAGTTGTCCTGTGGACAGATTCTCACGCCTGAGCTGTGGATCTCTGCAGCTCCTCCAGAGTTACCATGGGCCTCTTGGCTGCTTCTATGATTAATGGTCACCTTGTCCGGCCTGTCAGTTGAGGTGGACGGCCATGTCTTGGTAGGTTTGCAGTTGTGCCATCCTCTTTCCATTTTCGGATGATGGATTTTACAGTGCTCCGTGAGATGTTCAAAGCTTGGGATGTATATTTATTTTTATTTTTTTATAACCCAACTCTGCTTTAGCCCAGGTTCACACTGGGCTGCGGGAATGAAGCCGTGCGAGTTTGGCTGAACTCGCACGATTTCACTCCCACTTGTCAGTACCCGTTTCGGCCGCGATTACAGAGACAACTGTGCGGGTTTCTGCACAAATGTCAATGTAAATTGTGGCCTGAAATCGCAAAACGTAGTACAGAAACTACTTTTTGAAAAATCGGTGCAGTGCCGCACTGCCGGACGGTGCCATTCCTGGCAAATGCCGCAGATTTGACATGTCAAAAACGCACCAGTGTGAACCAGGGCTCAAACTTCAATAACTTTATCCCTGACCTGTCTGGGGAGTTTCTTGGCCTTCATGATGCCGTTTGTTCACTAAAGGCTTCACAGAACAGCTGCATTTCTACTGAGATTAAAGCGGTTGTAAACCCCGCTTTGCTTTTTTTTTTTTATACTACCTGCAAAACAAAGACATAATGAGCTAGTATGCATAGCATACTAGCTCATTATGAATCACTTACCTGAGATCGAAGCCCCCGCAGCGGTGCTCGGACACCTCCGTCGCCATCTTGCTCCCCTCTGCCTTCCGTGTATCGCCGCTCGGGCCGACTAACTCCATTCAGAAATCCGGCTACTAAGCTGGCCCGCTAGTGCGCATGACGTCAGCGGCGCCTGTTTTAAATGCAAATATCTCCTTAACCGTGTAGGTTAAGGAGATATATTTCATGCACCTACAGGTAAGCCTTAGGCCCCTTTCACACAGGCGTTTTTGCGCTAAAAATAGCGCTGTAATAACGCCTGAAATAATCCTGCCCCAGCATTCTCAATGTGAAAGCCCTGAGGGCTTTCACACTGAAGCGTTATGCTGGCTGGGCGTTGGAAAAAATCTTGCAAACCGCTTTTTTAGAGCAACTTTAGGGCGCATAAAATAGCGCTGTAAAAACGCCTATCCCCATTGAAATGAATGGGAACCGCGGTAAAAACGCATAGGCATAAGCGTTATTTTAAAAAATAGCGCTAACGCGTATGCGTTTTTATCGCGTTTGCGCTATTTTTAGCGCGAACGCGGTAAAAACGCATAAGCGCTATTTTTACCGTGATCGCGGTAAAATCGAGGTACAAAATCCTATAATTTTTGAGCGTTTTTTCAACGCCTCAGTGTGAAAGGGGCCTTAATCTAGGCTTACCTGTAGGCGTTTGTTTACAAAGTGGGTTTACAACCACTTTAAAAGTTACACACAGGTGGACTCTGTTTACTAATTAGGTGACTTCTGAAGGCAATTGGTTCCACTAGATTTTAGTTAGGGGTATCAGAGTAAAGGGGGGCTGAATACAAATGCACACCACACTTTTCAGATAAAACCTTTTGAAAACCATTTATCATTTTCCTTCCACTTCACAATTATGTGCCACTTTGTGTTGGTCTATCACATAAAACACACACACACACACACACACACACACACACACACACACACACACACAATTTTGGTTGTAACATTACAAAATGTGGAGAATTTCAAGGGGTATGAATACTTTTTCAAGGCACTGTAGCTGGTATGGAAGCTCAGGACATGTAATCACTGACATATTGCTAGTACAGAGGATTGATGTGCTGCATAATCACCGCTGCATAGCTGGCACGGCAGATCAGCAGGACGTATAAATCACCAACATGCAGCTGGTACAGGGGATAGGCATGACACAATCACCGTTGCATAGCTGGTATGGCAGATTGGCACGATGTGGATCAGCGTGACACATGAGCTGGTACAGAGGATCGGCATACTGCATAACCAACAGTGCGTAGCTGGTACGGCGGATTGGCAAGGGGTGTTGTGCCATACAATTTGCATTTGGTATTGGAAAGAGGGGGTTGAGAGAATCAGCGTACCGAGTAATCACTACCACGTAGAGATGATGCAGGTCAGTGCCATGTTAGGTGCGACTTCATGCACAGATGTCTATGCTAGCCACACCTGAAAATCGCAAAAAAATAAAAGTGCAGGAGCTTTTTTCCCCCCAAATCGGTGTGGCACCGTGGAGTCGCACTGATTTGAAGGGTTCCATTGTCGACGATAATTCCAATTTACACGACAAGTCTCACCCTGTAAAATCACATGACAAGTCGCACCGGTGTGAACGGGGCTAAAATCTGGAAGCCGATTGGTTTCTATGCGCAGCTGCAGCAGATACGGTGCGCACCAATGTTAGTAAATCTCCTCCAATGCATCTTAAGGGGCATCAACCAGCGCCAACTTCCATCAGGGCAAGGTGTGCATTATATTTTTATTATGCACGAGCCGCAGTCTGCCCGTGTATGGCCACCCATGACCTATCCAGTACTTGTGAGATCTCATCTACACACCATTTGTATCAGTCAACAGCCCCCTGCTGCACCACACAATAGGACTGGTTAGCCATGGGGACCCCCCCCCCCCAACAGAGACCAGCCACCCCTCCCCCCATCACACCAAGCAAAGCAATGGCAAAGTCTCTACCTATGAAATCGAGAGAGGAAACATGCACATTACCAAAAGTATTGGGACACCTGCCTTTACACACATGAACTTTAATGGCGTCTTAGTCTGTAGGGTTCAATATTGAGTTGGCCCACCCTTTGCAGCTATAACAGCTTCACCTCTTCTGGGAAGGCTGCCCACAAGGTTTAGGAGTGTCTATGGGAATGTTTGATCATTCTTCTAGGAGCACATTTGTGAGGTCAGGCACTGATGTTGGACGAGAAGGCCTGGCTCGCCGTCTCCACTCTAATTCATCCCAAAGATTTTCTATTGGGTTGAGGTCAGGACTCTGTGCAGGCCAGTCAAGCTCCTCCACCCCAAACTCACTCATGCATGTTTTTATGGGCCTTGCTTTGTGTACAGTCATGTTGGAACAGAAATTGTCCAAAATATCTTGGTATGCTGACACCTTAAGGGTTCCCTACAGTGGAACCAAGGGGCCAAGCCCAACCCCTGAAAAACAACCCCCCCACCATATTCCCCCCTCCACCAGATGATTTGGACCAGTGCACAAAGCAAGGTTCATAAAGACATCCATAGCAGCCAGGAAATCAGCATTTTGCAGAAGGTCAGCACCAATATCCCTTGTAATCAATCACCTGAGATGAAAAGCTCTTTAACATGTGAACAGCTGCCCCCACCCCCCACCTTAAGTCCCGATTAACACTTGCAGATCCAATGCGCAAAAAAAAAAAAAACACCTGCCCATCCCCCACCCCAGCTGGGGGTCAGGAATAGGAGTCCCTGAAGAATGCTGTCCGGGGCTTTAGGGGGGGGGGGGGGGGATTAGAAGTAGCAGCAATTGAGACATCTGAGTGACAGGCCACGTCACAAACCCCAAAATGTATTTGTGTTTTTTAAAGTCACTAGGAACACGCCGTGGTGCGGCCACTTTATGATTTAAATAAATTTTAGGACAAAAAGACAAAAATGTGACACCGCGTAGCAGGAGCGAGGAAACTGGCGAGCCCGGGACAGACATCAAAGTTCCACCCTCGTTAATTTGAAAAGAAGGGCCCAGCATGATCACGGCCGGCTGGGAGGACGCCAGAGAACGGGGGGGGGGGGGGGGAGATCGGGGCACTTGTTGCATCAAATTTCCCTTTCAAACCCAACAGAAAGATTTATAAAATAGGACATTCACCAAATATTTACTGCGAGTGAATCTTCCTGCTGCGCGCCATTAAAAAGGACCACATTTGATTCACTTGTGGTGAAAGTGACATTCACTGCTTTACAGATTCACCCCAAACACTATATTAGCAAAAGTATTGGGACGCCTGCCTTTACACGTACATGACTGATGGCATCCCAGTCTTTGCCCGCGTCCACATCGGGGCGATCTGACATGTCAAGACCGAGTGCTTTCACACCGGGGCGGTGCGCCTGCGGGACGTTAGAAAAAGTCCTGCAAGCTGCGTTTTTGGGGCGCTGAATACACCCTGCCCATTGAAATGAATGGGCAGCGCCGCAACACGGGCGCTTTTAACCCTTTCCTCGGCCGCTATCCAGGGTTAAATGCGCCCCACTAGCAGACAAAAAGTGCAGCTAAAACAGTGGTAAAGCGCCGCTAAAACTAGCCGCGCTTTACCGCCAACACCGGCACCACCCCTGCGTGAAAGGGGTCCAAGCCATTTGTCGCTGTGGCGTTCCTTTGCGATCAGCTCAGCAAGCTGGAATCTCAACGCGGTCACGGCGGCCTCTCGGGGGGGGTTCAGCACTAAATGAAAAACATTTCCTCGCCATTGGAATCCTCCCGAACGCCTCCCAACAGATCCAAAAAATAAAAAATGACATCAGCCTGGGAGGGTCGCCGTCCATCCTTGCCACACCAGCACCGCTGAAAACACTCCGCTTCCTCACAGGCTTTATGAACTGCATTAACCAGCTTAAAGTGGACCTGTCACCAGATGTGTACACACTGACAGTATACAATTCTAAATGTGTCAGTGCAACACATTCAGGTATTCATTACGCTGACAGATCACAATACTTCCCCAGACAAGTCCTTTGTTCGCTCTTCTCTCCAGAAGGACAGCACCATATTTTTCAGGCATCATCCAAATGAAAAACCGGCTCAGAGATGCCACAATCATGTAAATCCAGGTGCCTGAGCAGTCCCTCCCCTAGCCACAAAGTTATAGTGCTGCAGTCTGACCGTTGAGGGAGAGGAGACTGCAAAAATGCTTCCTCCTGCCTGCAGCAGACTGAAGACATCTCAGCAGGGTGGATTTGATTTAAAGGGGTTGTAAACCTTCATGTTTTTCACCTTAATGCATCCTATGCATGAAGAAGAAAAAAAAAAAAAAATACTTTGCAGTGTCCGGCCCCCCGTTTTACTTACCCGAGCCCCGAATTTCCATGGGCGCGATTCCACGTCGCTCTCTCCACGGCTTCTCGGCTCTTCATTGGATAGATTGATAGCAGAGCAGCCATTGGCTCCCGCTGCTGTCAATCAAATCCAATGACGCGGCCGTCGGGGGGCGGGGCCGAGTCATACACTCGGCATCTATGTACGCAGCGTGTATGACAGGGAGCGCGCCCGCAAGGTAACCCCCTCGGGAGAGAGCTTCCCAGAGGGGGTTAGGTATTGCGGGGAGGAGCCGCCGCGGGACCCCAGAAAAGGAGGATCAGGGCCACTCTGGGCAAAACGAACTGCACAGTGGAGGCAAGTATGACATGTTTTTTTTTTTAAATCGAAGCTTTAATATCATCACTTTAAAAATTATGATTTAAATTAAGTTGATTTAAAGAGCAACTGTCATCTCTGTCCTGCAGTGGCTCCTCCTCTGACCCGCTGTTGACTCACCGACAGTCCCATTCACTTTAATGGGATGGCTGGTGATGCGGCAGTGACACAACAAGGTGAGGGACATGGCGGCAGCAGGTGAGTGGATGCCCACTAACAGGCGCTGCCATGATGGATCTGAAATAACAGGGGCTCTTTAAAAAAAAGGTAAGGACTTATTCTTGCCGGTAGTTAGAATCTTTAATTATTTGGAAACAAAATGAAGGTTTCCTATTTAGAATAATAAGCTGTCAGGTCAGTAAAACGGCGATATCAGAACCGATTCAATCATACAGTTTGTAGTGTACATAGATTTGCAAAACAATGGGAGAAAGGAATATTCCTGAACTTTAGTTTTATCTCATGGTTACTGTGAAATTGTGTGAATGTATCAATGCAGTGCATGTTATCTCAGCTTGTATTCATTGAATGAGTTTACCAAAAATGAAAATGTATTACCCCCCCCCCCCCTTCAAATTTTTCAGTCTTTGTTTAGCAAAAAAACAAACACACACACACACACACACACACACACACACACACACACACACACACACACATTAAATACCATCAAAAGAAAGCTCCATTTGTGGGAAGATAAAAAAAGGCATAAGGGTACATACAGTGTAGCATGAATGCTCAATTGTCGTTCAAATTGCGGTAGTGCTGAAAATTGCCCTGGGCAGGAAGAGAGTAAAAGTGCCCGGTATTGAAGTGGTTTTAATGAAGCCCCAGATTGAGGATGGGAACAGAGAAAAGGTTGAAGCGAAAACATTTTACTTCTCGCACACAGGAAGGTAGCAGAGAAAAGCGTTTATGACAGTCTGGGAAGACAGCGCACTCCACCCTTCCTGAGAAGACCCGTTCCCCCGCCGCTGGCCAGGAACTGACAGTTTCATAATAAGCCATCATCATAAACACGGAACGCAGCGAAATCTCAGCTCGCCAAAACTGGCAACACAACTGCGCCGCAAAATGCCCAGCGAGCCAATAAAGAGCAACGGCAGAAACAGACCGAGCGGCCCATTGCATCTGCGTCCGCAGTGGCGCACCACTTACATTACAAAAACAAGTGGTGGAAGCGGCAGCATCTCTTCTCCAGCCTGTCAAACAACTCTGAAAAGCAATCTGCTGCCGATCTCTTTTCAGAGGGGCAGCAAGGTCTGCTGCATGTGTAAACTTAGCCTCTGCTGAGAGTCTGTTCCAAGCATCAACTACTTTTTCAATAAATTAAACACTTTGAGGTGAGTTTTGAACTTTTCTCCTGCTAGTCTGAGGTCACGCCCCGTGTTCTAGATCGGAGCTTCATATTGAAAATACTACAAAACCACCAACACCCCACAGCATAGGATTCCTGGGACAGAAAGTCCTTATTGAAGGTTATCCCGGGAAACGCAATACAACTCAAGGCATTTGGCCGTATTGCTCCTCACCCCTGTGGGGTCAAATGAATTGTATATCCCAGCAGACGGCAATATGATCCCTGCACAAAAGGGGCGCCTTCAAGTGAGTAAACATCAGGGGTCTCTGTGGAAATACAGCATAGAACGTGTCTGGAACTTCCTCCTGATAGTCTCATAGGTCATGTCCCCAATCTTAGCTTCATATGGAATATACAACCCTCATAAGCCCCACCCCCCCCCCCCTTCATGTATATAAAAACCATACATAGATGTTATCCCTCAGACATTTTACTATTTTTTGTTGCGTGTCTCTGGGCGATCTTATCTATATCTTTTTGTAGGCGAGGTCTCCAGAACTGGACACAATATTCTAAATTAGGTCTAAAGCTCTATATAGGGGCATCAGGACCTCCTTTCTGCCGCTGGCGATCCCTCCAGTGACCATAAATTTATATATAGGAATCGGGACCTCTTCTTTCTGCCACTGGTGATCCCTCCAGTGACCATAAATCTCTATATAGGAATCAGGGCCTACTTTCTGCCGCTGGAGATCCCTCCAGTGACCATAAATCTCTATATAGGAATCAGGGCCTACTTTCTGCCGCTAGGTGATCCCTCCAGTGACCATAAATCTATATATAGGAATCGGGGCCTCCTCTTTCTGCCGCTGGTGATCCCTCCAGTGACCATAAATCTATATATAGGAATCGGGGCCTCCTCTTTCTGCCGCTGGTGATCCCTCCAGTGACCATAAATCTCTATATAGGAATCAGGGCCTACTTTCTGCCGCTAGGTGATCCCTCCAGTGACCATAAATCTATATATAGGAATCGGGGCCTCCTCTTTCTGCCGCTGGTGATCCCTCCAGTGACCATAAATCTATATATAGGAATCGGGGCCTCCTCTTTCTGCCGCTGGTGATCCCTCCAGTGACCATAAATTTATATATAGGAATCGGGGCCTCCTCTTTCTGCCGCTGGTGATCCCTCCAGTGACCATAAATTTATATATAGGAATCGGGGCCTCCTCTTTCTGCCGCTGGTGATCCCTCCAGTGACCATAAATCTATATATAGGAATCGGGGCCTCCTCTTTCTGCCGCTGGTGATCCCTCCAGTGACCATAAATTTATATATAGGAATCGGGGCCTCCTCTTTCTGCCGCTGGTGATCCCTCCAGTGACCATAAATCTATATATAGGAATCGGGGCCTCCTCTTTCTGCCGCTGGTGATCCCTCCAGTGACCATAAATCTATATATAGGAATCGGGGCCTCCTCTTTCTGCCGCTGGTGATCCCTCCAGTGACCATAAATCTCTATATCTCTCTATCTACATCTAGGAATGAGGGCCTCCTTTCTGCCGCTGGTGATCCCTCCAGTGATCATAACAAATCTATATAGGAGGAATCAGGACCTCCTTCCTCCAGCTTGTGACTACTCTATATAAATATCACTAGAGGGATCAGGACCTTCTTCCTCCTGCTGGTGATCCCTACAGATCTATAGAGAAGGGATCCCCAAACTTTATGACCGGTTTACTGTCCCTCTATCTTTAGGGGGGCCGGACTGTAGCCAGTGGGAGGTATTGTGCCCCACCATTGGCAGCCGTGGGAAAAATCATGCCCCACCATTGCCGACAGTCGGGGGGGGGGTAATAATGCCCCAAGGGCCAGAATAAACCAAGCAAAGAGCCGCATCTGGTCCCCGGCCGAAGTTTTAAGACCACTGCTATAGAGCAACCATAATTAACCAAGAGTCTTCAAGAAGTTGCTTGGGGCTCCTTGAGCCTTGGCTGGTTGACCTTTCATTTGATGGTGCCTGCAAACTTCCAGGACCTGTATTATGAAGCAGAACCTGCAGCTTGGCACAAACTATCTCTTATTTTTGTAACTGTGCCATTCTGCCCACCCCTGATATGTTGATTGATCTTTAAAAGGGATTTTCCTTAAAATTAAAGGGTTCCTCTGGGGTAAAAAAAGTAAAAGGTCAATATAGCAAGAAAACAATAAATAAAATAAAGTTTAAAAAAGAATAAA
Source organism: Rana muscosa (assembly GCA_029206835.1). Taxonomy (NCBI): domain Eukaryota; kingdom Metazoa; phylum Chordata; class Amphibia; order Anura; family Ranidae; genus Rana; species Rana muscosa. Next base: position 238,235,170 of record CM055123.1, on the reverse strand, counting down.
AAAAAAATAAAAAAAAGAAGAAGAGGTCAATATAGTTAAATCGGGACCACCTTCCTCCTGCTGGTGACCCCTCTAGTGATAATTAAAGATCTCTATAGAGCAATCAGGACCGCCTTCCTCCTGCTGATCCCCCTAGTAATGCACCCCAGAATTGTTCCTAACTGCCAGGTCACACTATACTCATTTTATAATCATCAGAAATAAAGACCCTCAAATCTTTTTCTTCTGTAGTTCTGACCAAGGCTGCACCTCCAACATTGTGATCTGAGGTCCCCCCCCCGTCACCACAACAGAAGACCGAAATGAACCTCCAGCCACATAGATTTGAATGCAGCGTCCGTCCAGCAGCATGGGAACACATAGAATTTTGGGTGGGGACCCTTTATGTTGTGTTTGAAAGTGCTGTCAAAGGCCCTCCTCACCACACCCCACTCGATGACACCCCCGTCTCCCCACGTATGGATGGGCCGCTCCCAAAAATAAAAAGTAGTGCCTCAGGGTAACAAAAAAAAATTAAGTATTCCAACTCTTCAACAGGTTTGCTGCCAAGAGGAATATTTGTGATTCAACAGGTGCTCTGATGTAAGTGAACAGGGCAAAATAGCAGGTTTTTCATGTACAGGAGGCCACTTACCTGCACATTCTCCCTTCACTACCCCAAGACTGGGAGAGAAGGGGGAGCTCTGTGTAAATTCCAAGGCGCAGCTCTTTCAAAGCCCCCCCAACAGCAATGTGTGCTGAGCTGCAAGTGGCCAATGCCATCATGTGGGAGGAAGGGCGGCGGATCACACGGTACCCCATAATCACATTTTTCTTTGCTCTCATTGGCCAACGTAACATAATTAAGGTGAGAATGTGCTGCTGGTAAGGCCGCCATTAAAATGAAAATGTTACTTTTCCCTTCATGGGCAAAGGACAGGAACCCTTCAAAGGTCAAATTGACACCATGTTAAATAATAGTGCGACAAAAAGCTTATGGAATATTCGCCGACCAATCAGATGTCATCAAAAGATGAATAAGAGCGGGAAGGAAAACAGCCCACACCCACCCTCCAGAAAACAATCCCACCACAAACAGTACGGATAGTCATGAGCACTATTACCGAATTCTGTAACCAACAACTATTAAACAGTTCAGCACAATCTAAATATAAAAGAAGACTTCCGATTGGCTGTCACTGCACAACCCCCCCCCCCCCCCCCCCCAGCACACGGCCTTCCCACAAAAAAATTGCTGAACCTGGATGCCATTGCCAGACATGTCAAAATCACTCTCCAGTTTTTAGTACTGCCAGTGCCCAGCTGACAGAGATAAGATCTGGCAGCACCAAGTCTCACTCATACTGCTGCATTCTCTGCAATGTCAGGTACAACGCCTAAATATTGCTGCACTGATATGATCACAGCAGAGCCGGCAACTGTCCTCCACCATGCTGCACCCAAGTATCACAGCACTGCAGTTCCCCAGCCTGCACAATACAGAGAGAGAGCTCACCGACACACTGCGTACCGTCACTGCAGCATGCCATCCGTCACAGCACTGCACCAACCCCCCCCCCCCCCATCCTCACCCACAGCCTGACCCAGCTTCTACCACAATACCTGCACACTGCCAGACACATCTCTGCCACCCCACCACAGTCCACTGCCACCCCAGCACCCTCCACCACAGTCCACTGCCACCCCAGCACCCTCCACCACAGTCCACTGCCACCCCAGCACCCTCCGCCACAGTCCACTGCCACCCCAGCACCCTCCGCCACAGTCCACTGCCACCCCAGCACCCTCCGCCACAGTACCCTCCATCCCCGTACACTGCCACCCCAGTACCCTCCATCACCATCCACTGCCACCCCAGCACAGTCCACTGCCACCCCAGCACCCTCCATTACCGTACACTGCCACCCTCCAGCACCGTACACTGCCACCCCCCAGCAGCCTCCATCACCGTACACTACCACCCCATCAGCCTCCATCACCGTACACTGCCATCCCCAGCACCCTACTTTACCGTACACTGCCACCCCCAGCACCATACACTGCCACCCCCAGCACCATACACTGCCACCCCCAGCACCATACACTGCCACCCCCAGCACCATACACTGCCACCCCCAGCACCCTCCTTTACCGTACACTGCCACCCCATCACCCTCCAGCACCGTCCACTGCCACCCTCCAGCACCGTCCACTGCCACCCTCCAGCACCGTCCACTGCCACCCTCCACTGCCACCCCATCGCCCTCCATCACCGTACACTGCCACCCCCATCACCCTCCAGCACCGTACACTGCCACCCCCAGCACCGTACACTGCCACCCCCAGCACCGTCCATCACCGTACACTGCCACCCCCAGCACCCTCCATCACCGTACACTGCCACCCCCAGCACCCTCCATCACCGTACACTGCCACCCCCAGCACCGTCCATCACCGTACACTGCCACCCCCAGCACCGTACACTGCCACCCTCCATCACCGTACACTGCCACCCCCAGCACCCTCCATCACCGTACACTGCCACCCCATCAGCCTCCATCACCGTACACTGCCACCCCCAGCACCCTACTTTACCGTACACTGCCACCCCCAGCACCATACACTGCCACCCCCAGCACCATACACTGCCACCCCCAGCACCCTCCTTTACCGTACACTGCCACCCCATCACCCTCCAGCACCGTCCACTGCCACCCTCCAGCACCGTCCACTGCCACCCTCCAGCACCGTCCACTGCCACCCCATCGCCCTCCATCACCGTACACTGCCACCCTCCAGCACCGTACACTGCCACCCCCATCGCCCTCCATCACCGTACACTGCCACCCCCATCACCCTCCAGCACCGTACACTGCCACCCCCATCACCGTACACTGCCACCCCCAGCACCGTCCATCACCGTACACTGCCACCCCCAGCACCCTCCATCACCGTACACTGCCACCCCCAGCACCCTCCATCACCGTACACTGCCACCCCCAGCACCGTACACTGCCACCCCCAGCACCGTACACTGCCACCCTCCATCACCGTACACTGCCACCCCCAGCACCCTCCATCACCGTACACTGCCACCCCCAGCACCGTACACTGCCACCCTCCATCACCGTACACTGCCACCCCCAGCACCCTCCATCACCGTACACTGCCACCCCCAGCACCGTACACTGCCACCCTACATCACCGTACACTGCCACCCCCAGCACCCTCCATCACCGTACACTGCCACCCCCAGCACCCTCCATCACCGTACACTGCCACCCCCAGCACCGTACACTGCCACCCCCAGCACCGTCCATCACCGTACACTGCCACCCCCAGCACCGTACACTGCCACCCTCCATCACCGTACACTGCCACCCCCAGCACCCTCCATCACCGTACACTGCCACCCCCAGCACCCTCCATCACCGTACACTGCCACCCCCAGCACCGTACACTGCCACCCCCAGCACCGTCCATCACCGTACACTGCCACCCCCAGCACCGTACACTGCCACCCTCCATCACCGTACACTGCCACCCCCAGCACCCTCCATCACCGTACACTGCCACCCCCAGCACCGTACACTGCCACCCTCCATCACCGTACACTGCCACCCCCAGCACCCTCCATCACCGTACACTGCCACCCCCAGCACCGTACACTGCCACCCCCAGCACCCTCCATCACCGTACACTGCCACCCCCAGCACCGTACACTGCCACCCCCAGCACCCTCCATCACCGTACACTGCCACCCCCAGCACCCTCCATCACCGTACACTGCCACCCCCAGCACCGTACACTGCCACCCCCAGCACCGTCCATCACCGTACACTGCCACCCCCAGCACCGTACACTGCCACCCTCCATCACCGTACACTGCCACCCCCAGCACCCTCCATCACCGTACACTGCCACCCCCAGCACCGTACACTGCCACCCTCCATCACCGTACACTGCCACCCCCAGCACCCTCCATCACCGTACACTGCCACCCCCAGCACCGTACACTGCCACCCTCCATCACCGTACACTGCCACCCCCAGCACCCTCCATCACCGTACACTGCCACCCCCAGCACCCTCCATCACCGTACACTGCCACCCCCAGCACCGTACACTGCCACCCCCAGCACCGTACACTGCCACCCCCAGCACCGTCCATCACCGTACACTGCCACCCCCAGCACCGTACACTGCCACCCTCCATCACCGTACACTGCCACCCCCAGCACCCTCCATCACCGTACACTGCCACCCCATCAGCCTCCATCACCGTACACTGCCACCCCCAGCACCCTACTTTACCGTACACTGCCACCCCCAGCACCATACACTGCCACCCCCAGCACCCTCCTTTACCGTACACTGCCACCCCATCACCCTCCAGCACCGTCCACTGCCACCCTCCAGCACCGTCCACTGCCACCCTCCAGCACCGTCCACTGCCACCCCATCGCCCTCCATCACCGTACACTGCCACCCTCCAGCACCGTACACTGCCACCCCATCGCCCTCCATCACCGTACACTGCCACCCCCATCACCCTCCAGCACCGTACACTGCCACCCCCATCACCGTACACTGCCACCCCCAGCACCGTCCATCACCGTACACTGCCACCCCCAGCACCCTCCATCACCGTACACTGCCACCCCCAGCACCCTCCATCACCGTACACTGCCACCCCCAGCACCGTACACTGCCACCCTCCATCACCGTACACTGCCACCCCCAGCACCGTCCATCACCGTACACTGCCACCCCCAGCACCGTACACTGCCACCCTCCATCACCGTACACTGCCACCCCCAGCACCCTCCATCACCGTACACTGCCACCCCATCAGCCTCCATCACCGTACACTACCACCCCATCAGCCTCCATCACCGTACACTGCAACCCCCAGCACCCTCCTTCACCGTACACTGCCACCCCCAGCACCCTCCTTTACCGTCCACTGCCACCCCATCACCCTCCTTTACCGTACACTGCCACCCCATCACCCTCCATCACCGTCCACTGCCACCCCATCACCGTCCACTGCCACCCCATCACCGTCCACTGCCACCCTCCAGCACCGTCCACTGCCACCCTCCAGCACCGTCCACTGCCACCCTCCAGCACCCTCCATCACTGTCCACTGCCACCCCATCACCCTCCATCACCGTACACTGCCACCCCATCACCGTACACTGCCACCCCCATCACCGTACACTGCCACCCCATCAGCCCCCAGCACCGTACACTGCCACCCTCCAGCACCGTACACTGCCGTCCTCCAGCACCGTACACTGCCGTCCTCCAGCACCGTACACTGCCGTCCTCCAGCACCGTACACTGCCGTCCTCCAGCAACGTACACTGCCGTCCTCCAGCACCGTACACTGCCGTCCTCCAGCACCGTACACTGCCGTCCTCCAGCACCGTACACTGCCGTCCTCCAGCACCGTACACTGCCACCCCATCAGCCTCCATCACCGTACACTGCCACCCTCCATCACCGTACACTGCCACCCTCCATCACCGTACACTGCCACCCTACACTGCCACCCTCCATCACCCTACACTGCCACACCATCACCCTACACTGCCACCCCCAGCACCCTCCATCACCGTACACTGCCACCGCTCGCCGTCTCCCCGCTGTACTCACCAATCATGCAGCTCCGGCTCCCCCGATCTCCCGCACACTGCTCCGATCTCTCCTCCCTGCTCTACAGACTGACCTGCCCCGCCCCCCTCCTAACGCCACACCCCCGAGAGGGCGATGTAGACATTGGCCGGAGCGCCATCCAATCACCGAGCGGAGTCGCTTTAACTACAACTCCCAGAATCTCCCGCGGCCAACATAGGTCGTCCTGACCCCGCCCACTGCCCTTTACCGATCCCGGATAATTAACCCCTTCCCTTCTACTGAGGCGATGATTTACCCCACCTTGTCAGGAGATAATGATGAACCCTTCACTAACTGGTGCAGCACTGAGTAACCCCACCCCTGGGGGGCCCATGGTCACATAAAGTGTTACTAAACCCAGGACCCTGCATTCACTATATCTGATCTCCCACACAGAACATGGAAATGGAATTATTTTAGTAATATAAACTGCTAAATCCAGACAGAGGGTCAGGGGTCCTGCATCCTGATAGGACAATCAGGGGAGAATGAAAACTCCTCCTACAAGCTTTAACCAGACACTGATAGAAGTCACAAGACTGCTATATACTGCTGATGAGAAAAGGAATTTAGAAGTTTATATTTAATAAAATAATTTCATTTCCCTGGTCTGTGTACTGTGGGAGATCAGATATAGGGAGTGCCGGGTCCGGGGTTTAGTAACACTTTAACCCTTTCTTTGCCAATATACAAACCCATTCCAGCACAGTTGTGTTCCTTTTGGGATAAAGGTTTTTACATAAATAAATAAAAGCTCGTCTTTTTAAAAAAAAAACAACAGACTTACTCGCTGGATCACCAGATGGAAATAGAAAAAAGAAAAGCATAAAAAAGAAAACAAATGCAGCCATCACATCGAAGAACTGGAAAGCTGCAATATAATAAATAAATGCTTTTTGGGTTTACTGCTTTAACCAATACAATCATTCTAACTTCCTGCTTTAGCACTGCTGCAATAAGATATCAACCACAGGTGGAGTGCATTGTTTTCAGTGCCGCACACGGAGTGCATTGTTTTCAGTGCCGCACACGTGATAGAGGGTTGCAGGGACACTGATGGAGAAGTGCAAGAATAGTGACAGAGGGGTGCAGGAACACTGATGGAGCAATGCAGGGACACTGATGGAGGGGTGCAGGAACAGTGATGAGGGTTGTAGGGACACCAATGGGGCATTGCAGGGACAGTGATGGAGGGGTGCAGAGACAGTGATGGAGGGGTGCAGAGACAGTGATGGAGGGGTGCAGAGACAGTGATGGAGCATTGCAGGGACAGTGATGGAGGGGTGCAGGAACTCTGATGGGGGGATGTGCAGGGACAGTGATGGAGGGGTGCAGGAACTCTGATGGGGGGATGTGCAGGGACAGTGATGGAGGGGTGCAGGAACCCTGATGGGGGGATGTGCAGGGACACCGATGGAGGGGTGCAGGAACTCTGATGGGGGGGATGTGCAGGGACACCGATGGAGGGGTGCAGGAACTCTGATGGGGGGGATGTGCAGGGAAACTGATGAAGCATTGCAGGGACAGTGATGGAGGGGTGCAGGAACCCTGATGGGGGGATGTGCAGGGACACCGATTGAGGGGTGCAGGAACTCTGATGGGGGGGATGTGCAGGGAAACTGATGGAGCATTGCAGGGACAGTGATGGAGGGATGCAGGAACTCTGATGGGGGGATGTGCAGGGACACCGATGGAGGGTGCAGGAACTCTGATGGGGGGGGATTGACAGGGACACCGATGGAGGGGTGCAGGAACTCTGATGGGGGGTTCAGGGACAGTGATGGAGGGGTGCAGGAATCCTGATGGGGGGGTGCAGGGACACCGATGGAGGGGTGCAGGAACTCTGATGGGGGGGATGTGCAGGGACAGTGATGGAGGGGTGCAGGAACTCTGATGGGGGGGATGTGCAGGGACACTGATGGAGGAGTGGACACTGGGGGTGATGGGGGATGCAGGGACTTTGACCTCTGTAGAGTACTACATGCTGCCTCATACATGCTGCCTGTATGGAAGGTGCGGGTGGCAGACCTGATGCATTCCTATATCTGTCTTCTCTTGTCCTTGGCAGAGAATTAATCTCACATGCAACAAAACAGGAATTTTATTGTTGGCGGCTTATGAAATCAGGAACCTTCCCAGGAAGATATTAGGAGAGGAGATCTGATTGGTGCTGAATCTGATGTTACATTTATGATTTCAGATAATTTATCTCCTGCCAGAAAAAAGCTCAGCATTCATTTGATCTATCCCCAGGAACGACAGGGGAGTGTTCCAGTCTCAAGCCTCATACACACGGCCGAGAATCTCGTCAGGAAAAAACTCGTTGTTTTTCCTGACGAGATTCTTGACAAGAATCTTGTCCCGGCCGAGTGTACAGACGTACCTTTCAAAAGAACCGCCGTTCTTTTGAATGGCATGAACGCGGTGACGTCATCGACTACGACGAGCGTGCGCTCGTCACATTCGATGCTGTCACCGCCATCTTGCTACACCCTACCTATGCCTAGGAAGCTACCGCGCATGCGTCAAAGTCATTTCGAGCATGCGTGGGTTTCCACGGCGACAGGTAAGTGTACACACACTCGGGTTTCTCATCAAGAAACAGGCCGACAAGAATCCCGACGAGAAAATAGAGAGCAGGTTTTCTATTTTTCTCGTCGAGATTCTTGCCTGTTTTCTTGACGAGAAACCTGAAAGCCGCGTACACACGACCGAATTACTCGGTCGTGTGTACGAGGCTTTAGTGCCTGCTTGGGTTTGGCAAAAAAAAAAGCTGCTCTGGCTGCAATACTCACCTTTAATTTGGAGCTGTCTCCTGAAGTACCTCTTCTTCCCCACCAGATGTCCTCAGTCTAAACCTGACGGGGTGCCATCATGTCACTTTTCATTTACCATGTACTGCTCCATATTATAAGGGACTACCCAGCCCAGAGAAGAGGTGAAGAGGAAGAAGACCCCACAAGGTGACATTGGGGTCACAAGGGGGGAAAGGTGTGGATTTGAAGGGGAGCTCTGATCCCAGTTAGGCTTTAAAGCCCATCCGGTAATTCAGTTACACCGATTGTCACTGCGCTCCCCTGCCTTCACAGTCACTGCAAAATACTCGCTAAATATGGGAAAGCATGTGACTTCCTTCCTTGATGCAGTCCTCAGGCTAGTGTGGACTAGCTTTTATGACATGTTCTCTTTATTGAGACATCAGGGTTATATTAGATCCCTGATGGCTCATCTGTGCTCCAATGAAGCTAATGGAGCTTAGATTGGGCTCCATTAGCTTCTTCCCCGGCCACAATGGACAGGGAAAGTGACACCTGAAACTGGAAGTGACATTGTACGCATTGCTTTCAGGTTTTTTGGAGGTAGGGGAGATCAATGAATGGATGTTCGCTGGTCTCCGTCCTCTCCACCTGATGACACCCGTCAAATCCATGCTGGTCCGATGCATGGATCAAAACACAGCCCTGATTTGTGCATCAGACGCCGATGGATTACATTCCAGGAGATCCATAGAACACCGGTGCATCCTGCGTGAGTGAAGATGGCCCCTTCGGACGGGTGTAGGGATCGGTAGGTCCGTGTGAACGAGGCCTGAAAAAGATACTGCTGGTCCATCATGACCACTTTTAATGTATCCCGTTATTACACCTACACCTATCCGGTTGCCATTACAGCATTCCCCGGGCAGTTGTGTCTTCCTCCTCCAGAGTGATATTATGTGTCAATTAAGAATCCAATTCCAAACCAGGAATCCCCGGTCACACTAAACATACATGTTTTGGTTGTGCCAGCAGAGAGGTCTACCAAGGAAGAGACGCCGCTGAAAACCAACCCAATATAGTCACGGTGTGTGTGTGTGTGTATGTGTGGCCTCCGACTACAACCCGACACGTTTCGCCCCCGCTAAATAACTCTGTGACCAAGCCCTCGTTGGGCAGGGTGAAACGCGTTAGCCGGAGCTAGAGCGGCACTGGCTGAGGCCACACATACACAAACACTGTGACTATATTGGGTCGGTTTTTAATGGCGTCTCTGTCTGTGGTATGTCTACGCTTCTGGATTGGTGCATTCAGACACCTGCTTCCGTGTTCTGAGAGCCGGCGGGGAGATCCTGAAGATTCCAGCTTGGGGCGGCGCTAAATGACCACAGCAGAGAAGTCTAGTCAGAACCTCACAAACTGCGTGGTCCGAGGGAAGTTCACTATTCGGGAACACAAGAAAAGTTTAATTTCAAGGTGACAAGGCCAGCGCTGCGGACAGTGGAATATAAAGGCGGTTTTGGTTTTTCCATCCAGTTACTTCTTTGATCGCTTCTCACAAATAAACAAAAAAGGTCACTCAACAAACAACAATTTTTCTCAGATACAGTTTCCAATGTTGAATTCAGAGAGAAAAACTGTAAAACTGAAGGTTAACCGTCTTAGATTCAGTCTTCCCTGGTTCCTCCTTTCTCGTTCTGTTCACTGTGCCAAAGAATACAGGAGCTTCTTTGGGGCAGGATCGCGCATTTGTGGCCCCATAGATTTCTATGGGAGTGTCAGCAACATGTGTTTTTTGCACCTAACCTCCTCCTAGTTACCTTCTTGCAAAAAAATGCATGCAAGTGTAGCGGGTATTTAAATTTGGGGGGGAGCATCTGGGTTATTCAACCCGGATGCACTAATTGTTAGGGAGTCTGAGAACCTCTTTTGTGGTTCTTGGAGGACTCTAGTGATGTGAAGTTCCCTGCGGCCTACAGGTGGCGTTGTTGCCCTGGGCCGGAGGTGAACTCACATCGCAAGACTGTGCCTTTTTGTCCTCCCCTGGAGCTGATACAGCGGGGCGGGGAACCCGCTGTGACGCAAAGGGAGAGGGGATAAAAGGGGCGGACGCTCTTACCACAAGGTTGTTGTTGTGGTCCGAGGGTTCAGAGTTCGGAGTTGGAGGACGCGGCCGCACCCAGGCACCTTCAGCCGTGGGTGCTGGCGTTCCGGAGTTCCGGGCCCAGGTGCCCTTGACCTGGCCGGAGCGAGAGATGGAGTCCATCCCAGGCACCTTAAGCCTGGGGTGAGGTACTACGGCCGAGGCCTGGGGCTCAGTACCTTCGACTGGGTTCCGCGAGGGTGGAGGAGTCCGAGGTGCCCTAAGGTGTTGGGACCCGTATCTGAGGTGAGGAGGCTGGGGAGTGTAACCCTTCCGAATAGCCCGGTACAGCATTAATTCGGTGACGGCGGGGCCTCTGGTAACTCTCTTGGAGGGATGTCATCCCCCTGACAGGGGCTGCAACGTAGCGAAGGTAAATCCAGTTCCTGTTCACTAGAGTCGCTGGAAGAGACTCTGAAGCCAAAAAGTACGTTTTACAGCCACTGTGCTTAGCAACCGTTGGTGAAACCTCAACGGTTTCGTTTTCTTTGAGGATTGTGCCTTGACCTACTCCCCACCAATACTGAACTGTTCTATGGGTCTCAAACTGTCTGCTCGCAAAGGACTATTTGTTTGCCGTTATGGAATAAATAAGTGTTGGACCTTTTCAGTGTGTGGTACTCCAATTACTGGGAGCAAAGGGGGTTATCAGCAGAACAGACTTGGCTCTGAGCGTATACACAGCCCGGGTGTAATTAGATGCTGGCCTTCACCTCTACATGCTGAAATCTAGAGGGCATGGGCCGTGGCGCACCTCGCTCTCCCCTTCAAGGTACCCCTAGACCGGAGCCAGAGTAACCGCTAAAGAAGAGAGAGAGGGTGAGGCCGCTACACAAGGAAAATTCAACAACACCAAAAGAAGCCGACTCTCAAGCGTGAACCCGGAATAAATGTGTATGTCTGGGGTGAACCCAACCTAAAAATGTACAGTGGGGCAAAAAAGTATTTAGTCAGCCACCAATTGTGCAAGTTCTCCCACTTAAAAAGATGAGAGAGGCCTGTAATTGTCATCATAGGTATACCTCAACTATGAGAGACAAAATGTGGAAACAAATCCAGACAATCACATTGTCTGATTTGGAAATATTTATTTTTGCAAATTATGGTGGAAAATAAGTATTTGGTGAATATCAAAAGTTCATCTCAATGCTTTGTTATATATCCTTTGATGGCAATGACAGAGGTCAAACGTTTTCTGTAAGTCCTCACAAGGTTGTCACACACTGTTGCTGGTATGTTGGCCCATTCCTCCATGCAGATCTCCTCTAGAGCAGTGATGTTTTGGGGCTGTCGCTGGGCAACACAGACTTTCAACTCCCTCCAAAGGTTTTCTATGGGGTTGAGATCTGGAGACTGGCTAGGCCACTCCAGGACCTTGAAATGCTTCTTACGAAGCCACTCCCTCGTTGCCCGGGCGGTGTGTTTGGGATCATTGTCATGCTGAAAGACCCAGCCACATTTCATCTTCAATGCCCTTGCTGATGGGAGGAGGTTTGCACTCAAAATCTCACGATACATGGCCCCATTCATTCTTTCATGTACACGGATCAGACGTGCTGTTCCCTTTCTAGAGAAACAGCCCCAAAGCATGATGTTGCCACCCCCATGCTTCACAGTAGGTATGGTGTTCTTTGGTTGCAACTCAGCATTCTCTCTCCTCCAAACACGACGAGTTCTGTTTCTACCAAACTGTTCTACTTTGGTTTCATCTGACCATATGACATTCTCCCAACCCTCTTCTGGATCATCCAAATGCTCTCTAGCAAACCTCAGACGGGCCCGGACATGTACTGGCTTAAGCAGGGGGACACGTCTGGTACTGCAGGATCTGAGTCCCTGGCGGCGTAGTGTGTTACTGATGGTAGCTTTTGTTACTTTGGTCCCAGCTCTCTGCAGGTCATTCACTAGGTCCCCCCGTGTGGTTCCGGGATTTTTGCTCACCGTTCTTGTGATCATTTTGACCGACCCCACGGGGTGAGATCTTGCGTGGAGCCCCAGATCGAGGGAGATTATCAGTCTTCCATTTTCTAATTATTGCTCCCACAGTTGATTTCTTCACACCAAGCTGCTTGCCTATTGCAGATTCAGTCTTCCCAGCCTGGTGCAGGTCTACAATTTTGTTTCTGGTGTCCTTCGACAGCTCTTTGGTCTTCACCATAGTGGAGTTTGGAGTGTGACTGTTTGAGGTTGTGGACAGGTGTCTTTTATACTGATAACAAGTTCAAACAGGTGCCATTAATACAGGTTATGAGTGGAGGACAGAGGAGCCTCTTAAAGAAGAAGATACAAGTCTGTGAGAGCCAGAAATCTTGCTTGTTTGTAGGTGACCAAATACTTATTTTCCACCATAATTTGCAAATAAATTCTTTCCAAATCAGACAATGTGATTGTCTGGATTTGTTTCCACATTTTGTCTCTCCTGGTTGAGGTATACCTATGATGACAATTACAGGCCTCTCTCATCTTTTTAAGTGCCCCACTGTATGTTTGGGGTGAACCCAACCTAAACTTGTATGTCTGGGGTGAACCCAACCTAAACATGTATGTCTGGGGTGAACCCAACCTAAACTTGTATGTCTGGGGTGAACCCAACCTAAACTTGTATGTCTGGGGTGAACCCAACCTAAACATGTATGTCTGGGGTGAACCCAACCTAAACATGAATGTCTGGGGTGAACCCAACCTAAACATGTATGTCTGGGGTGAACCCAACCTAAACATGTATGTCTGGGGTGAACCCAACCTAAACGTATATGTCTGTGGTGAACCCAACCTAAACTTGTATGTCTGGGGTGAACCAAACCTAAACTTGTATGTCTGGGGTGAACCCAACCTAAACATGTATGTCTGGGGTGAACCCAACCTAAACGTGTATGTCTGGGGTGAACCCAACCTAAACATGTATGTCTGGGGTGAACTCAACCTAAACATGTATGTCTGGGGTGAACCCAACCTAAACATGTATGTCTGGGGTGAACCCAACCTAAACATGTATGCCTGGGGTGAACCCAACCTAAATATGTACAGTCAGTCTGGGGTGAACCCAACCTAAATATGTATGTCTGGGGTGAACCAAACCTAAACTTGTATGTCTGGGGTGAACCCAACCTAAACATGTATGTCTGGGGTGAACCCAACCTAAACATGTATGTCTGGGGTGAACCCAACCTAAACTTGTATGTCTGGGGTGAACCCAACCTAAACATGTATGTCTGTGGTGAACCCAACCTAAACATGTATGTCTGGGGTGAACCCAACCTAAACATGTATGTCTGGGGTGAACCCAACCTAAACATGTATGTCTGGGGTGAACCCAACCTAAACATGTATGTCTGGGGTGAACCCAACCTAAACATGTATGTCTGTGGTGAACCCAACCTAAACTTGTATGTCTGGGGTGAACCCAACCTAAACATGTATGTCTGGGGTGAACCAAACCTAAACTTGTATGTCTGGGGTGAACCCAGCCTAAACATGTATGTCTCGGGTGAACCCAACCTAAACATGTATGTCTGGGGTGAACCCAAACTAAACATGTATGTCTGGGGTGAACTCAACCTAAACATGTATGTCTGGGGTGAACCCAACCTAAACATGTATGTCTGGGGTGAACCAAACCTAAACATGTATGTCTGGGGTGAACTCAACCTAAACATGTATGTCTGGGGTGAACCCAACCTAAACGTGTATGTCTGGGGTGAACCCAACCTAAACGTGTATGTCTGGGGTGAACCCAACCTAAACGTGTATGTCTGGGGTGAACCCAACCTAAACATGTATGTCTGGGGTGAACCCAACCTAAATATGTATGTCTGGGGTGAACCCAACCTAAACATGTATGTCTGGGGAAAATATACTCTTTTCCCCATTGTTTTATTGGTGTAAAAAGAACAAAATAAAAATGTTGATCTGCCAAAAATCTAGTGAGCTCCTAACTTGCTCTTAAGCTCCATTCGCACCTTGCGATTTGAAACGCACATTTTTTCATACTTTTGTGCACATTTTTGACACGCAAAGGACAGCCTACAGATTTCAATGGGCTGCACTACACCTGACAAACTTGCCAAAGTAGCTCTGGAGCCTTTTGGCAAGTTCCAGTCTATGCAGTTTTTTTACACACGTTTTGCAGCATTTTTTTGCGTGCATTTGCTCGCCATGTTTGAGGTTCATTTGAGAATGTCACTGCAAGAGCGTTTTAACGTGTTTTAGGAAAGCGCACAGAAACGCGCACTTCTGCACACATTCGGGGAACATGCAGATGTGAGTGGAGCCTAAAGGCCCCTTGCACACTGGCCGTTTAGCCCCCCAGAACCCCCCCCCTTATGATATGGAGATTTGGAGGGGGAAGGAATCCTGTAGTCCAATAGGAATGAACTAGATGCTTGGAATTTCCATGCAGCAGAGGAAGGTCCCATGCACAGTAGGTGTTTAGCCCTGGGTGTGTGGGGCTCCAGTGCTTAGCTGCGGGTATAGGGAACAAGTGTGTCATCCAGCGTCACTGCCAGCAGCTTGAGAGGCTGACAGCTGCAGCCAAATGGGGTGGTGGGGCACCTATCGGTACTTCAGTTTGGGGCAGTATGTGCCCAGGGTTAGATGCCTGGAATGCAGACTTCTTGTAGCCTGGTCATTCACCATTGGGTGCACCACTAGGTGCACTGCTCAGCCCTGTCCAGCCGCAGCAGCTGTCAGCCTCTCACAGAGCTTGACAGGATGCCGTAAGCGGCGCTGGACCACACACTTGTGCCCCCTGCCTGTGGCTAAACCCTGGAGCCCTATACACTGGGGTTAAATGCCTACTTTGCATGGGGCCCTTACTCTGCTGCATGGAAATACCAAGCAGAGTTGTCAGTTCCATTTATTGGACTACAGAACTCCTCCCCTTTCAAATCTCCATAACATAAAGGTGTGTGCGTGGGAGAGGGGGTTCTATAGTCCAGCAGGGAAGAATTCAGGAAAGGTTGATATCACTATCCATAGGCGATGCTTTAAAAGCATGTCTGCTGCTAGAATTACTGCCCAAGATCGCTGTTTTCATGCGTGCGGGACTGACGCATGTGTTTGCCTTTGCGCGCTATGACGGGGGGACGGGGGCACTTTACATTTTTTTTTTTTTATTATTTACTTTTTTCTTCCTTTTTTTTTGTTTTTTATTGTTGCTTTAAAAAAATGTGTTTTTTTTAATCACTTTTAATACTGTCACAAGGAATGTAAACATCCTTGTGACAGCAATAGGCATGTAACATGTACTCTTTATGGAGAGATCTGGGGTCTATAAGATCCCAGATCCTCCTCTGGTGCTGTTGACATGTCAGGTCATTACTTCCGGGTTACCATAGCCGAGAGCCAATCCAGCTGGTAAATGCCCTGGCTGGTCACTCGGTGAGATGGGAGAGCTTGAGAAAGCCACGGAAGGTGGAGGTTGTGGGGGACATCCCATCCTGCTGCTTTTAAAAGCAATCCAGTGGCTAGTTAGCCACTAGGATTGCTTTTACAAGAGAGCGGACCGCCGGCTCTAAAAAATGATACCAGGATGAAAAAAATAAGGAAATAAATTACCAGGATGATGCATCATCCCTGTATAACCACCGAAAGTGGTTATACCCAAAAGCAAACTTTTTTTATATTACAGCTTACCAATTCTAAAGCCTCGTACACACGGTCCAACTTCAAACAAACTTTTCCGTAGATTTTTGTCTGAAGGGACTTGGCCGGGCACACCCATAGCATACACACGACAGGACTTTTCTGCAAACTTTCCCAAAACTTTCCCAACATCACATGGTTTTTCTGCTCTTTTCTGCTCTTTACTGCCACCCTTTGGTCAACTTCTAGTATTGTTGGTTGATTTTAACATTGATTTTGGGAATGCGTGTTTGTACTTCGGACAAAAGTCCGATGGATTTCTGTACACACGGTCGGACTTTGCACCGTAGGACTTGTTGCAGAAAAGTTTGTCCGTTTGCAGAGCGAACTTTTGTCCGATGAAAACCAAAAAAGTTTGTCCAATGGAGCGTACACACGGTCGGATTTTTTTTAAAACTTGCTCATTTTGAAGTTTGTTGTCAAAAAGTCCTACCGTGTGTGTGGGGCTTTAGATGTGATGGCTGCATTCGTTTTCTTTTTTACGCCTGGTTCACACCTATACAGCTTGCAGTTTGCATATTCCAGGTGCATTTTGGGTTTTTCAGTACACGCTTTTGATCCTTTGAAGTCTATGGAACCAAAAACCAGAAAAAAGTCCCTGGCTCTTTCCATAAAATGCAAAGATGTGAACTACATTCATAGCAAACCATGTTAAATGGACTGTAGTGTGTTTCTGCAAAACTGAAAACGCACTAAGGCCTGGTTCGCACCTTTGCATTTTTTAGTGCGTTTTCAGTTTTGCAGAAACACACTACAGTCCATCTGTGCATTTCAGGCCTTAAAAATGCAAAGGTGTGAACCAGGCCTTAAGCCCTGTACACACGATCGGTTTTACCGATGAAAACAGTCCGATGGACTTTTCTCATCGGACAAACCGATCGTGTGTGGGCCCCATCGGTCTTTTTTCCATCGGTGTTTAAAAATAGAACATGTTTTACATTTATCTGATGGTTACAAAACCGATAGCAAATTACTATCGTCTGTGGGGAAATCCATCGGATAAAAAACCCACGCATGCTCAGAATCAAGTTGACGCATGCTCAGAAGCATTGAACTTCCTTTTTCTCGGCTCATCGGAGTGTTTTACGTCACCGCATTTGGAACGGTCGGATTTTTGACTGATGGTGTGTAGGCAAGACTGATGAATGTCAGCTTCATCGGATTTCTGATGGAAAAATCCATCGGTTAAAAAACCATAGGAAATCCGACCATGTGTAACGGGGCTTTAGGCTTTCTTTTTTCAATTTTTATCTGGTGATTGGGAAGACCACATTTCCAAACTACAATTCAGGGACACCCCCCCTTCTCAAAAATCAGCTTGTGCTGTGACGAATCACAGCACAGTGATTGGACACAAGAGGCAGGATTTAGGATTTCTCCAATCACAAACAGGGGGCGGGGATTGTGCTCCTCCAGGCATTCTCGGCCAGGACAAGTACTGTCAGTGAGTAAAGCGGTGATGTGGCGGCCTTTTTTGGGGGCCTCAGATTGGCCCGGGGGGTGGCTGTGTCAGTTTCATTCTGGGACACTGTATTGTCCTGGAATGAAGGTGCCCGGGACAGACCTGCAAAATGCGGGACTGTCCCGGGCAATCCGGGACACGTGATCACCCTACTGGTGATCCAGCCAGCAAGTCTGTTGTTTTTCAAAAGAACAACAGGTGGTGTGTTGCTGGCCAGATCACCATGTGAAAACAGAGGGGGAAAAAAGCCTAAAAAAAAGAAAATGAATGCAGCCAACACATCTAATAATTGCTGAGCTGCAATATATTACATTTTTGGGTTTAATAACACTTTAATACTTTTTAAGCTTGATCTAAAATTTTTAAAAATACTTTTTCAAAAGAGTTTAAAGAGCACAGCGGGGAGGAGCCCCGGGTCACAAATCTGCGTTTTGGCAGCGAATTTTCATGGCTGGTTAATGAATAGAGAATTCAATAGGAACCCGGGGCGGCGGGGCCACTCCTTCCCCATACAAACCAATGACTGTATTAACCCTTCTGCCCCTGAAATCGAAACCGCAAATGTGTTTGGAATCATCAGTCAGGTGTGCAGTGCAGACTGCAGGAAGGTAAACAACGCCGACTAGTCATTGTCTTCCATAAACCGGTCAGTGCGGTCAGGGGCTGATGATGTACTATATAAAGGATGATTACTTGCTATAGCTAATGAGAAAGATATTAGGAATAACAAGCAAATAAACGATTAAAAACAATTGTTTTTTTCTTATTTATTTCACTTTTTATTTTTACACTGTCCCTTTATTTATTTATTTATTTTTTTATCACTTTTATTCCTATTACAAGGAATGTAAACCTCTCTTGTAATAGA
Source organism: Rana muscosa (assembly GCA_029206835.1). Lineage (NCBI taxonomy): Eukaryota > Metazoa > Chordata > Amphibia > Anura > Ranidae > Rana > Rana muscosa. The sequence goes on along the minus strand of CM055123.1, from coordinate 238,216,638 downwards.
AATAAGGATGACAGGTCCTCTTTATTGAGAGATCCGGGGTCAAAAAGACCCCAGATCTCTCATTTACCTTTAAGGCCCCGTTCACACCTATGCAAATTGGTTGTGGCTTACACCGCATCCAATTTGCATAACATTTTAAAATATATATATTTTAATAAGGCTGGTTCATATATGTGCGATGCATTCGTACTGCAAATTGCCCAAAAAAAGTGTGCGTTTTCTAGGCATTGCGGTGCGAATTGTCTGCACATTATCTTCTATGGGAACGCATCTAATTTGCAGATTTGTTCCGTTCTGAACAGGAATTCTCTCCCTGCTCACTACACTTCCCCCCCCCTCCCCTCTCCCAGGTCAGCAAATCCGCAGCTACAACGCAGAGGAACCGCTGAACAGCTCTGTTTTCTCTTTGCAGAGAAAACAGAGCTGGGATTCGCACCGCGCAAGTGTGAACGCAGCCTGAAAGCAAAAGGAATTATTCCATCGCTCCACATAAACAGCAAAAAAAAGCGCTAATTTAAAGTACTAATTGCTAATTACTAAAGGCAGCAGCCAGAGTAGGATTAATACAAATAGTATAAAGAAAAAATAAAGCTGCGCCAGGAATTGATGTAAAGTCCTCAAATCAGGAGAACCAAACAGTGGCTGTGCTCCAGGCGGGATGAAAAACGCCCAAAACAACAGTCTATAATCGACTCCTAGTGTTGGTTGTACACCACAGTGACTCCACAATCCCAGTCCACCTCTATGTAAAAAAGCCCACCACCGTATGTAATGGCAGCTTACCAGAGCGTAGGATCAATCCTGCAATCGGCTGTAGCCCAACCGCGGCCTTTGGTGTCCAGTGGAGGCTTGCACTGCTATGGATATCACACAGGATAGGAGGTATACAGATCCCGGACTCTTTTCGCGCTCATACGGACATAATTCAGGCATATGCGAAGAGAAGGATGGACCATAGCGTAATTCCGCATAACATATCATTTATTAAAAAGAAGGAAACATACTTACAATATTTCAGAATAAAAACAGCATATAAAAGAAGCCGGCCGGCATAAGGAACCCTTCCTTCTCACATCAGCGTGGTGACGTCACTGTGCGTCCTCCCATACGCGTTTCGTCATCAACAGACGTTCTCATCGCTCCACATGAAATAAACTGAAGTGACTTTTTCTTACACACATGTACGTCACGTTTCAGTCATTACTTTTCCTTCCCTCTTTATTTTTATATTTTTTGTTTTTTTTTCTTTATTTTAAAATGTTTGTTTTTTATTCTAATTTTATATCTTATTTTATTATACTCTAAATTACTCAGTTAGAATGTTTTTTTTTGACAAGGAATTTAGAATTGTTAAAATGTTCAACTGTAAAATATTCCAACTGTTCATCCATGCTTAACAATTACTAGTACGTTAAGAGTACAAATTATTATTATTATTATCAGATGAACCGCACATACTGTATTTACCGTTCTTCCAATATAAGCGTTATTTGACACATTCTGTATGATAACTTTTTGTTTGTACAAATTATCCATAAATAAAAAAAAAAATTGCAAAAAAACAAAAACAAAAAAAAAGCAAAAGGAATTATTTCTTTTGGACACTTTGATTAAAAAAATTAATAAAATAATAATAATAATAATTTCTTTATACCCGAGAACCGGAAGTGACTTCAAAGGTCTCTCCGGTCCTCCAAGGGCATAGAGCTAAGTTGGGGAAATCTTGCCCTCACTTGATTTCCTGCCTAGCCACCGGCCACATCGGATCACTTTGGGGTTTACCGACGGCTCCGGTAAACCCGGAAAGGACCAGGCAGCTGCGGGGGGGGGGGGGCACCTCTCTTGCCGCCTCTAAAAGTGATTTTGCGGCGAATCCGCCACTGGGATCACTTTTATCAGATGCCGAATCGCCCACAGGAAAAAATTATATTGGGGGTTATAGCAGCTAATAAATGTCAATGTATTGACGTATATATACTGTAAATGGTCAGCAAAAGTAAACGTAGCAATGACATCATCACTGTGCTGTACATAGCCTGTGCAGAGAGCAGAGATGTGGGAGGGGCCCAGCAGGCTCCACCCACTACAGAAAACTACAGGAGGGGGCGGAGACAAGACCAGTCACCCTGCACAAGGAGAGAGAGCAGCAGTGAGCGGTCATTATTACAGGAAAAGTCTCAGATCTGGAAGAAATACACAAAGCACACTGAGATTCAATGAAGAATACACATGATGAATGGATTTAGATAATATTTGATCATCCCGGAGTTCAGCTTCAAGGGATTTTTATTGTTGACTTTTAGTCCAGCAATAAATCTTTAGGATAAATATATTTCATGTGTAACTTCCTGGAATCTGAATAGGAAGTTGTTCTATCTATGGAATATCATACCTGCACGCACCTCCTGGGATACAATAAGCGGACCCAGCATTATATATATTCTCCATATTAAAGTGAATCTAGATTTTAATGGATTGGGAAAGGATTAGAACCCCTTACTGCCATTCAGGGCTCCATTAGAAAGATTTTCCCTCACTTCCTGTACTGATGACACGGACAGGAAGTGAGAGTGAGCCCTCTTACAGAAACACAGACAGAAGCAACATTTTAAGTAGAACTAAAGGCAAAACTTTTTTCATTTTGGATAGAGCAATGGAGGGTTATAAACCCCTGTCAGATTATTTTTTTGTTGCGATCTGTGTCACATTGAGGAGATTTCCCTTCACTGCCTGTCCCATAACCACAGCAGGATGTAAGGGGAAATTTCTCCAAAGTGATGGAATTCCTGGTTGTCACCAGAACTAGTGTCCTCATTAAAAGATTTCTCCTCTATTCCTGTTCTGGCGAAAACCCAAAATTTGGGATTTTCTTTCACTCTCACCAAAAATGGTAAACAGGACAAATAGAGAGTGTGCATCTCCCTAATGGGGACACCAACAGCAATAAAAATCCTGACAGGGGTTCTAATACCCCTCTACTCTATCCAAAACTAAAAAATGTTTTGCCTTTAGTTATACTTTTAGGGCCAGTGCTACCTCTAGGCAAACTAGGCAGCCGCCTAGGGCGCAGCCACAGCCGCTGGTTTCCCTACTCTCCACAGGCTTCCCAACACTCTGCTGGCTTCCCCACACAGTCCACCGTAAGGCTGAATTCTGCTGCTGTTGTGCCGTACCGCAATAGGAACAAATCACATACACAATATGCAGAAATAAAAGGACGTGCTGATAAAACAACAGAATCCAAGAATTTCGCAGGACAAACTAGATATAGTATTTGGGGTTTGGGTGCTCTCTCCACTCCTCCATACCCAAGACCTGCCTAACTACATAATAATGGATGTCCTCGGAATTGGGACAGGCCACCACCACCTTGTCCATGTAAATATGGAGTCCATAGTTCCACTCCCGATATACTCGGTGGAACTCTGTACAGGTGACTGTCCCTTCCACAAGCACCTGATGGTGTTGGGTACCTGTAAATGGTCCCAGACAGCAGTCTCGTTCCACTGCTGCCACTTTGCCTCTAAGGTAGGGAACAAAGCTTCCAGGAGATAGGGGAACTCAAGTCCATAGCGTCCCCTAACATCCCTGATCATCCACCACTGAAGCCACAAAAATCGCATAAGGTGGTGGCTCTGCGCCTCTCTTCGGGGGCAGGTAGAATGTCGGGCGTTGGGGAGTCTCCGGGACACTACTGGTCTCCTCCCCTTCCTCCTCCTCTGACTCCATGTAAGAAGGGCGCCAGGTAGGGTGACCATGTGTCCCGGATTGCCCGGGACAGTTCCGCATTTTACAGGTCTGTCCCGGGCACCTTCATTCCAGGACAATACAGTGTCCCAGAATGAAACTGACACAGCCACCTCCCCAGGCCAATCTGATGGCCCCAAAAAAGGCTGCCACATCACCGCTTTACTCACTGACAGTACTTGTCCTGGCCGGGAATGCCTGGAGGAGCACAATCCCCGCCGCCTGCTTGTGATTGGAGAAATCATAAATCCCGCCTCTTGTGTCCAAACACTGTGCTGTGATTCGTTACAGCACAAGCTGATTTTTGGGAAGGAGGGGTGTCCCTGAATGGTAGTTTGGAAATGTGGTCACCCTAGCGCCAGGTCTCCCAGAGGGTTGGGAAACTTGTCATAGTGCCTCCTCTCAGGCAAAACAGCGGTGGGGACTGGTGAAGATGTTGCAGATAAAACAATAGGAGCTATAGATCCTTCGAACTCCTCCGCCACGCCAGTACCTTTAGGGCCATCCCACAAGCCCCAGGCCACTCCTCCAGCTCCTCACAAGGCCCACATACCACCACACCATTATGACTGTGTCGGTTCCTCAGCGGGTAGGGCTGTACCTCTGATGGTCCTAGAGAACCACTTCCCTCTGCTGAGTGTGATGCTGTGCCTTTATTGCCGCCGCGGATGGTACCCCTGATGCAGACTGTCGACAAAGCTACAAAGCTCGACCCCGCTGGCACTGGGGGAGTGCTCAACCCTGTGGTCCTTGGGGGAGCCCTGGTGGGTGCTATCCTCCTCTTTCTCCACCAGGTCTGGAGAGCCCGGGTGCTGCTCTGCAAATGACGTGGCCATGGTGGTGACCTTAGCAGCAATGGTCCATAGTGCATTGTGTCTTGGCATGGTACCAGGTAGTCACATGGAGCCTCCCCGACTGGGAGCACTTCAAAGAGGAAGGCCGGCACTCCTCACAACAGGCCCAGGATGTTAGAGCCGATTTCAGGACTCCGCACTCAGGACATACAGAGACCGAGGTTTCTGTGATCCAAGTGCGGCACACTGCCAGACCCCTTCTGGGCATGAGACAAAGTCCAGTATCCAGAGATACATCACGTATATCAGGTGATATAAAGCGGGACTATTTCATCCCAGCTACAGGTTGTTTTGCTATTTTCTGCAGATTTTAAAAATGTTGCATTTTTTTTTTTGGTGGGGGGTTTGGGGGTCGGGCAAGTAGCTGGTCTCGCCTAGGGTGCAAATTAGTCTGGCACGGGCTCTGTATACTTTAAAGTATATATTACCCTAAATACGCATTTTTCCTCTATGTGTGTATTTTATATCTCATAGTCTCCATCATTTTCATATCCTTCTTCCATCTGAAGTACCTGCTTGATTCTGTCAGTCTCCTTCCCTCTTTGCTCTAAACTGGCCACACAATTCCCAGAGGGTGATCTGTGTTAGCGTGATCATTTTCCATCCTTTGGCTGACCATTCAGAGATACAGGACACTGAGCAGACACACAGCATGCCTGTATTGGGTGGATTGTTCAGCCACCACACCCCCTGACCAATCACAGCCTGTCTCTGACACACACCCCCTCCCAATCACAGCCTTGCTATTGAACATGCCCCCTGCTCAATCACAGCCTGCCTCTGGCACACACCCCCTCCCAATCCCAGCCTGCCCCTGGCACACACCCCTTCCCAATCACAGCCTGCCTTTTGAACACGCCCCCTGCTCAATTACAGCCTGTCTCTGACAAACACCCCCTCCCAATCACAGCCTGCCTCTTGAACACGCCCCCTGCTCAATCACAGCCTGCCTTTTGAACACACCCCCTGCTTAAGCCTAGCCTGCCTCTTGCCCTAGGCTGAACAGACTACTGAATACAGTCACCCTTGGTGTCTGCACAGAGTCCTGTAACCCCGCCCCTCACTATAAGGAAGAATAGATGATTGGTCACATGACAGAACTTTTTAACCATGTGTAGCGATACCCCCAGTTAAGAGGGCTGCCTGTATGATTTTTGGGCCCTGTAGTGCACCGCTGTCAACCCCTGGCAATCGGCTCTAACCTCCCTTGGCACAGTTAGTAAGGGATGATAGGATTGTGAGGCCTGTAACTCACAGCGGCACAATCCTATGACAAGAACACACAGTGATATTTTAAAACTTCCTTTACCTATCCCTTCTGTAAAGTAAAGAACACAGACACCAATATACTTATCCCTTGTATGTTTACTTAGATTAGTGGGTAAGCAGTAAAACAGGTGGGTACAAGTCATATGCAGAGCCCTGCAATAAACAGTATTAAACAAACAGACAAATATTCAATGCTATACAACTCTAACAGTCCCCTTTGCAGCTACTTCCCCTCGTGGACAATATGGCGCCCAGGAATGTCTACGCTACCCAGTCAGGCCTGACTGAACTAAAGTGGAAGTCCTGTAGGGAAATCTTCGCTAGCAACGGTGGTGCACTTGAAGAATAGAATTTGTAATCCACCAAGGTAACAAAGGTACTGTGTCTGTCTATGAGCAGGTGCTCTCTCACCCAACCAGACCAGTCCGCGTCCGTTTCTTCCGCTGCGGTATCTAAGTACACCGATCCATCGACATCCGGGTCTTCGGTCCTCCTGGCAAAAGGCGCAGTATCAAGGAGAGACGTCCCTCAGGTTCCTCGATGCGAAGGCTCTTTGGAGAAAAAGGCTCAGGCTTCTGGCCTCAAGTCACAGGAACTCAAGCAGCAGTTCAGCTTGCTGGGTGGGCGGTGTCCAAAGAGAAAGAGAGAGCTCCGCCTCTCCCTTATAAAGTCCACCCCAGCAGTCCTTGTGCGGGGCAAGGCACCCTGGGTGCCTAAAAGTGTACTGGGTAATGTAGTCTCTGAGGGATTAAAGGGCAATACCCAGTGTGACAGCAGGAAGGTAAAGTCACCTGGTTGCATCCAGGGGGGTAGGTATATTTCGCCCAGATTCAGGCTTTACGCCGACTTATACAACTAGGTGGAGAGTTGTATAAGGCTAGTGGGCTCATGGATGACTCATACCTCTAGGGAGAGGGCTGGGCGTCGTGCAGACAGGGAGTTGATGAGACCAGCTGAAGCTTGTCAGCTCATTTAGGCCTCTATAAGAACTCCCAGCTTCATTAGATGTTAGCTCATGCCTGGAACCAGACCTGTGTGGACTGTCTAGGGAGAGTGAACCCCTGTGCGGTGAGACAAAGCCTGTGTGGCTATTTGTTTGGACATTTACTAAACCAGGGACTTAGGGACTAGGACAGCACCAGGCTGATCCCAGTTGTTAGTTAGGGAAACCTGCATGTTTAGTCAGAGGTCAAGCTGACCAGGATTTATTTTGTTTATGTTTCTTTTTGCTTTGCTGTGTTTTTGTCACTGTAAATAGAGAAATAAACCGCACCTTTTGATCTTGAAAACCACAACCTCCGTCTGCTGGGCCTGTTTTTGTGTGGGGAGCCCATCCAGGGGGTCACACACACCCGCTACCGAGCTAACCCCCTCACAGTTGGTGGAGAATGCAGGCAGTTTTTTTTTAAGCCAGCATGGAGGAGATACTGAAACAGCTGGCTCTAGCAAATGCCAATCAACAGCAGACAAATGCAGGTTTGCAAAAGAGCTTCGCAGCCCAGCAACAAGCCCAGCAGCAATCTGAGGCCCGCTTCATAGACCTGTTGCAGAAGCAAGAGCAGAGACTACAACAACAGATGGAAGCAGTAATGCAGCAACGTCCGCAGACCAGTGAGGAAAGCCGTCCCACTAATACCGCGTCCTTTGGGGTGAGTCGTTTATTGACAAAAATGACTGGAGAGGATGATCCAGAGGTATTTTTGACCACATTTGAAAGGACTGCTGAAAGAGAAAAGTGGCCTGAGGAGCAGTGGGCTGGACTGGTGGCTCCTCTGTTAACTGGTGAATCGCAGAAAGCTTACTATGACCTAGAGCCTGACCAAGCAAAAGACTATGTGATGCTAAAAGCTGAAATATTGGCAAGGCTGGGTGTCACCCTGGCTGTCCGGGCTCAGCGTGTGCATAACTGGACTTTCCAGCTTGGAAAACCCCCCAGGTCTCAAATGTATGATCTCATTCACCTGAGCAGGAAGTGGCTACAGCCAGAGACTTTGTCCGCACCGGAGATTGTGGAACGTGTTGTGATGGATCGTTTCTTGAGAGCTCTTCCTACCGCCATTCAAAAGTGGGTAAGCCATGGAGACCCAGAAACGGCCGGTAAACTTGTGGATCGTGTAGAGAGATACTTGGCTGCAGAGAACCTGACGGCCTCTTCCAGAGACTCTCGGACTTTCCACTGTGACAGCAGGAAGGTAAAGTCACCTGGTTGCATCCAGGGGGGTAGATATATTTCGCCCAGATTCAGGCTTTACGCTGACTTATACAGCTAGGTGGAGAGTTGTATAAGCCCAGCTGAGACTAGTGGGCTCATTGATGACTCATACCTCTAGGGAGAGGGCTGGGCGTCGTGCAGACAGGGAGTTGATGAGGCCAGCTGAAGCTTGTCAGCTCATTTAGGCCTCTATAAAAAACTCCCAGCTTCATTAGATGTTAGCTCATGCCTGGAAGCAGACCTGTGTGGACTGTCTAGGGAGAGTGAACCCCTGTGCGGTGAGAGAAAGCCTGTGTGGCTATATTTTGCTTGGACATTTAAAACCAGGGACTAGGACAGCACTAGGCTGATCCCAGTCGTTAGTTAGGAAACCTGTAAGTTTAGTCAGAGGTCAAGTTGACCAGGATTTATTTTGTTTATGTTTTTTTTGCCTTGCTGTGTTTTTGTCACTATAAATAGAAAATAAACCGCACCTTTTTGATTTTGAAAACCACAACCTCCGTCTGCTGGGCCTGTTTTGGGTGGGGAGCCCATCCCGGGGGTCACACATACCCGCTGCCGAGCTAGCCCCCTCACAGTTGGTGGAGAACCAGTGGCAGTTTTTTTTTAAGCCAGCATGGAGGAGATACTGAAACAGCTGGCTCTAGCAAATGCCAATCAACAGCAGACAAATGCAGGTTTGCAAAGGAGCCTTGCAGCCCAGCAGCAAGCTCATCAACAGAGCCTTGCAACTTTACAACAGAGTCTGGAGGCTCAGCAACAAGCCCAACAGCAATCTGAGGCCCGCTTCATAGACCTGTTGCAGAAGCAAGAGCAGAGACTACAACAACAGATGGAAGCAGTAATGCAGCAACGTCCGCAGACCAGTGAGGAAAGCCGTCCCACTAATACCGCGTCCTTTGGGGTGAGTCGTTTATTGACAAAAATGACTGGAGAGGATGATCCAGAGGTATTTTTGACCACATTTGAAAGGACCGCTGAAAGAGAAAAGTGGCCTGAGGAGCAGTGGGCTGGACTAGTGGCTCCTCTGTTAACTGGTGAATCGCAGAAAGCTTACTATGACCTAGAGCCTAACCAAGCAAAAGACTATGTGATGCTAAAAGCTGAAATATTGGCAAGGCTGGGTGTCACCCTGGCTGTCCGGGCTCAGCGTGTGCATAACTGGACTTTCCAGCTTGGAAAACCCCCCAGGTCTCAAATGTATGATCTCATTCACCTGAGCAGAAAGTGGCTACAGCCAGAGACTTTGTCCGCACCAAAGATTGTGGAACGTGTTGTAATGGATCGGTTTTTGAGAGCTCTTCCTACTGCCATCCAAAAGTGGGTAAGCCATGGAGACCCAGAGACGGCCGATGGTCTTGTGGATCGTGTGGAGAAATACTTGGCTACAGAGAACCTGACGGCCTCTTCCAGAGACACTCGGACTTTCCACCCTAAGACCAGACCATCCCCAGGGGCGGATAAGAGGATTCCAAGGGGTGAGGGTGGAGAGAGTGAGAGGGTGGGAGCTCTACCCCAAGTTTGGCGAGAACAGCCTGGGAAATCAGCGGCTCAAGAGGCCGCAAGAAGGATCGTTTGCTACCGCTGCCGGCAAGCGGGACATATTGCAGCAAATTGCCCGGTTGTGGAGGAACCCATGCAGTGTGACTTTCTGACGGGCAGACGTCAGTCGCTGTGTGCGACAGTCGCATGCACTGCCATTCGGGGAACTGAGAAACATTTATGCAAAATGTGTATTAATGGTAGAAATGTTGTGGTATTGCTGGATTCAGGTAGCCTTGTGACCCTGATAAAGGCTGAGTTAGTTAAAACAGAGGTCTCTGGGAATAGCAAGGTAGCCGTTATTTGTGTGCATGGGGACACCCGAGAGTATCCAGTGACTACGGTGTGTTTCGAGACCCCCAAAGGTACCCTCTCTCATCCAGTGGGCTTAGTATCTCAGTTACCGCATGACGCCATTGTGGGAAGGGATTTTCCGAAGTTCTGGGAACTGTGGGATGATCCTGAGCCCCCCACTGGTGCCCCTATGTACCAGGAATGTGATAGCCAGAACTCCCCTGAGAGTGGTGAGGACTCTCCGGAATTTCCCTTGTCAGTATTGGCAGGGGAGACTCAAGAAACTGGAGAGGAGCCCACCTCCTCAGACGAAAACCTACCGTCTGTGGAGTTTTCTGATCTTGAGGTTCACAGGGAAAACTTTGCCACAGAACAGTTGAAAGACCCCGCCCTAATAAAGGCACGGGAAAACGTAGTGAAAATAGATGGCGAGTTAGTGAACCCAGATAATACTGGCACTTACCCATACTTCAGCGTAGAGAAGGACCTACTGTATCGGGTGGCAAAAAGGGCAGAAGAAACCGTTGAGCAGCTTGTGGTGCCCAAACCTTACAGGAAGTTGGTGTTGGAGTTGGCCCATGGGCACATTCTTGGAGGTCATCTGGGGACAGAGAAAACCCGAGAGAGGGTATTACAGAGATTCTATTGGCCTGGGGTGATGAAGGACATAGAAAATTATTGTTCCTCCTGCCCTGTGTGTCAGAGGTCGGCCCCGATGCCACATTTCCGTAGCCCGCTGGTCCCTCTACCCATCATTGAGGTCCCGTTTGAGAGAATCGCAATGGATTTGGTAGGTCCTATAATCAAGTCCGCTAGGGGGCACCAGTACATATTGGTTATAATGGACTATGCCACCCGTTATCCAGAAGCGATCCCTCTCAGAAATACCTCGGCCAAAACCATAGCCAAAGAGCTATCTCTTGTTTTTAGCCGGGTGGGTATTTGTAAAGAACTGCTTACGGACCAAGGTACACCCTTTATGTCCCGGGTTATGAAAGAGCTGTGTAAATTGTTCAAAGTGACGCAATTGCGTACATCTGTGTATCACCCCCAAACCGATGGGCTGGTTGAAAGATTCAACAAAACCCTAAAACAAATGTTGAAGAAAGTGGTGGATAGAGATGGAAGGGATTGGGACTGTCTACTTCCTTATTTGATGTTTGCTATTAGGGAGGTGCCCCAATCCTCTACGGGATTCTCCCCCTTTGAGTTACTGTATGGGAGACACCCAAGAGGGCTGTTGGATATTGCCAAGGAAACTTGGGAAAGTGAGAGTTCTCCCCACAGGAGTGTGATTGAGCATGTCGCCCTGATGCAAGATCGAATTGCACAGGTAATGCCCATCGTGAAGGAACATTTGGCCCAAGCGCAGTTGGCACAGCAGAGAGTGTACAACCGTGGAGCCAAGACCCGTACCTTTTCCCCGGGGGATAGGATATTGGTACTTGTCCCTACGGTTGAAAGTAAATTCCTTGCCAAATGGCAAGGCCCCTACGAGATAATGGAAAAAGTGAGCGAAGTGAATTACAAGGTCAGACAACCAGGAAGGCGAAAGCCCGAACAGATCTATCACGTTAATCTGTTGAAAGCCTGGAGGGATAGAGAGTCCCTAGTCGCAGACACTTGGTCACCAGCTCAAACTGGTTGCGTGATTCCTGAGGTTGGAATCGCAGCCACCTTGTCACAACCCCAACAACAGGAGGTTAAGGAGTTTGTACTTCGCAACAAGGAGGTATTCTCTGAGCTGCCGGGACAAACATCTGGGGTAGAGCATGACATTATTACCCCGCCCGGTGAAAGGGTGAAGTTAAAACCCTATCGGATCCCAGAGGCCCGACGGGAGGCAATACGGGAGGAAGTACAGAGAATGCTGAACTTAGGGGTGATAGAGGAGTCCCAAAGTGATTGGTCTAGTCCCATTGTGTTGGTGCCTAAACCGGATGGGAGCTGGCGATTTTGTAACGATTTTCGTCAGTTGAACAAAGTTACAAAATTTGACACCTACCCCATGCCACGTATAGATGAGTTGATCGACCGGCTGGGAACAGCCCGATACATGACGACTCTTGACCTCACAAAAGGGTATTGGCAAATCCCCCTGGCCAAGTCGGCCAAAGAGAAAACCGCATTTGTAACCCCAGACGGGGCGTTCCAATATAAAAGAATGCCGTTCGGGTTACAGAATGCGCCGGCCACATTCCAGCGGAAAATGGACCAGATGCTGAGGCCCCATCGGAAGTATGCTGCGGCTTACCTGGATGACATAATTGTCCATAGCACAGATTGGGCCTCACATCTGCCAAAAGTGCAAGCAGTCCTGGACTCTGTTCGGGAAGCAGGGTTTACGGCTAACCCCAAGAAGTGTACCATTGGGCAGGAGGAGGCCAAATATCTTGGGTACACCATTGGGAGGGGAGTAATAAAACCCCAACTCAACAAAGTCGAGGCCATCCAGAGTTGGCCACGTCCCAACAGCAAGAAGCAGGTACGAGCCTTTCTGGGAATCGCTGGGTATTATCGGCGATTCATTCCCCACTTTGCTTCTAAGGCTGTGCCCCTAACCAACCTGACGAAGGGGAAAGGGTCGGTCATGATTAAATGGACCCCCGAGGCTGAGGCAGCATTCCAATTCTTGAAACAAGCCTTATGTAGCCAGCCAGTGTTGTACTCACCCGACTTCTCTAGAGACTTTGTCGTACAAAGTGATGCGTCAGATGTGGGGTTAGGAGCAGTATTGTCCCAGGTCTGGAACGGGGAAGAGCACCCAGTCATTTACCTCAGCAGGAAGTTGAAGTCCCATGAGGTAAATTACGCCACCGTTGAAAAGGAGTGTTTAGCGGTGAAGTGGGCTCTAGATTCCCTTCGGTACTACCTGCTAGGTAGGCACTTTGACATGGTTACGGATCACGCTCCGTTAAAGTGGATGGCTCAAAACAAGGAAACAAATAGAAGAGTGAATAGGTGGTTCCTGGCCCTCCAGGAATTCAACTTCACAGTAAAGCATCGCCCTGGCGTTCAAATGGGGAATGTGGATGCTTTGTCTCGAGTACATGAATGCCTGATTGCTGGTGTTCCAACCCCGAGGTTAAAACAAGAGGGGGGGGTATGTGACAGCAGGAAGGTAAAGTCACCTGGTTGCATCCAGGGGGGTAGATATATTTCGCCCAGATTCAGGCTTTACGCTGACTTATACAGCTAGGTGGAGAGTTGTATAAGCCCAGCTGAGACTAGTGGGCTCATTGATGACTCATACCTCTAGGGAGAGGGCTGGGCGTCGTGCAGACAGGGAGTTGATGAGGCCAGCTGAAGCTTGTCAGCTCATTTAGGCCTCTATAAAAAACTCCCAGCTTCATTAGATGTTAGCTCATGCCTGGAAGCAGACCTGTGTGGACTGTCTAGGGAGAGTGAACCCCTGTGCGGTGAGAGAAAGCCTGTGTGGCTATATTTTGCTTGGACATTTAAAACCAGGGACTAGGACAGCACTAGGCTGATCCCAGTCGTTAGTTAGGAAACCTGTAAGTTTAGTCAGAGGTCAAGTTGACCAGGATTTATTTTGTTTATGTTTTTTTTGCCTTGCTGTGTTTTTGTCACTATAAATAGAAAATAAACCGCACCTTTTTGATTTTGAAAACCACAACCTCCGTCTGCTGGGCCTGTTTTGGGTGGGGAGCCCATCCCGGGGGTCACACATACCCGCTGCCGAGCTAGCCCCCTCACACCACCCTAAGACCAGACCATCCCCAGGGGCGGATAAGATGATTCCAAGGGGTGAGGGTGGAGAGAGTGAGAGGGTGGGAGCTCTGCCAAGGGTATGGCGAGAACAGCCTGGGAAGTCGGGGGCTCAAGAGGCAGCCAAAAGGATTGTTTGCTACCGCTGCCGGCAAGCGGGACATATTGCAGCAAATTGCCCGGTTGTGGAGGAACCCATGCAATGTGACTTTCTGACTGACAGACGTCAGTCGCTGTGTGCGACAGTCGCATGCACTGCCATTCGGGGAACTGAGAAACATTTATGCAAAATGTGTATTAATGGTAGAAATGTTGTGGTATTACTGGATTCAGGTAGCCTTGTGACCCTGATAAAGGCTGAATTAGTTAAAACAGAGGTCTCTGGGAATAGCAAGGTAGCTGTTATTTGTGTGCATGGGGACACCCGAGAGTATCCAGTGACTACAGTGTGTTTCAAGACCCCCAAAGGTACCCTCTCTCATCCAGTGGGGTTAGTATCTCAATTACCGCATGATGCCATTGTGGGAAGGGATTTTCCGAAGTTCTGGGAACTGTGGGATGATCCTGAGCCCCCCACTGGTGCCCCTATGTACCAGGAAGGTGATAGCCAGAACTCCTCTGAGAGTGGTGAGGACTCTCCAGAATTTCCCTTGTCAGTATTGGCAGGCGAGACTCAAGAAACTGGAGAGGAGCCCACCTCCTCAGACGAAAACCTACCGTCTGTGGAGTTTTCTGATCTTGAGGTTCACAGGGAAAATTTTGCCACAGAACAGTTAAAAGACCCCGCCCTAATAAAGGCACGGGAAAACGTAGTGGAAATAGATGGCGAGTTAGTGAACCCAGATAATACCTGCACTTACCCATACTTCAGCGTGGAGAAGGACCTACTGTATCGGGTGGCAAAAAGGGCAGAAGAAACCGTTGAGCAGCTTGTGGTGCCCAAACCTTACAGGAAGTTGGTGTTGGAGTTGGCCCATGGGCACATTCTTGGAGGTCATCTGGGGACAGAGAAAACCCGAGAGAGGGTATTACAGAGATTCTATTGGCCTGGGGTGATGAAGGACATAGAAAATTATTGTTCCTCCTGCCCTGTGTGTCAGAGGTCGGCCCCGATGCCACATTTCCGTAGCCCGCTGGTCCCTCTACCCATCATTGGGGTCCCGTTTGAGAGGATCGCAATGGATTTGGTAGGTCCTATAATCAAGTCCGCTAGGGGGCACCAGTACATATTAGTTATAATGGACTATGCCACCCGTTATCCAGAAGCGATCCCTCTCCGAAATACCTCGGCCAAAACCATAGCCAAAGAGCTATCTCTTGTTTTTAGCCGGGTGGGTATTTGTAAAGAACTGCTTACGGACCAAGGTACACCCTTTATGTCCCGGGTTATGAAAGAGCTGTGTAAATTGTTCAAAGTGACGCAATTGCGTACGTCTGTGTATCACCCCCAAACCGATGGGCTGGTTGAAAGATTCAACAAAACCCTAAAACAAATGTTGAAGAAAGTGGTGGATAGAGATGGAAAGGATTGGGACTGTCTACTTCCTTATTTGATGTTTGCTATTAGGGAGGTGCCCCAATCCTCTACGGGATTCTCCCCCTTTGAGTTACTGTATGGGAGACACCCAAGAGGGCTGTTGGATATTGCCAAGGAAACTTGGGAAAGTGAGAGTTCTCCCCACAGGAGTGTGATTGAGCATGTCGCCCTGATGCAAGATCGAATTGCACAGGTAATGCCCATCGTGAAGGAACATTTGGCCCAAGCGCAGTTGGCACAGCAGAGAGTGTACAACCGTGGAGCCAAGACCCGTACCTTTTCCCCGGGGGATAGGATATTGGTACTTGTCCCTACGGTTGAAAGTAAATTCCTTGCCAAATGGCAAGGCCCCTACGAGATAATGGAAAAAGTGAGCGAAGTGAATTACAAGGTCAGACAACCAGGAAGGCGAAAGCCCGAACAGATCTATCACGTTAATCTGTTGAAAGCCTGGAGGGATAGAGAGTCCCTAGTCGCAGAAACTTGGTCACCAGCTCAAACTGGTTGCGTGATTCCGGAGGTTGGAATAGCAGCCACCTTGTCACAACCCCAACAACAGGAGGTCAAGGAGTTTGTGCTTCGCAACAAGGAGGTGTTCTCTGAGCTGCCGGGACAAACATCTGGAGTAGAGCATGATATTATTACCCCGCCCGGTGAAAGGGTGAAGTTAAAACCCTATCGGATCCCAGAGGCCCGACGGGAGGCAATACGGGAGGAAGTACAGAAAATGCTGAACTTAGGGGTGATAGAGGAGTCCCAAAGTGATTGGTCTAGTCCCATTGTGTTGGTGCCTAAACCGGATGGGAGCTGGCGATTTTGTAACGATTTTCGTCAGTTGAACAAAGTTACAAAATTTGACACCTACCCCATGCCACGTATAGATGAGTTGATCGACCGGCTGGGAACAGCCCGATACATGACGACTCTTGACCTCACAAAAGGGTATTGGCAAATTCCCCTGGCCAAGTCGGCCAAAGAGAAAACCGCATTTGTAACCCCAGACGGGGCGTTCCAATATAAGAGAATGCCGTTCGGGTTACAGAATGCGCCGGCCACATTCCAGCGGAAAATGGACCAGATACTGAGGCCCCATCGGAAGTATGCTGCGGCTTACCTGGATGACGTAATTGTCCATAGCACAGATTGGGCCTCACATCTGCCAAAAGTGCAAGCAGTCCTAGACTCTATCCGGGAAGCGGGGTTTACGGCTAACCCCAAGAAGTGTACCATTGGGCAGGAGGAGGCCAAATATCTTGGGTACACCATTGGCAGGGGAGTAATAAAACCCCAACTCAACAAAGTCGAGGCCATCCAGAGTTGGCCACGTCCCAACAGCAAGAAGCAGGTACGAGCCTTTCTGGGAATCGCGGGTTATTATCGGCGCTTCATTCCCCACTTTGCTTCTAAGGCTGTGCCCCTAACCAACCTGACGAAAGGGAAAGGGTCGGTCATGATTAAATGGACCCCCGAGGCTGAGGCAGCGTTCCAATTCTTGAAACAAGCCTTATGTAGCCAGCCAGTGTTGTACTCCCCCGACTTCTCTAAAGACTTTGTCGTACAAAGTGATGCGTCAGATGTGGGGTTAGGAGCAGTATTGTCCCAGGTCTGGAACGGGGAAGAGCACCCAGTCATTTACCTCAGCAGGAAGTTGAAGTCCCATGAGGTAAATTACGCCACGGTTGAAAAGGAGTGTTTAGCGGTGAAGTGGGCTCTAGATTCCCTTCGGTACTATCTGCTAGGTAGGCACTTTGACATGGTTACGGATCACGCTCCGTTAAAGTGGATGGCTCAAAACAAGGAGACAAATAGAAGAGTAAATAGGTGGTTCCTGGCCCTACAGGAATTCAACTTCACAGTAAAGCATCGCCCTGGCGTTCAAATGGGGAATGTGGATGCTTTGTCTCGAGTACATGAATGCCTGATTGCTGGTGTTCCAACCCCAAGGTTAAAACAAGAGGGGGGGTATGTGACAGCAGGAAGGTAAAGTCACCTGGTTGCATCCAGGGGGGTAGGTATATTTCGCCCAGATTCAGGCTTTACGCCGACTTATACAACTAGGTGGAGAGTTGTATAAGGCTAGTGGGCTCATGGATGACTCATACCTCTAGGGAGAGGGCTGGGCGTCGTGCAGACAGGGAGTTGATGAGACCAGCTGAAGCTTGTCAGCTCATTTAGGCCTCTATAAGAACTCCCAGCTTCATTAGATGTTAGCTCATGCCTGGAACCAGACCTGTGTGGACTGTCTAGGGAGAGTGAACCCCTGTGCGGTGAGACAAAGCCTGTGTGGCTATTTGTTTGGACATTTACTAAACCAGGGACTTAGGGACTAGGACAGCACCAGGCTGATCCCAGTTGTTAGTTAGGGAAACCTGCATGTTTAGTCAGAGGTCAAGCTGACCAGGATTTATTTTGTTTATGTTTCTTTTTGCTTTGCTGTGTTTTTGTCACTGTAAATAGAGAAATAAACCACACCTTTTGATCTTGAAAACCACAACCTCCGTCTGCTGGGCCTGTTTTTGTGTGGGGAGCCCATCCAGGGGGTCACACACACCCGCTACCGAGCTAACCCCCTCACACCAGCTACACATGAAAATAAAGGTAATGTAGCACACGGACCTTTTTCCTGCCTGGCTCACTTGCAAGTTAAGGCACACCATTCTATATGCCCGTACCCTCCTGTTTGAAGAGGTTAAGCGATGTTCACAAATTTTGGGTCCTGCAGCAAGTTACCTCCTTCCACTGGTTCTCATCCCCAGTGCATGGGGACAAGTCTATTTTTCTCCCCCCAAGAAGCCCAATGTCCAGAAACACTTTAACTCCAACAGAGAGTTTATTTTTCCTTTGCTCCAGTAAACGGGTGTAGCGGCGTCTCCTTTAAGACTCCCAGGACTACCTTACCCAGAACCCCTTTCGGCAATGTTTCCACCCCAGAGACTCATGGGAGGGGTTATAAAAGGAGGAGGCGAGGCTGAGCTCGGCCTCTTTGGGACACAAGACTTCAGTGACTGATCCTCCTGTGCGGATGTGCAAGGCCTGAAGCCTGAGGCCTTGTGCAGCACCAAAGAGCCTTCCACCCCACTGCGAGCCTGGGTGGCATCTGACTTCGCTTATCCACAGCCTTGGTTGGGTTCGGGGACCCGATCGCTGGAGACATTGTGTGTGAGGACACAGTCGGTGGAAGTTCCCGGACTGGGATCGCGTCCGGAGGGGTGAGCGAGCGTTTGCTCAGACCATATACTGTTTATTGCTGATGTGCCTATAGACTGCCGTGGCCCATAAGTTTATATCTGATACTCTCACTGGAGATCCATATCAGAGTTGAACTCAGAGGTTCTTCAGTAAAGTGTTTGTTCTATCACAATCTTCCCATTGGATTACAAATGTTATTCTGTTATGTGCACCACCTTTAAAGACTTGCCGGTGAAGAAACCATCATCCCCTAGAGACTGAGTTTTAGGTATCTGAGCCAGGCCTGGCCAGCTAGTTAGTTCATTTAGTTGCTGCGCCACAGGGCGCCTAGTTAACGGTCGCCCACGCGGCGCACCTTTACTGTTCTATTAATGCATAGTGTGTTTATTGCTGCAGGGCTCTGCAACCTATTTCATGTAAACTGTTACCACTGTTAACCCTTTTAACCACAATCTAAAGTAAATTAGATACCCCTTTCATTATTGCCTTGGTGTCTGAGTTTAATCTTAAAGCATAAGAATTATATTGTTGCCA
Source organism: Rana muscosa (assembly GCA_029206835.1). NCBI lineage: Eukaryota > Metazoa > Chordata > Amphibia > Anura > Ranidae > Rana > Rana muscosa. Next base: position 238,197,731 of record CM055123.1, on the reverse strand, counting down.
TAACTAACTGTGCCAGTAGGGGGTCGAGTAAATTGCCGGGGGTGGGCGGAGCTGTCTTCAGGGCCCAAACTAAATCTGCGGCTCTCTTAGTTGAAGGTATCGCTACACGGGAAATTGAAGAGAGATAGAAGTTAGCAGAGTCAGAAGACAGATTCAGGCACACACACTTTAGTCACTCATCGCTACTTGGTCACGAGTGGGTTTATCTCACCCAGATAGTCCCTATGAGAGCGGCCCTAGCAGCCGGTGTGAAGCTCAAACAGTTCTGTCACCCTGTCCCCTCCAGGGATGGGTTCAGGAAATCCTTTAACCTCTGTAGAATTTAGAGAACAGAACGATGCCAATGGGCACTCTACAGGGTTAGCTTTGCGGAGTAAAGAATCCTTCCCTCTGACAGGTCACCAGGCCTTTCCTGAGACAGCGATCTTCCATCACTCATCTCCTCTGTGGGACCGATTCTCCCCTGGCTTCCTCTCGGTTAGAGCGGGTACCCTCACCTGGGCACCCTGGGACTCCAATGGGCTGATTGTAAACCCAGTTAAAGGTACTGGGCCTACCTGGAACGTTGCAGCCTGGGGCCAAAGGTGCCCGAGACTGAATACACACACACGTACCCCTGGCCATGAGGGCCACCGAAGGAGGGGTACGCGCCTAGGGCCAAGGGGTCCTCTGGATCGCCTCCGAACTCCCCTCTCAATGGCGTCTGCCCCTTTTGTACCCTCTCCCGGCATGCACAGCGGGTAGACCACGCCCACTGCACGGCCGCCAAGAGAGGACACCCAATACCGCCACTGTGTCACCTATGGTTCGACCCTAGACCTGGGCAACAGTGCCACCCGCAGGCCAAAGGGGGAACTGCACACTAGACAACACCACAGCAGAGTCCAATATTAAATTAGAAAGTCTGAGCCAAACTACTGCTCAGACCATCCCCTAAATTTGGGCATAGCGACCCCCTAAATTTAGGGGTCCGCTACAGTAAGAAAGATAATTTCTGAATCTAATGAAAAGCAGTTATAACTGTATTGGAAAGTATCTATAACATTGTATGTTCACAATTATTTTACCACTTGCAGCCCACCTGCCCGCAATGTACTGCAGACAGGCAGCCTGCAAAGGCAAAGCAACCTACCCGTATGTTACTGCCTGCTTCCGGGTTTAGTGCACGTGCATGCGCGCCCCCTGCCAACATCCTCTGTGATTGTACACAGCGAGAGTCTGTCAGCAAAGCCCCAGCCAATGATTCATGGCCGGGACCTACTGATCGTCTGTGTGCAATCACAGCCCAGAGCCCTGTATTTACAATCAACACAGGGCTCTGTACATAGGGAACATTTCTCTGTCACTTATCTCTGCAAAGCAGAGATAAGAAACAAAGAGATCTGTAGTACAAAGCAGCACACATTACACATTGTTAGGCACACATCTAATCTCTTAATTGCCCCTGATGTTAACCCCTTCCCAGCCAGTGTCATGAGTACAGTGACAGTGTATAGTATTAGCACTGATCATTGTATTAGTGTCACTGGTGATGTCAGTGGCAGTTATTCATTCCCCCCCCCCAGTGGCGGTGCAATATAGTGGGCGCAGGAGCGCTGCCCCCTCTCTCTCCTGCGCCCGTCACTCACGTCAACAATGCATAGGTTCATGCATTGCATGAACCTATGTATTGTCGCCGGCGCCGCTGCTGCCCACTATTCAGATGGCCGGCCCCCTGGTGAGCGCTGGCCATCTGAATAACAGCGGCTGGTTGGTTTTTGGAAGTGCCTGTCAGAGCCAGCGGCTAATAGGCTTCCCGATTACAGCCTGTGGGCTCTAATCGGCTTACAAATAGTTAACCAGAGGACGCACATGGTGTGCATTCCTTGGTTAACACTGACACGTGTCTCAGCCAATCAGGTTCACCGGGTCTGGTTAACGCTAACCTGATTGGCTGAAGCGACATCGAGGGCGGGAGAAGGCATCGAGGGAGGGTGCTGACTGTATTTGTGGGGAAACTGGCGGAATTAGGGGACAAACTGACGGCATTTGGGGGGGGGACTGGCTGTATTTGGGGAGAAACTGGCTGTATTTGGGGGCAAACTGGTGGCATTTGGGGGGGGGGGGGGAAACTGGCTGCATTTGGGGACAAACTGTCTGTATAAGGGAACAAACTGGCTGCATTTGGGGGGAAACTGGCTGCATTTGGGGGGAACTGGCTGTATTTGGGAACAAACTGGTTGCATTTGGGGGGAAACTGGCTGCATTTGGGGGGAACTGGCTGTATTTGGGAACAAACTGGTTGCATTTGGGGGGAAACTGGCTGCATTTGGGGGGAAACTGGCTGTATTTGGGAACAAACTGGCTGCATTTGAGGGGGATCTGGCTGCATTTGGGGGGAAACTGGCTGCATTTGGGGGGAAACTGGCTGCATTTGAGGGGGCAAACTGGTGGCGTTTGATGGGCACAGTGGCTGTGTTTAATGGGCACAGTGGTGGCAATTGATGTTTTTTTTTTCTCAGTTTGTTTGCGCCCCCAAAAATTCTGAGCACCAGCCGCCACTGCTCCCCCCCCCTTCCTAGCCTCAGTTAGGTGTAGATTGCCCGATGCACTATCACAGTCCCATTATAAGTCGCTGATCGCCGCCATTAGTAGCATACAAAAATAAAAATTCCAGTATACTGTATATACCATAGTTTGTAGACGCTATAACACCGACCAATCAAAATACACTTATTGGGATTTTGTTTTTACCAGAGACATGTAGGAGAATACATTTTGGCCAAAATGTACAAAGAAATTTGATTTTTTTTATTTTCATTTTATTGGATATGTTTTATAGCAGAAAGTAAAAAATATTGGGTTTTTGAAAAAGAAAATCAGTGTTTTTTTTGTTTGTATTGCAAAAAACAAAACAAAAAAAAAAAACGCAGAAGAGATCTTTATATACCACCAAAAGAAAGCTCTATTTGTGTGAAAAAAATTATATAAATTTAATTTGGGTACAGTGTTGCATGACTGCGCAATAATCAGTTAAAGTAGCGCAGGGCTGAATAGCAAAAAATGGCCTGGTCATCAAGGGGTAAAACCTTCCGGAGCTGAAGTGGTTAAGTAAGGGGCTAGACTAGAACCCCTGTCAGCTATTTATTGTTGTATGTTTCCCTGTTGGAGACTTTTCTTCACTTCCTCTTCGGTTGAAAAGGTGTCACCGGGACAGGAAGTGTACATGTACATGCATACTAAGTAACGTGTGAGTGGAACACTTCCAGGTATTTATTACCTCTCACAGAGATCACAGTACTTCCCCTGACAATGTCTTCATCTGCTTTTCTTCTCTCCATAAATACAGCACCATCTTTGTTCTGGCATCATCCAGGGTCACCATCTATTTCCTGGACTGAGATGCCAGCTCAGAGTTGGCACAGTGTTTGGTTATACAAAATCCAAGTGAACTGCTAAGAAATGCACAGGCATCAGGATTTACATAGGGGGTTCATTTACTAAAACTGGAGAGTGCGAAATCCGGTGCAGCTGTGCATGGTAGCCAATCAGCTTCTAACTTTAGCTTGTTCAATAAGCTTTGACAAAAAATCTGGAAGCTGATTGGTTTCTATGCAGAGCTGCACCAGAGTTTACACTTTCTAGTTTTAGTAAATCAACCCCATGATGTCACCAGTCTGCTGCAGGCAGGAGGAAGCATTTCCTCAGTCTCCTCCCCTCCATTGATCAGACTGCAACATTGTAACTTTACCAATCATATGAAACATTCTGCACTACATAAATTGCCCACTCCACATAAAAAATGAACAAAAAAAAGAAACACACATATGTGCTAAGGCTACGTTCATATTTGTGCATTGCAGGAACGTGCACAACATCACTCACTTTCCTGCTACACAGAGACAAGCTCTGCCCTTTTGTAGACATGCGGTGGTGTGAAGGCACCCGTTTTCACGTGTGGCAAAACGCATGGTGCCAGGCAATTTCTCAAAGGGGTCAAGGATTTCTTTTGAGTGTTTCCTACGTGTCGGGTAGCCCATTGAAATGAATGCCGTGTCCTACATGCGACGCCTGGAAATGCACATGTTGTGAACAAAGCCTAAATCGCCAGCTGCCACACTGAAACCTGCTAAACCCTCTTGATACAAATGTGTAAATTTTAGGCTCAGTTCAAACTGCCGTGACCTGAAAGTGGCGGAAATTACGTCGCGACTTTGCCAGGCGACTGCATGGCGATTTACTAGCGACTTCAGTACGACTTGATGCAATTTTGAAGCGACTTTGGAGCAGGTTTCAGGGAATGTAATGTTGGATCCAAACCACATCAATATAGATGAGGATCCGACTTGGAGGCGACTTCCATTGAAGTCTATGGGCACAACTCGGATGGACGTCACATTGAAGTAGTACAGGAAACTTTTATAAAGTCAAAGTGACTTCAGTAGTGCTAATTAACTACTTGCTGCCCGCGGTATAGCCAAAAGACGGCTACAGCGCGGGCCTTAATTGCCGGGAGGGCGTCCATGGACGTCCTCCTGAGCAAGCGCTGTCTGCGTATCCCTGCGGGTCGCACGTGGCACGCTCTGTGATCACCGAGACTATGAGACTCAGGTGATCACAGATCGGAGATCTCGGCCCCTTACCACGTGATCAGCTGTAAGCCAATGACGGCTGATCACGTGATGTAAACAGAAGCTCGGTAATCAATATTTTTTTTCCCTCACGCTGTTAGCATGAGGAAAAAATAAAAATGATCACCGGCTTCTGTCAGAGGGACATCGGTCCCTCACACAGAAAGCTGCGGCTGCATTTTCTGTGTCCACTAGTGTCAGCTGCCAGTGCCCACTGTGCCATCTACCAGTGCCACCTATCAGTACCCACCAGTGCCACCTTCCAGTGCCCACAGTGCCACCTACCAGTGTCACCCATCAATGCCCACCAATGCTGCCAATCAATGCCCATCAGTGTCTCACAATCAGTGCCACAGATCAGTGCTGCCTATCAGTGTCGCCTACCAGTGCCCATAAGTGTCACCCATCAGTGATCATCAGTGCCCATCAGTGCCACCTATCAGTGCCACCTATCAGTGCCCTTCAGTGCCAACCATCAGTGCCGCCTCATCAGTGCTTGCTTATCAGTGCCCATTAGTGCCGCCTTATCAGTGCCGTCTATCAGTGCCCATCAGTACAGCCTCATCAGCGCACATCAGTGAAGGAGAAAAATTACCTGTTTTCAAAATTTTCAAAACGAACTATGAAACAGTTTTGTTTGTTTTTTTCACAATTTTCAGTCCTTGACGGGGGGCGGGGTCTGCACTGATAGCGCATTGATTATCAGTGCAGACTCATCAGCAGTGCCCACAAGTGCCCACACCTAGAGTGCCAATCTGTGCCAACCAGGGATGCCAATCAGTGCCCATTAGTGATGCCTGTCAGTGCCTCCTCATCAGTGATGCCTGTCAGTGCCATCTATCAGTGCCCATAAGTGCCGCCTATCAGTGCCACCTATCAGTACTGCATATAAGAGCCTCATCATCAGTGCCCATTAGTGCTGCCTCATCAGTGGCACCTCATTAGTGCTGCCTCATCAGTGCCCGTCAGTGATGGAGAAAACATACTTATTTAGAAAAAATTTTAACAGAAACAAAGATTTTTTTTTAAATCTTTTTAGCAAAAAATAAAAAAACCCAGAGGTGATCAAATACCACCAAAAGAAAGCTTCTATTTGTGGGGGAAAAAATGATAAAAATGTCACATGGGTACAGTGTTGTATGACCGCGCAATTGTCATTCAAAGCGCTGAAAGCTGAAAATTGTCCTGGGCAAGAAGGGGTGAAAGTGCCCGGTATTGAAGTGGTTCAACATCTGTGTCAGACATTGGTGAACACAGCTAAGCTTTGTGAACAGTACCAGGATTAACGTCACTCGCTGTGCCATCTCTGAGCACCTATATGAGTCCAGGGAGAAGATGGTGACCCTGGATGATGCCGAAACAAAGATGGTGCTGTCCTTCTGGAGAGGAAAGCAGATGAAGGCATTGTCAGGGTAGTACTGTGATCTCTGTGAGAGGTAATAAATACCTGGAAGTGTTCCACTCACACGTCACACGTAACATATATCTGATGATACGCCCACTTTAACTCTAATCAATACCAGTCTCGGCCTTCAATGGCTGCTAACGAGGCGGCACAAATGTCAACTGCTGGTTAATGTTCACTAAATACGTCCCGTCCGCGCATCAAACTGCCATCAATTCCTCCACCTTCTTCTCCAACAGCCATTAGTGGCAGGTGACAGCTGCTTAATGACTTTATAACCCGAGGGGACTTTGGTGGCGCGCCGCGCACCATCCAACGCACCTCGCCAGGTCCCTGCAGCTGAACAAATGCAGATTTGGCTTGTTCAAACATTGCACTGCTGAAAAAATAAAATGCAGATTCCTGTCCCAACCCCCCCCCCCCCTGGGGGGCCACCATGTCTCTTCACCACGAGCAAAGCGTAGTTTTTATAGAGTTCAGAAGAGTGTTTTTTTAGGCGCTTATAGAAGAAATGGATACACTCACTAAAACCCGGCGTGTTGACATTACAGGGCGCACTACTGTAAGTGCCTCTATATACAGAGGGGCACGAGGCCTCCGGTGCCACATAAAAGGGAAGTTATATGTTTGTGTAGTAAACGCTCATTGCCTGTTATTAGTGGAAGGCTTACCTGGAAGTTGGTTTTCATGTCACTTTTACATTTTTTTATATGCTTGGTGGTCAGAATGAGGAATATTGTTTTTCATATATAGAAGTGGAAATGCTCCCTCTAGTGGCCAATGGTATATTAGTAAATGTGATCAACATCCCTGCTGAATGACTGCTGAGATAAACCTATTTAGTATTAAAGAGGACAGGCCCTGTGCATTTCTATTAAGCAGTAAGTTTTGTCTGCATGTGTAATGAACAAATATGTATGAAATAATAATTACAAGAAAATAAATAAATATATATATATATATATATATATATATATATATATATATATATTGTGAGGGGGTTAGCTCGGCAGCGGGTGTGTGTGACCCCCGGGATGGGCTCCCCACCCAAAACAGGCCCAGCAAACGGAGGTTGTGGTTTTCAAAATCAAAAAGGTGCGGTTTATTTTCTATTTACAGTGACAAAACACAGCAAAGCAAAAGAAACATAACCAAAATAAATCCTGGTCAAGTTGACCTCTGACTAAACATACAGGTTTCCTAACTAACAACTGGGATCAGCCTAGTGCTGTCCTAGTCCCTAAGTCCCTGGTTTTAAATGTCCAAGCAAATAGCCACACAGGCTTTTTCTCACCGCACAGGGGTTCACTCTCCCTAGACAGTCCACACAGGTCTGGTTCCAGGCATGAGCTAACATCTAATGAAGCTGGGAGTTCTTATAGAGGCCTAAATGAGCTGACAAGCTTCAGCTGATCTCATCAACTCCCTGTCTGCACGACGCCCAGCCCTCTCCCTAGAGGTATGAGTCATCCATGAGCCCACTAGCCTTATACAACTCTCCACCTAGTTGTATAAGTCGGCGTAAAGCCTGAATCTGGGCGAAATATATCTACCCCCCTGGATGCAACCAGGTGACTTTACCTTCCTGCTGTCACATACCCCCCCCTCTTGTTTTAACCTCGGGGTTGGAACACCAGCAATCAGGCATTCATGTACTCGAGACAAAGCATCCACATTCCCCATTTGAACGCCAGGGCGATGCTTTACTGTGAAGTTGAATTCCTGGAGGGCCAGGAACCACCTATTCACTCTTCTATTTGTTTCCTTGTTTTGAGCCATCCACTTTAACGGAGCGTGATCCGTAACCATGTCAAAGTGCCTACCTAGCAGGTAGTACCGAAGGGAATCTAGAGCCCACTTCACCGCTAAACACTCCTTTTCAACGGTGGCGTAATTTACCTCATGGGACTTCAACTTCCTGCTGAGGTAAATGACTGGGTGCTCTTCCCCGTTCCAGACCTGGGACAATACTGCTCCTAACCCCACATCTGACGCATCACTTTGTACGACAAAGTCTTTAGAGAAGTCGGGTGAGTACAACACTGGCTGGCTACATAAGGCTTGTTTCAAGAATTGGAATGCTGCCTCAGCCTCGGGGGTCCATTTAATCATGACCGACCCTTTCCCCTTCGTCAGGTTGGTTAGGGGCACAGCCTTAGAAGCAAAGTGGGGAATGAATCGCCGATAATACCCAGCGATTCCCAGAAAGGCTCGTACCTGCTTCTTGCTGTTGGGACGTGGCCAACTCTGGATGGCCTCGACTTTGTTGAGTTGGGGTTTTATTACTCCCCTCCCAATGGTGTACCCAAGATATTTGGCCTCCTCCTGCCCAATGGTACACTTCTTGGGGTTAGCCGTAAACCCCTCTTCCCGAACAGAGTCCAGGACTGCTTGCACTTTTGGCAGATGTGAGGCCCAATCTGTGCTATGGACAATTACGTCATCCAGGTAAGCCGCAGCATACTTCCGATGGGGCCTCAGCATCTGGTCCATTTTCCGCTGGAATGTGGCCGGCGCATTCTGTAACCCGAACGGCATTCTGTTATATTGGAACGCCCCGTCTGGGGTTACAAATGCGGTTTTCTCTTTGGCCGACTTGGCCAGGGGGATTTGCCAATACCCTTTTGTGAGGTCAAGAGTCGTCATGTATCGGGCTGTTCCCAGCCGGTCGATCAACTCATCTATACGTGGCATGGGGTAGGTGTCAAATTTTGTAACTTTGTTCAACTGACGAAAATCGTTACAAAATCGCCAGCTCCCATCCGGTTTAGGCACCAACACGATTGGACTAGACCAATCACTTTGGGACTCCTCTATCACCCCTAAGTTCAGCATTTTCTGTACTTCCTCCCGTATTGCCTCCCGTCGAGCCTCTGGGATCCGATAGGGTTTTAACTTCACCCTTTCACCGGGCGGGGTAATGATGTCATGCTCTACCCCAGATGTTTGTCCCGGCAGCTCAGAGAATACCTCCTTGTTGCGAAGCACAAACTCCTTAACCTCCTGTTGTTGGGGTTGTGACAAGGTGGCTGCTATTCCAACCTCAGGAATCACGCAACCAGTTTGAGCTGGTGACCAAGTGTCTGCGACTAGGGACTCTCTATCCCTCCAGGCTTTCAACAGATTAACGTGATAGATCTGTTCGGGCTTTCGCCTTCCTGGTTGTCTGACCTTGTAATTCACTTCGCTCACTTTTTCCATTATCTCGTAGGGGCCTTGCCATTTGGCAAGGAATTTACTTTCAACCGTAGGGACAAGTACCAATATCCTATCCCCCGGGGAAAAGGTACGGGTCTTGGCTCCACGGTTGTACACTCTCTGCTGTGCCAACTGCGCTTGGGCCAAATGTTCCTTCACGATGGGCATTACCTGTGCAATTCGATCTTGCATCAGGGCGACATGCTCAATCACACTCCTGTGGGGAGAACTCTCACTTTCCCAAGTTTCCTTGGCAATATCCAACAGCCCTCTTGGGTGTCTCCCATACAGTAACTCAAAGGGGGAGAATCCCGTAGAGGATTGGGGCACCTCCCTAATAGCAAACATCAAATAAGGAAGTAAACAGTCCCAATCCTTTCCATCTCTATCCACCACTTTCTTCAACATTTGTTTTAGGGTTTTGTTGAATCTTTCAACCAGCCCATCGGTTTGGGGGTGATACACAGATGTACGCAATTGCGTCACTTTGAACAATTTACACAGCTCTTTCATAACCCGGGACATAAAGGGTGTACCTTGGTCCGTAAGCAGTTCTTTACAAATACCCACCCGGCTAAAAACAAGAGATAGCTCTTTGGCTATGGTTTTGGCCGAGGTATTTCGGAGAGGGATCGCTTCTGGATAACGGGTGGCATAGTCCATTATAACTAATATGTACTGGTGCCCCCTAGCGGACTTGATTATAGGACCTACCAAATCCATGGCGATCCTCTCAAACGGGACCTCAATGATGGGTAGAGGGACCAGCGGGCTACGGAAATGTGGCATCGGGGCCAACCTCTGACACACAGGGCAGGAGGAACAATAATTTTCTACGTCCTTCATCACCCCCGGCCAATAGAATCTCTGTAATACCCTCTCTCGGGTTTTCTCTGTCCCCAGATGACCTCCAAGAATGTGCCCATGGGCCAACTCCAACACCAACTTCCTGTAAGGTTTGGGCACCACAAGCTGCTCAACAGTTTCTTCTGCCCTTTTTGCCACCCGATACAGTAGGTCCTTCTCTACGCTGAAGTATGGGTAAGTGCAGGTATTATCTGGGTTCACTAACTCGCCATCTATTTTCACTACGTTTTCCCGTGCCTTTATTAGGGCGGGGTCTTTCAACTGTTCTGTGGCAAAGTTTTCCCTGTGAACCTCAAGATCAGAAAACTCCACAGACGGTAGGTTTTCGTCTGAGGAGGTGGGCTCCTCTCCAGTTTCTTGAGTCTCCCCTGCCAATACTGATAAGGGAAATTCCGGAGAGTCCTCACCACTCTCAGGGGAGTTCTGGCTATCACATTCCTGGTACATAGGGGCACCAGTGAGGGGCTCAGGATCATCCCACAGTTCCCAGAACTTCGGAAAATCCCTTCCCACAATGGCGTCATACGGTAACTGAGATACTAAGCCCACTGGATGAGAGAGGGTACCTTTGGGGGTCTCGAAACACACTGTAGTCACTGGATACTCTCGGGTGTCCCCATGCACACAAATAACAGCTACCTTGCTATTCCCAGAGACCTCTGTTTTAACTAACTCAGCCTTTATCAGGGTCACAAGGCTACCTGAATCCAGCAATACCACAACATTTCTACCATTAACACACATTTTGCATAAATGTTTCTCAGTTCCTCGAATGGCAGTGCATGCGACTGTCGCACACAGCGACTGACGTCTGCCCGTCAGAAAGTCACACTGCATGGGTTCCTCCACAACCGGGCAATTGGCTGCAATATGTCCCGCTTGCCGGCAGCGGTAGCAAACGATCCTTCTTGCCGCCTCTTGAGCCGCTGATTTCCCAGGCTGTTCTCGCCAAACTTGGGGTAGAGCTCCCACCCTCTCACTCTCTCCACCCTCACCCCTTGGAATCCTCTTATCCGCCCCTGGGGATGGTCTGGTCTTAGGGTGGAAAGTCCGAGTGTCTCTGGAAGAGGCCGTCAGGTTCTCTGTAGCCAAGTATTTCTCCACACGATCCACAAGACCATCGGCCGTCTCTGGGTCTCCATGGCTTACCCACTTTTGGATGGCAGTAGGAAGAGCTCTCAAAAACCGATCCATTACAACACGTTCCACAATCTTTGGTGCGGACAAAGTCTCTGGCTGTAGCCACTTTCTGCTCAGGTGAATGAGATCATACATTTGAGACCTGGGGGGTTTTCCAAGCTGGAAAGTCCAGTTATGCACACGCTGAGCCCGGACAGCCTGGGTGACACCCAGCCTTGCCAATATTTCAGCTTTTAGCATCACATAGTCTTTTGCTTGGTTAGGCTCTAGGTCATAGTAAGCTTTCTGCGATTCACCAGTTAACAGAGGAGCCACCAGTCCAGCCCACTGCTCCTCAGGCCACTTTTCTCTTTCAGCGGTCCTTTCAAATGTGGTCAAAAATACCTCTGGATCATCCTCTCCAGTCATTTTTGTCAATAAACGACTCACCCCAAAGGACGCGGTATTAGTGGGACGGCTTTCCTCACTGGTCTGCGGACGTTGCTGCATTACTGCTTCCATCTGTTGTTGTAGTCTCTGCTCTTGCTTCTGCAACAGGTCTATGAAGCGGGCCTCCGATTGCTGCTGGAGCTCGTTGCTGAGCCTCCAGACTCTGTTGCAAAGTTGCGTTTGTCTGCTGCTGGGCTGCAAGGCTCCTTTGCAAACCTGCATTTGTCTGCTGTTGATTGGCATTTGCTAGAGCCAGCTGTTTCAGTATCTCCTCCATGCTGGCTTAAAAAAAACTGCCCGCATTCTCCACCAACTGTGAGGGGGTTAGCTCGGCAGCGGGTGTGTGTGACCCCCGGGATGGGCTCCCCACCCAAAACAGGCCCAGCAAACGGAGGTTGTGGTTTTCAAAATCAAAAAGGTGCGGTTTATTTTCTATTTACAGTGACAAAACACAGCAAAGCAAAAGAAACATAACCAAAATAAATCCTGGTCAAGTTGACCTCTGACTAAACATACAGGTTTCCTAACTAACAACTGGGATCAGCCTAGTGCTGTCCTAGTCCCTAAGTCCCTGGTTTTAAATGTCCAAGCAAATAGCCACACAGGCTTTTTCTCACCGCACAGGGGTTCACTCTCCCTAGACAGTCCACACAGGTCTGGTTCCAGGCATGAGCTAACATCTAATGAAGCTGGGAGTTCTTATAGAGGCCTAAATGAGCTGACAAGCTTCAGCTGATCTCATCAACTCCCTGTCTGCACGACGCCCAGCCCTCTCCCTAGAGGTATGAGTCATCCATGAGCCCACTAGCCTTATACAACTCTCCACCTAGTTGTATAAGTCGGCGTAAAGCCTGAATCTGGGCGAAATATATCTACCCCCCTGGATGCAACCAGGTGACTTTACCTTCCTGCTGTCACAATATATATATTTATATAATATGTAAGCTAGCTAAAGAAACAAGAACGTCAAAACATTGTGTAAAGCATAAATGCTATTTAAGAGTCCTAATGCCGCGTACACACGACCGTTTTTCATGATGAGAAAAATGCAATTTTTTAATTTGGTCATTAAAAACGATTGTGTGTGGGCTCCAGAGCATTTTTCACGACGTGAAAAATGGCCATTAAAAATTTGGAACATGCTCTAATTTTTCTCGTCGTTTTTCTCGTCATGAAAAACGGCCGTGGGTAGGCTTTAACGACGTGACATAAACGCGCATGCTCGGAAGCAAGTGATGAGACGGGAGCGCTCGTTCTGGTAAAACTAGCGTTCAGAATGGAGATAGCACATTCGTCACGCTGTAACAGACTGAAGAGCACGAGGCTGAAAAGCGCGAATCGTCTCTCACCAAACTTTACTAACACGAGGATTAGGGATGAGCTCGGTGTTCGAGTCGAACATACGTTCGACTCGAACATCGGCTGTTCGCTCGTTCGGCGAACAACGAACGATTTGGGCCGTTCGCGCCAAATTGGAGTGACGCGAACGGCCCACAATACACTGCGCCATCGCAGTGCAATCCCGGCGCTGTGATTGGCCAAGCCTGCACTGTGACCCTGCATGCTTGGCCAATCACAGCGCCGGCAGCGAGGAGAGCAATGATTGGCCACAGGCAGGATGCCTGTGGCCAATTATAGCTGAGGGGGTTTAGTACACGCCCCACACTATAAAAGGCCGCCAGCGCGGCGGCCTCGTGTAGTGTGTTCCGGAGCAGGGAAAGAGAAGGATAGGCAGGGAGAGTGTCAGTGTCATATTCTTTGCTAAACCTTGTGTGTAGGGAGAGAGAAGGATAGGCAGGGAGAGTGTCAGTGTCATATACTTTGCTAAACCTTGTGTGTAGGGAGAGAGAAGGATAGGCAGGGAGAGTGTCAGTGTCATATTCTTTGCTAAACCTTGTGTGTAGGGAGAGAGAAGGATAGGCAGGGAGAGTGTCAGTGTCATATTCTTTGCTAAACCTTGTGTGCAGGGAGAGAGAAGGATAGGCAGGGAGAGTGTCAGTGTCATATACTTTGCTAAACCTTGTGTGTAGGGAGAGAGAAGGATAGGCAGGGAGAATGTCAGTGTCATATTCTTTGCTAAACCTTGTGTGTAGGGAGAGAGAAGGATAGGCAGGGAGAGTGTCAGTGTCATATTCTTTGCTAAACCTTGTGTGCAGGGAGAGAGAAGGATAGGCAGGGGACAGTGTCAGTGTCATTGTTGCTAAGCCTCCTGCACATTATACACCTGAAGCTAGCCCGTATTGCTGTGTTTTCCTGGTGTGTTACACTACCAGGCATTTGCAGCACTTACAGCGGACGTAGTGTGCCTCCTGCACATTAAACACCTGAAGCTAGCCCGTATTGCTGTGTTTTCCTGGTGTGTTACACTACCAGGCATTTGCAGCACTTACAGCGGACGTAGTGTGCCTCCTGCACAATAAACACCTGAAGCTAGCCCGTATTGCAGTGTTTTCCTGGTGTGTTACACTACCAGGCATTTGCAGCACTTACAGCGGACGTAGTGTGCCTCCTGCACATTATACACCTGAAGCTAGCCCGTATTGCTGTGTTTTCCTGGTGTGTTACACTACCAGGCATTTGCAGCACTTACAGCGGACGTAGTGTGCCTTCTGCACATTATACACCTGCAGCTAGCCCGTATTGCTGTGTTTTCCTGGTGTGTTACACTACCAGGCATTTGCAGCACTTACAGCGGACGTAGTGTGCCTCCTGCACATTATACACCTGAAGCTAGCCCGTATTGCTGTGTTTTCCTGGTGTGTTACACTACCAGGCATTTGCAGCACTTACAGCAGGCGTAGTGTGATTCCTGCAAAATATACTCCTGAAGCTAGGCCGTATTGCTGTGTTTTCCTAGTGTGTTACACCAACAGGCATTTGCAGCACTTACAGCAGGCGTAGTGTGATTCCTGCAAAATATACTCCTGAAGCTAGGCCGTATTGCTGTGTTTTCCTAGTGTGTTACACCAACAGGCATTTGTAGCACTTACAGCAGGCGTAGTGTGATTCCTGCAAAATATACTCCTGAAGCTAGCCCGTATTGCTGTGTTTTCCTAGTGTGTTACACCAACAGGCATTTGCAGCACTTACAGCAGGCGTAGTGTGATTCCTGCAAAATTTACTCCTGAAGCTAGGCCATATTGCTGTGTTTTCCTAGTGTGTTACACCAACAGGCATTTGCAGCACTTACAGCAGGCGTAGTGTGATTCCTGCAAAATATACTCCTGAAGCTAGGCCTTATTGCTGGTTTTCCCATCTCCCTGCAGGCCATTAGAATGTCTGGAAGGCAAACAAGGAGAGGCAGACAGTCAGGAGCCAATAAAAGAGGGCAAGCAGGCTCTGTGTCTAGAGACAACAGTGCTGGTCGTGGACGCTGTGCATTGCCTTCAGCACGTGGCCATGGGACACGCTTGTCCTTCTTTTCAGCAGCTGGACGTGTTGAGCCGCATCATGCCGAAGACTTGGTAGAGTGGATGACCAAGCCCTCCTCATCCCCCTCATCCTCTCTCACCCAGGCTCAGGGTACTGGCAAAGCAGCTGCCAAAGCGTTCTCATCCCTGGTATCAATGTCATCATCAGTCACTCCTTCCCTAGACCCACCATGTCCTCCTGAGGAGTCCCCCGAACTGTTTGAGCACAGTGTTGGGTACATGCCCCAGGAGGATGCCCAGCGTTTCGAAGGGTCTGATGATGATACCCAGCTAGAGGAAGGCAGTAGCGTGAGAGCAGAGAGAGGGGATGCTCAAGAAGGACACCAATCTGGCAGTCATGTTCCAGCAGCTGCAGCATACTGCCAGATTGGCTCCAGTGATGAGGAGGGAGGGGATGATGAGGTCACTGACTCCACATGGGTGCCTAATAGGAGAGAGGAGGAGGAGGATGAGG
The DNA here is from genome assembly GCA_029206835.1 of Rana muscosa. Taxonomy (NCBI): domain Eukaryota; kingdom Metazoa; phylum Chordata; class Amphibia; order Anura; family Ranidae; genus Rana; species Rana muscosa. The sequence continues at coordinate 238,182,197 of CM055123.1, read as the reverse complement.
AGGAGGCACATCTCCAACGAGGCAGGATGCCCTTGGGGGGCCAGCGTAAGGGCAGCACACCGACGGAATCACACCGCAGAGCTCCGCCTGTGCAGGGCGCTGCCTCTGCCCGTTATTCAAAAAGTTCTTTGGTGTGGGCCTTTTTTGAGTCGAGTGCATCAGATCGCACAGCTGCTGTTTGCAACATATGTCTCAAGCGTATATCGCGTGGCCAAAACATCAGCCGCTTGGGCACCACATGCTTGACCAGATATATGTTGACCTGCCATGCAGCTCGTTGGCAAGCCTATCCTAAAGACCCACACCAAAGAACAAAGCGGACCTCTCCTTGCTCCGCATCAGCTGGGATCTCCAACCCCACTATAACTTCAGTCCTCTCTGAAACCTGCACTTAGAGGAATGAAGGTGTAGAATTAGGTGTGTCACAGCCAAGTACTTGCGGCCACTCTGCTAGCAGTACACCGAAGTCCGATTCTAGCAGGCAAATTTCCCTGCCCCAGCTGCTGGACCGTCGAAAGAAGTTCACTCCCAGCCATCCACATGCCCAGCGGTTGAATGCTAGCTTGGCTAAATTGCTAGCGCTTCAACTGCTGCCTTTTCAGTTGGTAGACTCGGCCCCCTTCCGTGAGTTTGTGCAATGTGCGGTTCCTCAGTGGCAGGTTCCCAAACGCCACTTTTTCTCACGGAAGGCGATTCCGGCTCTCTACCGGCATGTGGAAGGCAATGTCTTGGCCTCGCTGGACAGGGCGGTCAGCGGTAAGGTTCATATTACCACTGACTCATGGTCCAGCAGGCATGGACAGGGACGTTACCTTTCTTTCACGGCCCATTGGGTCACTCTTTTGGCAGCTGGGAAGGATGCAGGACAAGGTGCAGTAGTGTTGGAGGTTGTTCTGCCGCCACGCCTCCAAAATGCTACTACTGGTTGTGACACACCTCTCTCCTCCACCCCCTCCTCTTCTTCTTCCTCCATGGCCTCTTCCTGTGCTTTGTCCTCGGAACCAGCGGTGCTCTGTAGGCGTTCAAGGGGCTACGCAAGTACGCAGGCAAAAAGATGCCATGCCGTGCTTGCGCTGGTGTGTTTGGGGGACAGGAGCCACACTGGGGCAGAGGTTCTGTCTGCTCTGCAGGGGAAGGCCGAGAGGTGGTTGACGCCACACCAGCTTAAGCCAGGAATGGTTTGCGACAATGGCACCAACCTCCTCTCCGCCCTCCGACAGGGACAACTGACCCATGTGCCCTGTGTGGCTCACGTCCTTAACCTGGTGGTGCAGCGGTTCTTGGGCAGGTACCCGGGCTTACAGGATGTCCTGAGGCAGGCCAGGAAAGTCTGTGTTCATTTCCGCAGATCTTATAATGCCAGTGCTCACCTGGCTGAGCTGCAAAAGAAGTTGAACCTGCCCAAGAACCGCCTTATATGTGACATGCCCACCAGGTGGAACTCAACATTGGCCATGTTGCAGCGGCTGCACACGCAGCAGAGGGCCATCAATGAGTACCTGTGCGACTACGACACCAGGACAGAGTCAGGGGAGCTCGGGTTTTTTTCACCACGCCAGTGGGGCATGATCTGCATGCACTGTCCTGGCACCATTTGAGGAGGCCACGAGGATGGTGAGCAGTGACAGTGCATGCATCAGTGACACTGTACCTCTTGTCCACCTGTTGGAACATACGCTGCGTGGAATAATGGACAGGGCACTTGAGGCAGAACAGAGGCAGGAAGAGGAGGACTTCCTTGCCTCTCAAGGCCCCCTTTACCCAGACAGTGTTCCTTTTGTCCCACCCATCGCACAGGAGGAGGAGGAGAAGGAGGAGGATTGTGTCAGCATGGAGGTGGAGACTGGCACTCAGCATCATGAGCAGCAGTCTTTTAGGGATGATTTACAGTCCCAAGAAACCCGTGGACTTGTACGTGGCTGGGAGGAGGTGGCTGCGGATCATGTCGTCCTTAGTGACCCAGAGGACTCCAGACCGAATGCCTCAGCTAACCTACGCTGCATGGCCTCCCTGATCCTGCAAAGTCTGCGGAAGGATCCTCGTATTCTTCGGATCAAGGAGAGGGACCATTACTGGCTGGCCACTCTCCTTGATTCACGGTACAAGAGTAAGGTTGCGGACCTTATCTTACCGTCGCAGAGGGAGCAGAGGATGAGACAACTCCGGGAGGCCTTGCAGAAAGGTCTGTGCAACGCGTTCCCAGAGACTGGGAGGTTACAAACTCCTGGTCCTGGACAACGAGTTGCTGAGGCTCCGGTCAGTCAAAGAAGGAGCGGTGGGGAAGGTGGCCGTCTGACCGATGCGTTCAGACAATTCTTTAGTCCGCAGCCCCAAGGTATGATCGGTTCCAGCAACCATCGCCAGCGTCTGATATACATGGTGCAGGAATACCTAGGGGCAAGGTCAGACTTGGACACCTTCCCCACCGAAAATCCTCTGGCTTACTGGGTCTTGAGGATGGATCACTGGCCAGAGCTTGCACAGTATGCAATTGAGCTACTGGCCTGTCCTGCATCCAGCGTTCTTTCAGAACGCACATTCAGTGCTGCTGGAGGATTTGTCACAGATCACAGGGTGCGCCTGTCCACCGACTCGGTTTATCGACTGACCTTCATAAAGATGAACCAGTCTTGGATCACCACCAGCTACCAAACACCTGAAGCTGATATAACAGACTAATTTATTTTCAAATGTCACATCCCATCAAGACTGATGCTGATGCTGAGTGACTGTCCTGTTATGTTGACTGACTATCCTCCTCCTCCTCAATGATCCGATTGATGATGATAGCTTGGAAGAACATTTTTATTTCTGGGTGCCGCCATCAGTGCCTAAGGCCCAATTTTTCAGCCCCTGTTTAACAGGGGTATGTAATTACAATTTTTTATGCAATGCTTTGCAGCAGGGCTCATTCCTGCACTCCAACTAGAGTATCTGGGAGAGGTTGCAGTGTCGTGGCACCAGCACCAGTGCCTAAGGCCCAATTTTTCAGCCCCTGTTTAATAGGGGCGTGTAATTACAATTTTTGATGCAATACTTTGCAACAGGGCTCATTGCTGTGCTCCAAGTACAGTATCTGTGAGGGGTTGCAGTGTTGTGGCACCAGTGCCTAAGGCCCAATTTGTCTTCCCCTGTTTAACAGGGGCATGTAATTACAATTCTTGTTCTAATAATTCACAGCAGGGCCCATTCATGCGCCCACCAAGAGTAACTGTGAGGGCTCACAGTGTTGTGGAAACACCAACATGTAAGGGGCAAATTTCAGCAGAGTATATAGGGCAGGCCCCTACTTTCAAACATCCAACTTACAAACGACTCCTACTTGCAAACGGAAGGAGACAACAGGAAGTGAGAGGAAATCTACCCCTAGGAAGGGAAATTCTCTCCTGTAAGAATTAATATGGGAGAAAGGTGTCTCCTCTCTACTGATGCTTTATCACCAATTCTTGTTTCAATAAAAACCCCACTTTTCAAAAACATTTGTCATTAGGACGGAAAGTGAGGTGAACTGTTCTGAACAGGTGCCCACTGCACAGACAGCAAAACAAATGTTACAGGGGTGATAACCCTTCCCTATGTTTTCCAAAAAGCTTAAAAATAGATTTTTTGGCTGGAGCTACACTTAAACAATGTACCTGTTCAAAAGTACAAACAGATTCTACATAAGAACAAACATACAGTCCATGTCTTGTATGCACCGCCTGTTCAGAGTATATAGGGCCTTTTTTATTTTATGTGCGGGGTTCCCCTTAATATCCATACAAGACCCAAAGATGCTGGTAATGGGCTGGGGTGGGGGGGGGGGGGTGTGTGTGATGGGGTAGCTATGCCATTTTTCTCAAAGATTTTCATCCATATTACCGGGACCAGACATTACATTAAAGCCGCAAGCAGTTTTAAATGGCTTTTTTTCCTTTAGAAATGTAATTTTGTGCAGGGACAGTTCTAAACACGGGAAACACGTGGCACTTCACAGGCATACTTTAGACACCCCCCAGGTACGATATTTAATGGAATATTTGACTTATTTTTTTTCACTTTATGCATCATTAAAATGACTGCTCCAGAAAAACGGATGTTTTTAAAACTTCTTTTTGCATTGATACATGTCCCCTGGTGCAGAACCCGGGTTCCCAAACCCTTTTTAGGACAATAACATGCATAATAGTCGTTATAATTAGCACTTTTGAATCCGAATGTTCGCATCCATTGTATTTAATAGGGTTCTAAAGTTCGTGCGAACTTTCGGTCCGTTCGCGGGTTCTGGTGCGAACCGAACCCGGGGGTGTTCGGCTCATCCCTAACGAGGATCAGCAAAAGCAGCCCAAAGGGTGGCGCCATCCGAATAGAACTTTCCCTTTATAGTGCCTTCGTACGTGTTGTGCGTCACCGCGCTTTGCTCAAGCATTTTTTTTTCATGATCGTGTGTAGGCAAGGCAGGCTTGAGAAGAATCACGTAGAGAAAAACGTTGTTTTTTTTCAATGACATTAAAAACGGTCGTGTGTACGCGGCATTAGAGCAGGCACTGCTATGTACCATAAAAGAAAAACAAATGCTCCTGCACTTGAGAAATTGCCGTGTGGCTGATTGAAAGCGCGTGTCTTCACTGGTTCAGCCACCACATTGGCTGTGCTGCCACTTCCAACAGGTCAGGGAAAACCCAAGTAAAACTCTGAAAAGAAAAGGAACAGAGGGTGCACCACCAGCCTAGCGCATTACCTTTGCGACGCGTTGACGCGTTTCGAGGGATATCCCCTCTTCTGAAGAAGAGGGGACATCCCTCGAAACGAGTCAGCTTTTTTGGACTCTTTATTCCACAATTGTTACTGCCCAGGGGATCATGCTGGACTCTATATTTTGCTTGATTTTATCGATTATTTGTGAGAATGTTTTATACATCTTTTAAAAAATAAGTTATCGCAAAGGTAATGCGCTAGGCTGGGGCGCCCTCTGTTCCTCTGTTTTCACTGCTATGTACCAGCCAGAAGATCCTTCATTGCGTGCCTCGCTGAAGCTAGTTTGGCTTTATTAGAAGGGGATTTATCTGGTTTAAAGCTGAAGTTTAATTTACTTATATTTTGTCTTCCTTGCTTCCTTTCCTCCCTCATCCAAATCCTGATGAAACGCTTAAAGTGTTACTAAACCCAGTAACATGAAAATAGTTCATCCGCCCCCCACAGTGCCCACAGCTTATAAATCTTCTTTTTACATTAAAATATTGCCACTATATACTGTTTTGGATGATCTGTAAACCACGGTTAGTGATAAACTGCAGAATTTCTTCAGTGCTGAGAGTTCAGGTAGGAGGAGATTTCCACTGCAGCCTGTATACACACCCACATGTGTGATGTCAATATCATGTGACCTGACTAGCTCTGAGAACAAGTAAATGTTCTCTCCAGCATAAAAGACACAACTGAGCATGTGCAGGTCGGCTACCCTGCCTGTGTTAGCTGGCCTTCCCCATACAGACAGTGCAGGAGGGGGAGGATCTGTGCGTACAGGATCAAACAGCCTTTTTTCACAATGCAGAGGATTAACCCCTTAAGTTCCACTGTGAGTATAACAAGCATGCTATGCTATATATACAGACTGGTTTTACTGTTGTGGGTTTAGTAACACTGTAAAACCTTTCTTCTTTCATTATATATCTTATTTTAGTCTCAATGATGTCATCACTGGGTCTCTTTGCTTCTCTATGCAAGGCAGGCAGATCATGGCTGATGGGAGGGGCCTCAGTCCTGAGCCCTGACGCAAGCAGTGGGCTGGCTCTTGGGAGGAGTGGACGCTCCTAGGCAGGCTACATTTGCATGCAGACCACCCTAGGTAACACCCATGTATAATGCTGAGCCTCTATGATCCTCAATGTTTGAAAAGGACAGGCCAGTGACGCTAGAATGATTCTGGACATCCTCCAGTACACTCTCACTTTGTAAATTGCTACAAAGTTATAAAGTTTCAGTCCAATCACTGGGGGAGAGACTGAGGAAATGCTTGCTCCTGACTGCAGCAGACTGATGACATCATCTCAGCCTAGCCAAAGTCACTGACTGGAGCTCAAGGATGGGATTTTAATGATAAAAGGTGGAGCTTTTCTGAAAACTGATCCACTTGCTGTATATAGTGACCCGTCAGGGATGTATTCCGCACTGACAGGTCCACTTTAAGTCGCAGTGCCTTTCATCAGAAGCTCGGCACAGGAAAACTCTGACAACTCCGGATATTTCCACAGAGCTGTCGTCACTCCGCACCGGTATTTCAGATAACGGATAGAGCGAGAATTTGTTTTTATTTCAGGCCGCTCCTCCTAAGAGCAAAAACAATTCCTGACCCGCCGGTGACCCCGAAAAGTGCAAGACAAGCAGAGCTGGGTGGGGCTCGGCCGGCTCCGTCCTAAATCGCAAACACATGCTCCGTTCCGCCCATTACCTGTGTCATTAGTCAGACTTTGTTTTTGTTTTGCGCATGACTGGACGCAATCCGCATGACGTAACCGCCGAGAAGTTTTGTTTGCCTTGTTTAAAGTGCATCACGAGCCAAAACCTTTTCTTTGTATGGAGTGTGGAGGGGTTAGGAGACCTGGCAGTAGGGGGACCACGTGTCCCGGATTGCCCGGGACAGTCCCGCATTTGGCAGGTCTGTCCCGGGCACCTTAATTCCAGGACAATACAGTGTCCCAGAATGAAACTGACACAGCCATCCCCCCGGGCCAATCTGATGCCCCCAAAAAATGCCTCCACATCACCGCTTTACTCACTGACAGTACTTGTCCTGGCCTGGAATGCCTGGAGGAGCACAATCCCCGCCCCCTGCTTGTGATTGGAGAAATTATGAATCCCGCCTCTTGTGTCCAATCACTGTGCTGTGATTTGTTACAGCACAAGCTGATTTTCGGGAAGGGAGGGTGTCCCTGAATGGTAGTTTGGAAATGTGGTCACCCTACCTGGCAGGTTTTTATTGCTTGCAGGAATGGACAGAGAGCTGGGACCTCAAAATACAGAGGGACCCTTCACAATAAAGTGTTCCATGGTGGGGTGTTAATGTGCGTTACATTAAGACGCTATGGTGTGTGGGGGTCATGGGGTGTGTCTCCCCATGACCCCTGTGACTCCAGTACACCCTGAGTATCCTGTGTCTCCCCATGACCCCTGTGACTCCAGTACACCCTGAGTATCCTGTGTCTCCCCATGACCCTTGTGACACCAGTACACCCTGAGTATCCTGTGTCTCCCCATGACCCTTGTGACTCCAGTACACCCTGAGTATCCTGTGTCTCCCCATGATCCCTGTGACTCCAGTACACCCTGAGTATCCTGTGTCTCCCCATGACCCCTGTGACTCCAGTACACCCTGAGTATCCTGTGTCTCCCCATGACCCCTGTGACTCCAGTACACCCTGAGTATCCTGTGTCTCCCCATGACCCCTGTGACTCCAGTACACCCTGAGTATCCTGTGTCTCCCCATGATCCCTGTGACTCCAGTACACCCTGAGTATCCTGTGTCTCCCCATGACCCTTGTGACACCAGTACACCCTGAGTATCCTGTGTCTCCCCATGACCCTTGTGACACCAGTACACCCTGAGTATCCTGTGTCTCCCCATGACCCTTGTGACTCCAGTACACCCTGAGTATCCTGTGTCTCCCCATGATCCCTGTGACTCCAGTACACCCTGAGTATCCTGTGTCTCCCCATGACCCCTGTGACTCCAGTACACCCTGAGTATCCTGTGTCTCCCCATGACCCCTGTGACTCCAGTACACCCTGAGTATCCTGTGTCTCCCCATGACCCCTGTGACTCCAGTACACCCTGAGTATCCTGTGTCTCCCCATGACCCTTGTGACACCAGTACACCCTGAGTATCCTGTGTCTCCCCATGACCCTTGTGACTCCAGTACACCCTGAGTATCCTGTGTCTCCCCATGATCCCTGTGACTCCAGTACACCCTGAGTATCCTGTGTCTCCCCATGACCCCTGTGACTCCAGTACACCCTGAGTATCCTGTGTCTCCCCATGACCCCTGTGACTCCAGTACACCCTGAGTATCCTGTGTCTCCCCATGACCCCTGTGACTCCAGTACACCCTGAGTATCCTGTGTCTCCCCATGACCCCTGTGACTCCAGTACACCCTGAGTATCCTGTGTCTCCCCATGACCCTTGTGACACCAGTACACCCTGAGTATCCTGTGTCTCCCCATGACCCTTGTGACTCCAGTACACCCTGAGTATCCTGTGTCTCCCCATGACCCCTGTGACTCCAGTACACCCTGAGTATCCTGTGTCTCCCCATGACCCCTGTGACTCCAGTACACCCTGAGTATCCTGTGTCTCCCCATGACCCCTGTGACTCCAGTACACCCTGAGTATCCTGTGTCTCCCCATGACCCCTGTGACTCCAGTACACCCTGAGTATCCTGTGTCTCCCCATGACCCCTGTGACTCCAGTACACCCTGAGTATCCTGTGTCTCCCCATGACCCCTGTGACTCCAGTACACCCTGAGTATCCTGTGTCTCCCCATGACCCTTGTGACTCCAGTACACCCTGAGTATCCTGTGTCTCCCCATGACCCCTGTGACTCCAGTACACCCTGAGTATCCTGTGTCTCCCCATGACCCCTGTGACTCCAGTACACCCTGAGTATCCTGTGTCTCCCCATGACCCCTGTGACTCCAGTACACCCTGAGTATCCTGTGTCTCCCCATGACCCTTGTGACACCAGTACACCCTGAGTATCCTGTGTCTCCCCATGACCCTTGTGACTCCAGTACACCCTGAGTATCCTGTGTCTCCCCATGACCCCTGTGACTCCAGTACACCCTGAGTATCCTGTGTCTCCCCATGACCCCTGTGACTCCAGTACACCCTGAGTATCCTGTGTCTCCCCATGACCCCTGTGACTCCAGTACACCCTGAGTATCCTGTGTCTCCCCATGACCCTTGTGACTCCAGTACACCCTGAGTATCCTGTGTCTCCCCATGACCCCTGTGACTCCAGTACACCCTGAGTATCCTGTGTCTCCCCATGACCCATGTGACTCCAGTACACCCTGAGTATCCTGTGTCTCCCCATGACCCCTGTGACTCCAGAGCACCCTGAGTATCCTGTGTCTCCCCATGACCCCTGTGACTCCAGTACACCCTGAGTATCCTGTGTCTCCCCATGACCCCTGTGACTCCAGTACACCCTGACCCTGAGTATCCTGTGTCTCCCCATGACCCCTGTGACTCCAGTACACCCTGAGTATCCTGTGTCTCCCCATGACCCCTGTGATTCCAGTACACCCTGAGTATCCTGTGTCTCCCCATGACCCTTGTGACTCCAGTACACCCTGAGTATCCTGTGTCTCCCCATGACCCCTGTGACTCCAGTACACCCTGAGTATCCTGTGTCTCCCCATGACCCCTGTGACTCCAGTACACCCTGAGTATCCTGTGTCTCCCCATGACCCCTGTGACTCCAGTACACCCTGAGTATCCTGTGTCTCCCCATGACCCCTGTGACTCCAGTACACCCTGAGTATCCTGTGTCTCCCCATGACCCCTGTGACTCCAGTACACCCTGAGTATCCTGTGTCTCCCCATGACCCTTGTGACACCAGTACACCCTGAGTATCCTGTGTCTCCCCATGACCCCTGTGACTCCAGTACACCCTGAGTATCCTGTGTCTCCCCATGACCCCTGTGACTCCAGTACACCCTGAGTATCCTGTGTCTCCCCATGACCCCTGTGACTCCAGTACACCCTGAGTATCCTGTGTCTCCCCATGACCCCTGTGACTCCAGTACACCCTGAGTATCCTGTGTCTCCCCATGACCCTTGTGACACCAGTACACCCTGAGTATCCTGTGTCTCCCCATGACCCCTGTGACTCCAGTACACCCTGAGTATCCTGTGTCTCCCCATGATCCCTGTGACTCCAGTACACCCTGAGTATCCTGTGTCTCCCCATGACCCCTGTGACTCCAGTACACCCTGAGTATCCTGTGTCTCCCCATGACCCCTGTGACTCCAGTACACCCTGAGTATCCTGTGTCTCCCCATGACCCCTGTGACTCCAGTACACCCTGAGTATCCTGTGTCTCCCCATGACCCTTGTGACACCAGTACACCCTGAGTATCCTGTGTCTCCCCATGACCCTTGTGACTCCAGTACACCCTGAGTATCCTGTGTCTCCCCATGATCCCTGTGACTCCAGTACACCCTGAGTATCCTGTGTCTCCCCATGACCCCTGTGACTCCAGTACACCCTGAGTATCCTGTGTCTCCCCATGACCCCTGTGACTCCAGTACACCCTGAGTATCCTGTGTCTCCCCATGACCCCTGTGACTCCAGTACACCCTGAGTATCCTGTGTCTCCCCATGACCCCTGTGACTCCAGTACACCCTGAGTATCCTGTGTCTCCCCATGACCCTTGTGACACCAGTACACCCTGAGTATCCTGTGTCTCCCCATGACCCTTGTGACTCCAGTACACCCTGAGTATCCTGTGTCTCCCCATGACCCCTGTGACTCCAGTACACCCTGAGTATCCTGTGTCTCCCCATGACCCCTGTGACTCCAGTACACCCTGAGTATCCTGTGTCTCCCCATGACCCCTGTGACTCCAGTACACCCTGAGTATCCTGTGTCTCCCCATGACCCCTGTGACTCCAGTACACCCTGAGTATCCTGTGTCTCCCCATGACCCCTGTGACTCCAGTACACCCTGAGTATCCTGTGTCTCCCCATGACCCCTGTGACTCCAGTACACCCTGAGTATCCTGTGTCTCCCCATGACCCTTGTGACTCCAGTACACCCTGAGTATCCTGTGTCTCCCCATGACCCCTGTGACTCCAGTACACCCTGAGTATCCTGTGTCTCCCCATGACCCCTGTGACTCCAGTACACCCTGAGTATCCTGTGTCTCCCCATGACCCCTGTGACTCCAGTACACCCTGAGTATCCTGTGTCTCCCCATGACCCTTGTGACACCAGTACACCCTGAGTATCCTGTGTCTCCCCATGACCCTTGTGACTCCAGTACACCCTGAGTATCCTGTGTCTCCCCATGACCCCTGTGACTCCAGTACACCCTGAGTATCCTGTGTCTCCCCATGACCCCTGTGACTCCAGTACACCCTGAGTATCCTGTGTCTCCCCATGACCCCTGTGACTCCAGTACACCCTGAGTATCCTGTGTCTCCCCATGACCCTTGTGACTCCAGTACACCCTGAGTATCCTGTGTCTCCCCATGACCCCTGTGACTCCAGTACACCCTGAGTATCCTGTGTCTCCCCATGACCCATGTGACTCCAGTACACCCTGAGTATCCTGTGTCTCCCCATGACCCCTGTGACTCCAGAGCACCCTGAGTATCCTTTGTCTCCCCATGACCCCTGTGACTCCAGTACACCCTGAGTATCCTGTGTCTCCCCATGACCCCTGTGACTCCAGAGCACCCTGAGTATCCTGTGTCTCCAGTACACCCTGAGTATCCTGTGTCTCCCCATGACCCCTGTGACTCCAGTACACCCTGACCCTGAGTATCCTGTGTCTCCCCATGACCCCTGTGACTCCAGTACACCCTGAGTATCCTGTGTCTCCCCATGACCCCTGTGATTCCAGTACACCCTGAGTATCCTGTGTCTCCCCATGACCCTTGTGACTCCAGTACACCCTGAGTATCCTGTGTCTCCCCATGACCCCTGTGACTCCAGTACACCCTGAGTATCCTGTGTCTCCCCATGACCCTTGTGACACCAGTACACCCTGAGTATCCTGTGTCTCCCCATGACCCCTGTGACTCCAGTACACCCTGAGTATCCTGTGTCTCCCCATGATCCCTGTGACTCCAGTACACCCTGAGTATCCTGTGTCTCCCCATGACCCCTGTGACTCCAGTACACCCTGAGTATCCTGTGTCTCCCCATGACCCCTGTGACTCCAGTACACCCTGAGTATCCTGTGTCTCCCCATGACCCCTGTGACTCCAGTACACCCTGAGTATCCTGTGTCTCCCCATGACCCTTGTGACACCAGTACACCCTGAGTATCCTGTGTCTCCCCATGACCCTTGTGACTCCAGTACACCCTGAGTATCCTGTGTCTCCCCATGATCCCTGTGACTCCAGTACACCCTGAGTATCCTGTGTCTCCCCATGACCCCTGTGACTCCAGTACACCCTGAGTATCCTGTGTCTCCCCATGACCCCTGTGACTCCAGTACACCCTGAGTATCCTGTGTCTCCCCATGACCCCTGTGACTCCAGTACACCCTGAGTATCCTGTGTCTCCCCATGACCCCTGTGACTCCAGTACACCCTGAGTATCCTGTGTCTCCCCATGACCCTTGTGACACCAGTACACCCTGAGTATCCTGTGTCTCCCCATGACCCTTGTGACTCCAGTACACCCTGAGTATCCTGTGTCTCCCCATGACCCCTGTGACTCCAGTACACCCTGAGTATCCTGTGTCTCCCCATGACCCCTGTGACTCCAGTACACCCTGAGTATCCTGTGTCTCCCCATGACCCCTGTGACTCCAGTACACCCTGAGTATCCTGTGTCTCCCCATGACCCCTGTGACTCCAGTACACCCTGAGTATCCTGTGTCTCCCCATGACCCCTGTGACTCCAGTACACCCTGAGTATCCTGTGTCTCCCCATGACCCCTGTGACTCCAGTACACCCTGAGTATCCTGTGTCTCCCCATGACCCTTGTGACTCCAGTACACCCTGAGTATCCTGTGTCTCCCCATGACCCCTGTGACTCCAGTACACCCTGAGTATCCTGTGTCTCCCCATGACCCCTGTGACTCCAGTACACCCTGAGTATCCTGTGTCTCCCCATGACCCCTGTGACTCCAGTACACCCTGAGTATCCTGTGTCTCCCCATGACCCTTGTGACACCAGTACACCCTGAGTATCCTGTGTCTCCCCATGACCCTTGTGACTCCAGTACACCCTGAGTATCCTGTGTCTCCCCATGACCCCTGTGACTCCAGTACACCCTGAGTATCCTGTGTCCCCATGACCCCTGTGACTCCAGTACACCCTGAGTATCCTGTGTCTCCCCATGACCCCTGTGACTCCAGTACACCCTGAGTATCCTGTGTCTCCCCATGACCCTTGTGACTCCAGTACACCCTGAGTATCCTGTGTCTCCCCATGACCCCTGTGACTCCAGTACACCCTGAGTATCCTGTGTCTCCCCATGACCCATGTGACTCCAGTACACCCTGAGTATCCTGTGTCTCCCCATGACCCCTGTGACTCCAGAGCACCCTGAGTATCCTTTGTCTCCCCATGACCCCTGTGACTCCAGTACACCCTGAGTATCCTGTGTCTCCCCATGACCCCTGTGACTCCAGAGCACCCTGAGTATCCTGTGTCTCCCCATGACCCCTGTGACTCCAGTACACCCTGAGTATCCTGTGTCTCCCCATGACCCCTGTGACTCCAGTACACCCTGACCCTGAGTATCCTGTGTCTCCCCATGACCCCTGTGACTCCAGTACACCCTGAGTATCCTGTGTCTCCCCATGACCCCTGTGATTCCAGTACACCCTGAGTATCCTGTGTCTCCCCATGACCCTTGTGACTCCAGTACACCCTGAGTATCCTGTGTCTCCCCATGACCCCTGTGACTCCAGTACACCCTGAGTATCCTGTGTCTCCCCATGACCCCTGTGACTCCAGTACACCCTGAGTATCCTGTGTCTCCCCATGACCCCTGTGACTCCAGTACACCCTGAGTATCCTGTGTCTCCCCATGACCCCTGTGACTCCAGTACACCCTGAGTATCCTGTGTCTCCCCATGACCCCTGTGACTCCAGTACACCCTGAGTATCCTGTGTCTCCCCATGACCCTTGTGACACCAGTACACCCTGAGTATCCTGTGTCTCCCCATGACCCCTGTGACTCCAGTACACCCTGAGTATCCTGTGTCTCCCCATGACCCCTGTGACTCCAGTACACCCTGAGTATCCTGTGTCTCCCCATGACCCCTGTGACTCCAGTACACCCTGAGTATCCTGTGTCTCCCCATGACCCCTGTGACTCCAGTACACCCTGAGTATCCTGTGTCTCCCCATGACCCTTGTGACACCAGTACACCCTGAGTATCCTGTGTCTCCCCATGACCCCTGTGACTCCAGTACACCCTGAGTATCCTGTGTCTCCCCATGATCCCTGTGACTCCAGTACACCCTGAGTATCCTGTGTCTCCCCATGACCCCTGTGACTCCAGTACACCCTGAGTATCCTGTGTCTCCCCATGACCCCTGTGACTCCAGTACACCCTGAGTATCCTGTGTCTCCCCATGACCCCTGTGACTCCAGTACACCCTGAGTATCCTGTGTCTCCCCATGACCCTTGTGACACCAGTACACCCTGAGTATCCTGTGTCTCCCCATGACCCTTGTGACTCCAGTACACCCTGAGTATCCTGTGTCTCCCCATGATCCCTGTGACTCCAGTACACCCTGAGTATCCTGTGTCTCCCCATGACCCCTGTGACTCCAGTACACCCTGAGTATCCTGTGTCTCCCCATGACCCCTGTGACTCCAGTACACCCTGAGTATCCTGTGTCTCCCCATGACCCCTGTGACTCCAGTATACCCTGAGTATCCTGTGTCTCCCCATGACCCCTGTGACTCCAGTACACCCTGAGTATCCTGTGTCTCCCCATGACCCCTGTGACTCCAGTACACCCTGAGTATCCTGTGTCTCCCCATGACCCTTGTGACACCAGTACACCCTGAGTATCCTGTGTCTCCCCATGACCCCTGTGACTCCAGAGCACCCTGAGTATCCTTTGTCTCCCCATGACCCCTGTGACTCCAGTACACCCTGAGTATCCTGTGTCTCCCCATGACCCCTGTGACTCCAGAGCACCCTGAGTATCCTGTGTCTCCCCATGACCCCTGTGACTCCAGTACACCCTGAGTATCCTGTGTCTCCCCATGACCCCTGTGACTCCAGTACACCCTGACCCTGAGTATCCTGTGTCTCCCCATGACCCCTGTGACTCCAGTACACCCTGAGTATCCTGTGTCTCCCCATGACCCCTGTGATTCCAGTACACCCTGAGTATCCTGTGTCTCCCCATGACCCTTGTGACTCCAGTACACCCTGAGTATCCTGTGTCTCCCCATGACCCCTGTGACTCCAGTACACCCTGAGTATCCTGTGTCTCCCCATGACCCCTGTGACTCCAGTACACCCTGAGTATCCTGTGTCTCCCCATGACCCCTGTGACTCCAGTACACCCTGAGTATCCTGTGTCTCCCCATGACCCCTGTGACTCCAGTACACCCTGAGTATCCTGTGTCTCCCCATGACCCCTGTGACTCCAGTACACCCTGAGTATCCTGTGTCTCCCCATGACCCTTGTGACACCAGTACACCCTGAGTATCCTGTGTCTCCCCATGACCCCTGTGACTCCAGTACACCCTGAGTATCCTGTGTCTCCCCATGACCCCTGTGACGCCAGTACACCCTGAGTATCCTGTGTCTCCCCATGACCCCTGTGACTCCAGTACACCCTGAGTATCCTGTGTCTCCCCATGACCCTTGTGACACCAGTACACCCTGAGTATCCTGTGTCTCCCCATGACCCTTGTGACTCCAGTACACCCTGAGTATCCTGTGTCTCCCCATGACCCCTGTGACTCCAGTACACCCTGAGTATCCTGTGTCTCCCCATGACCCCTGTGACTCCAGTACACCCTGAGTATCCTGTGTCTCCCCATGACCCCTGTGACTCCAGTACACCCTGAGTACCCTGTGTCTCCCCATGACCCCTGTGACTCCAGTACACCCTGAGTATCCTGTGTCTCCCCATGACCCCTGTGACTCCAGTACACCCTGAGTATCCTGTGTCTCCCCATGACCCCTGTGACTCCAGTACACCCTGAGTATCCTGTGTCTCCCCATGACCCTTGTGACTCCAGTACACCCTGAGTATCCTGTGTCTCCCCATGACCCCTGTGACTCCAGTACACCCTGAGTATCCTGTGTCTCCCCATGACCCCTGTGACTCCAGTACACCCTGAGTATCCTGTGTCTCCCCATGACCCCTGTGACTCCAGTACACCCTGAGTATCCTGTGTCTCCCCATGACCCTTGTGACACCAGTACACCCTGAGTATCCTGTGTCTCCCCATGACCCTTGTGACTCCAGTACACCCTGAGTATCCTGTGTCTCCCCATGACCCCTGTGACTCCAGTACACCCTGAGTATCCTGTGTCTCCCCATGACCCCTGTGACTCCAGTACACCCTGAGTATCCTGTGTCTCCCCATGACCCCTGTGACTCCAGTACACCCTGAGTATCCTGTGTCTCCCCATGACCCTTGTGACTCCAGTACACCCTGAGTATCCTGTGTCTCCCCATGACCCCTGTGACTCCAATACACCCTGAGTATCCTGTGTCTCCCCATGACCCATGTGACTCCAGTACACCCTGAGTATCCTGTGTCTCCCCATGACCCCTGTGACTCCAGAGCACCCTGAGTATCCTTTGTCTCCCCATGACCCCTGTGACTCCAGTACACCCTGAGTATCCTGTGTCTCCCCATGACCCCTGTGACTCCAGAGCACCCTGAGTATCCTGTGTCTCCCCATGACCCCTGTGACTCCAGTACACCCTGAGTATCCTGTGTCTCCCCATGACCCCTGTGACTCCAGTACACCCTGACCCTGAGTATCCTGTGTCTCCCCATGACCCCTGTGACTCCAGTACACCCTGAGTATCCTGTGTCTCCCCATGACCCCTGTGATTCCAGTACACCCTGAGTATCCTGTGTCTCCCCATGACCCTTGTGACTCCAGTACACCCTGAGTATCCTGTGTCTCCCCATGACCCCTGTGACTCCAGTACACCCTGAGTATCCTGTGTCTCCCCATGACCCCTGTGACTCCAGTACACCCTGAGTATCCTGTGTCTCCCCATGACCCCTGTGACTCCAGTACACCCTGAGTATCCTGTGTCTCCCCATGACCCCTGTGACTCCAGTACACCCTGAGTATCCTGTGTCTCCCCATGACCCCTGTGACTCCAGTACACCCTGAGTATCCTGTGTCTCCCCATGACCCCTGTGACACCAGTACACCCTGAGTATCCTGTGTCTCCCCATGACCCCTGTGACTCCAGTACACCCTGAGTATCCTGTGTCTCCCCATGACCCCTGTGACTCCAGTACACCCTGAGTATCCTGTGTCTCCCCATGACCCCTGTGACTCCAGTACACCCTGAGTATCCTGTGTCTCCCCATGACCCCTGTGACTCCAGTACACCCTGAGTATCCTGTGTCTCCCCATGACCCTTGTGACACCAGTACACCCTGAGTATCCTGTGTCTCCCCATGACCCCTGTGACTCCAGTACACCCTGAGTATCCTGTGTCTCCCCATGATCCCTGTGACTCCAGTACACCCTGAGTATCCTGTGTCTCCCCATGACCCCTGTGACTCCAGTACACCCTGAGTATCCTGTGTCTCCCCATGACCCCTGTGACTCCAGTACACCCTGAGTATCCTGTGTCTCCCCATGACCCCTGTGACTCCAGTACACCCTGAGTATCCTGTGTCTCCCCATGACCCTTGTGACACCAGTACACCCTGAGTATCCTGTGTCTCCCCATGACCCTTGTGACTCCAGTACACCCTGAGTATCCTGTGTCTCCCCATGATCCCTGTGACTCCAGTACACCCTGAGTATCCTGTGTCTCCCCATGACCCCTGTGACTCCAGTACACCCTGAGTATCCTGTGTCTCCCCATGACCCCTGTGACTCCAGTACACCCTGAGTATCCTGTGTCTCCCCATGACCCCTGTGACTCCAGTACACCCTGAGTATCCTGTGTCTCCCCATGACCCCTGTGACTCCAGTACACCCTGAGTATCCTGTGTCTCCCCATGACCCTTGTGACACCAGTACACCCTGAGTATCCTGTGTCTCCCCATGACCCTTGTGACTCCAGTACACCCTGAGTATCCTGTGTCTCCCCATGACCCCTGTGACTCCAGTACACCCTGAGTATCCTGTGTCTCCCCATGACCCCTGTGACTCCAGTACACCCTGAGTATCCTGTGTCTCCCCATGACCCCTGTGACTCCAGTACACCCTGAGTATCCTGTGTCTCCCCATGACCCCTGTGACTCCAGTACACCCTGAGTATCCTGTGTCTCCCCATGACCCCTGTGACTCCAGTACACCCTGAGTATCCTGTGTCTCCCCATGACCCCTGTGACTCCAGTACACCCTGAGTATCCTGTGTCTCCCCATGACCCTTGTGACTCCAGTACACCCTGAGTATCCTGTGTCTCCCCATGACCCCTGTGACTCCAGTACACCCTGAGTATCCTGTGTCTCCCCATGACCCCTGTGACTCCAGTACACCCTGAGTATCCTGTGTCTCCCCATGACCCCTGTGACTCCAGTACACCCTGAGTATCCTGTGTCTCCCCATGACCCTTGTGACACCAGTACACCCTGAGTATCCTGTGTCTCCCCATGACCCTTGTGACTCCAGTACACCCTGAGTATCCTGTGTCTCCCCATGACCCCTGTGACTCCAGTACACCCTGAGTATCCTGTGTCTCCCCATGACCCCTGTGACTCCAGTACACCCTGAGTATCCTGTGTCTCCCCATGACCCCTGTGACTCCAGTACACCCTGAGTATCCTGTGTCTCCCCATGACCCTTGTGACTCCAGTACACCCTGAGTATCCTGTGTCTCCCCATGACCCCTGTGACTCCAGTACACCCTGAGTATCCTGTGTCTCCCCATGACCCATGTGACTCCAGTACACCCTGAGTATCCTGTGTCTCCCCATGACCCCTGTGACTCCAGAGCACCCTGAGTATCCTTTGTCTCCCCATGACCCCTGTGACTCCAGTACACCCTGAGTATCCTGTGTCTCCCCATGACCCCTGTGACTCCAGAGCACCCTGAGTATCCTGTGTCTCCCCATGACCCCTGTGACTCCAGTACACCCTGAGTATCCTGTGTCTCCCCATGACCCCTGTGACTCCAGTACACCCTGACCCTGAGTATCCTGTGTCTCCCCATGACCCCTGTGACTCCAGTACACCCTGAGTATCCTGTGTCTCCCCATGACCCCTGTGATTCCAGTACACCCTGAGTATCCTGTGTCTCCCCATGACCCATGTGACTCCAGTACACCCTGAGTATCCTGTGTCTCCCCATGACCCCTGTGACTCCAGAGCACCCTGAGTATCCTTTGTCTCCCCATGACCCCTGTGACTCCAGTACACCCTGAGTATCCTGTGTCTCCCCATGACCCCTGTGACTCCAGAGCACCCTGAGTATCCTGTGTCTCCCCATGACCCCTGTGACTCCAGTACACCCTGAGTATCCTGTGTCTCCCCATGACCCCTGTGACTCCAGTACACCCTGACCCTGAGTATCCTGTGTCTCCCCATGACCCCTGTGACTCCAGTACACCCTGAGTATCCTGTGTCTCCCCATGACCCCTGTGATTCCAGTACACCCTGAGTATCCTGTGTCTCCCCATGACCCTTGTGACTCCAGTACACCCTGAGTATCCTGTGTCTCCCCATGACCCCTGTGACTCCAGTACACCCTGAGTATCCTGTGTCTCCCCATGACCCCTGTGACTCCAGTACACCCTGAGTATCCTGTGTCTCCCCATGACCCCTGTGACTCCAGTACACCCTGAGTATCCTGTGTCTCCCCATGACCCCTGTGACTCCAGTACACCCTGAGTATCCTGTGTCTCCCCATGACCCCTGTGACTCCAGTACACCCTGAGTATCCTGTGTCTCCCCATGACCCTTGTGACACCAGTACACCCTGAGTATCCTGTGTCTCCCCATGACCCCTGTGACTCCAGTACACCCTGAGTATCCTGTGTCTCCCCATGACCCCTGTGACTCCAGTACACCCTGAGTATCCTGTGTCTCCCCATGACCCCTTGTGACTCCAGTACACCCTGAGTATCCTGTGTCTCCCCATGACCCCTGTGACTCCAGTACACCCTGAGTATCCTGTGTCTCCCCATGACCCCTGTGACTCCAGTACACCCTGAGTATCCTGTGTCTCCCCATGACCCCTGTGACTCCAGTACACCCTGAGTATCCTGTGTCTCCCCATGACCCCTGTGACTCCAGTTACACCCTGAGTATCCTGTGTCTCCCCATGACCCCTGTGACTCCAGTACACCCTGAGTATCCTGTGTCTCCCATGACCCCTGTGACTCCAGTACACCCTGAGTATCCTGTGTCTCCCCATGACCCCTGTGACTCCAGTACACCCTGAGTATCCTGTGTCTCCCCATGACCCTGTGACTCCAGTACACCCTGAGTATCCTGTGTCTCCCCATGACCCCTGTGACTCCAGTACACCCTGAGTATCCTGTGTCTCCCCATGACCCTTGTGACTCCAGTACACCCTGAGTATCCTGTGTCTCCCCATGACCCTGTGACTCCAGTACACCCTGAGTATCCTGTGTCTCCCCATGATCCCTGTGACTCCAGTACACCCTGAGTATCCTGTGTCTCCCCATGACCCCTGTGACTCCAGTACACCCTGAGTATCCTGTGTCTCCCCATGACCCCTGTGACTCCAGTACACCCTGAGTATCCTGTGTCTCCCCATGACCCCTGTGACTCCAGTACACCCTGAGTATCCTGTGTCTCCCCATGACCCTTGTGACTCCAGTACACCCTGAGTATCCTGTGTCTCCCCATGACCCTTGTGACTCCAGTACACCCTGAGTATCCTGTGTCTCCCCATGACCCTGTGACTCCAGTACACCCTGAGTATCCTGTGTCTCCCCATGACCCCTGTGACTCCAGTACACCCTGAGTATCCTGTGTCTCCCCATGACCCCTGTGACTCCAGTACACCCTGAGTATCCTGTGTCTCCCATGACCCCTGTGACTCCAGTACACCCTGAGTATCCTGTGTCTCCCCATGACCCCTGTGACTCCAGTACACCCTGAGTATCCTGTGTCTCCCCATGACCCCTGTGACTCCAGTACACCCTGAGTATCCTGTGTCTCCCCATGACCCTTGTGACTCCAGTACACCCTGAGTATCCTGTGTCTCCCCATGACCCCTGTGACTCCAGTACACCCTGAGTATCCTGTGTCTCCCCATGACCCCTGTGACTCCAGTACACCCTGAGTATCCTGTGTCTCCCCATGACCCCTGTGACTCCAGTACACCCTGAGTATCCTGTGTCTCCCCATGACCCTGTGACTCCAGTACACCCTGAGTATCCTGTGTCTCCCCATGACCCCTGTGACTCCAGTACACCCTGAGTATCCTGTGTCTCCCCATGACCCCTGTGACTCCAGTACACCCTGAGTATCCTGTGTCTCCCCATGACCCCTGTGACTCCAGTACACCCTGAGTATCCTGTGTCTCCCCATGACCCCTGTGACTCCAGTACACCCTGAGTATCCTGTGTCTCCCCATGACCCCTGTGACTCCAGTACAACCCTGAGTATCCTGTGTCTCCCCATGACCCTGTGACTCCAGTACACCCCTGAGTATCCTGTGTCTCCCCATGACCCCTGTGACTCCAGTACACCCTGAGTATCCTGTGTCTCCCCATGACCCCTGTGACTCCAGTACACCCTGAGTATCCTGTGTCTCCCCATGACCCCTGTGACTCCAGTACACCCTGAGTATCCTGTGTCTCCCCATGACCCCTGTGACTCCAGTACACCCTGAGTATCCTGTGTCTCCCCATGACCCCTGTGACTCCAGTACACCCTGAGTATCCTGTGTCTCCCCATGACCCCTGTGACTCCAGTACACCCCTGAGTATCCTGTGTCTCCCCATGACCCCTGTGACTCCAGTACACCCTGAGTATCCTGTGTCTCCCCATGACCCCTGTGACTCCAGTAGCACCCTGAGTATCCTGTGTCTCCCCATGACCCCTGTGACTCCAGTACACCCTGAGTATCCTGTGTCTCCCCATGACCCCTGTGACTCCAGTACACCCTGAGTATCCTGTGTCTCCCCATGACCCCTGTGACTCCAGTACACCCTGAGTATCCTGTGTCTCCCCATGACCCTGTGACTCCAGTACACCCTGAGTATCCTGTGTCTCCCCATGACCCCTGTGACTCCAGTACACCCTGAGTATCCTGTGTCTCCCCATGACCCCTTGTGACTCCAGTACACCCTGAGTATCCTGTGTCTCCCCATGACCCCTGTGACTCCAGTACACCCTGAGTATCCTGTGTCTCCCCATGACCCCTGTGACTCCAGTACACCCTGAGTATCCTGTGTCTCCCCATGACCCCTGTGACTCCAGTACACCCTGAGTATCCTGTGTCTCCCCATGACCCCTGTGACTCCAGTACACCCTGAGTATCCTGTGTCTCCCCATGACCCCTGTGACTCCAGTACACCCTGAGTATCCTGTGTCTCCCCATGACCCCTGTGACTCCAGTACACCCTGAGTATCCTGTGTCTCCCCATGACCCCTGTGACTCCAGTACACCCTGAGTATCCTGTGTCTCCCCATGACCCCTGTGACTCCAGTACACCCTGAGTATCCTGTGTCTCCCCATGACCCCTGTGACTCCAGTACACCCTGAGTATCCTGTGTCTCCCCATGACCCCTGTGACTCCAGTACACCCTGAGTATCCTGTGTCTCCCCATGACCCTTGTGACACCAGTACACCCTGAGTATCCTGTGTCTCCCCATGACCCCTGTGACTCCAGTACACCCTGAGTATCCTGTGTCTCCCCATGATCCCTGTGACTCCAGTACACCCTGAGTATCCTGTGTCTCCCCATGACCCCTGTGACTCCAGTACACCCTGAGTATCCTGTGTCTCCCCATGACCCCTGTGACTCCAGTACACCCTGAGTATCCTGTGTCTCCCCATGACCCCTGTGACTCCAGTACACCCTGAGTATCCTGTGTCTCCCCATGACCCCTGTGACTCCAGTACACCCTGAGTATCCTGTGTCTCCCCATGACCCTTGTGACTCCAGTACACCCTGAGTATCCTGTGTCTCCCCATGACCCCTGTGACTCCAGTACACCCTGAGTATCCTGTGTCTCCCCATGACCCCTGTGACTCCAGTACACCCTGAGTATCCTGTGTCTCCCCATGACCCCTGTGACTCCAGTACACCCTGAGTATCCTGTGTCTCCCCATGACCCCTGTGACTCCAGTACACCCTGAGTATCCTGTGTCTCCCCATGACCCCTGTGACTCCAGTACACCCTGAGTATCCTGTGTCTCCCCATGACCCCTGTGACTCCAGTACACCCTGAGTATCCTGTGTCTCCCCATGACCCCTGTGACTCCAGTACACCCTGAGTATCCTGTGTCTCCCCATGACCCCTGTGACTCCAGTACACCCCTGAGTATCCTGTGTCTCCCCATGACCCCTGTGACTCCAGTACACCCTGAGTATCCTGTGTCTCCCCATGACCCCTGTGACTTCCAGTACACCCTGAGTATCCTGTGTCTCCCCATGACCCCTTGTGACTCCAGTACACCCTGAGTATCCTGTGTCTCCCCATGACCCCTGTGACTCCAGTACACCCTGAGTATCCTGTGTCTCCCCATGACCCTTGTGACTCCAGTACACCCTGAGTATCCTGTGTCTCCCCATGACCCCTGTGACTCCAGTACACCCTGAGTATCCTGTGTCTCCCCATGATCCCTGTGACTCCAGTACACCCTGAGTATCCTGTGTCTCCCCATGACCCCTGTGACTCCAGTACACCCTGAGTATCCTGTGTCTCCCCATGACCCCTGTGACTCCAGTACACCCTGAGTATCCTGTGTCTCCCCATGACCCCTGTGACTCCAGTACACCCTGAGTATCCTGTGTCTCCCCATGACCCCTTGTGACACCAGTACACCCTGAGTATCCTGTGTCTCCCCATGACCCTTGTGACTCCAGTACACCCTGAGTATCCTGTGTCTCCCCATGATCCCTGTGACTCCAGTACACCCTGAGTATCCTGTGTCTCCCCATGACCCCTGTGACTCCAGTACACCCTGAGTATCCTGTGTCTCCCCATGACCCCTGTGACTCCAGTACACCCTGAGTATCCTGTGTCTCCCATGACCCCTGTGACTCCAGTACACCCTGAGTATCCTGTGTCTCCCCATGACCCCTGTGACTCCAGTACACCCTGAGTATCCTGTGTCTCCCCATGACCCTTGTGACACCAGTACACCCTGAGTATCCTGTGTCTCCCCATGACCCCTTGTGACTCCAGTACACCCTGAGTATCCTGTGTCTCCCCATGACCCCTGTGACTCCAGTACACCCTGAGTATCCTGTGTCTCCCCATGACCCCTGTGACTCCAGTACACCCTGAGTATCCTGTGTCTCCCCATGACCCCTGTGACTCCAGTACACCCTGAGTATCCTGTGTCTCCCCATGACCCCTGTGACTCCAGTACACCCTGAGTATCCTGTGTCTCCCCATGACCCCTGTGACTCCAGTACACCCTGAGTATCCTGTGTCTCCCCATGACCCCTGTGACTCCAGTACACCCTGAGTATCCTGTGTCTCCCCATGACCCTTGTGACTCCAGTACACCCTGAGTATCCTGTGTCTCCCCATGACCCCTGTGACTCCAGTACACCCTGAGTATCCTGTGTCTCCCCATGACCCCTGTGACTCCAGTACACCCTGAGTATCCTGTGTCTCCCCATGACCCCTGTGACTCCAGTACACCCTGAGTATCCTGTGTCTCCCCATGACCCTTGTGACACCAGTACACCCTGAGTATCCTGTGTCTCCCCATGACCCTTGTGACTCCAGTACACCCTGAGTATCCTGTGTCTCCCCATGACCCCTGTGACTCCAGTACACCCTGAGTATCCTGTGTCTCCCCATGACCCCTGTGACTCCAGTACACCCTGAGTATCCTGTGTCTCCCCATGACCCCTGTGACTCCAGTACACCCTGAGTATCCTGTGTCTCCCCATGACCCTTGTGACTCCAGTACACCCTGAGTATCCTGTGTCTCCCCATGACCCCTGTGACTCCAGTACACCCTGAGTATCCTGTGTCTCCCCATGACCCATGTGACTCCAGTACACCCTGAGTATCCTGTGTCTCCCATGACCCCTGTGACTCCAGAGCACCCTGAGTATCCTTTGTCTCCCCATGACCCCTGTGACTCCAGTACACCCTGAGTATCCTGTGTCTCCCCATGACCCCTGTGACTCCAGAGCACCCTGAGTATCCTGTGTCTCCCCATGACCCCTGTGACTCCAGTACACCCTGAGTATCCTGTGTCTCCCCATGACCCCTGTGACTCCAGTACACCCTGACCCTGAGTATCCTGTGTCTCCCCATGACCCCTGTGACTCCAGTACACCCTGAGTATCCTGTGTCTCCCCATGACCCCTGTGATTCCAGTACACCCTGAGTATCCTGTGTCTCCCCATGACCCTTGTGACTCCAGTACACCCTGAGTATCCTGTGTCTCCCCATGACCCCTGTGACTCCAGTACACCCTGAGTATCCTGTGTCTCCCCATGACCCCTGTGACTCCAGTACACCCTGAGTATCCTGTGTCTCCCCATGACCCTGTGACTCCAGTACACCCTGAGTATCCTGTGTCTCCCCATGACCCCTGTGACTCCAGTACACCCTGAGTATCCTGTGTCTCCCCATGACCCCTGTGACTCCAGTACACCCTGAGTATCCTGTGTCTCCCCATGACCCTTGTGACACCAGTACACCCTGAGTATCCTGTGTCTCCCCATGACCCCTGTGACTCCAGTACACCCTGAGTATCCTGTGTCTCCCCATGACCCCTGTGACTCCAGTACACCCTGAGTATCCTGTGTCTCCCCATGACCCCTGTGACTCCAGTACACCCTGAGTATCCTGTGTCTCCCCATGACCCCTGTGACTCCAGTACACCCTGAGTATCCTGTGTCTCCCCATGACCCTTGTGACACCAGTACACCCTGAGTATCCTGTGTCTCCCCATGACCCCTGTGACTCCAGTACACCCTGAGTATCCTGTGTCTCCCCATGATCCCTGTGACTCCAGTACACCCTGAGTATCCTGTGTCTCCCCATGACCCCTGTGACTCCAGTACACCCTGAGTATCCTGTGTCTCCCCATGACCCCTGTGACTCCAGTACACCCTGAGTATCCTGTGTCTCCCCATGACCCCTGTGACTCCAGTACACCCTGAGTATCCTGTGTCTCCCCATGACCCTTGTGACACCAGTACACCCTGAGTATCCTGTGTCTCCCCATGACCCTTGTGACTCCAGTACACCCTGAGTATCCTGTGTCTCCCCATGATCCCTGTGACTCCAGTACACCCTGAGTATCCTGTGTCTCCCCATGACCCCTGTGACTCCAGTACACCCTGAGTATCCTGTGTCTCCCCATGACCCCTGTGACTCCAGTACACCCTGAGTATCCTGTGTCTCCCCATGACCCCTGTGACTCCAGTACACCCTGAGTATCCTGTGTCTCCCCATGACCCCTGTGACTCCAGTACACCCTGAGTATCCTGTGTCTCCCCATGACCCCTGTGACTCCAGTACACCCTGAGTATCCTGTGTCTCCCCATGACCCTTGTGACACCAGTACACCCTGAGTATCCTGTGTCTCCCCATGACCCTTGTGACTCCAGTACACCCTGAGTATCCTGTGTCTCCCCATGACCCCTGTGACTCCAGTACACCCTGAGTATCCTGTGTCTCCCCATGACCCCTGTGACTCCAGTACACCCTGAGTATCCTGTGTCTCCCCATGACCCCTGTGACTCCAGTACACCCTGAGTATCCTGTGTCTCCCCATGACCCCTGTGACTCCAGTACACCCTGAGTATCCTGTGTCTCCCCATGACCCCTGTGACTCCAGTACACCCTGAGTATCCTGTGTCTCCCCATGACCCCTGTGACTCCAGTACACCCTGAGTATCCTGTGTCTCCCCATGACCCTTGTGACTCCAGTACACCCTGAGTATCCTGTGTCTCCCCATGACCCTGTGACTCCAGTACACCCTGAGTATCCTGTGTCTCCCCATGACCCCTGTGACTCCAGTACACCCTGAGTATCCTGTGTCTCCCCATGACCCCTGTGACTCCAGTACACCCTGAGTATCCTGTGTCTCCCCATGACCCTTGTGACACCAGTACACCCTGAGTATCCTGTGTCTCCCCATGACCCCTTGTGACTCCAGTACACCCTGAGTATCCTGTGTCTCCCCATGACCCCTGTGACTCCAGTACACCCTGAGTATCCTGTGTCTCCCCATGACCCCTGTGACTCCAGTACACCCTGAGTATCCTGTGTCTCCCCATGACCCCTGTGACTCCAGTACACCCTGAGTATCCTGTGTCTCCCCATGACCCCTTGTGACTCCAGTACACCCTGAGTATCCTGTGTCTCCCCATGACCCCTGTGACTCCAGTACACCCTGAGTATCCTGTGTCTCCCCATGACCCATGTGACTCCAGTACACCCTGAGTATCCTGTGTCTCCCCATGACCCCTGTGACTCCAGTACACCCTGAGTATCCTGTGTCTCCCCATGACCCCTGTGACTCCAGTACACCCTGAGTATCCTGTGTCTCCCCATGACCCCTGTGACTCCAGTACACCTGAGTATCCTGTGTCTCCCCATGACCCCTGTGACTCCAGTACACCCTGAGTATCCTGTGTCTCCCCATGACCCCTGTGACTCCAGTACACCCTGAGTATCCTGTGTCTCCCCATGACCCCTGTGACTCCAGTACACCCTGAGTATCCTGTGTCTCCCCATGACCCCTGTGACTCCAGTACACCCTGAGTATCCTGTGTCTCCCCATGACCCCTGTGACTCCAGTACACCCTGAGTATCCTGTGTCTCCCCATGACCCTGTGACTCCAGTACACCCTGAGTATCCTGTGTCTCCCCATGACCCCTGTGACTCCAGTACACCCTGAGTATCCTGTGTCTCCCCATGACCCCTGTGATTCCAGTACACCCTGAGTATCCTGTGTCTCCCCATGACCCTTGTGACTCCAGTACACCCTGAGTATCCTGTGTCTC